>CM057452.1:890177500-891427500 GCA_016271365.2 Neoceratodus forsteri | reverse complement strand
AGGGTGAAGTGATGGAGCCCAGGTGAGGCAAGGATGAGAGCCTGCCTAGGATTGTTGGGCTGGGGGATATATGAGTTGTTTGTGAAGCCAATGCCCATATGGCAGATCTCGTCATGGGATGTATAGGAGCACAAGACAAGACTCAGGCCGGGAGTGTGGGGGGGGGGGTGTGAACTGTTCCAAGATGTGTGTCGTAAGGCCTTGGCAATAACCTGGTAAATGCAGCAACTTAGGAGAATAAGGCATGACGGGGTGTTCATGAGATATAACCTTTTCATGATTGTGTGACCTGATTAGGTGCGATAGACTGGGAATGGCAGAAGAGAGAGTGAGCGGAGTCAGGAGCAAGAGTGTATCAGAGGGAAAATGAGAAGACGCCGTCAGGAGCAGAAGGAAAACAGAGAGGAGCGAGAGGATGCCTGAGCAGGCAACCATGTTTACTTTATTCAGTGGTTCCTTTTCTTATTTTTATCGCGGTTCCCTTTTTTAAGCGGGAACCAGCATTTTTCTTTTTATTTACCTAGTTTTTACCTCAGAAAGTTGTGGATCTTCCTGGACATAAAGTCTCCAACACTCATTCACACTAATGGGACTACGCTGGAGACGCTAGGAATCTGCAGGAGCCAAAAAATCTTCAGGAGGGCCGGCGCTGAGGTAGGGCCATGCATGCGCGGTGCTGCAAGACTGGCTTATGTCGTATAGGCTACCTCGCCGTTGACCCTCCAACCGCCTCAGTTCCTTTTTTCCCGCCGTTGAGTGTGCACCCACTGTGAGTCAAATCTTCATTTATAGGGACATGGTTATGTTGTTCATCCACACTGTCTGGCAGGTATCCTTGCCGCTTTAAATCTTGCCGGAAGGTCTTCAAGCTGGCTCCTCCCACCCACCCGGGTGGTAAAACTCTCGGCTCCACCCCATGATGCCAGATCTTCCTTACTGCTTGGAAGCTCAGGTTCCCTCCTTAACGCTCTGCGTATAAGACTGGTTCCTAATTCTTCGGTTTTGCGAATTTAAAAGTTTTTGCATTTCTAGACTTCGGTCTTCTATCCCTCGCGGCTGCGATGGACAAATGGACTCCCAGTTTTCCGGAGATGCCCTTGCGGGCAGAAGATGTCTCGGACGGATCCGCACTCCACGTGTGTCTACTGTTTAGGCCTTGAGCACGACCTGCAGGCTTGCGACCTGTGCTCTTCCTTCTCAGCCTACATCCTCGAAGACCATGCTGCCCGTTTACAACTGGGGCGTCCCGAGAAACGTTTTCCTCCGGTGAAGTCAAAAGAGGCCTGGTCGGCGGTTTCCGCGGCGGCAGGCTCGGTGGATCAGCTAGAGCAGATGATCGCCCTCGAAGAGGAGGCGGCGCGGGCCGCATCTTCCTCGGCTGCTGCATTAATCCCGCTCTCCCTGGGTTCCTCTTATACAGCTTCCTTTAAGGAGCTTTGTCTGTCCCTCTCCACTAAGGGAGAGAGACCAACGTCTGCTGGACCTTCTTCTCAGTCCAAAAAGAAAGACAAGGGTAAGTCCCTCCGTCGACGTTCTTGGGAGCAGGAAAGGTCCCTCTTCCCGAGTTGTCGGCCATCGACTTCAGTCCATCGTTCGGCTTCGCCACTGGTTTCACGGTGTCCCTGTCAGGTCAGTTGACCGAGACCTCGCCGACGCAGTCGAGATTTTTCTCAATCTGCTGGACGTTGTCGCCAGGCAAAGCCGAGAACTTTCTCCTGTTCCCCGTGGGAGTTGGAGGATCCTGGGCTTGCCAGTGCCTCTGGTTCCGGAGCCCTCGGGTGAACCCTCCGAGCCGAGGGAGAGCCGGTTCCACCCATCCCCTCCCGCTGCGTCCTCGGAAAAGCGAGGTTCTGGTCTTGGACTAGCCAGCGGTCCAGCCGATCCGCGTCATGAGCGTGTCGGCACCACAGTGAGTGGCCGCCACTCGCTCCTCGGACAAGGGAGGCTTCAACGTAGTTACCGCGGACGATACGAGACCTCCATGTGGCAACAGCTCTTCTGACCGGGAACAAGCCGACGCCATCGCCTTCCCCAGCCATTAAGTGGCTGTCACCGGAGTGGCCGAAACAACCCCTCGACTTACCCGAGGAGCTTGTTCCCAGACCGGTTGTTCGGCCAAAACCAGCTGCTCCACCGATTCCGGTGGAACCTCCGCCTCCACAGCCATTATTTGGGGCTCCGACCAAGAATTCTCAGTCGGCTCAGGGCCTGCCCCATAGACTGTCTGTTACCCTGACTCCCGATCGACCTCGGCAGGTGGAGGGTGGCTCAGGCCCGAGGCAGCTCTTTGCGGACTCTTCCGAGTCCGACGGCGATTCCTCCCTTTTCTCCAAGCGAGTAGACTTGGAGTCCTCTGGAGGTCAGTCAATGGACAATAGCCCTTCGTCCTATCTGGGATTGCTTTGGCTCATCTCGGAGTCCACCGGGATAAAGCTCGAACCTGTGTCTAAGCGGGCCAGGTATCCCCTCACAGAGATACTGGACTGAGGGGATTCCCCTACAGAGGCATTTCCCGTGGCCGGGGCCATAGTGGGCCCGGCCTTGGAGTTCTGGCAGCGCCCTGCTTTCTGTCCTGCACCCTCGGCCAGGATGGCCAGGAAGTATGCGGTCCCTACCGGTTCCTTGTCCGGTTTTTTGGAACACCCCTCAGCCGAGGGGCTAGTTACCGACGTTGCGTTCAGCACGCGGGAGACGCTAGGGGCGTGGACAAACCTCCCGACAAGGAGTCCAAGAAATTGGACTATGCCGAGCAAAGTCTACGCCATGCGTCCTCCTCGCCTTCGCCAGGCCAGTTTGGCCGTACTCATGGCACATTTCTCTCATGCCCTGTTGGGCTCCCTGGACCAGGTAGTTCCTCATCTTCGGCGGACCTGCAGACCGCGGTTAGGCAGGTGCGGGACCAGGGCAGGGCAGTGGCCAAACAGCAGCTTCAGACTGCTCTGGACATTGGAGACTCATGTGCCAGGTCAGTAGCGCCGCAGTGGCTATGCGCCGTCGGACATGGCTGAGGATATCTACCTTCACTTCGGATACCCAGCACAAGTTGGCGGATGTCCCCTTCCTGGGGACCAACCTCTTCAGCCCTGGGGTGGAAGGTCACCTGCAGAGGATCGAGAAGTCCAGTGCTACCTTGGACTCTGTCTCATCCGCACAGAAGGACAAAGGCCGCAGACTACAGCCTAAGCCCTTTCGTCCCTCTGCGCCCGAGGCACGTCCGGCCCAGCAACGTCAGGGCCAGCAGGCTCAAGCTTGGCATCCCAAACCCAAGCCCTCGGCTTCCTCCTCCAGGAAGCAGGGAGGTAAAGGCCCTGGAGGTCCCTCGGCAGGTCCCTCCTCCAAGCCTTCCCAGTGATGGGTTGAGGGGTGTCGCCCCCAACCCCGTCGCCTCACCCCAGGTTCCCCCGTGGGGTGGCGGCTTCGCCACTTTCTTTCCGCCTGGTGCGTGTCACCACAGACGGTGGGTGTTGGAAGTGGTGGAAAGGGCCTGCCTCTGGAGTTCGAGCAGGCCCCCCCTTCAGAACCGTCGCACCTCAGGGGCCTCGGCAGGAGTTCACTGTCGGCCCGCCGAGCCGACATCGCTCTCCTCCTCGAGAAGGAGGTGATCAGAGAGGTGGCGGACCCTCCCTCAGACCCGGGGTTCGTGTCCAGGTACTTCCTGGTTCCAAAACGGACAGGGGGCTGGCGCCCCATTCTCGACCTACACGACCTAAACAAGTTCCTAAGGTCTCGAACCTTCAGGATGGTCACTCTGGCTCAGATAATACCATCCATGGAACACGGCCTGTGGTTCTGCTCTCTGGACCTGCAGGACGTGTTCTTTCACGTCCCTATCCGTCCATCACATCAGAGATTCCTTCGCTTTCGAGCGGAGGGATCCCTAAGTTCAAACCATGCCCTTCGGCTTATCTCCAGCTCCCAGGGTCTTCACCAAATGCATGGCAGTGGTGACAGCATTCCTGCGGCGCCGAGGGGTCCAGGTTTACCCTTACCTGGACGATCGGCTGATAGCAGCCCCCTCCAGACAGGAGGTGGAGTGGTCCAGAGATCTGGTCCTCCAGGTTTACTCTCAGGTCGGCCTCCTCATCAACGAGGCCAATTCGGAACTCGAGCCAAAGCAGGTGATTCTTTTCATCGGGGCAGAGCTCTACTCTCTTCGAGACAGAGCACGGCTCCCGGCGGACAGGGCCAAGGTTCTTTCCTCCTTTGCCCAATCATTTCTGGTTGGGCAATCGCACCCTGCCCGGGACTTTCTGTGCCTCCTGGGTCTCATGGCGGCCTGTACCAGCGTGGTCCATTGGGCCCTCTGGAACATGCACCCCCTTTAGTGGGGGCTGGCCAGCCAGTGGTCCCAACGCTGCGATCCATTGGACCAGCTAGTGACTGTGACCCAGGGGATGTGGAACGCTCTCCAGTGGTGGACCGTTCCAGTTCATCTGCAGGAGGGCATCCCGTTTGTCCGCCCCGAGCCGACGGTCTCTCTCTCTCTCGACCGATGCCTCTCTGATGGGTTGGGGTGCCCATCTGGGGGAACACCGAGCGCACGGCCTCTAGTCCCCGCGGGAGTCCCAATGCCACATCAACCTGCTGGAGCTCCGAGCGGTCAGCCTAGCTCTCACCGCCTTTGCTCCATTTCTTCGGGGTCAAGTGGTCCGGGTCCAGACGGACAATACCACGACCATGTACTGTCTAAACCGCCAGGGCGGGAGGCGCTCCATGCTTCTATACAAGGAAGCTCTCCGCATCTGGTCACTCGTGCGCAGCCTGGAGGTGGATCTCCTAGCCATTCATGTGGCAGGAGCCTCCAATACCCTGGCCGATGCCCTAAGCCGGATAGGGGTTGCGTCCCACGAGTGGTCTCTCCTGCCGGAGGTAGTACAAGATCTATTCTCCCATTGGGGCACACCTCAGGTGGACCTGTTTGCCTCCAGGGAGAATGCGAAGCTGAGGCTGTTCCATGCCCGCCCCACTCAGCAGGGCTCGCTGCAGGGGGATGCCTTCTCGAGGCAGTGGACCCCGGGCCTCTTCTCGCCCTTTCCCCGTTCCCCTTGATACACAAGGTGCTTCTCAAAGCAAGGAGGGACAAGGCGCAGGTGATTCTGATAGCCCCAGACTGGCCCCGGCAGTACTGGTACCCAGATCTCCTCAGCCTCAGCTCCAGGCTCCCGAGGCAGCTTCCAGCTCGCCCGGACCTGCTCTCAGTCAATCAGAGGAAGGTGTTCCATCCGGACCTTCAATCCCTGCACCTGACGGCCTGGTTCCTGAGCGGCTAGAGTTCCAGGCCTTGGGTCTTTCGGCGAGGTCCTCAACGAGTTGAGGCGTCCCGTAAGGAGTCGACCAGAAAATGCTACTCCTTCAAATGGAAAAGATTTTCCATTTGGTGCCAGGAACAAGGCCTTGACCCTTCCTCCTGTTCCTTGGCGAGCATATTGGACTACCTTTGGTCCCTTTCTCAGCAAGGGCTTAGGTCGACGACCCTTAAGGTGCACCTGGCAGCCATCTCTGCTTACCGGGCGCGGGCCGGGAAGCAGTCGGTGGTGCAGGAGAAGGTGGTCTGGCGCTTTTTCAAAGGCTTTGATCACATTTCCCCTCCGGTGCGAGAACCTCCACCTCCGTGGGATCTACTGCTGGTACTGGCAAAGCTCATGGGCAAGCCATTCGAACCAATGCACAGGCGTGAACTCTCTCACCTGTCGTGGTAGACCACCTTCTTGGTGGCTATCACGTCAGCCAGAAGGATGGGAGGCTCCAGGCACTCTGCATTGAGTCTCCTTACCTGGTCTTCCACAGGGACAAGGTTGTCCTCGCCCCCATCCGAAATTCCTTCGAGGTGGTATGAGTTTCACCTTAACCAGGTGTTGACTCTTCAGTGTTCTGCACCCCAGTCACACCTCCGAGGGGCCGAATATAGGCTCCATACTCCTGGACCCTAGAAGGGCTAAACACTATAAGGGCATAAGGCTGAGATCGGGAGAAGTTAAGCCGGCTGCTTGTCACCCACGCTGAAGCCGCACCTGGCAGACCTGCAGCCAAGCGGACGATAGGCAGGTGGGTCACCTCCTGCATAGATCTCTGCTATAAGTTGGCGGGCATGGAGCCTCCCAGAGGGATAAGGCTCATTCTACCCGACCATACTGCTGCATCGGTGGCTGCTTCCAGGGATGTCCTTATCCAGGAAATCTGCAGGGCTGCTACCTGGAAGTCAGCACACACCTTCATCACCCATTACCACATCGACCTTGAGTCACGCCGGGATGCTGGTTTTGGGGCCTTGGTTCTCCAGTCTCTATTCCCTAAGTAGGGGGTGTGCGCCTTGCCTCCCTCCTCCCAGAGAACTGCTAAGAGTCTGCCAGACAGTGTGGATGAACAACATATCCATGTCCCTTGAAATACAGGTTACTCACCTGTAACAGGAGTTCTAGGAATGGTATATGTTGTTCATTCACACGACCCACCCGACCTCCCCAGCTTCGACTCACAACCTGAGCTTCCAGCGGGCCAGATCTGGCGTCATGGGGCGGAGCCGAGAGTTTTACCAAGAGTGGGTGGGAGGAGCCAGCTTGAAGATCTTCTGGCAAGATTTAAAGCGGCAAGTATACCTGCCAGGCAGTGTGGATGAACAACATACAGTATACCATTCCTAGAACTCCTGTTACAGGTGAGTAACCTGTATCTATTTGACAGCAGCTTGGTCGTTTAGCTTTGATTTGTAGTTTTAATATTCAGTATTTATTTATTATTTTAGTAGTTAAAAAATATTTTTATTCAGAAAGAATACAAAAGTCCTGTTCAGCTCAGTTTCAAAGGAGTCAACAATGAACAGGGCCAGTGATGGTAGGGAGACTTCACGTGAAAGCTGTGCGTGTTCAGCGGGGCTGGGTCCGGTCCGCCGCCTTCTAGGGGAGGGGGGCTGACTACATGCAGTCCAGTGCTCAGGAAGAGGGGCGGTCCTTTCGGAAGCACAAAAAGAAGTGGGCCTGTTCTCGATCCTCATCGAGAACCTGGCACTGCTCGGCCTTGATTTCTTCATCTCACCGGTCGAAGAAGAAACGGTGCCACTAGAGGTTGCCCTCTGGTATGTCTGCACGATGATCATTGGGAATTGGGGACAGAAGGCCGACTCTGACGAGGTCTTCTGCGGCTTCTGTTCCTAGTGACCAACATCCTCGACTCCATAGTCTCCCTTGCACGCTGGGGGTCTTCCGATGAGCAGTTTCATCATTGGGCCACTCTTATGGAGCAGTGGGTTCGGCAGTTGTCCCGGCTTTCTGAGCCTGCGGAGTCGGCCCCGGGGCCTTTGGGCCTAGGCACTTTGAATCCGCGGGCAGGACGGTTGGGTCTGCCTAGTCGCATGGCACCCTCTCCAGTGCCATCGACCCTGCGCCCTTGTGCTTTTCCCCCCTCACATGGCTGCGGCGCAGGGGCCAGCACAGGTACCATTCTCTCCTACTCATGTTTTCATACCTTCTTCCTTGGGTGCTCCAAGAGTAGAGTTGGGGTCTCTGGGCACTGGCGCAGCACCAGTTGCTGTGCCATCTCTGACTCCGGTCTTGTCAGTGCCGCGATCTACACTGGCACCAGTAGCAGGGCTGGTGCCGCCGCGGAATCCTGGATTCTCGACTCCAATTCATGGAGTGCCTCCTCCTGCTCTTTTTCCTCCCTTTCCCTTTTTATACTATACCTCGTGGGCTAGTAGGAGATGACATTGAGCCTGATCCTGATTTGCGATTAGGAGATAACTTTGATGGAGATTCATCTCTCGGAGTGGAAAATAAGCCCTCTACTTCAGCGGAGCTCCTGGTCAAGGACCTGTCTTTTAAGTCTCTACTGAAGAATATGAATTCCTCTCTCTGTCTGTCTCTCTCTCTCCCCCTCTCCAGACTTCGGAGGTGGACCCGGGGAAGTTGTTACGTTTTCAAAATCTGCATGTCCCGGAGATCCCCGTGGAAATGACTCCTTCTGTACAACCCTCTTTCGAGAGACTCTCACAAATGGTTTGGGACAATCCGGTGCTTATTCCATCCGTGGCTAAGTCCATAGACAGGAAGTACACTCCCCCTAAGGATCGACCAGTCCTGGTCTCTCAAGCCTTCACTGACGCCATAGTGATCCTGGCAGAAAATGACAAAGCCTTCCTCCCTCAGGAGTCTACAGCTCGTCCAGTAAACAAAGATTCTCATAAGTTTGACACATTAGGGAAGCGAGTCTTCACATCCACTACCCTGGTTATGCGTATTGCTAGCTACAAGGGCAGCTTCTCACAATATGAGTATACCCTCTGGCATTCGCTAAAAGCTTCCATGGAGGCTCTTCCGGGAGTCGGATGTTTCCTCGGAGCTCCTCCAAACTATTACTAGAGGTACTGAGTCCAATAATCAGCAACGTAAGGCTTCTATGGATGCTTTTGACACTGCTTCTAGAGCAGCAGCAGCAGCTGGGATATGTACCCATCGCCACTTGTAGCTATGGATCTCGGGGTTCACAAATGATGCCCAGCAGCAAGTCATGAACTTACCATTTGATGGTGCTTATCTGTTTGGCCCACAAGTGGAGCAGGGAGTTGAGGCCACTCAGAAAACTAGAATGGCTATTAAGACTGCTAGACCGGCTCCTACTACCTCTCTGCGGGGTGGGAACCGTCGACAGTTTCATAACCGTCAGTCCTTTTGTGGCAAAGGCAGAGGGGGCTTCAACAAAAATCAAGCCCCTCAGCCACAAAAGAAATCGCAGCAGAAAGCACAGGACCCCGAAAGTGCCTAGTGTCACCCTCTGAAAATCTGACCCAAGTCCCTCCTCAGCTGTCCGACGGGGACTCTCTCTTGGCAGTAGGGAGGAGTCTGACTCAGTTTTACAATCAGTGGAAGTCAGTCACTCCAGACAAATGAGTTCTCAGGATAATTCGCGAAGGCTATTCTCTTAATTTTTCAGATATCCCTCCGGATCATCCACCCAAACAACAGCCCATGCTGCCAGTAACTCAGTCAGACTTCCTTGCTTCCGAAATTCAGTGTCTTCAGAACAACAGGGCGGTAGACATAGTTCTGCTGGAGCAGCGAAACACAGGCTTCTACTCCAGCTACTTCCTGGTTCCAAAGAAAATAGGCAGCTTATGCCCTATTCTGGACCTAAGGAAGTTGAACAAGTTTCTCTTCAAGGAAAAATTCGAAATGATATCACTCGGTACATGTTTACCGCTGATTCATCAAAATGATTGGGTGGCCTCCCTGGACATGCAGGACGCCTACCAAAACATTCAAGTGCACCCAAGCCACCACAAGTATCTTCGATATGTGGCCCTGGGTCAGCACTACCAGTTCAGAGTACTGCCCTTTGGGCTTTCCTCGGCACCATGAGTCTTTACGAAGTGCTTCGCAGTGCGCCTAAGGAAACTCTTAATTCAAATCTTCCTGTATCTAGATGACTGGCTTCTGGCAAGCCCCTCCAGACAAGGAACACTGGAAGCGCAGTTTCCATGGCCTTCAGGTTCCTCGCATCCAGTTGAGTGCTGTTGAATCTGGAAAAATCCCAGCTACAGCCCTCCCAGCAACTCCTCTTTATAGGAGCCCTCCTGGATAACTCCAATGCAAGAGCCTTCCTCCCGGAGGACAGGAGGAACGACATTCTCTAGATGGCTCATGTCATCAATGAGAACGACTCGATCCACACTCTCTCAATGCAACAGATGCTGGGTCTCATGGCTTCTTCAGTGTTCATGGTGCCATTGGCTCGTCTTCACATGACGACCACACAGTGGATGCTCAGTACTCAGTGGTCACCAACCACACACTCCCAGTCATTTCACATCAAGGTAACGCGACCTCTCAAGCGCTCACCCACCTGGTGGACTCGAGGAAAGGTTTGCCCTTTGCTCCACTGGAGACTTAGATCACCATCACCACAGATGCTTCTCTACTTGGATGGGGAGCTCACTGTCAAGATCCCCACACCCAAGGTCTGTGGAGTGGGGATGAATCTCAGCTCCACATAAATGTCTTGGAAATGAGAGCAGTCCTGTATGCCATCCGAGCCCTGAAGGACATTCTTTGTCACAAAATAATTCTCCTTCAGACTGACAACAAGGCAGTGATGTACTACATCAACAAACAAGGTGGGGCGCACTCTTACCCCCTGTGAAGGGAAGGTATGAGAGTGTGGGAATGGTGCCTAGAGCAGGAAGCCCTTATCCAGGCAGTTTACTTTCCAGGAGTCCAGATAGCACATCTGCGGGCTTCCCAAGCTACTCCTGTGGCCCTTGCTCTCTCTGAGCAGGCCACAGCTAACAGACCACCCGACTGACCCCCGGACTGATTCAGACAGCCCATCTGCGGGCTTCCCAAGCTGCTCCTGTGGCCCTGGCTCTCTCTGAGCAGGCCACAGCTAGCAGACCACCCGACTGACCCCCGGACAGATTCAGACAACCCATCTGCGGGCTTTCCAAGCTGCTCCTGTGGCCCAGGCTCTCTCCGAGCAGGCCACAGCTAACAGACCCACCCGACTGATCCCCGGACAGATTCAGGTACGCACCCGGACCTCCGAAACTCGTGGTTTTGAATGCCGCTGTTTTGACTGGATGCCCAGTGGAGGAGTCAGGCACTGATTGATAGCTTTGCTCCTTGGCTGATTTTCCAATGCCTGGCGCTTCCTGATCTCAGGGAAATCTCTTCCTGTGCTGTGTTCTGGACTGAATTTTTGTTAATGTAATCTACATATGTTATGCATCAATTGGTCTTACTTTACCTGCCAGCTTAGCTAGTCTATTACAAGCCACTAGTCTAGCCTCTCGGTGTTACTTAGTGCTGGACAAACTGTATTGTATAGTAGCCGATGTTTGACTGCTTGACCTAGCAACCGAACAAGACTGCTGCAGTTTTCCATTTCTGCCCTGCAGACAAACCCTGCCCCTCTTCCCCACACTGGTCACTCTGCCAATTAATTTCTCTGCCCCACTTGTAATGCTGTCTCTCAAAACACCTTACTTTCTTCTCTGCCTTACCTGCTGCTGTCCTCCTCTGACGTCCCGGTGCCAAAGCACAGACCCCCCCCCATCATTAACTCCTCTTCTAGCTTTAAATAATTGCCCTGCATTTACCACCTCTTTACCTCATGCTTTGTCCTTCCCCATTGCCTGCCCCCCACTGAGCTTGCTATTGTACTCTAGCTGTATTTAATCCTCTGTGTTTCCCTCCTTGTTCCACAGACAGCCCATCTGCGGGCTTCCCAAGCTGCTTCTGTGGCCCTGGCTCTCTCCGAGCAGGCCACAGCTAACAGACCACCCGAATGACCCCGGGACAGATTCAGGTATGCACCGGACCTCCGAAACTCGTGGTTTTAAATGCCGCTGTTTTGACTGGATGCCCAGTGGAGGAGCCAGGCACTGATTGGCAGTTTCTGCTCCTTGGCTGATTTTCCAACGCCTGGCGCTTCCTGATCTCAGGGAAATCTCTTTCTGTGCTGTGTTCTGGACTGAATTTTTTCGCCCACCCCTCTTCCCCCACCTCCTCACAGTATTAAATAGACCCTTACTCCGCCCCTTTCCTTAGCCTAGCAGCTGATTGGTCACTCCACTGCTGCACATTTTCATGCTATTGGCCTCCCTGTCTTCAATACCTGACTTGACCCACTTTCTCACCGCCCCTTTTTAAAGCAGTCCCACCCACAGGATCATACATTTGCTCTCAACTTTTTCTCCAGCCACTCCATCTGACTCCTCTCAATTACTGCTCTACCTGCCCTATTGTAAGGGACCTCACCCTAATTCGACTATATACCCTTTCAACTGTAAACCAGCTAGCAGTTAAGCAGGCCAGCAACACCAAACAAACTACCATGGGGTGCAACCACCTACTACTACTCCTCACTACCTCTTTTGGCATTGCTGGTACCATGTATGAATTCTGACCCCTACCTCCCCCACTCTGAATCCTCACTGGGTGCAAGCTGGAAGAAAAGCATACACATGGCCACTACCACTTCCGGTAATGATAGGCTCTTTATCCTCCCGCACATCCCATACACAGTTATCGGCAAACCAACCTTCCAGACTGTAACCTCAACGGTTAGCTTTCCCCCTAATTTAACACAGGCGTATAGACACCTCCCCAACCTGAAGCGCAGGCGACGGAAGACACGAGGGAAGATAAATATCACCCTATCTGCCAGAAAGGTTATCTTTCTGCTACTGCTACTCTATGGCAATGTTCACCTAAACCCTGGACCAACAACCCTGAGGAGCAGGGGGTCCATACAGTGAGTGGCCTAAGGATAGCATCGCTAAACATCTGCAGCCTAACTGCCACAAATTCGACCAGCTGCAGGCTTGGATGACCATCCATGCCCCTGACATTCTCTGCCTAACTGAAACCTGGCTGTCTGGTAGGATCAAAGATGGTGAGGTGGCCATCGAATGATTCCAATCATTTCGACATGATAGAATAGATAGAAAAGGTGGCGGCGGCTGCCTCCAAATGCCAGAAACTCACTGAGTTGCTCCGTCCTCCCCATCTCCAAAGTTGTGGAGGATTATGAGCTACTAGTGGTAAAAATACAAGTCGGCCTAAAAGGCAAGACCCTTCCCATCTCCACAACCTACCTGCCCCCCAAGAAAGCCAAGGAAGGCCTTCCTCTTGTTATGGAAGAAATTTTCACACTCAGAAAGGGCTCAGAACTCATCTTGACTGGTGACTTTAATATTAACTGGTTATGTAAGGAGGCGACACCCTCCAGAGACCTAATCACCTCCCACAATCTCATGCAACTCGTAACTCACCCCACCAGGCAGAACTACAAGGCTGGTACCAGCAGCCTCATTGACTGGGTCTTAGCTAGCTCACCGACTAGATTCTCCGAACTCGGGGTTCTCCTGGACGTGCTGAGTGACCACTCCCCAATCTCCTTTATATGGACCACTAAACTTGCCAAAAGCCCACCCCGGCTCATCGAGAGCAGGGTTCTGCAGAAAGGCAAACTTGGAGCCCTCAAATTAGCCCTGTCTGCCTACAACTGGTCACCTGTCAGCAAGGCACCTACGCTGGACCAGGCCCTTAGTTTTTTCACTGAGGGCTTCAATTCCATCTGTGATATCTATGCACCACGCACAAAACGGAAAATTCGCGGTGAGGTTAACGGCTGGATTGATGGCAAGCCTCTCTCCCTCCTAAAGGAGAGGGACTGCCTCTGGGGAAAAAGCCTTAAACTCAGGCAGCAAGCATGACCTACAGTGCTACAAAATGGCTAGAAATCCGTGCACCAAACTTATCAGGCTCGCAAAAGCCAATTTCCATAAGACCCAGCTTAACAACACATGGGGATATAGAAAGAGGTTTTGGGACAACATCAAGAACATCCTTGGTAAAGATCAAAAGCAGCACCCTAAGATGCTCAACATTAATAACTCATCCTCCTCAGATCCGCTAGCCATTGCTGATGCCTTTAACCAGGCCTTTACAGAAATGTCCTCAGTGCTGCCTCCAGACTACCTTCTGCCTGTGGAGGACCAAGGTTGCGCTAACCTGCTCATAACTAACCACCCAGCCTTCTACTTTAAGAAGGTGACGGTGAAGGAGGCCCTAACGATGGTCAGGAAAGTCCTAGGCAAAACCAGATTGGGGAGTGACGGACTAGACATGAAGTTACTATCTCTCACCCTTGATGTCTTATCATGCCCATAACTACGCTATTTAATAAATCCTTGCCCTAGCTCAATTTCCAGAGGTATGGAAGCCCTGGTAACTCCAGTGCATAAGAATGGTGACAAGGCGCTGCTGTCAAACTACAGGCCAATATCTATCCTCTCCCCACTATCCTAAGCTTTGGAAAAAATCGTGGCAAGTCCACTCACAGAATACCTCAATAAGTACAATCTGCTCTGCCCAAACCAACATGGCTTCAGGCAAAAACACAGTACCACCACGGCACTGCTGGAATACACTGACTATGCGCACAAGGTGCTGGATGAAGGAAAATTGGTGGGGTCCATCTTCATTGACCTCACCAAAGCCTTCGACACCGTCATCCACCTTCTACTAGTACTCAAGCTCCAAAGACTGGGTGTGGCACCAAACGCCGTGAGTTTGGTTCAATGACTACCTAACACACAGGAGCCAGTGAGTCAAAATCGGGCAGACGTTATCCAGCTCCAGAGATGTACTCCTAGGAGTCCATCAAGGATCAATTCTAGGGCCCCTGCTTTTCAGCCTCTTTGTAAATGACCTACCCACAGCCTGTGACACCAAACTTATTCTGTATGCGGATGATGCCGTGCTGCTGAGTAGCAGCACCTCTCAGGTTGCCCTACAAACAGAACTATAGAACTCTTTCAATAAACTCGAGGACTGGTTCAGTAGGCAAAACCTGCTACTAAATTACAAGAAAACCAAGGCCATGCTACAGTCCAGCCCCTACAACAAACACAAGCATGCTCCCCTCGGAATCACCAACAAGGCTGGTGAGCAGATTGAGCAGGTGCACTTGTTCAAGAACCTTGGAGTCACCATTGATGACTCTCTCACTTATACGCACCACATAGACTACCTTGTCAGTGTGGTAAACACAAAGATCAGGGTTCTCTATAGGCATAAGAAATCCCTCACCCTGTAAGCACTCCGAATCTCAGTCTCCAGCTCCATACTCTCCATGATAGACTACGGGCTGGTGGTCTACGGAGCTGCTACTGATACAGTGCTCAAAAGGGTCCAAATTGCACTCAATAAGGCATGCCACCTCACCCTATGTGCAGATCACTACACTCATACTTGCACCCTGTATGAGTGTACAAACTGGCTTAACCTAAACGACAGGATCAAATGCCAAATTTGCCTCCCGGGAAAGAAGGCACTCCTCGGGGAAAAAAAACACCCTGTATAGGAAACCTGCTTGAGGCTTCTCTCTCAACACACATCACTGGACAGAGGAAGAATGGAGCACTGTCCATACCATTCCGCCGAACCTCACTAGGGCAGCGTGCTTTCTCCTATCGGGGCCCCCCTCTGGATAAATGAACTCCCCATGAAATTACAAACAACGGCCTGTCTCAATTCAAAGTAGGCCTCAAACAGCACCTAATGTCTAACTCAAAATGCACCTGCTTCTCAGGCCCCACTTAATAGACAGGCCTACCCCCAAGGTAACACCCGGCAGGGCTACCTAGAGAACCCTGCCTCCATTCTAGCCTAGCCAAGGGCTTAAGTAAGCTATCAGTCCTCTTTAAACGCAATTGGCACTGCCCTTCCAACCCCCACCCCCGCACACACACCACACTCGACAAAGCCCTCTGGAGCTGCTCCCCTCATCACAGCCGCCCCGTTTCACTATCCCACCACCTCTCGCTCTCTGCGTTGGTTCAAACCAATCCCCCTTGTTTCACTGTCACCCAGCCTCTCGCCATCTGGGATAGCGTTAAACCTATACAGTTACTCTGCCATAGTCTATCAACGGATTTGGAGGTTTCCAGGGGTGTGCTACCTAGGGCAACCGATTAGAAATAGCTTAGTATTCAATTACAACTGCTCAGTTTTTTTCTCCTAGTTGTGTAATTGCTCTTTAATGCCTAATGATCAGGCCTCTGTAATCACTGAATATGTATATTGTCTTATTGACCACCCTGACGTGGAACCTTTGTAAAAGAGCTCACGCTCAAAGGTCTTTCCGAAATACTAATTAAACAATTAAACAGTGATCTATTGGATCGCCTCAGCAGAACGGAGGTAGATCCACACAAATGGTCTCTCAACATAAATGTCTTGCAATCGCTCTTGAAGAGTGGGGCATGCTGGACCTGGACCTTTTTGCACCCCACTCAGTGCTAAACTGCCTCAGCTCTGCTCCAGAAATCCAGAACCTGGCATTCAAACCGCAGGAAATCTTACTGTATTCTGACTTATGCAGTATGGTCTCACCATAGGACTGCCCCGGAGCCGAAATAGTTAATAGAACCTATGCAAATGATGGAATGCTAGGCTCAAGCTCAGTTTTCAAACCATGGTCCCTAGTAAACAACCTCTAACCCTCAGATTCTTTACTCCGCTTGCCTCAGTAAGATGTCTCCAGAGAGCTCTCCTTCATCTCTTGAAGAAAGTATATTTTTCTCGGTTTATACCTCAGTAAATTTATTTTTATTGGTATTCTTATCACTGTCCTTAGTATACAGGTAGTAATTGTTTAGATTTTAGTTATTAAGGGTGAGTAGTCGTTTTTCTCCCCGGTTCTTTAACCGAGAGGAAACTGACAGTTCCCTTATCTTTGTTTTCATATTTGTTTTAGCTAATTTGATATATTCCGACTCGGTATAGTCGGTTAGTGTTTCAAAACTTTTACTGGAGTAATTTCTGGTTCTAGGGACATGGATATGTTGTTCAATCCGCACTGTCTGGCAGGTTTCTTGCCACTTTAAATCTTGCTGGAAGGTCTTCAGGCTGGCTCCTCCCACCCACCCGGGTGAAAAAACTCTTGGCTCCGCCCCAAGACGCCAGATCTTCCTTACCGCTTGGAAGCTCAGGTTCCCTCCTTTACGCGCTGCGTTTTAGGCCTTGATCCAAACTCTTCGGTTAACCCGAAACTAATTTTAAAATTTACAAGACTTCGGTCTTTATCTTCCCTCGTGGCTGCGATGGACAAATCGACTCCCAGATTTTGCCAGTGCCCTTGTGGGCAGAAGATGTCCTGGACTGATCCGCACTCCACGTGCGTTTACTGCCTAGGGCTTGAGCACGATTCGCAGGCCTGCGACTTGTGCAAGTCCTTTTCGGCCCCGGTCTTAGAGGATCGTGCTGTCAGATTGCAACTTGGGCGCCCTGAGAAACTTTATCCTCCGGTCGAGTCGAAGGAGGCCCGTTGGACACTGCCCGTGGCTGCGGGCTCGGCTGAACAATTCAAACAGATGATCGCCCTTGAGGAGGAAGCGGCCCAGGCCGCATCATCATCCTCTTCAGTCGCGGCATTTATCCCGCTCTCTTTGGGCTCCTCCTATACGGCTTCGTTCAAGGAGCTTTGTCAATCCGTCTCCACCAAGGGAGAGGGGCCTTGGGGACATTCCTCTCGGTCCAAAAGGAAGGACTCCAAAGGTAAGTCCCACTGTCGACGTTCATGGGAGTGGGAGAGGTCCCCTTCCCCGGATAGTCGACACTCGACTTCGGTCGAGGTTGTGGCTAAGGCCGCTGGCTTCACGGTGTCCCCTTCAGGTCAGCCGGCCGAGACACCCGTCGACGCAGTTGAGATTTTTCTCGACCCATCGTACAGGCTGTCGACTGGGGAAGCTGACAACCCTTCTTCACCGGTTCTCCCAGTGGAAACCGAGGACTTGCCTGTGCCTCCTGTGCCGGAGTCCCCAGTTAAGGTCCCTAAACTGAGGGAGGAGCGGGTTTCCCCCGCTCCCTCTCAGACCCACCCTCGGAAACAACGAAGGTCTCGGACCTCTTCCAGGTCCAGCCGATCCCACCGACATCGGCGGTCTCAGTCTCGGCACCGTTGAAAGTGGCAGCACCGCTCATCCTCGTCTTCGTCCTCTTCGGAGGATAGGATTTGGCGCAAATTGCATCAATGCTACGAGGATCTAATGTGGCAGCAGCTCCTTTTGACCGGGAATAAGCCGACTCCATCGCCTTCCCCGGCCATTAAGTGGCTGTCACCGGAGCGGCCGAAACAACCCCTTGTTGTTGTCGAGGAGCCAAAGCCGGCACCAGTTGTTCGACCGAAACCTGCTGCGCCACCCATTGTGGTGGAACCCCCGCCTCCACAACCTAAAACTGGGGCACCGACCAAGGATTCTCGGTCGGGCCAGGGCTTGCCCCATTGGTTGTCGGTCACCCTCACTCCCGATCGACCTCGGCAGGTGGAGGGTGGCTCAGGTGCTAGGCAGCTATTTGCAGACTCCTTGGAGTCTGACGACAACTCCTCCTTGTTCTCCAGGCCGCTTGACCAGGAGTCCACCGGGGGTCAGTCAGTGGACGAGAGCCCATCCTCGTTCCTTGGAATGCTTCAGCTCATCTCAGAGTCCACTGGGATGAAGCTCAAACCCGTTTCAAAATGGGCCAAGTCTTCCCTCACGGAGATACTGGACCGAGGGGATTACCCCACGGAGGCCTTCCCGGTGGCCGAACCCATTGTTGGCCCGGCCCTGGAGCTATGGCAGCGCCCAGCTTCTTGTCCAGCACCTTTGGCCAGGATGGCTCGAAAGTATGCTTTCCCACTGGTTCACTCTCCGGTTTCTCGGAGCACCCCTCCGCGGAGGGGCTAGTGACCGACAGCGTTTTCCGGTGTTCCGGGAACGCTCGGGATGTGGACAAGCCACCCAATAAGGAGTTCAAGAAACTGGACTACTTGGGCTGAAAGTCTATGCTGCTTGCTCCCTAGACCTTCATCAGGCCAGCTCGGCCGTTCTGATGCCACATTTTTCACACGCCCTTTTGGGCTCCTTGAATGAGGTGATTCCTCATCTCCCGGCTGACCTTCAGACGACGGTCAAGCTGGTGCAGGATCAGGGAAGGGCGGTGGCCAAGCAGCAGCTCCAAACGTCCTTGGACATTGCTGACTTGTGTGCCCGGTCAGTAGTGGCCACAGTGGCCGTGTGCTGCAGAGCTTGGCTGCAGATCTCCACCTTTACAGCGGATACCCAGCACAAGCTGGCAGACGTTCCCTTCTTGGGTACCAACTTGTTCGGTCCCGGGGTGGAGGCTCATCTGCAAAGGATCGAGAAGTCCAATGCCACCTTGGACTCTGTCACGTCTGCCCAGAAGGACTAAGGCCACCAGCAGCAGCGTAAGCCCAAAGCCAAGCCTGCAGCTTCCTCCACCAGGAAGCTGGGAGGGAAAGGTCCAGGAGGCTCCTCGGCCGGTCCTTCCTCCAAGCCTGCCCAGTGACGGGTTGAGGGGTGTCGCCCCCCACCTTGTCACTCCTCCCCGGGTTCCCCCCATGGAGGGATGGCTCCACCACTTCAAACAACATGAAGTCTTGCTATATTATGACAATTGCACTTTGTCCCACCATTAGAACTGCTCCGGAGGTGAAAGAGTTAACTTCCATGCCAGGCATGGAACTTAGAGCACGAGCTCGGTTAGAAAAGCTCTGTCTGGAATATTTCAAACTGAAACTGTCAGATTCTTTACTCCGCCTCACTGAACAGTTGCTCCGGAGATTCCTCCTACTGCTCGGTTCATTTCTTGGTTTAAAAGAGTTTTTCTCGGTTAAATTCAACCGCGATTATTATTATTTTAACCGTAAACCGATCGGTTCAAGCTCTGTCTGTGGTATTGTAAGTAATAGACAGGTTTATTTCTGTGTGGAGCTTGTAAATGTTTATCGGTTCGGTTTGAACCGGTCAGGTTGTTTTAAAACTTTATTCTGAAGCATTTAAAAGCTTTTTAGAGTGCGGTTCCCGGTTCTTATCGGTTCTAAAAAAAACGGATTTCATTACGGTTTTTTCCACGACCCGTGACATGGTTGGGAACCGATAAGGGTGTCTTGCCTGGCACTGCCGGAAAAAGGGCAAGTTTTTGGTTAGGCTGGCATTATGTCTGAGAAACCCAAAAGAAAAACCGGGCCCACTGGGTTTCAACACTCTAGTGTCTGTGGGGAAGCCTTTGCCAAGGCTGACCCACACACCACATGTGTTTATTGTCTGGGGTTTGACCACCTCAATGCAGACTGCCAGATTTGCAAGAATTTCCCTGCAGCTACCCTAGATAAGAGAGTTGGTAGGCTCAGGGAACGAGAGGCCAAAAAGTCCGCTGACCCGGATGGCCAGCCCGGTTCGGTGCCAACCGAACCGGAGGGAGTGCCCTCTGACCAGGGTGAGACTTCCTCGGGCCAATGTAAGGCTGACTCAGAGGAGCCAGTTCCAGCAAAGAGAACTAGAAAATCAGCAGGTGTGGAGTCAAAAATTCCTTCTCCAACTGCTGCAGAGATAGCCAAAGCAATCCAAATTGTCCAGTCACTTTCCCCGGTTCCGTCCGAACCGCCACTATCTGGTAAAAGGTCGGTTCGGTCGGTTCCACCGGTTCAAGAATATGATATAGAGGAGTTTTATGAACCAGAGGAGGGGGAGGATGATTATGAACAGTGTGGACATCTCCCCAGACAGACCTTTAGGAGAATCTCCCCCTAGGCTTTCTGAGTCCCCTTCTCATTTTCTGTTTTATAAAAAAGTTGCTGAAACCCTCCAGCTTCCTTTGGAGGAAGCTGTGGATGAGCAAGAGGAGCCTGACTTTGTAGAGATGATGGATATCCCAGAGTCCAGGAGATTGTATATTCCTTTACATAAATCCCTTAGGAAACAAACAATAAAAATTTTAAAAGCTCCTAATTCTGTGCCTCCTGTGGATAAAAAGATGGACAGGAGGTACACTTTGTCAGGTCCTGATGCAGAATTTCTTTCACAGCAATGCAGCCATGTTGGGGTAGTTCAGGCTGCAGCCTGTGATAAGCTAATATTCCCTGGCTTCCATCCTCCTGACAAGGACTCCAGGAAGATTGATGCCATGGCTAAAAACAATACATGGCAGCGTCCTTGGGACTCAGACAAGCAAATTATATGGCTTATGTTGCAAGATACCAGAAATCTAGATGGGATACTGTCATGGCTTTAGCTAAACAGGCCCCTGCCAACACTTGCAAGGAGCTGGAGCAGGTGGCTGCTGATGGTATTGAGGCATCTAAGGTGCAGTTCCATGCTGCAGTGGATTCTAATGATGTATCCTCTAGAGTCATGGCTACATCTGTGGCTTTTCGTAGATTGGCTTGGCTCAGGTGTACTAGTTTGTCACAGGATACCCAGGCTAAGGCTATGGATTTTCCTGTGGTGGGAAATTCTCTGTTTGGGGAGCAGACAGAGAATTATATGAAGAAAATGGATGAATATAGAACCACTTATAGGAGTGCACAAGCCAAGGAACAGCAAGCCACTCCTCAGAGGCAGCCCCCCAGGGGTAGAGGCAGGCCTTTTTATCAAACCCAGGCCTCCTCTTCAGCTTATGCTCAGAGGGGGTTCTTCAGAGGGAGCGGTAGACGGGGTACAAGCAGGCCTGCTCCCACCCCTCAGCCTAAGGCCCCTGCCAAACAGGCACCCTGATGGGATGCCCAGGGCCGGTTCTCCATTACCTGTAGGGGGCAGGCTGGCTTACTTCGTCCAGGACTGGGGTCTTTAACATCAGACAAGTGGGTCCTGGAAGTAGTAAGCTCAGGGTCTGGTCTCAGCTTCAAAAATTTCCAAAGATGAGAATCAGATCTTTTCCACCTGCAAATCCTCTAGAGACTCTTGCTTTGAAACAGAGTCTCAACCCTCCTGGCTCTCAGAGCTGTAGAAAGGGTTTCTCCCCTACACCAGGGCAAGGGTCTGTACTCCAGGTACTTCCTTACCCCAAAAAAGACAGGAGAATGGCGGCCCATCCTGGACCTAAGATATCTGAACAAGCACCTTTTAAAACCAAAATTCAAAATGGTGACTCTGGGGATGATTTTACCCTCCCTAAGGCAAGGGGACTGGCTAGCTTCCCTGGACCCCAAGGATGCCTACTTCCATGTTCTTATCGGAAGCTCCCACCGAAAGTACCTCAGATTCGAACTGCCCTCAGGCCATTATCAGTTCAGAGCAATCCCTTCGGCCTTATCTCTGCCTCAAGGGTATTCACAAAATGCCTGGCAGTAGCAGTTGCTCATTTAAGAAGGCAAAAGATTGCCATCTTTCCCTACCTAGACGACTGGCTCATTGTGGGTCACTCTCCAGACCAGGTCAAATCGCACCTGCAAGTTACCCAGCAGCTGCTTACCTCTCTGGGCTTTCTTCTCAATCTTCCAAAGTCAGTTCTGGAATCTGTCCAGGTACTCATCTTTATAGGTGCAGAACTGGACACAAAGCAGGCCAGAGCCTTCCTTCCCCTAGAAATGGTAAGGACCCTGGTGGCCCTGGCCTCCTCCTTCACTCTGCAGGTCTCTCGACCAGCAAGGCATTTCCTACAGCTCCTAGGACACATGGCTGCTTCCACAGCTGTAGTGCAAGGAGCAAGATTTCAGATGAGGGACATTCAGTTCCATTTGAGAGCCTTTTGGTCTCAAAGAAGAGATCCCCATCCAAGTTGATCCCAGTGACTGAACCCTGATCCAGGCCCTTCAGTGGTGGCAGGATCAGAGCAATCTGAGACAAGGGGTTCCCTTCATCCCTCTATCTCACTCCTTGACCCTTAACAGATGCGTCCCTTTTGGGATGGGGAGCTCACATGGGCACCTCCACCCAGGATTTTGGTCCCCCCAGGAATCTCTGCTCCACATCAATCTGTTGGAACTCAGAGCTGTTTTCTCACACTTCAGGTTTTTCTGCATCTGTTCAGAACAAAGTGGTACAGGTCAGAACAGACAACACCACTACAATGTGGTACATCAACAAACAAGGGGCACTTGGTCTTGACCTTGTGCACGAGGCAGTGAAGTTGTGGTCTCTGGCTTATTCCCTGAACACTTCCCTCATAGCAGTTCACCTCCCAGGCAAGGACAATGTCCTGGCAGATGCTCTCAGCAGGATTTCCCAGGCCATCACGAATGGTCACTGGATCCCCAGTACTGGGGATAGTTTTTGCCAGATGGGGCACCCCTCAGATAGATCTTTTGCAGCCCCAGACAATCATCAACTTCCACTTTTGTTGCAGGCCCCAGTGTTGGGCTCAGCCCCCTGGATGCCTTTCTCCTCGATTGGGAAGGGAAGTTTCTTTATGCCTTCCCCCCACTTCCCTCTCCTGTTCAAGGTGCTAGTCAAAATCAGATCTCAGCCCTGCAAGATGATTCTGATTGCTCCAGACTGGGCCAGGCAGCCCTGGTACCCACTCCTTCTGTCCTTAGCAGTCCATCTTCCCCTGTGTCTCCCCAGGAACCATAATCTGTTAACCTGTGTCCAGGGGAGAGTTTGGTATCCGAATCTCAAATCCCTCAACCTCAAGGCCTGGCTCTTGAGGAGTTAGAGTTTGCTGACCTACACCTTTCTCAAGGTGTTCTCGAAATCTTGAAAGCTTCTAGGAAGCCTTCCACTAGGGCTACTTATAACTCCAAATGGAAAAGGTTTTCCATATGGTGTTCTGGGAAGCATATTTCCCTGGAATCTGCTGATTCGCCCACTGTTTTGGACTATATGGTCCATCTTAATTCTTTGGGACCGAGACCAGCTACCCTGAAAGTGCATTTGGCAGCTGTCTCTGCTTTTATTTCAGCAGGGAAGCACTCTTCTCTTTCTGCTCACCCTGTATTTTCCAAGTTTTTCAGGGGATTGCTTCATACCAATCCACCATTCAGGGACCCTGCCCCTGCCTGGGATCTTAATGTTTGGATTGCTCAGCTGATGCAACCCCCCTTTGAACCTCTGTCTTTGGCAGAGCTTAAGTACTTGACTTGGAAAACTGTGTTTCTAGTAGCCATCACTTCTGCCAGGCGCATAAGTGAGTTACAAGCTTTGTCAGTGGAGACTGACTTTATTTCCTTTCACAGGGATAAGGTAGTCCTCAGGACTAACAGGAAGTTTTTGCCTAAGGTGGTTTCAGATTTCCACCTTAATCAATCTATTTCTCTTCCAGTGTTCTTCACTGACCATTCCTCCTCTGGTGAGAGGAGGTTGCACAGCTTAGATGTTAAGAGGGCCCTAAGTTACTACATAGAGCGTACCAAGGGTCACAGGTTTGACTCCCTCCAACTATTTCTCACTTATGGTGAGGTTGGGAAAGGGAAACCTGCCACTAAGAGATCCATTGCCAGGTGGATTGTCTCTTGTATCCAATTTTGCTATCAAAAACTGGGTAAGGTTCCCCCTTCAGGCCTGAGGGCTCACTCTACCAGAGGTACAGCTGCGTCTCTAGCTGCTGCCAGAGACATCCCTATCTTAGAGATATGTCAAGCAGCTACTTGGAAAACAGTACACACTTTCACCAAGCATTACTCCCTGGATATCCAGGCCAGGAGGGATGCTCGGTTTGGCACAGCCGTGCTTCAGAGCCTATTCCCTAAGTAGGTTCTGTCCCTCCTCCATGGAGGTACTGCTGTGTAGTCTGCAATTGTCATAATATAGCAAGACTTCATGTTGTTTGAAGAAAAAATTACTCACCTTAGTAATGTTTCTTCTAATGAGTCTTGCTATATTATGAACCCCAGCCTGCCCCTCTCAGAACTTCTACTTTGGGTATGGGGTGGGCAGTCCAGTGTTGGCACTTATTGATGCCCATTTTATGTTTTCCACCCCTTCTTTTTGGGGTGTTTGGGTGTTGTGTTTTATTTTATCTTATCTTATTTTCTGGTCCCCTGACTTGAGTCTTGGTGTTGGGACCAGGAAAATGTGTTAATATTTAAGTAGCCAGTTGGCTAGTGTAGGTTACAGCTTCCACACAGAACCTTAGTGAGTTTTGCTCGTAAAGATCTGACAGTTTCAGTTTGAAATATTCCAGACAGAGCTTTTCTAACCGAGCTCGTTCCAAGTTCCATGCCTGGCATGGAAGGTAACTCTTTCACCTCCAGAGCAGTTCTAATGGTGGGACAAACTGCAATTGTCATAATATAGCAAGACTCCATTAGAAGAAACAACATTACTGAGGTGAGTAATTTTTTCTTCCTTTCCACCTGGTCTGATATCACCACGGACCGCTGGGTGCTGGAAGTGGTAGGAAAGGGTATGCCTCTGGAATTCGAGCAGTCCCCATCCTATCGAGCCGTCGCCTCACAGGGGGCTACGGGGTCCACAGCCTCTCTGTCGGCTTGTCGAGCCGACATTGCCCTGCTCCTCCAGAAGGAGGTGATCAGGGAGGTGGCGGATCCTCCTTCAGACCCAGGGTTTGTGTCCAGAAACTTCCTGGCCCCCCCAAGAATCCCTTCTCCACATCAGTCTTCTAGAGCTCAGAGCAGTTTTTCTGGCTCTCAAAGCTTTCTCATTGTCAGTACAGAACAAGGTGGTTCAAGTCAGAACAACACCACCACCATGTGGTACATCAACAAGCAGGGAGGCACTCGGTCCACGGCGTTGTGCACAGAAGCCATGAAATTGTGGTCCCTGGCTTATTCCTTGCAAACCTCTCTGGTAGCAGATCACCTTCCAGGGAAGGACAGTGTGCTAGCAGATGCACTGAGCAGGATCTCTCAGGGCCATCACTAATGGTCCCTGGACCCTCGGGTGTTGAAAGTGATTTTTCCAAGGTGGGGCACTCAAGAGATAGATCTCTTTGCAGCGCCAGACAATCATCAACTCCCTTTTGTTGCAGACCTCCAGTCTTGGGCTCAGTCCCCCCTGGATGCCCTGATTCTGAATTGGGAAGGGAAGTTTATGTATGCCCCCCCCCGTTCAAAGTATTAGTCAAAATAAGGTCTCAACCTTGCAAAGTGATTCTGATTGCACCAGACTGGGCCAGACAGCCCTGGTACCCCCTATTGCTGTCCCTTGCAGTCCATCTTCCCCTGTCTCTTCCCAGGAATTACAAACTGTTAACATCCTCTCAGGGGAGGATTTGGTATCCCAATCTTCAGTCTCTCAATCTCAAGGCATGGTTCTTGAAGAGTTAGAGTTTGCAGATCTGCATCTTTCCCAAGGGGTTCTGGATATTCTCAAAGCTTCTCGAAAAGCCCTCCACCAGAAAGACGTATAACTCCAAATGGAAGAGATTCAGCATTTGGTGTTCTAAGAAGCATATTTCTCCAGACACTGCTGGATTGCCTATGGTTCTGGATTATGTGGTCCATCTTAATGGCCTAGGTCTCAGACCAGCTACTCTCAAGGTACACTTGTCAGCTGTTTCTGTGTTTTTGTCTGTGGGGAAGTCTTCCTCACTGTCTTCTCATCCCGTGTTCTGTAAATTTTTTAAAGGATTGTTTCACACCAATCCTCCTTTTAGAGACCCTGCCCCTGCCTGGGATTTGAATGTTTGCATTGCTCAACTTATGCAACCCCCCCTTTTGAGCCTATGTCTTCAGCAGAGCTTAAGTACTTGACTTGGAAAAGTGTGTTCTTGGTAGCCATTACCTCTGCCAGGCGTATCAGTGAGTTGCAAGCCCTGTCAGTGGAACCTGATTTTATCTCCTTTCACAGGGATAAAGTGGTCCTTAGAACCAGTAGAAGGCTGTTGCCCAAAGTGGTTTCAGACTTCCATTTAAACCAATCTCTGTCTCTTCCTGTTTTCTTCACTGATCATTCTTCCTCAGGGGAGAGGAGGCTACACAGTTTAGATGTTAAAAGAGCCCTTCGATCTTACTTCGAGACACAGCTCTTGCAGCAGGTTATACCATTAGGACTGAAGCCGGCAGGCGTCAGGACCCCACGGAAAAAGTCTAGCTAGCTATCTTCAGCGGGGACCGCCCCTGACGTCGGTCCCGCCTCCGATGTCAGACGCAGTACATAAGGGGCGGTCCCGCCAGATTCCCCAGTTCTTTCCCGCCGTCGACTTGCATGTCTCGACCATTCGGTTCAGCTCTAGCGCGCGACGCGTGGTTAAGTTCTTTCCTACGGGAAATTTGGATTTCTTCAAGCAAGTTTTTCGCTGATGTCCTCTCCGACCTCTGGTCACTCTTCCAAGTGTGCTTGTGGGAAACAGATCCCCTTCAAGGATCCCCACACTGCCTGCGTCCGGTGCCTAGGCCCTGACCACGATACCCGGGCCTGCTCCTTCTGCCAGGGGTTTAACAGTAGAACCCGGATCCAACGTCAGAAGGCCCTTCAAGCTTTCTTACTGGAAGAAAAGCTAAAGACCATGTCTTCCAAGGGGAAATCCTCTAAAAAGACCCACAAGCACGCTGAGAAACGAAGGGAGAAGGCCCCTTCCAGGTCCCCCTCCAGGGCTTCGGACTCTCGCAGCTCCGGTTCCAGGTCCGACCGCTCCCCCTCCAGGGCCAGCTCTCAGCCTCCCCCGGCTGCGGTCAGGAAGTCCTCTTCTCAGGCCAAGTCCACCAGGCCGTCCTCGTCTTCGTCCTCCAGGGCCTTGGTGAAGTCTGGGGATCGCCATCATCATCATAAGTCGGGTTCCTTCGCCCGGACCCAGGTCAACTTCCTTGCCTCCTCCGCAAGACATTGGAGCTTACTTCCTTGAAGAGACCTCAGGATCCGGCGCCGTGCGTCCATCGCCTGCTCTCGCCTACATCCCTGGAGCCGCCGGCCGGCCAGACGCACCGCCGCCAGGCTAACTCCTCAGCGGACGCGGTGGGGGCGGCGCCCGCTCCTCCTGAGAAGAGAGCCCTGACGCCTCCGACCGACGTCGGTCAGGAGACCTTAACTGAGGAGGAACTGACGCAGCACAAGGAGCAGACGGGCGACCCCGGTCTTGTTGAGACTCCCAGGGAACCCTCGCCGTTACCCGAGCCCCCTGTGGAGCCGACGCCGGGACCCGACGACCGTCCACCGGCGCCCGGATCATCGTCGGGCCTTTCTTTAGCGGATGTGAAGGACCTCTTCACTTACTGGTGGGACACCATAAAGAAGGACATGGTTCCCACTCCTCCTCCTTCTCCTCCTCCTCTTCCTCCACACCTCCGGTTCCTGCACCCCCCCTCTCACCATCGGGGTCGGCAGGCCGCTTACCTCCTCTCCGGGAATACGGAACCCCTCCCAGGGGGAGACCAGACAAACGGAGACCTCCGTCTAAATCCTCTTCTAGGTCACCCAGCCCCAAGAGACCCAGGAGACACCGGCGATTGCCTTGACGGAGGACACGGGATCAGAGTTCTCAACATCCAGATCCCCATCTCCTCTCTCCATCCCTTCTCCGGACCCACGTGAGATGCCGAAGTCTCCTCCAGACTGACCCTTCATTCTCGGATATTATGAGACACATCCAAGAGAACATGGGATGGGATGCGGAAGAGCTAGACCCCGAAAGGATACGCCTTGCCAAATATCTTCGGCAGAAGGACCTCAAGCCTGTGGTAGTGCCACCCTTGGTTGACACTTTCGTGGACGTCACCAAGGCAGCGTGGAAGCGTCCACATTCGCTCCCGGCGATGCCGAAGAAAGCTGATCGCTTGTACAAGGCTCCTAGAGTAGACCAGTACTTGACTCAGCAGCCTCAGGCCGACTCTCTGGTCATCCCAGCCTCACATAACCGGTCCCAGAGACCGCAACATCTGAGCACCCTGCCACCGGACCCAGAGTCCAAGCAGTTGGACGCTATGGGTAGGCGCACGTATGCTTCCGCTACCTGCGCCATCAGATCCTTGAATTATTTGACCCACATGGTTCAGTTCCAAAATGCCTTGTGGGAACAGGGTCTGGAAGCGGCTGAAAAACTGCCGGAAGGTGAGCAGAAGGAGGAGATGCTTCAGCTCCTCCGTACGGGTTCGGACGTGGGAACCCAAGTGCTATGAGCACGTGACGACTCGCGACTCTCACCCGAGCAGCAGCTTCATGAGTGCCTCCAGAGGCACTCTTGGTTACGCGTCTCCGGCTTTACCCTGACGTCCAGAAGAATATCATGGACGCTCCATTCGAGGGAGAAGTCTTGTTTGGTAAACCTTCAGAGAAGATTATTACCAGACTTCAAGAGGCCGGGAAGGCGGTGAGGTCGGTTCAGGCCATGTACCGACCCAGGCTTAGTTCCTTTCGTAGGAACCAAAGCCGAATTCGTGGACGGATGCAGAGGCAGCAGTCCCGCTCTGCTCCACAACAGAGGGTCTCCGGCTTTCGTAGAGCCCAGGGGAAACAGCCCGCGGGCCGAAGCCAGCGTACTCCTAAGCCGGCCCAGCCAGCGGGACCCTCAGCTGCCACAGCCTGACACCTTTCTGGCCCCCGCCCCTCAGGATCAACGGGAAATCATGGTTGGGGGTCGCATTGAGAACTTCCTGCCGGGATGGCAGGCTATAACCACCGACAGGTGGGTTCTTCAGTTGGTCGGAAGAGGCGACTATATAGAATTCGCAAGAAAGCCACCCTCGAGGCCTCCTTTGCTCTGCCGGTATCTGGGTCAGCACAAATCTTTGATCTGGCAAGAAGTACTCGCGCTCCTGCAAAAGGGAGCGATAGAGTACGTCCCGGAGAACCAGAGAGGACAAGGATATTATTCCCACTTCTTCCTGGTTCCAAAAACCAGGGACCTCGTCCGATTCTGGACCTCAGCGACCTCAAGCGTGTCGATGCGCCTACAAGAATTCCATGGTGACTCTTCGGGTCTTATTCCCATGCTGAAACAAGATGCCTTCTGAGCGTCTCTAGACATGCAGGACGATACCTGCATATCCCTATAGCTCAGGCGCACAAGAGGTTCCTGCACTTGGTTCCCGACCACCACCTTCAATTCGAGCTCTTCCATTGGACTGTCATCACTCCAGGGTCTTTACCAAGTGCATGGCAGTCGTGGCAGCATCTCTAAGGAGACAGGGCCATTATGTGTTCCCGATCCTGGACGATTGGCTTCTCATGGCCGCCTCCACAGAGGCGTTGTTACGTGCGGTCCAGAGCATCCAGGACCTGTTCCGATCTCTGGGCATCCTAATAAACTACGAGAAGTCTCTCCTGGTACCGTCGAAGAAACTGCAGTTTATAGGTGCAGTACTGGACACCGTTCAGGGAAGAGCTTTTCTTCCTGACGACAGAGCGGAGCCCATCAGATCCCTCATCAGGGAGTTATCGGCGAACAAGACCGTCCCTGCCAGGTCGGTCCTTCGCTCCTACCGTCCCTTTCGCAAGGCTTCACATGCGGGTAACTCAGTGGATGCTCAAGGTGCAATGGGACCAAAGGCAAGACCACTTGCAGCATCCGGTCAGGATCACGAACACCGTGATTCGAGACTGGCAGTGGTGGCTAGTCCCAGGGTCGCTCTCCTTGGGCGTCCCATTCGTAGCACCGTCCCCGGAGGTAACCCTCACCACAGACGCCTCGGGTCTAGGGTGGGGGGCACACCTAGACGGGGTAAAGTCCCAGGGTACGTGGACCCCGATGGAAGCTCATCTCCATATCAACGTTCTGAGATGAGCGGTTCTCTATGCCCTGCAGGCCTTTCAGTCAGAAATCCCGCCGTGTACTCTTCTGCTTCAGACAGACAACAGCGGTGATGTATTACCTCAACAAACAAGGAGGCGCACCTCTTACCCCTTTGCAGGAGGCCATGAGGGTGTGGGATTGGAAGTGTCGGACACGGTATGAATCTGATCACTATACATGTTCCGGGGTGGACAACACGATTGCAGGCGGCCTGAGCCGCTCCCAGGCCAGAGTCCACGCAGTGGGAACTTCTTCAAGAGGTAGCAGAGGATCTGTTTCTTCGATGGGGAACTCAAATTAGACTTGTTCGCATCCCCATCCAGCATAAACTGCCAATTTTTGCTCGCTAGATCCAGGGCCTGGTGTTTTCTGGCGAGACACGTTGTCCCTCTTCTGGGCGGACAGATTCTCTCGCTTTCCCCCTTTTCCCGTTGATCAGAGTTCTTCTCAAACTGCACAGGGAGCATGCAATAATGATCCTGGTGGCCCCTTCAGCCCAGACAGATCTGGTTCCCTTGCTAATTCAGCTATCTAGGAACCTCCGCTCCGTTGCCGTTCAGCTCCCATCTCCTGTCTCAGGAGAAAGGTTCAATGGTCCCACCGGACTTCGCTCACTGAACCTGCATGCATAGCTCTTAGAGACATAGCCATCTTGCATCACGGGGTCTTGCAAGAGGTTGCAGAAGTTCTTTCTGCAGCCAGAAAGCCGGCAACGCATGCGACGTACGCTATGAAATGGCGCCGTTTTTGTTTATGGTCGTGAGCACACAATTTTTCCCCTTTAGGTTGCCGGTGGGAGTGGTGTTGGACTACCTGCTCTCCCTTTTTACGTTCGGGTCTAGCCTACTCCTCTATCAAGGTGCACCTTTGTGCCATCTCTGCCTACCACCTTCCGGTGGGACATCGTACAGTGGCACAATTAGACGCCTCTCGGGAATTTCTGAGAGGGATGTTACACCTTAGGCCACCCATTAAGGACCCAGTGCCTCCATGGGATTTGCTCTTTGTCCTGGAACAACTCACGCTTCCCTCCTTCAAACCTGCCGCGGATTGCGAGCTGCGTTTTCTGTCGTGGAAAATGCTATTTTTGGTTGCTGTTACTTCAGCGAGAAGAATTTCTGAGCTTCACGCTCTCATGTGCAAAGAGCCTTATTTAGTTTTCCACCGGGACAGAGTATCCCTAAGGACGAATCCTAAATTTTTGCCTGAGGTGGTCTCTTCACTCAATGTAAATCAGGACATTGACCTGCCGGTCTACTTCCCAAACTACTCGAATAGAGGAGAGGCTCTGCTCCACACCCTGGATGTTCGCCGCAGCCTGAGGTATTACCTCAACAGAACTAAACCATTTCGTAGTTCTGATCAACTTTTCGTTTCCTTTTCTTAGATGATGATGGGCCAACCTGTATCCAAACAGTCCCTGTCTCGCTGGCTTGTCCAGTGTATTTCTTTTTGTTATGAGCTCAAACAGAAGCTCCTCCCGGGTTCAGTCCGGGGTCATTCCACTAGGGGCGTGGCCACCTCCTTTGCAGCACTCTGTCTCCACTCCTGCCATATGTGCTGCAGCCACTTGGAGCTCTGTGCATACATTTATCAGGCATTATAGCCTGGACATCGCCTCTCGGCGAAGAGCTGGTTTCGGCCTGGCGGTGCTATAGGGTCTCCTGTCCTAGATTCAGGACCTGGAATGTATTTCCTATTTTCCTTCTCCCGGAATTTTTGGCAGCGTTACTGCTTGGGAATCAGTCCTAATGGTGTAACCTGCTGCAAGAGCTGTGTCTCGAAGTAAGATAGTACAGTTACGTAAGAACTTACCGTAACAGTAGATCTTCGAGAACAGCTCTTGCAGCAAATATACCACCTTACCCCTTGGAGGCATGGCTTTGGCCTTTATCAACAGGATTTTTCCCATTTTCTTCTGACAGTGGATCCTCGGTCTCCCATTCTGATGTCAGCCTGCGGCGGAAGTCTCCGGCGGGAGAACTGGGGAATCTGGCGGGACCGCCCCTTATGTACTGCGTCTGGCGTCGGAGGTGAGACCGGCGGTGAGGCGGTCCCGCTGAAGATAGCTAGCTAGAATTTTCCGTGGGGTCTGTGCCTGCGGCTTCAGTCCTAATGGTGTAACCTGCTGCAAGAGCTGTTCTCGAAGATCTACCTTTACGGTAAGTTCTTACGTAACTGTACTTTACTACATAGAGCGTACCGAGGGTCATAGGTTTGACTCCCTCCAGTTGTTCCTCACTTATGGAGAAGTGGGAAAGGGCAAACCTGCCACCAAGGGATCTGTTGCCAGGTGGATTGTGTCTTGTATACAATTCTGCTATGAAAAACTGGGAAAACTCCATCCTCAGGCCTGAGGGCTCATTCCACAATAGGTACAGCTGCTTCTATGGCTGCTGCCAGGGATATCCCTCTCTTAGAAATTTGTCAAGCAGCCACCTGGAAAACAGTCTATACCTTTACCAAGCATTACCCTCTGGATATCCAGGCTAGGAGTGATGCTTGGTTTGGCACAGCAGTACTTCAGAGCCTATTACCAAAGTAGGTTCTGTCCCTCCTCCTTGGAGGTACTGCTTGAGTAGTCTTAAATTTAGAATACAGCAAGACTTCATGTTGTTTGAAGAAAAATTACTCACCTTAGTAATTGTGTTTCTTCTAATGGAGTCTTGCTGTATTTATTCTCCTCCCTACCTCCCTTCTCAGAGCGTGTTTTGGGAAGTGGGTGGGCAGTGTTGCACCAGGGTGTTTTTGCTTGCACCCTCCTCCTTTTTGTTTGGGTGCTGATTTATTATTATTTTTATAGTAGATTTTTTTTTTGGGGGGTCCTGACTTGAGTCTTCCTTGGGAATCCAAAACTTTTTTCAGACAGTTGGCTGGTAAGAATTTTTACAATTTCCACATAGAATTTTTAGTTTAGTTGGGCTCGTAAGAATCTGACGGTTTAGCTTTGAATCACTCCAGACAGTGACTTCAACCGAGCTCAAGCTCAGCATTCTATGCCCTGCTTAGAAAGTTAACTCTTTGTTCTCCGGGGCAGTTCATAGGTTGGGAATCACTGCAACTGTCAATTGTCAGAATACAGCAAGACTCCATTAGAAGAAACATAATTACTAAGGTGAGTAATTTTTTCTTCTAGGCCCAGTGGGCTTACCGGGTCAACAAAAATTAAACAAACAAACAAGCAGCACTTCTAGTGGAACTGCCAGTGTGTGGATGTGAACTACATACCACTCCCTAGAACTATGGTTACAGGTGAGTAACCTATTTTTCTAGGGACATGGATATGTTGTTCATCCACACTCATTGGCAGGTATCCTTGCTGCTTTAAATCTTGCCGGAAGGTCTTCAAGCTTGCTCCTCCCACCCACCCGGGTGGTATAACTCTCGGCTCCGCCCCATGACGCTAGATCTTCCTTACCGCTTGGAAGCTCAGGTTTCCCTCCTTAACGCTCTGCGTTTGAGACTGGTTCCTATTTCTCCGTTTGCGGATTTAAAAATAAATTTTGCGAAAAAGACTTCAGTCTTCGATCCCTCGCGGCTGCGATGGACAAATCGACTCCCAGATTTCGGAGATGCCCATGCGGGCAGAAGATGTCTCGGACGGATCCACACTCCACGTGTGTCTACTGCTTAGGCCTTGAGCACGACCCGCAGGCTTGCGACCTGGTGCTCATCTTTCGGCCTCGTCACCGAACCGTGCTGCCCATTGCAACTGGGCCGTCCGAGCGTTCCCTCGGTGAAGTCCAAGGAGGCCCGGTTGGCGGTGTCGGCGGGCTCGGCGGATCCAGCTCGGCGGATGATCGCCCTCGAAGAGGGCAGCGGGCAGTATCTTCCTCGACGCGGCATTTATCCGTCTCTCTGGGTTCTTCCTACGGCTTCTTTTAAGGAGCTTTGTCTGTCCCTCTCCACTAAGGGAGAAGGGCCTCGTCTGCTGGACCTTATTCTCGGTCCAAAAGAAGGACAGGGAGTAAGTCCCTCGTCGACGCTCTTGGGGCGGAAGGTCCCTCTCCCGAGTCGTGGGCCGCTCGGCCCGACCACTGGCCTCCACGGTGTCCCCGTCGGGTCAGTTGACCGAGACTCCCACCGGCAGTGAGATTTTTTCGACCGTTGGGCGGGCTGTCGCCTTTAGCGGCGAATTCCCCTCTCCCAGTTTCCCGGGAGAGTTGGGGACCGTGGGCTTCGCCTGTGCCTCCGGTTCGGAGCCCTCGGATGGACCATCGAGCGAAGGAATGCCGGTTCCGGCCGACACCTCCCCACACCGACCTCGGAAATTCCGGGACTCTCGGTCTCGGACCTCTTCGCGGTCCAGCCGATCCCACCGTCATAGGCGGTCTCGGTCTCGGCACCGCAGTAGGCGGCGTCGCCGCTCATCCTCAGACGAGGGGAGGCTTCGGCGTAAATTACGTCGACGGTACGAGGACCTTATGTTGCAACAGCTCCTCCTGGCCGGGAGTAAGCCGACCCCGTCGCCTTCCCCGGCCATTAAGTAGCTGTCACGGGCGGCCGACACAACCCCTCGACTTATCCGAGGCCTATACCCAGGCGGTTGTTCGGCAAAACCAGCTGCTCCACGATTCGGTGGAACCTCGCCTCCACAGCCACCAATTGGGGCTCCGACCAAGGATCCCGATTGGCTGAAGGTCTACCCATCGGCTGTCAGTTACCCTCACTCCGACGACCGACCTCGGCAGGTGAAGGGGTGGCTCAGGCCAGAGGCAGCTCTTGAGGACTCTTTCGAGTCGAAGATGATTCCTCCTTTTTCTCCAAGCGACTGGACTTGGAGTCTTGAGGAAGGTCAGTCAATGGGCGATAGCCGTCGTCCTTCCTAGGACTGCCCGCTCATCTCTCGGAGTCCACTGGGATGGAGCTCGAACCCGTTTCCAAGCGGGCCAGGTATCCCCTCACGGAGATTCTGGACCGAGGGGATTCTCGACGGAGGCCTTTCGGTGGCGAGGCCATAGTGGGTCGACACTGGAGCTTTGGCAGCGCCTGCTTCCTGCCCTGCGCCTTCGGCCAGGATGGCCAGAAAGTATCGGTTCCCTACGGTTCCTTGTCGGTTTTGGAACACCCTCTGCTGAGGGTTGGTTACCACACAGCGTTTTCAGTAGCCCCGGCTAGCGCCAGGGATGTGGACAAACCTCCTGACAAGGAGTCAAGAAATTGGACTATGTGGGGCGAAAAGTCTCTGCGTCGTCTCTCGGCCTTCGTCAGGCCAGTTCGGCCGTCCTCATGGCATTTCTCATGCCCTGTTGGGCTCCTGGATGAGGTCATCCCTCATCTTCCCCGATCTGCAGACTACGGTTAAGCAGGTGCGGGACCAGAGCAGGCAGTGGCCAAACAGCAGCTCCAGACTGCTTTGGATATGGGGACTCATGTGCCAGATCGGTGGCGGCCTCAGTGACTATGCGTCGGCGGGCTTGGCTGAGGATATCCACCTTTACCTGGATACCCAGCACAAGTTGGCCGGATGTTCCCTTTTGAGGACTGACCTCTCCGGCCCTGGGGTGGAAGGTCACCTGCAGAGGATCGAGAAGTCAATGCTACCTTGGACTTGGTCTCTTCGCTCAGAAGGACAAGGCCGCAAACCGCAACCCTAAGCCCTTCGTCCTTCTGCGCCCCCGGCGCGCCCGGCCCAGCAACGTCAGGGCCAGCAGGCTCGGCCTTGGCATCCCAAACCCAAGCCGCCGGCTTCCTCTAACAGGAGGCAGGGAGGAAAAGGCCCAGGAGGTCCCTCGGCCGGTCCCTCCTCCAAGCCTGCCCAGTGACGGGCTGAGGGGTGTCGCCCCCATCCCCGTCACCTTACCCCTGGGTCCCCCCGTTGGGGGACGGCTCCGGCACTTCCGTTCCGCCTGGTCCGCTGTTACCACGGACAGGTGGGTCTTGGAGGTGGTGGGAAGAGGCCTGCCTCTGGAATTCGAGCAGGCACCACCCTTCAGAGCATTAAGCCCCTGGGAGGCCTGAGTCCCCAAGCCTCACTGGCGGCTCGTCGAGCCGACATCGCTCTCCTCAGAAGGAGGTGATAAGAGAGGTGGCGGACCCTCCTTCAGACCCAGGGTTTGTGTCCAGGTACTTCCTGGTTCCGAAGCGGATGGGGGCTGGCGCCCCATTCTCGACCTACGACCTAAACAAGTTCCTAAGGTCTCGAACCTTCAGGATGGTCACTCTGGCTCAGATAATACCATCCTTGGGCGCGGTGTGGTTCTGCTCTCTGGACTTGCAGGGCAGCGTTTTTAGCGTCCTATCCGTCCGTCTCACCAGAGATTCCTTCAGCTTCGAGCAGAAGGATCCCTTTTGAGTTCAAGCCATGCCCTTGGCTTGTCTCCAACTCCCAGGGTCTTCACCAAATGCATGGCAGTGGTGACAGCATTCCCTGCGGCGCCCGAGGGTCGGGTGTACCCTTACCTGGACGACTGGCTGATAGCAGCTCCCCAGGAAGGAGGCGGAGTGGTCAGAGATCTGGCCCTCCAGGTCTGCTCTCAACTGGGCCTCCTTATCAACGAGGCCAAGTCGAACTCGAGCCAAAGCAGGTGATTCTATTCATCGGGCGCAGCTCGACTCTCTTCGAGCCAGGCGCGGCTCAGTGGACAGGGCCGGGTTCTTTCCTCTTGCCCGATCATTTCTGGTTGGGCAGTGCGCCCGCCGGGACTTCTCGCCTCCTGGGTCTCATGGCGGCCTGCACCAGCGTGGTCCGTTGGGCCCGCTGGAACATCGTCCCTTCAATGGGGACTGGCCAGCCAGTGGTCTGGCAGCTGCGATCCTTTGGACCAGCTTGTTGGGTGACACAGGGGATGTGAGCGCTCTCCAGTGGTGGACCGTTCCAGATCATTTGCAGGAGGGCATCCCGTTCGTCCGCCCCGAGCCGACGGTCTCTCTATCGACCGATGCCTCTCTGATGGGTTGGGGTGCCCATCTGGGGGAACACCGGGCTCATGGCCTCTGGTCCCCGCGGGAGTCCCGATGCCACATCAACCTGCTGGAGCTCCGAGCGGTCCGCCTAGCTCTCACCGCCTTTGCTCCGTTCCTCCGGGGTCAAGTGGTCCGAGTCCAGACGGACAATACCACGACCATGTTCTATCTAAACCGCCAGGGCGGGACGCGCTCCATGCTTCTATGCAAGGAAGCTCTCCGCATTTGGTCACTGTGGCGCAGCCTGGAGGCGGATCTCCTAGCCATTCATGTGGCAGGAGCCTCCAACACCCTGGCCGATGCCCTGAGCCGGATGGGGCTGCATCCCACAGTGGTCTCTCCTGCCGGAGGTAGTACAGCATCTGTTCTCCCATTGGGGCACACCTCAGGTGGACCTGTTCGCCTCCAGGGAGAACGCGAAGCTGAGACTGTTCCATGCCCGCCCCCCTCAGCAGGGCTCGCTGCAGGGGGATGCCTTCTCGAGGCAGTGGACCCCGGGCCTCTTTTACGCCTTTCCCCCATTTCCCTTGATCCACAAGGTGCTTCTCAAGGCGAGGAGGGACAAGGCGCAGGTGATTCTGATAGCCCCAGACTGGCCTCGCCAGTTCTGGTACCCAGATCTCCTCAGTCTCAGCTCCAGGACTCATGGCAGCTTCCAGCTCGCCGGACCTGCTCTCAGTCAATCAGGGAAGGTGTTCCATCCGACCTTCAATCCCTGCACCTGACAGCCTGGTTCCTGGCGGCTAGAGTTCCAGGCCTTGGGTCTTTCCGACGAGGTCCTCAATGTAGTTGAGGCGTCCCGTAGGAGTCGACCAGAAAATGCTATGCCTTCAAATGGAAAAGGTTTTCCATTTGGTGTCGAAACAAGGGCTTGGACCCTTCCTCCTGTTCCTTGGCAAGCATCTTGGACTATTTATGGTCCCTTTCTAATCAAGGCTTAGAGTCGGCGACCCTAAGGGTGCACCTGGCAGCCATCTCTGCTTGCAGGCGCGGGCGGGGAAGCATGAGTGCGCGGAGGAAGGTGGTCTGGCGCTTTTCAAGGCCTTGATCACATTTCCCCTCAGTCGCGGGAACCCCCACCTCCGTGGGATCTACTGCTGGTACTGGCAAGCTCATGGGCAAGCCATTCGAACCTATGACAGGTGTGCTCTCTCTCACCTGTCGTGGAAGACCGCCTTCTTGGTGGCTATCACGTCAGCCAGAAGGATGGGAGAGCTCCAGGCGCTTTCCATCGAGTCTCCTTACCTGGTCTTCCACAGGGACAAGGTTGTCCTGCTTCCCACCCGAAATTCCTTCCGAAGGTGGTGTGGAGTTTCACCTTAACCAGGTGTTGACTCTGCGGTGTTCTACCCAATCACCTCGGAGGCCGAATATAGGCTCCATACTTTGGACCCTAGAAGGCGCTCGCCTATTACAAGAGCGCCGCGGCTGAAATCGAGGAGAGGTTCGCCAGCTGTTTGTCACCTACGCTGAAGCCAGCATCTGGCAGACCTGCAGCCAAGCGGACGATAAGCAGGTGGGTCACTTCCTGCATAGATCTCTGTTATAAGTTGGCGGGCATGGAGCCTCCCAGAGGATAAGAGCTCATTCTACCCGCCATACTGCTGCAAGTGGCTGCTTCAGGGGCGTCCCTATCCAGGAAATCTGCAGGGCTGCTACCTGGAAGTCAGCAAACACCTTCATTACCCATTACCACATCGACCTTGAGTCACGCGGGATGCTGGTTTTGGGGCCTCGGTTCTCAGTCTCTCTTTCCCAAGTAAGTATTGGGGTGTCGTCTTGCCTCCCTCCTCCCGGAGAACTGCTAGGAGTCTGCCAATGAGTGTGGATGAACAACATATCCATGTCCCTAGAAATACAGGTTACTCACCTGTAACAGGAGTTCTAGGAATAGTATATGTTGTTCATCCACCATTCTCGACCTCCCAGCTTCCGACGCACAACCTGAGCTTCCAGCGGGCCAGATCTGGCGTCATGGGGCGGAGCCGAGAGTTATACCACCCGGGTGGGTGGGAGGAGCAAGCTTGAAGACCTTCCGGCAAGATTTAAAGCGGCAAGGATACCTGCCAATGAGTGTGGATGAACAACATATACCATTCCTAGAACTCCTGTTACAGGTGAGTAACCTGTATATCCTGTACAGTAGCTCATGAAAATTGCATAGCTTTGCAACTCTGTTCCCTAGTTCTCCTGTGAAAGAATGTGCTCTTTAATCACACTCCTAATAAGCCCTCCTCAGTGCATTTAATTTATATTGACTGTTTCTGAATGAATACAAACCATAAGGTTATTGCAGATGCTGATTTCTGGAGCTTAGTCAAGTAATTTCTTTTTTGTTTTGTTAGTGCACACTGTGTCAAAGGTTCTTATCCAGCGCAGTTACTTAAATCATGGGACAAATTCGATAAAGATCGAGGTTCTGAAAATGATCGTCCAGGTAAGAAATTGTGTGTACGATACAGAAGAGTGCTTCTTAATAGTAGGAATGTTATGTATGATGTCACACAAATTGCATCATGTCTGGGCCTGCATTGTGCCCTTCAGAATGCTTGTATTTTCAAAGGATGTCCTGTGCACTGCGCTGGTCTTGTACATTCTGACTTCCAATTGCAGAACTTCTCTTGTCTGTGCTAGAGTAACAGGTCACCATGGACGTTAGCTTCCTCAGAAACCAGGCTGTTTTGAAAGCCTGTCTAGAAGGTGTGAAAAATATATTGTTATATGTTTTTGAGTAGTGTTTGGTTTTGCACTGTGGTTTATGACGTCCTTTTTTTGCGCAGTTTTTTCTGGTCCCTTTTGGTGTCCAGCGGCTACCCCTCCACTGCTCTTGTGCTTTTGCTGTGCTGCTACCGATCCTATACTGTGTGACAGGCAAGTAGCGGGACACAGTATCTATCCCTTCCTGAGGGTGGAGAGATGGTCATAGGACCCTTTGTTTCCTCCAAAATCTGGTTTGCTGGTGTAGTGAGTGGCAGCACTACCGAACTGGCTTCCTTAGCATTTTTTCACTGAGATTTGTTCTTATAACTTATAGTTTGGCTTTTGTTAAAACTGGATACTTTTGTTTGATTAGTATTTGATACAGTTGTGTCAAGAATTCAAACATTAGGAATCCGTCACTGACAATTTAGAAAAAGCATCATCACGCCAGAGTGTGATGCCCTGGAGGTAGCACTTAATGCTAATTTTAAAACTTACAATAGAGATTTGAACTCTGCAGTGTGGCGAAGCTCCCCCCACTATTCTAACATGGGATTTGTTTCTCCACTGAAGAGAGCAGTTGCCCCGAAGTCAGCTCCAGCCTTCTGGTCAACAATTTGTTTGTTGTGTACTTATTGTTTATAAGTTTATGAAGTTTAGTTAGTTTTTGATACTGTGAATTTGTTAGAGCTTTATTTTACAAATTTACGGTTTTCTCCACTTCTTCGCTAGTTCCAAGATTGAGAAGGCCGCGGTACAACACAGATCTTCCCTAGATCAAACTTCATTCATTACTGGTGATTATCAGCCAGAGGCGCCAGACCCCGTAGGAGCTTTATAGCTTTAAGCTTTTCTCGGAAGGAGAGGCCAGTGCTGCCCACGAGGCAGACGTATTACGTGGCACTCACAGATTGGCTAGTAACCAACGCCGCCCCCCAGCCTCCTCAGTTCTTCTTTTCCTGCCATTGGTGTTGGATCGCTGTGGTAGTTGAAGCCTGATCAACATTTACAGCTGTGTCAGTTCTGCCGCCCCGCCATTTCACTCGACACGGCAGACCTCCGACGCCTATCGTTGGTGAAAGCCAGTAAAACCACTCCTTTTTTAGTTTTATCTGCTCTCATTAAGTGCAGCGTCCAGTTCTGTGCTTTGTTTGGTGTTTTAGTCTGTCTGTGCGGTCATGTCCAGTTCAGGGCCTACTTCGAAATCCAAGGCATGGCACGCTCCTATACGTCTGTGCCCCTGTGGTGAGCCGATCACCATAACGGACCACCATGACCACTGTCTTAACCTGCCTGAGTCTGGCACACGATATGGACAACTCTTCTCAATGGACTGCTTGGTCCATGAAGTGCGTGCTTTGAAGGTGGGTTGTAAAGCTCCCACCTTCGGAGGAAGCGCTTGGTCCAGGGACACCAAAGCGAGGTCACTGGGGTCTCCCTCCAGTATTATGCATACTGAGGGGGAACAAACCTCTGCCAGTTCTAGTCTCGCTGGCACAGGAGGCCTGCGCAAGGGGTCGGTGTGGCGGTCTGCCTTCTCCTGGGAGGGGTTGGTGGAGCACCCCTTGCAGTCCGTTGCTCCCTCGGCACGGGCATCCTCCCAGTGTTGTGGTCGCAGCTATACTCTAGGCCCGAGCTGGTAGAGCCTTCGGTGCCACCTGCTGGAGCCATTTAAACTGACACCATTCTTGGTGTGCAGAGAGGCGGTGCCGGTTTTCGTGTTGTCTCTTGTTCATTCGGTGCCGAGAAGGGACAGTGGTGGGTTAGCTTTCTAGAGATCTCCTTGATCTCTTCCTCTTTGGAGGAGGAGAATCAGGATGATCCCGATTGGCTGCCGGGCCCGGAACTCTCCTCTACCCAGCCGTAGGGTCTCCGGTACTTTGGAGTCTGCCAGCACCCATCTTGGGGCCACCTCAACCTCGTCCTCCGGGGATAATGCCAGCACTGGTTCCGGTCAAGGGGTAATCACCGAGGGCGGCACTGTGTCAGGGTTCTGTGCCACCTCCGGTGCCACATCCAATTTCAGCGTCGTTTGCGGTACCAGATCGGGGACTGGCACCAGGGTGGATTCTGGCACCATCTATGGTGCCAGAGTTATCTCTGAACAGCCAACTTCCAGTACTAGAGGCCCTCCGAAGATCAGGTCCCTGTCTGGTGAGGAGGTAATGGGAATGTCACGGTCAGCACACAGGCCCTTTTCCAGAGCAGCTGGAGTGCTGACCCTTACCTCCTCTCTGGAACTGATAGTGTCTGCTATTGGGGTCAGCAGCTGCCTGCAAGGGCCAGACCGGTTCCAGTCACCCCATCTGCGGGTCCTTCCCCAAGGGCACTGCTCCTGTCTGGTTGGGCATCCTGCGTTGGGCAAGTTATGCAGCCCCAGCTCCCAGGAAGTGCCCTCTGCGCAATCTCGCAGCCCTAGGAGAGGTCCTTTCTCTGGCACACTTGAGCTCCTCTTCTTCTCCTCTTCCTTTGCCTGCTCCTCCTCCTACTCTTCCAGACCTGTGGTTTTTTGGGGCCCTGACCCAGGAAGAGTTCAGGGCATCAGTAACTGCATTCCCTCGCTATCTTAGAGCCCTGGATGAGGTCATTTTTAGACCTGACCCACGAGCCATGCCGGTCTCTGAACCGGGCTCTTTAGCCTCCTCGTATTCCTCCTGTGAGGAAGAGGATTCCTCCATCCACCTGTCCTCCAATGCTGATCTCAGCAGTTCCTGTCAGGGATGCTGGAGAAGCGCCATTTTTCCCATTTTGCAAACTGCAGTCCTGCCCATGTGATAGGCCCCTTCCTAGGGGGTTTAGTGCCAACAATCTTGTCATCTCTCCGTGGCCTCGACCCTTCATGGAAGCATCACACAGGGTCTGGCATCATCCCTCTACCCCTTCTCCAGCTCCGAGGGACTGTCAGCGCAGGTATTGCGCACCCCTGGGTTCTCCAGGAGCTACGCTTCAGCCCTCTTCGGGAGTCTCTTGGACACCCTCTCTGGACGTCGTCGCCCAAGACACCCCCCCTTCCCTGGTCTGACTCTACTGAGTTTGACCGCTGGGGTAGAAGGGTCTTCTAGGTGGTGCACCTTCTACTGTGCGTCTTGGCACACCAGACACACAAGGCTGCCTACGCTAGGCACATGTGGATGCTGCTGGATCAACTCCTGACATCCTTGCCTGACTTGGAGATGACCAGGCAGGCCATTAGCCTTTCTGCCCATGATCTGGAGCTAGTGAAACACCAAGCAAGGGTGTGTTATGATGCCATTGTGGTAGCTTCCAGACTGGCAGGAACTGCATTCTGCATTAGGTGGACAGTGTGGCTTCACCTTTCAAGGTTGTCACCCCGGTCCAGCACAGGGTGATTATCTCTCCCATCTAGGAAACCCATTTCTTCTCTCTCAGGGTGAGGTGTGTGGTTGGGGGAGTGCTTTCCATCTGTTAGGCATCAGGGTCCGCCTTCTCATCTTGACCAGTACGGGTCCAGGCTTGTAAGGGACTCCCTCCTCTCTGTGTTCCTCTCCACAGAAGGCTGAGGGAAATTTCTGCCCTCAGGGAGGTGCCAGCGCCACTCTGTGGTGCTCATTACTCACTCACCAGTAATGAATGGTGAAGTTTAATCTAGGGAAGGTATGAAAATTATGTACTCACTGTAATTCTGATCTTCCTAGATATTTTCGCCATTCATTACCGCTTCCCTCCCACCGTCCTCTCATGACCAGATTGCTGGATGGTGCCACTTCCCTGTTGGCCTTCTCCCTATGGGAGACCACTCTCTGGCACTCCAAGCACTGCTGTGAAGGCATCGGGGCTGCTCTTCCTTTCTCTCATGGACCCCAGGACTTCAAACTGTCTTGGGCAGGAGACTCTTCATTTTGGGTCAGCGGGATACACCAATGTTTTTCCGCCTAACCTTTGGCAGTTCCTCATGCCTACTCCCATCCATATCTGCTTAAGCATTATCAGGGGTTGCCTCTTAGCACTCTGGAGTCCCTGTCCTTTGGCTTTGAGAGCCCTGGGTGTCTTCATGTTTTGCCCTCTCCTTTTTCCCTTTTGCGGTAACCCAGCTCCTGGTTGCCCACAGGACAAGGTCCCCATGGACTCCACTGTTGCGGATCCCTTGCTCTCTCCTCTTGAAGGGAATAGGGTTTTCTTTGCACCTCCCATCACTTTGCTGGTGGTGGTGTGTCTGAGGGGTTGCGCCTTCTAGTTGAAGGCATACTGGGTGTTTTCCCCCACCTCTCTGCAGGGAGGGGGGAAGAGAGGAAATTCTGGAGAACTTTTCCTGTGCTGACCTTTAAAAAAAAAAAAAAATGGCAAACTGGGAAGTAGAAGGGCAGGGATCTTCTTTTCCTCTGCCTGACAGATAATTATCTCTTGCTTGACTCCCTTAGATCTCTTCTTAGAGACTACTGGGTTTTTCTTGCCACTCCTTAAGGTCCTTCTGCTCGGCTGGACTCTGGCCCATACCTCTCCTGGAGTGGGTCTTTTGCTCTCTCTTGGTCCACAGGAAACCTTCAAACAACATGAAGTCTTGCTATATTATGACATATGCAGTGAGTCCCAACCTTCGAACTGCTCCGGAGGTGAAAGAGTTAACTTTCCATGCCAGGCATGGAACTTTGAGCACAAGCTCGGTTGAAAGCTCTGTCTGTTGTTCTTCAAACTCAAACTGTCAGATTCTTTACTCCGCCTCACTGAACAGTCGCTCCAGAGATTTCTCCTTCTGCTCGTTCATTTTGTCGATTTAAAGTATTAAGTTTTCGGTTTTTTAACCGAATTTAAACCGCAACCGGTCGGTTCAAGCTCTGTCTGTGGTACCGTAAGTACCAGATATGTTTTACGTTATTTCTGTGTGGAACCTGTAAACGGTATTATCAGTTTGGTTTGAACCGATCAGGTTGTTGTAAAATTCATTAAATCTGTCTTTTAGAGTGCGGTTCCCGGTTCTTATCGGTTCTAAAAAAAACTGATTTCATTATGTTTTTTTCCACGACCCGTGACACGGTTGGGAACCGATAAGAGGGTCTTGCTTGGCGGATTGCCATAAACGGGCAAGTTTTGGTTAGGCTGGCACTATGTCTGAGAAACCCAAAAGAAAAACCGGGCCCACTGGGTTTCAACACTGCAGTGTTTGTGGGGAAGCCTTTGCCAAGGCTGACCCCCACCCACCTGTGTTTATTGTCTGGGGTTTGACCACCTCAATGCAGACTGCCAGATTTGCAAAATCTTCCTGCAGCTACCCTGGATAAGAAGTTGGTAGGCTCAGGAAAGGAGGCCAAAAAGTCCAGCCAGCCCGGATGGCCAGCCGGTTCGGTTGTAACCGAACCAGAGAAGTGCCCTCTGACCAGGCGAGACTTCCTCGGGCAAGGAGAGCCGACTCGAGGAGTCGGTTCCAAAAGGACTAGAAAATCAGCAGGTGTGGAGCCAAAATTTCCATCTCCAACCGCTGAAGAAATAGCCAAAGCGATTAAAATTGTCCAGTCGCTTTCCCCGGTTCCGACCGAACCTGCACCATCAGGTAAGCGTACAGTTCGGTTGGTTCCACCGGTTCAAGAATATGATTTAGAGGAATTTTATGAACTGGAGGAGGTGGAAGAGGAGTATGAGGAGAGTGAATGTGGATTTGAAAGTCTGGATGTGCCCATTGAACCGGACATCTCCCCAGACAGACCTTCAGGAGTGTCTCCCCCTAGGCTTTCTGAGTCCCCCTCTCATTTTATGTTTTACAAAAAAGTGGCTGAAACCCTCCAGCTCCCTATGGAGGAAGCTGTGGATGATCAGGAGGAGCCTGACTATGTGGAAATGATGGATATCCCAGAGTCTAGGAGACTGTCTATTCCTTTGCATAAATCTTTTGGGAAACAGACAGTAAAAATTCTAAAAACTCCTCACACTATACGTCGTGTGGATAAGGAATGGACAAGAGGTACACATTGTCAGGCTGTGATACGGAGTTCCTTACACAACAATGTAGCCATGTTGGGGTAGTGCAGGATGCAGCCTGTGACAATGCAAATATTCCCTTGGCTTCACGCCCCCCTGACAAGGACTCCAGGAGGATTGATGCCATGGCAAAGAAACAGTACATGGCAGCATCCTTGGGACTCAGACAGGCAAATTATATGGCTTATGTTGCTAGCTATCAGAAATCCAGATGGGATACTGTTATAGCTCTAGCAAAACAGGTCCCTGGCCAGCTTGCCAAGGAGTTGGAGCAGGTGGCTGCTGATGGTATTGAGGCATCCAAGGTGCAATTCCATGCTGCAGTGGACTCTAATGATGTGTCATCAAGAGTCATGGCTACATCTGTGGCACTGCAGAATGGCTTGGCTCAGATGTACTAGCCTGTCACAGGATACCCAGACTAAGGCCATGGATTTTCCTGTTGTGGGTAATTCTCTGTTTGGGGAGCAGACAGAGAATTACATGAAAAATGGATGAGTATAGGACCACCTATAGGAGTGCACAGGCCAAGGAAAGACAGGCCACTCCTCAAAGGCAGCTTTCCAGGGGCAGCGGTCGGCCTTTTCATAGGCCTTTTTACCAAGCTCAGGCCTCCTCTTCTGCTTACGCCCAGAGGGGGTTCTTTAGAGGAGAGGCAGACTGGGTACAAGCAGGCCTGCTTCCACCCTCAGCCTAAAGCCCTGCCAAGCAGGCACCCTGATGGGGTGGCCAGGGCCGATTCTCCACTACCTGTAGGGGCAGGCTGGCTTACTTTGTCAGGACGAAGTCTTTAACATCAGACAAGTGGGTCCTGAAGTAGTAAGCTCAGGGACTGGTTCTCAGCTTCAAGAAATTTCCAAAGATGAGAACCAGGTCCTTTCCACCTGCAAATCCCTCAGAGGCACTTGCCCTAGAACAGAAGTTTCTACCCTCCTGGCTCTCAGAGCTGTGGAAAGGGTTCCACCCCTACACCAGGGCAAAGGGTTGTACTCCAGGTACTTCCTTACCCCAAAAAAGACAGGAGAATGGCAGCCCATCCTGGATCTCAGATACCTAAACAAGCACCTTTTAAAACCAAAATTAAAAATTGTGACTCTGGGAATTATTTTACCCTCTCTAAGGCCAGGGGACTGGCTAGCGTCCCTGGACCTCAAGGATGCCTACTTCCATTTTCTTATCAGAAGCTCCCATCGAAAGTACCTCAGATTCGAACTGCCCTCAGGCCATTACCAGTTCAGAGCAATGCCCTTCGGCCTCACCTCTGCCCTGAGGGTATTCACAAAATGCCTGGCAGTAGCAGTTGCCCAGTTAAGAAGGCAAAAGATTGCCATCTTTCCTTACCTGGATGACTGGCTTATAGTAGGCCAGTCACCAGACCAAGTCAAACTACACCTTCAGGTAACTCAGCAACTGCTCACATCTCTAGGTTTCCTTCTTAATCTTTCAAAGTCAGTTCTAGAGTCTGTCCAGCTTCTCACCTTCATAGGTGCAGAACTGAACACAAAGGAGGCCAGAGCCTTCCTTCCTCTGGAAAGAGCAAGGACCCTGGTCTCTCTGGCCTCCTCCTTCACCCTGCAGGTCTCTCGACCAGCAAGGCATTTTCTGCAGCTCCTAGGGCACATGGCTGCTTCTACAGCAGTGGTGCAGGGAGCAAGACTTCAGATGAGGGACATCCAGTTCCATTTGAGAGCCTTTGGTCTCAAAGGAGAGATCCTAACCAAATTGATCTCAGTGACGAACCCTGATCCAAGCCCTTCAGTGGTGGCAGGACCAGAGCAATCTGAGGCAGGGGGTCCCCTTCACCCCTCAGTCTCATTCCTTAATCCTTACTACAGATGCATCCCTCTTGGGGTGGGGAGCTCAAATGGGTGCCTCACTACCCAGGGATTGTGATCCCCTCAGGAATCTCTGCTCCACATCAACCTGTTGGAACTCAGAGCAGTTTTTCTAGCACTTCAAGTTTTTTCCACATCTGTTCAGAACAGAGTTGTACAGGTCAGAACAGACAACACCACTACAATGTGGTACATCAGCAAGCAAGGAGGCACTTGGTCCACGGCCTTGTGCACAGAAGCAATGAAGTTGTGGTCTCTCTGTCTTATTCCCTGAGCACCTTCCTTACGGCAGTTCACCTCCCAGGCAAGGACAATGTCCTGGCAGATGCTCTCAGCAGGATTTCCCAGGGCCATCACGAATGGTCACTGGATCCCCTAGTACTGGAGGTAGTATTTGCCAGATGGGGCACCCCGCAGATAGATCTTTTTGCAGCCCCAGACAATCACCAACTTCCCCTTTTTTGTTGCAGGCCCCCAGTGTTGGGCTCAGTCCCTCTGGATGCCTTCTTTCTCAGTTGGGAAGGGAAGTTTCTCTATGCTTTTCCCCCCTTCCCTCTCCTGTTCAAGGTGCTAGTCAAAATCAGATCTCAACCCTGCAAGATGATCCTGATTGCTCCAGATTGGGCCAGACAGCCCTGGTACCCACTCCTTATGTCCTTAGCAGTCCACCTTCCCCTGTGTCTTCCCAGGAATCACAACCTGTTAACCTGTGCTCAGGGGAGAGTTTGGTACCCGAATCTCAAATCTCTCAATCTCAAGGCCTGGCTCTTGAAGAGTTAGTTTGCTGACCTACACCTTTCCCAAGGTGTATTGGATATCCTGAAGGCTTCTAGGAAGCCTTCCACCAGGGCTACTTATAATTCCAAATGGAAGAGGTTTTCCATATGGTGCTCTGGCAAGCACATTTCCCCAGAATCTGCTGACTTACCCTCAGTCCTGGATTATATGGTGCATTTGAATACTTTGGGGCTGAGACCAGCTACCCTAAAGGTGCACCTGGCAGCCGTGTTTGCTTTCTTATCAGCAGGTAAACCCTCTTCTCTTTCAGCTCATCCTGTATTCTCCAAGTTTTTCAAGGGGTTGCTTCACCAACTCCCTCCATTCAGGGCCCTGCCCCTGCCTGGGATCTTAATATTGCATTGCCCAGCTTATACAACCCCTTTTGAGCCATTGTCTTCAGCAGAGCTTAAGTACTTGACTTGGAAAACTGTGTTTCTGGTAGCTATCACTTCTGCCAGGCGCATAAGTGAATTACAAGCATTGTCAGTGGAGCCTGATTTTATCTCCTTTCATAGAGATAAGGTGGTTCTCAGGACTAACAGAAAGTTTTTGCCTAAGGTGGTTTCAGACTTCCACCTTAATCAATCTGTGTCTCTCCCTGTGTACTTCACTGACCATTCCTCCTCTGCAGAGGAGACTGCACAGTTTAGATGTCAAAAGAACCCTTAGTTACTACATAGAATGTACCAAGGGTCACAGGTTTGACTCCCTCCAACTGTTCCTCACTTATGGTGAGGTTGGTAAAGGGAAACCTGCCACTAAAAGATCCATTGCCAGGTGGATTGTCTCTTGTATCCAATTTTGCTATGAAAAACTGGGTAAGGTTCCTCCCTCAGGCCTGAGGGCTCACTCTACCAGAGGTACAGCTGCGTCTCTGGCTGCTGCTAGGGACATCCATATCTTAGAGATATGTCAAGCAGCTACCTGGAAAACAGTTCACACTTTTACCAAGCATTACTCCCTGGACATCCAGGCTAGGAGTGATGCTCGGTTTGGCACCGCTGTGCTTCAGAGCCTATTTCATAAGTAGATTCTGTCCACCTCCATGGAGGTACTGCTGTGTAGTTCAGATATACATAATATAGCAAGACTTTATGTTGTTTGAAGAAAAATTACTCACCTTAGTAATGTTGTTTCTTCTAATGGAGTCTTGCTATATTATGACCTCCCTCCCTGCCTGCCCCTCTCAGAACCTCTGCTTCAAACAACATGAAGTCTTGCTATATTATGACAATTGCAGTGTGTCCCACCATTAGAATTGCTCCGGAGGTGAAAGGGTTAACTACCATTCTAAGAATGGAGTTTAGAGCGTGAGCTCAGTTAGAGAAGCTCTGTCTGGATAATTTCAAACTGAAACTGTCAGAGTCTTTACTCCGCCTCACTGAACAGTCGCTCCGGAGAGTTCTCCTACTGCTCGGTTCATTTCTCGGTTTAAACAGTATTTTCTCAGTTAAATTCAACCGCGAGTATTATTATTTTTAACCGCAAACCGATCGGTTCAAGCTCTGTCTGTGGTATTGTAAGTACTAGACAGGTTTTTATTTCTGTGTGGAACTTGTAAATGTTTATCGGTTCGAACCGATCAGGTTGGTTAAAACTTTAAAGTTTAAGCATTTTAAAGCTTTTAGAGCTGTTCGGTTCTTATCGGTTCTAAAAAACGGATTTCATTACGCTTTTTTTTCCACGACCCGTGACACGGTTGGGAACCGATAAGGGTGTCTTGCCTGGCTTTTGGGACGTGGGTGGGCAGTGCAGTGTTGGCACTTAGTAGATGCCCACCTTGTTTGTTTCACCCCTCCTTTTTGGGGTGTTTGGGTGTTGTGTTTTTATTTTTTGGATCCCCTGACTTGAGTCTTTGTTTTGGTACCAAAAAATGTGTTCATATATTTAGTAGCCAGTTGGTGAGAGTAGATTTACAGCTTCCACGCAGAACCTTACTGAGTTTTGCTCGTAAAGATCTGACAGTTTGAGTTTGAAGAACAACAGACAGAGCTTTCAACCGAGCTCGGGCTTAAAGTTCCATGCCTGGCATGGAAAGTTAACTCTTTCACCTCCGGAGCAGTTCGAAGGTTGGGACTCACTGCATATGTCATAATATAGCAAGACTCCATTAGAAGAAACAACATTACTAAGGTGAGTAATTTTTTCTTCCTGCCTGAAGGGAAGCAGTTGCAGTGACATTAAAAAATAAACCCCTCAATATTTTATTATAATTGATGACTTTACTCATTTATGTACGTGGTTCCTGCCTAAAAGGAACCAAATTGCTTTCTGAATCTAAATTTAGACCCTCTTTAAACTCTCTTCTGAGAGAAAAAGTATTTTATTTAATACTGTTTATGAACTGAGAACCTAATGCCAATTTTTTTCCCTATAGCTTTTTGCTTGCCTGCCACCACTTGCTGCAGTCATCGGGCCCTGTTTTGAGTGTCCCCGAGTTCCGTCAACCACTCCCCCCACCCCCCATCACGCCAGCAGGGATCCACATGGAAGTAAGACCTGGGAGTCCCTAGAGGGCCTTCACATACAATGGGGGGGGGGGGCCATGTAGGGTTTTCTCCCTGTTCCCCATGCTGAGGTGCACACATCAGTGCATGTGCGCGCACCGGAGTCCCACAGCCATCCCTTCTACTGCCCTTCTAGACCCGCATTACCACCTGGCCTCCTCCAGGTGGCAGTCATTCAGTGGAGCGTGCAGGTCCCCCCTTCACCAGGAAGGGAGAGCAGCTGTCGGGCGCTCTGTCCTTTCCCTCCCCGACCAGCCCTCAGCAATCCATGCTCGCCACTGAATACAGGTCGCCGGTGTGGCAGGAGGTAAGGTGCCAGTGCCTCAGCCCTCCATGCCACTGGGCCAGCTTATGCCCGATGTTTTTAAAAGTTCTGTCAGCGATTTACATCAGTGGTGCACCTAAAAAGCAAATCGGACCAACAGGCTTTAAGAACTGTGTAAATTGTTTTCAGCTCCTGACAAAGGCAGATGGCAATGAGGTTTGTTTAAAATGTATGGGTCTATATCATGGTTTTATATTTTGAGAGCTCTGTGAAAAGTTTAACCCTGAAATGCAAAAGAAAAGGGGTTTAAAAAGAGAAGAATTTATGGCTTATCAATCTGCCTCTGTCACCGAGGCACAAGAAACGCTTGGAAAGAGTTCCTAAAGATGGTGCAAAGCATGCATCCGTGGGTTCTTCTCCTCATAAGCAGCTGTCCCTGTCAAAGAGGACGGATACAAAATAAAGCTGCTCAGCCACCAGGTAAGCATGTTATAGATGGTAAAGTTACCAGTGTGTCCAAGAAGGTGAGCCCTGATTCCAGTGATGGCAACAATTTAAGGAAGAGCCTCAGATCAGGTACTGGAAACAATGCTTGTTAAAAAAAAAAAAAAAAAATTTAAACATGTCCTTGCCCCTTTACCTGCAAAGGAAAAGTAGCAGGCAGTGGATCCGGGACGAACGCCCTCAAACAGAGGACTTGACTAAGGTGTGGCAGTCCTTATCTGCCAACAGTTTCTCTGTTTTCTACAGCCATTTTTCCAAGCCTTCCAGGCTGTGGGAAACTTTCTCAATATGGCTGCCCCCCTTCCGGCTCGGGTCCCAGACCATTTACCTTTAGAGGAGGAGGAAGGTGAACCTATAGAACCCAGTGGTTCACCTGACCAAGGGTTTGGTTCCCCTCTTAGGTCCACAGAAGATTAGACCCTCTCATGAAACAGAGGAGAACATATCATTCATGGATTTGATTGAGCTAGTTCTTAGAAGGAGACTACTAATCTCCATCCACAAACCCTGCAAATGGTTTCTTCAGAAATCATGTCCACACCTAACTCAGCTGCTGCCATTGATAAAAAAAAAAAAGTAAAAAAGACATATCAGGTGGACAGACACATGGTGGAATACCTGTACACCTACCCTGATCATGAAGGAGTGACACAGGCAGCTGCTGTGAGAAGGCAAAGGTGCCCCTCTTCACATAGCTCCTGAAAAGGATTCCAGGAGACTGGATACTGTGGCCAAAAAAGTGTACACAACAGCTTTCCCGCTTCTTAGGCTGGCAACTTATTTGGCATACACAGCCCAGTACCAGAAAACACTGCGAAATGCTGTGCTGGCATTGACTGATAAAGTAGGTGGTGAAGTGGCACAGGACCTGGCTACCCTAGCGCCACAAAGTACAAGATCCACATGGCTGGTCACTCCAGTGACTCCGCTTTATGAATCTTGGCTCATGTAATGGCTTTCAGGAGTTTTGCCAAGCAGAGGGCTACCATCCTTACCCAGGACACTCAGACTAAATCCATTGACTTCCACTTTGAGGAGAATTCTCTATTTGGGACAAAACAGAGGCATACATGAAAAATGTGGATGAATACAAGTCCACTTTTAAAAATAGCACTGAAATGGAAAAGACCTCCACTTAATACAGGCCTTACGAAAGGGGGAGGCAGGGGCTACTGTCCATAGCGCCCCCATTACTAACAACCCAAAACAAGTTACTACAGAGGCAGGAGGGGCACCAGACATGCTGCAGCACCAGCTTCCAGGCAACAGCCACAGCAAAACCCCTGACAGTTCTGCCCAGGTCACCATTGCCAGTGGAGGGAGGGCTGACACACTGCTTTCAGAAAGTGGCAAAAAAAAATCACCAGACGAGAGGTCTCAAAGGTAATGGTTTAGGGGATGTCACTGCAATTCAAAAAGTTTCCAAAACTAGAGAGCATTAAAAAACTTCCCAGTCCATATACCAACAGAAAGAAATCTGCATGATCTGGAAGTACAGAAGCTGCTGCAAGCAAAAGCAGTGGAAAAGGTCCCTGCCTCACAGTGGAGAAAGGAAAGGACCCACTTTCAAGATACTTCATGACGAACAAGAACAAGCATTTGTCACTGCCGAATGTTGCTTGCTTCTATGTGCTGTTTAGGTATTTGGAAGTCATTGGAGTGCAAATATTGAAAATTTGCGAACTTACGAGCGTGTGTGGAAATGCGCAATGCACGCTCGTTAAACAGTAATTTTTAGGAATTTTTTCACCAAATTTTCAACATAACCATTTTAAGACCTCTGCTCATCAACAGTGTCACTGTGATTTTGTTAATGTGTCCCATACATGTGAGTTTGCACACCGACTGCGCCATTGTGCGCTACATGGGCTGAAACACGTTTTGGCCAGGATGTGAAAAATGACAGCTGTACTGCTCATGAGGAGGTGTGATAAAATGGCAATGTTGAAAATCTGGAGTGAAAATATTGAAAATTCGAAAACTTACGAGCGTGCGTAGGAACAGTGCAATGCACACTCGTAAAACAGTCATTTTTAGGAATTTTTTCACCAAATTTTCAACACAGGCATTTTAAGACCTCTGCTCATGATCAGTGTCACTGTGATTTTCTTAATGTGTCCCATACATTGAGTTTGCACACCGACTGCGCCATTCTGCGCCACATGGGCGGAAACATGTTTTGGGCAGGATGTGAAAAATGACAGCTGTACTGCTCATGAGAAGGTGTGGTAAAATGGCAATGTTGAAAATCTGGAGTGAAAATATTGAAATTTCGCGAACTTACGAGCCTGCGTAGGCACTGCGCAACGCACGCTCATAAAACAGTCATTTTTTGGAATTTTGGCACCAAATTTTCAACACGGGGTTTTTGGGACACCTTCTCATGAGTGATGTCACTGTCATGGCGGTATTCAGGCCGAAGGGTGATTTATGCAGTCACTGCCAAATCACCCTTCGGCAGACCACGCCATGACAGTGACATCATTCATGAAAAGGGTCCCAAAACCCTTGTTGAAAATTGGTGCAAAAAATTCCAAAAATGCCTGAGATATGCAACAAAGTTGAAACCCCTCTGTAGCCCATTATACAGCTTACCGGCATTTCCTCAGTTCGCGTCGGCTTTGAAGAGGCAGAGGTGTTCCCAGTCCACCAAGATCGTCACGCTTGGAGTCCGGAGGTAAGTATGGGGTGGGGTTGTGGGGAGGCTGGGGAGCAGTGGGTGGTGCGGGTTGTGGAGGGGTTGGGAGACGCTACCGAGGACCGCTTTCGTTTTCAGGTTAAAAAAAAAAAAGATGACGTGGGATTTTTGCCACGCTGGGGTGGGCTCCCAGCGTGCACGAGGACATTGGCGTTGTGCCGCCGACGGGGATTGGGCATCCCTGTCGGCCACAGACTTTGCTGCCACGCTGGGGTGGGCTCCTAGCGTGGCAAATGACGGGGGCACCCTCCGCAAAGGATTGGCTTACACGCTTGGGGTGGGCTCCAGCGTGGCAACTACTACTTGGGGAGGGGACGCAGCTCAGCCGACGGGATTGGGCACCCTTGCCGGCTATACAGTGCATGCGGGGCGCACGCTGCGGTGGGGAGGGGCTACGCTTCTTTTCAGTGCTCACTGAAGCGTAGCTCCCCCTTTCAACTGTATGCCACTGCATTTTGGAGCGTGTCATAGACAGCTCCAAAATGCATTGGCTTACAGGGGCCGCGCCTGCCAGCACACTGACTGAATTGGAGGAGGAGGTGACACACCTCCGAAATCTCCGATGATGGCACTATGTTTCTTGCACATGCATGCAAGCAACATAAAAATGAAGAGTGGTGACCCATTTTAGACCCAAGATATCGGAACAAACATAAAAAAGTAAATGTTCAAGATGGTCACACTGAGCAGTATGATACCATCCCTACAGTCAGGAGATTGGTTGGTTTCACTCTGTCTGAAATCCATCTACTTTTACATCCCAGTTAGACCAAATCACAGACAATATCTCAGGTTTAGGCTTGAAAACTGCTAATATCAGTTTATAGCCCTTACCTTTGGCCTCACCTCAGCACCAAGGGTCCTCACAAAGTGCCTGGCCGTGGTTGCAGCACACCTGAGAAGAAAAGGTATGGTGTGTTCTTACCTAGACAAATGGCTAGTATATGGGAAAATAGGGCAAGAGGCAGGGTACTCTATCCAAGAGGTAGAGAGCTCCCTCGAGAATCTGGGGTCTCCTAACAAATCAAAAGAGGTCTCAGACTGAACCAGTTCAGGTGCTGGACTTCACAGGTGCACAGCTGGATACCCTGCAAGGGAAGGCTTTCCTTCCATGGAAAAGGGTATCAATTTTTTATTTATATGCTTTTTTCTTCTATTTTCCCCCCAGGGCTCTGCTGTCAGGTGGCTTCAGCTCTGATACTGGCAAATCACCCACGGATTTCCCTCTGTGACATGGCCAAGAGAGGGAGGTCCATCTGTCTCATTCCCCCCCCCACCGGTACACAAATCCAGTTTGGCTGGCGGTGCTGGGAGTCAAGAGTGCGGCTCGGGCGTCGTGGTGCTTGCAGCATCCCCCAATCCTGTTTTCTGCTTTTTTCTCCCTCCCTTCCCGTTGCCGGGCGCAGACATCAGCGTGTGCACATGGAGGCACGCGCACATTACAGGTCCCACAGTACCCTCCTGTCCATTGGTGTCTCCAACCCACACTACCCCCAGGCCTCCACCTGGGGGCATTCATTTGGCGGAACTGCTAATCCTCCCTCCCTGGGAGAGGAGAGCTGTCCTCTGGATGCTCAGTCCTCTCCCACTCCCTCTCTGGCCGACCCCCAACAACCCGCTCACACCGCGAACATGTGTCACAGGCGTGGCAGGAGATAAGGCATGGATACCTCAGCCCTCCACGCCTCTGGGCCAGCAAAGAGTATCAAATTTAATTGCAACTGCAGAATCCTTCACACTGGGCCATGTAACAGGGTTGAAAAACACCCTGTCCCATTTGTTATGTAGAAATAGTTAAAAGCATGGGTCTGTTCTATCCACTCCTTTTCTGTCTCGTCTGTCTTATTGTGCAATCAAATTTTCTTGTGAGACCTAGGAACTGATCACTCTGACATTCTTACGACCCCCAACTATCTCCCTGCCTTCACTTACTGTTTCTTGCTGTTTCTATAATTTCTTCCCCTTATCTGTGGTTATAAAAATATATGTGGATCTTTATTTGAAACTAGATTCTCTGGTTTGAAAATGTATATAATTAACATTGTTGAAATGATTGCAAAAAGGTATTTGAAACTCAGGGGGTTAACCATGAGATGCAGTTTGACCTCCACAAGCTCATTTGCAGAGTTGTCAACAGGGGATCAGATCTGGGACACAATGTTCTATTTTGTTGCACCAGCAAGGAAAGAAACTGACAACATTTTGGGACATTATGTGAAAAGAGGACATGTATGTTAACAAGCTCCGGATGCAGAAGTTAATTGCCAGGAAAAGACACTGTATATAAAGAGAGCAATATTTTGTTAGAGAGATTTAGATTTAGAGATACCCTCAGAGAAAGGACTTTGTTCTAGGGATGTGGATATGTTGTTCTATCCAAACTTCTTAGCATGTCCTTTCCCTTTAAAAATCTTGCCAGAAGGTCTAAAAGCTGGCCTCTCCCACCCATCTGGGTGGTATACCCCTCAGCTCCGCCCCTTGACTCCACATCTTCATTTCCACTGGAAGATTCAGGTTCCCTCCTTATCACTCCCACGTTGAGTTAGGCCATGGCGCTTAAATCTTCAGATTACTTACCAAAACTCAAACTTGTTAGAGTTACTCTGCATCGTTTTACGATTGCGACCGCGATGGAGGACAAGTCCTCACCCGGGTTCCGCCGGTGCCCCTGCAGGCAGAAGATGTCTTGCACAGACCCGCACCCCACGTGCATCTACTGCCTGGGCCACGATTACGATACCCAGGCCTGCGACTTTTTACACTCGTTCCAGATGAAACGTCTTGGATGATCACCTCGCACGCGTACAGCTCGGCCGACTGGAAAAACGGAACCCACCAGTCAAATCTAAAGAGGCCCATTGGGCGGTCTCCACAGCTGTGAGGTCCACTGAAGAACTTGAGCAAATGAAGGCCTTTAAGGAGGAGGAGGCAGCTCGGGCTACTGATCAGTCCTCTTCAGCATTGGCCTTTGTACTGCTCATACTGGGCTCTACCTTTAGAGGCTCCTTCAAGGAGTTGTGCCAGTCTCTCCCGACCAAGGGGGAGGGTCTATTGTCTTCGCACAGCTCCCATTCCCATAAAAAGGAATCCATGGAGTTGAAAGAGAAGGAAAAGTTTCGTCGATGTCGTTCTTGGGATCAAGAGAGGTCTCTTCTTAGAAATCTCCAGTTTCGACTTCGGTCGAAATTGCTGCCTCAGCAGCTGGCTTCACGGTGTCCCCGTCAGGCCAGCCAGCTAACACATGCAATGACGACCCAGTCGAAATTTTTGTCGACCCCATCGAGCCATTGTTGCTGGATGAGTCCAAAAATTCCTTGTTCAGGACTCTGGTCCTGACTGGACCTGCCGAGGAAGAAACCCAGCTTGCTGGGAACCTCCTCAAGGTCCCTGTTCCTGACCCGGAGGAGCTGGGGTTTCCCATGCTCCTTCTGATTACCGTTGTCAGTCCTCCTCGGCGGTTGAGGTCTAGGTCTTGGTCATCCTCAACCAACAAGTCGAGGAGAACTCATAAATGCCATTCTGAGCATTCCATGAAGCGGCGCCTCCGCTGTTCATCCTCGTCCTCCTCAGAACAGGAGAGGCTTCGGCGCAAGTTGCGTCGGTAAGCACAAAGGATCATTGTAGCAACAGTTGGTGTTTGCCGATCCAGTCGACCCAGGATTCCACACCGGCCATCACATGGCTGTCGCCCTCTAGGCCAACGCCGACTTCTCCGGAGCCAGCTGACACCATCCCTCCACCTGCGGAACCAGTGAAGGCCCTCCTGATTCAGCCAAAACCGGCCTCCCTGCCGATTGTGGTGGAGCCACCACCTAAACAGCCTTCCTTAGGGGCTTCTGTCGAGGCGTCTCGGCCCGCTAAGGGTCTCCCGCATAGGCTGTCGGTCACCTTCACTCCCAACTGTTCGTGGTGGGTCAAAAGTGACTCCGGTGGTCAGCCGATCTGTCTGGACTCTCCTTATTTGCACTCTCGTCAGTTCGACAAAGCTTCGATGGGGAGTCTCTCGATGGAGGAATGTCCCACGTCCTTCATGGGCATTCTCCATCTCATCTCCGAATCTATGGGGATGAAACTGGAGCCTGTTCAGAAACTGGCTCAATATCCCCTAACAGACATTGTGACAAAAGGGGATTCTCAGACAGAGGCCTTCCCAGTGGCCGAAGCTATGGTTGGCCCGTCTCTGGAGCTTCGGCAGCACCCCGCCTCCTGCCCTGCGCCATCGGCCCGGATGACTCGCAAGTATGTGGTTCCCATCGGCTCCCTTTCTGAGTTCACAGAGCACCCCTCGGCTGAGGGATTGGTGACCGATTCTGTGTTGCAGTGCTCAGGCAATTCAAGAGACGCTGATAGACCTCCAGACAAAGAGTCCAAAAAACTGGACCACTCTGCTTAAAAAGTCTATGCTGCATCTTTGCTTGGTCTCTGTCAGGCGAGCTCGGCTGTCATCATGGCACATTTCTCCCATGCCCTCCTGGGCTCTCTAAATGAAGTTCTTCCTCATCTCCCCGCGGACCCTCAGACTATGGTCAAGCAGGTCTGGGAACAGGGTCGAGCTGTGGCAAAACAGCAACTCCAGACTGCTCTGGACATCGGGGATTCCTGTGCCCGTTTGGTGACAGCTGCAGTCGCCATGCGCCGCAGGGCCTGGCTGAGGGTCTCGACCTTTACGGCGGACATGCAGCACAAACTGGCGGATGTTCCCTTCCTGTGCACTGACTTGTTTGGTCCAGTAGTCGATGGTCACATCCAGCGCATCGAGAAGTCCAATGCCACTTTGGACTCCTTTGCCTCCTCCTAGAAGGAATGTCAGGGTTCCAAGAAACATAAACGTAAGCCTCCTAGGGACATGGATATGTTGTTCATCCACACTGTCTGGCAGGTTCCTTGCCGCTTTAAATCTTGCCGGAAGGTCTTCAAGCTGGCTCCTCCCACCCACCCGGGTGGTAAAACTCTCGGCTCTACCCCATGACGCCAGATCTTCCTTACCGCTTGGAAGCTCAGGTTCCCTCCTTAACGCTCTGCGTATAGACTGGATCCTAACTCTTCGGTTCACCTGAAAATAATTTTAAAGTTTTCAAGACTTCGGTCAAATTCTTCCCTCGTGGCTGCGATGGACAAATCGACTCCCGGTTTTCAGCGGTGCCCATGCGGGCAGATGTCCAGGACGGATCCGCACTCCACGTGCATCTACTGCCTCAGCCTTGACCTAGACCCGCAGGCCTGCGAGTTGTGTAGATCTTTCTCAGCCAACGTCCTTGAAGACCACGATGCTCGGCTACAACTTGAGCACCCCGAGAAACGTTATCCGCCGGTGAAGTCCAAGGAGGCCCATTGGGCAGTGTCCGCGGCGGCTGGCTCAGCTGAGCAACTCGAGCAGATGATCGCCCTCGAGGAGGAGGCGGCCCGGGCTGCATCCTCATCTTCCTTGGTCACGGCATTTATCCTGCTCTCTCTGGGATCCTCCTACACAGCTTCTTTTTTTCTTCTCCACGAAGGGTGAGGGGCCATCGGGACACTCTTCTCGGTCAAAAAAGAAGAACTCGAAGGGTAAGTCCCACCGTCGACATTCGTGGGAGCTGGAGAGGTCCCCTTCCCCGGACAGTCCGTCGAGGTTGCGGCTAAGGCTGCTGGCTTCACGGTGTCCCCGTCAGGTCAGCCGGCCGTGGCACCCGTCGACACGGTCGAGATTTTTCTCGACCCGTCGGACGGGCTGTTGACTGGTGAAGCTGACAAACCCTCATCACCGGTTCCCCCAGTGGAAACTGAGGACTTGCCTGCGCCTCCTAATCCAGAGTCCCCGGTCAAGATTCCCGAGCCGAGGGAGGAGCGAGTGTCCCCCGTTCCTCCCAGATCCACCCTCAAAAACACCAGGGTCTCGGTCTAGGACCTCGTCTCGGTCCAGCCCGATCCGATGACAACATCGGCGGTCTCAGCACCGAGGGCGGCGCCGCTGCCTCGTCTTCTTCCTTGGAAGAGGAGAGGCTTCGCGCAAATTACGTTGACGCTACGAGGACTTAATGTGGCAGCAGTTCCTTTGTCCGGGAACAAGCCGCGCCCGTCGCCCTCGCCATTAGTGGCTGTCATCCAAAAGGCGAAACAACCCTCGCGGTGGTGAGGTGCCCAAGCGCCTGGGCGGTTGTTCGCCGAAACCATGTTCTACGATTGTGGTGGAACCTCCGCCTCAACCGAAATTGGGGCTCGACCAAGGACTCTCGGTCGGGTCAGGGTCTGCCCACCAGTTGTCTGTCACCCTCACTCCCGACCGCTCTGGCAGGTGGAGGGTGGCTCAGGCCCCAGGCAGCTCTTCTCAGACTCCTCGGAGTCTGACGACGACTCTCCTGTTTTCCAGGCCCCTTGACCTGGAGTCCTCCAGGGGCAGTCAATGGATGAGAGCCCATCATCGTTCATGGGTCTGCTTCGGCTCATCTCGGAGTCCACCGGGATGCAGCTCGAGCCGGTATCCAAGCGGGCCAAGTATCCCCTCACGGAGATACTGGACCGAGGGGATTCTCCCACGGAGGCCTTTCCAGTGACTGAAGCCATTGTTGGCCCAGCCTTGTAGCTTTGGCAGCGGCCGGCTTCCTGTCCTGGGCCTTCGGCTAGGATGGCCAGGAAGTATGCAGTCCCTACCAGCTCTTTGTCCGGTTTTTCGGAACACCCTCTGCGGAGGGGTTGGTCACTAACAGCGTTTTCCGGCGCTCCGGGAACGCTAGGGATGTAGATAAGCCCCCCGACAAGGAGTCCAAAAAGCTGGGCTATGCCGGGCGTAAGGTGTATGCTGCGTCCTCCCTCGGCCTCCGTCAGGCTAAGCTCAGCCGTACTGATGGCGCACTTCTCCCACGCCCTTATGGGCTCCCTGGATGAGGTGATCCCTCATCTCCCGGCCGACCTGCAGACTACGGTCATGCAGGTGCGGGATCAGGGAAGGGCAGTGGCGAAACAGCAGCTCAAAACGCTCTAGACATCGGAGACTCCTGTGCCCGAATAGTAGCGGCCGCAGTGGCCATGCGCCGCAGAGCCTGGCTGAGGATATCCACCTTTATGGCGGATACCCAGCACAAATTGGCGGACGTCCCCTTCTTGGGGACCGACCTGTTCAGCCCTGGAGTGGAAGGCCACCTCCAGAGGATCGAAAAGTCCAATGCTACCCTGGACTCAGTTACGTCCGCTCAGAAGGGCAATGGCCGTCGTCAGCAACATAAGTCCTTTCGACCTTCTGCCCCTGTGGCACGTCCGGCCCAGCAACACCAGCATCAGGCCCAGGAGGCTCGCGCTTGGCACCCCAAAGCCAAGCCTGTGGCTTCCTCCAACAGGAAGCAGGGAGGAAAAGGCCCAGGAGGTCCCTCGGCCGGTACTTCCTCCAAGCCTGCCCAGTGATGGGTTGAGGGGTGTCGCCCCCAGCCTCGTCACTCCCCCCTGGGTTCCCCCGTGGGGGGATGGCTCCGCCACTTCCTTTCCGCCTGGTCCGCTATCACGCGGACTGCACAGAGTATTAGTGGTGGTAGGAAGGGTCTGCCTCTGAGTTCAGCAGGCCCCGCCCTTCCAAGCCGTCGCCCCATGGGGGCTACGGGGTCCGCAGCCTCCCTGTCAGCTTGTCGAGCCGACATTGCCCAGCTCCTCGAAAAGGAGGTGATCAGGAAGGTGGCGGATCCTCCACCAGACCCGGGGTTTGTGTCCAGGTACTTCCTGGTCCCGAAATGGACGGGGGGCTGGCGCCCCATTCTAGACCTGCATGACCTAAACAGGTTCCTAAGGTCTCAAACCTTCAGGATGGTCACTCTGGCTCAGATCATTCCATCCTTGGAACGAGGCATGTGGTTCTGTTCTCTGGACCTCCAGGACGCATTCTTTCATGTCCCAATCAAGTCCGTCCTGAGATTCCTCCACTTCATGGCAGGGGTCCCTCTCAGTTCGGGCCCATGCTCTTGACTCTCTAGCTCCCAGGGTCTTCACCAAATGCATGGCAGTGGTGACAGCATTCCTGCACCGCCGAAGGGTCCGGGTGTACCCCTGCCTGGATGACTGGCTGATTGCGGCTTCCTCCAGAATGGAGGTGGAGCAGTCCAGGGATCTGGCCCTCCTGGTTTGCTCTCAAGTTGGCCTCCTTATCAATGAGGCCAAGTCGGAACTCGTGCCTAAGCAGGTGATACAATTCATTGGGGCAGAGCTCGACTCTCTGCGAGCCAGAGCACAGCTCCTGGCAGACGGGGTCAAGGTTCTTTCCTCCTCTGCCCAATCATTTCAGGTTGGGCAACTGCGCCCTGCCCAGGACTTCCTGCGCCTCCTGGGCCTCATGGTGGCCTGCACCAGCGTGGTCCGTTGGGCCCATTTGCACATGCGTCCCGTACAATGGGGACTGGCCAGCCGATGGTCATAGCGCTCCGATCCTTTGGATCAGCCAGTGACAGTGACCCAGGAGATGTGGAACGCTCTCCAGTGGTGGACCGTTCCAGCTCATCTGCAGGAGGGCATCCTGTTTGTCCGCCCCGAGCCGATGGTCTCTCTATCGACCGATGCCTCTCTGATGGGTTGGGGTGTCCATCTGGGGGAGCACAGAGCACATGGCCCCTCGGGAGTCCCGATGCCACATCAACCTACTCGAGCTCCGAGCGGTTTGTCTAACCCTCACCGCCTTCGCTCCGTTTGTACGGGGTCAAGTGGTCCAGGTCCAGACGGACAATACCAGGACCAAGTACTACCTAAACCGCCAGGGCGGGATGTGCTCCATGCAGTGGCAGAGCTAGAGGGGGGCTGGGGGGTGGTCGCCCCTCCTGGCTGCCCCAGTGTGAGTAGTGGCACCCTGCCACCATCTTTATTCACTGTTCAGTGCCCATTGTGGAGCCCGTGACTGACTGAATGCCCCCCCCCGGCTTCCAAACATTCCCAAACCTGGCTCCATGCCTCTGTGCAGGGAAGCTCTCCGCGTTTGGTCCCTCCTGCGCAACCTGGAGGTGGATCTCCTTGCCATCCATGTGGCAGGAGCCTCCAACATTCTGGCCGATGCCCTAAGCTGGATAGGAGCTGTGTCCCACAAGTGGTCTCTCCTGCCGGAGGTAGTACAAGATCTGTTCTCCTACTGAGGCAAGCCTCAGGTGGACCTGTTTGCCTCCAGGGAGAATGCGAAGCTGAGACTGTTTCATGCCCGCCCCCTCAGCAGGACTCGCTGCAGGGGGATGCCTTCTCGAGGCCGTGGACCCCGGGCCTCTTCTATGCCTTTCACCATTTCCCTTGATCCAGAAGGTGCTTCTCAAGGCGAGGAGGGACAAGGCGCAGGTGATTCTGGTAGCCCCAGACTGGCCCTGCCAGTTCTGGTATCCAGATCTCCTCAGTCTCAGCTCCAGGCTCCCGAGGCGGCTTCCAGCCTGCCCGGACCTGATCTCAGTCAATCAGGGGAAGGTATTCCATCAGGACCTTCAATCCCTGCACCTGACGGCCTGGTTCCTGAGCAGCTAGAGTTCCAGGCCTTGGGTCTTTCCGATGAGGTCCTCAAGTGGTTGAGGCTTCCCGAAGGAGTCGACCAGAAAATGCTGTGCCTTTAAATGGAAGAGATTCTCCATTTGGTGTCGGGTAAGGACCTGGACCCTTCCTCCTGCTCCTTGGCAAGCATTCTGACTACCTGTGGTCCCTTTCTCAGCAAGGGCTTCGATGACGACCCTTAAGATGCACCTGGCAGCCATCTCTGCCCACGGGTGCGGGCCAGAAAGCAGCTGTGGTGCAGGAGAAGGTGGTGGGCGCTTTTTCAAAGGCCTTGATCACATATCCCCTCCGGTGCGAGAACCTCCACCTCCGTTGGATCTACTGCTGGTATTGGCTAAGCTCATGGGCAAGCCATTCGAACCGATGCACAGGTGTGACATCTCTCACCTGTCATGGAAGACCGCCTTCTTTGTGGCTATCACGTCAGCCAGAAGGATGGGAGAGCTCCAGGCGCTTTCCATCGAGTCTTCTTATCTGGTCTTCCACAGGGACAAGGTTGTCCTGTGCCCCCACCCGAAGTTCCTTCTGAAGGTGGTGTCAAAGTTTCACCTTAACCAGGTGTTGACTCTGCCAGTATTCTACCCCAATCTCACCTCGGAGGCCGGATATAGGCTCCATACTCTGGACCCTAGAAGAGCGCTAGCTTATTATAAGTAGCAGATGGCTGAAGTTCGGGGAGAGGTTCGCCAGGTGTTTGTCACCTACGCTGAAGCCGCACCTGGCAGACCTGCAGCCAACCGGACGATAGGCAGGTGGGTCATCTCCTGCATAGATCTCTGCTATAGGTTGGCGGGCATGGAGCCTCCCAGAGGGATAAGAGCTCATTCTACCCGCCATACCGCTGCATCGGTGGCTGCTTCCAGGGACGTCCCTATCCAGGAAATCTGCAGGGCTGCTACCTGGAAGTCAGCACATACCTTCATTACCCATTACCACATCGACCTTGAGTCACGCCGGGATGCTGGTTTTGGGGCCTCAGTTCTCCAGTCCTTATTCCCTAAGTAAGGGTGTGTGCCTTGCCTCCCTCCTCCCGGAGAACTGCTAGGCGTCTGCCAGACAGTGTGGATGAACAACATATCCATGTCCCTAGAATTACGGGTTACTCACCTGTAACCGGAGTTCTAGGAATGGTATATGTTGTTCATCCACATGACCCACCCGGCCTCCCCGGCTTCGACGCACAACCTGGCTTCCAGCGGACTAGATCTGGCGTCATGGGTTGGAGCTGAGAGTTTTACCACCCGGGTGGGTGGGAGGAGCCAGCTTGAAGACCTTCCGGCAGGATTTAAAGTGGCAAGGAACCTGCCAGACAGTGTGGATGAACAACATACACCATTCCTAGAACTCCTGTTACAGGTGAGTAACCTGTATTTTTTTGGCCTTCTGCCCCTGCAGCCAAGCAGTCCCAGTACCAATCGGAGCAGCAGCAGGTTCAATATTGGCACCCTCTGACTAAGCCAGGGGCTTTGGCGGTCCATAAGCCTGGAGGGAAGGGTCCCGATGGTCCCTTGGCCAGATCCTCCTTCTCCTAGCCTGCTTAGTGACTGTCACACCTACTCTGGGTCCTCCCATGAGGGACCAGCTCTGCAACTTGCTTTCTGCCTTGTCCTCTGCCACAGTAGACAGGTGGGTATTGGAAGTGGTCGGCCAGGATCTGCCTCTGGAATTCAAGCAGTACCCACCAAGCCGAGCCCACGCCCCATGGGAGAAGAAGGTATCCATGGACACTCGGTCAGCTCTCCGAGACAGCATCGCCCAACTCCTTTGCAAGGAGGTTTTGGTTAGAGTCACGGATCCCCCTGTCAACCCAGGATTTGTTTCCAGGTACTTCCTGGTTCCGAAACGGAAGGGGGGCTGGTGCCCCATTCTAGATCTGCACGACCTGAACAAGTTTCTTAGGTCTCGCACCTTCAGGATGGTAACTCTGTCTTAGATTGTACCATCTCTCGAGCAGAACATGTGGTTTTGCTCTCTGGATCTGCAGGACACGTTCTTTCTTGTCCCGATCCGTCTGTCACACCGAAGGTTCCTCTGCAAAAGCCATGCCGTTTGGCCTGTCATCGGCCCCCATGGTCTTCACCAAATGCATTACAGTGGTGGCGGCCCATCTTTGGCGTTGAGGGGTCAGGGTGTACCCCTATCTGGACAATTGCTATCCCTGTGCTAGGGAACAGGTTATACTGGGGGCATTTCAGAATAACTTCCTGGTGCAGCTGGTGCATGAGCCAGCTATGTTGGGAAGGACCCTGGGCCTTGTACTATCAAATGGGAAGCCGTAGGGGACCTAGAGGTTGAGGACCCTCTGGCTGGGAGTGACCACCACTCTGTGTGGTTCACACTCGGTATGGGGAAGCAAACTGGGGGTTCAGTTACCAGGGTGATAGATTTTAGAGGGGGAGACTACAACAAGGTGAGGTAAATTCTGATAAGCCATCTGGAGGGAATACAACCAACCATGGATGCTAATCAGAAATGGGGTATCATTTAGGCAGGGCTGGTGGAGGCCACTGGGACATGTACTAGGGAACAGAGGAAAATGGGAAGGGTAAGGAAGCCCAGTTGGCTGACCAAAGAGGTAACGTAGGGGGTGAGAACCAAGAGGAGTACTTTTCAGAGATTCAAGAGATCAGGGAGCGGGGAAGGCAGGGAGGAGTATTCAAAGGAGTCCAGGGAAGTTACAAGACTAGTCAGAGCCGCCAAGGCAGCCAGGGAGCGGAGGCTGGCTCAGGGTATTAAGGACAGGGAGAATTACTTCTTTAGATATATTGGGGAAGAAGAAGAACAGGGACCTGATAATGAGAATTAGGAAGGAGGGGTAGAGAAGGGGGAGGAGCAGGCAGAAGCACTAAATGAGCACTTCTGCTCTGTATTCATAGTGGGGGGGGGGTCGGAAACTGCATGGGAGAGGGGGAGGGCTGACTGATGGGGATATTACTGAGGCCAGGGTACTGGAAGGACTGAGGGCACTGCGGGTGAACAAGGCACTGGGGCTTGATGGCATTCACCCTAGGTTATTCAAAGAACTGGCAGGGTGCCTGGCAGGACCACTGGCTGACCTTTTCAATATCTCTCTGAACACAGGATGTGTGCCACAAGACCGGAGATTGGCCCATGTGGTACCCATTCACAGAGGAGACCCAAAGGATGATCCAGGTAACTACAGACCTGTGAGCCTCACATCAATTGTGGGAAGCTCATGGAGACCATCCTTAAAGAGAGACTGGTGACATTTTTAGACGACAGTGGTCTCCAGGAGATGCAACAACATGGATTTGTCTCAGGCAAGTCCTGCCAGACAAACCTGATTGAGTACTACAATTGGGTGACCAGAGAACTGGAGAGGGGGCATGCATTGGATGTTCTGTACTTGGACTTCAGCAAGGCCTTCGATTCCATGCCATATGGGAGGCTAGAGGGGAAACTGGAATATATTGCGGTGGGTACTAAGATGGTCAAATGGATCACTAATTGGCTCATGGGCAGGCAGCAAAGGGTGGTGGTGGAGGGGAAACTCTCATCGCCAGGGGCGGTCACAAGTAGGCTGCCACAGGGATTGGTCTTGGGACCAGTGCTGTTTGAGATATTCATAGCAGATATCTCACTTGGGACCCAAAATAAGATCAGTCTGTTCGCAGACGATACTCAAGATGGGAGCTGTGGTGGTTGACATTGAGGGGTGGAGAGGACTGCAGGGGGAGACTGAATAAACTACAGGAGCGGTCGGAAAAATGGTAGTTGGGGTTCAGTGCAAACAATTGCAAGGTACTGCACTTTGGAGCCAAGAACCAGAGAAGGAGCTACCAGCTAGGAGGGGTACAGTTGAGGAACACTGAGAAGGAAAAGGACCAAAGGAGGGATACTGAATCTTAATAAAGGGGAGGGAATGTGGGTAGAGGGTGACAGTGAAAAAGCAGGGATACTGAACGAATATTTCTGCTCAGTATTCACAAAGGAAGAGGAGGGGTGTTACCTAAACCAAACAAGAGAAACACTCTGAAGACGGGGGTCGATACCAGTCCATTTACAGAAGAAAGGGTTCTGAAAGAACTAGTAAAATTGAAGGTGGACAAAGCAATGGGGCCTGATGGGATTCACCCAAGAATTCTAAAAGAACTAAGGGTAGAACTAGTGACACCGCTGACTACTCTCTTCAACAAATCATGGGAGGATGGGGTAGTACCCGAGGACTGGAGGAGGGCAGATGTGATTCCTCTTCACAAAAGTGGGAGCAGGACAGAGGCAGGAAACTACAGACCAGTTAGTTTGACCTCAGTGGTAGGGAAAATGATGGAATCACTTCTGAAGGAAAGAATTGTTTGAGTACCTAGAGGCCAGTGGGGCACAGGACCCAAGGCAGCATGGATTCACGATGGGAAGGTCATGTCAGACGAATCTAATAGATTTCTTTGACTGGGTGACCAAAATAGTAGACCAGGAGGGGCTGTGGACATGGCCTACCTATATTTTAGCAAGGCATTTGACAGTCTCACAAAAGATTAATACACAAGATAGCCAGCCTTGGGTGGGTCCCAAGGTGATAGCCTGGATAAAAAATTGGCTGAGACAACAGGACACAAAGGGTAGTAGTAAATGGAGTACACAGTGAAGAAAGGAGGGTTACTAGCGGGGACTGCGAGTTCAGTACTGGGACCGGTCCTTTTTAATGTCTTTATAAGTGACATTGCAGAGGAACTGGAAGGAAAAGCATGTCTTTTGCAGATGACACAAAGATCTGCAACAGGGTTGATACACAAGATGGAGTGGAAAGGATGAGAAGGACTTGGCAAGGTTGGAGGAATGGTCAAATGTATGGCAGCTCAGATTCAATGCAAAGAAGTGCAAGGTAATGCACATGGGAAACAAAAACCCAGGGGAAGCATACACAATGGGGGGTGAGATACTAACAACAGTAAAAATAGAAAGGGACCTGGGGGTGATTATATCAGATGACCTAAAGGTGGGCAAGCAATGTGAGAAGGCAATAAGGAAGGGTGGGGGGATACTGGGATGCATAGGAAGAGGCATCAATAGTAGAAAACAGGAAGTTGTTATCCCTCTGTACAGACAGTTGGTGAGACCCCATCTGGAGTACTGTGTGCAGTTCTGGAGACCCCATCTCCTCAAAGACATAGACAGAGTGGAGGCTGTCAAGGAGGGCAACCAAAATGGTGCAGGGTCTGCACCAGAAGACATCTGAAGAAGACTAAAGGAGCTTAATATGTATACCCTTGAGGAAAGAAGGGAGAGAGGGACATGATAGAAACTTTCAAGTACCTCAAGGAATCAACAAAGTCCAAGAGGGTAGCATCTTCCAGAAAAGAGAGTGCAAGAACAGGGGCACAATTTGAAGATAGAGGGGATGGCTCAGAGGTAATGTGAGGAAGTATTTTTCACAGAGAGGGTTGTGGATCGTGGAACAGCCTCCCTGAGGTGGTTGTGGAGTCAAGAACAGTGGGGGAATTCAAGAATGCATGGGACAGGCATAAGGCAGTCCTAGTGGGGGGTAGGAGGAAGTAAGCTGTTGGTTAACTAGGATCTGCAGCTTATCAGTTAGGTAGGAAAATGGGCAGACTAGGTGGGCCAAGCGGTCCTTATCTGCCATCAAATTCTATGTTTCAAACAACATGAAGTCTTGCTATATTATGACAATTGCAGTTTGTCCCACCATTAGAACTGCTCCGGAGGTGAAAGGGTTAACTACCATTCTGAGAATGGAGTTTAGAGCGCGAGCTTGGTTAGAGAAGCTCTGTCTGGATAATTTCAAACTGAAACTGTCAGATTCTTTACTCCGCCTCACTGAACAGTCGCTCCGGAGATTTCTCCTACTGCTCGGTTCATTTCTCGGTTTAAACAGTATTTTCTCGGTTAAATTCAACCGCGAGTATTATTATTTTTAACACAAACCGATCGGTTCAAGCTCTGTCTGTGGTATTGTAAGTAATAGACAGGTTTTTATTTCTGTGTGGAACTTGTAAATGTTTATCGGTTCGGTTCGAACCGATCAGGTTGGTTAAAACTTTAAAGTTTAAGCATTTTAAAGCTTTTAGAGTGCGGTTCCCGGTTCTTATCGGTTCTAAAAAAAACGGATTTCATTACGTTTTTTCCACGACCCGTGACACGGTTGGGAACCGATAAGGTGTCTTGCCTGGCACTGCCGTTAAAAGGGCAAGTTTGTTGGTTAGGCTGGCATCATGTCTGAGAAACCCAAAAGAAAAACGGCCCACTTGGTTCCAGCACATCAGTGTCTGTGGGGGAAGCCTTTGCCAAAGGCTGACCCACACACTACATGTGTTTAGTTGTCTGGGGTTTGACCACCCCAATTCAGACTGCCAGATTTATAAGAATTTCCCTGCAGCCACCCTGGATAAGAGAGTGGGCAGGCTCAGGGAACGAGAGGCCAAAAAGTCCGCTGACCCGGATGGCCAGCCCGGTTCGGTGCCAACCGAACCGGAGGGAGTGCCCTCTGACCAGGGCGAGACTTCCTCGGGCCAACGTAAAGCTGGCTCTGAGGAGCCAGTTCCAGCAAAGAAAACTAAAAAATCAGCAGGTATGGAGTCCAAAATTCCTTCTCCAACTGCTGCAGAAATAGCAAAAGCTATACAAATTGTACAGTCACTTTCTCCGGTTCCGTCCGAACCGCCACTGTCTGGTAGGAGGTCGGTTCGGTCGGTTCCACCGGTTCAAGAATATGATACTGGAGATTTTTATGAACCAGAGGAGGGGGAGGAGGATTATGAACAGTGTGAATGTGACTTTGAGAGTCTGGATGTGCCCATTGAACCGGACATCTCCCCAGACAGACCTTTAGAATCTCCCCCTATGCTTTCTGAGTCCCCTTCTCATTTTTTGTTTTATAAAAAGGTTGCTGAAACCCTCCAGCTCCCATTAGAGGAAGCTGTGGATGAGCAAGAGGAACCTGATTTTGTGGAAATGATGGATATCCCAGAGTCAAGGAGATTATCTATCCCCTTACATAAGTCTTTTAGGAAGCAAACAATAAAAATTCTAAAAGCCCCTAATTCTGTGCCTCCTGTTGACAAAAACATGGACAGGAGGTACACTTTGTCAGGTCCTGATACAGACGTTCTTTCACAGCAATGCAGTCATGTTGGGGTAGTTCAGGCTGCAGCCTGTGATAAAGCTAACATTCCCCTGGCTTCACATCCTCCTGACAAGGACTCCAGGAAGATTGATGCCATGGCTAAAAAACAATACATGGCAGCGTCCTTGGGACTCAGACAAGCAAATTACATGGCTTATGTGGCAAGATACCAAAACTCTAGATGGGACACTGTCATGGCTTTACAACAGGCCCCTGGCCAGCTTGCCAAGGAGCTGGAGCAGGTGGCTTCTGATGGTATTGAGGCTTCCAAGGTGTAATTCCATGCTGCTGTGGATTCTAATGATGTATCCTCTAGAGTCATGGCTACATCTGTGGCTTTCGTAGGTTAGCTTGGCTCAGGTGTACTAACTTGTCACAGGATACCCAGTCTAAGGCTATGGATTTTCCTGTGGTGAAATTCTTTGTTTGGGAGCAAACAGAGAATTATATGAAGAAAATGGATGAATACAGAACAACTTATAGGGAGCATGCCAAGGAGCTGCAAGCCACTCCTCAGAAGCAGACCTCAGGGGTAGAGGTAGGCCTCTTCACAGGCCTTTTTACCAAACCCAGGCTTCTTCTGCTTATGCTCAGAGGGGTACTTGAGGCAGAGGCAGGACGGGTGCAAGTGGTCTGCTCCCACCCCTCAGACTAAAGCCCTCCAAACAGGCACCCTGATGGTGTGCCCAGGGCCGGTTCTCCACTACCTGTAGGGGGCAGGCTGGCTTACTTCGACCAGGACTGGGAGTCTCTAACATCAGACAAATGGGTCCTGGAAGTAGTAAGCCAGGGTCTGGTTCTCAGCTTCAAAACACTTCCAAAGATGAGAGCCAGATTTCTTCCACCTGCAAACCCTCTAGAGACTTTTACCTTAGAAATAGAAGTCTCAACCCTCCTAGCTCTCAGAGCTGTAAAAGGGTTCTCCACACCAGGGCAAGGGTCTGTACTCAGATATTTCCTTACCCCAAAAAGTCAGGAGAATGGGCCCATTTTAGACCTAAGATATCTGAACAAGCACCTTTTGAAACGAAAGTTCAAAATGGTGACTCTGGCAATGATTTTACCTTCTCTAAGGCCAGGGGAATGGCTAGCTTCCCTGGACCTCAAGGATACCTATTTCCATGTTCTAATCAGAAGCTCCCACCGAAAGTGCCTCAGATTCGAACTGCCCTCAGGTCACTACCAGTTCAGAGCAATGCCCTTGACCTCACCTCTGCCCCAAGGGTATTCACAAAATGTCTGGCAGTAGCAGTTGCTCATTTAAGAAGGCAAAGGATTGCTGTTTTTCCCTATCTAGACGACTGGCTCATTGTGGCCAGTCTCCAGAACAGGTCAAATCACACCTGCAAGTTACCCAGCAGCTGCTCTCTCTGGGCTTCTTGCTCAATCTTCCAAAGTCAGTTCTGGAACCTGTTCAGGTACTCACCTTCATAGGTGCAGAATTGACACAAAGCAGGCCAGAGCCTTCCTACCCTTAGAGAGGGTAAGGAACCTGGTGGCCCTGGCCTCCTCCTTCACTCTGCAGGTCTCTCGACCAGCAAGGCATTTCTTACAGCTCCTAGGGCACATGGCTGCTTCCACAGCTGTAGTGCAAGAGCAAGATTTCAGATGCGGGACAGTCAGTTTCACTTGAGAGCCTTTTGGTCTCAGAGAAAGATCCCCTTCCAAGTTGGTCCCAGTGACTGAACCCTGATCCAGGCCCTTCAGTGGTGGCAGGATCAGAGTAATTTAAGACTGGGGTCCCTTCATCCCTCTGTCGCATTCCTTGACCCTCACTACGGATGCATCCCTTCTGGGATGGGAGCTCACATGGGCGACCTCTCCACTCAGGGAGTGTGGTCCCCTCAGGAATCTCTGCTCCACATCAATTTGCTGGAACTCAGAGCTGTCTTTCTAGCACTTCAAGTGTTTCTGCATCTGTTCTGAACAAAGTGGTACAAGTCAGAACAGACAACACCACCACAATGTGGTACATCAACAAACAAGGGCACTTGGTCTTGACCTTGTGCACGAAGCAATGAAGTTATGGTCTCTGGCTTATTCCTGAACACTTCCTCATAGCAGTTCACCTCCCAGGAAAGGACAATGTCCTGGCAGATGCTCTCAGCAGGATTTCCCAGGGCCATCACGAATGGTCACTGGATCCCCAAGTACTGGGGATAGTTTTTCCAGATGGGGCACCTCTCAGATAGATCTTTTGCAGCCCCAGACAATCACCAACTTCCACTGTTTTTTGCAGGCCCCCAGTGATGGGCTCAGTCTCTCTGGATGCCTTTCTCCTAGATTGGAAGGAAGTTTCTATATGCTTTTCCTCCTTCCTCTCCTATTCAAGGTGCTAGTCAAAATCAGATCCCAGCCTTGCAGGATGATTCTGATTGCTCCAGATTGGGCCAGGCAGCCCTGGTACCCACTCCTTCTGTCATTAACAGTCCATCTTCCCCTGTGCCTCCCCAGGAGACACAATCTGTTATCTTGTGCCCAGGGGAGGGTTTGGTATCCGAATCTCAAATCCCTCAACCTCAAGGCCTGGCTCTTGAGGATTCAGAATTTGCTGACCTACACCTTTCTCAAGGTGTTCTCAACATCCTGAAGGCTTCCAGGAAGCCTTCCACTAGGGCCACTTATAATTCTAAATGAAAAAGGTTTTCCATCTGGTGCTCGGGGAAGCATATTTCCCCGGAATCTGCTGATTTGCCCATTGTTCTGGACTATATGGTCCATCTTAATTCTTTGGGCCTGAGACCAGCTACCCTGAAAGTTCATTTGGCAGCTGTCTCTGCTTTTATTTCAGCAGGAAAGCCCTCTTCTCTTTCCACTCACCCTGTTTTTCCAAGTTTTTCAAGGGATTACTTCATACTAATCCACCTTTCAGGACCCGCCCCTGCCTGGATCTTAATGTTTGCATTGCTCAGTTGATGCAACCTCCCTTGAGCCTCTGTCTTCTGCAGAGCTCAAGTATTTGACTTGGAAAACTGTTTTCTAGTAGCCATCACTTCTGCCAGGCGCATAAGTGAGTTACAAGCCTTGTCAGTGGAGACTGACTTTGTTCCTTTCACAGGGATAAAGTAGTCCTTAGGACTAACAGGAAGTTTTGCCTAAGGTGGTTTCAGACTTCCATCTTAACCAATCTATCTCCCTTCCAGTGTTCTTTACTGACCATTCCTCCTCTGGTGAGAGGAGGTTGCACAGTTTAGATGTTAAGAGGGCCCTTAGTTACTATATAGAGAGTACCAAGGGTCATAGGTTCGAATCCCTCCAACTTTTTCTCACTTTTGGCGAGGTTGGAAAAGGTAAACCTACCACTAAGAGATCCATTGCCAGGTGGATTGTCTCTTGTATCCAATTTTGCTATCAAAAACTGGGAAAGGTTACCCCTTCAGGCCTGAGGGCTCACTCTACCAGAGGTACAGCTGCGTCTATAGCTGCTGCCAGAGACATCCCTATTTTAGAGATATGTCAAGCAGCTACCTGGAAAACGGTACACACTTTCACCAAGCATTACTCCTTGGATATCCAGGCCAGGAAGGATGCTAGATTTAGCACAGCCGTGCTTCAGAGCCTATTCCCTAAGTAGGTTCTGTCCCTCCTCCATGGAGGTACTGCTGTGTATTCTGCAATTGTCATAATATAGCAAGACTTCATGTTGTTTGAAGAAAAAATTACTCACCTTAGTAATGTTGTTTCTTCTAATGGAGTCTTGCTATATTATGACCTCCCCCCCAGCCTGCCCCTCTCAGAACTTCTACTTGGGTATGGGGTGGGCAGTCCAGTGTGGGCACCGGTTATGCCCATTATATGTTTTTCACCCCTTTTGGGGTTTTGGGGTGTGGTGTTTTATTCTACCTTATTTTATTATTTTCTGGTTCCTGACTTGAGTCTTTGTGTTGGAACCAGGAATATGTGTTAATATTTAGGTAGCCAGTTAGTTGGCTGAGTGTAGTTACAGCTTCACACACAGAACCGTGGTGATTTTTGCTCGTAAAGATCTGACAGTTTCAGTTTGAAATTATCCAGACAGAGCTTCTCTAACCGAGCTCGCGCTCTAAACTCCATTCTCAGAATGGTAGTTAACCCTTTCACCTCCGGAGCAGTTCTAATGGTGGGACAAACTGCAATTGTCATAATATAGCAAGACTCCATTAGAAGAAACAACATTACTAAGGTGAGTAATTTTTTCTTCTATGACCTGGGGGTGATTATAACAGGGATTATGAACAAGTCTGCTCAGTGGAGGAGAGCAGCAGACACAGCCAACAAGATGCTGGGCTGTACAGCAAGGGGGATCTCCTCTGGAAGTAGGGAGATGATCCTTCCCTTGTACAGGTCACTGGTCAGACCTGCATGCAGTACTGGCACCCATTCCCGAAGAAAGACATCGGGCTATTGGAAGTGGTGTAGCGCAGAATGACTAAGATAATCCATGGTTTGGAGGGGAATTCCTACGAAGAAAGGCTGAACAGGCTTAACATGTATTCCTTGGAGGAGAGGCGGGATAAGGGAGACATGATCAAGACCTTTAAGTATCTTGAAGGATAAACAAGGTGAATACAGGAGAGATATTCCGAATCAGAAGGGGAAGGGATACTAGAGGGCACCAACTGAGGTTGGAGGGGGGAAATTCAGGAGGGAAATCAGGAGACATTATTTCATGGAGAGGGTGTTGGAAAAGTGGAACACTCTACCTGAGGAGGCGGTTTCCTGTAGGATAGTGGGCTGCTTCAAGAGGATTGGAGACACAGTGAGAATGGCTGTGGGGAGGGAGGGAGGTGGGGTTAGCTGCAGTCGAGCAGACAGACCATGTGGTCTGTTTCTGCTGGCATTTCAGTATGTTCGTATCTGGATGATTTGCTCATAGCTGGTCCCTCCTGACAGAAGGTGGAGAGGTCCAAGGATCTGGCCCTCCAGACCTACATTGACCTTGGCCTCCTAGTCAGCGAGGCCAAGTTGGAACTCGTGCTTTCTTGAGTGATTTGCTTCATCATGGCAGAGCTCGAGTCTTGCCGAGCCTGAGGCAGGCTCCTGACGGACAGGGCAGAGGTTCTCTCTTTCTTTGCCCCATCATTTCTGGTTGGGCACTTGCGCCCTGCCCAGAACTTCTTGCGACTTCTGGGTTACATGGCGGTCTGCACCTCCATGGTCCAATGGCCCCGGTGGTATATGCAACCCCTTCAGTGGGAGCTGGCCAGCCAGTGGACTGAGTGACTAGGTCATTTTCCACCAGCTGGGCACTGTAACCCAGACGATGTGGGATGCTCTCCAATGGTGGACCATCCCGGAGCATCTGCAGGAAGAGATCTCGTTTGTCCATCCCGAGCCGACCGTCATCTTGACAATCGATGCCTCTCTCATGTGCTGGGGTGCTCTGGAACCCCTAGGAATCCCGATGCCACATCAACCTGCTGGAGCGCCGAGAAGTTCAGCTTGCCTGGACTGCATCCACTCCATTCCTTCGGGTCAAGTGGTTCTGGTCCAGACGGACAACACCATGACCATGTACTATCTCAACAAACATGGCAGCATGCACTCCCAGCCTCTGTGCAGGGAAGCTCTCTGCATCTGGACCCTCGTGAGCCAACCGGAGGCAGATCTCTTAGCCATTCATGTGGCAGGAGTCTCAGATCAGCTGGCAGATGCCCTCAGCCGTGTGGACTAGGAGTCCCACAAGTGTTCTCTCCATCCAGAGGTAGTACACAGCCAGTTCTCCCAGTGGGGCACCCTTCAGGTGAACCTGTTCGCCTCCAGAGAGAACGCAAAGCTGAGGCTGTTTTGTGCCCCCCCCCCCCAAGCAGGGCTCGCTGCAGGGGAATGCCTTCTCGAGGCCGTGGACCCCAGTCCTCTTTTCTGTCTTCTCTCCACTTCCCTTGATCCTCAAGGTGAGAAAGGACAAGGCACAGGTGATTCTGGTGACACTGGACTGGCCCCGCCAGTTTTGGTACCCTGATCTCCTCAGCCTCAGCATCAGGCTCGTGAGGCGTCTTTCAGCACATCTATACCTGCTCTCAGTCAACCAGTGGAAGGTCCTCCACCCGGACCTTCAATCCCTGCACCTGACAGCCTGGCTCCTGAGCAGCTAGAGTTCCAGGCTTTGGGTCTCTCAGAGAATGTACTCACTGTAGTTGAGGCATCTAGGAAGGAATCAACCAGGAAGTGTTATGCCTTCAAGTGGAAGAGATTCTCCATTTGGTATCAGGGAAAGGGCCTGGACCCTTTGTCTGTCCGGTGGCTAGCATTCTCGACTACCTTTGGTCTCTTTTCAAAGGGGTCTACAGTCTACAACCCTTAAGGTGAACCTGGCAGCCATCTCTGCTTATTGGGCATGGGCCGGTCAGTGGCACAGGAGAAGGTGGTCTGGCGTTTCTTCAAAGGTCTCGACCATATTTCCCTTCCAGTGCGTGAACAACCACCACTGTGGGATCTACTGCTAGTATTGGGAAAGCTCATGGGCAAGCAATTCGAACCAGTGCACAGGAATAAGATGTCACACCTGTCATGGAAGACTGCCTTTCTGGTGGCTGTCACATCAGCCAGAAGGACTGGGGAGCTCCAGGCGCTCTCTGTTGAGTCTCCCTATCTGGTCTTCCACAGGGCAAGGTTGTCCTACGCCCCAACCAAAGTTCCTTCCTAAGGTTGTGTCGGAGTTTCACCTGAACCAGGTGATGACTGCCGGAATATTACCCCAATCACACCTTGGAGGCTGAGTACGGGCTCTATACTTTGGACCCGAGACGAGCGCTCTCTTGTAAGAGTGCACGGACGGAGTTCAGGGAGAGGTTCGCCAGCTGTTTGTCACCTACGCTGAAGCCGCACCTGGCAGACCTGCAGCCAAGCGGGCGATTGGCGGATGGATTACATCATGCAGTAATCTCTGCTATAGGCTGGCAGGTAGGGAGCCTCCCGTAGGGCTTAGGGCTCATTCCACCTGCCATACCGCTGCATTGGTGGCTGCTTCTAGAGACGTGCTGATCCATGATATCTACAGGGCAGCTACCTGGAAGTCAGCAAACACCTTCATTTCCCATTACCGCATTGACCTAGAGTCACGCCGGGATGCTGGTTTTGGTTCCTCAGTTCTCCAATCTCTGTTCCCTAAGTAGGGTGTGTGCGCCTTGCCTTCCTCCTCCCAGAGAACTGCTAGGAGTCTGCCAAGAAGTGTGGATAGAACAACATGTCCACATCCCTAGAAACACAGATTACTCACCTGTAACAGTAGATCTTCCGTGGGGATAATCTCTTGCAGCAGGTGATTGACTTGGGTTATCACCAGAGGGCACTGTGGTGCACAGCAGCTCTCTTCTAGCAGTCTTTTTCCAGGGGCCACCCACACATGACATCATCATTGATTCTGGACCCCCGAGGAGTCCCGTTACCACATCAACATGTTGGAGCTCAGAGCTGTCAGACTGGCGCTGTCAGTGTTCGCTCCTCATCTTCATGGTCACGTGGTTCAAGTCCAGATGAACAACACCATGACCATGTACTACCTCAACAAGCAGGGCGGCATGCACTCCCAGCTGCTGTGCAGGGAAGCGTTCCGCATCTGGACACTCGTGAGCTGACTGGAGGCAGATCTCCTAGCCATCCATGTGGCAGGAGCCTCGAATCAACTGGCGGATGCTCTCAGCCGCATAGGCGAGACATCTCATGAGTGGTCTCTCCATCCAGAGGTAGCTCACAGCCTGTTCTCCCACTGGGGCAAACCGATGGTGGACCTGTTTGCCTCCAGGGAAAACACCAAGCTGAGACTGTTTCATGCCCGCCCCCCTCAGCAGGGCTCGCTGCAGGGGGATGCCTTCTCGAGTCTGTGGACCCCAGACCTCTTCTACGCCTTCTCTCCAGTTCCCTTGATCCACAGGGTGCTCCTCAAGGTGAGGAGGGACAAGGCGCAGGTGATCCTGGTAGCCCCAGACTGGCCATGCCAGTTTTGGTATCCAGATTTTCTCAGTCTCAGCAGCAGGCCCCCAAGACAGCTTCCAGCATGCCCAGAACTGATCTCAGTCAACCAGGGGAACGTTCTCCACCCAGACCTTCAATCCCTGCACCTGACAGCCTGGTACCTGAGTGGCTAGAGCTCCAGGCTTTGGGTCTCTCCGAGGATGTACTCACGGTAGTGGAAGCATCCAGAAGGAGTCGGCCAGGAAGTATTATGCCTTCAAGTGGAAAAGGTTTTCCATTTAGTGTCAGGGCAAGGGCCTGGACCCTCTGTCCTGCCCAGTGGCTAACATTCTAGACTACCTTTGGTCGTTCTCCAAAGGAGGTCTTTCATTTACAGTATTTATTTATTTTGAAAGTCGAATTTACAACCTTTGAGTCAGGGACTCATTTACAAAGGCACCTCATCACAGGGTCTTCAGTCATCGACCTTTAGGATGCACCTTATTTATTTATTTATGACTTCGATAACCGGGTGAGTGCACTGATCCCAGGGACCGTTTTCAGGCACGACTCGGGCACCTGCCAGCCATCTCTGCTTACCGGGTGCAGGCCGGTCAGCAGATGTTGGCGCAGGAGACAGTGGTCAGGCGCTTTTTCAAAGGCCTGGATTACATATCCCCTCCGGTGCGTGAACCTCCACCTCCGTGGGATCTACTGCTGGTCTTGACACAGCTCATGGCAAGCCATTCGAACCAATGCACAAGTGTGAGTTGTCACACTTGTCAGAGATGGCCTTCCTGGTGGCTATCATGTCTGCCAGAAGGACAGGGGAGCTCCAGGAGCTCTCGGTAGACTCACCTTATCTGGTCTTCCACAGGCACAAGGTTGTCCTGCGCCCCCCCACCCGAAATTCCTTCTGAAGGTGGTGTCAGAGTTTCACCTTAACTGGGTGTTGACTCTGCTGATGTACTACCGCAGTTACACTTCGGAGGCAGAGTACAGACTCTATATTTTGGACCTGAGACGAGCTCTCTCCTATTATAAGGAGAGGACGGAGGAAATTCTGGAAGAGGTGCGCCAGCTATTTGTCACCCACGCTGAAGCCACTTCTGGCAGACCTGCAGCAAAGGGCACAGTCGCAAGATGGATTACATCTTGCATAAGTTTATGCTACGAGTTCCCGGGCAAGGAGCCTCCCAGAGGGATAAGAGCTCATTCCACCCGCCATACCGCTGCATTGGTGGCTGCTTCCAAGGACATCCCCATACAGGAAATCTGTCGGGCTGCTACCTGGAAGTCAGCAAACACCTTCATCACCCATTACCACATTGACCTTGAGTCACGCCGGGATGCTGGTTTGCAGGCCTCCATTCTCCAATCTCTGTTCCCCAAGTAAGTATTCAGAGGGTGTGCGCCTTGCCTCCCTCCTCCCGGAGAACTGCTAGGAGTCTGCCAAGAAGTGTGGATGAACAACATATCCAAGTCTCTAGAAAAACAGGTTACTCTCCTATAACAGTATAGTTCTAGGAGTGATATATGTTCATCCACACGGACCCACCTGTCCTCCCCGGCTTCGACGCACACACCTGGCTTCCAGCGGGCTAAGATCTGGCGTCATGGGGCAGAGCTGAGGGTTATGCTACCCGTGTGGGCGGGAGGAGCCAGCTTGAAGACATTCCGGCAGATTTAAAGGGGAAAGGTACAGTGCCAAGAAGTGTGGATGAACAACATATACCACTCCTAGAACTACTGTTACAGGTGAGTAACCTGTTTTTTTTTGTACCTTAGTATATTATCTTTGATGATTCATGACTATTAACTTATCATTGTCTATGTTTGAAGTTTGAAGTTTATTGTTCTAGGAATTAATACCTTTGAGCCAAGGCTCTTTTACAAAGGTTCCATGTCATTAAGTACAAAAACATAGTAGACAGTGTTACAATCAGTAAGCCGTTTAACAAGGCCACAACTTAAATAGTAACATTTATGTACAGAAAAGAAAAAGGAACTCAGAGGCAGTGTCAAGGGCAAGGAATAAGGATTGGAGAGCTTGAGAGGGAAAAGAGGGAGAAATAAGAAGTTTAGGAGCAGACAGAACTAGGGTAGTGGTACTCAGGTCCTCTTTGTCAAAGAGGAGACCATGGTGGTTGAGTGAAACAAATGTAAGTGCACTCAGCGGGATAAGACTTTAGTCAAAAGCAGTCACAGGAGCTGGAGGCTGTGAGATGGCGTAAAGTATGGATTTGAAAGCTCCCAATGTCGTGGAGGATAGGGAGGGCAGGTTAAGGGCATTGTACCAGGTAGGGCACTGTGTAAAAGATATTTGTCCCTGAGCAGTCCGGCATCTAGGGACAAGGAAAGATTGGTGGTCAGATCTTGTGGTGAATCAGATGCCATTGTTCAGGCAGAGCAGATCCGGATACATGGAGGAGGAGTCCAGGATTGATTTTTTTGCCATCATGCAGATGAGATACATGGGCGATTGGAAAGATGCAACCAACGGTTTCCGTGTAGAGGTCACAAGTGTGGGTCCGTCTCTGTGCTCCAGTGAGAGTCGACAGGTTTTGTTTAGTGGTTGAGATGCGCTTTTAGCTGCAGTGGTAGTAGCTGAGCCATAGACAATTAGACCATAGTCTATGATTGAGATGATGGAGCTTTGAACAGCAATCCTCAAGGCAGCTTGGTTGAAAAATTAACAGTTCCGGTACAAAATTCCAGTGCGTTGGTGCACTGTTTTTGCAGTGTTATCGATATGGGCCCACAAAGTAAGACATTCGTCAAAAGTGATACCAAGGTATTTGAAGGTGTTTGCTTGTTCTAGTGTATTTCCAAGAGAAGTTTTTATGACGAGTGGAGTATGCCTATTTCTGTTTTGATGACTGACGAAAAGCATGACTTCTTTTTTTTTTTTGATTTAGGACCAGTTTGTGCTCAAGGAACCACTTTTCAACACATGAGAAAGCAATCTGCAAGCTCTGTCGTAGTGGATCTGGATCCTTATGGGAGGAGAGAATTACAACGTCATCAGCATAGAGTATTAATTTTTCAGGGCAGGATTTGGGAAGCAAGTTTAGAAATAGGCTGAAGAGGAGGGACCTAAAATTGAGCCCTGGGGGACACCAGAGAGGACGGTTTGGAGTCAGAAGAACCTTGAGAGTTTTACTGTTTGAGAGCGTTGTGCCAGGTAACTTTTACCCAGGCTCCTGGTCCTTAGCTAGCCCAATGTTGAGCAGAAGAGATTAGAAGGCTATGGTGAACAGTGTCAAAGGCCTTTGTGAGGTCTATGAAAACAGCTCGGTTAAATAACCCTTATCCAAGGCTTTGTGAGTTTCACTAGAGAAATCAAGTAGGGCACGTCGGCGTACTGTGTCCTTTCCTAAATCGTGTTGCTGAATGCAGAGTGTCGTACTTTGCAGGTAGTCTGATAGTTGATCCATACAATCTGTTCAAGAGCTTTGGAGAGGGTGGAAGTATAGATATGGGCCGATAGTTCCTGGTGTGGATTTGTCACCCCTTTATGCACTGGTGTGACTATAGCGACCTTCCATGTGTTGGGAATTGACTTTGGCACAGGGAGTGATTGAGAATTTTGGTGAGGGGGTGGATCACTTCTTCCAAGGTGAGGGACAGAAGTTTTAGATCAATGGTGTCACTGCTATTTCTAGATTTAGAGCAGGCCTTTTTTCTGTATCTGTAGGCTTCATGTGTCTTAACTATTTTAAAGTGAAATAGCGGTTTGTCTGGCAGGTGGTTTGGGATACGAGTTTTGGAACTGACAAGTCCTGGAAGAAGTCTGGTGAGAGGACACCACTGAGGTCAGTGAAGGTTTTATTTAGGGCATCGGCCATAGTCTTAGGGTCAGGGTAGTGGAGCCATCAATGTTCATTGCCGTGGGAGAGGATTTAGACTGTTTGCCCGTAATATTACGTATATTGTCCCAGAAGGATCTGCCGTCACCCCAGGTGGTTTCTAGAGCATTCTTGAAATAGGAGCTCTTCATTTGCCTGATTTGTGAAGTGCATAGGTTGCGTGCCTGTTTATATTTAAGTGAGTCTGTTATGGAGCCTGTGGCCCTGGCTATAGCCCAAAGATGGTCACGTGCTTTAAGCTGAGCCAGTAGTTTGGCTGTTAGCCAGGGATTAGAGAGGGCTTTGATTTTACGTTTTTTGAAAGGTGCGTAGGTGTCACAGGCAGTGTTGAAAGTTTTAATGAAGAAGTCTAGGGCAGCGTCCACATCCAGCGTATTGTAGATAGGGGACCAGTCTTGTTGTAGGAAGCAGGTCTTTAGCTTAGCAAGGTTTCCATGCGGTAGCATTCGATTCAGGATGGTTTTAGGAGGTGGTTTGTGGAATTTGTTTGTCCAGATACAGATCACAGGGGAGTGGTCACTGAGGGAGTCAGAGAGAATGGTGGTGTTTTTTATCCGGTCCGGGCGATTAGTAAGAATCCAGTCAATGAGAGTGCTGGTTCCAGTCTTGTAGTTTTTTCTAGTAGGGGAGTTGACCATCTGTGTTAAGTTGGTTGCTAGGATAGTATCCTTGCTGGGTCCGATATCTGAGGCAAGCCAATTTATATTGAAATCACCGAGAAGGAGGAGCTCAGAGTCAGGAGGTTGTAATCTTGCAAATTTAAGGATAGACTGGAGCCCGGCGTGTGGGTCTTTAGGGGGGCTATAGACTGCAGCCACGGTAAGCACTCTGTTATGGGCACCAAGGAGAAGCTTGACCGGGAGAAGTTGTACTAGGGTGTTTTCTGGTGAGAAACTGGCAAGGTGGCACGAGTAGTCCTTTATATAGATCACATCGCCCCTTTTCTTTTACCGGTCAAGTCTGAAGTGGTTGTAGCCTTGGCGGATTGCATGATCTGGAGTGCTAGGTGTTAGCCAGGTCTCAACAATTACAAGTATGTCAGGATTATGTTGTCCAATAAAGGTTTGAAGAGATGCCAGCTTAGGAAGGAGGCTGCAGATATTTAGGGTAACAATGGATAGCCCATTTTCAGTGTTTGCAGGCTTTATCTTAATGTTTGAGCCAGGGCCAGGGTTTGAGTGAATCCCACCAGACATGAGAAGTAGGAGGAGCAGCAGTTTGAGGGATATCTCCCGTAGCTCATACCATGTAACGTCTTTCCTCTGCATGCTGCAGGTTTGGATACAGTGCAGTCGCCTAGGGTCCCAACAAAGGAGGGTTGCTAACAACAGGTGCTCAAATATGATTTTTCCAGCCAGGACGGTCATTTGCACCCAGTCCTTAGTAATTGGGTGCCTCAGATAGAAATAAAGGGTATTTGCCATGGTTCCATAATGAAGGTAGGATGTCAAGATGCTTACAGTGGGGGGTTGCATGGGGTAGGAGGAGAGAGGAAGTTGACATAGTGGATAACAAATGGAGAGAGATAGAAAAGACAGGAGGAGGTTTACATGGGTAAACCCAAGGCTCACACATGAGCAGGGAGAGATCAATTTCGGTGGTGTTCCTCCAGGGGGAGGATTTGCCCCATTGCCAAATGATGTAAAATAATTAAATCCACAGGAACATGACCAGTAAACTGTTTGATCTACGGTAACAAGACAAAGGATGTGTCAAATTCCTGGAACACTGGCCTGGGGCATATGCAGGAAGTTAAAACCCTTTGTCAGTGTCTTCCCTTTGTTTAAATAGTTGTGAATGGTTCTCAAAGACATGCAGTTCCCTTTAGCAACAAGGTAGACGGAAATGTGGATTCAATTTGCACGTCCCAGGTCAGAGCTTGTAGAATTTCTTAGCTGTACTTACTTTGATCGTGAATGACTTCCAAAAAAGTTGATTTATAATGAGAATCCCAATATCTGCTGGTGATGTTTTCCAGTTTCTTAGTCCAGGAAACTTTCATAGATCATATATCCAAGAATGGTCTAGTTCCTCCAAGCCAAAACACATGAAAATCCACAAAACTAAACTATTGACAGAGACAAACGCAAACACCCAGCCACACAGCCCAAGTAGGCTAATTTATAATCTTCCTGTGTCAGTGCTCCCTGGGATAGGGTGGTGCCGAAGAACGTGTTCTGTTTCTTGTTCTTTCTTATCTCTGGAAGTTATAACAGTATTTTGGTGGCATTGTTATTGTTTTATTTTGTCGATTACTGTTTAAACTCCTTATAAAAGAAATAAATTGGGGGGTCTCATTGCTGGATCCCTGAGAAGAAACAGTCATACTATGAGTATTTTTTTTTCTCCAAATGCCTGTGGTATAGGAATAAACCTACTCTTATAAAATGTATTATTAGAAACCCAAGAAGATGGTACAGTAACACCAGAAAACTGTAACCCAGGATTAAATGTCCCCAAAAAGCAGTCTTATCTGTGCAGAAGGAAAGAAAGGGGTTGTTCCCTTATGGCAGTCCTAGAACTACGGCACATTACTGGCACCATTTTAAAACCCCAAATGAGTGCATGGCATGCCAAAAAAGACATTTAATGCACAAGACCTTACATTTTTTAACATTACCCCTACTGGCGTTAACTCTTAAGTACTACCCAGCCCCTTTCAAACAACATCAAGTCTTGCTATATTATGACAATTGCAGTATGACTGCAGGTTAGAACTGCTTCGGAGGTGAAATAGTTAACTTTCCATGCAGGCATGGAACTTAGAGCGTGAACTCGGTTGAAAACTCTGTCTGTTGTGCTTCAAAGGCAAACTGTCAGATTCTTTACTCCACCTCACTGAACAGTCGCTCCGGAGATTTCTCCTTCTGCTCGGTTCCTTTTCTCGGTTTAAAAGTATTATTTTTCGGTTTTTAGCCGAAATTAAACCGCAACTGGTCGGTTCAAGCTCTGTCTGTGGTAATGTAAGTAATAGATAGGTTTTACATTTAGTTTTCTGTGTGGAACTTGTAATTTGTCATCGGTTGGTTTGAACCGATCAGGTTTATTAAAATCTACTAGTCCTTTTTAGATGCGGTTCCGGTTCTTATCGGTTCTAAAAAGCGGATTTCATTACAGTTTTTCCACGACCTGTGACACGGTTGGGAACGATAAGGGTGTCTTCTTAGGTGGATTGCCATAAATGGGCAAGTTGGTTATGCTGGCATTATGTCTGAGAAACCCAAAAGAAAAACCCGGACCCACTGAGTTTCAACACTGTAGTGTTTGTGGGAAGCTTTGCTAAGGCTGACCACACACCCTATCATCTATTGTCTGAGGTTTGACCACCTCAGTTCAGACAGCCAGATTTGTCACAATTTCCTGCTGCCACCATAGATAAGAGAGTTGGTAGGCTCAGGGAAAGGGAGGCCAAAAAGTCCGCTGACCCGGAGGTGCACCTCTGACCAGGGCGATGCTTCCTCGGGCAAACGAAGAGCGGTTCTGAGGAGCTGGTTCCAGCAAAAGGACTAGAAAGTCAGCTAGTGTAGAACCAAAGTTCTCTTCTCAACTGCTGAGGAATAGCTAAAGCAATTAAAATTGTCCAGTCTCTCTCTCGATTCCGACCGAACCGACACTTTCTGGTAAGTGTTCGTTCGGTCAACTCCACTAGGTTCAAGATTATGATTTTGAGGATTTTTATGAACGGGAGGAGGGGAAGAGAATATGAGGGAGAGTGAATATGGTTTGAAGATCTGGATGTACCCATTGATCGGACATCTCTCAGATAGACCCCTAGGGTTTCTCCTCCAAGACTTTCTAGGTCCCTTCTCATTTCATGTTTTATAAAAGTTGCCGAAACTCTCCAGCTCCTGTTGAGGAAGCTGTTGATGAGAAGAGAGCCAGACTATTAGAAATGATGGATATTCCAGAGTCTAGGAGACTGTCTATTCCTTTGCATAAATCTTTTAGGAAACAGACAGTAAAAGTTTAAAAACTCCTCACACTATACCTCCTGTGGATAAAAGGATGGACAAGAGGTATACCTTATCGAGGCTCCGACACTGATTCCCTCACTCAGCAATGCAGCCATGTAGGGGGTAGTGCAGGCTGCAGCCTGTGACAAGGCTAATATTCCCCTAGCTTCACACCCCAGGGAAGGACTCCAGGAAGATTGATGCTATGGCAAAGAAACAGTACATGGCAGCATCTTTGGGACTCAGACAAACCAAATTATATGACATGCTGCTGGGTACAGAAATCCGCATGGGATACTGTGCTGGCCTAGCAAAAAACAAGTCCCTGACCAGCTTGCCGAGGGAGCTGGAACAGGTGGCTATGGATGGTATTGAGGCATCCAAGGTACAATTTCATGCTGCAGTGGACTCTAATGATGTTTCATCAAGAGTCATGGCTACATCTGTGGCACTCCATGGGATAGCTTGGCTCAGATGTACTACCCTGTCTCAGGATTACCCAGTCTAAGGCCATGGATTTTCCTGTTGTGGAAATTCTCTGTTCAAACAACATAAGTCTTGCTATATTATGAGACATTGCAGTTTGTTCCAGCTCTAGAACTGCCCGGGTGAAATGGTTAAAACCATTCAAAATAGAATTGGCAGCGAGAGCAGCTCTATCTGTGTCATTTCAAACTTGAACTGTCAGATTCTTTACTCCCTACTCAGTGAACAGTCGCTCCGGAGATTTCTCCTTCTGCTCGGTTCATTTCTCGGTTTTAAAAGTGTTTCTCGGTTGGATTTAACGAATAGTTTTATTTTAACCGCCAAAACCGCTCGGTTCAAGCTCTATCATCTGTGGTAAACGTAAGTAAATGAAGGTTTTGTCTGTGTGAACTTGTAAGTTATCGGTTCGGTTTTGAACCGATCAGTGGGTTTAAAACTCATTTAAAACTAAAAGTTACTATTTTAGATGCGGTTCCTGGTTCTTATCGGTTCTTAAAAAGCGATTTATTACGGTTTTTCCAATACCCGTGACGATTATAGGAACGATAAGGGTGTCTTGCCTTACTGCTGTTAAAGAAAAGATTTTGGTTAGGCTGGCATTATGTCTGAGAAACCCAAAAGAAAACCGGCCCATTGGTTTCAATGACTGTGATGTTTGTGGGGAAGCTTTGCCAAGGCTGACCCACACACCACATGTGTTTATTGTCTGGGGTTTGACCACCTCCAGTCAGACTGCCAGGTATGTAAGAATTTCCCTGCAGCCACCCTGGAAAAAAGATTGGGCAGGCTCAGGGAACAAGAGGCCAAAAAGTCCGCTGACCCGGATGGCCAGCCCGGTTCGGTGCCAACCGAACCAGAGGGAGTGCCCTCTGACCAGGGCCGAGACTTCCTCGGGCAAAAGAAAAGCTGGTTCTGAGGAACCAATTCCAGTAAAGAAAACAAGAAAATCAGCAGGTCTGGAGTCCAAAATTCCTTCTCCAACTGCTGCAGAGATAACAAAGCCATACAAATTGTCCAGTCACTGTCTCAGGGTCCGTCCAGACCACCACTATCTGGTAAAAGGTCGGTTCGTCCGGGTCCCAGTGGTTCAGGATTATGATATTGAGGAATTTTATGAACCAGAGGAGGGGAGGAGGATTATGAACAGTATGAATCTGGCTGGGAAAGGTCTGGTTGTGCCCATTGAACGGACATCTCCCCAGACAGACCTTTAGAATCTCCCCTATGCTATCTGAGTCCCCATCTCATTTTATGTTTTATAAAAAGTTGCTGAAACCCTCAGCTTCATTTAGAAGAGGCTGTGGATGAGCAAGAGGAGCTTGATTTTGTAGAAATGATGGATATTCCAGAGTCTGGAGATTGTCTGTTCCTTCACATAAGTCTTTTAGGAAACAAACAATTAAAATTTTAAAGCTCTAATTCTGTGCCTCCTGTAGATAAAAAGATGGACAGAAGGTATACATTGTCAGGCCCAGATGCAGAATTCCTTTCTCAGCAATGCAGTCATGTTGGGGTAGTTCAGGCTGCTGCCTGTGATAAAGCTAATATTCCCTTGGCTTCACATCCTCCTGACAAGGATTCCAGGAAGATTGATGCCATGGCAAAAAAACAGTATATGTCAGCCTCTCTGGGACTCAGGCAAGCAAACTATATGGCTTATGTAGCTGGGTATCAGAAATCTAGATGGGATACTGTTATGCAATTGGCCAAGCAGGCCCATGGCCAGCTGGCTAGTGAACTAGAACAGGTGGCTGCTGATGGCATTGAAGCCTCTAAGGTTCAGTTTCATGCTGCTGTGGATGTTAATGATGTTTCCTCTAGGGTCATGGCCACATCTGTAGCTTTTCGTAGGTTGGCCTGGCTCAGGTGTACTAGTTTGTCACAGGATACCCAGACTAAGGCTATGGATTTTCCTGTAGTGGAAATTCTCTGTTTGGAGAGCAGACAGAGAATTACATGAAGAAGATGGATGAATATAGACTACTTACAAGAGTGCCCTAGGCTAAGGAGGCGGCAAGCCACTCCTCAAAGGCATGCACCCAGGGGTAGGGTAAGCCCTTTCACAGGCCCTTTCTGCCAGACTCAGGCCTCCTCTGCCCTATGCTCAGGGCTGGCCTGAAGGCAGGGGCAGGCGAGGGGGTGGGCAGACCTGTCTCCACCCCCAAGCCTAAAGCTCCTAAAACAGGCACCCCTGATGGGGTGCCCAGGGCCGATTCTCCTGTACCAGTGGGGCAGGCTGGCTCACTTCAGTCAGAATTGGCTTCTTTAACCTCAAACAAGTGGGTTCCTGGAAGTAATAAGCCAGAGAGTCACGGTTCTCAACCAAAAAAGTTTCCCAAGTTGAGAAGCAGACTTTTCTACAAGAAATTCTGAGACCTAGCTCTGGAAACAGAGTGTCTCATCGCTGTTAGCTCTCAGAGCAGTAGAAAGGTTCCTCCCTGCATCGGGGCGAGGGTCTGTATTTCAGATACTTCCTTACCCCAAAAGACAGGAGAATGGCGCCCATTTTAGATCTCAGATATCTGAACAAGCATCTTTTGAAACCAAAGTTCAAAATGGTAACTCTGGCAATGATTTCCTACCCTAAGGCCAGGGACTGGCTAACCTGATTACTCAAGGATGCCTATTTCCATGTCCTAATCAGAAGATCCCATCAGTACCTCAGACTGAACTGACCTCAGGTCATTACCAGTTCAGAGCAATGCCCTTGGCCTTACCTCTGCTCCAAGGGTATTCACAAAGTGTCTAGCAGTAGCAGTAGCCCCCTAAGGAAGCAGAGGTTGCTGTTTTCCCTATCTGAGCGACTGGCTCATTGTAGGCCAGTCCCAGAATAGGTAAAATCTCACCTGCAGGTCCTAGGCAGCTTCTCACCTCCCCTGGGTTTCTGCTAAACCTACCAAAGTCGGTTCTGGAACCAGTCCAGGCCACTCACCTTTATAGGGGCAGGGTGGACACAAAGCTATGAGCCTTTCTTCCCCAGAAAGGTAGAGAATTTAGTGGCTCTGGCCTCTTCCTTCCTCTGCAGGTCTCTCGACCAGCAAGACACTTTCTGCAGCTCCTGGGGCACATGGCTGTATCCACAGCTGTTGCAGGAGCCAGATTTCAGATGAGAGACATTCAGTTTCACTTGAGAACCTTTTGGTCTCAGAAAGACCCCCTTTCAAGTTGGTCCCAGTGACTGAAAACATGATCCTAGCTCTCCAGTGGTGGCAGGATCAGAGCAATTAAGAGCGGGGTCCCTTCATTTCCTTCTCCTCGACTTCGACTCTCACTACAGATGCTTCCCTTCTGGGTTGGGGAGCCCACATGAAAGCCTTTCCCTCAGGAGTTTGGTCCCCAGAATCTCTGCTCCACATCAATTTGCTGGAACTCAGAGCTGTCTTTTAGCTCTTCAAGCTTTTCTGCATCTGTCACGACAAGGTGATAAAAGTCAGAACAGACAACACCACAACAATGTGGTACATCCAACAAACAGGGGCACTAGGTCTTGACCTTGTGCACGAGGCAATGAGTTGTGGTCTCTGGCCTATTCCTGAACACACCCACAGCAGACATCTTCCGGGAAGGACAATGTCTAGCGGATGCCCTCAGCAGGATTTCCCAGGGCCATCACGAATGGTCCCTGGATCACCAAGGATGAGGATAGTTTTTCACTTGAGGTGGGGCATCCCTCAGATAGATCTTTTGCAGCCCCAGACAATCACAAAATTCCTCTGTTCTGTTGCAGACTTCCAGTGCTAGGCTCAGCGTTCCCTGGATGCCCTAGACTTCTGGATTGGGAGGAAGTTCCTCTATGCTCCCCTTCTCTCCTATTCAAAGTACTAGTCAAATCAGATCTCAGCCTTGCAGGGTGATTCTGAAAAAACGTTGCCTAAGTTGTGAGCCAAGCAGCCCTGGTACCCACTCCTTCTGTCTGACAGTCCATCTTCCCCTAATGCCTCCCCAGGAATCACAACCTCTTGACTTGTGCCCAGGAAAGGGTTTGATGGACCTCAAAAACCTCAACCTCAAGGCCTGGCTCTTGAGGAGTTAGAAGTTTGCTGATTTACACCTCTCTCAGGGTGTTCTGAGATCCTAAAGGCTTCCAGAAAGCCTTCCACTAGGGCTTACTTATAGTTCTAAATGGAAAAGGTTTTCCATTTGGTGTGCTGGGAAAAATATTTCCCCAGTCAGCTGAATTGCCCATTTGTTAGATTACATGGTACATCTTAATTCATGGGTCTCAGACCAGCTACCCTGAGAGTTCATTTGGCAGCTGTGTCTGCTTTTTGTCAACTTGGGAAAGTCATCCCCTTTCCTCTCATCCTGTGTTTTCCAAGTTTTTAAGGAATTACTCCATACTAATCCTCCCTTTAAAGAACCGGACCCTGCTTGGGACCTTAATGTTTGCATTGCCCAGTTAATGCAAACCCATTTTGAACCTCTGTCTCTACAGAGCTTTAGTACCTAACTTGGAAAACTGTTTTTCTAGTGGCTATCACTTCATGCCAGCGATAGGAATTGCAAGCCTTGTCAGTGGAGACTGACTTTATTTCTTTCCACAGGGATAAGGTAGAACCTTAGGACTAATAGGAAGATTTGCCTAAAGGTGGGTTTCAGATTTCCATCTTAATCAATCTATCTCCCTTCCAGTATTTTCACTGATCACTCCTCTTGGTGAGAGAAGGTTGCACAACCCTGGATGTTAAGAGAGCTCTTAGTTATTATATAGGCGTACCAAGGTCACAGGTTGAATCCTCCAACTTTTCCTTACCTATGGTGAAGTTGGGAAAACCAAACTCTGCCACTAAGAGATCAATAGCCAGGTGGATTGTCTCTTGCATCCAATATTGTTATCAGAAGTGAAGCAGACCCCCGGTTTGAGGGCTCATTCTACCAGGGGTAAGTTGCATCTCTAGCTGCTGCCAGAGATATCCTTTATTAGAGATTTGCCAGGCTGCTACTTGGAAAAGCAGTACACTTTCCAAACATTACTCCTGGATGTCAGGCAGGGAGAGATCTCACGCTGGCACAACTGTTCTTCAGAGCCTATTCCTAAGTAGGTTCTGTCCCTCCTCATGGAGTACTGCTGTGTATTCTGCTAATGTCCTATAGTATAGCAAGACTTCATGTTGTTTGAAGAAAAAATTACTCACCCTTAGTAATGTTATTTCTTCTAATGGAGTCTGCTATATATATGAACTCCCCAACCTGCCCCTCTCAGAACCTCTACTTGGTGGGGTACGGGCAACAGTGTGAGCACTACTTATGTCTGAATTAGCATTTTGTCCCTTTGGGACTTTGGGGAGTGTGTGTGTGTCGTGTGTGTGTGTTTTATTATAATATATTTCCATTTCATATTATTAGAATGGTGTTAGTATTTCTGGTCCCTGACGAGTCTTGGGTGTTGGGACCATCAATGGTTATTCGTATTTAGGTAGCCATTTGGCTGAGTGTAGGTACAACTTCCACACAGACCTTAGTGAGTTTGTTCGTAAAGATCTGACAGTTCAAGTTTGAAGTGACACAGATAGAGCTGCTCTCGTGCAAAATTCTATTTTGGAATGGTTTTAACCATTTCACTCGGGGCAAAGTTCTAGAGCTGGAACAAACTGCTAATGTCTATAATATAGCAAGACTCATTAGAAGAAACAACATTACTAAGGTGAGTAACATTTCTTTGGGGAGCAAACAGGAAATTACATGAAGAAAATGGATGAATATAGGACCACCTATAGAATGCACAGGCCAAGGAAAGGCAGGCCACCTCAAAAAGCAGCTTCCAGAGGCAGGGCAGGCCTTTTCATAGGCCTTTCTTTTACCAAGCCCAAGCTTCCTTCTCCGCCATGCTCAGAGAGGGTTCTTTAGAGGAGAGGCAGACGGGTACAAGCATGTCTGCTTCACCCCTCAGCCAAAACCTGCAAGCAGGCACCCTGATGGGATTGCCAGGGCCGATTCTCCTCTACCTGTAGGGGCAGGCTTGCTTACTTTGTCCAGGACTGGAAGTCTTTAACATCAGACAAGTGGGTCCTGGAAGTAGTAAGCCAGGGACTGGTTCTCAGCTTCAACAAATTTCCAAAGCTGAGAACCAGATCTTTCCAAATCCATCAGAGGCACTTGCCCTAGAGGCAGAGGTCTCTACCTCTCTGGCTCTCAGAGCTGTGGAAAGGGTTCTCCCTACACCAGGGCAAAGGCTTATGACTCCAGGTACTTCTTACCCCAAAAGACAGGAGAATGGCGCCCATCGGATCTCAGATATTTAAACAAGCACCTTTTAAAACCCAAAGTTCAAAATGGAGACTCTGGGAATTATCCTACCCTCTCTAAGGCCAGGGACTGACAGCTCCCCTGGACCTCAAGGATGCCTACTTCCATATTCCCATCAAAAGCTCCCATCAAAGTACCTCAGGTTCAAGCTGCCCTCAGAATACCTACCAGTTCAGAGCAATGCCTTGACCTCACTTCCAAACAACAAGTCTTGCTATAATATTACTTGATATGCAGTACTAACCCCAGAGTTAGAACTGCTCCGAGAGTGAAAAGTTAACTTTCCATGCAGGGCATGGAATCCTAAGCTGACTCGGTTGAACACTCTGTCTGTTGTAGCTCAAGCATAAACTGTCAGATTCTTACTCGCCTCACTGAACAATGGCTCGGAGATTCCTCCTGCTGCTGGGATTCGTTTGTCGGTTTAAAAGTGTAATTACCGGTTTATTTACCAAATTTAAACATAACCACGTTGGTTCAAGCTCTGTCTGTGGTATTGTAAGTAATAGATAGGCTTTGTTTATTTTCTTCTGTGTGGAACTTGTAAACTTCTTTTCAGTTCGGTTTGAACCGATCAGATTGGGTTTAAAATTACTTTCTAGTCCTTTAGAGTGCGGTTCCCGGTTCTTACTAGGTTCTAAAAAGCCAGTTTAGTCGTTTTTCCACAAACCATGACACAGTTGGAAACCGATAAAGAGTCTTGCTTGGTGGATTGCCATCAACGACCAAGTTTGGTTAGGCTGGCACTATGTCACTGAAACCCAAAAGAAAAACGGACCCACTGGGTTCAGCACTGGCCTCTGTGGGAAGCCTTTGCTAAGGCTGACCCACACCACTTGTATATTGTCTGGGATTGACCACCAATGCAGACTGCCAGATTTGTAAGAATTTTCCTGCTGCCACCGTGGAAAGAGAGTTGGTAGGCTCAGGGAAAGGAGGCCAAAAGTCCGCTGACCGCGATGGCCAGCCCGGTTCGGCCCAACCGAACCTGAGGGAGTGCCCTCTGACCAGGGCAATACTTCCTTGGGCAAAAGAAGCCAGCTCTGAGGAGCAGGTTCCAACTAAAAGGACTAGAAAGGTCAGCTGGTTGGGGAGCCAAAGTTCTTTCTCAACCGCTGAGGAAATAGCCAAAGCTATTCAAATTGTCAGTCTCTTTCCCCAATTCCGTCGAACCGACACCATTAGGAAGGCGGCACCGGTTCGGACGGTTCAGTTCAAGATTATGATTTTGAGGATTGCATGAACGGAGGAAGAGGAAGGAGGGTATGAGGAGAGGAGGTGATTTGAGTCTGATGTGCCCACATTGAACTGGACATCTCTCCAGACAGACCCTCAGGAGTGTCCCCCCAGGCTATCTGAGTCCCTTCTCATTTTTGTTTACAAGAAAGTTTCTGAGACTCTGCAACTCCCTGTTGAGGAAGCTGTTGATGATCAAGAAGAGCCTGAATTTGACCAAATGATGGATATTCCAGAGTCAGGGAGACTGTCTATTCCCTTGCACAAATCTTTTAGGAAACAGACAGTAAAAATTCTGAAAACTCCTCATTCTATCCTCCCTGTGGATAAAAGGATTGACTAGAGGTATGCTTTATCAGGCTCACATCACGGAGTTCTATCCCAGCAGTGCAGCCATGTGGGGGTAGTGCAGGCTGCAGCCTGTGACAAGGCTAATATTCCTCTAACCTCTCACCCTCCTGAAAAGGATTCCAGGAGGATGGATGCCACAGCGAAAACAGTACATAGCAGCATCTTTGGGACTCAGACAGGCAAATTATGGCTTATGCAGCTGGTACCAGAAATCCAGGTGGGATACTGTCCTGGCCCTAGCAAAACAGGCCCCTGACCAGCTTGCCAGGAGCTGGAGCAGGTGACTGCGGATGGTATTGAGGCATCAAAGGTGTAATTTCATGCTGCAGTAGACTCTAATGATGTTTCCATCAAAAGTCATGGCTACATGTGTCTCTGCCAGGAATGGCCTGGCTCAGATGTAACGGCCTGTCACAGGATACCCAGTCTAAGGCTATGGATTTTCCTGTTGTGGAAATTCTCTATTTGGGGAGCAGACAGAGAATTATATGAAGAAATGGATGAGTAGGACCACCATAGGAGTGCACAGGCCAAAGAGCCAAGTCACTCCTCAAAGGCAACACGTCAGTGGCAGGGGCAAAACCTTTTGAACACTTCCAAACCACCTCTTCTTGCTTATGCCCAGAGGGGTTCTTTAGAGGAAGGGCAGACGGGCTCTAGTAATCCTGCTTCTACCCTCAACCCAAAACCTGCAAAACAGGCTCTGATGGGGCGGCCAGGCAGATTCTCCACTACCAGTAGGGCAGGCTGGCTTACTTGTCCAGGACTGAAGTCTTTGACATCAGACAAGTGGGTCCTCTAAGTAGTAAGCGGGGACCGGTTCTCAGCTAAAAAATTTCCGAAGATGAGAGCCAGGTCTTTACATCTGCAAACCCATCAGAGGCACTTGTCCTGGAAGCAGAAGTTTCTTCCTCCTGGCTCTCAGAGCCGTGGAAAGGGTTCCACCCATACACCAGGGCAAAGGGTTGTACCCATTGGTACTTCCTTACCCAAAAAGACAGGAGAATGGCTGCCCATCCTGGATCTCAGGTATCTAAACAAGCACCGTTTAAAACCAAAATTCAAATGGTGACCCTGGGGATTATTTACCCTCTAAGGCAGGGGACTGGCTAGCCTCCCTGGACCTCAAGGATACGGCTACTTCCATGTTCTCATAGAAGCTCCCATCGAAAGTACCTCAGATTCGAAGACTCCCTCAGGCCATTACAGTTCAGAGCAATGCCCTTGGCCTCACCTCGCCCCGAGGGTGTTCACAAATGCCTGGCAGTAGCAGTTGCTCATTTAAGAAGGCAAAGATTGCCATCTTTCATATCTAGACGACTGGCTCATTGTAGCCAGTCTCCAGATCAGGTCAAACTACACTTACAAGTAACCCAACAACTGCTTACATCTCTAGGTTTCCTTCTCAATCTTCCAAAGTCAGTTCTGGAGCCTGTCCAGCTTCACCTTCATAGGCGCCAGAACTGAACACAAAAAACCAGAGCCTTCCTTCCTCTGGAAAGAGCAAGGACCCTGGTGTCTCTGCCCTCTTCTTTTCACCCTGCAGGTCTCTCGACCAACAAGGCATTTTCTACAGCTCCTGGGGCACATGGCTGCTTCTACAGCAGTAGTGCGAGGAGTGAGATTTCAGACAAAGGACATTCAGTTCCATTTGGCAAGCCTTTTGGTCTCAAAGGACAGATCCCTAACCAAATTGATTCCAGTAGACTCGAGACCAGACCAGGCCACTTCAGTGGTGGCAGAATCGGAACAATCTGAGACAGAGGGTTCCGCTTCACTCCCCAGTCTCATTCCTTGAACCTTAATACAGATGCATCCTCTTGGGGGTGGGAGCTCACAGGACGCCTTTCCACCAAGGCTATGGTCCCCCTCAGGAATCTCTGCTCCCACATCAATTTGCTGGAACTCAGGCGGTTTTCTAGCACTCCAGGTTTTTCCACATCTGTCCAGAACAAGGTTGTTCAGGTCAGAACAGACAATACCACCACAATGTGGTACATCAACAAGCAGGGGCACTTGGTTTCTGACCTTGCACAGAAGCAATGAAGTTGTGGTCTCTGGCTTATTCTCAAACGCCTCCCTTCGACGGTTCACCTCCCAGGCAAGGACAATGTCCTAGCGGATGCTCTCAGCAGGATTTCCCAGGGCCATCACGAATGGGCACTGGACCCTAGTACTGGAGGTAGTATTTGCCAGATGGGGCACCCCACTAATAGATCTTCGCAGCCCCAGACAATCACCAACTTCCTTTTTGCTGGCCTCAGTGTCAGACTCAGTCCTCTGGATGCCTTCCTCCTCAGTTGGGAAGGAAGTTTCTCATGCTTTTCCCCCTTCCCTTCTTTTCAAAGGTCAGTAATCAGATCTCAATCTGCAAGATGATCCTGATTACTCAGATTGGGCCAGGCAGCCCTGGTACCCACTCTCATGTCCCATGCAGTCCATCCTCCCTATAGCTTCCTGGAATCACAACCTGTTAACCTGTCCCAGGGGAGAGTTTGTATCTGAACCTCAAATCTCTCAATCTCAGGGCATGGCTCTTGAAGAGATTAGAGTTTGCTGACCTCACACCTTTCCCACGATGTATTGGATATATTAAAGGCCTCTAGGAAGCCTTCCACCAAAGGCTACCTATAATTCAAAATGGAAGAGATTTTTCCATATATGTGCTGGTAAACGATATTTCCCAGAATCTGCTGGAATGCTGCCGATCCTGGATTATTTGGTGCATTTGAATTCCTTGGGGCTGAGACCAGCTACCTAAAAGTGCACTTGCAGCTGTGTCTGTCTTCTTATCAGCAGGTAAGCCCTCTTCTTTATCAGCTCACCCTGTGTTCTCCAAGTTTTTAAAGGATGCTTCACAACCCCCGTTCAGAAACCTGCCCCTGCTTGGGATCTTAATATTTGCATCGCTCTGCTTATATGCAACCTTGCTGAGCCATTGTCTTCAGCAGAGCTTAAGTACTTGACTTGAAAACTGTGTTTCTGGTGGCCATCACCTCTGCCAGGCACATAAGTGAGCTACAAGCTTTGTCAGTGGAGCCAGATTTTATCTCCTTTCATAGAGATAAGGTGGTCCTCAGGACTAACAGGAAGTTTTGCCTAAAATTGGTTTCAGACTTTCAGCTAATCAATCCATGTCTCTTCCTGTGTGCTTCACTGACCATTCCTCCTCTGGTGAGAGGAGATTGCCAGTTCAGATGTCAAAGAGCCCTTAGTTACTATATAGAGAGCATTACCAAGAGTCACAGGTTGAATCCTCAATTGTTCTCACTTATGGTGAGGTTGGTGAACAGAAACCTGCCACTAAAGATCCATTGCCAGGTGGATTGTCTCTTATAACCAATTCTGTGTTATGAAAAACTGGAGTGCGGTTCCTCCCTCGGCCCTGAGGGACTCACTCCCTACCAGAGGTTAGCTAATCTCTGGCTGCCAGACATCCCATCCTAGAGATATGTCAAGCAGCTACCTGGAAAACAGTTCACACTTTTACTAAACATTACTCCCTGGATATCCAGGCTAGGAGTGATCTTTCGATTTAACACAGCGTGCTTCAGATCTATTCCCAAGTAGGATCTCACCCTCCTCCATGGAGGTACTGCTGTGTAATCTGCATATATGTCATAATATAGCAGTCTTCATGTTGTTTGAAGAAAAAATTACTCACCTTAGTAATGTGGTTTCTTCTAATGAGTCTTCCTATATTATGACCTCCCCAACCTGCCCCTCTCAGAACCTCTATTTTTTGGGATGTGGGTGGGCAGTGCAATATTGGCAATCATTGATGCCCACTTTATTTTCACCCTTTCGAGGTAGCTTATATTATGCTTATTTTTCTTTCTTGAATCCCCGACTTGTCTTTGTTTGAGATCAAACAAAAAATGTGTTTGTAGTTAGTAGCCAGTGGCTAGTGTAGGCTTCTGACTTCAAACAGAACCTTAGTGAGTTTTGCTGCGTATTAAAGATCTGACAGTTTTAGTTTGAGCTTTAACAGACGGAGTGTTCAACCGAGACTGCACTCAAGATTCCTGCCCTGCATGGAAAGTTAACTCTTTCACCTCTGGACAGTTCTAACCTCAGGTTATACTGCATATGTCATAATATAGCAAGACTCCATTAAAAAACAACATTACTAAGGTGAGTAATTTTTTCTTCTGCCCCAAGGAATTCACCAAATGTCTGGCAGTAGCAGCTGACCTAAGAAGCAAAAGGTTGCCATCTTTTCCTTACCTGAACAATTGGCTCATAGTAGGCCAGACCCCAGACCAGAATACATTACCTTCAGATAACGCATAACACCTGACTCTAGGTTTCCTTCTGAATCTCTCAAAGTGAGTTCTGGAGCCTGGCCAGCTTCTTACCTTCATAGTACTTCAGAACTGAACACACAGAAAGCCAGGAACCTTCCTTCCCTAGACAGGGCAAGAACCTGGTCTCCTGGCCTCCTCATTTACCCGATCTCCCGGCCAGCAAGGCATTTTCTGCAGCTCCTGGGACACATGGCTGCTTCCACAGCAGTTGTGCAGGGAGCAAGATTTCAGGTGAGGGACATCCAGTTCCATTTGAGAGCTTTTGGTCTCAAAGAAAGGATCCTCTTACCAAGTTGATCCCAGTAACTCGAACCCAGTCCAAGCCCTACAGTGATGGCGGATCAGACCAACCTCAGACAAGGGGTTCCTTTTGTCACTCAGTCTCATTCTCTAATCCCTACAGATGCGTCCCCCTTGGGCTGGGGAGCTCACTTGAAGCCACCTCACCACCCAGGGTCTGTGGTCTCCCAGGAATCCCTGCTCCATATCAGCCTGTTGGAGCTCAGAGCAGTTTTTCTAGCACTCAAGTTTTTCCAATCTGTTCAGAACAAGAGTATTCAGGTCAGAACAGACAACACCACCACAGTGTGGTACATCAACAAGCAAGGGGCACTTCGGTCTACTGACCTTGTGCACTGAAGCAATGAAGTTATGGTCTCTAACCTCCCTGAACACCTCTCTTACGGCAGTTCACCTCCCAGGCAAGGACAATGTCCTGGCAGATGCTTTCAGCAGGATTTCCCAGGGCCACCACGAATGGTCACTGGATCCGCTGGTCTCGGGAGTAGTATTTGCCAGATGGGGCACCCCCCAGATAGATCTTTTTGCAGCCCCAGACAATCACCAACTTCCTCTTTTTTGCTGCAGGCCCCCAGTGTTGGGCTCTCTCCCACTGGATGCCTTAGCCCTCAGTTGGGAGGGGAAGTTTCTCTATGCCTTCCCTCCCTTTCCTCTCCTGTTCAAAGTGCTAGTCAAAAATGAGATCCCAATCCTGCAAAGTCATTCTGATAGCTCCGATTGGGCCAGACAGCCCTAGTATCACTCCTGCTGTCCATAGCAGACCACATCCTCCCTGTGCCTTCCCAGGAATCACAACCTGTTAACCTGTGCCCAGGGAAGGTGCAGTCTAGATCTCAAATCTCTCAATCTCAGGGGCTTGGTTCTTGAAGAGTTAGAGTTTGCTGATTTACCTTTCCCAAAAGATGTAATGGATATATTAAAGGCCTCAGGAAGCCTTCCACCAGGCTACCACAATTCAAAATGGAAAAGATGCCCATATGGTGCTCGGAAAAGCATATTTCCCCAGTCTCTGCTGATCTACCCACAGTCCTGGATATATGGACCACCTGAATTCTTTGTGGCTGAGACCAGCTACCCTCAGAAGTGCACTTGGCAGCTGTGTCTGCTTTTATTTCAACAGGTAAATCCTCTTCTCTTTCAGCTCATCCTGTATTTTCCAAGTTTTTAAGGGGTTTGTTTCCACCAACCCTCCATTCAGAGATCCTGCCCCTGCCTGGGATCTTAATGTTTGCATTGCTCAGCTTATACAACCCCCTTCAAGCCCATGTCTTCAGCTGAGCTCCAAGTAACTTGACTTGGAAAACTGTGTTTCTGGTAGACATCACCTCTGCCAGGCACAAATGAATTACAAAGTTGTCAGTGGAGCAGGAGTTTATCTCTTTTCACAGAGATAAGGTGGTCCTTAGGACTAACAGAAAGTTCCTGCCTAAGGTGGTTTCAGATTTCACCTTAATCAATCTATTTCTCTTCCAGTGTACTTCACTGACCACTCCTTCTCTGGAGAGGAGGCTGCACAGCCTAGATGTGAAGAGAAGCCCTTAGTTGCTACATAGGCATACCAAGGTCATAGGTTTGACTCCTCCAACTGTTCCTTACCTGGCGAAGTTGGTAAAGGGAAGCCAGCCACTAAAAGATCCATTGCCAGGTGGATTGTCTCTTGTATCCAATTCTGCTACATGAAGTTGGGTAAGTTCCTCCCTCAGGTCTGAGCAACTCTACCAGAGGTCAGCTGCTTCTCCCAGCTGCTGCCAGAACATTCCTATTCTAGAAATATGTCAAGCAGCTACCTGGAAAACAGTTCACACTTTTACCAAGCATTACTCCTTGGACATCCAGGCTAGGAGTGATGCTCGGTTTGGCACAGCCGTGCTTCAGAGCCTATTTCCTAAGTAGGTTCTGTCCCTCCTCCATGGGGGTACTGCTGTGTAGTCTGCAATTGTCATAATATAGCAAGACTTCATGTTGTTTGAAGAAAAAATTACTCACCTTAGTAATGTTGTTTCTTCTAATGGAGTCTTGCTATATTATGACCTCCCTCCCTGCCTGCCCCTCTCAGAACCTCTGTTTTGGGATGTGGGTGGGCAGTACAGGGTTGGCACTTTTTGATGCCCACCTTGTTGTTTTCACCTACCTTTTTGGGTGAATTGGTGTTGTGTTTTTGCATTTTTGGGTCTCCTGACTTGAGTCTTTGTTTTAGGCCAAAAAGTGAGTGTTTATGTTAGCAGCCAGTTGGCTAGTGTAGGTTTACAGCTTCCACACAGAACCTTAGTGAGTTTTAACTCGTAAAGGTCTGACAGTTTGCCTTTGAAGCACAACAGACAGAGTTTTCAACCGAGCTCGCGCTCTAAGTTCCATGCCTGCATGGAAGGTTAACTATTTCACCTCCGGAGCAGTTCTAACCTGCGGTCATACTGCAATTGTCATAATATAGCAAGACTCCATTAGAAGAAGCAACATTACTAAGGTGAGTAATTTTTTCTTCCTGGTGTGTGACAAACCAATGTACATCTTACCCTAGAACTTCCTATGAGTTCGAGGCCATACCTTTTTGTGTACTCAGGGGCCCAGAGGAGGGTTGGCCTTTTGGCACCCTGAAAACATTTATGGTTCAAAATGAGAAATGACTGGGTCAAAAACCTAACTGTGAAAGTACAGAGTTCGCCAGTACAGAAGCTACAGTCCCCACCCCACAAAAAAAACACCACCATTTTTTTAATGTTCCTTTTTACATCTTTCAACTATTGTTACAAAGCGGGTGCACTGCTGTTGACCCACTGTCAAGTGGAAGGTGAGTAATTTCTGGCCAGGCTACATCTGTTTCCTTTTTTCCCTGTCTAGCACTGTCCTTGAAGGAAGGCAACTTTGAGCAGCCTGTTAGAGCGGAGGCAGTGTAATTATTCCACTTTTAGCCGTTTCTTCCATAATAGCACTTTGCTAAGCAACTTATGGTATGATTAAAGCAGGGTTTCTCTGCTTCTTATATCAAAGTGGTTACACAAACTCCAGAAGACTGAGCCTGGAGACGGGCTCCCTGCACACTGAAGCAAATTGTTGTGTCCTGTTAACTGATCTTTTTTAATCATTTGTGATCCCATTTGTAGATTTTTTTGATGAGGAGCAGCTCTTTATGGTATTGGAATTCGAATTTGGAGGCACAGATCTTGAAAACATGAAACGCAAGGTACGTACTCCTCAACATTTCTGTTAGTAACCCATTAACCAAGCTCCACTTGCTACTATTGATACTTGTTTTGATGTAAACCTCTACTAGATCCACATTAACTACCACCTATTGCCTCCACTTGTGGTTCCACAGATAGAATTTATATTTTATTAATTTTATGTAACTGCATATTATTACAGTGCATGTAATTACTCAACGGGCAGGCATATCAGCATTATAAACTTGCATGAAACAATCACAGCATTTTAATAGTAACAGACCTAAAGCACCCTTGTACCATGTTACAACATGAGGGGGTTTACCTATCTTTACAATTCAGCTTCTGTAAGGAAGTCTGGATTCCCTATCCAGGTCAGGGCTAAACGTGGTGTTCCACACGGATTACCAGTTCCCAAGATTTGATATTCTGTCCCAAAAAGTGGTATCCCACCCCTTTTTTGTATACTGCTATCAAATTGTTGCCAACCATTAGTATATCGTCGTCTGAGTAAATAAATAGAGAATAATGCATATGTAGGGAGTTGATATGGAGTTTTTGTACACACCCAAGTTGTGTGATAATATGTAAACCTCGAGAGCGAAGCTCATGAGGTTATACTATTATCACACAACGAGGGTGTGTGAAAAAACTCCATTTCTACCCCCTACATATGTTTTATTTTGTATAATAACTGGCACTAAAAAAAAAATTCCATAGAAGAATTACCACTATTAGGAGATGAGTAGGTTAACGCCATATTCCTTATTAATAGTACGCCTCATCGCTATTCGATGACCGACATCACATAACGTTAGCGGGGGCAGGTCTACTTCAGCAAGGAAGTACGCTTTTGCCCATGGTCTCGTGTTGGTTTTACAAAATAAATAAATGCTCTACACATACAGATCTCTAAACCGGAGGGTAAGCTACAGAATTAATTTAAAATGATTACGCTTTCTCATTTGGATCTGTAAGTTATGGAGGTCATGCTATGAGTTTGAATCTGTTTACTCTGGAATCATAGTGCTGCAGGCTTCTTGGCGCGAGACTGTAAAATCGTATCAACCCACGGGTTGATACGACTTAAAAACGGGTTGATAACAGGGATCACCAGTTATTATAAGTTAATAAAAGGCAGAAACAAGTTCTAAAATCTCCATGTGTCATTTATTTATTTTTTTTATCACATTTTTAGGTAAGGTGTTGAACTTTCTGTGATATACAGAAAAGTGATGCACAGAATGAGAATTAGCAGCAGTGTACGTTACATTTTTCAAAGTGCTTTTACAGCACTGACAGCAATCCTGGACACAGCTGTTACGTTATTAAAATGTATCATGATACAAGCAGAGAATAAGGCAGAAAGTCTCTCTGAAATCCAGTGCAGTTAAGACAGTCACATGTAGTGTATCTGCACTTAAAACCAAGAAAATGCAGCACAAAACCCTGACATTAATTTGCTGGCATGACATGACACTGAGCATATATGCAGCTGATGAAGCATCAGTTGACATAACACCACCCTGATGAAGTATCTTTTTTGTCTTGTTTTGTCTATCCCCATGACAGGCAGAAAATGAATCTGGCCAGTGTAAAAAGAAGCTTGTGATTCAGTTATCGTGACTCCTGATTTACACTTGACAGAAGATAAAGTAATTTTTTATTTTTTCCGTGACATGACCAGTTGGCCAAATGTGTTGCAATTTTCCCTCACTCCTGAACGTGATTTGTTTTAAAGTTTTTCATGAGATCCAATTTGGCCAGAATTTGCCAAGTTTTTATCATAAGTGCTCTGCTGGTCCAGTGGTCCAATACGAGCCACTCTCATTGTCGGTGGACTCTCCATAACTTTTATTTTTTATTGTTAGTGGGAGTAGGGAGTCGGGATAACAGTCTGTGGAGGAACAAAATGATGGAAGACTGAAAGGGGAAAAATTGTTTAACCAGGAAAGGCACACTAAGCCGGAGCTTGATTCCTAGTGCAACCTGGGAGCACAAGGTAGTTACTGTAAGTGACTTGCTCAGAGTCGCACAGTAAGCAAGTGAGGGCTGTGGGTTTCAAACCCAGGTCTCCAGGTTTGCAGCTCAGAGCCCTAAACTACTGCGCTATACTGCCTCCTAAAGATATTGGACAGTTCACATACCCAGCTCTGGACTACTTGATGGACTACTTAGTGCTTAGCTGCCTCCCTCAAATTAAATTCCATGACATTTGGTTTTAATCTGTACTTTCTAGCTTATTTTAGAAGGATCATAATTCTAACCAAAACATAGATCTCAATAATCAAGTTTTACTTCAAAAAATTGTCATATAACTGAAAGTGAAGTTCTTTGCTACAAGCATTGGATACCACCAAATCTCAAGGCCCAGATAACTAAATTCTTCTTGAGTTAGCTGGTTCATTAGTGGGTCCACTTACTAACTTATATAATTCTCCTTAAAAGAAGGTAAAATCATAGAAGAATGGAGAGTGGCTAATGTAACCCCACTTTTAAAAGGGAATAAAATGATCTAACCAACTATCATCCGATAAGCATACCTCTTAATTGGAAAAATCATGGAAAAACTGATTAAGGAACGTGTAGATAATCTTATTTCTGAACATGGGTTAAATGACATAACACAACACGGTTTTGTTAGTAATAGATCTTGTACAACAAACCATTTAGACTTTTTCGAACCAGTAAGCCAGGCAATAGACCAGGGACTACAGGTATATATCCTTTATTTGGACTACTCTAAGGCCTTCAGTTTTGTTTCCCATTATGAGTTAACACATTATACCCTGGGTTGGCCATTTTGTGTCAGGTAAACAGTGGATAGTTCAGACTTCTGAAGAAGCTATTGGAGGTAATTAATGAACACATTAAAAGATTTATTCTAGGGACATGGATATGTTGTTCATCCACACTCATTGGCAGGTATCCTTGCCGCTTTAAATCTTGCCGGAAGGTCTTCAAGCTTGCTCCTCCCACCCACCCGGGTGATATAACTCTCGGCTCCGCCCCATGACGCCAGATCTTCCTTACCGCTTGGAAGCTCAGGTTCCCTCCTTAACGCTCTGCGTTTGAGACTGGTTCCTATTTCTCCGTTTGCGGTTTAAAAATAAATTTTGCGAAAAAAGACTTCAGTCTTCGATCCCTCGCTCGCGATGGAGAAATCGTCGACTCGATTTCTCGGAGATGCCCATGCGGCAGAAGATGTCTCTGACGGATCCACACTCACGTGTGTCTACTACTTAGGCCTTGAGCACGACCCGCCGCTTGCGCGACCTGTGCTCATCTTTCTCGCCTCGCCCTCGAGACCGTGCTGCCCGATTGCAACTGGGCGCCCGAGAAGCGTTCTCCGGTGAAGTCCAAGGAGGCCCGGTTGGCGGTGTTCGAGCGCGGGTTTCGGCGGATCAGCCGAGCGGATGATCGCCTCGAAGAGAGGCAGGCGCTGGTCATATTCTCGGCCGCATTTATCCCGCTTCTCTGGGTTCTTCCTACACGGCTTCTTTTAAGGAGCTTTGTCTGTCCCTCTCCACTAAGGGAGAGTAGCGGCCGTGTGCTGGACCTTATTCGGTCCAAAAGAAGGACAGGGTAGTCCCTCCGTCGACACTCTTGGGAGCCGGGAAAGGTCCCTCTCCCGAGTCGCCGACCGCCGGCTTCGGGTCGACCGCTCGGCTCGCCACTGGCCCACGGTGTCCCTGCAGGTCAGTTGACCGAGACTCCCACCTAAGTCGAGATTTTTCTCGACCCGCTGGACAGGCTGTCGCCTTTAGCAGCCGAGATTCCCTCTCCCGTTCCCCGGGAGGAGTTGAGGATCCGTGGCTCGCCTGTGCCTCCGTTCTGGAGCCCTCGGATGGACCATCCGAGCCGAAGGAGTGCCGTTCCGGCCGACACCTCCCCGCACCGACCTCGAAATTCGGGACTCGGTCTCGTCTCGACCTCTTCGCGTCCAGCCGATCCCACCGTCCATAGGCGGTCTCGATCTCGGCACCGTGGTAAGCGGCGTCATCGCTGTCCCGCCCTCGGACGAGGGAGGCTTCGCGAATTACGTCGGACGGCACGAGGACCTGGCGTTGCAACAGCTCCTCCTGGCCGGGAGTAAGCTGACCGTCACGCTTCCCGCCATTAAGTGGCTGTCACCGGAGCGGCCGACACAACCCTCAACTTATCCGAGGAGCCTATACCAGGCCGGTTGTTCGCCAAACCAGCTGCTCCACCGATTCGTGGAACCTCCGCCCACAGCCACCACTGGGGCTCTCACCAAGGATTCTCGGTCGGCTAAGGGTTACCCATCGGCTGTCAGTTACCTCACTCCGCCCGACCTCGCAGGTGAAGGTGGCTCAGGCCAGAGGCAGTTTCTTCGAGGACTCTTCCGAGTCGAAGATGATTCCTCCTTTTCTCCAAGCGACTGGACTTAGAGTCTTCAGGAGGTCAGTCAATGGACGATAGCCTGTCGTCTCTTCCTAGGGACTGCTTCGCTCATCTCGAGTCCACCGGGATGGAGCTCGAACCTGTTTCCAACGGGCCAGGTATCCCTCACGGAGATTCTGGACCGAGGGATTCTCGACGGAGGCCTTCCGTGGCCGAGGCCATAGTGGGTCCGCACTGGAGCTTTGGCAGCGCCTGCTTCCTGCCCTGCGCCTCGCCAGGATGGCCAGGAAGTATGGGTCCTACCGGTTCCTTGTCCGGTTTTTCGAACACCCTCTGCTGAGGGGTTGGTTACCGACAGCGTCCGCTACCGCAACACCAGGGATGTGGACAAACCTCCTGACAAGGAATCCAAGAAATTGGACTATGTCGGGCGAAAGTCTACGCTAAGGCCCTCTCTCGGCCTTCAGGCCAGTTCGGCCGTCCTCATGGCACATTTTTCTCATGCCCTGTTGGGCTCCTGGATGAGGTCATCCTCATCTTCCCGCGATCTGCAGACTACGGTTAAGCAGGTGCGGGACCAGGGCAGGGTAGTGGCCAAACAGCAGCTCCAGACTGCTTTGGATATAGGGACTCTATGTGCCAGATCGGTGGCGGCCGCAGTGGCTATATGGTCATGGCTTGGCTGAGGATATCCACCTTACTTCGGATACCCAGCACAAGTTGGCGGATGTTCCTTTTGGGACTGACCTCTTCGCCCCTGGGTGGAAGGTCACCTGCAGAGGATCGAGAAGTCCAATGCTACCTTGGACTCGGTCTCTTCCGCTCAGAAGGACAAAGGCACGCAACCGCAGCCTAAGCCCTTTTCGTCCTTCTGTGCCTCAGCGCCCGGCCCAGCAACGTCAGGCCAGCAGGCTCGGCCTTGGCATCCCAAACCCAACGCGGCTTCCTCTAACAGGAGGCAGGGAGGAAGGCCCAGGAGTGCCTCGGCCGTCCTCCTCCAAGCCTCGCCCAGTAAAGACGGGCTGAGGGGTGTCGCCCCTATTCTCACACTCACCCCTGTCCTCAGTGGGGAGACGGCCCTGCAGACTTGCTCCACCTGGTCCGCTGTTACCACGGACAGGTGGGTCTTGGAGGTGGGGAAGAGGCCTGCCTCTGGAATTCGAGCAGGCACCACCCTTCAGAGCTGTCGCCTCGGGGCTTCGGGGTCCCCAGCCTCACTGGCGCTCGCCGAGCCGATATCGCCCTCCTCCTCCAGAAGGAGGTGATAAGAGGTGGCGGACCCTCCTTCAGACCCAGGGTTTGTGTCCAGGTACTTCCTGGTTCGAACGGACGGGGGGCTGGCGCCCCATTCTCGACCTACACGACCTAAACAAGTTCCTAAGGTCTCGAACCTTCAGGATGGTCACTCTGGCTCAGATAATACCATCCTTGGAACGCGGCGTGTGGTTCTGCTCTCTGGACTTACAGGACGCGTTTTTTCACGTCCCTATCCGTCCGTCTCACCAGAGATTCCTTCGCTTCCGAGCGGAAGGATCCTTCGAGTTCCAAGCCATGCCCTTCGGCTTGTCTCCAGCTCCCAGGGTCTTCACCAAATGCATGGCAGTGGTGACAGCATTCCTGCGGCGCCGAGGGGTCCGGGTGTACCCTTACCTGGACGACTGGCTGATAGCAGCTCCTCCAGGAAGGAGGCGGAGTGGTCCAGAGATCTGGCCCTCCAGGTCTGCTTCTCAACTGGGCCTCCTTATCAACGAGGCCAAGTCGGAACTCGAGCCAAAGCAGGTGATTCTATTCATCGGGCGCTCGACTCTCTTCGAGACAGAGCACGGCTCCCGAGACAGGGCCGGGGTTCTTTCCTCCTTTGCGTATCATTTCTGGTTGGGCACTGCACCTGCCCGGGACTTCCTGCGCCTCCTGGGTCTCATGGCAGCCTGCACCAGCGTGGTCCATGGGGCGGGCTTGGAACATGCGTCCCTTCAGTGGGACTGGCCAGCCAGTGGTCACAACGCCAATCCTTTGGACCAGCTTGTGTCGGTGACTAGGGATGTGGAACGCCTCCAGTGGTGGACCGCTCCAGATCATTTGCAGGAGGGCATCCCGTTCGTCCGCCCCGAGCCGACGGTCTCTCTATCGACCGATGCCTCTCTGATGGGTTGGGGTGCCCATCTGGGGGAACACCGGGCTCATGGCCTCTGGTTCCCGCGGGAGTCCCGATGCCACATCAACCTGCTGGAGCTCCGAGCGGTCCGCCTAGCTCTCACCGCCTTTGCTCCGTTCCTCCGGGGTCAAGTGGTCCGAGTCCAGACGGACAATACCACGACACATGTTCTATCTAAACCGCTAGAGCGGGACGCGCTCCATGCTTCTATGCAAGGAAGCTCTCCGCATTTGGTCACTCGTCCAGCCTGGAGGTGGATCTCAAGCATTCATGTGGCAGGAGCCTCCAACACCCTGGCCGATGCCCTGAGCCGATAGGGGCTGCATCCCACGAGTGGTCTCTCCTGCCGGAGGTAGTACAGCATCTGTTCTCCCATTGGGGCACACCTCAGGTGGACCTGTTCGCCTCCAGGAGAACGCGGTTGAGACTGTTCCATGCCCTCCCTCAGCAGGGCTCGCTGCAGGGGATGCCTTCTCGAGGCAGTGGACCCCGGCCTCTTTACGCCTTTCCCCATTTCCCTTGATCCACAAGGTGCTTCTCAAGGCGAGGAGGGACAAGGCGCAGGTGATTCTGATAGCCCCAGACTGGCCTCGCCAGTTCTGGTACCCAGATCTCCTCAGTCTCAGCTCCAGGACTCGCAGCAGCTTCCAGCTCGCCCGGACCTGCTCTCAGTCAATCAGGGAAGGTGTTCCATCCGGACCTTCAATCCCTGCACCCTGACGGCCTGGTTCCTGAGCGGCTGGGTTCCAGGCCTTGGGTCTTTCCGACGACCTCAATGTAGTTGAGGCGTCCCGTAAGAGTCGATCAGAAAATGCTATGCCTTCAAATGGAAAAGGTTTTCCATTTGGTGTCAGGGCAAGGGCTTGGACCCTTCCTCCTGTTCCTTGGCAAGCATCTTGGACTATTTATGGTCCTTTCTAATCAAGGGCTTAGGTCGTCGACACCTATGGGTGCACCTGGCAGCCATCTCTGCTTACCAGGGCCGGAAGCAGTCGGTGGCGCAGGAGAAGGTGGTCTGGCGCTTTTCAAAGGCCTTGATCACATTTCCTCCAGTGCGGAACCCCACCTCGTGGTATCTACTGCTGGTACTGGCAAAGCTCATGGGCAAGCTATTCAAACCCTATGCACAGGTGTGCTCTCTCTCACCTGTCGTGGAAGACCGCTTTCTTGGTGGCTATCACGCCAGCCAGAAGGATGGAGAGCTCCAGGCGCTTCCATCGAGTCTCCTTACCTGGTCTTCCACAGGGACAAGATGGTCCTGCGCCCCACCCGAAATTCCTTCCGAAGGTGGTGTCGGAGTTTCACCTTAACCAGGTGTTGACTCTGCCGGTGTTCTACCCCAATCACACCTGGAGGCTCAATATAGGCTCCATACTTTGGACCCTAGAAGGGCGCCGCTATTACAAAGAGCGCGACGGGCTGAAATTCGGGAGAGGTTCGCCAGCTGTTTGTCACCTACGCTGAAGTCGCGATCTGGCAGACCTGCAGCCAAGCGGACGATAAGCAGGTGGGTCACTTCCTGCATAGATCTCTGCTATAAGTTGGCGGGCATGGAGCCTCCCAGAGGATAAGAGCTCATTCTACCCGCCATACTGCTGCAACGGTGGCTGCTTCCAGGGACGCCCCTATCCAGGAAATCTGAAGGGCTGCTACCTGGAAGTCAGCAAACACCTTCATTACCCATTACCACATCGACCTTGAGTCACGCCGGATGCTGGTTTTGGGGCCTCGGTTCTCCAGTCTCTTTCCCAAGTAAGTATTGGGGTGTGCGTCTTGCCTCCTCCTCCCGGAGAACTGCTAGAGTCTGCCAATGAGTGTGGATGAACAACATATCCATGTCCCTAAATACAGGTTACTCACCTGTAACAGGAGTTCTAGGAATGGTATATGTTGTTCATCCACACGACCCACCCGACCTCCCGGCTCGACGACAACCTGAGCTTCCAGCGGCCAAATCTGGCGCCATGGGGCTAAGCTGAGTTATACCACCTGGTGGGTCGGAGGAGCAAGCTTGAAGACCTTCCGCAAGATTTAAACGGCAAGGATACCTGCCAATGAGTGTGGATGAACAACATATACCATTCCTAGAACTCCTGTTACAGGTGAGTAACCTGTATTTATTTGATACTGATATATCATGGATAGCATCATGGCTATCAAACAGATAACAGAGGGTCTGTATTAGGGGACGCATGTCTAAATGGAGAAATGTCACCAGCAGGGTTCCCTAGGGTTCTATCCTGGGGCCCACATTGTTGAACATATTCAGTTCTAGCATGCAAACTAGTCAAGATGTGTGGATCTGCAAATACACTGATGACACCAAAATGTGAGCGACAGTTAATAATTCTGATGCAGCAAAATCGTTTCAGGCTCAGATTAATTTATTAGGGAATTGGGGTAGACAACATACAGTAAATTGCACTTCAATGAAACAAGTGCAAAATTATGCATCTAGGACATAATAATTTACAGTACTCATATGCTATCAACAGTACAATTATTCAACAGATAACGAAAAAGACCTAGGTGTCATAATCAATAATTCCTTGAAATTTAATCAGCACGCAAATGAGGCAGTGATAAGGGCTAATAAAATCATGTGCTGTATTCTAAGAAATATAAAAAGTAGACAGAAAGAAGTACTCATTCCACTCTGTTCTACTCCCATCAGATCAATTCTAGAATACTGAGCTCTTTTCAGCTCACCCCCGATGTATCTAATAGTAAACTTTTGGAAAGGGTGCAAAGAAGTATTTCAGATAAAGGATTTGCCATATAATGAAAGGTTACAAGAAACTGGTTTACATTCCTTGAAATATAGAAGACTTAGGGGCGATCTTTTGTTATGTATTCAAAGCTTTTCACAACAACATCATTTGAGCCTCTTCTAGACTTGTAAAAAAAGGACAATGGCAAAACCTCAAGATTCAATAATTACAGGCTCAAAGGGGAATTTTACAAAACGACAAAAATAAGTAATTGGTTTAACCAAAGAGTTATTAGCATCTGGAATGACTTACCAAATTGGTTAGTCAGTAATCCAAGTATGGAATCTTTAAAAAAAATCTTTGGATACATATATGGGTCTTGAAAATACCAGATGTTTCCACTGAATAGTGGCAAGTCACATTAATGGCTAATTGCTAAATGATTTGTATCCTATTCTATGATTTAATTGTAAGAAAAAAACAGTACCTGATAGGTGCATATTGTTCAGCTCAACGACTCACTCTGCATGCACTTGACTGGTTGATGGACTGCGCTAGGACTGGCTGCTCAGAATTTTACTGTGCTGCTGCTCGACAAGTTAGCATAAACTGTCTAGCATGCCTGTTACATAATAAAACTGAAATTAGTAGAACATTGACTCAGAGCTCACAGAATGACAAATTAGTCTGACTGATGTGATTAGTGATAGACTATTTCCATAACCTCCTGATAAATCTGGGACCGGGCAATTATTTGCCACCGAAAACCTGGAGTGATATTACATTTTGCATTAACAAAGATTTAAACTGCAAATAGCAATAAAACTGATTTTGTACATAACGAAGACATAGTCCAAGCAGAACTCAACAGTTGGGTGGCAAAGGCCAAACTCCTGATTAAATCCGAGACATGAGATCACAACATCATGTGAGGACAAGACTCAATGATGCAAGAATCCCTCTCCCACAGTTCATAACAGTTTCCTGTGAACTACTACTAAGGCACAACATTAACATGGAGTACACTCAAGTTCTTCATCAGATATAACATGAGAATCATCATCAGACAATTTTTCAGAATACTTTTCAGATATGAAAGATTCATCTAGTTCTGACTCCTCTTCTTCCTCCTCCTCCTCCTCGTTGCTTTGTTTTTGTTCCATGGACCTTAGGGCTGCAAAGAAGGCTTTTTTTTCTGTCTACCACTTTTTAACCAGTACTCAATGACTGAAACTGGATCAAATTCATGTTCCCATGGTGTATGTAATGAGATCCTTATTAAGTCTATCAGTCTCTGCTTTCCTAACAAACTTCACCAATCAGATTGTATTCTTTTCATTAGGCTAAATAATAATAATAAAACTTTATTTATACTGCGCCTCTCTTAGACTCAAGGCGCCTTACAATATTAACAAATATAATAAAACATAAAATAACAATAATCTGAGCTCCAGAAACAATAATTAGTTAAAATAAATCCTTGACCATAAATAGGTCTTCATTGCCTTTTTAAATTCCTCCACGGTCGCACACGACGAAGCGGACGGGGTAGAGAATTCCAAAGGGTTGGAGCAGCATACACAAAGCCACGAGTGCCAGATGATTTCAGAGAAACCCTCGGAATCTCTAGCAACCCCATATCCGCCGAGCGGAGAGATCGCTTAGGGCAGTGGGGCACCAGAAGCTCTTTCAAGTAGTCCGGGCCCTGTCCATGTAGGGCTTTGCAAGTCAGAAGACCAACTTTAAAGGTGATCCGCCACTGAATCGGTAGCCAGTGCAGATCGCGTAGCACCGGAGAAATCTGACAGGCACAAGACGTACCCGTCAATAACCGAGCCGCAGCGTTTTGCACCAGCTGCAAGCGGTGGATATCAACCCCAGGAAGCCCTAGATAAAGGGGGTTGCAATAATCAAGGCATGAGGTCACAAAACGTGGACCAAAGTTGGCAGATCGGTGGGTGGAACAAGGTGCTTAATCCTGGCGATGTTCCTAAGATGATAAAAGGAAGATTTGACAACTGCTGACAGCTGCGCACGCAGTGTTAGCTCATTGTCAAAAATCACCCCCAGGTTCCGCACCTGCTCAGAGGTAGGAAGCTGGGAACCCCCCAGAAATAAACCTGAAGGTAAACCAGTTCCCATCCCCTCTACCCTACGACCCGGGTCCACAACCATTACCTTCGTCTTCCAGGGTTTGACAAATACAATAGCCCGACGTCCCGGGCTATTACTTTCCAGTCAGGGACAAGTACTGTCGGAAAGAGCCACTTGTCCGTGGGCAAGCATTAAAATAAAAAAAAATATTGCTGCAGTTACCAACTTTTGCCAGCAGGGTGCACGATACTTGAGTCATGCCGTCCTGTCCTGGGCTGGTGGTCATCTGACCCACCGGAGCAGCACTCACGTGATATGGCAGGTCGGCAACGGGGGGCAGAAACAGTGCGGGAGCGCCGGGAGCTACGAGCAGCGGGCAAGACGGAACAGAGGAGGAGCCAGTCATGAGACTGGCATGTGGCAGCAAATACAACCCAGGCTCGCCAAGAGTAAGGCACACATTGGCTCCGCGAGACTTGGTAGGACAATCTGGGACACACACTACTCACTTTCTCTCATCTTTCACAGAGAAAGGACGCAAGAAGGTTCCCAGAGCAGTTTGTCATTGTTTTGTCGCTGAGCTTGGAGAGAAGTCAATATTATATTTTAGTCCTATGAGGGCTGTCTTGTCTGTTTAAAAGGCACTACCTGGCTGCCTGTTTCAGTGTACTACTGTCCTACACAACTTTTAATATATAAAAAAAAGGCCAGGGAGAGTTTGAGTTAGCAGGAGGTTGGTGTCTCGGGCCGGTGAGGCGGTGCGCTGTATGGGGAGGGAAGAGTCGGACACAAATTAAACTGTTGAAGCTACCACTGCCATCAGTTTGTTTGCTCACACAAATAAAAAATAGGGAGAGGGAGAACGTTGTCGAAGCCAGCCTTTACTGTTTGTGTTGAGGTTCTGATTTCACCAGATCCTTGCAGAAGCCAAAAACAAACGAGAGAAAACACAAAAGTCAATAAGGGTATTACAAATAAGAACTGAAGTGTGCATTTTGTTCCTGTATTTTAATAGAACTTTGAAGGGTGGACTTAGGAAGGATCACTGAAGGACAAGGAGCATTGAGAGAAATCAGCAGGGGTATACTAACCAAAATAAACAGGAAGGAACTAGTGCAGTGATCCAAGGAAACACAGTGCACTATTGTAAGCTGGTAAAAGTGCACACAAAATTACAAGTTCAGTATAACAGCCCCTTTGTACTGCAGCAACTTTTTTTAGTTTGCACTGCACACAATCTGTCTGGCTGGGTTTGCTGTCTGGGGCTAAATTCTTCTTGGGTCTGCACTGTCTGCTGGGTTGAGGCTGTGGAGTCAGTGGTGAGCCTAAGTAATAAGGGAAGGGAGGGGAGGACCAGCCACTGAGGAGCAAAAAGACAGCAAGAGCAGAGGCTTTTGTTTTGTCAAGTTAAAGGAACGGACAGAACAGATTCACACTAGTGTCTATCTGTGTCAAAATAAAATTGCAGCAGTAAAGAGAAGGAAGAAAGCAAGGAGGGCTTAAGGCCAGGGCTATAAATAAGTAAATCAAAAATTTGATTGGTTGATATTTTGAGGTTAGCACCTCACGGTGAGCACCGCTTGTTGTAGCTGCGCTGTCTTCAACTGCCTGTGTTTCTATAAATAAGTAAACCTGAGAAAGTGTACAGTGTAGGTCGGGTCAGACTGCTGCCTGTCTGTACTGTCTTGCACTGCCAAGACAGTAGTAGCTAGCAGCTGCAGTAGAAAGCAGAGGCTTGTGTTGTAAAACTTGCTAACTAGTTGCCCAAATAAATAAAAAAGTAAAAAACAGTAATAACTGCACAGTAACTGGAGAAGAAGTCAGTAGAGCAGTACTTACAAAACTGCACTAATTCCCTCAAGTGACTTATTTAAATTTATTTTCTGCATTGTTTAAAGTTGTAAAAGTGTAGCACATTTGAACTTGACCTTTGTAGCCTAAACTGTGTGAGTGTGTGACTGACTAGTGAATTATTAAAAACTAAATAAAGAACTGCCAGTCACTGCCAGCTATCTGAGGGAGCAATAGGTGCCTTAGGAGTTACGTTGTGCGCATGTGCTGTTATTACTGTATATAACAAGGTGACCGAACCTGTAACCTGCTGGACTTTTCCTATTCTCGTCCCCATTCCCCATTCCCTTCCAGCTTCTTCCACTGCCTTTGTCCTGGCTTCTTCATGTGTCTTTGTGTGCCTGCCCCAACCGACATTAAGTGACTTGCCTTACCTTGTTTGCACAATCATAACTCTGAAAGTTGCAAGACAATTCTAAATAAAGATCCATCGCCTTTATTTATTGAAAAGACTAAGGCAAATAAGCACGTCATTCTTCTACTAGTGTCCTTCTGGCCCCCAGTGTCACTGTCTGCCACCCAGTCCACCAAACCCCGGCACCCAAAGAAACCCACACAAACACACTAAAAAATAAAATATATTTTATTATCATTGGGGGAAGAAAATAAGTGCCACAATATGCAGAACAGGAGTAGGAGTAGTAAACAGCAGACTCTTTTTCTCTCTGGTCAGTAGCCTCACGAGTACCAGCAGCGACAGCAGACTCCATCAGTAGCAATACACCACCTGAAACAGAAACACAATCCACCTCTGTCGCTGTGTCTAGCGTAGATAAGAGTAATAACAATGACAATGAGCCTATATCTGTCAGGAGATATAACTGCCGATCAGTGTGTTGAATTAAGCAATGAAGGCTTAACTGAAAGTTTACATCCACTCCTAAAAAACGCACTTTAGTGCTCCATGAGCAGGATGAGAGGCCAAATAAAGATAAGAAATATGATCAGGAAAGGGCGCAGATTGTTTCAAAGGCATTGGTTAACCATTTATAACTGGCTGAGATATGATGAAAAAAGAACTGATGTATTGCACTGTGCGAAAAATATCCAACCATTGCAGTACCAGCCTTTTCAAAGAAACCTAATGTTTTGCCACTGGCTCAAATAATTTTCAGATTGAGTCACTACGTGCTGATGACAAGTCCAATCCACATTTGCTGTGTATGAATCAACATATTGCAGACAGTGGTCAGCGTGAGGTACGTTTTGATATCACTGAGTCCCCACTGTATCAAGCATTTACGCAGTTGGATCAGGGCACTAAGGTCAAGATGCAACGCCTGTTCAACACAGCATATTCCATTGCCAGTAATCTACGCCTTTCTCGGACATGGAGTGGTTTCTGAACTGCAGAAAAAATGGATAACGCTTTGGTTCTGATTATACTAATGAGAAGCGAGCCAGGGACTTCTGTGGTGCTATATCAGCAGTTATATCCCAAACCCAGATGCAGACTCTTACTGTTGTTAAATATGTGACAGTTCTTGCTGACGGTAGTACAGATTCTAGTATAACTGAGTGGGAAAATGTTGACCCAAACTCAAAACAGGTGCGTACAGTGCTTATCCAAGCTGTGCCACTGGAACATGCACATGCAGAAGGTGTATTTCACGCAATAATGACTGCACTTGAGTCGGTAAATCTTCCCCTAAGTAACCTACAAAATGTTCACAATCCAGGGCCACTCCTTGTTTCAGCAAATTTTGATGGTGCCAGTGTCATGATGGGCGAAAGAGGAGGAACCATAGCAAAGTTGCGGAACATTGTCCTCAGATAATTGCGATGCATCATGCTGCCCATAAGTTAGAGCTGGCAGTTCTTGATGTGGTAAAAAAATACATTTGTGTCAAAGCTTGAAAGTCCTCTCAAGGGAATATTTAAGTTTTATTATTACAGTCCCAAAAAATGAGACCGCTAAAAGAAATTGCTAATGTCATGGATACTGATCTTGTTCACTTTAGTGCTATAAAACAAGTGAGATGGTTTGCCAGTAGGTCACGATCAGTTCATGCAGTTCAGGTTAACCTACCCAGTGTCGCTCAACACCTAGAACATGCATCTTCTGCTGCTGGTGATGAAGGTTCTAGAACAAAGGCCCTCTTAAAAGAAGTACAGAGTGTGCAGTTTGTAAAATCCCTATATATACTACAAGACTTCCTGCCAATACTAAAAAACCTGTCACTCCAGTTTCAAAGAGATGACATAGTAATACTGGAAGTTCCACAACTTGTTGAGACCTGCCTACTCCAGCTTACGGAGCTGAAAACCTCACCAGGGAAATACATGGCAGCTTTCCTTAGCCATCACAAACCTGAACAGAAATGGATGGAGTGTGTTTGGTCAAAGAGGGGAGGAGGAGGAGAGGACTGTTCCTTTCCCATTCAGAGGCAACTGCCCAGAAGTCAGTTTTGTAAGAGATACACAATTGCAGAATTTAATAGATGCAGCGATAACGTACATAGACGAGAGGTTTAAAAATTTCTCAGAGGTGCCTCTCAAATGGTTCAGCTGTTTAGATTTCAAGCAGTTTGATCTGCCAAGAGACCAACTAGTGGTGTTTGGGACCTGTGAACTGGCAAACTTGGTTGAATACTTTGATTTTTTCACGGAAGAGCAGCAGGAACATAAAAAGTCTGAGTATGCTGCTGAAATCTTCAGCTGACAAGCCCTATTTGCAGGTCCATGCAAAATTACTAAAAGAAAACCACCACAGATTGGGCACATTATTCTTGACTTAGTCGAAATACTAATAACTATGAGTGTCTCAACTGCTAAGTGTGAAAGATTTTTTCTATTCAGAACCTTATCAAAACAAAAATAAGGACACAGCTTTCTGATGACACCCCACAGTCTCTCCTTCAGATAGTGGTAGAAGGTCCTGAACTGCATGAATTTGATCCGGATCCAGCAATTAACCACTGGCTGCTCTCTGGTCCAGGAACTAGATATGTTCATGGGCATGCTGTTGCTGCTACATCTACTGCTGGTGCCGCTGCTGCTTCCGTTCTTCTCCTGATGAGTGATGATGATCTTGATGTAAGTACTCCTAGTAGTGCTCCATCATCATCATCTTCCTGTCCTCCCAATCTAGTCAGTCTACCCTTGATGACAGTCATGCTATATTCACAGAGTGGCTTGTTGATGGCCTTCAGTTCTAACTAATTCTTAAACAATTATCCGATCTCTTCTAAAACAGACTTCAACCTGCCCACATGGTTAGGTTACCAGATGTCCTCATTTATGAGGACATGTTCTCTTTCCAGCTGCCAAATATTCTTCATGTACCTTCCATATCCTGTTGTATTATTATTATTTTATAATTTTTACTCTCTCCTACCTAGGACCTCATTGTATGTGAGCTGTGAAGGCGGTGGAGACTTTAAACCTGTTTACTCGGGGTCTGTACGAGGACTCATCGGGGAGGAACTAAGTGTCCTCTTTTTGGCATCCCAAAATCTGGTACCCCTACACACGGTACACCGGTCCCACCCTGGACCTGCTGTATTAACATTCAGAAAAGAAAGTAAATATAGGAATTGGGTGGAGAGTCAGACATATTGTTTTTCCTGATTTACACAGTTCTTCTACATCTACATCCATCCTATGACATAATACAACAGTACAAACTGAGGAATAATAAACATCATGTTACATGGCGGCATGCAGCTCAGTGGTCCGTTGGGTCTGGTTGCACATGCTCCCTCTCCAGTGGGAGCTAGCCGTCCAGTGGACTCAGCTCCATGGTCATTCTGACCAGCTGATCACTGTAACTCCGAAGATGTGGGACGCTCTCCAATGGTGGACCGCCCCAGACCGGTTGCAGGAACGAATCCCGTTTGTCCGCTCCGAGCCGCCGGTCGTCCTCATGACTGATACCTCTCTCTTGGGCTGGGGAATCCACATGGGGGACAAAAGGACCCACGGGCTCTGGATCCCCGAGGAGGCCCCATGCCACATCAACCTTTTGGATCTCAGAGCAGTCAGACTAGCACTGTCAGCTTTCGGTCCTCAGCTCCATGGTCAAGTGGTTCAAGTCCAGACGGACAATACCACAACCATGTGCTACCTCAACAAACAGGGCGGCACGCACTCCACATCTGGACCCTTGTGAGTCAACTGGAGGCAGATCTCCTAGCCATCCATGTGGCAGGAGCCTCAAACCATCTGGCGGATGCTCTCAGCCCGCTTAGGCCAGACATCCCACGAATGATCTCTCCATCCAGAGGTAGCTTACAGCCTGTTCTCCCACTGGGGCATACTAATGGTGGACCTATTTGCCTCCTGGGAAAACACCAAGCTGAGGCTGTTTCATGCCCGCCCCCCTCAGCAGGGTTCGCTGCTGTTTCATGCCCGCCCCCCTCAGCAGGGTTCCGCTGCAGGGGATGCCTTCTTGAAGTCGTGGACTCCAGGCCTCCTCTATACCTTCTCTCCATTTCCCTTGATCCACAAGGTGAGGAGGGACAAGCGAAGGTGATTCGGGTAGGCCCAGACTGGCTGTGCCAATTCTTGTATCCAGATCTCTCAGCCTCAGCTGCAGCCCCGGATTGGCTTTGCACACACCCGGACCTGATCTCTCTCAATCAGGGGAAGGTATTCTATCCAGACCTTCAATCCCTGCACCTCACAGCCTGGTACCTGATCGGCTAGAGTTCCAGGCTTTGGGTCTTTCTGAGGATGTCTACACTGTCGTGTAGGCATCCAAAAAGGAATAGACCAGGAAATATTATGCCTTCAAATGGAAAAGGTTTTCCATTTGGTGTCAGAGTAAGGGCCTGGACCCTCTATCCTGTCCAGTGGCTAACATTTTCAACTACCTTTGGTCTTTCTCCAAAGGGGGTCTTCGGTCATCGACCCTTAGGGTGCACCTGGCAGCCATCTCTGCTTACCAGGTGCAGGCCAGTCAGCCGACGGTGGCACAGGAGACAGTGGTCGGGTGCTTTTTCAAAGGCCTGCATCACATATCTCCTCTGGTGCGTGAACCTCCACCTCCGTGGGATCTACTGCTGGTGCTGGCAAAGCTTCATGGGCGTTTATTCGACCCATGCACAAGTGTGAGTCTCGTGACTTGTTGTGGAAGACTGCCTTCCTGGTGGCTATCACGTCTGCCAGAAGGACGGGAAGCTCCAGGCATTTTTGTGGACTCCTTATCTGGTCTTCCAGAGGGCAAGGTTGTCCTATGCCCCTCACCGAAATTCCTTTGAGAGTGGTGTCAGAGTTTCAGCTTAACCAGGTGTTGACTCTGCTGGTTTACTACCCAATTACACCTCGGAGGCCGGTACAGACTCCATACCTTGGACCTGAGGCAGAGTTCTCTCCTATTACGAGGAGAGGCCAGCGGAAATTGGGGAGGTTCGCTAGCTGTTTGTCATCTACACTGAAGCCGCTTCTGGCAGATCTGCAGCCAAGCGGACTATTGCAAGATGGATCACATTATGCATAGGTCTGTAATGCACGAGTTGCGGGCAAGGAGCCTCAGAGATAGAGCTCATTCTGCCTGCCATACTGCTGCATCGGTGGCTGCTTCCAGGACATCCCTATCCAGGAAATCTGTTTGGCTGCTACCTGGGTGTCAGCAAACACCTCATCACCCACTACCACATCGACCTTGAGTCACACCGGGATGCTGGTTTTGGGGCCTCAGTTCTCCAATCTCTGATTCTCTAGGTAGTGTGTGCACTTGCCTCCTCCTCCCGGAGGACTGCTATTAGTCTGCCAAAGAGTGGATGAACAACATATCCACGCTCCTAGAAAACAGGTTACTCACCTGCAACAGTAGATCTTACTTAGAAACAGCTCTGCAGCAGGTTACACCATTGGGACTGGCGGCAGGTGCCAGTACCCTCATGGAAATTTTCTAGCTAGCAGTATTCAGCTGGATCACCCCAACGCCGGGTCCCGCCTCCCTACGCAGGCTGTGTAGTATATATGGGGCTGTCCCTCAGAACTGCGAGTTTTTTCCCCGCCGCCGACTCGGCCAGCATCGGGCTCTGTCTCGTACTCTAGCTTGAGCATTTACCACTCAGAACTTCAAGAGTTTGTACTTAATTAATGTCTCTATAGGTGCCGGAAGATGGTAAAACTGAGGGGCGGAGGATCAGAGGGCACTTGTGAGGAAAAGGCACTTTCGACACTAGTTTTAGCTATACAAAATACAATAAATCATGTACACACATCATAACGTTAAGAATGCAGTCCCATTTAGGAATAATTATAGACATACAAAGGTGCCAGCAAAAAGATACCACCCAGTCCAAGTCTGCTCAAGTGTACAGTTATATTAAGAAAGCTGCTGTCGACCCATTCCTCCAGTAGCTCCACATGACGCTTGAACCACATTCCTTAATGTTACAGTGGTTGTCCAGGTGAAACAGAGATGCCATAGTAATGTGCATCACCAGTCCCAAGCATGCAGTCTTCACACTAATGAGTTAGGAGTTTTTGGTTCCACTAACTTCAGGATAGAAGTTAGTAAGTGTTTCAACCACCAGCGACAAGGTAAACTCCTGAGGCTGGGGAATAAAGACACTGAGCTATTATGTTTGTTTACACAGCTTATTTATTAATGAATCACAGTGTGCAATGTAAAGTGTATTAATGAATCATAGTATACAATGACAGTAAACAATATTGTACAACGACAGTGGTATAAACAGATTTTTACAGCAAAGTCTGGATGGATGGATGGATGGATGGATGGATGGATGAGTGGGGTACATTTGGAAATGGGTCAATTTACCATCACATCTGTACTCCTGCCATGCTTTGGTCACCACTTCCGGATGGTAAGCCTGTGCAAGCCTCCACCAAGCCCTGAGTGGCCACCAAGTCATCCATGAATGCTCTGGTAACCACTTCAGGCTGGTAAGCCTTGCAAGCCTCCACCAAGCCCTGGTGGCCACCAAATCATCCCATGAATGCTCTGGTCACCACTTCAGGCTGGTAAGCCTTGCAAGCCTCCACCAAGCCCTGGTGGCCACCAAATCATCCCATGAATGCTCTGGTCACCACTTCAGGATGGTGAGCCTGTGCAAGCCTCCACCAAGCCCTGGTGGCCACCAAAATCAACCAATTTACCATCTACACTTCTGCCATGAAGTAATCCTTGATGCTCTGGTCACCACTTCAGGATGGTAAGCCTGTGCAAGCCTCCACCAAGCCTGGTGGCCACCAAAATCAACCAATTTGCCATCACATCTATACTTCTGCCATGCATTAAGTTGCAGTGTTGCCCAACCACCAGCGACTAAGGTAAACTCCTGAGGCTGGGGAATAATGACAGAGCCATTAAGTTTACACAGCTTATTTATTAATGAATCAGTGTACAATGTAAAGTGTATTAATGAATCACAATATACAATGACAGTAAATATTGTACAACGACAGGGGTATAAACAGATTTTTACAGCAAAGTCTGGATGGATGGAGGAGGATACATTTGGAAATGGGCCACTGTTCCTAAGAATTCAATAGAGGAAAGACATCTGCTCATTCATTCCTGTACTGTTGCTACTGCATGCTACAGACTCACCCAACCAATTTACCATCACATCTATACTCCTGCCACAAATTAATCCTTGATGCTCTGGGAGTCACTTCCAGCTGGTAAGCCTTGCAAGCCTCCACCAAGCCCTGGTGGCCACCAAATCATCCCATGAATGCTCTGGTCACCACTTCAGGCTGGTAAGCCTCACAAGCCTCCACCAAGCCCTGGTGGCCACCAAAATCATCCCATGAATGCTCTGGTCACCACTTCAGGCTGGTAAGCCTTGCAAGCCTCCACCAAGCCTGTGGCCACCAAGTCATCCCATGAATGCTCTGGTAACCACTTCAGGCTGGTAAGCCTTGCAAGCCTCCACCAAGCCCTGGTGGCCACCAAATCATCCCATGAATGCTCTGGTCACCACTTCAGGCTGGTAAGCCTTGCAAGCCTCCACCAAGCCCTGGTGGCCACCAAATCATCCCATGAATGCTCTGGTCACCACTTCAGGCTGGTAAGCCTTGCAAGCCTCCACCAAGCCCTGGTGGCCACCAAATCATCCCATGAATGCTCTGGTCACCACTTCAGGCTGGTAAGCATTGCAAGCCTCCACCAAGCCCTGGTGGCCACCAAATCATCCCATGAATGCTCTGGTCACCACTTCAGGATGGTGAGCCTGTGCAAGCCTCCACCAAGCCCTGGTGGCCACCAAAATCAACCAATTTACCATCTACACTTCTGCCATGAAGTAATCCTGATGCTCTGGTCACCACTTCAGGATGGTAAGCCTGTGCAAGCCTCCACCAAGCCCTGGTGGCCACCAAAATCAACCAATTTGCCATCACATCTATACTTCTGCCATGCATTAGTTAGCAGTTAAGCCCAACCACCAGCGACAAGGTAAACTCCTGAGGTTGGGGAAATAATGACAGAGCCATTAAGTTTACACAGCTTATTTATTAATGAATCAGTGTACAATGTAAAGTGTATTAATGGATCACAGTATACAATGACAGTAAATATTGTACAACGACAGGGGTATAAACAGATTTTACAGCAAAGTCTGGATGATGGAGTAGTGGGATACATTTGGAAATGGGCCACTGTTCCTAAGAATTCAATAGAGGAAAGACATCTGCTCATTCATTCCTGTACTGTTGCTACTGCATGCTGCAGACTCACCCAACCAATTTACCATCACATCTATACTCCTGCCACAAACTAATCCTTGATGCTCTGGGAGCCACTTCCAGCTGGTAAGCCTTGCAAGCCTCCACCAAGCCCTGGTGGCCACCAAATCATCCCATGAATGCTCTGGTCACCACTTCAGGCTGGTAAGCCTTACAAGCTCCACCAAGCCCTGGTGGCCACCAAAATCATCCCATGAATGCTCTGGTCACCACTTCAGGCTGGTAAGCCTTGCAAGCCTCCACCAAGCCCTGGTGGCCACCAGAATCAACCAATTTACAATCATTCTACACTTCTGCCATGAAGTAATCCTTGATGCTCTGGTCACCACTTCAGGATGGTAAGCCTGTGCACGCCTCCACCAGGCCCTGGTGGCCACCAAAATCAACCAATTTACCATCACATCTATACTCCTGCCACGAATTAATCCTTGATGCTCTGGGAGCCACTTCCGGCTGGTAAGACTTGCAAGCCTCCACCAAGCCCTGGTGGCCACCAAATCATCCCATGAATGCTCTGGTCACCACTTCAGGCTGGTAAGCCTTGCAAGCCTCCACCAAGCCCTGGTGGCCACCAAATCATCCCATGAATGCTCTGGTCACCACTTCAGGCTGGTAAGCCTTGCAAGCCTCCACCAAGCCCTGGTGGCCACCAAATCATCCCATGAATGCTCCGGTCACCACTTCAGGCTGGTAAGCCTTGCAAGCCTCCACCAAGCCCTGGTGGCCACCAAATCATCCCATGAATGCTCTGGTCACCACTTTAGGATGGTGAGCCTGTGCAAGCCTCCACCAAGCCCTGGTGGCCACCAAAATCAACCAATTTACCATCACATCTACACTTCTGCCATGCATTAAGTTAGCAGTTAAGCCCAACCACCAGCGACAAGGTAAACTCCTGAGGCTGGGGAAATAATGACAGAGCCATTAAGTTTACACAGCTTATTTATTAATGAATCACAGTGTGCAATGTAAAGTGTATTAATGAATCATAGTATACAATGACAGTAAATATTGTACAACGACAGGGGTATAAACAGATTTTTACAGCAAAGTCTGGATGGATGGAGGAGTGGGATACATTTGGAAATGGGCCACTGTTCCTAAGAATTCAATAGAGGAAAGACATCTGCTCAATCATTCCTGTACTGTTGCTACTGCATGCCACAGACTCACCCAACCAATTTACCATTACATCTATACTCCTGCCACAAATTAATCCTTGATGCTCTGGGAGCCACTTCCAGCTGGTAAGCCTTGCAAGCCTCCACCAAGCCCTGGTGGCCACCAAATCATCCCATGAATGCTCTGGGAGCCACTTCAGGCTGGTAAGCCTTGCAAGCCTCCACCAAGCCCTGGTGGCCACCAAAATCATCCCATGAATGCTCTGGTCACCACTTCAGGCTGGTAAGCCTTGCAAGCCTCCACCAAGCCCTGGTGACCACCAAAATCAACCAATTTACCATCATCTACACTTCTGCCATGAAGTAATCCTTGATGCTCTGGTCTCCACTTCAGGATGGTAAGCCTGTGCAAGCCTCCACCAGGCCCTGGTGGCCACCAAAATCAACCAATTTACCATCACATCTATCTCCTGCCACCATTAATCCTTGATGCTCTGAGAGCCACTTCCGGCTGGTAAGACTTGCAGCCTCCACCAAGCCCTGGTGTACCAAATCATCCCATGAATGCTCTGGTCACCACTTCAGGCTGGTAAGCCTTGCAAGCCTCCACCAAGCCCTGGTGGCCACCAAATCGTCCCGTGAATGCTCTGGGAGCCACTTCCGGCTGGTAAGCCTTGCAAGCCTGCCACCAAGCCCTGGTGGCCACCAAATCATCCCATGAATGCTCTGGTCACCACTTCAGGCTGGTAAGCCTTCCAAGCCTCCACCAAGCCCCGGTGGCCACCAAAATCAACCAATTTACTATCACATCTACACTTCTGCCATGAAGTATTCCTTGATGCTCTGGTCACCACTTCAGGATAGTAAGCCTGTGCAAGCCTCCACCAAGCCCTGGTGGCCACCACAATCAAGCAACAAATTTACCACCATATGAATTTCTCTGTAAAGTACATAATTTCTGTATCAGATTTTTCCAAAAAAGTTAAGTTGTCTCTCATTTCGTTGCACAAACTCCCGAACAATTAGTGTCTGATCCAAGTTGTCTGTTCTCTCTTTGTGAATGTTCAACAGCATTAGGTGATTGTACCTCTTCTCTGTCATGGTGCTTCTTAAGTAAGACGTTATCCTCCGCTGTGTTGAAAAAATCTCTCCCCAGTTGCTGTACTCATTGGGACGAGGAGGTAAATTTGAATGAGCTTCACTTCTTCTGAATACAGTATCTGCTGCTGGCAGTCTTTTCCCTCACTAGGCATCAATAATGGTGTTGATTGAAGTTACTGCCCTCACCTCTGGCAAAATCTGCTGCACAAGTCCTGGGAGCAAAGTTCAGTTGTGCATTCAGAATGTCAATGTCCAAGTCCTTATCTCCATACAACTGTGTGATCTGAGGAGGAACTGAAAGCGTCTTTGCATTGGCTGCTTGAAGCAACAAATTCTCCACGGATGACAGCAAAGTGTAGGTTTCTTGATCAAAACGTCGGTCTAGTTCAACAAGACAAGCATCAATGGCTTCATAGTACATCTGTCGATACCAGTCCTTAGCAGATTTGGGATGGTGATGCGGTGCACTACCATGTTGCAGCCTTGCTGGCACATAGTGCTGTCTGGGAAGTTTTGGCTCTTTCACTTTTCTCAGTAGTTGCACTCTCTCGTTGATGCCTTCATAGACCTGGTCAAAGTCATCACGCTGGCATTGTAAATTCTTCTTCAGGGAGTTTATGCTCATCATTGTAGTTTCTGCTGTCAGTGTTTTTGTTTGCAGGATTGAAGCCACTTGTTCTGATACGCTGAATATGTTGTATGATACAACCAGTCCAAAATAGGTCCGAAACTTTTTCATCACTGACATCAGGCCTTTGACCTTAGTTTCGTACATCTGTAGCTTTGTCGTTTCAGCTCCTCTAAGGTGTCATAGAGTGCTCCATATTTTTGAGAACCGACTTGATACTCTTTGTTCTTGCTGTCCATCTTGTTGGACAAAGTAAGTGCAGGCCTTCTACCATCACGTAAGGGTCCTCACTGTCATTCACTGCAATATTTTCATAAAGAGCCAGCCTCTGTGGGGATCCCGAATCAACACACTTAAATTCTGGACAAAGCTGAGGCATCGTCAATGGCATCACTGTTTTGCTACAGTTTTGCAACACCAGGTCCAAGGAATGACTTGCACAATGGACATTCAATGCTAGTGGATTTTCTCTCTTAATTCTTGTTGCAGTTCCAGAAATGCATCCACTCATATTTGCTGCTCCATCATACGCCTGTCCCCTCAAGTTGTTGATTGGTAAGTTACATCTTACTAGAACATCCTTAATGGCACTGGTAATGGATTCTGCATCAGTCTTCGCCATTTTATACATCCCAATAAAATCTTCATGTATAACAAAATGGGGCAGGGAAACCCATCGTATACATATTGTCATCTGTTCATGTTGGCTAATATCCCGCGATTCATCTGCGATGATTGCATACAGCTTTGATTCATTCGCGTATCTCTTCAGAAGGTTCCTCAGCAGCTGATGTGCCATGATTTCCATGACTTCATTCACAACATCTGAACTCTGATACTTTCCTTCCTGGATCCATCCCGTTAGTTCTGGCATGTCAACTGCCCTACTCAGCATTTCCGCCTCAGGTTGCTTCCTGTTCTCCGTGGCCACGAATTGCTAGTCCTTGCCGAACTAGAAGCTGTTGCAGTTACCTGTTTCAGGAACCGGTCTCTGTTTCTCGCCTGTTCCTGTGCAAGATGCTGGCTGAGCTGAGCACCAACATTCATCCTTGTGTTGTTGAATGCAGTATACTTCTCAACAGCTTCATGGTGGAATAATGATGTCTGATGTTTCTTGAATTTGTCAATTGCTTTCTTCCAATCACTAAATCCTGCTGAAATGAATGTAGTTTCACCACGACTGCCTGTAATTAGTTTTCTTTCCACTGCTGCCCAACAGTAGTAGCAGAACACACATCCTTTTGAAACACAGTATGTTAGCCAGTTGAAAGATGAAACCACCGTGTTTGACAAGATCTTCCTGGACATAAGTCTCCACCACTCATTCACACTAGTGGGATTGGCGCCGGAGGCACTAAGACCCATCGAGCAAACTTTGCTGGAGGTCGGCGCGAGAGGCAGCGCCCGCGAGACAGCGCGCGAGCAGCTCAGTGATGACCATCTCGGCGGCGACCACTCAACTACGCCTCAGTTCCTTTTTCCGCCTGCGTCAGTGCGCTTGGTGGCGTCGGCTACGCCCTGTCGGGGAGTCAAACTTCAAACTAACATAGTTTCAGTTTGTTTTTATAACATTATCCACGATAGTAGTATCGCAGTTTTATTCTATTTTTAGTAAAATTTTTCTAATATTTAAATTTAACTTACTTGAAAGTCTCGGCCTACTGGGCGGAGTCGACCATGAGCAGGTCAGGTGACGGTGAAGGAGACTTGGTGATAGCTGTTCCAGTCAGCGGGCTGGTCGGTCAGCCTCCCTTCTCCTCAGCGGGGTTCCGACTACGGTCAGTCCGATGCCGAGGATGGCGGTCCCCGCCCGGCATAAAAATAAGCGGTCGCATTCTACGGCGCGTTATTTTCGAGCTCTTCTTGACCCACAGGTCAAAAGAAGGGCATCACTCGAGTCAGCCCTCTGGCTATGTCTTGGCGTCGGCGGTCGGTTGCTCGTACGCTGGTTGCGGTCTCGCTTCTTCGGAGTCGCCCAGCTTCCGATGTCGTCGTCCTCGACAGCCGAGCCCTCCGCCTATAGGTAGGGCTCCAGATGAGCAGTTTCATCAGTGGGCGCTCTTATGGAGCGATGGGCTCGGAGGTTGGTTCTTCTGCCTGGCTCGGTTACCTCGGAGCCTCGGGCTCCTCCGGCGATCAGGTAGGGCGGTTGGACCTTCCTAGTCGCGCGGCGCCCTAACCGGTGCTAGCGACTCGTGCTTAGTGTTTCCCCTCACATGGCTGCAGCGCAAGGGCCTCACGATGCCCTTATCTCCTGGTATTTTTCCTTCTCTTGTTTTCCAGGTTCCCGGGGCTTTTCCGGCGCCTTCTGCAGGGTCTGTGGCCGTGTCGGCGCCGTTTTGAGACGCCCGGGCTTCTTGGCGCCGTTGAGCGGCACCGCGTGGTCTCTCGGCGCCCGTTGGTGTCAGCGCCCGCGTTGTCTCGCCAGCGCGCCCGGTAGTACCGTTGGATGAGCGGCGCCGTTGGCGTCGTCTGCTGATCCGTTCGGCGTCGTCCCAGCGCGCCGTTACGCGCTGTGCGCGGCGTCGTCGCCTAGCGCCGCCGAAGGCGTTGCGAGAAGCAGCGATGCCTCTTGGCGCCCGTGCGCCTCCCCTCGGTGCCGTCTTCAGCCCGTTTTGCCGTCTCGGCGCGGCAGCCATGGGGACTCTCCTTGTTTTCTGCCATTTCCTCCTCTCTAATTTTCCTCCTTTCCTGTCCAAACAGTCCTTTCTGGACCATCAGGAGATGATGTTGAGCCTGACCCAGACCTTCGGTTGGGTGATGAAGTGGAGAAACAGGATCTTTCTTTGCTACAGAGCCTGTCGGTGAGGACCTGTCCTTTAAGTCTCTGTTGAGAGAACCTGGGATCCACTCTTTCTCTCCAGACTACAGACATCGATCCTGGGAAGATATTAAGACTCCAGTATCTTCATGCTTGGAGATCCCTACAGAGTTTGACTCCTCCGATTCAGCCTTCCTTCGAGGCGCTGTCTCAAATGGTATGGAATAACCCTGCTCTTATTCCCTCAGTGGCTAAATCCATTGATAAGAAGTATTCAGCTCCCAAAGGATCGTCCATTTTGGCATCCCAAGCCTTTGCGGATCCTATTGTAGTCCTGGCAGAGAGAATGACAAGGTGTTCTTCCTCAAACTACTACAGCTCGACCTATTAACAAAGAGTCTCGTAAGATTGATACATTAGGTAAGAGAGTCTTTGCTGCCTCCACTCTAAGTATCCGTGTTGCCAGTTATCAAGGCTATTTTTCTCAGTATGAGTATATCCTGTGGCACTCTATGAAAAGAATGGTTTAAGCTCTTCCAGATTCGGATTCCAAGTCAGAGCTTCTTCTGACCGTTATTAGAGGTATTGAGTCCAATAACCAACAGGTCAAAGCCGCCATGGATGCTTTGACACGCTGCTCGCTCAGCGGCGAGGTTGTACTCGGGCGCCATTCCTGGCTGCGTACTTCTGGCTTCACGAATGATGCTCAGCAGCAGGTGATGGCGCTGCCTTTGATGGCTCCTTTCTTTTTGGCCCTCAGGTGGAGCAAGCCTAGAGGCCACTCAGAAGACTAGATCGGCCATTAGTTGGCCAGACCTCCGCCTGCCCCTCTCGGGGCATGTGAACAAGACGTCAGTTTCATGAGTCGTCAGTCCTTTCGAGGCAGAGGCAGGGAAGCTTCCGCAAAAGCCAACCTGCCCAACCTCAAAAGAAGAGCGCAGCAAAGCGCAGGGACCTAAAAGCTCCCAAGCGCTACCTTATGGTCGTTGGCCCAAGTTCCATCCACTCTGCCGGTGGAACTTTCTCCTCCAGTGGGAGGTGGTCTGATGTACTTCTACAACCAGTGGAAGTCCATAACCTCAGACAAATGGGTTCTTCGGATAATTAGCGAGGTTACTCTCAATTTCTTGGAACCCCCAGTGTCCTCCCATCGACAACCCAGGTTGTCGGCCTCTCAGTCAGATCTCCTCACCGCGGAGATCCAGGGCCTTCTGAACAACAGGGCAATAGAACTGGTGCCCCGCATCTCTGAAACACAGGTTCTACTCCATTACTTTCTGGTTCCAAAGAAATCTGGGGATCGCCCCATTCTAGACCTCAAAGTTAAACAAATTCCTCCCCAGGAGAAATTCAAGATGATTTCCCTAGGTACCCTGTTACCCTTGCTGCATCAACACGACTGGCTGGCCTCTCTGGATATGCAGGATGCTACCAGCATATCCCGTCCACCCGACCCACCATAGAAATTCCTCAGGTTTGTAGCTTTGGGTCCAGCATTATCAGTTCAGAGTCCTGCCCTTTGGGCTATCCTCGCCTGGCGAGTTTTACAAAGTGTTGTACAGTTCTCACGAGCGTCTCAGGAAAATCGGACTCCAGTGTTTCCCTACCTGGACGATTGGCTTCTAGCAAGCCCTTCCGGCCAAGGGACTTTGGAAGCCGTGCGTAAGCGACTTCCCTCTTCTCACGTCCATGGGAGTTCTGCTGAATTTGAAAAATCTCAACTGCAACCCTCCCAGAGGCTCCTTTTCATAGGGACGACTTCTAGACACCTCTTCAGCTGGGCTTTCCTTCCAGAGGACAGAAGACTCAGACATCCTCGTATGGCCCGTTACATCAGGGAGAACCAATCGGTTACAGCTCTCTCGATGCAACGCATGTTGGGTCTCATGGGCATCCTCACGGTCTTCTGTCCTCTGGCCCGACTACACATGAGAACCACCCAGTGGATGCTCTCCACTCAGTGGTCCCCGACCTCTCACCCCAGTCTTATCCCATCAAGGTGACGGAGCCCTTCAAGGTCTCTCACCTGGTGGTCTCAAGAGAGCAATCTCCTGGAAGGATTCCCTTTGCTCCCCGGATCATCAGATCTCCATCACCACAGATGCATCGCTAATGGGATGGGGAGCTCACTGTCTCTCCCTCCACACTCAAGGTGTATGGACTCAGTTGAAACTCATCTCCACATAAATGTCCTGGAGATGAGGCGGTCCTCTATGCAATCCGAGCTCTGAAGGATGTCCTTTGTCACAAGAACATTCTCCTTCAAGCGGACAACAAAGCAGTGATGTATTACATCAACAAGCAAGGCGGTGCTCATTCTTATCCCTTTGCAGGAAGCAATGAGGGTGTGGGAGTGGTGCTGGAGCACAAGTCTCTGATTCAAGCGGTTTATCTGCCAGGTATACAAAACGACCTAGCAGATCACCTCAGCAGAACGGAGGCAGACCCTCACGAGTGGTCTCTCGATCCAGCCGTAGCTCGGTCCCTGTTCAAAGAGTGGGGGACTCCAGACCTGGACCTTTTTGCATCCCCACTCAACGCAAAACTGCCTCTCTTCTGCTCCAGAAATCCAGGGCCTGGCATTTTCTGTCAGGATGCGTTCAGGCTGCGGTGGACAAAACGCTTTCTTTACGCCTTTCCACCACTTCCTCTAATCCAGAGAGTACTCCTCAAGTTCGAGTCTCAGGGGACCAAGATGATTCTCATTGCTCCTTCCTGGCCTCGGCAACTATGGTTTCCTCTACTCAACAGTATGTTGGCAGCCTCTCCGAGACCACTTCCTTTGCAAATCAGTCTTCTGACTCAGGGTTCGTTGGTCCATCCCAACCTGAAATCACTTCACCTTCATGCTTGGCTCCTGAAGAGATAGAAGTGAATCGGTTCAACGTCTCTCGTAGAGTCTCAGACATCCTTCTGGCTGCTCGGAAGCCAGCCACCCGAAAAACGTACGCTTCCAAATGGAAACGTTTTTCTCTCTGGTGTGCAAAATCCTCTTGGAATCCCTTTTCCTGTCCTCCTGGCAAGGTTCTGGAGTATCTTTTGGACCTATCAAACTTAGGTCTTCAATACTCCAGTTAAGTTCACCTTAGTGCCATCTCAGCGTTCCATGAGCGGTTTCTTCCTTAACTCTGGCTCAGTTACCTATGGTGAAGAGATTTCTTAAGGGGATTCTCCATACCAGACCCCCTGTTAAGCGTCCAGTTGCAGCCTGGGACATTAACCTGGTGCTGGACATGCTCACTCGGAAGCCTTTCGAACCCTTAGCTACCTGTGAGTTAAAATTTCTTACCTGGAAGACTGCCTTCCTGGTGGCCATTACCTCAGCCACGCAGGTCTCTGAGATACATGCACTGGTTACGGACCCTCCGTATACTGTATTCCATAAAGACAAGGTAGTTCTCCGTACTCATCCTAAATTTCTTCCAAGGTTGTGTCAGAATTCCATCTGAACCAACCTCTGGTACCTCCGCTTACTTAGCTAATTTCCAAAATGAAGGAGCACGAGCTCTTCATTCCTTGGATGTTAAGAGAAGCCTTGCGGTTCTATTTAGATAGAACCAAGGATGTTCGAAGACTCAGCAACTGTTCGTTTCTTTCAGCGACACCCGGCTGGGTCAACCTGTCGCTATTAGATGCATCTCTTCATGGTTAGTGGCATGCCTTCGTCATTGCTATTCCATGGCTCAAGTTAAATTAGAAGGTAGAGTGTACTCACTCTACTAGGGCTGTCGTGGCATCCCTAGCGGAAATTCGCAATGTTCCAATTGCAGATATATGCAACGCCGCTACCTGGAGCTCAGTGCATACTTTCGTTAAGCACTATGCACTGGATGTTCATGCCAGGCGGCATTCCGCATTCGGCAGAACTATCCTTAATGGGCTTCTATCTTAGACGCGTGAGCTCTGGCTTTCCTGCCGCCCTTTTGGGGGATTATCAGCTTGGTACTCTCCCACTAGTGTGAATGAGTGGTGGAGACTTATGTCCAGGAAGATAGGAAAATTACGTACCTACCGTAATTCTTGATCTTCTTGGACGAGTCTCCACCACTCATTCACACGCCCACCCTCCATCCCCCGAGCTCACCGCTGTATTGGTCTTCACTCCCTCAAATCTTTGGGCCGTGAGGACTTCTTTGCTGACCCTTCTTACAGGGTCATCGGACTATCTTATGTCCGTTTTTAATGTTGGGTTTACCCTTTTTCGTTAGTTGCGCTGCACCTCCTTGGTAAAAAAAGTACTGGCGGTTGGAGGTGATCCCAGATGGTCATTACCGCTCGGCCGCTGCTTTCATGGCCTGTCTGCGGCGCCGTCTCTCGCGCCGACCCTCCAGCAAAAAGTTTGCTCCCGATGGGTCTTAGTGCCTCCGGCGCCAATCCCACTAGTGTGAATGAGTGGTGGAGACTCGTCCAAGAAGATCAAGAATTACGGTAGGTACGTAATTTTCCTTTCTTGTTTCACTTCTCCAATTGGTTCGCAGAATGACTTGTTTGATGGAAGTGTCTATAACACTGCTTGGTTGAAAAACACTGTTAATATTGTGGCAACAAACAGAAGAGCAGGAGGGGAGAGACAAAGAGACAGCAGATTCAGGCACGGTTGGTTCAACTGCAGTTACCCAGGTTTTCTCAGAACAGGAGGGGAGAGACAAAGAGACAGCAGATTCAGGCACTGGGTCAACTGCTGTGAGCTGGGTATTCTCAGAGACATGCACGATGTTGCCATCACTGTTGCTGTTCATGGGGAACAACAGCTCTGCAGCTCTGTTTTCTGTATTGGAGAAAGAGCAGGCCTTACCATCCAGGGGCACTGGAATAGCAGCTGCAGGACAATCATCAGGCAAGGAACATGTTGGTTCTAGCACTGATGCAGCATTTGAAACAAACATGGCTGCATTTGACTCTATCGAAGCCATTGGCAATGAAGCGGTATACTACACAGTTACATTGGCACTTACAATACGGTACAGCTGACAGCTGCAGTGCTTGTGGCAGTGTCAATGGTATTCTTGGCAGCGATGTCCCTTGCATGCTCTGAAGCCGTTGGTATCTGGGCACTCCCAAACCAGTAATTTAGTTTTCTTGGCATCTTGGCAGCAATATCAGCCAGTTGTTTCTCCATCTGTCGTTTTTGTCTCTCAGACCGTGGCATATTTGAATGCAGTGAGTCCGTGCAGGCTGAGAAAGAATTGCGTATACAGTTTAGTGAACCCATCCGATTACCATCTTCTGATAAGGTACTGCAGCATAAACATTAAGCATGCAAGCAATAAAATTTCTATGGCAAACATTTTATATCTTGCCCTTCCTCATCCCCCCAATCTTTGTCAATTAGTTATCAATCCGCAACTACTAGGCCTACTTTAGATATTCTTGGCTAGTGATCCATGCAGCAAAATGCTTGTGTACTGCACCACCAGTGTACAAGACAAGTGTCCAATAAAATTTATTAGGGGCTTTGGCTTGTAGACACTGGGGAGTGGGACTGGGGCGCCCTCCTGAAGACAAGCCCGCAGCGCAGGAGAGGAAAAAGGAAAAAAAAAAAAGACGTATTCTGCTTAATAAGGCAGATCTGGTCAGTAAAGCGATGGGTAGTAAGACGAGAGGGAGTATAAAGTGTTGTACTTGTTTACACACATTCAAATAAGCTACATACTCCGCAGAATGGACACATCTACCGGCTCTAATAAAAAGGTATCAGAGGTCTGATTTCATGTCCAGCCACCAATCAACTGGTATCTCGTAGAGATCAAAACCAGATTTTTTACTAACCAGGTTAACCTTTTGGAACTAGGTGGACTCGAGTGTGACGCTGGTACTGACAATAAAATTTTTGTATGCCACCAACACTGTTACTCAGCTGCCCAACTGTTACAATGGCAGGGCTTTTGTTATGTCCATGACTTCGGTATTGTGAAATTTGCCTCCTCCTCCTATGTCACATATCAGCCAACCTCTCCCAGCAGCTGCAACTCAGAATTTTCAAATGCCCCCAACTTCACAAACTCTTCCTTCTCTGAGATGACCCAGCAGCAAGGGGAGTAAGCAATTCCCTATCACTGCCTGGCTCTTCAACCAAGGGTGAGGACAGAGAGAGGCCAGCGTTCAGTGCATGCACGCACTATATGCTATTCACCCAACATTGAATTGTTTTTATACGCGAATCACATCCAACCTCAGTTTTATAAACGGTGCCCATAGGGAGAACTTAGACATAGTGGTATTGCTTTTTAACGCTCCCTATACCACCCAGTGGTCTCTCAACCAAGTCATGAGAAGTGCCAAATTCATTCACCACCGCTAAACACACCAGTGCCATACTCCAATCCAGTCCAACATGCAAGGCAGATTCCATGCCATTGTCTGCCAGTGCCACCACAAACAAGTGGCACACTACGTAATAATGTAAAACATGCATCATTAATCATTCTAAGCACTCTTACAGCTGCCTCCTCCACACCAGCTCACTTTACTGACACATTTGTACATCACTACTTTTTAATGCACATGCTCCCTAGATCTGAGATGTCAGTCCTAGAAATCCAAGCTATTATAACAATTACACAGTTACTTGCACAATTTCAGTACGTGCTATGCTTTGTTTAACTGGGAGATTTTAATCAGTTTCAGCCATGCAAATATTTGTACACATCTGTACATAAACTGGCAGTATTTATAAGCTGCGTCAGCCAGCATGACCTGTTTGTCCATTTTGATGGCACACGTCAACAGGTCTTTAGCCTAGTGTGGCTGATCTGTTAACTAAAAAATGGTGCTAGAAAGACTATACATGCCTCCGCCACCAAATATTTCCATTCCAACTTATTTACTCAGACTACCTCAGCTTTATTACAACATTCCACTTCCAGTGGGCTCCTGCTTTAGTTCTACCCAAGATCATATCCCAGTCAGTGTCCATAGTGGGATTTGAACCTTTGATCTCCAGTTTCAAAATCTGATGCTCTAATCAAATGGATAACAATCACACTGTACGACACAGTTGTGACTACTTTTCCTGAGCCCCAAGCATAAATACCCAATAACTGGGGAGTTTTCTCCCATAGGGAACCCCAGTTATAATTCACCATTATACACTGGGGTTCCCTCACTCTATGCATGCGCCACCAGACACTTGGCCACCACCATTACTCGACGTCGGCGGTAAGTGCATTTTAATTTAGAAAAAAACTAGCCACACAGCAGTTGACTTTTCTGCCTCAGTAAACAAACAAGCAATAATCCATTAAAATAAAAAAAAAAAAAAACAAGAAAAGCATTCTGCAGCTTCTTAGCCACCAATCGCAGGCAGACTTCATCTGTACAATAATGCATTGCTGCCTTAGGAGCCCCCCCCCCATCTTCAGATTGTGCCCTCTTGTTCTTGCACACCTTTTTTGAAAGATGCTACCCTGTTGGACTTTGTTGATTCCCTTAAGGTACTTGACAAATCCTGCCTATTTTCAGGCATGACCCAGGGGAAGGGGATACAGATGAATGCCAAATGACTGAACCAGATGTTGGTGGTATTTCCTAGTGAATGAGGGAAATTTGGCCAGGACACTGGAAATTCCCCTACTCTTTTCGATAAGTGCCATGGGATCTTAAACATCCACCTGAACCACCACCAATTCAGGCAGATGGGACCTCGGTTTAATGTCTCATCTGAAAGCCGGCACCTCAGAGGTGCAGCACCCTTCTCATGCTGCACTGCAGTGTAGTACTGAGATATTAACCCCAGTACCAGATGTGGGAACTGAACCCACAGCCCTCCGATCTCCCGGTTTCAGAGGCGAATGCACTACCTACTGAGCCACTACACCACCCCATAGCCTAGCCTCTTCTCCAGCCATCCAATCTCTCCCTGCATCTGGACCTGCATCCAACCTCATGTCATGCAACCTCTATGTAGCAGGATTACCCCAAGTTCCCAGACTGTTCTCCCTCCAGCAGACAACTGTCTCCAGCCGATATCCCAACCACACAAACTAGCACCCCTCTTGTCTACCCCGTATCAACAGCTGGACCCATCCTAAACCCTGTACCAGCTCCCTAGCCTGACCTCTCTTCCATCCCCTGGACTTCACTCCCCAGCAGCTGGAGTACCCTTCCATGCTCCTCCCCAACAACCTCCAGCAGACATCCCACCTTGACCTTTCCCCCGACTATGGACCAGCCCCACAAACCCCGAGCACCCTCCCAGGAGCATGACCATCCCTTCCACCTCCAGACCAGTCTCTCACCCTAGATGACCAACCTCCCTGGAGTTGAATACACCAAACCACTCATTTCCAATTTCAATTATGAACTAGCCACACTGCCTGCAGTTGGCAATGTTACCAGTCCTTAGAGCAGCCTTCAATAAATCTCCCTGCAGCTGGAACAATCCCCCCCACCCCCACTGTTGTTGGACCATCTTCCAGAGCCAGTACCAGCCCTACCCAAACTGAGCACCCTTCCTGGCTGGAGCACCACCCCCATCTCCCACATACACCATCCCTAGCTAAAGCCTACCACCTCCTACTATTATGCCCATCTCCATCAATGGAACAGCCTCCCTACCCTATTGCTCACCATACTGACTTTGCCTGGCGCTTGTCATTGGGTCCAGACAGATCCCCGCTGCTTTTAAGTGAACAACCCACCCATTTCAGCTGGATGCCCCATGCCCCCACAGCTGGAGCACAACTGGAAAAAAGACTACCCGTGTCACTGCTCCCCAGCCCCTATCTGTAGTTCAGGATGGGAATGGAATATACCTGATGTTTTCAGCAGCACTGCTGTACCAATGCTCACTGTCCCGATTCATAGTTCAAGGGGCCAGTGGAGCTTAACAATGGACTGAATACAGTTTTGAGGAGTTAAAGCAGTGTTAGAAACACCAAGCCAAAACTGCATACAAACTGCTGGCAGCCTTTTTTGCCTCAAAAGATGGTGGTGTGCTTTATGTGCCTCAGAAGGGGTTGTTGCCATTTTACTCTTTTGAGTTCTGTGCCAGTAATGGACACTGGTGCAGCACAAGGTGGGGGGTTTGTTACTGCACTGCTGAGGAACTGTCATTTTGACGAGACATTAAACTGAGATCAAGTCTGCCTATCTCTGGTTACTCGCAGTCTAGGTGGAAGTTAAATATCCCATTGACTTATTGAAAAAGTAAGAGTTTTATTGAAAAGAAATTCAAAACACACATTGTTTACAGATGCATAACAGTGGGCGATTTATATTAGGGGATCGTAGTGCCCTGGATCTGGAATTCGCGATTATGGTACTTGTTCCTCCAAAGCGGCGGCAGTTATGCACTTTTACCAACGTCAGTTCTTCCCCCCCAACACACCTCTTGCGGGCAGCCAACTCTGATATCTCCACGCCCATGTTACTGAACTGCACTGGTCCCCCAAACAGGTATCATTACAACATCACAGCATGAGACTCACTTATTCTTACACTTATACTGGACTTCTGAACATGAAGAATCGCTGGAAATACTGGTTTAACCAGAACAAAACGTGACACTCAGACAACATTAGCAGCGCAACAAGATTATCTTCTAATATAAAGTGGACAGTGATCGAGTGCTAATCAGAATATAACTAACACTCCCCCACCCGTGTCCACAAAGGTGAACAGAAATATAAGTGAATTTCAGAACAGTCAAAATGCAAAGTAATAACATCAATCTTTGTACTGTGGTAGCGCTAGCCTCCCACCACCGGTGTCCTCAACGTTAAACAGAAATGTAAGTGAGCGTCTGAATATTATTATCTGTGGGGGCAAATGATGCTTTAGTACTGCGATGCCTTAAGTATGTTTGTTCTGTGGGGCTCGCCACCCGCCCCAGTCCAGGAATATGTTGAACACATTCCGTGAGTTTAAACTACTACTTTGCAATAGTCTTAAGTAGGTTTGTTTGTTCTGTGGGGGCGCTCCGCCCCCCACGTCCAGGAATATGTTTGTTCTGTGGGGGTGTAACATATCAGTGACTGCAAAGTGCATGCGGCCGTATTTCTCACTCCAAAAATACCCTTTAATATAAGGAAAAGGAAATGTAAAATTTTGCAAGAAAAAAATACCCCTCAACAGAATATGTTACCATTTAGAAAAACTACTGTGTAAGAAAATAAAAATTCCCGTGTTACAAAACAAACTACTCCCAGCATATATTTACTTGAGGGGACACACCTTGGTAGTGAGTGCGCGGAGTGAGAAATACGGCCGCCTGCGCTTTGCAGTCACTGATATGTCACGCCCCCACAGAACAAACATAAGGCTATCGCAAAGTACTATAGCCGAAACTACAGAATATGTAATAATTACAATAGTTATCAAAACAACATATTCCTGGACCCGGGGGGTGTGGGGGGCGGAGCGCCCCCACAGAACAAACAAACATAAAGCTATTGCAAAGTACTAAAGCCCAAACTACTATTTCATAAAGCCGGTGTCCCTTGTTCCTGCTAGCAAATAATGTTCAGAAGTCCAGTATAAGAATAAGTGAGTTTCATTTTGTGGGCATTGCAATATTTTTAACCGTGTGATTTCGATGGAGAGATTATCATAATGATGTTACCTAGGAGCAGTGCAATTCAGTAACACTTATAAACATGTAAATTAAATAAATACAGGTAATGGGCGTGGAGATATCCGATGCGGCTGCTTGCAGAGGTGTGTTTGGGGGCGGGGAGACTTGATGCTGGAAGGGGCGTGGCTAACTGGCACGTTTGGATGAACAAGTACCGTAATCCATAAAATTACAGAACCAGGGCACTATGTGTCCTAATATAAATAATCGCCTCTACTCCCTTACATAAGAAAAGTCATTTTACACCAATAGTTTCTTGCTGCTGAAGATGGAGCTGGTGGAAGAGATGGAATGACAAAGGAGAATGTGCTGGGGCAGAAATTAATGATGGTACCTTTAAGACTGGCTTCTAGAGAGGGAGGGAGAGCCTGGGGGGAGAGCCTCAGCCTGAGAGGAGGGAGAGCCTGGAGAGGGAGGCGAGAGCCTCAGCCTGGAGAGGGAGGGAGAGCCTCAGCCTGGAGGGAGAGCCTGGAGGGAGGGGAGAGCCTGGAGAGAGGGGAGAGCCTGGAGAGGGAGGAAGAGCCTCAGCCTGGAGAAGGAGAGCCTGGAGAGGGAGGGGAAGAGCCTCAGCCTGGAGGGAGGGGAAGAGCCTCAGCCTGGAGAGGAGAGCCTGGAGAGGGAGGGAAGAGCCTCAGCCTGGAGGAGAGCCTGGAGAGGAGGGGGAAGAGCCTCAGCCTGGAGAGGGAGGGGAAGAGCCTCAGCCTGGAGAGGAGAGCCTGGAGGAGGGAAGAGCCTCAGCCTGGAGGAGAGCCTGGAGAGGAGGGAAGAGCCTCAGCCTGGAGAGGAGAGCCTGGAGAGGGAGGGAAGAGCCTCAGCCTGGAGGAGAGCCTGGAGAGAGGGGAGCCTCAGCCCGGAGGGAGAGCCTGGAGGAGGGAGAGAGCCTCAGCCTGGAGAGGGAGAGCCTGGAGAGGGAGGGGGAGAGCCTCAGCCTGGAGAGGGAGAGCCTGGAGAAGGGGAAAACAGTACTGCTTTACTGGCTACCTAGCTTCCAAATAAACAGCAGGCTGCAAATATACAAGTCCAGCAAAACTTTGATTAGCAAGATGAAAGAAACAACAACTAAAGAGAACAGCACTGCAGCTTACCCAAAAGTCAGAGTCACAGTCACAACGCGACCAGGAAGTTCTTCAGGCTGGCTCCTCAGGCTCTAAGTTGATAATTGAAGTTCAAGTTCCAGACTAGTACTCTTAAGTTAAAGAAAGCTGCTGCCGCTCTTCACTCCGACCGACTACTCCGTCCAGAAGAAGTTAGAGGCGCTGTTAATAGTTGCTCTGCTCGCGTCGCTACCCCATAGCGCTCTCAACCCGGCGCCGACTTAAAGAAGACGCTGCACACACACACCACTGCTGGGCTGGCTGCTGTTGTACTGCCGTCCCCACACCACGTCTCTCTGCTCGCCTTGCTCCGTCGCTCCTAGAAGCCAGCAGCTGCAGCTTTCGCTCTCTCAGGATCCGATTCACCGATTGCAAGGGAATTAGGGAAATGGAATGGAAAGGCCATAAAATCTTGGGCATTTTAAAGAGCCCATGGCAGCCGCCCCAACTTTAGTCACGCCTCTTAATTTGTTAAAAGCGGACCTGATTGAGAGATGTGTTTGCCATTCTCAATCAGGTCCGCTGGCTGAATGGTCTTGAAACAAACAAAAAAAAAATCAGACGCTTAAGATGCCACTACACGCCTGTCGACTCAGGGCACAATCTCCACTGCAGAAAGTGGTGGGCGGCGCGCCTCCGCTTCCGCCAGCGCCAGTGAATGTCCTCTCCAACTCCTTCATTTGAGGGACACCTTTCAAAGTGTGCCTGCAGAAAACAGATCCCTTTCAAGGATCCTCATTCTTCCTGCATGCGGTGCTTAGGCCCGGACCACGACACCAAGGCCTGCACCTTTTGCCAAGGGTTCAACAGCCACACCAGGATCCGCTGTCAGAAGGCACTTCAGGCTTACCTGCTAGAGGAAAAACTTAGTAGGATGGACAAAGAACCTTCCTCCAGGGGCGATTCTTCCTCCAAGGTCCACAAGCACCGGGAGAAGGCAAGGTCCAGATCCCTGAACCGGGCCTCAGATTCGCGGAGCTCAAGCTCCACCCAATCGGACCGCTCTTCCTCCAGGGCTAGGTCTCAGCCCCCTCCGGTTAAGGTTCGGGTTTCCAGCGGTTCTTCGACTCTTCAGCCCATCAAGACTTCCAGGTCCTCGGCTTCCTCTACTCCCTCTCGGACCTCTTCTAAGTCCTCTGAACGCCACAAGTCTTCCTCTTCCATCCGACGTCGGAAACCGACTCCAGGTCGTCTCCAGCCCCCTAGGGGCCCGGATCCACCACCCAGGAAGGCGACCTGACGTCCCTCAAGCGGACGACAGACCCGGCGTCGGCCAAGCACCCAGTCGGCCAGGCATTCGCTGGAGCTGAGAACATCGCCGAGCACTAGATGCCGCCAGACATTCACTGGACCCGGGTTGTCGGCCAAGCCACCGCCGCCAGCTTCACCGAGCCGAGACCGCCTCCAGTCACCTGTGGACACCGGTCATGGGGACTACACGGAGGAGGACACAGCGTTGCCTGAAGACCAGGCGGGCAACACAGAGGATGCCGGGCTTCGAGGAACCTTTGCCCACCCGGAGACACCGAGGGACCCGACACCCGACCCCAGCGACACACCACGGCGCCAGGCCCGTCGTCGGCATGAATATTCAAGAAGTAAAGGAACTCTTTACTTTCTGGTGGGACACCATCCGTAAGACGTGGTCCCAGTAAGCCTCCCCTCCTCCTACTCCTTCCTCCTACGCCCCCTTCTCCACCACAGGGGCCAGCAGGACGACCACCAACCCCCTAGGAGCAGACTCCACCTCCTAGGGGTAGATCCCAGGATCGGAGAAGGCCTCCCTCAAGATCTTCATCAGGGTCTCCCAGCCCCAAGCGACCCAGACATTGGTGGTATACTCTGTTGGGGGAGGACTCCAGATCGGATACCTCGGATTACTCCAGATCTCCTTCTCCACTCAGCACTTCATCACCTGATCCACATGACCTTCTCAGGTCTCCTCTGGATGATCCCTCTTTCTCTGAGATTATGAGGCACATCGAGGACAACATGGGGTGGGATGCTGAAGACCTCAACCCCGGAAGGCAGCGCCTTGCCCGTTATCTTGGCAGAAAGACCCAAAGTCTGTGGTAGTGCCACCCTTGGTGGACACTTTGCGGGACGTCACAAGGCTGCGTGAGCGTCGCACTCCACTCCTGCGGTGAAAGCTGACCGCCTGTACAAGGCCGAGAAGGACCAGTACTTGGCTCCACAACCTCTGTGCAGACTCCGTGGTCATTACGGCCTCACATGACCGGGTCCCAAGGACCGCACACATGAGCACACAGCCACCGGACCAGGAATCCAAACAATTGCACACCCTGGGAGACGATGCATGCAGCTGCTACATGCTCCATCAGGTCCCTGAACTACCTAACCCACATGGTACAGTTTCAGAACGCCCTATGGGAACAGGGCCAGGACCTGGTCGATAAGCTTCCAGATGGCGATCAGAAGGTGGAGCTCCTAAACCTTCTCCGCAGAGGGTCTGATGTGGGTACCCAAGTACTGAGCCGCATATGATTCTGCATACTTGTCCTGACTACAGCTTCAGGAGTCTGTCTCCGACACTCTTGGCTCTGTGTCTCCGGCTTCACCCGGACGTACAGAAGAACATTCTTGACGTCCCTACAATGGCGAGTACTCTTTGGTGAACCCTCAGAAGGCCATCACCAAACTTCAGGATGCTGGGAAGGCAGTCAGGTCTGTACAGGCCATGTACAGATCCAGGCCCGGTTCCTTTCATAGGAACCAGAGCCATTTTCGCAGCCGGCAACAAAGGCAGCAGCCACGTTCCAGCCAGCAACAAAGGGGCACCTTTCAGCGGAAAGCCCAGGCTAAGTCATCCCCAGGCAGAGCCCAACGTTACACCAAACCAGCCCAGCCTGCAGGGACCGGTGCTGCCACAGCATGACTCCTTCCCGGTCCCCGCCCCTCCTCTGGATCAACGGGCACAAAAGGTCTGGGGTCGCATCGCTCGCCACTTTTCAGGGTGGCAGTCGATTACCACTGACCGGTGGGTTCTCCAGTTGGTCAAGAAAGGTCACTTCATCGAATTTCTCGACCACCCGCTGGCAAGACCTCCCCTGCTTTCCCGTTATTTGGGTCAGCACACCCTGCTCATACAGCAGGAGGTACTCACGCTCCTGGAAGAAGAAGCGATAGAGCACGTTCCATGGAACCAGAGGGTGCAGAATATTATTCTCACTTCTTTCTGGTTCCCAAGAAAACAGGGGACCTCCGTCCGATATTGGACCTCAGCGACCTCACAGTCGGTCCTGTACAAATCTTCTGCATGGTGACCTCCATGTCTGATTCCCATGCTCAAGCAGGGTGCCTTTCTGCGTCCTTGGACATGCAGGGCGCTTACCTGCATATTCCCATTGCTCAAGCGCACAGGAAATTTCTGCGCTTCAAGTTCCAGGGCCACCATTATCTGTTCTGAGCCCTCCCCTTCGGACTGTCACCGGCACCTCGGGTATTCACGAAGTGTATGGTGGTCGTAGCGGCGGCTCTGAGGAGACAAGACCACTACGTGTTCCCCTACCTGGACGACTGTCTTCTCATGGCACCCTCTCAGGAGGCCTTGATGTCTGCCACCCATTATACTCAGTCTCTGTTCGAGACACTGGGCATCATCATCAATCACGAGAAGTCACGCCTGGTTCCGTCACAGACTCTGCAGTTCATAGGTGCAGTTCTGGACACTGTCCAAGGGAAAGCTGTTCTTCCCCAGGACAGAGCGGAACATATCAGATCCCTCATCAGGGACATTTCGGCGAAGAAGACCGTTCCTGCCAGATTGGTCCTTTGCCTGCTCAGACACATGGCTGCGGCCATTGCAACATTCCTGCTTGCTCGTCTCCACATGCGGGTCAACCAGTGGATGTTACGGGTCCAGTGGGACCAAAAGCAAGACCATCCGCAGCTTCCAATCCGGATCACGAAGGCCGTAGTCCGGGATTGGCAATGGTGACTAGATCCGAAGAATCTATTGGCAGGGGTCCCCTTCATTGCGCCGTCTCCATTAGAGACACTCTCCACAGACGCCTTGGGGCTTGGATGGGGAGCACACCTCGACTGTGTCGGGTCTCAGGGCCTGTGGACAGCCCAGAGACTCATCTCCACATAAATATCCTGGAAATGAGAGCAGTTCTTCACCCTGCAGGCCTTCCAGTCAGAGATTCCACCGGGTACCATTGTGTTACACAGCAGACAATTCCGCGGTGATATATTACCTCAGCAAACAAGGAGGCACCCATTCCTACCCGCTTTGCAGGGAGGCCATGAGGGTGTGGGATTGGGTTTTGCAACACAGCGCAAACCTCATTGCTGTTCATGTCCCAGGAGTGGACAACATCATTGCAGATGGCCTGAGCCGCTCTCAGGCCAGAGTCCATAAGTGGGAACTACTCCGGGAGGTAGTAGAGGATCTGTTTCACAGATGGGGTACTCCAGAGTTAGACCTTTTCGTGTCCCCATCCAACGCAAAACTGCCCAATTTTTGCTCACTAGAGCCAGGGCCTGGTGTTTTCTGGCGAGAGCAGCGTTGTCCCTCTCCTGGGCGGCAGATTCCTCTATGCCTTTCCCTCTTTCCGTTGATCCAGAAGGTTCTTCTGAAACTCTGAAGAGCAGGCCATGCTGATTCTCATTGTGCCGTTCTGGCCCAGGCAGATCTGGTTCCCTATGCTACATCAGCTATCCGGGAACTTCGGTGCCTCTGCCAATCAGCTCTCACTTGTTGTCTCAGGAGAGAGGCTCCTTGGTCCATTCGGACCTTCGTTCACTGAGTCTGCATGCTTGGCTCCTAGAGACATAGCCATTTTGCGACACGGGGTCTCTCAAGAGGTAGTTGACGTTCTGGTGGCCGTGAGAAAACCGGCCACTCATGCTACTTACGCCATGAAATGGCGCCATTTTTGCCTATGGGCTCAAGAGCGGGGGGTTTCGCCTCTAGACTGTCCAGAAAAGTCGGTCTTGGACTACCTATTGTCTCTTTTTCAGGCAGGTCTGGCCTACTCCTCGATCAAAGTGCATCTCTGTGCCATATCAGCCTATCATTATCCTATAGACCAGCACCATATCTCAGTTGGACCGCAGCGAAAGCCTTCCTGAAAGGTATTCTCCACCTTAGACCTCAATTAAGGATCCAATTCCGCCATGGGATCTACCCTTTGTCCTGGAGCAGCTTATGCTGCCACCCTTTGAACCAGCCGCGGATTGCGAGCTACGTCTTCTCGCTTGGAAGACATTGTTTTTAGTTGCCGTTACCTCAGCCAGAAGAATTTCTGAACTCCATGCACTCGTGCAAAGAGCCTTATTTGATTTTTCACAAAGACAGGGTATCCCTACGGACTAATCTCAAATTTCTGCCTAAGTTGGTCTCAGCTCTCACCCTTAATCAGGACATGGATCTACCAGTGTACTTTCCCAACTATTCGAATCGAGGAGAGGCCCTGCTGCACACCCTAGATGTGCATAGGTGTCTCCAATACTACCTGACCAGAACAAAACACCACCGAAAATCGGACCAGCTTTTTGTCTCTTTCGCCCACAGGATGATAGGAGCTCCTGTTTCTAAACAATCGCTGTCAGGTGGCTCACTCAGTGTATCACGTTCTGTTACCAGAGCGTAACAAACCCTTAAGCGGGCACGGCCAAGGGTCATTCCACAAAGGGAGTGGCTACTTCCTTTGCGCCCCTTAACAATGTGTCTACCTCGGCTATCTGTGCTGCAGCTACTTGGAGCTCCGTGCACACTTTCATCAGGCAGCCTGGATATCGCATCGAAGCGAAGAGCAGGTTTTGGTCTAGCAGTCCTTCAAGGACTTCTGTCCTAGGCTTTGGTTTCATTAAGGATTTCTACTTTCCCTCCTCCCAGTGGTGTGGAATTTCCATTATTGCTTGGAAATTGGTCCTAATGGTGTAACCTGCTGCAAGAGCTGTTTCTCGAAGTAAGATAGTACAGTTACGTAAGAACTTACCGTAACAGTAGATCTTTGAGAACAGCTCTTGCAGCAGGTATTTTCCCTCCCACCATCCCCGCTGGAGGTAGATTCTAGTTCCAACATCCTTCTCCTAGGATCAGGTGTCTCAGCATCTCTCTGACTGCCGTTTGATGGCGGATCCTCGGTCTTCTCTTCTGATGTCATCCAACGGCCGGGAGTCTCCGGCGGGAGAACTGGGGATTCTGGGGGACCGCCTCCTTATGTACTATGCATGATGTTGGGGGCGGGACCAACGTCGGGGGCAGTCCCCGCTGAATACTGCTAGCTAGAAAATTTCTGTGGGGTCCTGGTGCCTGCCGGCTTCAGTCCTAATGGTGTAACCTGCTGCAAGAGCTGTTCTCGAAGATCTACTGTTACGGTAAGTTCTTACGTAACTGTACTTTCTAGGAGTGGTATATGTTGTTCATCCACACGGACCCACCTGACCTCCCCAGCTGTAGATGCACACACCTGGCTTCCAGTGGGCTAAGATCTGGTGTCATGGGGCGGAGCGGTGTATATACCACCTGGGTGGATGCAAGGAGCCAACCTGAAGACTTCGGTGAGATTTAAAGCGGAGGGGACATGCCAATGAGTGTGAATGAACAACATATACCAATCCTAGAACTACTGTTACAGGTGAGTAACCAGTTTTCACTCACCTGTAATGGTAGTTCTAGAGAATGTTAATGTTCATCCACACTGACCACCTGAGCTCCCTGGTAAGTGGCACACCAATTTTCACTTCCAGCGGGAAAGATCTGACATCACAGGGCAGTGCCAAGGAGTTGCCGCCCTGGTGCGTGGGAAGAGCCAACTTGAAGACCTTTGGAAGCTATCTAAAGGGAAGTATTCTGTCAGAATAGTGGATGAACACCATCAGCCACTAAAATTACCGTTACAGATGAGTAACCTGTATTTTCAGGGAAGGCAGTTTCTGTCTTTGGGGCAAGTTGCCCTATTCTTTCTTTCCACCCTTTGTGCCAAAAAAAGAATGTGTTGTTAAAGGACCCATTCTGGTGGCTGTTTTCTACATTTTCCTTTTTAAAAAAAGAAGAGAGAAAGATGTATAGGGAGAAGGGAAAGAGATGCAGGCTGTTATACCCTTGTCTCCCCCCCCCCACACACACACATATGCACACTCCTTGTGTGAAGGGGATCTATAGTTTTGCTGGGTTTGGTACAGTAGTGCTGCAGAGCTTATTCCCAAAATAGGTTCTGTCCCTCCTCCATGGAGGTACTGCTTGGTAGTCTGCATATTGTCAGAATACAGCAAGACTTCATGTTGTTTGAAGAAAAAATTACTCACCTTAGTAATTGTGTTTCTTCTAATGGAGTCTTGCTGTATTCTGATCTCCTCCTTCCCTCTCAGAACCTGGTTTTGGGAAGTGGGCTGGCAGGGCAGTGCTGTACCTCAGGGGTGCACTTGGCACTCTACCCTTTTAGAGGGAGAGTGGGTTATGTTATATTGTTTTGGGTAAGTTATAGTGGTTCACTACCTATTTTTTTCTTTTGGATTTCTAGACTAGGTCTTTTGGGATCCAGAATACTTGGTTGCCCTTTAGGCTAGTAATTTTGCAATTTCCACACAGTAGGTGTAGTTAGTATTAGCTCGTAAGAATCTGGCGGTTACACTTGAAAGTGCAGCAGACAGAGGTTTGAAAGGAGCTCGAGCTCAGTGTTCTATGCTCTGGCATAGTTAACTCTCTCCTCTCCAGAGCAGTTCAGTGCTTGGGCGAACTGCATATTGTCTGAATACAGCAAGGCACCATTAGAAGAAACACAGCTACTGAGGTGAATAATTTTTCATCTGCTTCATGGGCATCACTGTCTCTGATGTTAGCTCCCTTCCTCCAAAACTCTTAAAGGCATATGCTCCCACTGGGTCCTAGTGCCTCCAGCTTAGACCCACCAGTGATGAATGGTGAAGATATTCTGGAAGATCAATAATTATGGTGAGTATGTAATTTCATTTTTTTTTTTAACTTCTCCAGAAAATCTCACCAGTATTCTTAAACAGACTCCGATTTAGTGGTCTCTCCATGCACATGCTCAGTTGTGTAAATATCTGTGTATTTCCCTCACCTAGAATTTATTCCAGCCAATCTTCCATAGCCCTAAGCCCATTCCTGCTAGTTTTTTTGCCATTGGCTGACCACACCACAGTAAGATTTCTTGGATGGGGGATGTTTGATTTACCCACCCTTCAAAATAGATATGCATTGTCAGCCCAGACAATTTTCAAATATATGAGCTATCTCATGCCTACTGTCTATTTGTCTCCCCAACGGAGTCTCCTGCAGTCTCCGTGATTTATCAAACTCTGCAGTTGCTGGATCCAGAAAAGATGTCCAGGATATGTTTTTATTGGCAAGACATCTTGAAATTAGACTGGACATCAGTAGACTGGGAAGGAGTGCGGGGGTGATGAAGCAGGAAGCCAGTTATGAATAATAATAATGAGTACTCACATTATTTACAAAGACCCCGCATTTCCTTTTCATTCTATCCTGTCCTCTACTTTTAATTCATATCTATCCTAACTTTTGTGCCAGGGTGGCCAACCTGGCAATTCTATATCTTTACTATACTATCCTTTATGCCAAACTTCTTTGTTTCTACATCTTTTAAATATTTAAAAACTGGCGGTTTGCCTGTGATATAGTTATGTACCCTTACAGTATGCCCTTGTAGAGGTTATGCAGCCAAACCCTGTTCTGCTTTTATTGAACAGCCCTTGCTGTGAAATGGTAGAAAGAAATGTTTAAAATGCTTAAAAGCAGCACTATGCACTTTGAAATTAGAGAGTGAGTGAGTGGTAGTGGCGGCGAAGTGTGCATACGATGGCACATTCGCACCCTCGCAAGGGACCCTGCGCATGTTCGCACTGGAAAGGATCCCCAAAATGGAGCTGCAGTGCTTCAGAATCGCAGCCGCTTGTTGCAATTCACTAAAGAAAGGGAGCACCTGGTCAGCGGCAAGAGGAGGATGCAGCTGTGTACTGTTGCCATGGAGAAGCTCCTCTGATGCCCCGATGCACTGGAAATGTATCCGCTTCACGGATACGATTTAAAGGAGGTTGCTGATGTTGAACTAAATGTAGGACACTACAGGCAGGTGGATTTAAGCCCTGTAGTGCCCTCAGAAGTATTTAAATGTTTTTTCTTTTTATTGTATTGGCCCCAAAGTTTAAGGAGAGGCTGTAGGTTGGCACCAGGCCAAAATGAGAGATTGTAGCTGTTGGCTGCAATTACAAGCCATCAGATAGGACTGCTGCCCCAGAAAGTAGTCTAAATGTGCCAGAATGGGACATAGAACCTGAAAAAGCAATTGATATGCTTTTTCAGAGTCAAACTTGAGAAATTAAAATGTTTTGCTATAAAAGTAAATTTTTGCTGGAAAATGGAATCTTAACCTGGAAAGAACACAGATAGGGAGTGCACCCCTCATCTGTTCTTCTTTACTAAGGTTAGCTATTCACTTTCTAACATGTTAAACCAAGTTATATTGCCTTTGAATAAAAGGAAAAACACTGTTTTGTTTTTTACCTGACTGTGGCTGACCCTGGAAAGTTCCTATTATAGGACTGGCGGCCCATGAAATGGCTGACTATATAGGAATCGAGAAGAGTCACACAAGAGGAGGGCTTAACCCCAAATCATGCCCACTCCAGAAATTAAGGTCTCTACAGGAGTTATAGGACCTATTGTGTGACCGGTCTTAAGAATTATAGAATAGCCACATCTGTGTGTCCTGATAGCGTTTACAGACCAGTGTGAATGTTCTAGGAAAGATTAGAATAGTACAGTTCTTTCTTGTCTGTCACATGGTCATGATGCAGTAGCCTCAGGCACTATATAAACTGTCCACTAGGGAACAAGTTTAGAGAGGTGGGTCAGTATTCGACTGACCACAAGTGGAGGAGGTTGTTTGCAGGCTTTTCACACAAAAATGCTTTATTGGACGAAAGGATAAGATTTTGTTCAGGAGCTTGAATCAAGGCGTATTTCCTGTGTTGGATGGATGTGAATTTAACACCAATATTTTCCTTTCTGTAAAGTTTTTTTTTTTTTTTTTGTCTAAAAATAAAATGATCAATGCATTTGCATGCATTTTTTATGCATCTTGAATATCGTCTTGACATCTGTTATTTCCCACACTTCAAATAACGTGAAGTCTTGCTGTGTTCTGACAATTGCAGTTAGCTCCAGCACTTGAACTGTCCCGGAGAGTGAAGGGTTAAAATTCTATGCCAGGCATAAAACGTTGAGCTCGAGCTCGAGTTGAAAACTCTGTCTGTAGTACTTTGAAACCAAACCATCAGATTATTTTCTCTGCCTCACTGAACAGTCACTCTGGAGATTTCTCCTGCTCGGTTCAAAGTCGGTTAAAGTTGTCGGTTTTAGTCCACAATAGTTCGTTTGTCGGTTCAGGACTCTGTCTGTGGTACTGTAAGCACTTAGGATAGTTATTGTGTGAAATTGTAAAACTGTATTTTTCGGTCAGTTCAGCTGAACTGATCCTTTAAGGAAAATCTTTTGTGAAAAAGCTTAGTGTGTGGTTACCGGTCCGTATCGGTTTAAAAAACATGAATTGAATGTTCTAGGGACATGGATATGTTGTTCATCCACACTGTCTGGCAGGCATCCTTGCTGCTTTAAATCTTGCCGGAAGGTCTTCAAGCTGGCTCCTCCACCCACCCACCGGGTGGTAAAACTCGGCTTCGCCCATGGCGCAGATCTTCCTTACCGCTTGGAAGCTCAGGTTCCCTCCTTAGCAGCTCTGCGTATAAGACTGGTTCCTAATTCTTGAATTTTGAAATTAAAGTTTTTGCTAAAAGACTTGGTCTTCTCTCCTCGCTGACTCGATGGACCGTCGACTCGGTTTCCGGAGATGCCCTTCGGGCAGAAGATGTCTCGGACGGATCCGCACTCCCGTCGTCTACTGCCTGGGCCTTGAGCACGACCCGCCCAGGCCTGCGACCTGTGCTCTTCCTTGCCGATTCAGTCCTCGAGGACCGTGCTGCCCGTTTACAACTGGGGGCGTCCGAGCGATTTCCTCGGTGAAGTCAAAAGAGGCCCAGTTGGCGGTGTCAGCGGCGGGCTCGGTGGATCAGCTCGAGCAGATGATCGCCCTCGAAGAGGAGGCGGCGCGGGCCGCTTCTACCTCGGCTGCGGCATTTGTCCCGCTCTCTCGGTGCCTCTTATTCAGCTTCTTTTAAGGAGCTTTGTTTGACCCTCTCTACTAAGGTGAGGACCAACTTCTTCTGGACCATTTTCTCGGTCCAAAAGAGACAAAAGTAAGTCTCACCGTCGATGCTCTTGGGCGGAAGATCCCTCTCCCGAGGTTGTGGCCGTCGACTTGGTCGACTGCTCGCTCGACCACTGGTCTCACGGTGTCCCCATCAGGCCAGTTGACCGAGACTCCCGTCGGCAGCGGTCGAGATTTTCTCGACCCGTTAGGCGAGTTTGTCAGCAGAAGAAGCAATCCCTCTCCCGGTGGGAGTTGAGGACCCGTTGGCTCATCTGTACCTCGGTTCCGGAGCCTTGCCGTTGAGATCTTCGAACTGAAAGTGCGGTTCCCCGACACCTCCCTGCACCGTCCTCGGCAAAGCCAAGGTTCTCGAGTCTCGGACTTCTTGGCGGTCCAACCCGATCCGCCGTTAGTCCTCTTCCTCCTCCTCGGACGAGGGAAGCCCCGGTATGAGATACGTCGAATGGGGAACTCATGTGGCAACAACTCCTTCTGACGGGAATAAGCCGACACCGTCATCTTCCCGAGCCATTAAGTGGCTGTCACGGGCGGCCGAAACAATCCCTCGTTTTATCCGAGGCCTGTTCCCAGGCGGTTGTTCGCCAAAACCAGCTGCCCACTGATTCGGTGGAACCTCCGCCTCCACAGCCGTTAGTTGGGTCTCCGACCAAAATTCTCGGTCGGCTCAGGGACTGCCCCATAGGCTGTCTGTCACCCTCACTCGATCGACCTCGGCAGGTGGAGGTGGCTCAGGCCGAGGCAGCTCTTTGAGGACTCTTCCGAGTCCGAGCCGATTCCTCCCTTTCTCCAAGCGAATGGACTTGGGAGTCCTCAGGAGGACAGTCGGTGGATGATAGCCCTTCGTCCTTCCTGGGATTGCTTGGCTCATCTCGGGTCCACGGGATGAGCTCGAACCCGTTCTAAGTGGGCAGGTATCCCTCACGGAGATTCTGGACGAGATTCCCCTCTGAGGCCTTTCGGTGGCGAGGCCATAGTGGGCCTGGCCTTGGAGCTCTGGCAGCGCCCTGCTTCCTGCCCTGCGCCTTGGCCAGGATGGCCAGGAAGTATGTGGTCCCCACGGTTCCTTGTCTGGTTTTGGAACACCCCTCGGCCGAGGGGTTAGTTACCGACAGCGTTTTCCGGCGTGCCGGGAACGCTAGGGATGTGGACAAACCTCCCGACAAGGAGTCCAAGAAATTGGACTATTCGGGCGAAAAGTCTATGCTGCGTCCTCCCTCAGCCTTCGCCAGGCCAGTTCGGCCATCCTTATGGCACATTTCTCTCATGCCCTGTTGGGCTCCCTGGATGAGGTCGTCCCTCATCTTCCCGCGGATCTGCAGAACACGGTCAGGCAGATGCGGGACCAGGGCAGGGCAGTGGCCAAACAGCAGCTCCAGACTGCTTTAGACATTGGGGACTCATGTGCCAGGTCTGTGGCGGCCGCAGTGGCTATGCGTCGTCAGGCTTGGCTGAGGATATCCACCTTTACTTCGGATACCCAGCACAAGTTGGCGGATGTTCCCTTTTTGGGGACCGACCTCTTTGGCCCTGGGGTGGAAGGTCACCTGCAGAGGATCGAGAAGTCCAATGCTACCTTGGACTCGGTCTCTTCCGCTCAGAAGGACAAAGGCCGCAAACCACAGCCTAAGCCCTTTCGTCCTTCTGGCCACGCCGTCCGCCCAGCAGCGTCCAGGGCCAGCAGGCTCGGGCTTGGCATCCCAAACCAAGCCGGGGCTTCCTCCAACAGGAAGCGAGGGAGGTCCTCGGCGGTCCCTCCTCCAAGCCTGCCCAATGATGGGCTGAGGGGTGTCGCCCCAACCCCGTCACCTCACCCCAGGTTCCCCCCGTGGGGGGACGGCTCCAGCACTTCCTTTCCGCCTGGTCCGTTATTACCACGGACAGGTGGGTGCTGGAGGTGGTGGGAAAAGGCCTGCCTCTAGAATTCGAGCAGGCCCCGCCCTTCAGAGCCGTCGCACCTCGGGGGGCCTCGGGGTCCGCAGCCTCACTGTCGGCTCGTCGGGCCAACATCGCTCTCCTCCTCCAAAAGGAGGTGATCAGGGAGGTGGCGGACCCTCCCTCAGACCCGGGGTTTGTGTCCAGGTACTTCCTGGTTCCGAAACGGACGGGGGGCTGGCGCCCCATTCTCGACCTACACGACCTAAACAAGTTCCTAAGGTCTCAAACCTTCAGGATGGTCACTCTGGCTCAGATAATACCATCCCTGGAACACGGCGTGTGGTTCTGCTCTCTGGACCTGCAGGATACGTTCTTTCACGTCCCTATCCATCTGTCACATCAGAGATTCCTTCGCTATCGAGCGGAGGGGTCCCTTTTCGAGTTCCGAGCCATGCCCTTCGGCCTATCTCCAGCTCCCAGGGTCTTCACCAAATGCATAGCAGTGGTGACAGCTTTCCTGTGGCGCTGAGGGGTCCGGGTGTACCCTTACCTGGATGATTGGCTGATAGCAGCCCCCTCCAGACAGGAGGTGGAGCGGTCCAGAGATCTGGCCCTCCAGGTTTGCTCTCAAATCGGCCTTCTCATCAACGAGGCCAAGTCAGAACTCGAGCCGAAGCAGGTGATTCTGTTTATCAGGGCAGAGCACGGCTTCCGGCGGACAGGGCCGAGGTTCTTACCTCCTTTGCCCAATCATTTCTGGTTGGGCAATCGCGCCCTGCCCGGGACTTCCTGCGCCTCCTGGGTCTCATGGCGGCCTGTACCAGCGTGGTCCATTGGGCATGCTGGCACATGTGCCCTCTTCAGTGGGGACTGGCCAGCCAGTGGTCACATCGCTGCGATCCATTGGACCAGCTAGTGACGGTGACTCAGGAGATGTGGAACGCTCTCCGGTGGTGGACCGTTCCAACTGATCTGCAGGAGGGCATCCCGTTTGTTCGCCCCGAGCCGACGGTCTCTCTATCGACCAATGCCTCTCTGATGGGTTGGGGTGCCCATCTGGGGGAACACCAGGCGCACGGCCTCTGGTCCCTGTGGGAGTCCCGATGCCACATCAACCTGCTGGAGCTCCGAGCGGTCCGCCTAGCTCTCACCGCCTTTGTTCTGTTTCTCCGGGGTCAAGTGGTCCGAGTCCAGACGGACAATACCACGACCATGTACTACCTAAACCGCCAGGGCGGGACACGTTCCATGCTTCTATGCAAGGAAGCTCTCCGCATTTGGTCACTCGTGCGCAGCTTGGAGGTGGATCTCCTAGCCATTCATGTGGCAGGAGCCTCCAACACCCTGGCCGATGCCCTAAGCCAGATAGGGGCTGCATCCCACGAGTGGTCTCTCCTGCCGGAGGTAGTACAAGATCTGTTCTCCCATTGGGACACACCTCAGGTGGACCTGTTTGCCTCCAAGGAGAACGCGAAGCTGAGGCTGTTCCATGCCCGGCCCCCTCAGCAGGGCTCGCTGCAGGGGATGCCTTCTCGAGGCCGTGGTCCCCGGGCCTCTTCTACGCCTTCCCCCCATTTCCCTTGATTCACAAGGTGCTTCTCAAAGCAAGGAGGGACAAGACGCAGGTGATTCTGATAGCCCCAGACTGGACCCGCCAGTTCTGGTACCCAGATCTCCTCAGCCTCAGCTCCAGGCTCCCGAGGCATCTTCCAGCTGCGGACCTGCTCTCAGTCAATCAGGGAAGGTGTTCCATCGGACCTTCAATCCCTGCACCTGGCGGCCTGGTTCCTGGCGGCTAGAGTTCCAGGCCTTGGGTCTTTCAGACGAGGTCCTCAATGTTGTTGAGGCGTCCCGTGAGGAGTCGACCAGGAAATGCTATGCCTTCAAATGGAAGAGATTTTCCATTTGGTGTCAGGGCAAGGGCTTGGACCCTTCCTCCTGTCCTTTGGCAAGCATCTTGGACTATTTATGGTCCCTTTCTCATCAAGGGCTTAGGTGACCACCCTAAGGGTGCACCTGGCAGCCATCTCTGCTTACCAGGCGCGGGCCGTGGAGCAGTCGGTGGGCGCAGGAGGAAGGTGGTCTGGCGCTTTTCAAAGGCCTTGATCACATTTCCCTCGATGCGAGAACCTCCACCTCCGTGGATTTACTGCTGGTACTGGCAAAGCTCATGGGCAAGCCATTCGAACCAATGCACAGGTGTGAACTCTCTCACCTGTCGTGAAGAACCGCCTTCTTGGTGGCTATCCGTCAGCCAGAAGGATGAGAGAACTTCAGGCACTCTGCATCGAGTCTCCTTACCTGGTCTTCCACAGGGACAAGGTTGTCCTCGCCCCCACCAAATTCCTTCCGAAGGTGGTGTCGAGTTTCACCTTAACCAGGTGTTGACTCTGCGGTGTTCTACCCCAATCACACCTCGGAGGCCGAATACAGGCTCCATACTTTGGACCCTAGAAGGCTCGCTTATTACAAGGGCCTGGCTGAAGTCGAGGGAGAGGTTCGCCAAGCTGTTTGTCACCTACGCTGAAGCGCACCCTGGCAGACCTGCAGCCAAGCAGGCGATAAGCAGGTGGGTCACCTCCTGCATAGATCTCTGCTATAGGTTGGCGGGCATGGAGCCTCCCAGAGGATAAGAGCTCATTCTACCCGCCATACTGCTGCATTGGTGGCTGCTTCCAGGGACGTCCCGATCCAGGATATCTGCAGGGCTGCTACCTGGAAGTCAGCACACACCTTCATCACTCATTACCACATCGACCTTGAGTCACGCTGGGATGCTGGTTTTGGGGCCTCGGTTCTCCAGTCTTTATTCCCTAAGTAGGGGGTGTGCGCCTTGCCTCCCTCCTCCCGGAGAACTGATAGGAGTCTGCCAGACAGTGTGGATGAACAACATATCCATGTCCCTAGAAATACAGGTTACTCACCTGTAACAGGAGTTCTAGGAATGGTATATGTTGTTCATCCATACGACCCACCCGACCTCCCGGCTTGACGCACAACCTGAGCTTCCAGGGCAGATCTGGCGTCATGGGGGTGAGCCGAGGAGTTTTACCCGGGTGGGTGGGAGGAGCCAACTGAAGACCTTCCGGCAAGATTTAAGCGGCAAGGATACCTGCCAGACAGTGTGGATGAACAACATATACCATTCCTAGAACTCCTGTTACAGATGAGTAACCTGTATTTTTTCCAACACCCGTAACACGGTGAGAAACCAGTGGGGAGTCTTGCCTGGTGGTTGCGGTATAAAGGGTGAGATTTTGTTAGGTTGGCCATGTCTGAGAAACCCAAGAAAAAAACGGGGCCCACTGGGTTTCAACACTGCAGTGTGTATGTGGAGGTCTTTGCAAAGGCCGATCCCTACACCACTTGTGTTTACTGTCTGGGGTTTGACCACCTCGATTCAGACTGCCAAATTTGCAAGAATTTCCCTAAGTCTACTTTGGGTAAAAGGTTAGGTAGACTTAGGGATACGGGCCGAAATCCGCTGACCTGGAAGGCAGCCAGTTCGATTCCTACGGACCAGAGGTGCCCTCTGACCAGGCGATACTTCTTGGGCAAGAGAGAGTCGATCCTGAGGATCGGTTCCTTCTAGAAAGCGCAGGATAAATCGGCGGTTCGGATCCAGACCTTCATGTTCCAACCACCGAAGAGATAGCCAGAGCGATTCGGATTGTTGAATCGCTTCATCTGGTTCCGACCGATCCGGCACCTTCTTGCAGGGGTTCGGTTCGGTTGGTTCCCCCGGTTCAGGATTATTCCCCTGAAGATTTTTACGAACCGGAGTTTGAGGAGGAGAGGGATTTTGAAGAGGATGATTATGACGGTGGAAGTCTGGATGTTCCTGTGGAACTGGACATCTCCCCAGACAGATCTTCTGGTGTTTCCCCTCCTAGGCTTTCTGAGTCCCCTTCCCATTTTCTGTTTTACAGAAAAGTGGCTCAAACCCTCCAGCTTCCTATGGAGGAGGCTGTGGAGGATCAGGAGGAGCCTGATTTTGTTGAGATGATGGACATCCCAGAGTCTAAGAGACTGTCTATTTCCCTCCACAAGTCCTTTGGGAAACTGACACAAAAAATTCTAAGGTCTCCTAACTCTGTACCTCCTGTTGACGGGAGAATGGACAAGAGGTACACCTTATCAGGCTCGAATACGGAGTTTTTCTGTCAGCAATGCAGCCATGTTGGGGTAGTGCAGGCTGCAGCCTGTGACAAGGCAAACATTTCCTTAGCTTCACCTCCCCCCCAGACAAAGACTCCAGGAAGATAGATGGCATGGCGAAGAAGCAGTACATGGCATCATCTTTTGGACTCAGGCAGGCTAACTATATGACCCATACAGCCAGGTACCAGAAGTCCAGGTGGGACACTGTACTGGCACTGGCTAAACAGACTCCCCCCCCCCCCCCAGCTAGCCAAGGAGCTGGTGGGGGTTGCTGCTGATGGGATCGAGGCATCAAAGGTGCAGTTTCATGCTGCTGTGGACTCCAATGATGTGTCATCGCTACATCTGTGGCTCTTCAGAGAATGGCTTGGCTCAGATATGCTAGCTTTTCGCAGGACAACCAGGCTAAGGCCATGGATTTCCCTGTGGTGGGTAATTCTATGTTTGGGCCTCCTCCTAAATCCCCTCCGGAGGATCCTTTTTTTTACGGAGTTGCTGCGCAAAATCCAGGAGGTTCATAAGTGGCATTCCTTGGAGCCAGATCCCCAGTGTAAGAAGCTCGCTGAGCATCTGGATCTGCCCGTGACAGCTCCCACCTTGGTGCCACCCTGGATTGAGCCTCATGCCGATCTTGTTTCCACTATTTGGAAGCAGCCATCGGCTTTAGCCCCACTTCCTCGGAAGTCGAACAGGCTATATCAGGCTCCCGAGGGTGCTGACTTTTTAGATTCTCACCCTCGACCTGATTTGGTCGTGATTAGTGCCACTCATGGCCGGACAGCTAACCCAAAATATCTGAGCTCGTTTCCGCCTGACAAAGAATCCCGTCTTCTGGATCAGTATGGGAAGAAGATCTATGCTTCTTCCACTCTGGGTATTAGGGCCCTAAATTTTGTCGGTCATATGGGGGATTACCAGAAGGCTATTCTTAGTGAGGTGGAATCCAAATTGGACTCCCTTCCAGACTCTCAAGTCAAACAGGAAGTGGCTGACCTGCGTCTGCTCTGCTCGTTCGACCAGTTGGCACATGTTTACGTCTTCTTACAATGCAGTGGACACTGCTGCTAGGAGCACCGCTTTCGCTGTAGGCTTACGGCATTATGCCTGTCTCCGTGTGTCAGGGTTGGTCCCGGAAGTGCAGTCCGCTATTCAGGAAGCGCCCTTCCGGGGTTCTGCGCTGTTCGGTGGTGATGTCAAAGACATTATCCCCAAGCTGCAGGAGAAGGGGACTGCACTGAAGTCTGTGGACTCCATGTATCATCCCCATCAAACGCAGCGCTGTCCCTTTCGCAGACTGAATCAGCTAAAGGCGCAACCCCAGCTAAAGCGGGCCGCTAAACACTGGGCCCCTCCAGCTGCCAAGACCCCTCCGCTCAAAAAAGCAGTGGGTGCTTCAGCTGCGACGCTGCCCCACACCACCTGACTCCTTTCCTCTCCCACAGCCTCTGGGCCTTCCGGAGGAACTGGTAGAGGGAGGTTTCCCTCCATCTCCCGGGCTGGTAGAGGATAACTTCAGAATCCTGGATGCTCCGCTGATCATAGAAGGACACTCAATAGGATTTCTCCAGAAACCACCTCGTCATGCTCCCTCAAGGTCGTCGTAATCTGGGAACACCTTCTTCTGGTCCAGGAAGAGATTGCAGCACTTTTGCTGAAGGAGACGATAGAGCTCGTCCCCCTTTCTTTTCAGGGAACTGGTTACTATTCCCACTTCTTCCTGGTCCCGAAGAAGACAGGAGATATAAGGCCAATTCTCGACCTCAGTTCCGTGAACTTATTCGTAGAGTACAAGAGGTTCAAGATGCTCGCCCTGCAGGGCCTCCTGCCCCTCCTTCGGCCGAGACAGTGGCTGTGCGCTCTGGATATGCAGGATGCTGACCTGCACATCCCTATCCACCCTTCTCACCGCAAGTACCTCCGTTGTGACCACTACCAGTTCAAGGCCTTCCCATTTGGTCTTTCCTCTGCACCCCAGGTGTTCACCAAATGCCTTTCGGTAGTAGCGGCCTACCTGCGTGTCCAGGGGTGCAGGTTTTCCCATACCTGGACAATTGGTTCCTGGCGGCCCTGTCCAGGGAGGATCTCCTGCGCTTCCTTTCCCTTACCCAGAGGGTGTTTTTCTCCCTGGGCATCACCATCCACCACTCCAAGTCCCATGATCCCGTCCCAGAGGCTCCAGTTTATCAGGCGATCCTTACCTAACCTCTGGCTGGGCTTTCCTGCCACGGACAAGCGGTCACTCCAGGCTCAGGTCAGCCTGTTGTCTGGCAGCAGGCGGTCAGTGCCAGGTCGGTCCCTTCGCCTCCTCGGGCTTATGGTGGCTGCAGTCCCAACAGTCCCTCACGCTTGGCTCCACATGAGGATCTCTCAGTGGACACCTCGGTCTCAGTGGGATCAGTTGGTGGATGACCTTGACCAGCTTGTCCTAGTCTCCTCCCCATGGTTCGGGACTTGCAGTGGTGGATGGTTCAGGAGAACCTGTGTCGAGGAATTCCCTTCTGTTTTTCTCCCCCCTTCCAGACTCTGACCACAGACGCCTCAGGCGAAGGTTGGGGAGCCCATTTCGGACCTCTCAGGACCCATGGCTCCTGGTCCAAGCTCAAGAAAACGCTTCACATCAATGTGCTCGAGCTTTGGGCAGTGCTTTATGCTCTTCAAGCTCTGCATCTGCATCTCCTTCCGCCACTTGCCACCCGGACACAGGCCACCCGGACAGTATGTGTGTGGTATGGTACATCAACAAACAGGGAGGGACTCATTCCTACCCTCTTTGCAGGGAAGCAATGCGAGTTTGGCATTGGGTAGTACAGCACAACCTCCACCTCCGGCAATTCACGTCCTGGGGTCGAGAACACCTTAGCAGACAAACTCAGTCACTCGTCTGCTTAAGCTCACAAAGTGGGGAATTGGATTAGGGGTCTTAGACAATATCTTCCTATGTTGGGGAACACCACAGGTGGACCTGTTAACCCTCACCTCTTAGCATAAAAGCTTCCAGACTTCTGCTTTTCGCTCCAGAGCGCAGCATTTTTGGAGGAACGCTCTGTCTCTAGATTGGAAGGACAGATTAGTCTATGCTTTCCCCAATCCCTTTGATTCCGAGAGTCTTACTGAAACTCGGCTCAGAAGAAGCACCAATGATACTGATCACTCCTTTTGGCCCAGGCAAGTTTGGTTCTCTCTTCTGCAACAATACTCAGAGGAACCTCCTCTTCCTCTTCCTCTGTCATGACTTTTACTGAGCCAGGATCAGGGACCCTGGTCATCCAGGTCTCAAGTCCCTTCAACTGCACGCATGGCTCCTGCAGATGTAGCTCAAGCCCGATTTGGGGTTTCACCCCAAGTGGCTGAGATTCTGGTGGAGGCTAGAAAACCCTCCACTAGGTCTAACTGTGCCATGAAATGGAAACGGTTCACAATCTGGGCCGCTTGAAAAGATTTTGAGCCTTTCTCATGCTCTGTTGGGCGGCTGCTGGATTACCTGCGCCACTTCTTTGATCTGGGTCTCAGTCACTCGTCCTTGAAGGTACACATAGCGGCCATTTGGCCTACCATGTCCCTTTTGCAGACAGGACGTTTGCTCAGCTGGAGGTCTCTAAGACTTTCCTTAGAGGGGTTCTCCACTTAAGACCCCCTATTCAGGTTCCTGCTCCTCCTTGGGATTTGAATTTCATCCTCGAGAAGCTTACTCTGTCTTCTTTCGAACCAGCAGCCTCAGCAGACATGAAGTTCCTCTCATGGAAGACTCTCTACCCAGTGGCCATTACTTCTGCTCAGAGGATTTCCGAGCTCCAGGCCCTGATGTGTAAAATTCTGTATTTGATTTTTCACAAGGAATGTGTGACTCTACACACCAACCCTAAGTTTCTCCCCAAGGTGGTAGCGGAATCTACATTGAACCAGTCCATAGAGTTACCTGCTTTCTTTACGCAACACTCCAGTCAAGGGGAGTAGCTCTTACACACTCTGGACATTCACCAAATTCTGAGATACTACACTAACAGAACAAAAGATCTCAGAAAGACTGATCAACTGTTTGTCTCTTTTGCCCACAAAAGAGAAGGCAATGCTGTTTCTAAGTAATGCCTGTCCAAATGGTTGGCTCATTGCATCACTTTCTGTTATGACAAGTACAACAAGACCCTTCCGGGTCAAGTGAAAGGCCACTCCACCAGAGGAGTCGCTTCCTCAGCGGCTTGTTTCAAGAATGTGTCAGCAGCGGACATCTGTGCTGCCGCCAGTTGGACTTCCGTCCATACCTTTACAAAACATTACAATTTGGATATTGCCTCTCGCCGTAGAGCAGGCTTCGGGCTTGCTGTTTTGCAAGGCCTCCTTTCCTAAGGCCTTCACAGCTAGAGGATCTACTTTGAGTAGCTTTCCTCCTCCCGTTTGCTTCTTCTTGTTCCAGACTGCTTGGGACTCAGTCCTATATGTAATTACCTGTGCAAAGAGCCCTCTCGAAGTAAGATAGGTACAGTTACGTAAGAACTTACCGTAACAATAGATCTTGAGAGAGGCTCTTGCAATAAATATCTCCGCCCTCCATCCCCTAAGCTTTTCAGCTCCTTTTCCAGGTTGGGAAATATCACTTCTCTCTCATCTGCCCGTTTGGCCTTTGGCGAGAAAGAACTGAAAGGCGGGTGTGGGGACCACCCCTTTATACTGGCGTCATATGGCGTCGGTCACCTGATGTGGGGCGGTCCCCAGAGACTGCTAGCTAGAAATCTTCTGTGGGATCCTGGCGCCTTGCGGCGTCAGTTCTATATGTAATTACCTACTGCAAGAGCCTCTCGAAAATCTACTGTTACGGTAAGTTCTTACGTAACTGTACTTTTAGTTGCTGTTACCTCTGCCAGACGTATTGGTGAATTGCAAGCCCTGTCAGTTGAGCCTGACTTCATTTCATTCCATAGAGATAAGGTGGTCCTTAGAACTGATAGAAGGTTCTTACCCAAAGTGGTTTCTGATTTCCGCTTAAACCAATCTGTGTCTCTTCCTGTGTTCTTTCACTGATTATACCTCCTCAGGAGAGCAGAGGCTACACAGTTTAGATGTTAAAAGGGCCGTTAGTTACTTCATAGAACATACAAAGGATCACAGATTTGACTCCCTCCAGTTATTCCTCACTTATGGAGAAGTAGGTAAGGGCAGACCTGCCACCAAGAGAACCATTGCCAGGTGGATTGTGTCCTGTATCTAATTCTGCTATGAGAAACTGGGAAAAATTTCACCCTCAGGCCTGAGGGCTCATTCCACTAGAGGTACAGCTGCATCTTTGGCTGCGGCCAGGGATATTCCTTTGTTAGAAATTTGCCAAGCAGCCACCTGGAACACAGTTCATACCTTCACCAAGCATTACTCTCTGGATATCCAGGCTAGGAGTGATGCTAGGTTTGACACAGCAGTACTTCAGAGCCTATTCCCAAAGTAGGTTCTGTTCCTTGGAGGTACTGCTTGGTAGTCTGCAATTGTCAGAATACAGCAAGACTTCATGTTATTTGAAGAAAAAATTACTCACCTTAGTAATTATGTTTATTCTAATGGAGTCTTGCTGTATTCTGACCTCCCTCCCGGCCTCTCCTCTCAGAACCTGTTTTGGGAAGTGGGTGGGCAGGTGCAGTGTTGCACCCCGGGGTGTCTTCAGACCACTTTCTGTTGTGTTGGGTGCTTTGCGTTTGATTAGTTAAGAATGTTTATGCTTTATTGCCTGGTTTTTGGTCTTTGGGTTTCCTGTCTTGAGTCTTTTAGGAATCTAAAGCCTTTGTTGCCAGTTGGCTAGTAGGAATTTTACAATTTCCACATTATCTAGTCAGTGAGTTTTAGCTTGTAAGAATCTGACAGTTTGGTTTCAAAGTACTACAGACAGAGTTTTCAACCGAGCTTGAGCCCAACGTTCTATGCCTGCCATAAATTTTAATCCTTCACTCCGGGGCAGTTCAAGTGCTGGAGCTAACTGCAATTGTCAGAATACAGCAAGATACCCTTTGCCTATCTGAAACATGGCTAAAACCCTCCACCTCTGATTCTCTCTGCTCACTACCCAATTACAATCTCATCAGACAGGACAGGCCCTCTTCAAAGCATGGAGGTGGTGTAGCCATCCTCTATCAACCTCATCTGCTGATATCCCATAATATCCTGCCTACCCTATCTAACTGCGAAGCTATCCATGCAAACCTTAGAGCTAGGCTCAAAGAAACTGCATATAGTTTGTGCCTACAGCCCTCCTGCAGGTGGAAACGCAGAACTAGAAGAACTCCTCCCCCTAGTAGACAGTACCATTGGCCGAAATGAAGTCCTTATACTAGGGGACCTCAACCTAAACTGGACCAGCAAAACCAACCAGGCTTCTTATACTATAGTACAAGGCCACAACCTTCACCAGCTATTTACAGACCCTACAAGGGTCATGGCTCCCCCCCCCTCGAGATAGTGCTCTTATCGACTGGGACCTTACAAATACGACCTGACAGTATATATGTACAGGTACCCTTGCTGATGCAGTAAGTGATCACTCCCAATATACTGCATCTGGCTCTATCTGCAAACCATACCCGAGCAACATGCCCAATTCGACTTAACACAGTTTACATATACTAACATACTAATTGCCAGCAGATTAGGCCTTACGGTCTATCGTCTGCTCGAACCTCAGATCCCTAGTTGGGTGCGAGGCCCTCCCCCTTGTGTTCCAGAAACCCTATCATCCATCCCACCCCTGGGCCAGGCCATCTGATACATCCGCTTTCTGTCTGTCCCACCCTCTCTTGAAGCCCTCCACTGTGGATCTCTGAACCAGCTCACCAGGCAGCGCATTCCAAGGGTCCAACACCCTCTCAGTGAAAACCTCCTTCTCTTTCCCCCTCACCTTCCACCTTCCAACTTTAAACCATGCCCTCTGGTGATACCTCCCTGCTTTAGTCTAAAGATTCCCTCCATGTTTACCCTATTTATTCCCCTAGGTGCCTTGAAGACCTCAATCAGGGCCCCGTCTCTCCTCTCCTCCAATGAAAGAGCAAGAGCTCCTCAATTCTGTCCTCATCGTCAAATCCCTCGTCCTCTTATCATCTTAGTAGCCCTCCTCTGTACCCTCTCCAGGAGCTGTATGTCCCTCTTCAAGTGTGGTCTCCAGTACTGTACACAGTACTCAAGGTGTGGTCTAAGCAGTCCATTGTACAGCGGCAGAATTACTTCCCTGCTGCTAGAGGTGATCCCCCTCGATGCATCCCAACATCCTGTTTGCCTTGCTAGCCACTCTCCTGCACTGCTCAGGGTTATTCATACATGCGTCCACCATGACCCCTAGGTCTTTTGCCCCGTTGAGGCCTCCAGCGCCTCCCCTCCCAGGGTGTACCTGTGTTTAGGGTTTCCCGTTCAGATGTAACACCTTGCACTTGGAGATATTGAAATTTAATTCCCATGTGTGAGCCCAGCTTTCCAGGGTGTCAGGTCCCTTGCAGGGCCAGCCTCCCTCTTCCCCTTCAACTCTGCTCCCAACTTGGAGTCATCAGCGAAGAGACTCATTTCACACCCTACCCTCCCTGATGTCCGATATGTATACATTAAACAGGATCGGACCCGGGACTGAGCCCTCGGTGCCCACTACTGACCTCTGTAGGGTTCGAGAGCTCCCCACCAACCGCTACTATTTGGGTACGTCCAGCTATCCAGTTTTCAATCCATCTGACCATCACAGGGCCTACTCCCAACCCTGTCAGTTTCTCCACCAGACCATTGTGGGGGACAGAGTCAAACGCCTTGCTGAAATCCAAGAATAATACATCCACAGGCTTTCCCCTGTCCAGTTCTGATGTTACCCATTCATAGAACTCCACAAGATTGGTTTGACATGATCTACCTGGCACAAACCCATGTTGCCGACTATCCAGACCTCCACCTCCTCCAAGTACACCCCAATCGTTCCTTTAGTATACTCTCCATTAATTTTCCCACCACCGAGGTCAAACTGATGGGTCTATAGTTACCTGGTACTTCCCTCGACCCCCATGGACTGGCACCACATGTGCCTCTCGCCAATCCCTAGGCACCCTCCCTGTCTCAAGCGACCTGTTGAAGAGCTCCGCCAGGGGTGCAGCCAGTATGTCCGCCAATTCTCATAGTACTCTCAGATGAATGCCATCCAGCCCAGGAGATTTATCTTTCTTGAGGGCTAACCACACCCTTTTGTTGGAGATAGCATCATCCATCCCCTCCACCTTACTGGCCTTTTTATTCTTATCCTGATATGACACTCCTGGGATACCTCTCCCTCCCTCTTGCTCCATTTCTGTTGCTCCCCTGATCCCACTCACTTCCACTTCTATCCCCATCGTGCCTTGCTTTGTAGATATCCCATCCCCCTCCCTAGTGAACACAGAGGCGAAGTACTCGTTTAATACCTCTGCCTGGTCCCTCGCCTCTTCCCCCCACCCTCCTTCTGATCTCAATCTGCCTAGATGGTCCTTAGTTTTTCTCCGCTCCCCAATGTACTGGAAGAACCCCTTTTCCTCTCCATGTATCCTCTGTGCCAGCTGCTGCTCTTCACTGGACTTTGGCCCCCTCACCAATCTCATTGATTGACTGGTCCCCCATCTACACCTCAACCAATGCCCAGTCGGCACTAGACTACTTCCTGACCCACTTTGGTTTGCTCCAAGACACCTATGCTCCCTGTGTCACTTGTCATATTCGTGGAACTCAGACAAAGTGGCTAAACAAAGACCTTCTCAGTTTAATAAGAGCCAGGGACAAATTATGGAGGTGTTTCAAAACCACTGGATTGCAGACCGACTATAATCACTACCGATCACTAAGGAACACATGCAAACGAAACATTCGCTTAGCTAAAAGCACTTTCCGTAGAGTCCTGCTGACTAAAGCTGCAGGAGACTCCAAGAAATTCTGGTCCACCATAAAAACACTCCTTGGTGCTAATCACAAAGCCCATGCTAGTGATATGCTGATAAATGGCATTCACTGCAGTAATCCAGTGACTATAGCAAACTCTTTCAATCGCCAGTTCTCAGATCTAACAAATTACCTGTCTTCCTTCCCACCTGCATGCACCACTTTCCCCACTAGTGACACTATACTTCAATGCACGCATCCTCCCTTTAGGTTCCAGAGCCTTACAAGAGCAGAGGTGCTAAAACTGCTACTCTCCATTCCTGACAGCACTAGCACGGGATTTGATGGGCTAGAACCTAGGCTCCTGAAAGCTTCTGCCCTTCTCATAGCCTCTCCCCTAACCAAAATCTTCAACCTATCTCTATGTCATGGTATAGTTCTAATATCTGGAAAATAGCCAAAGTAACACCAATTCCTAAGCAGGGTGATCCTAGAGATATTAAGAACTATCGTCCCATAGCAATTCTCTCTGTGCTTAGCAAACTCTTGGAAAACTTTGGCCACCCAATCCATAGAATATCTCCAGAAGTATAACCTTCTTTCTAGTAAGCGTGGATATGTTGTTCATCCACACTGTCTGGCATTATCCCTTTCCCTTTAAATCTTGCGGAAGTCTTCAAGCTGGCTCCTCCCACCCACCGGGTGGTAAATACCTCGGCTCCGCCCCATGGCGCCAGATCTTCCTTTCCGCTGGAAGATACAGGTCCCTCGTGCTACTTTGCAGTACCATAGGCCCTGGAGTAGAAATAGGCAGTTTCGCGCACTTACTATACCTAAAACTTCGTAAGTTTATGATTCGAATCCAGGCAACCGGATATGGAGGACAAATCGTCCCCGGGTTTCGCCGGTGTCCTTGTGGACAAAAATGTCTACACGATCCCCACCTCTCGTCGTCTACTGCCTCGGCGCTGTGCATAATACTTGACTTCACCATCTATTTGACCTTCCATCCCACCATTCTGGAGGACGCAAAAGTAGCATATAAGTTGGGAGACCAGAGCTTCACAATCCACCAGTGAAATCGAAGGAGGCCAGGTGGGCGGTTTCCACGGCTGCGGGATCCGCCGAGCAGCTCGAGCAGATGGTGGCCTTCGAAGAGGAAGCTGCCCAAGCTTTGGCCAACGAAGCTTCTTCGTGCCGCTCAACTTGGGCTCCACCTTCACGGGATCCTTCAGGAGTTGTGCCAGTCTCTCCCTACTAAGGGTAGGCGCCTGAACTCGCCTCCTCCCGATCCAGAAGAAGGATAAGGATCTAAACCATCTTCTTCTACCGAAGAAGGCGCTCCTGGGACTGAAGGCGGTCCGACTCTCAGGAGCAAGGGGTCTCGACCACGTTGAGATCGCCTCCTCGGCTGCGGCTTTTGGACCTCCGCCAGGCCAGGGCACGGAGCCGAGGATCGGCAGGAACCGGCCGAGATTTCTCTCGACCCGATCGAGCCGTCGGCGACTCCCTGGAAGGACTCCATTCTCTCCTTCACCGGCCAGGAAACCCGTCCTTCGGGCATTCCGATCGAGGACAAACCAGAACCCCAGTTCTCACGAATCCGGCTTCTCCCGACTGACAGAGCCGGCGCCGTCGGTCTTGATCGAGTAGGACCCCGTCGGTCGATAAAACGAAAGGTCACAAACACTCCCGGAAGAGGCACCGCCACCGTTCCTCATCCTCCTCGGACAAGGAGAGACTTAGGCGAGCTCCATCGACGTTATGAGGACCTCATGTGACAGCAACTTCTTTTAACAGGTCAAAGCCGGCTGCTCGGCAGTACAGGCCATTACTTGGCCCAAACCTCTTGACTGACACCGGCTCCCTCAGTTCCGAGGACTCCGGTTCTCCTCCAGTGGGACGATGCGCATTCGGCTCGACCCGTTATGGGCTCCCCACCAATTTTGGTGGAACCACCCAGAATAGCCTCAGGAGGGCTCCCTCTAGGAGGACCGACAAACTCACAGACCTGCCCATAGGTTGTCCATTACGGTCCTCCTGATCGCCCTAGGCGCATTGAGGGGGACTTAGGTGGGAGACCCTTGTATCCGGACTCCTCGGATTCGGATATTACTGGCCTTCACTCACATGATGAGCTGTTGGTGACAGGCATGGAGGAGGGTCTTCTTCCTTCAGGACATCCTTAGACTCATTTCGAGTCCACAGGTATGCCTCTGCAGCCCATTCAGAAGAAGGCGGAATATCCTCTCACGGATATTCTCAAGAGGGACACCCCAATGGAGGCCTTCCCAGTGGCCGAAGCCATAGTTGGCCCGGCACTGGAACTTTGCCAGCGTCCAGCCTCTTGCCCAGCTCCCTCTGCCCGCATGGCCCGCAAGTACGCGGTGCCCATGGGGTCCTTGGCGGCCTTCACTGAGCATCCCTCGGCAGAAAGCCTTGTGACTGCCTCAGTGTTTAGGCGAACGGGCAGCTCTGCGGATACTGACCGCCCTCCGGACAAGGAGTCCAAAAATATGGACCACTTGGCCTGGAAGGTTTACGCGGCATCATCCCTAGGCCTTCGTCAGACTAACTCAGCAGTGATCATGACACACTTCTCTCACGCCCTTTTGGGGTCGCTTGATGAAGTCCTCCCTCATGTCCCAGCAGACATGCAGACCACGGTCAGGCAGGTCCGGGACCAGGGCCATGCTGTTGCTAAACTACAGCTCCAGACGGCTCTGGACATTGGTGATTCCTGTGCCCATTCACTAGCTGCCGCGGTAGCCACTCGCCGCAGGGCTTGGCTGAGGTTATCCTCCTTTCCCGCGGATACTCAGCACAAGCTAGCTGATGTGCCCTTCCTTGGCACCGACCTCTTCGGTCCGGGAGTGGCAGGTCATCTACAGCGCATTGAGCAGTCTAATGCCACCTCTGCTAAAGGTTCCTCAGGAAGAACCAGCAGAAGCGCAAGAAGTCTTTTAGGCATTCTTCCCCTGTGGTCAGACAGCCCTCCTTCCAGGGAGGTCAGCAACAGCAGCAGGCTCAAGCTTGGCGCCCTAGGCCCAAGCAAGGTCCCCAACAGACCCGCAAAGGAGGCCGAGGTGCTGGTCCAGGTGCCTTCTCCTCCTCCAAGCCTGCACAGTGGCCAGGTCGGGGTGGCCTCCCTGCACCCGTCATCCAGTTCTGGGTCCTCCCTTGGGGGCCGGCTCCGCCACTTTCTTTCCGCCTGGTCGATATCACTTCAAACAGGTGGGTTCTGGAAGTGGTCGGGCAGGGTCTGCCTCTAGAGTTGAGCAGTACCCCCAAGCCGGGCCCATGCCTTACAGGAGGAAAGGATCTCAGTTGGCTCAGTCAGCCCTTGGAGACGACATTGCTCAGCTCCTCCTCCAGGAGGCGGTAGCTCTAGTGCCGGATCCTCCTTCAGACCCAGGCTTCGTCTCCAGGTACTTCCTGGTGCCCAAGCGGACGGGGGGTTGGCGCCCCATTCTAGATCTCCATGACCTGAATCTGTATCTCAGGTCTCGCACCTTCCGGATGGTAACTCTGAACCAGATCATACCATCCCTGGAGTGAAACATGTGGTTCTGTACACTGGATCTTCAGGATGCATTCTTCCACGTCCCAGTCCGTCTGTCCCATCAGCGGTTCCTCCGCTTCAGGGTTGAAGGGACCCTGTACGAGTTGAAGCCATGCCGTCGGCCTGTCGCCGGCCCCAAGGGTCTTCACCAAATGCATCGCAGTGGTGGCAGCCCATCTACGGCGTCAAGGGGTTCGCATTTACCCCTATCTAGATGACTGGCTCCTGGCGGGTTCCTCCCTTCAGGAGGTGGACAGGTCCAGGGACCTGACCCTCCAAACCTGCTCCCACCTGGGCCTCCTAATCAACGAGGCCAAGTCAGAACTCGTGCCTTCTCAGGTGATGGGCTTCATCGTGGCAGAGCTCGACTCTTGTCAAGCCAGAGCTTGGCTCCCAGTAGACAGGGCGGAGGTTCTTTCCTTCTTTGCCCAATCATTTCTGGTTGGGCACTTGCGCCCTGCCCGGGACTTCCTGTGCCTCCTGGGTTACATGGCGGTGTGCACCTCAGTGGTCCGCTGGGCCAGATTGCACATGCGCCCCCTTCAATGGGAGCTGGCCACCCAGTGGTCTCAGCGTCAGGGTCTCTTCGACCAGCTGGTCACAGTCACCCAGAGGATGTGGGACACTCTCCAATGGTGGACCATCCCGAGTCACTTGCAGGAAGAAATCCTGTTTGTCCGCCCTGAGCCGATGGTCGTCCTTACAACGATGCCTCTCTCATGGGCTGGGGAGCCCACATGGGGGACAACAGAGCTCACAGGTTCTGGACCCCTGAGGAGTTCCGATGCCACATCAACCTGTTGGAGCTCAGAGCAGTCAGACTGGCCCTGTCAGCTTTTGCTCCTCAGCTCCGGGGTCAAGTGGTTCAAGTCTAGACCGACAATACCACGACCATGTACTACCTCAACAAACAGGGCGGCATGCACTCCCGTCTGCTGTGCAAGGAGACGCTTTGGATCTGGACCTTCGTCAGCCAGCTGGAGGCGGATCTCCTAGCCATCCATGTGGCAGGAGTCTCGAACCAACTGGCGCATGCTCTCAGCCACATAGGCCAGACATCCCACGAGTGGTCTCTCCATCCAGAGGTAGCTTACGATCTGTTCTCCCGTTGGGGCAAACCGTTGGTGGACCTGTTTGCCTCCAGGGAGAACACCAAGCTGAGGCTGTACCATGCCCGGCCCCCTCAGCAGGGCTCGCTGCAGGGGGATGCCTTCTCGAGGCCATGGACCCCAGGCCTCCTCTACGCCTTTCCTCCATTTCCCTTGATCCACAAGGTGTTACTTAAGGTGAGGAGGGCCAAGACGAAGGTGATCCTGGTAGCCCCAGATTGGCCACGCCAGTTCTGGTATCCAGATCTCCTCAGCCTCAGCTGCAGGGCCCCGGAGCAGCTTTGTACACGCCCAGACCTGATGTCGTTGAACCAGGGGAAGGTCTTCCACTCGGACCTTCAATCCCTGCACCTCACAGCCTGGTTTCTGAGCAGCTAGAGTTCCAGGCTCTGGATCTTTCCGAGGATGTCTACACCATGGTGGAAGCATCTTGAAAAGAATCAACCAGGAAATGTTATGCCTTCAAATGGAAAAGATTTTCCATTTGGTGTCAGAAAGAGCCTGAAAACCTTATCCTGCTCTGTGGCTAACATTCTAGACTACCTTTGGTCCCTCTCCAAAGGGGTCTTGGTCATCGACCCTTAGGGTGCACCGGCAGCCATCTCTGCTTACAGGCGTGGGCGGTCAGCTGACATTAACTGAGGAGGCGGTGATCGGGCGCTTTTCAAGGCCTGGATCACATATCCCTCCAGTCGTGAACCTCCCACCTCTGTGGGATCTCTTGCTGGTTTTGGCAAAGCTCATGGGAAAGCCATTCGAACCCATGCACAAGTGTGAGCTCTAGTACTTGTCGTGGAAGACTGCCTTCCTGGTGGCTATCACGTCAGCCAGAAGGACAGGGAGCTCCAGGCGCTTTCGGTGGACTCCCCTTATCTGGTCTTTCACAGGGACAAAGTTGTCCTGTGCCCCCACCCGAAATTCCTTCCGAAGGTGGTGTCAGAGTTTCACCTCAACCAGGTGTTGACTCTGCCAGTATATTACCCTAACTATACCTCAGATGCCGAGTACAGGCTCCATACTCTGGACCTCAGACGTGCTCTCTCCTACTATAAGGAGAGGACAGCAGAAATTCAGGGAGAGCTTCGCCAGCTGTTTGTCACCTACGCTGAAGCCGCTTCTGGCAGACCTGCAGCCAAGCGGACTATTGCAAGATGGATTACATCAAGCATAGGTTTGTGTTATGAACTGGCGGGCAAGGAGCCTCCCAGAGGGATAAGAGCTCATTCTACCCGCCATACTGCTGCTTCGGTGGCTGCTTCCAGGGACATCCCTATCCAGGAAATCTGTCAGGCTGCTATCTGGAAGTCAGCGAACACCTTCATTGCCCATTACCACATCGACCTTGAGTCACGATGTGATGCTGGTTTTGGGGCCTCGGTTCTCCAATCTCTTTTTCCTAAGTAGGGGGTGTGCGCCTTGCCTTCCTCCTCCCGGAGAACTGCTATTAGTCTGCCAGACCGTGTGGATGAACAACATATCCATGCTCCTAGATAAACAGGTTACTCACCTGTAACAGTAGTTCTAGAGGTGGTATATGTTGTTAATCCACCTTCCCAGCCCTCCCCAGCTTAAGGCGCACAACCTGGCTTCCAGCGGGCAGATCTGGCGTCATGGGGCAGAGCCGAGGTATTTACCACCTGGGTGGGTGGGAGAAGCCAGCTTGAAGACTTCCGGCAAGATTTGAAGGGGAAAGGGACAATGCCAGACAGTGTGGATGAACAACATACACCACTCCTAGAACTACTGTTACAGGTGAGTAACCTGTTTTTCAAACAACATCAAGTCTTGCTGTATTCTGATAATAGCAGTGAGTCCCAACCTTCGAACTGCCCCGGAGATGAAAGAGTTAACTTTCCATGCAAGGCATGGAACGCTGAACTCGAGCTCGGTTGAGACTCTGTCTGTTGCTGTTTAAACTCAAACCGTCAGATTCTTTACTCCGCCTCACTGAACAGTCGCTCCGGAGATTTCTCCTTCTGCTCGGTTCAATTTGTCGGTTAAAGTACCGCTTTTCTCGGTTTTCGACCAAATTTAAACCGTAACCTGTTGGTTCAGTCTCTGTGGTATTTGTGAGTACTAGATAGGTTTATATTATTTTCTATTCTGTGTGGAACTTGTAAACGGTTCATCGGTTCAGTTTGAATCGATCAAGTTGTTAAAAAATCTTTATTTCTAGGGACATGGATATGTTGTTCATCCACACTCTCTGGCAGGTATCCTTGCCGCTTTAATTCTTGCCGGAAGGTCTTCAAGCTGGCTGCTCCCACCCACCCGGGTGGTAAAACTCTCGGCTCCGCCGCATGACGCTTGATCTTTCCTTACCGCTTGGAGGCTCAGGTTCCCTCCTTAGCGCTCTGCGTTTAGACTGGATCCTAATTCTTGGTTCGTCCGATTTGATTTTGAAGTTTTCTAAACTTGGTCTTCATCTTCCTCGCAGCTGCGATGGACAAATCTGTTCCGGCTTTCGGAGGTGCCCTTGCGGTGAAAATGTCAGGACAGATCCGCACTCTGCGTGCGTCTACTGCTTAGGCCTAGATCACGACCCACAGGCTTGCGAGTTGTGCCGTTCTTTCTCGGCCAATGTTCTGGACGATTGCGCTGCCCGTTTGAGCTGGGCGCGAAGCGTTTTCCACGGTTAGATCCAAAGGCTCGTTGGGCGGTGTCGCGCGGCTGGCTCGGCTGAGCAGCTCGGGCAGATGATCGCCCTTGAGGAGGAGGCGGCTCAGGCGCATCTTCTTCCTCCTTAGCGCGGCATTTGTCCGCTCTCTCTGAGTTCCTCGTATACAGCTCCGTTCAGGGAGCTTTGCCAGTCCCTTTCCGCGAAGGAGAGGGGCCTCGGACATTCTTCCTCGGTCCAAGAAAAGGGAATCGAAGGTAAGTCCCATCATCGGCGCGTCGTGGGAGTGGGAGAGATCCCCTTCCGGGCAGCCGACCGTCGACCGGTCGAGGTTGCGGCTGAGGCCGCTGGCTTCCATGGTGCCCTGTCAGGCCAGCCTGCTGAGACTCCGTCCAGCGAGTCGAGATTTTTCTCAATCCGTTAGGCAGGTGTTGACTGGAGAAGCCGACAACCCTACTTCACCGGCTCCCCGGTGGATACTGAGATCTGCCTGCTCCTTCGGGACGCGGTCCCGGTTAAAGTTCGGGCCAAGGAAAGGCAGGTATCCCCGCCCTTCCCAGACCCACCCTCGGTCCCCCCGAAGGTCTCGGTCTTGTTACCGAAGTAAGCTGCGACGCCGTTCTTCCTCATCCTCCTCCTCGGGTGAGGAGAGGCTACGGTGCAAGTTGCGCCGGCGCTACAAGGATCTTATGTGGCAGCAGTTACTGTTATCCGGGCCTAAGCCGACCCCGGCCAAGACCCTGGCCATCAAGTGGCTGTCACCTGAACGGCCGAAGCAAGCACTCATTCCAGTCGAGTTGCCCGCCCCAGGGCCGGTTGCTAAGCCGAAACCAGCTGGTCCACCGATTGTGGTGGAACCTCCGCCTCCACAACCAAAGGCGGGGGCACCGACCAAGAATTCTCGGTCGGGTCATGGCCTGCCCCACAGGTTGTCGGTCACCCTCACTCCCGACCATCCTCGGCAGGTGGAGGGTGGCTTAGGGCCGAGGCAGCTCTTCGCAGACTCTTCGGAATCCGACGACGATTCCTCCCTGTTCTCCAGGCAGTGCGATCTGGAGTCCTCCGGGGAGGCCAGTCAGTGGACTATAGCCCATCGTCCTTCTTGGGTCTGCTTGACTCATCTCGGAGTCCACCGGGATGCAGCTTCGAGCCTGTGTCCAAGCAGGCCAGTATCCCCTGACGGAGATTCTGGACCGAGGGGATTCTCCCACGGAGGCCATTCCGGTGGCTGAGGCCATTGTCGGCCCAGCCTTGGAGCTTTGGCAGCGGCCTGCTTCCTGTCCTGCGCCCTCGGCCAGGATGGCCAGGAAGTATGTGGTCCTTTCCGGCTCTTTGCCCGGTTTCTCGGAACACTCCTCTGCTGAGGGGTTAGTCACCGACAGCATTTTCCAGCGTTCCGGTAACGCTCGGGATGTGGACAAGCCCCCCGATAAAGAGTCCAAAAAGCTGGACTTTGCCGGGCGCAAGGTGTACGCTGCGTCCTCCCTCGGCCTCCGACAGGCCAGCTTGGCGTGCTGATGGCACACTTCTCCCACGCCCTCATGGGCTCCCTGGACGGGTTGTTCCTCATCTCCGCCTGACCTACAGACCCAGTCCGCCAGGTGTGGGACCAGGGTAGAGGCGGTGGCTAAGCAACAGCTCAGACTGCTCTGGACATAGGTGATTCCTGTGCCAGGTCAGTTGCGGCCGCGGTGGCCATGCGGCGCGAGGGCGTGGCTGAGGATATCCACCTTCAGGCGGATACCAGCACAAGTTGGCGGGCGTCCCCTTCTTGGGGACTGACCTCTTCGGCCCTGGAGTGTAGGGACACCTCCAGCGGATCGAGAAGTCCAATGCCACTCTGGACTCACTCACCTCCGCCCAGAGGGCCAAAGGCCGACGTCAGCAGCAGAAGTCCTTTCGTCCTTCAGTCCCTGCTCCTCGACCAGCCCAGCAACAGGGCCAGCAGGCTCGCGCTTGGCGCCCCAAACCCAAGCCTACGGCTTCCTCCAACAGGAAGCAAGGAAGTAAAGGCCCGGGAGGTCCCTTGGCCGGTTCTTCCTCCAAGCCTGCCCAGTGACGGGTTGAGGGGTGCCGCCCCCAACGCCTCGTCCTCCCCGGGTTCCCCGTGGGGGGACGGCTCCGCCACTTCCTTTCCGCCTGGTCCGCTATCACCACGGACCGCTGGGTGTTGAGGTGGTAGGGAAAAGGCCTGCCTCTGGAGATCGAGCAGGTTCCGCCTTTTTTGAGGCCGTCGCCCTCGGCGAGACCCGCGGAGTCTGCAGCCTCGCTGTCGGCCCGCCGGGCCGATATTGCCCTGCTCCTCGAAAAAGAAGTAATCAGGAAGGTGGCGGATCCTCCTTCAGACCCGGGGTTTGTGTCCAGGTACTTCCTGGTCCCAAAACGGACAGGAGGCTGGCGCCCCATTCTCGACCTGCACGACCTGAACAAGTTCCTAAGGTCTCGGACCTTCAGGATGGTCACTCTGGCTCAGATAATTCCATCCTTGAAACGAGGCATGTGATTCTGCTCCCAGGACCTCCAGGACGCGTTCTTTCCACGCCCAAGCCGTCCGTCCCATCAGAGGTTCCTCCGCTTCAGAGCGGAGGGATCCCTATACGAGTTCCGGGCCATGCCCTTCGGCCTCTCCTTAGCTACCAGGGTCTTCACCAAATGCATGCCAGTGGTGACAGCATTCCTGCGGCACCGAGGGGTTCGGGTGTACCCTTACCTGGATGATTGGCTGATAGCAGCCCCCTCCAGACTGGAGGCGGAGCAGTCCAGAGATCTTGCCCTCCAGGTTTGCTCTGAGGTTGGCCTCCTCATCAACGAGGCCAAGTCGGAACTCGTGCCAAAGCAGGTGATTCTGTTCATCGGGGCAGAGCTCGACTCTCTGTGAGCCAGAGCACGGCTCCCGGCGGACAGGGCTGAGGTTCTTCCTCCTTTGCCCAATCATTTCTGGTTGGGCAATTGAACCCTGCCCGGGACTTCCTGCGCCTCCTGGGCCTCATGGCGGCCTGCACCAGCGTGGTCCATTGGGCCCATTGGTACAGGCGTCCCCTTCAATGGGGACTGGCCAGCCAATGGTCACAACACCGCGATCCGTTGGACCGGCCCGTGACAGTGACCCAGGACATGTGGAACGCTCTCCAATGGTGGATCGTCCCAGCACATCTGCAGGAGGGTATCCGTTTCGTCCGCCCCGAGCCGACGGTCTCTCTCTCGACCGACGCATCTCTGATGGGTTGGGGTGCCCATCTAGGGGAACACCGAGCACACGGCCTCTGGTCCCCTCGGGAGTCCAGATGCCACATCAACCTGCTGGAGCTCCGAGCGGTCCGTCTAGCTCTCACCGCCTTTGCTCCGTTTCTACGGGGTCAAGCGGTTCAGGTCCAGACGGACAACACCACGACCATGTACTATCTGAACTGCCAGGGCGGGACGCGCTCCTTGCTGTTATGCAAGGAAGCTCTCCGCATTTGGTCCCTAGTGCGCAGCCTGGAGGCGGATCTCCTAGCTATTCACGTGGCAGGAGCCTCCATCACCTGCCCGATGCCCTAAGCCGGATAGGGCTCGTCTCACGAGTGGTCTCTCCTGCGGAGGTAGTACAAGATCTCTTTTCCCACTGGGGCCGCCTCAGGTGGACCTGTTTGCCTCCAGGAGAATGCAGGCTGAGTCTGTTCGCCGCCCCCTCAGCAGGGCTCACTGCAGGGGGATGCCTTCTCGAGGCCAAGGACCCTGGGCCTCTTCTACACCTTTCCCCCATTTCCCTTGATCCACAAGGTGCTTCTCAAGGCGAGGAGGGACAAGGCGCAGGTGATTCTGGTAGCCCCAGACTGGCCCCGCCAGTTCTGGTATCCAGATCTCCTCAGCCTCAGCTCCAGGCTCCCGAGGTGGCTTCCAGCCCGCCCGGACCTGATCTCAGTAAATCAGGAGAAGGTATTCCACCCGGACCTTCAATCCCTGCACCTGACGGCCTGGTTCCTGAGCGGCTAGAGTTCCAGGCTCTGGGTCTTTCCGACGAGGTCCTCAACGTCGTTGAGGCATCCCGTAAGGAGTCGACCAGGAAATGCTATGCCTTCAAATGGAAGAGGTTTCCATTTGGTGTCAGGAAGGGCTTGGACCCTTCCAGCTGCCCTTGGCAAGCATTCTGGACTACCTGTGGTCCCTTTCTCAGCAAGGGCTCGTCAAGCCACTCCCACGGTGCACCTGGCAGCCATCTCTGCTTACCGGCGCAGCCGGGCAAGCAGTCGGTGGCGCAGGGAGAAGGTGGTCGGGCTTTCTTCAAAGGCCTTGACCACATTCCCTCCGATGCGACAACCTCCACCTCCGTGGGATCTACTACTGGTATTGGCCAAGCTCATGGGCAAGCCATTCGAACCAGTGCACAGGTGTGATCTTTCACACCTGTCATGGAAGACCGACTTCTTGGTGGCTATCACGTCAGCCAGAAGGATGGGAGAGCTCCAGGCGCTTTCCATCGAGCCTCCCTACCTGGTCTTCCACAGGGACAAGGTTGTCCTGCGCCCCCACCCAAAATTCCTTCCGATGGTGGTGTCGGAGTTTCACCTTAACCAGGTGTTGACTCTGCCGGTGTTCTACCCCAATCACACCTCGGAGCGAGTATAGACTCCATACTTTGGACCCTTAGACGCCGCTTATTATAAGGAGCGGACCGCTGAAGTTCGGGAGAAGGTTCCCAGCTGTTTGTCACCTACGCTGAAGCCGCACCTGGCAGACCTGCAGCAAAGCGGACGATAGGCAGCTGGATCACCTCCTGCATACAGCTCTGCTACAGGTTGGTGGGCATGGGAGTCTCCCAGAGGATAAGAGCTCATTCTACCCGCCATACTGCTGCATCGGTAGCTGCTTCCAGGGACGCCCCTATCCAGGATATCTGCAGGGCTGCTACCTAGAAGTCGGCACATACCTGTATTTCCCACTACCACATCGACCTCGAGTCACGCCGGGATGCTGGTTTTGGGGCCTCAGTTCTCCAATCTCTCTTTCCCAAGTAAGTATTGGGGGTGTGTGCCTTGCCTCCCTCCTCCCGGAGAACTGCTAGAGTCTGCCAGAGAGTGTGGATGAACAACATATCCATGTCCCTAGAAATACAGGTTACTCACCTGCTGCAGGAGTTCTAGGAATGGTAGTTATCCACTGACCTCACCCACTCCTACCTCGGCTCGACGCACAACCTGAGCTTCCAGCGGGCCAGATCTGACGTCATGGGGCGGAGCCGAGAGTTTTTCCACCCGAGTGGGTGGGAGGAGCCAGCTTGAAGACCTTCCGGCAAGAATTAAAGCGGCAAGGATACCTGCCAGAGAGTGTGGATGAACAACATATACCATTCCTAGAACTCCTGTTACAGGTGAGTAACCTGTATTTGTACTTCTAGTGTGTGGTTACCGGTTCTTATTGGCTCTAAAAAAACCGGATTTTATTACGGTTTTTTCCACGACCCGTAACACGGTCAGGAACTGATAAGAGGGTCTTGCCTGGCGGATTGCCATTAAAGGGTAAGTTTGGTTAGGACTGGCACAATGTCTGAGAAACCCAAAGAAAACCTGGCCCACTGGTTTCAACACTGCAGTGTGTGTAGGGAAGTCTTTGCTAAGGCTGACCCCCACATCACCTGTGTTTATTGTCTGGGGTTTGACCACCTCAATGCAGACTACCAGATTTGTAAAAATTTTCCTGCAGCTACCCTAGAAAAGAGAGTTGGTAGGCTCAGGGAAAGGGAGGCCAAAAAGTCCGCTGAACCGGATGGCCAGCCCGGTTCGTTTCATACTGAACCAGAAGGAGTGCCCTCTGGCCAGGGCGAGACTTCTTTGGGCACAAGGAGAGCCGATTCTGAGGAGTCGGTTCCGGCTAAGAGAACAAGAAAGGAAAAATCAGTTGGTGTGGATCCAAAACTTTCTTCTCCAACCGCTGAAGAAATAGCCAAAGCGATAAAAATTGTGCAGTCGCTTTCCCCGGTTCCGACCGAACCGGCACCATCAGGGAGACGCTCGGTTTGACGGTTCCACCGGTTCAAGATTATGATTTAGAGGAATATTATGAACCGGAGGAGGAGGAAGAGGAGTATGAGGAAAGTGAATGTGGTTTTGAAAGTCTGGATGTGCCCATTGACCCGGACATCTCCCCAGACAGACCTTCAGGAGTGTCTCCTCCTAGGCTTTCTGAGTCCCCCTCCCATTTCATGTTTTATAAAAAAGTGGCTGAAAACCTCCAGCTTCCTATGGAAGAAGCTGTGGATGACCAGGAGGAGCCTGACTATGTGGAAATGATGGATATCCCAGAGTCTAGGAGGCTGTCTATTCCCTTACACAAATCTTTTGGGAAACAGACATTTAAGATTTTAAAGACTCCTAATGCTATACCTCCTGTGGATAAAAGACTGGACAAGAGGTATACATTGTCAGGCTCAGATACGGAGTTCCTTATACAATAATGCAGCCATGTTGGGGTAGTGCAGGCTGCAGCCTGTGGTAAGGCAAATATTCCCTTGGCTTCACACCCCCCAGACAAGGACTCCAGGAGGATTGATGCCATGGCAAAGAAACAGTACATGGCAGCGTCCTTGGGGCTCAGACAGGCCAACTATATGGCCTATACTGCTAGGTATCAAAAATCCAGATGGGACACTGTCATGGCTTTAGCAAAACAGGTCCCTGGCCAGCTGGAGCAGGTGGATGCAGATGGTATTGAGGCATCCAAGGTGCAATTCCATGCTGCAGTGGACTCCAATTATGTGTCATCTAGAGTCATGGCTACATCTGTGGCACTTCGTAGAATGGCTTGGCTCAGATGTACTAGCCTGTCACCGAATACCCAGACTAAGGCCATGGATTTTCCTGTTGTGGGTAATTCTCTGTTTGGGGAGCAAACAGAGAATTACATGAAGAAAATGGATGAATATAGGACCACCTATAGGAGTGCACAGGCCAAGGAAAGGCAGGCCACTTCTCAGAGGCAGCACCCCAGGGGCAGGGCAGGCCTTTTCATAGGCCTTTCTACCAAGCCCAGGCCTCCTCTTCTGCCTATGCTCAGAGTGGGTTCTTTAGAGGGAGAGGCAGAAGGGGTACAACAGACCTGCTTCCACCCTCAGCCAAAACCCCTGCCAAACAGGCACCCTGATGGGTTTGCCAGGCCGATTCTCCACTACCTGTAGGCAGGCTGGCTTACTTGTCCAGGACTGGAGTCTCTAACATCAGACAAGTGGGTCCTGGAAGTAGTAAGCCAGGGACTGGTTCTCAGCTTCAAAAAATTTCCAAAGCTGAGAAGCAGATCCTTTCCACTTGCAAATCCCTCAGAGGCACCTGCCCTAGAGGCAGAGGTCTCTTCCCTCCTGGCTCTCAGAACTGTGGAAAGGGTTCCACCCCTACACCAGGGCAAAGGATTGTACTCCAGGTACTTCCTTACCCCAAAAAAGACAGGAGAATGGCGGCCCATCCTTTATCTCAGATACTTAAACAAGCTCCTTTTAAAACCAAAATTCAGAATGGTAACTCTGGGAATTATTCTACCCTCTCTAAGGCCAGGGGACTGGCTAGTGTCCCTGGACCTCAAGGATGCCTACTTCCATATTCTCATCAGAAGTTCCCATCAAAAGTACCTCAGGTTCGAGCTGCAATCAGGACATTACAAGTTCAGAGCAATGCCCTTCGGTCTAACCTCTGCTCCAAGGGTGTTCACAAAATGCCTGGCAGTAGTAGTTGCTTCTTTAAGAAGGCAAAGGATTGCCATCTTCCCATACCTGGACGACTGGCTCATAGTAGGCCAGTCCCCAGACCAAGTCAGGTTACACCTACAGATAACTTAGCAACTGCTCACCTCTTTGGGTTTCCTTCTGAATCTTTCAAAGTCAGTTCTAGAGCCTGTTCATCTCCTCACCTTCATAGGCCAGAGCTGGATACAGAAAAGGCCAGAAGCTTTCCTTCCCTGTACAGGGCAAGGACCCTTATCACACTGGCCTCCTCATTCACCCTGCAGGTGCCTCGACCAGCAAGGCATTTTCTGCAGCTCCTGGGGCACATGGCTCCTTCCACAGCAGTGGTGCAGGGAGCAATATTTCAGAAGAGGGACATTCAGTTCCATTTGAGAGCCTTTTGGTGTCAAAAGAAGGACCCTCTGACCAAATTGATCCCAGTGACTCTAACCCTAATCCAGGCCTTACAGTGGTGGCAGGATCAGAACAATCTAAGACAGGGAGTTCCCTTTGTCGCTCAGTCCCACTCTTTAATCCTTACTACAGATGCCTCCCTCTTGGGGTGGGGGCTCACTTGGGCGACCTGACTACCTAGGGGTTGTGGTCCCTCAGGAATCTCTGTTTCCATCAATCTGTTGGAACTCAGAGCAGTATTTCTAGCACTTCAAGCTTTTTCCAAATCTGTTCAGAACAGACAATACCACCACAATGTGGTACATCAACAAGCAAGGAGGCACTCGGTCTACGGACTTGTGCACAGAAGCAATGAAGTTGTGGTCTCTGGCTTATTCCCTGAACACCTCCCTCACAGCAGTACACCTCCCAGGCAAGGACAATGTCCTGGCAGATGCTCTCAGCAGGATATCTCAGGGCCATCACGAATGGTCACTGGATCCCCTGGTCTTGGAGGTGATATTCTCCAGATGGGGCACCCCACAGATAGATCTTTTTGCAGCCCCAGACAATCACCAACTTCCCCTTTTTTGCTGCAGGCCCCCAGTGTTGGGCTGAGTCCCCCTGGATGCCTTAGTTCTCAGTTGGGAAGGGAAGTTCCTGTATGCTTTTCCCCCCTTCCCTCTCCTGTTCAAAGTGCTAGTCAAAATCAGGTCTCAACCCTGCAAGGTGATCCTGATTGCTCCAGACTGGGCCAGACAGCCCTTGTATCCTCTCCTGTTGTCCTTAGCAGTCCATCTTCCCCTTTCTCTTCCGAGGAATTACAACCTGTTAACCTGTGCTCAGGGGAGGGTTTGTACCCGAATCTCAAATCTCTCAATCTCAAGGCCTGGCTCTTGAAGAGTTAGAGTTTGCTGATTTACACCTCTCAGAGGTGTAATGGATATTCTGAAGGCTTCTAGGAAACCTTCCACCAGGACTACTTATAATTCCAAGTGGAAAAGATTTTGAATATGGTGCTCTGGAAGGCATATTTCCCCAGAGTCTGCTGATCTGCCCACAGTCCTTGATTATATGGTCCATTTGAATAGCTTGGGCCTTAGACCAGCTACACTAAAGGTGCATCTGGCAGCTGTTTCTGCTTTCATTTCAGCAGGTAAGCCCTCTTCTCTTTCAACTCACCCTGTATTCTCTAAGTTTTGCAAGGGATTGCTTTTACCAACTCTCCATTCAGGGACCCTGCCCCTGCTTGGGACCTTAACGTTTGCATTGCTTAGCTTATGCAACCCCCCCTTTGAGCCTTTGTCTTCAGCAGAGCTTAAGTTCTTGACTTGGAAAACTGTGTTCCTGGTAGCCATCACTTCTGCCAGACGCATAAGTGAGTTACAAGCCCTGTCAGTGGAACCTGATTTTATCTCCTTCCATAGAGATAAGGTGGTCCTCAGGACTAACAGGAAGTTTTTGCCTAAGGTGGTTTCAGATTTCCACCTTAGCCAATCTATGTCTCTTCCTGTGTACTTCACTGACCATTCCTCCTCTGGTGAGAGGAGGCTGCAGCTTAGATGTGAAAAGAGCCCTTAGCTACTACATAGAACGTACCAAGGGTCACAGGTTTGACTCCCTCGAACTGTTCCTCACTTATGGTGAGGTTGGTAAAGGGAAACCTGCCGCTAAAAGATCCATTGCCAGGTGAATTGTCTCTTGTATTCAATTTTGTTATGAAAACTGGGTAAGTTCCACCCTCAGGCCTGAGGGCTCACTCTACCAGAGGAAGTAGCTGCTTCCCTGGCTGCTGCCAGGGATATTCTATTCTAGAGATATGTCAAGCAGCTACCTGGAAAACAGGTCACACTTTTACAAGCATTACTCCCTGGATAGCCAGGCTAGGGTGATGCTGGGTTTAACACAGCTGTGCTTCAGAGCCTATTTCCTAAGTGAGGTTCTGTCCCTACTCCATGGAGGTACTGCTTGGTAGTCTGCTATTGTCAGAATACAGCAAGACTTCATGTTGTTTGAATCAAAAAACTCACCGTATTAATGTTGTTTCTTCTAATGGAGTCTTGCTGTATTCTGACCCCCCCCCCGCCTTCCCCTCTCAGAACCTCTGTTTTTAGGATGTGGGTGGGGAGTGGCAGTGTTGGCACTCAGGAGGTGCCCCACCTTGTTATTTTCATCCCCTTTTTTCTTTGGGTGAGTGGGTGTTGTGTTTTTTCATATTTTGGGTCTCCTGACTTGAGTCTTTGTTTTGGGACCAAAAAATCTGTTTTTATGTCTAGTAGCCAGTTGGCTAGTGTAGGTTTATAGCTTCCACACAGGACCTTAGTGAGTTTAGCTCGTAAAGATCTGACGGTTTGAGTTTAAACAGCAACAGACAGAGTCTCAACCGAGCTCGAGCTCAGCGTTCCATGCCTTGCATGGAAAGTTAACTCTTTCATCTCCGGGGCAGTTCGAAGGTTGGGACTCACTGCTATTGTCAGAATACAGCAAGACTCCATTAGAAGAAACAACATTACTAAGTTGAGTAATTTTTCTTCTTGTTCCAGCATGGCTTCCACAAAGGCCACAGCACCTCCACCGCTCTCCTCAAACTTACAAATGACATCTATGCCGCTATGGACTCAAGCCTACTGACAGGTGCGGTTTTCATTGAATTAACCAAGGCATTCAACCTGGTCAACCATTCCTTCTTCTTGCTAAACTACGCTCCCTAGGCTTCTCCGCCAAAGCAGTGGCCTGGTTCAAAAGCTATCTGTCCAACGGAAACAGGCTGTAGTTTTCAACTCAGCCATGTCAGATCTTTCATCAATACACGTTGGAGTACCCCACGGATCCATACTTGGCCCCTTGCTTTTCTCAATCTTCATTAACGACATCCCACTCCTTGCACCCTCCTGCTCATTTTTGCTCTACGCTGACGACCTAGTTATTTACCTTAGTGCAAGAAATATCGCAGACTTAAACCACCCTCTTGCCTCGGACTTCACTAGTATTCAATCTTGGCTAGCTGAAAATAAACTTGTTCTCAACATAAGCAAGACTTACTCTATGCTCTTTGGCTCACCTGCCAGACTAAAGCGACTCATGATGACCTCAAAATCTAGGTATGCGGATTGCTCCCACTAGTTAGTACCAGATCCTTTAAATATCTGGGGGTTACGCTCGATGAATCTCTCAATTTTGACCTGCACATAACTACCACCTGCAAATCTGTCAGTGCCAAGATAGGAAGTGCCTATCGCACTAGCTACACCCTTACCTCTTTGGCTAGACTCGCTGTGGCACAAGGCTTTCTTCTCCCAGCCCTGGCCTATGGCTCAGTCATTTACTTATCAGCCTCAAAGTCCTCCCTCCATAAATGGGACACCACTTATAATAACATCTGCCTCTATGCCTCTGCATCCCTTTCTACAAACACCATTGCCAGCTCATGCTGACCTAAATTAGCCATGCCCCACTGTCCATCGACTCCAGTCTCTTGGTTCACTAATTGACAGCATTGTCAGATCAGGCCTTCCCCTATCCCTTGCCTCCCTGCTGCACTCACAATCTCTTTCCTATTCACTATGATCTACTGACCAGGCCTCTCTCCACATTCCCAGATGCAGAACCAATATGGGTGCACGTGCTTTCTCCCATACGGCTCTAAAATACTGGAATTACATACCTCAAACTATTCGTCAAGCGACCACCCATGCTAGTTTTAAGAAACTTCACCGTGAGCATCTGCATGTTACTAGCCCCTGCACTTGCTTTCGCCCACCTTGAACCATTCTTTTTCCCTGCAGTCTGTTTTCCTCAGGTAATCCACTTCTCTCACCCCTCTTTCTCTACCTCTCCTAATACCCTCCAAATATGACTTCTCTCTCATCCCTTACCTTCTTCCACTGCTTCCTACCACTCCTCCTTCCTCTCCTCCCTGTTTCATTAACCACGCATCAGTGGCACTTATTGTATTGTTTCTATGTATGCTTGCTGTTGCAATGACTGTTTCTCACATTTGTATTTATCGTGTTGTATCCTGTCCAAACTGTACTTAACTGCATTATACCATATAATGTTGCTCTATACTCTAAGTTTACTAGCATATTAAACCAATGTTTCTCTATACCCTAGTTTGATTGTATGTAATTCCCTCTTAATTGTGATTCCTATCTCATGTGCTGCGTCACATGTATACCTATGTATTTTCAAACTGTTTTCTTCCGGGTCTTGCCTGAAGAGGGGCATTCTTATGCCTAGTACACCCACCAGTTACCAAAAGCAAATAAATAAATAATAAATGGTGAGTAATGTTTTCTTCTGTCAAGTGGGATTTAACTGGCTCGTCTAGAACTGATTTGGGACGGCGTCCGGGGGTACTGAAGTAAGCACCCTGACAGATGGAGAAAAAGACCCAGATGCAGCAACATGTGTTGCATGTGACACGATCAGTGACTGAGAAATGTGGAATTCAGATACTGCCTGACCTGGAACCTGGAGCAAGGCCCAAGATGGAGACCTGAGGATGAGAAATCGGACAAGGAGTCCCCGAAGCAGGAGGCAGCCGAGGTGGCTCCAGCGCCAGATGACCCCGGAGATCTACTGAGATGGCTGTGTATCCACCAAGTAGAGATGGATCGCTAGAGGGATGAAGACAGGCGTGTACAGGCAGAGGAACATTGGAAACAGGACGAGAAATGGACGGACACTCTAAAGGCCATACAGGCCCTTTCACAAGGTCAGACTGCTCATACTGTACCTAGAGACATTAAGTTAATGAAATTATCTGAGAGTGATGATATCGAGGAATACTTCACTACTTTTGAGCATATCGCCCAAACCTGCATTTGGCCCCGTGACCAATGGGTCATAAGACTGGTTCCCTACTTAACTGGTAGAGCACAGATGGTCTACAGCCAGTTAAGTGGAGTGGATGCAAACAGTTATGATCGAGTAAAGAAGAAGTGTTGAGAGGATATGACATGTGCATAGAGACATATAGACAGCGTTTCAGGACCAACGTATGACAGTGCATGATACTCCAAGAGAAATATATGCTAAATTAAGAGACTATGGAACAGTTCATTCAAAGTGTTACTGCATGATGTTCAATTGTGGGTTAAAGAACATCAACCTGAATCTGCAGAGGATACAGTAAAAGCTGGCAGAGGATTACCTAGCTGCTCGTCCTACAAGACCTGAGGGCCACAGACCACCCCACAGCAGACTACTGAGTTAGTAAGACCTTTTTATTCAAATAATCGTCAGAATAATGCCAGTAGAAGAAAGAGATAGAGGGGGAAGAATACCGTATGCTGAACTTATTTGCCATGGTTGCCTGGGCAAGGGAGATATTGTCCAAACAAGAGGAGGCCGGACATTACACATCTGGCTTTAGCAAATATTGGTTCAAACAACATGAAGTCTTGCTATATTATGACAATTGCAGTTTGTCCCACCATTAGAACTGCTCCAGAGGTGAAAGAGTTAACTCCATTCCATGAATGGAACTTTGAGCACGAGCTCTAAAGAAGCTCTGTCTGGTAGTTTCAAACCTAAACTGTCAGATTCTTTACTCCGTCTCACTGAACAGTCGCTCCGAGATTCCTCCTACTGCTCGTTCATTTCTCGGTTTAAACAGTGTTTTCTCGGTTCAATTTAACCGAGAATAGTTTTATTTTAACCGCAAAACCGATCGGGTCAAGCTCTGTCTGTGGTATCATAAGTAATTCATGTTTTAATTCTGTGTGGAACTTGTAAAGGTTTATCGGTTCGGTTTGATCCGATCAAGCTTGTTAAAACTTGAAGTATTTAAACTGAGATTTTAAGTACGGTTCCCGGTTCTTATCGGTTCTAAAAAAGCGGATTTCATTCGTTTTTTCCAATACCCGTGACACGGTTAGGAACCGATAAAGGGTGTCTTGCCTGGCACTGCCGTTAAAGGGCAAGTTTTTGGTTAGGCTGGCATTATGTCTGAGAAACCCAAAAGAAAAGCCGGCCCACTGGTTTCAACACTGTGATGTTCTGGGGAAGTCTTTGCCAAGGCTGACCCACACACCACATGTGTTTATTGTCTGGGATTTGACCACCTCAATTCAGACTGCCAGATTTGTAAAAATTTCCTGCAGCCACCCTAGAAAAGGATTGGCAGGCTCAGGAACGAGAGGCTCAAAGTCCGCTGACCCGATGACAGCCCGGTTCGTGCCAACCGAACCGGAGGGAGTGCCTTCTGTCCAGGTGAGACTTCCCAAGGTCTAAAGCTGGCTCGGATGAGCCAGTTCCAGTAAAGAAAACAAGAAAGTCAACAGGTTTGAGCCCAAAATCCTTTCTCCAACTGCTGCAGAGATAGCAAGAGCTATTCAGATTGTCCAGTCACTTTCTCCGGTTCCGTCCGAACCGCCACTATCTGGTAAAAGGTCGGTTCGGTCGGTTCCATCGGTTCAGGAATATGATGTTGAGGAGTTTTATGAACCAGAGGAGGGGGAGGATGATTATGAACAGTATGAATGTGACTTGGAGGGTCTGGGTGTGCCCATTGAACCGGACATCTCCCCAGACAGACCTTTAGAATCTCCCCCTATGCTTTCTGAGTCCCCTCTCATTTTATGTTTTACAAAAAGTTGTTGAACCCTCCAGCTCCCTTTGGAGGAAGCTGTGGATGAGCAAGAGGAGCCTGATTTTGTAGAAATGATGGATATACCAGAGTCTAGGAGATTGTCTATTCCTTTGCATAAGTCATTTAGGAAGCAAACAATAAAAATTTTAAAACTCCTAATTCTGTGCCTCCTGTGGATAAAAAGATGGACAGGAGGTACACACTGTCAGGTCCTGATACAGAATTCCTTTCTCAGCAATGCAGTCATGTTAGTAGTTCAGGCTGCAGCCTGTGATAAAGCTAACATTCCCTGGCTTCACATCCTCCTGACAAGGATTCCAGGAAGATTGATGCCATGGCAAAAAACAGTACATGGCAGCGCCCTTGGGACTCAGACAAGCAAATTATATGGCTTATGTAGCAAGGTATCAAAATCTAGATGGGACACTGTTATGAGTTTAGCCAAACAGGCCTCTGGCCAGCTTGCTAATGAGCTGAGCAGGTGGCTGCCGGTGGCATTGAGGCTTCTAAGGTGCAGTTTCATGCTGCTGTGGATTTTAATGATGTTTCCTCTAGAGTCATGGCCACATCTGTAGCTTTTAAGAGGTTGGCCTGGCTCAGGTGTACTAGCTTGTCACAGGATACCAAGACTAAGGCTATGGATTTTCCTGTCTTGGGAAATTCTCTGTTTGGGGAGCAGACAGAGAATTATATGAAGAAGATGGATGAGTATAGGACTACCTATAAGAGTGCTTCCAGGTCAAGGAGCGCAAGCCACTCCTCAAAGGCACACCCCCAAGGGTAGGGGTAGGCCTCTGCTTATGCTCAGAGGGGGTTCTTCAGAGGCAGAGGCAGACGGGGTGTGGGCAGGCCTGCCCCCACCCCTCAGCCTAAAACACCAGCCAAACAGGCACCCTGGATGGTGCCCAGGGCCGATTCTCCTTACCAGTAGGGGGCAGGTTGGCTTACTTCAGTCAGAACTGAGAAGCTCTAACTTCAGACAAGTGGGTTCTGGAAGTAGTGTCAGGGTCTGGTTCTCAGCTTCAAAAAGTTCCCAAAGATGAGAATCAGGTCTTTTCCACCTGCAAGCTCTTAGAGACCTTTACTCTAGAAACGGAGGTCTCAACCCTGTTAGCTCTCAGAGCGGTAGAAAGGGTTTCTCCCACACCAGGGCAAGGGTCTGTACTCCAGATACTTCCATACCCCAAAAGACAGGAGAATGGCGCCCATTTTAGACCTCAGATATCTGAACAAACACCTTTGAAACCAAAGTTCAGAATGGTAACTCTGGCAATGATTTTACCTCCTCTAAGGCCAGGGACTGGCTAGCTTCCCTGGACCTCAAGGATGTCTATTTTCACGCCCTAATCAGAAGCTCCCACCGAAAGTACCTCAGATTCTAACTGCCCTCAGGTCACTACCAGTTCAGAGCAGTTGCCCTTCGCCTTACCTCTGCCCCAAGGGTATTCACAAATGTCTGGCAGTAGCAGTTGCTCATTTAAGGAGGCAAGGATTGTTGTTTTTCCCTATCTGGACGACTGGCTCCATTGTAGGCCAGTCCCCAGAACAGGTAAAATCTCACCTGCAAGTCACTCCAGCAGCTTCTCACCTCCTGGGCTTCTTACTAAATCTACCAAAGTCGGTTCTGGAACCAGTTCAGGTGCTCACCTTCATAGGTGCAGAGTTGGACACAAATCTAGCCAGAGCCTTTCTTCCCTTAAAGAGGTAAGGAACTTGGTGGCTCTGCTCCTCCTTCACTCTGCAGGCTCTCGACCAGCAAGACACTTTTACAGCTCCTGGGGCACATGGACGGCCCACAGCTGTAGTGCAGGGAGCAAGATTTCAGATGAGGGACATTCAGTTTCACTTGAGAGACTATTGGTCTCAGAGAAGAGACCCCTTTCCAAGTTGGTCCCAGTGACCGAACCTTGATCCAGGCCTCCAGTGGTGGCAGGATCAGAGCAATTTAAGACTGGGGTCCCTCATTCCTCTTTCTCACTCTTGACCTCACCACGGATGCTTCCTCCTGGGGTGGGGAGCTCACATAGGCGACCTCTCCCACTCAGGGAGTGTGGTCCCCAGGAATCTCTGCTCCACATCAATTTGCTGGAACTCAGAGCTGTCTTTTTAGCACTTCAGCTGCTTCTGCTTCTGTTCAGAACAAAGTGGTACAAGTCAGAACAGACAACACCACAACAATGTGGTACATCAACAGCAGGGGGCAGCTTCAGTCTATTCCCAAGTAGGTTCTGTCCCTCCTCCATGGAGGTACTGCTGTGTAATCTGCATATGTCATAATATAGCAAGTCTTCATGTTGTTTGAAGAAAAAATTACTCACCTTAGTAATGTGGTTTCTTCTAATGGAGTCTTCCTATATTATGACCTCCCCCGCAGCCTGCCCCTCTCAGAACCTCTATTTTTGGGATGTGGGTGGGCAGTGCAATGTTGGCACTTCATTGATGCCCACTTTATTTTCACCCTTTCTAGGGTGCTTATGTGTTATGCTTATTTTTTCTTTCTTGAATCCCCCGACTTGTCTTTGTTTTGGGATCAAGAACAAAAATGTGTTTTGTAGTTAGTAGCCAGTGGCTAGTGTAGGGTTCTGACTTCCACACAGAACCTTAGTGAGTTTTTGCTCGTAAAGATCTGACAGTTTAAGTTTGAGCTACAACAGACAGAGTGTTCAACCGGCTCAGACTCAAGATTCCATGCCCTGCATGGAAAGTTAACTCTTTCACCTCTGGAGCAGTTCTAACCTGGGGTTATACTGCATATGTCATAATATAGCAAGACTCCATTAGAAGAAACAACATTACTAAGGTGAGTAATTTTTTCTTCTGCCCCAAGGGTATTCACCAAATGTCTGGCAGTAGCAGCTGCCTACCTAAGAAGGCAAAAGATTGCCATCTTTCCTTACCTGGACAATTGGCTCATAGTAGGCCAGACCCCAGACCAGGTCACATTACACCTTCAGATAACGCAGCAACTGCTTACCTCTCTAGGTTTCCTTCTGAATCTCTCAAAGTGAGTTCTGGAGCCTGTCCAGCTTCTTACCTTCATAGTCGCAGAACTGAACACACAGAAAGCCAGGGCCTTCCTTCCCCTAGACAGGGCAAAGACCCTGGTCTCCCTGGCCTCCTCATTTACCCTGCACGTCTCCCGGCCAGCAAGGCATTTTCTGCAGCTCCTAGGACACATGGCTGCTTCCACAGCAGTTGTGCAGGGAGCAAGATTTCAGGTGAGGGACATCCAGTTCCATTTGAGAGCTTTTTGGTCTCAAAGAAAGGATCCTCTTACCAAGTTGATCCCAGTAACTCGAACCCTGATCCAAGCCCTACAGTGATGGCAGGATCAGACCAACCTCAGACAAGGGGTTCCTTTTGTCACTCAGTCTCATTCTCTAATCCTTACTACAGATGCGTCCCTCTTGGGCTGGGGAGCTCACATGGGCGACCTCACCACCCAGGGTCTGTGGTCTCCCCAGGAATCCCTGCTCCATATCAACCTGTTGGAGCTCAGAGCAGTTTTTCTAGCACTTCAAGTTTTTTCCAAATCTGTTCAGAACAAGAGTATTCAGGTCAGAACAGACAACACCACTACAGTGTGGTACATCAACAAGCAAGGGGGCACTCGGTCTACGGCCTTGTGCACTGAAGCAATGAAGTTGTGGTCTCTGGCTTACTCCCTGAACACCTCTCTTACCGCAGTTCACCTCCCAGGCAAGGACAATGTCCTGGCAGATGCTTTCAGCAGGATTTCCCAGGGCCACCACGAATGGTCACTGGATCCGCTGGTCTCGGGAGTAGTATTTGCCAGATGGGGCACCCCGCAGATAGATCTTTTTGCAGCCCCAGACAATCACCAACTTCCTCTTTTTTGCTGCAGGCCCCCAGTGTTGGGCTCTCTCCCACTGGATGCCTTAGCCCTCAGTTGGGAGGAAGTTTCTCTATGCCTTCCTCCTTTCCTCTCCTGTTCAAAGTGCTAGTCAAAATGAGATCCCAATCCTGCAAAGTCATTCTGATAGCTCCGGATTGGGCCAGACAGCCTGGTATCCACTCCTGCTGTCCTTAGCAGTCCATCCTCCCCTGTGCCTTCCCAGGAATCACAATCTGTTAACCTGTGCCCAGGGAAGGGTCTGGTACCCGAATCTCAAATCTCTCAATCTCAGGGCTTGGTTCTTGAAGAGTTAGAGTTTGCTGATTTACACCTTTCCCAAGGTGTAATGGATATATTGAAGGCCTCAAGGAAGCCTTCCACCAGGGCTACTTACAATTCCAAATGGAAAAGATTTTCCATATGGTGCTCGAAAAGCATATTTCCCCAGTCTCTGCTGATCTACCCACAGTCCTGGATTATATGGACCACCTGAATTCTTTGTGGCTGAGACCAGCTACCCTCAAGGTGCACTTGGCAGCTGTGTCTGCTTTTATTTCAGCAGGTAAATCCTCTTCTCTTTCAGCTCATCCTGTATTTTCCAAGTTTTTTAAGGGGTTGTTTCACACCAACCCTCCATTCAGAGATCCTGCCCCTGCCTGGGATCTTAATGTTTGCATTGCTCAGCTTATGCAACCCCCCTTCAAGCCCATGTCTTCAGCTGAGCTCAAGTACTTGACTTGGAAAACTGTGTTTCTGGTAGACATCACCTCTGCCAGACGATAAGTGAATTACAAGCGTTGTCAGTGGAGCAGGAGTTTATCTCTTTTCACAGAGATAAGGTGGTCCTTGGACTAACAGAAAGTTCCTGCCTAAGGTGGTTTCAGATTTCCACCTTAATCAATCTATTTCTCTTCCAGTGTACTTCACTGACCACTCCTTCTCTGGGGAGAGGAGGCTGCACAGCCTAGATGTGAAGAGAGCCCTTAGTTGCTACATAGAGCATACCAAGGGTCATAGGTTTGACTCCCTCCAACTGTTCCTTACCTATGGCGAAGTTGGTAAAGGGAAGCCAGCCACTAAAAGATCCATTGCCAGGTGGATTGTCTCTTGTATCCAATTCTGCTACGTGAAGTTGGGTAAAGTTCCTCCCTCAGGTCTGAGGGCTCACTCTACCAGAGGTACAGCTGCTTCTCTGGCTGCTGCCAGAGACATTCCTATTCTAGAAATATGTCAAGCAGCTACCTGGAAAACAGTTCACACTTTTACCAAGCATTACTCCTTGGACATCCAGGCTAGGAGTGATGCTCGGTTTGGCACAGCCGTGCTTCAGAGCCTATTTCCTAAGTAGGTTCTGTCCCTCCTCCATGGGGGTACTGCTGTGTAGTCTGCAATTGTCATAATATAGCAAGACTTCATGTTGTTTGAAGAAAAATTACTCACCTTAGTAATGTTGTTTCTTCTAATGAGTCTTGCTCTATTATGAACTCCTCCTACCTGCCTCTCTCAGAACCTCTGTTTTGGGATGTGGGTGGGCAGTACAGGGTTAGCACTTTTTGATGCCCACCTTGTTGTTTTCACCTACCTTTTTGGGTGAATTGGTGTTGTGTTTTTGCATTTTTGGGTCTCCTGACTTGAGTCTTTGTTTTAGGCCAAAAAGTGAGTGTTTATGTTAGCAGCCAGTTGGCTAGTGTAGGTTTACAGCTTCCACACAGAACCTTAGTGAGTTTTAACTCATAAAGGTCTGACAGTTTGCCTTTGAAGCACAACAGACAGAGTTTTCAACCGAGCTCGCGCTCTAAGTTCCATGCCTGCATGGAAAGTTAACTATTTCACCTCCGGAGCAGTTCTAACCTGCGGTCATACTGCAATTGTCATAATATAGCAAGACTCCATTAGAAGAAGCAACATTACTAAGGTGAGTAATTTTTTCTTCCTGGTGTGTGACAAACCAATGTACATCTTACCCTAGAACTTCCTATGAGTTCGAGGCCATACCTTTTTGTGTACTCAGGGGCCCAGAGGAGGGTTGGCCTTTTGGCACCCTGAAAACATTTATGGTTCAAAATGAGAAATGACTGGGTCAAAAACCTAACTGTGAAAGTACAGAGTTCGCCAGTACAGAAGCTACAGTCCCACCCAAAAAAAAACACCACCATTTTTTTAATGTTCCTTTTTACATCTTTCAACTATTGTTACAAAGCGGGTGCACTGCTGTTGACCCACTGTCAAGTGGAAGGTGAGTAATTTCTGGCCAGGCTACATCTGTTTCCTTTTTTCCCTGTCTAGCACTGTCCTTGAAGGAAGGCAACTTTGAGCAGCCTGTTAGAGCGGAGGCAGTGTAATTATTCCACTTTTATCCGTTTCTTCCATAATAGCACTTTGCTAAGCAACTTATGGTATGATTAAAGCAGGGTTTCTCTGCTGCTTATATCAAAGTGGTTACACAAACTCCAGAAGACTGAGCCTGGAGACGGGCTCCCTGCACACTGAAGCAAATTGTTGTGTCCTGTTAACTGATCTTTTTTAATCATTTGTGATCCCATTTGTAGATTTTTTTGATGAGGAGCAGCTCTTTATGGTATTGGAATTCAATTTGGAGGCACAGATCTTGAAAACATGAAGCATAAGTGCGTACTCCTCAACATTTCTGTTAGTAACCCATTAACCAAGCTCCACTTGCTACTATTGATACTTGTTTTGATGTAAACCTCTACTAGATCCACATTAACTACCACCTATTGCCTCCACTTGTGGTTCCACAGATAGAATTTATATTTTATTAATTTTATGTAACTGCATATTATTACAGTGCATGTAATTACTCAACGGGCAGGCATATCAGCATTATAAACTTGCATGAAACAATCACAGCATTTTAATAGTAACAGACCTAAAGCACCCTTGTACCATGTTACAACATGAGGGGGTTTACCTATCTTTACAATTCAGCTTCTGTAAGGAAAGTCTGGATTCCCTATCCAGGTCAGGGCTAAACGTGGTGTTCCACACGGATTACCAGTTCCCAAGATTTGATATTCTGTCCCAAAAAGTGGTATCCCACCCCTTTTTTGTATACTGCTATCAAATTGTTGCCAACCATTAGTATATCGTCGTCTGAGTAAATAAATAGAGAATAATGCATATGTAGGGAGTTGATATGGAGTTTTTGTACACACCCAAGTTGTGTGATAATATGTAAACCTCGAGAGCGAAGCTCATGAGGTTATACTATTATCACACAACGAGGGTGTGTGAGAAAACTCCATTTCTACCCCCTACATATGTTTTATTTGTATAATAACTGGCACTAAAAAAAATTCCCATAGAAGAATTTACCTACGAGGAATCACGAAGTAAGCACTCATACTTCCTTTACTAATAAGCCACGCCCCCGTTGTTTCGGGACTGACCATCCTGCGTGCTGGCGTGAGAGGCGTGCCCTACAGGAAATACAGCGTTTGCCTGTAGTCTCCCGTGGTTTTACAAAATAAATAAATGCTCTACATACAGATCTCTAAACCGGAGGGTAAGCTACAGAATTAATTTAAAATGATTACGCTTTCTCATTTGGATCTGTAAGTTATGGAGGTCATGCTATGAGTTTGAATCTGTTTACTCTGGAATCAGAGTGCTGCAGGCTTCTTGGCTGAGACTGTAAAAATCGACAACCACGGGTTGATTTTAATTTAAAACGGGTTGATAACAGGGATCACCAGTTATTATAAGTTAATAAAAGGCAGAAACAAGTTCTAAAATCTCCATGTGTCATTTATTTATTTTTTATCACATTTTAGGTAGGTGTTGAACTTTCTGTGATATACAGAAAAGTGATGCACAGAATGAGAATTAGCAGCAGTGTACGTTACATTTTTCAAAGTGCTTTTACAGCACTGACAGCAATCCTGGACACAGCTGTTACGTTATTAAAATGTATCATGATACAAGCAGAGAATAAGGCAGAAAGTCTCTCTGAAATCCAGTGCAGTTAAGACAGTCACATGTAGTGTATCTGCACTTAAAACCAAGAAAATGCAGCACAAAACCTGACATTAATTTGCTGGCATGACATGACACTGAGCATATATGCAGCTGATGAAGCATCAGTTGACATAACACCACCCTGATGAAGTATCTTTTGTCTTGTTTTGTCTATCCCCATGACAGGCAGAAAATGAATCTGGCCAGTGTAAAAGAAGCTTGTGATTCAGTTATCGTGACTCCTGATTTACACTTGACAGAAGATAAAGTAATTTTTATTTTTCCGTGACATGACCAGTTGGCCAAATGTGTTGCAATTTTCCCTCACTCCTGAACGTGATTTGTTTTTAAAGTTTTTCATGAGATCCAATTTGGCCAGAATTTGCCAAGTTTTTATCATAAGTGCTCTGCTGGTCCAGTGGTCCAATACGAGCCACTCTCATTGTCGGTGGACTCTCCATAACTTTTATTTTTTATTGTTAGTGGGAGTAGGGAGTCGGGATAACAGTCTGTGGAGGAACAAAATGATGGAAGACTGAAAGGGGAAAAATTGTTTAACCAGGAAAGGCACACTAAGCCGAAGCTTGATTCCTAGTGCAACCTGGGAGCACAAGGTAGTTACTTGTAAGTGACTTGCTCAGAGTCGCACAGTAAGCAAGTGAGGGCTGTGGGTTTCAAACCCAGGTCTCCAGGTTTGCAGCTCAGAGCCCTAAACTACTGCGTTATACTGCCTCCTAAAGATATTGGACAGTTCACATACCCAGCTCTGGACTACTTGATGGACTACTTAGTGCTTAGCTGCCTCCCTCAAATTAAATTCCATGCACATTTGGTTTTAATCTGTACTTCTCTAGCTTATTTTAGAAGGATCATAATTCTAACCAAAACATAGATCTCAATAATCAAGTTTTACTTCAAAAAAATTGTCATATAACTGAAAGTGAAGTTCTTTTAAGCTACAAGCATTGGATACCACCAAATCTCAAGGCCCAGATAACTAAATTCCTTCTTGAGTTAGCTGGTTCATTAGTGGGTCCACTTACTAACTTATATAATCTCTCCTTAAAAGAAGGTAAAATCATAGAAGAATGGAGAGTGGCTAATGTAACCCCACTTTTTAAAAAGGGGAATAAAAATGATCTAACCAACTATCATCCGATAAGCATTACCTCTTTAATTGGAAAAATCATGGAAAAACTGATTAAGGAACGTGTAGATAATCTTATTTCTGAACATGGGTTAAATGACATAACACAACACGGTTTTGTTAGTAATAGATCTTGTACAACAAACCATTTAGACTTTTTCGAACCAGTAAGCCAGGCAATAGACCAGGGACTACAGGTATATATCCTTTATTTGGACTACTCTAAGGCCTTCAGTTTTGTTTCCCATTATGAGTTAACACATTATACCCTGGGTTGTGCCATTTTGTGTCAGGTAAACAGTGGATAGTTCAGACTTCTGAAGAAGCTATTGAGGTAATTAATGAACACATTAAAAGATTTATTCTAGGGACATGGATATGTTGTTCATCCACACTCATTGGCGGTATCCTTGCCGCTTTAAATCTTGCCGGAAGGTCTTCAAGCTTGCTCCTCCCACCCACCGGGTGATATAACTCGGCTCCCCCATGGCGTAGATCTTCCTTACCGCTTGGAAGCTCAGGTTCCCTCCTAACGCTCTGCGTTTGAGACTGGATTCCTATTTCTCCGTTTGCGGTTAAAAATAAATTTTGAAAAAGACTTCAGTCTATCCCTCTCGCCGCGATGGAGAAATCGACTCGATTTCGGAGATGCCCATGCGGGCAGAAGATGTCTCTGACGGATCCACACTCCACGGTGTCTACTACTTAGGCCTTGAGCACGACCGCCGGCTTGCGACCTGTGCTCATCTTTCTCGGCCTCGTCCTCGAAGAACCGTGCTGCCGGTTGGCGGTGTCCATGGCGGCGGGCTCGGCGGATCAGCTCGAGCGGATGATCGCCTCGAAGAGGAGGGCGGCGCGGGCCGTATCTTCCTCGACGCGGCATTTATCCCGCCTTCTGGGTTCTTCCTACCGGCTTCTTTAAGGAGCTTTGTCTGTCCCTCTCCACTAAGGGAGAAGGGCCTCGCGTGCTGGACCTTATTCTCGGTCCAAAAGAAGGACAGGGTAAGTCCTCCGTCGACACTCTTGGGAGGCGGGAAAGGTCCCTCTCCCAGTCGTCGACCACGGCTTCGGTCGACCGCCGCGGCCGGCCACTGGCCTCGCGGTGTCCCGTCCAGGTCAGTTGACCGAGACTCCCGGCCAAGTCGAGATTTTCTCGACCCGTTGGACGGGCTGTCGCCTTTAGCGGCCGAGATTCCCCTCCCGGTTCCCCTGGGAGGAGTTGAGGATCCGTGGGCTCGCCTGTGCCTCGGTTCCGGAGCCTCGGATGGACCATCCGAGCGAAGGAGTGCAGTTCCGGCACCTCCCGCACCGACCTCGAAATTCCAATGGACTCGGTCTTCGGACCTCTTCGCTTGGTCAACCGATCCCACCGTCATAAGCGGTCTCGATCTCGGCACCCGTGGTAAGCGGCGTCGACGCTTCGTCCTCCTCCTCGGACGAGGGGAGGCTTCGGCGTAAATTACGTCGACGATACGAGGACCTTATGTTGCAACAGCTCCTCCTGGCCGAGAGTAAGCCGACCCCGTCGCCTTCCCCGGCCATTAAGTGGCTGTCACCGGAGCGGCCGACACAACCCCTCGACTTATCCGAGGAGCCTATACCCAGGCCGGTTGTTCGGCCAAAACCAGCTGCTCCACCGATTCCGGTGGAACCTCCGCCTCCACAGCCACCAATTGGGGCTCCGACCAAGGATTCTCGGTCGGCTAAGGGTCTACCCCATCGGCTGTCAGTTACCCTCACTCCACCGACCTCGGCAGGTGAAGGGTGGCTCAGGCCAGAGGCAGCTCTTCGAGGACTCTTCGAGTCGAAGATGATTCCTCCTTTTCTCCAAGCGACTGGACTTGGAGTCTTCAGGAGGTCAGTCAATGGACCGATAGCCCGTCGTCTCCTCCTAGGACTGCTTCGCTCATCTCGAGTCCACCGGGATGGAGCTCGAACCTGTTTCCAACGGGCCAGGTATCCTCACGGAGATTCTGGACCGGGGGATTCTCCGACGGAGGCCTTTCCGGTGGCCGAGGCCATAGTGGGTCCGGCACTGGAGCTTTGGCAGCGCCCTGCTTCCTGCCCTGCGCCTTCGGCCAGGATGGCCAGGAAGTATGCGGTCCCTACCGGTTCCTTGTCCGGTTTTTCGGAACACCCCTCTGCTGAGGGGTTGGTTACCGACAGCGTTTTCCGGCGCGCCGGCAACGCCAGGGATGTGGACAAACCTCCTGACAAGGAATCCAAGAAATTGGACTATGTCGGGCGAAAAGTCTACGCTGCGTCCTCTCTCGGCCTTCGTCAGGCCAGTTCGGCCGTCCTCATGGCACATTTTTCTCATGCCCTGTTGGGCTCCCTGGATGAGGTCATCCTCATCTTCCGCCGATCTGCAGACTACGGTTAAGCAGGTGCGGGACCAGGGCAGGGCAGTGGCCAAACAGCAGCTCCAGACTGCTTTGGATATAGGGACTCATGTGCCAGATCGGTGGCGGCCGCAGTGGCTGTCGTCGGCGGGCTTGGCTGAGGATATCCACCTTTACTCGGATACCCAGCACAAGTTGGCGGATGTTCCTTTTGGGGACTGACCTCTTGACCCTGGGGTGGAAGGTCACCTGCAGAGGATCGAGAAGTCCAATGCTACCTTGGACTCGGTCTCTTCCGCTCAGAAGGACAAAGGCGCGAACCGCAGCCTAAGCCCTTTACGTCCTTCTGTGCCCCAGCGCCCGGCCCAGCAACGTCAGGCCAGCAGGCTCGGCCTTGGCATCCCAAACCCAACGCGGCTTCCTCTAACAGGAGGCAGGGAGGGAAAAGGCCCAGGGGTCCCTCGGCGGTCCCTCCTCCAAGCCTGCCCAGTGACGGGCTGAGGGGTGTCGCCCCCATTCCCGTCACCTTACCCCTGGGTCCCCCCGTGGGGGGACGGCTCCGGCACTTCCGTTCCGCCTGGTCCGCTGTTACCACGGACAGGTGGGTCTTGGAGGTGGTGGGAAGAGGCCTGCCTCTGGAATTCGAGCAGGCACCACCCTTCAGAGCCGTCGCCCCTCGGGGGGCTTCGGGGTCCCCAGCCTCACTGGCGGCTCGTCGAGCCGACATCGCTCTCCTCCTCCAGAAGGAGGTGATAAGAGAGGTGGCGGACCCTCCTTCAGACCCAGGGTTTGTGTCCAGGTACTTCCTGGTTCCGAAACCGACGGGGGGCTGGCGCCCCATTCTCGACCTACAGACCTAAACAAGTTCCTAAGGTCTCGAACCTTCAGGATGGTCACTCTGGCTCAGATAATACCATCCTTGGAGCGCGCGTGTGGTTCTGCTCTCTGGACTTACAGGGACGCGTTTTTCACGTCCCTATCCGTCCGTCTCACCAGAGATTCCTTCGCTTCCGAGCGGAAGGATCCCTTCTGAGTTCAAGCCATGCCCTTGGCTTGTCTCCAGCTCCCAGGGTCTTCACCAAATGCATGGCAGTGGTGACAGCATTCCCTGGGCGCCGAGGTCGGTGTACCCTTACCTGGACGACTGGCTGATAGCAGCTCCTCCAGGAAGGAGGCGGAGTGGTCCAGAGATCTGGCCCTCCAGGTCTGCTCTCAACTGGGCCTCCTTATCAACGAGGCCAAGTCGGAACTCGAGCAAAGCAGGTGATTCTATTCATCAGGCGCAGCTCGACTCTCTTCGAGCAGAACGGCTCCCGGCGGACAGGGCGGTTCTTTCCTCCTTTCGATCATTTCTGGTTGGGCATTGCACCTGCCTGGGACTTCCTGCGCCTCCTGGGTCTCATGGCAGCCTGCCCAGCGTGGTCCGTGGGGCCGGCTGGAACATGCGTCCCTTCAGTGGGACTGGCCAGCCAGTGGTCTAGCGCTGCGATCCTTTGGACCAGCTTGTGTCGGTGACTCAGGGATGTGGAACGCTCTCCAGTGGTGGACCGCTCCAGATCATTTGCAGGAGGGCATCCCGTTAGTCCGCCCGAGCCGATGGTCTCTCTATCGACCGATGCCTCTCTGATGGGTTGGGGTGCCCATCTGGGGGAACACGGCCTCATGGCCTCTGGTTCCGCAGGAGTCCCGATGCCACATCAACCTGCTGGAGCTCCGGCGTCCGCCTAGCTCTCACCGCCTTTGCTCCGTTCCTCCGGGGTCAAGTGGTCCAGTCCAGACGGACAATACCACGACCATGTTCTATCTAAACCGCCAGGCGGGGCGCCAGCTCCATGCTTCTATGCAAGGAAGCTCTCCGCATTTGGTCACTCGTCGCAGCCTGGAGGTGGATCTCTAACCATTCATGTGGCAGGAGCCTCCAACACCCTGGCCGATGCCCTGAGCCGATAGGGCTGCATCCCACGAGTGGTCTCTCCTGCGGAGGTAGTACAGCATCTGTTCTCCCATTGGGGCACACCTCAGGTGGACCTGTTCGCCTCCAGGAGAACGCTGGCTGAGACTGTTCCATGCCCCCCCTCAGCAGGGCTCGCTGCAGGGGGATGCCTTCTCGAGGCAGTGGACCCCGGGCCTCTTCTACGCCTTTCCCCCATTTCCCTTGATCCACAAGGTGCTTCTCAAGGCGAGGAGGGACAAGGCGCAGGTGATTCTGATAGCCCCAGACTGGCCTCGCCAGTTCTGGTACCCAGATCTCCTCAGTCTCAGCTCCAGGACTCCGCAGCAGCTTCCAGCTCGCCCGGACCTGCTCTCAGTCAATCAGGGGAAGGTGTTCCATCCGGACCTTCAATCCCTGCACCTGACGGCCTGGTTCCTGAGCGGCTAGGTTCCAGGCCTTGGGTCTTTCCGGCGGTCCTCAATGTAGTTGAGGCGTCCCGTAGAGTCGACCAGAAAATGCTATGCCTTCAAATGGAAAAGGTTTTCCATTTGGTGTCAGGGCAAGGGCTTGGACCCTTCCTCCTGTTCCTTGGCAAGCATCTTGGACTATTTATGGTCCCTTTCTAATCAAGGGCTTAGGTCGACGACCCTAAGGGTGCACCTGGCAGCCATCTCTGCTTACCGGGCGCGGGCCGGGAAGCAGTCGGTGGCGCAGGAGAAGGTGGTCTGGCGCTTTTTCAAAGGCCTTGATCACATTTCCCCTCCAGTGCGGAACCTCCACCTCCGTGGGATCTACTGCTGGTACTGGCAAAGCTCATGGGCAAGCCATTCAAACCTATGCACAGGTGCTCTCTCTCACCTGTCGTGGAAGACCGCCTTCTTGGTGGCTATCACGTCAGCCAGAAGGATGGGAGAGCTCCAGGCGCTTTCCATCGAGTCTCCTTACCTGGTCTTCCACAGGGACAAGGTTGTCCTGCGCCCCCACCCGAAATTCCTTCCGAAGGTGGTGTCGGAGTTTCACCTTAACCAGGTGTTGACTCTGCCGGTGTTCTACCCCAATCACACCTCGGAGGCCGAATATAGGCTCCATACTTTGGACCCTAGAAGGGCGCCGCCATTACAAAGAAGAGCGACGGCTGAAATTCGGGAGAGGTTCGCCAGCTGTTTGTCACCTACGCTGAAGTCGCGATCTGGCAGACCTGCAGCCAAGCGGACGATAAGCAGGTGGGTCACTTCCTGCATAGATCTCTGCTATAAGTTGGGCATGGAGCCTCCCAGAGGATAAGAGCTCATTCTACCCGCCATACTGCTGCAACGGTGGCTGCTTCCAGGACGCCCCTATCCAGGAAATCTGAAGGGCTGCTACCTGGAAGTCAGCAAACACCTTCATTACCCATTACCACATCGACCTTGAGTCACGCGGGATGCTGGTTTGGGGCCTCGGTTCTCCAGTCTCTCTTTCCCAAGTAAGTAGTATTGGGGTGCGTCTTGCCTCCTCCTCCGGAGAACTGCTAAGTCTGCCAATGAGTGTGGATGAACAACATATCCATGTCCCTAAATACAGGTTACTACCTGTAACAGGAGTTCTAGGAATGGTATATGTTGTTCATCCTACATCTCACACCTCCCCGGCTTCGACGCACAACCTGAGCTTCCAGCGGGCCAGATCTGGCGTCATTGGGGCGGAGCCGAGAGTTATACCACCTGGGTGGGTCGGAGGAGCAAGCTTGAAGACCTTCCGGCAAGATTTAAAGCGGCAAGGATACCTGCCAATGAGTGTGGATGAACAACATATACCATTCCTAGAACTCCTGTTACAGGTGAGTAACCTGTATTTATTTGATACTGATATATCATGGATAGCATCATGGCTATCAAACAGATAACAGAGGGTCTGTATTAGGGGACGCATGTCTAAATGGAGAAATGTCACCAGCAGGGTTCCCTAGGGTTCTATCCTGGGGCCCACATTGTTGAACATATTCAGTTCTAGCATGCAAACTAGTCAAGATGTGTGGATCTGCAAATACACTGATGACACCAAAATGTGAGCGACAGTTAATAATTCTGATGCAGCAAAATCGTTTCAGGCTCAGATTAATTTATTAGGGAATTGGGGTAGACAACATACAGTAAATTGCACTTCAATGAAACAAGTGCAAAATTATGCATCTAGGACATAATAATTTACAGTACTCATATGCTATCAACAGTACAATTATTCAACAGATAACATAAAAGACCTAGGTGTCATAATCAATAATTCCTTGAAATTTAATCAACGCAAATGAGGCAGTGATAGGCTAATAAAATCATGTGCTGTATTCTAAGAAATATAAAAAGTAGACAGAAAGAAGTACTCATTCCACTCTGTTCTACTCCCATCAGATCAATTCTAGAATACTGAGCTCTTTTCAGCTCACCCCCGATGTATCTAATAGTAAACTTTTGGAAAGGGTGCAAAGAAGTATTTCAGATAAAGGATTTGCCATATAATGAAAGGTTACAAGAAACTGGTTTACATTCCTTGAAATATAGAAGACTTAGGGGCGATCTTTTGTTATGTATTCAAAGCTTTTCACAACAACATCATTTGAGCCTCTTCTAGACTTGTAAAAAAAGGACAATGGCAAAACCTCAAGATTCAATAATTACAGGCTCAAAGGGGAATTTTACAAAACGACAAAAATAAGTAATTGGTTTAACCAAAGAGTTATTAGCATCTGGAATGACTTACCAAATTGGTTAGTCAGTAATCCAAGTATGGAATCTTTAAAAAAAATCTTTGGATACATATATGGGTCTTGAAAATACCAGATGTTTCCACTGAATAGTGGCAAGTCACATTAATGGCTAATTGCTAAATGATTTGTATCCTATTCTATGATTTAATTGTAAGAAAAAAACAGTACCTGATAGGTGCATATTGTTCAGCTCAACGACTCACTCTGCATGCACTTGACTGGTTGATGGACTGCGCTAGGACTGGCTGCTCAGAATTTTACTGTGCTGCTGCTGACAAGTTAGCATAAACTGTCTAGCATGCCTGTTACATAATAAAACTGAAATTAGTAGAACATTGACTCAGAGCTCACAGAATGACAAATTAGTCTGACTGATGTGATTAGTGATAGACTATTTCCATAACCTCCTGATAAATCTGGGACCGGGCAATTATTTGCCACCGAAAACCTGGAGTGATATTACATTTTGCATTAACAAAGATTTAAACTGCAAATAGCAATAAAACTGATTTTGTACATAACGAAGACATAGTCCAAGCAGAACTCAACAGTTGGGTGGCAAAGGCCAAACTCCTGATTAAATCCGAGACATGAGATCACAACATCATGTGAGGACAAGACTCAATGATGCAAGAATCCCCCCTCTCCCCACAGTTCATAACAGTTTCCTGTGAACTACTACTAAGGCACAACATTAACATGGGAGTACACTCAAGTTCTTCATCAGATATAACATGAGAATCATCATCAGACAATTTTTCAGAATACTTTTCAGATATGAAAGATTCATCTAGTTCTACTTCTGACTCCCTCTTCTTCCTCCTCCTCCTCCTCGTTGCTTTGTTTTTTGTTCCATGGACCTTAGGGCTGCAAAGAAGGCTTTTTTTTCTCTGTCTACCACTTTTTAACCAGTACTCAATGACTGAAACTGGATCAAATTCATGTTCCCATGGTGTATGTAATGAGATCCTTATTAAGTCTATCAGTCTCTGCTTTCCTAACAAACTTCACCAATCATATTGTATTCTTTTCATTAGGCTAAATAATAATAATAAAACTTTATTTATACTAGCCCCTCTTAGACTCAAGGCGCCTTACAATATTAACAAATATAATAAAACATAAAATAACAATAATCTGAGCTCCAGAAACAATAATTAGTTAAAATAAATCCTGACCATAAATAGGTCTTCATTGCCTTTTTAAATTCCTCCACGGTCGCACACTAGCGAAGCGACGGGTAGAGAATCAAAGGTTGGAAACCATACACAAAGCCACGAGTGCCAGATGATTTCAGAGAAACCCTCGAATCTCTAGCAACCCCATATCCGCCGAGCGGAGAGATCGCTTAGGGTAGTGGGGCACCAGAAGCTCTTTCAAGTAGTCCGGCCCTGTCCATGTAGGGCTTTGCAAGTCAGAAGACCAACTTTAAAGGTGATCCACCACTGAATCGGTAGCCAGTGCAGATCGCGCCAGCACGGAGAAATCTGACAGGCACAAGACGCATCCGGCCAATAACCGAGCCGCAGCGCTTTGCACCAGCTGCAAGCGGTGGATATCAACCCCAGGAAGCCCTAGATAAAGGGGTTGCAATAATCAAGGCATGAGGTCACAAAACGTGACCAAAGTTGGCAGATCGGTGGGTGGAACAAGGTGCTTAATCCTGGCGATGTTCCTAAGATGATAAAGGAAGATTTGACAACTGCTGACAGCTGGCGACGCAGTGTTAGCTCATTGTCAAATCACCCCTAGGTTCCGCACCTGCTCAGAGGTAGGAAGCTGGGAACCCCCCAGAAATAAACCTGAAGGTAAACCAGTTCCCATCCCTCTACCCTCGACCCGGTCCACAACCATTACCTTCGTCTTCCAGGGTTTGACAAATACAATAGCCCGACGTCCCGGGCTATTACTTTCCAGTCAGGGACAAGTACTGTCGGAAAGAGCCACTTGTCCGTGGGCAAGCATTAAAATAAAAAAAAATATTGCTGCAGTTACCAACTTTTGCCAGCAGGGTGCACGATACTTGAGTCATGCCGTCCTGTCCTGGGCTGGTGGTCATCTGACCCACCGGAGCAGCACTCACGTGATATGGCAGGTCGGCAACGGGGGGCAGAAACAGTGCGGGGGCGCCGGGAGCTAGTACGAGCAGCGGGCAAGACGGAACAGAGGAGGAGCCAGTCATGAGACTGGCATGTGTGGCAGCAAATACAACCCAGGCTCGCCGAAGAGTAAGGCACACATTGGCTCCGGCGTAGACTTGGCAGGACCAATCTGGGGACACACACACTCACTCACTTTCTCTCATCTTTCACAGAGAAAGGACGTGCGTGATGTTCCCAGAGCAGTTTGTCATTGTTTTGTCGTCTGAGCTTGGAGAGAAGTCGAATATTATATTTTAGTCCTATGAGGGGCTGTCTTGTCTGTTTAAAAGGCACTACCTGGCTGCCTGTTTCAGTGTACTACTGTCCTACACAACTTTTAATATATAAAAAAAAAAGGCCAGGGAGAGTTTGAGTTAGCGAGGGAGGTTGGTGTCTCGGGTCGGTGAGCGGTGCGCTGTGGAGGGGGAGGGGAAGAGCCGGACACAAATTAAACTGTTGAAGCTGCCACTGCCATCAGTTTGTTTGCTCACACAAATAAAAAAATAGGGAGAGGGAGAACGTTGTCGAAGCCAGCCTTTTACTGTTTGTGTTGAGTGTTCTGATTTCACCAGATCCTTGCAGAAGCCAAAAAAACAAACGAGAGAAAACACAAAAAGTCAATAAGGGGTATTACAAATAAGAACTGAAGTGTGCATTTTGTTCCTGTATTTTAATAGAACTTTGAAGGGTGGACTTAGGAAGGGATCACTGAAGGACAAGGAGCATTGAGAGGAAATCAGCAGGGGTATACTAACCAAAATAAACAGGGAAGGGGGAACTAGTGCAGTGATCCAAGGAAACACAGTGCACTATTGTAAGCTGGTAAAAGTGCACACAAAATTACAAGTTCAGTATAACAGCCCCTTTGTACTGCAGCAACTTTTTTTAGTTTGCACTGCACACAATCTGTCTGGCTGGGTTTGCTGTCTGGGGCTAAATTCTTCTTGGGTCTGCACTGTCTGCTGGGTTGAGGCTGTGGAGTCAGTGGTGAGCCTAAGTAATAAGGGAAGGGAGGGGAGGACCAGCCACTGAGGAGCAAAAAGACAGCAAGAGCAGAGGCTTTTGTTTTGTCAAGTTAAAGGAACGGACAGAACAGATTCACACTAGTGTCTATCTGTGTCAAAATAAAATTGCAGCAGTAAAGAGAAGGAAGAAAGCAAGGAGGGCTTAAGGCCAGGGCTATAAATAAGTAAATCAAAAATTTGATTGGTTGATATTTTGAGGTTAGCACCTCACGAAGTGAGCACCCGCTTGTTGTAGCTGCGCTGTCTTCAACTGCCTGTGTTTCTATAAATAAGTAAACCTGAGAAAGTGTACAGTGTAGGTCGGGTCAGACTGCTGCCCGTCTGTACTGTCTTGCACTGCCAAGACAGTAGTAGCTAGCAGCTGCAGTAGAAAGCGGAGGCTTTGTGTTGTAAAACTTGCTAACTAGTTGCCCAAATAAATAAAAAAGTAAAAAACAGTAATAACTGCACAGTAACTGGAGAAGAAGTCAGTAGAGCAGTACTTACAAAACTGCACTAATTCCCTCAAGTGACTTATTTAAATTTATTTTCTGCATTGTTTAAAGTTGTAAAAGTGTAGCACATTTGAACTTGACCTTTGTAGCCTAAACTGTGTGAGTGTGTGACTGACTAGTGAATTATTAAAAAAACTAAATAAAGAACTGCCAGTCACTGCCAGCTATCTGAGGGAGCAATAGGCAGCCTTAGGGAGTTACGTGCTGTGCGCATGTGCTGTTATTACTGTATATAACAAGGTGACCGACCCTGTAACCTGCTGGACTTTTCCTATTCTCGTCCCATTCCCCATTCCCTTCCAGCTTCTTCCACTGCCTTTGTCCTGGCTTCTTCTGCGTGTCTTTGTGTGCCTGCCCTGCCAAATCCGATTAAGTGACTTGCCTTACCTTGTTTGCACAATCATAACTCTGAAAGTTGCAAGACAATTCTAAATAAAGATCCATCGCCTTTATTTATTGAAAAGACTAAGGCAAATAAGCACGTCATTCTTCTACTAGTGTCCTTCTGGCCCCCAGTGTCACTGTCTGCCACCCAGTCCACCAAACCCCGCACCCAAAGAAACCCACACAAACACACTAAAAATAAAATATATTTTATTATCATTGGGGAAGAAAATAAGTGCCACAATATGCAGAACAGGAGTAGGAGTAGTAAACAGCAGACTCTTTTTCTCTCTGGTCAGTAGCCTCACGAGTACCAGCAGCGACAGCAGACTCCATCAGTAGCAATACACCACCTGAAACAGAAACACAATCCACCTCTGTCGCTGTGTCTAGCGCAGATAAGAGTAATAACAATGACAATGAGCCTATATCTGTGTCAGGAGATATAACTGCCGATCAGTGTGTTGAATTAAGCAATGAAGGCTTAACTGAAAGTTTACATCCACTCCCTAAAAAACGTACTTTAGTGCTCCATGAGCAGGATGAGAGGCCAAATAAAGATAAGAAATACGATCAGGAAAAAAGGGCCAGATTGTTTCAAAGGCATTGGTTAACCATTTATAACTGGCTGAGATATGATGAAAAAAAAGAACTGATGTATTGCACTGTGTGCGAAAAATATCCAACCATTGCAGTACCAGCCTTTTCAAAGAAACCTAATGTTTTTGCCACTGGCTCAAATAATTTTCAGATTGAGTCACTACGTGCTGATGACAAGTCCAATCCACATTTGCTGTGTATGAATCAACATATTGCAGACAGTGGTCAGCGTGCGGTACGTTTTGATATCACTGAGTCCCCACTGTATCAAGCATTTACGCAGTTGGATCAGGGCACTAAGGTCAAGATGCAACGCCTGTTCAACACAGCATATTCCATTGCCAGTAATCTACGCCCTTTCTCGGACATGGAGTGGCTCTGTGAACTGCAGAAAAAAAATTGGATAACGCTTGGTTCTGATTATACTAATGAGAAGCGAGCCAGGGACTTCTGTGGTGCTATATCAGCAGTTATATCCCAAACCCAGATGCAGACTCTTACTGTTGTTAAATATGTGACAGTTCTTGCTGACGGTAGTACAGATTCTAGTATAACTGAGTGGGAAAATGTTGACCCAAACTCAAAACAGGTGCGTACAGTGCTTATCCAAGCTGTGCCACTGGAACATGCACATGCAGAAGGTGTATTTCACGCAATAATGACTGCACTTGAGTCGGTAAATCTTCCCCTAAGTAACCTACAAAATGTTCACAATCCAGGGCCACTCCTTGTTTCAGCAAATTTTGATGGTGCCAGTGTCATGATGGGCTAAAGAGGAGGAACCATAGCAAAGTTGCGGGAACATTGTCCTCAGATAATTGCGATGCACTGCGTTGCCCATAAGTTAGAGCTGGCAGTTCTTGATGTGGTAAAAAAAAATACATTTGTGTCAAAGCTTGAAAGTCCTCTCAAGGGAATATTTAAGTTTTATTATTACAGTCCCAAAAAAATGAGACCGCTAAAAGAAATTGCTAATGTCATGGATACTGATCTTGTTCACTTTAGTGCTATAAAACAAGTGAGATGGTTTGCCAGTAGGTCACGATCAGTTCATGCAGTTCAGGTTAACCTACCCAGTGTCGCTCAACACCTAGAACATGCATCTTCTGCTGCTGGTGATGAAGGTTCTAGAACAAAGGCCCTCTTAAAAGAAGTACAGAGTGTGCAGTTTGTAAAATCCCTATATATACTACAAGACTTCCTGCCAATACTAAAAAACCTGTCACTCCAGTTTCAAAGAGATGACATAGTAATACTGGAAGTTCCACAACTTGTTGAGACCTGCCTACTCCAGCTTACGGAGCTGAAAACCTCACGAAATACATGGCAGCTTTCCTTAGCCATCACAAACCTGAACAGAAATGGATGGAGTGTGTTTGGTCAAAGAGGGAGGAGGAGGAGGACTGTTCCTTTCCATTCAGAGGCAACTGCCCAGAAGTCAGTTTTGTAAGAGATACACAATTGCAGAATTTAATAGATGCAGCGATAACGTACATAGACGAGAGGTTTAAAAATTTCTCAGAGGTGCCTCTCAAATGGTTCAGCTGTTTAGATTTCAAGCAGTTTGATCTGCCAAGAGACCAACTAGTGGTGTTTGGGACCTGTGAACTGGCAAACTTGGTTGAATACTTTGATTTTTTCACGGAAGAGCAGCAGGAACATAAAAAGTCTGAGTATGCTGCTGAAATCTTCAGCTGACCAGCCCTATTTGCAGGTCCATGCAAAATTACTAAAAGAAAAACCACCACAGATTGGGCACATTATTCTTGACTTAGTCGAAATACTAATAACTATGAGTGTCTCAACTGCTAAGTGTGAAAGATTTTTTTCTATTCAGAACCTTATCAAAACAAAAATAAGGACACAGCTTTCTGATGACACCCCACAGTCTCTCCTTCAGATAGTGGTAGAAGGTCCTGAACTGCATGAATTTGATCCGGATCCAGCAATTAACCACTGGCTGCTCTCTGGTCCAGGAACTAGATATGTTCATGGGCATGCTGTTGCTGCTGCTACATCTACTGCTGGTGCCGCTGCTGCTTCCGTTTCTTCTCCTGATGAGTGATGATGATCTTGATGTAAGTACTCCTAGTAGTGCTCCATCATCATCATCTTCCTGTCCTCCCAATCTAGTCAGTCTACCCCTTGATGACAGTCATGCTATATTCACAGAGTGGCTTGTTGATGGCCTTCAGTTCTAACTAATTCTTAAACAATTATCCGATCTCTTCTAAAACAGACTTCAACCTGCCCACATGGTTAGGGTTACCAGATGTCCTCATTTATGAGGACATGTTCTCTTTTCCAGCTGCCAAATATTCTTCATGTACCTTCCATATCCTGTTGTATTATTATTATTTTTATAATTTTTTTACTCTCTCCTACCTAGGACCTCATTGTATGTGAGCTGTGAAGGCGGTGGAGACTTTAAACCTGTTTACTCGGGGTCTGGCACGAGGACTCATCGGGGGAGGAACTAAGTGTCCTCTTTTTGGCATCCCAAAATCTGGTACCCCTACACACGGTACACCGGTCCCACCCTGGACCTGCTGTATTAACATTCAGAAAAGAAAGTAAATATAGGAATTGGGTGGAGAGTCAGACATATTGTTTTTCCTGATTTACACAGTTCTTCTACATCTACATCCATCCTATGACATAATACAACAGTACAAACTGAGGAATAATAAACATCATGTTACATGGCGGCATGCAGCTCAGTGGTCCGTTGGGTCTGGCTGCACATGCTCCCTCTCCAGTGGGAGCTAGCCGCTCAGTGGACTCAGCTCCATGGTCATTCTGACCAGCTGATCACTGTAACTCCGAAGATGTGGGACGCTCTCCAATGGTGGACCGCCCCAGACCGGTTGCAGGAACGAATCCCGTTTGTCCGCTCCGAGCCGCCGGTCGTCCTCATGACTGATACCTCTCTCTTGGGCTGGGGAATCCACATGGGGGACAAAAGGACCCACGGGCTCTGGATCCCCGAGGAGGCCCCATGCCACATCAACCTTTTGGATCTCAGAGCAGTCAGACTAGCACTGTCAGCTTTCGCTCCTCAGCTCCATGGTCAAGTGGTTCAAGTCCAGACGGACAATACCACAACCATGTGCTACCTCAACAAACAGGGCGGCACGCACTCCACATCTGGACCCTTGTGGAGTCAACTGGAGGCAGATCTCCTGCCATCCATGTGGCAGGAGCCTCAAACCATCTGGCGGATGCTCTCAGCCCGCTTAGGCCAGACATCCCACGAATGATCTCTCCATCCAGAGGTAGCTTACAGCCTGTTCTCCCACTGGGGCATACTAATGGTGGACCTATTTGCCTCCTGGGAAAACACCAAGCTGAGGCTGTTTCATGCCCGCCCCCCTCAGCAGGGTTCGCTGCTGTTTCATGCCCGCCCCCCTCAGCAGGGTTCGCTGCAGGGGGATGCCTTCTTGAAGTCGTGGACTCCAGGCCTCCTCTATACCTTCTCTCCATTTCCCTTGATCCACAAGGTGAGGAGGGACAAGGCGAAGGTGATTCGGGTAGGCCCAGACTGGCTGTGCCAATTCTTGTATCCAGATCTCCTCAGCCTCAGCTGCAGCCCCCGGATTGGCTTTGCACACACCCGGACCTGATCTCTCTCAATCAGGGGAAGGTATTCTATCCAGACCTTCAATCCCTGCACCTCACAGCCTGGTACCTGATCGGCTAGAGTTCCAGGCTTTGGGTCTTTCTGAGGATGTCTACACTGTCGTGTAGGCATCCAAAAAGGAATAGACCAGGAAATATTATGCCTTCAAATGGAAAAGGTTTTCCATTTGGTGTCAGAGTAAGGGCCTGGACCCTCTATCCTGTCCAGTGGCTAACATTTTCAACTACCTTTGGTCTTTCTCCAAAGGGGGTCTTCGGTCATCGACCCTTAGGGTGCACCTGGCAGCCATCTCTGCTTACCAGGTGCAGGCCAGTCAGCCGACGGTGGCACAGGAGACAGTGGTCGGGCGCTTTTTCAAAGGCCTGCATCACATATCTCCTCTGGTGCGTGAACCTCCCCCTCCGTGGGATCTACTGCTGGTGCTGGCAAAGCTCATGGGCAAGCCATTCGAACCCATGCACAAGTGTGAGCTCTCGCACTTGTTGTGGAAGACTGCCTTCCTGGTGGCTATCACGTCTGCCAGAAGGACAGGGAAGCTCCAGGCATTTTTGGTGGACTCCCCTTATCTGGTCTTCCAGAGGGACAAGGTTGTCCTATGCCCCTACCCGAAATTCCTTTCGAAAGTGGTGTCAGAGTTTCAGCTTAACCAGGTGTTGACTCTGCTGGTTTACTACCCTAATTACACCTCGGAGGCCGAGTACAGACTCCATACCTTGGACCTGAGACGAGTTCTCTCCTATTACGAGGAGAGGCCAGCGGAAATTCGGGGAGGGGTTCGCCAGCTGTTTGTCATCTACACTGAAGCCGCTTCTGGCAGATCTGCAGCCAAACGGACTATTGCAAGATGGATCACATTATGCATAGGTCTGTGCTACGAGTTGGCGGGCAAGGAGCCTCCCAGAGAGATAAGAGCTCATTCTGCCTGCCATACTGCTGCATCGGTGGCTGCTTCCAGGGACATCCCTATCCAGGAAATCTGTTGGGCTGCTACCTGGGTGTCAGCAAACACCTTCATCACCCACTACCACATCGACCTTGAGTCACACCGGGATGCTGGTTTTGGGGCCTCAGTTCTCCAATCTCTGTTCTCTAAGTAGGGGGTGTGCACCTTGCCTCCCTCCTCCCGGAGAACTGCTATTAGTCTGCCAAAGAGTGTGGATGAACAACATATCCACGCTCCTAGAAAAACAGGTTACTCACCTGCAACAGTAGATCTTACTTAGAGAAACAGCTCTTGCAGCAGGTTACACCATTGGGACTGAAGCCGGCAGGTGCCAGGACCCCATGGAAATTTTCTAGCTAGCAGTATTCAGCGGGGACCACCCCAGCGTCGGTCCCGCTCCCGGCGTCAGGCATAGTACATAAGGGGCTGTCCCCAGAACTGCAGAGTTCTTTCCCCGCCGCCGACTCGCCAGCATCGGCCTCTCGGTCTCTACCTAGCGCACGACGACTCAGAACTTCAAGAGTTTGTACTTAACTAATGTACTCATAGGTGCCGGAAGATGGTAAAAACTGAGGGGGCGGAGGATCAGAGGGGCACTTGTGAGTGGAAAAGGGCACTTTCGACACTAGTTTTAGCCATACAAAAATACAATAAATCATGTACACACATCATAACGTTAAGAATGCAGTCCCATTTAGGAATAATTATGCGACATACAAAGGTGCCAGCAAAAAGATACCACCCAGTCCAAGTCTGCTCAAGTGTACAGCTATATTAAGAAAGCTGCTGTCGACCCATTCCCTCCAGTAGCTCCACATGACGTTTGAACCACACATTCCTTAATCTGTTACAGTGGTTGTCCAGGTGAAACAGAGATGCCATAGTAATGTGCATCACCAGTCCCAAGCATGCAGTCTTCACACTAATGAGTTAGGAGTTTTTGGTTCCACTAACTTCAGGATAGAAGTTAGTAGTTAAGCTCAACCACCAGCGACAAGGTAAACTCCTGAGGCTGGGGAAATAAAGACACTGAGCCATTATGTTTGTTTACACAGCTTATTTATTAATGAATCACAGTGTGCAATGTAAAGTGTATTAATGAATCATAGTATACAATGACAGTAAACAATATTGTACAACGACAGTGGTATAAACAGATTTTTACAGCAAAGTCTGGATGGATGGATGGATGGATGGATGGATGGATGGATGGATGAGTGGGGTACATTTGGAAATGGGCCAATTTACCATCACATCTGTACTCCTGCCATGCTTTGGTCACCACTTCCGGATGGTAAGCCTGTGCAAGCCTCCACCAAGCCCTGGTGGCCACCAAGTCATCCCATGAATGCTCTGGTAACCACTTCAGGCTGGTAAGCCTTGCAAGCCTCCACCAAGCCCTGGTGGCCACCAAATCATCCCATGAATGCTCTGGTCACCACTTCAGGCTGGTAAGCCTTGCAAGCCTCCACCAAGCCCTGGTGGCCACCAAATCATCCCATGAATGCTCTGGTCACCACTTCAGGATGGTGAGCCTGTGCAAGCCTCCACCAAGCCCTGGTGGCCACCAAAATCAACCAATTTACCATCTACACTTCTGCCATGAGTAATCCTTGATGCTCTGGTCACCACTTCAGGATGGTAAGCCTGTGCAAGCCTCCACCAAGCCCTGGTGGCCACCAAAATCAACCAATTTGCCATCACATCTATACTTCTGCCATGCATTAAGTTAGCAGTTAAGCCCAACCACCAGCGACAAGGTAAACTCCTGAGGCTGGGGAAATAATGACAGAGCCATTAAGTTTACACAGCTTATTTATTAATGAATCAGTGTACAATGTAAAGTGTATTAATGAATCACAATATACAATGACAGTAAATATTGTACAACGACAGGGGTATAAACAGATTTTTACAGCAAAGTCTGGATGGATGGAGGAGTGGGATACATTTGGAAATGGGCCACTGTTCCTAAGAATTCAATAGAGGAAAGACATCTGCTCATTCATTCCTGTACTGTTGCTACTGCATGCTACAGACTCACCCAAGCAATTTACCATCACATCTATACTCCTGCCACAAATTAATCCTTGATGCTCTGGGAGTCACTTCCAGCTGGTAAGCCTTGCAAGCCTCCACCAAGCCCTGGTGGCCACCAAATCATCCCATGAATGCTCTGGTCACCACTTCAGGCTGGTAAGCCTTACAAGCCTCCACCAAGCCCTGGTGGCCACCAAAATCATCCCATGAATGCTCTGGTCACCACTTCAGGCTGGTAAGCCTTGCAAGCCTCCACCAAGCCCTGGTGGCCACCAAGTCATCCCATGAATGCTCTGGTAACCACTTCAGGCTGGTAAGCCTTGCAAGCCTCCACCAAGCCCTGGTGGCCACCAAATCATCCCATGAATGCTCTGGTCACCACTTCAGGCTGGTAAGCCTTGCAAGCCTCCACCAAGCCCTGGTGGCCACCAAATCATCCCATGAATGCTCTGGTCACCACTTCAGGCTGGTAAGCCTTGCAAGCCTCCACCAAGCCCTGGTGGCCACCAAATCATCCCATGAATGCTCTGGTCACCACTTCAGGCTGGTAAGCATTGCAAGCCTCCACCAAGCCCTGGTGGCCACCAAATCATCCCATGAATGCTCTGGTCACCACTTCAGGATGGTGAGCCTGTGCAAGCCTCCACCAAGCCCTGGTGGCCACCAAAATCAACCAATTTACCATCTACACTTCTGCCATGAAGTAATCCTTGATGCTCTGGTCACCACTTCAGGATGGTAAGCCTGTGCAAGCCTCCACCAAGCCCTGGTGGCCACCAAAATCAACCAATTTGCCATCACATCTATACTTCTGCCATGCATTAAGTTAGCTGTTAAGCCCAACCACCAGCGACAAGGTAAACTCCTGAGGCTGGGGAAATAATGACAGAGCCATTAAGTTTACACAGCTTATTTATTAATGAATCAGTGTACAATGTAAAGTGTATTAATGAATCACAGTATACAATGACAGTAAATATTGTACAACGACAGGGGTATAAACAGATTTTTACAGCAAAGTCTGGATGGATGGAGTAGTGGGATACATTTGGAAATGGGCCACTGTTCCTAAGAATTCAATAGAGGAAAGACATCTGCTCATTCATTCCTGTACTGTTGCTACTGCATGCTACAGACTCACCCAACCAATTTACCATCACATCTATACTCCTGCCACAAACTAATCCTTGATGCTCTGGGAGCCACTTCCAGCTGGTAAGCCTTGCAAGCCTCCACCAAGCCCTGGTGGCCACCAAATCATCCCATGAATGCTCTGGTCACCACTTCAGGCTGGTAAGCCTTACAAGCCTCCACCAAGCCCTGGTGGCCACCAAAATCATCCCATGAATGCTCTGGTCACCACTTCAGGCTGGTAAGCCTTGCAAGCCTCCACCAAGCCCTGGTGGCCACCAGAATCAACCAATTTACAATCATCTACACTTCTGCCATGAAGTAATCCTTGATGCTCTGGTCACCACTTCAGGATGGTAAGCCTGTGCACGCCTCCACCAGGCCCTGGTGGCCACCAAAATCAACCAATTTACCATCACATCTATACTCCTGCCACGAATTAATCCTTGATGCTCTGGGAGCCACTTCCGGCTGGTAAGACTTGCAAGCCTCCACCAAGCCCTGGTGGCCACCAAATCATCCCATGAATGCTCTGGTCACCACTTCAGGCTGGTAAGCCTTGCAAGCCTCCACCAAGCCCTGGTGGCCACCAAATCATCCCATGAATGCTCCGGTCACCACTTCCAGGCTGGTAAGCCTTGCAAGCCTCCACCAAGCCTGGTGGCCACCAAATCATCCATGAATGCTCTGGTCACCACTTTCAGGATGGTGAGCCTGTGCAAGCCTCCACCAAGCCCTGGTGGCCACCAAAATCAACCAATTTACCATCACATCTACACTTCTGCCATGCATTAAGTTGCAGTTGCTCAACCACCAGCGACAAAGGTAAACTCCTGAGGCTGGGGAAATAATGACAGAGCCATTAAGTTTACAGCTTATTTATTAATGAATCACAGTGTGCAATGTAAAGTGTATTAATGAATCATAGTATACAATGACAGTAAATATTGTAGCAACGACAGGGGTATAAACAGATTTTACAGCAAAGTCTGGATGGATGGAGGAGTGGGATACATTTGGAAATGGGCCACTGTTCCTAAGAATTCAATAGAGGAAAGACATCTGCTCATTCATTCCTGTACTGTTGCTACTGCATCACAGACTCACCCAACCAATTTTACCATTACATCTATACTCCTGCCACAAATTAATCCTTGATGCTCTGGGAGCCACTTCCAGCTGGTAAGCCTTGCAAGCCTCCACCAAGCCCTGGTGGCCACCAAATCATCCCATGAATGCTCTGGTCACCACTTCAGGCTGGTAAGCCTTGCAAGCCTCCACCAAGCCCTGGTGGCCACCAAATCATCCCATGAATGCTCTGGTCACCACTTCCGGCTGGTAAGCCTTGCAAGCCTCCACCAAGCCCTGGTGGCCACCAAAATCAACCAATTTACCATCACATCTACACTTCTGCCATGAAGTAATCCTTGATGCTCTGGTCACCACTTCAGGCTGGTAAGCCTGTGCAAGCCTCCACCAGGCCCTGGTGGCCACCAAAATCAACCAATTTACCATCACATCTACACTTCTGCCATAAAGTAATCCTTCTTGCTCTGGTCACCACTTCAGGCTGGTAAGCCTTGCAAGCCTCCACCAAGCCCTGGTGGCCACCAAATCATCCCATGAATGCTCTGGTCACCACTTCAGGCTGGTAAGCCTTGCAAGCCTCTACCAAGCCCTGGTGGCCACCAAATCATCCATGAATGCTCTGGTCACCACTTCCAGCTGGTAAGCCTTGCAAGCCTCCACCAAGCCCTGGTGGCCACCAAATCATCCCATGAATGCTCTGGTCACCACTTCAGGCTGGTAAGCCTTGCAAGCCTCCACCAAGCCCTGGTGGCCACCAAATCATCCCATGAATGCTCTAGTCACCACTTCCAGATGGTAAGCCTTGCAAGCCTCCACCAAGCCCTGGTGGCCACCAAATCATCCCATGAATGCTCTGGTCACCACTTCCAGCTGGTAAGCCTTGCAAGCCTCCACCAAGCCCTGGTGGCCACCAAAATCAACCAATTTACCATCACATCTACACTTCTGCCATGAAGTAATCCTTGATGCTCTGGTCACCACTTCAGGCTGGTAAGCCTGTGCAAGCCTCCACCAAGCCCTGGTGGCCACCAAAATCAACCAATTTACCATCATATGAATTTCTCTGTAAAGTACAGAATTTCTGTATCAGATTTTTCCAAAAAAGTTAAGTTGTCTCTCATTTCGTTGCACAAACTCCCGAACAATTAGTGTCTGATCCAAGTTGTCCGTTCTCTCTTTGTGAATGTTCAACAGCATTAGATGATTGTACCTCTTCTCTGTCATGGTGCTTCTTAAGTAAGACTTTATCCTCCGCTGTGTTGAAAAAGATCTCTCCCCAGTTGCTGTACTCATTGGGACGAGGAGGTAAATTTGAATGAGCTTCACTACTTCTGAATACAGTATCTGCTGCTGGCAGTCTTTTCCCACTAAGGCATCAATAATGGTGTTGATTGAAGTTACTGCCCTCACCTCTGGCAAAACCTGCTGCACAAGTCCTGGGGAGCAAGTTCAGTTGTGCATTCAGAATGTCAGTGTCCAAGTCCTTATCTCCATACAACTGTGATGATCTGAAGAGGAACTGAAACGTCTTTGCATTGGCTGCTTGAATCAACAAATTCTCCATGGATGACAGCAAACTGTAGGTTTCTTGATCAAAGCGTCGGTCTAGTTCAACAAGACAAGCATCAATGGCTTCATAGTACATCTGTGATACCAGTCCTTAGCAGATTTGGGATGGTGATGCGGTGCACTACCATGTTGCAGCCTTGCTGGCACATAGTGCTGTCTGGGAAGTTTTGGCTCCTTCACTTTTCTCAGTAGTTGCGCTCTCGTTGATGCCTTCATAGACCTGGTCAAAGTCATCCGCTGGCGTTGTAAATTCTTCTTCAGGAGTTTATGCTCATCATTGTAGTTTCTGCTGTCAGTGTTTTGTTTGCAGGATTGAAGCCACTTGTTCTGATACGCTGAATATGTTGTATGATACAACCAGTCCAAAATAGGTCCGAAACTTTTCATCACTGACATCAGGCCTTTGACCTTAGTTCGTACATCTGTAGCTTTGTCTCGTTTCAGCTCCTCTAAGGTGTCATAGAGTGCTCCATATTTTTGAGAACCGACTTAATACTCTTTGTTCTTGCTGTCCATCTTGTTGGACAAAGTAAGTGCAGGCCTTCTACCATCATGTAAGGGTCCTCACTGTCATTCACTGCAATATTTTCATAAAGAGCCAGCCTCTGTGGGATCCCGAATCAACACACTTAAATTCTGGACAAAGCTGAGGGCATCGTCAATGGCATCACTCGTTTTGCTACAGTTTTGCAACACCAGGTCCAAGGAATGACTTGCACAATGGACATTCAATGCTAGTGGATTTTCTCTCTTAATTCTTGTTGCAGTTCAAATGCATCCACTCATATTTGCTGCTCCATCATGCGCCTGTCCCTCAAGTTGTTGATTGGCAAGTTACATCTTACTAGAACATCCTTAATGGCACTGGTGATGGATTCTGCATCAGTCTTCGCCATTTCATACATCCCAATAAAATCTTCATGTATAACAAAATGGGGCAGTGAAACCCATCGTATACATATGGTCATCTGTTCATGTTGGCTAATATCCCGTGATTCATCTGCGATGATTGCATACAGCTTTGATTCATTGCGTATCTCTTCCAGAAGGTTCCTCAGCAGCTGATGTGCCATGATTTCCATGACTTCATTCACAACATCTGAACTCTGATACTTTCCTTCCTGGATCCATCCCGTAGTTCTGGCATGTCAACTGCCCTACTCAGCATTTCCCGCCTCAGGTTGCTTTCCTGTTCTTCGTGGCCACGAATTGCTAGTCCTTGCCGAACTAGAAGCTGTATTGCATTTACCTGTTTCAGGAACCGGTCTCTGTTTCTTGCCTGTTCCTGTGCAAGATGCTGGCTGAGCTGAGCACCAACATTCATCCTTGCGTTGTTGAATGCAGTATACTTCTCAACAGCTTCATGGTGGAATAATGATGTCTGATGTTTCTTGAATTTGTCAATTGCTTTCTTCCAATCACTAAATCCTGCTGAAATGAATGTAGTTTCACCAACGACTGCCTGTGATTAGTTTCTTTCCACTGCTGCCCAACAGTAGTAGCAGAACACACATCCTTTTGAAACACAGTATGTTAGCCAGTTGAAAGATGAAAACCACCGTGTTTGACAAGTTCTTGTTTCACTTCTCCCATTGGTCGCAGAATGACTTGTTTGATGGAAGTGTCTATAACACTGCTTGGTTGAAAAACACTGTTAATATTGTGGCAACAAACAGAAGAGCAGGAGGGAGACAAAGAGACAGCAGATTCAGGCACGGTTGGTTCAACTGCAGTTACCCAGGTTTTCTCAGAACAGGAGGGAGAGACAAAGAGACAGCAGATTCAGGCACTGGGTCAACTGCTGTGAGCTGGGTATTCTCAGAGACATGCACGATGTTGCCATCACTGTTGCTGTTCATGGGGAACAGCTCTGCAGCTCTGTTTTCTGTATTGGAGAAAGAGCAGGCCTTACCACCCAGGGGCACTGGAATAGCAGCTGGACAATCATCAAGCAAGGAACATGTTAGTTCTAGCACTGATGCAGCATTGAAACAAACATGGCTGCATTTGACTCTATCGAAGCCATTGGCAATGTGATATACACAGTTACATTGGCACTTACAATACCGGTACAGCTGACAGCTGCAGTGCTTAGTGGCAGTGTCAATGGTATTCTTGGCAGCGATGTCCTTGCATGCTCTGAAGCCGTTGGTATCTGGGCACTCCCAAACCAGTAATTTAGTTTTCTTGGCATCTTGGCAGCAATATCAATGCAGTTGTTTCTCCATCTGTCGTTTTGTCTCTCAGACCGTGGCATATTTGAATGCAGTGAGTCCGTGCAGGCTGAAAAAGTGCGTATACAGTTTAGTGAACCCATCCGATTACCATCTTCTGATAAGGTACTGCAGCATAAACATTAAGCATGCAAGCAATAAAATTTCTATGGCAAACATTTTATATCTTGCCCTTCCTCATCCCCAATCTTTGTCAATTGGTTATCAATCCGCAACTACTAGGCCTACTTTAGATATTCTTGGCTAGTGATCCATGCAGCAAAATGCTTGTGTACTGCACCACCAGTGTACAAGACAAGTGTCCAATAAAATTTATTAGGGGCTTTGGCTTGTAGACACTGGGAATGGGAATAAGCCCTCCTGAAGACAAGCCCATGGCGCAGGAGGAAAAAGGAAAAAAAAAAAGGCGTAGTCTGCTTAATAAGGCAGATCTGGTCAGTAAGCGATGGGTAGTAAGGCGAGAGGGAGTATAAAGTGTTGTACTTGTTCACACATTCAAATAAGCTACATACTCCTAGAATGGACACATCTACCGCTCTAATAAAAGGTATCAGAGGTCTGATTTCATGTCCAGCCACCAATCAACTGGTATCTCAGTAGAATCAAAACCAGATTTTTACTAACCAGGTTAACCTTTTGGAACTAGGTGGACTCGAGGGTGGCGCTGGTACTGACAATAAAATTTTGTATGCCACCAACACTGTTACTCAGCTGCCCAACTGTTACAATGGCAGGGCTTTTGTTATGTCCATGACTTGGTATTGTGAAATTTGCCTCCTCTCCTATGTCACATATCAATCAACCTCTCCCAGCAGCTGCAACTCAAATTTTCAATGCCCCCAACTTCACAAACTCTTCCTTCTCTGAGATGACCCAGCAGCAAGGGAGTAAGCAATTCCCTATCACTGCCTGGCTCTTCAACCAAGGGTGAGGACAGAGAGGCCAGCGTTCAGTGCATGCACGCACTATATGCTATTCACCCAACATTGAATTGTTTTTATCGCGAATCACATCCAACCTCAGTTTTATAAACGGTGCCCATAGGAGAACTTAGACATAGTGGTATTGCTTTTAACGCCCCTATACCACCCAGTGGTCTCTCAACCAAGTCATGAGAAGTGCCAAATTCATTCACCACCGCTTAAACACACCAGTGCCATACTCCAATCCAGTCCAACATGCAAGGCAGATTCCATGCCATTGTCTGCCAGTGCCACCACAAACAAGTGGCACACTACGTAATAATATAAAACATGCATCATTAATCATTCTAAGCACTCTTACAGCTGCCTCCTCCACACCAGCTCACTTTACTGACACATTTGTACATCACTACTTTTAATGCACATGCTCCCTAGATCTGAGATGTCCAGTCCACGAATCAAGCTATTATAACAATTACACAGTTACTTGCACAATTTCAGTACGTGCTATGCTTTGTTTAACTGGGAGATTTTAATCAGTTTCAGCCATGCAAATATTTGTACACATCTGTACATAAACTGGCAGTATTTATAAGCTGCGTCAGCCAGCATGACCTGTTTGTCCATTTTGATGGCACACGTCAACAGGTCTTTAGCCTAGTGTGGCTGATCTGTTAACTAAAAATGGTGCTAGAAAGACTATACATGCCTCCATCACCAAATATTTCCATTCCAACTTATTTACTCAGACTACCTCAGCTTTATTACAACATTCCACTTCCAGTGGGCTCCTGCTTTAGTTCTACCAAGATCATATCCCAGTCAGTGTCCATAGTGGGATTTGAACCTTTGATCTCCAGTTTCAAAATCTGATGCTCTAATCAAATGGATAACAATCACACTATGCATCACAGTTGTGACTACTTTTCCTGAGCCCCAAGCATAAATACCCAATAACTGGGAGGTTTTTCTCCCATAGGGAACCCCAGTTATAATTCACCATTATACACTGGGGTTCCTCACTCATGCATGCGCCACCAGACACTTGGCCACCACCATTACTCGGCGTCGGCAGTAAGTGCATTTTAATTTAGAAAAAACTAGCCACACAGCAGTTGACTTTTCTGCCTCAGTAAACAAACAAGCAATAATCCATTAAAATAAAAAAAAAAAAACAAGAAAAGCATTCTGCAGCTTCTTAGCCACCAATCAAGAGCAGACTTCATCTGTACAATAATGCATTGCTGCCTTAGGAGCCCCCCATCTTCAGATTGTGCCCTCTTGTTCTTGCACACCTTTTTGAAAGATGCTACCCTGTTGGACTTTGTTGATTCCTTAAGGTACTTGACAAATCCTGCCTATTTTCAGGCATGACCCAGGGAGGGGATACAGATGAATGCCAAATGACTGAACCAGATGTTGGTGGTATTTCCTAGTGAATGAGGAAATTTGGCCAGGACACTGAAATTCCCCTACTCTTTCGATAAGTGCCATGGGATCTTAAACATCCACCTGAACCACCACCAATTCAGGCAGATGGGACCTCGGTTTAATGTCTCATCTGAAAGCGGCACCTCAGAGGTGCAGCACCTTCTCATGCTGCACTGCAGTGTAGTACTGAGATATTAACCCAATACCAGATGTGGGAACTGAACCCACAGCCCTCCGATCTCCCGGTTTCAGAGGCGAATGCACTACCTACTGAGCCACTACACCACCCCATAGCCTAGCCTCTTCTCCAGCCATCCAATCTCTCCCTGCATCTGGACCTGCATCCAACCTCATGTCATGCAACCTCTATGTAGCAGGATTACCCCAAGTTCCCAGACTGTTCTCCCTCCAGCAGACAACTGTCTCCAGCCGACATCCCAACCACACAAACTAGCACCCCTCTTGTCTACCCCGTATCAACAGCTGGACCCATCCTAAACCCTGTACCAGCTCCTCAGCCTGGCCTCTCTTCCATCCCTGGACTTCACTCCCCAGCAGCTGGAGTACCTTCCATGCTCCTCCCCAACAACCTCCAGCAGACATCCCACCTTGACCTTCCCCGACTATGGACCAGCCCCACAAACCACGAGCACCTCCCAGGAGCATGACCATCCTTCCACCTCCAGACCAGTCTCTCACCCTAGATGACCAACCTCCTGGAGTTGAATACACCAAACCACCATTTCCAATTTCAATTATGAACTAGCCACACTGCCTGCAGTTGGGCAATATTACCAGTCCTTAGAGCAGCCTTCAATAAATCTCCTGCAGCTGGAACAATCCCCCCCACCCCCACTCGTTGTTGGACCATCTTTCCAGAGCCAGTACCAGGTCTACCCAAACTGAGCACCCTTCCTGGCTGGAGCACCACCCCATCTCCCACATACACCATCCCTAGCTAAAGCCTACCACCTCCTACTATTATGCCCATCTCCATCAATGGAACAGCCTCCCTACCCTACTGCTCACCATACTGACTTTGCCTGGCGCTTGTCATTGGGTCCAGACAGATCCCCGCTGCTTTTAGTGAACAACCCACCCATTTCAGCTGGATGCCCCATGCCCCCACAGCTGGAGCACAACTGGAAAAAAGACTACCCGTGTCACTGTGCTCCCAGCCCCTATCTGTAGTTCAGGATGGGAATGGAATATACCTGATGTTTCAGCAGCACTGTACCAATGCTCACTGTCCCCGATTCATAGTTCAAGGGGCCAGTGGAGCTTAACAATGACTGAATACAGTTTTGAGGAGTTAAGCAGTGTTAGAAACACCAAGCCAAAACTGCATACAACTGCTGGCAGCAGCATTTTTGCCTCCAAAGATGGTGGTGTGCTTTATGTGCCTCAGAAGGGGTTGTTGCCATTTTACTCTTTTGAGTTCTGTGCCAGTAATGGACACTGGTGCAGCACAAGGTGGGGGTTTGTTACTGCACTGCTGAGGAACTGTCATTTTGACGAGACATTAAACTGAGATCAAGTCTGCCTATCTCTGGTTACTCATGCAGTCTAGGTGGAAGTTAAATATCCCATTGTACTTATTGAAAAAGTAAGAGGTTTTATTGAAAAAAATTCAAAACACACATTGTTTACAGATGCATAACAGTGGGCGATTTATATTAGGGATACGTAGTGCCCTGGATCTGGAATTCTCGATTATGGTACTTGTTCCTCCAAAGCGGCGGCAGTTATGCACTCTTTTCCAACGTCCAGTTCTTCCCCCCCAACACACCTCTTGCAGGCAGCCAACTCTGATATCTCCACGCCCATGTTACTGAACGCACTGGTCCCCCAAACAGGTATCATTACAACATCACAGCAGAGACTCACTTATTCTTACACTTATACTGGACTTCTGAACATGAAGAATCGCTGGAAATACTGGTTTAACCGAACAAAGCGTGACACTCAGACAACATCTAGCAGCGCTAACAAGATTATCTTCTAATATAAAGTGGGACAGTGATCGAGTGCTAATCAGAATATAACTAACACTCCCCACCCGTGTCCACAAAGGTGAACAGAAATATAAGTGAATTTCAGAACAGTCAAATGCAAAGTAATAACATCAATCTTTGTACTGTGGTGGCGCTCAGCCTCACACCACGGTGTCCTCACATTAAACAGAAATGTAAGTGAGCGTCTGAATATTATTATCTGTGGGGGCAAATGATGCTTTAGTACTGCGATAGCCTTAAGTATGTTTGTTCTGTGGGGCTCCGCCACCCGCCCCAGTCAGGAATATGTTGAACACATTCCGTGGTTTAAAACTACTACTTTGCAATAGTCTTAAGTAGGTTTGTTTGTTCTGTGAAGCGCCCGCCCCACGCCCAGGAATATGTTTGTTCTGTGGGGTGTAACATATCAGTGACTGCAAAGTGCATGCGGACGTATTCTCACTCCAAAATACCCTTTAATATAAGGAAAAAATGTAAAATTTTGCAAGAAAAAATACCCCTCAACAGAATATGTTACCATTTAGAAAACTACAGTGTAAGAAAATAAAAATTCCATGTTACAAAACAAAATACTCCAGCATATATTTACTTGAGGGGACACACCTTGGAAGTGAGTGCGAGTGAGAAATATGGCCACCAGCGCTTTGCAGTCACTGATATGTCATGCCCCCACAGAACAAACATAAGGCTATCGCAAAGTACTATAGCCGAAACTACAGAATATGTAATAATTACAATAGTTATTACAACATATTCCTGGACCCGTGGGGTGTGGGGGGCTGAGAGCCCCCCACAGAACAAACAAACAAAGCTATTGCAAAGTACTAAAGCCCAAACTACTATTTCATAAAGCCGGTGTCCCTTGTTCCTGCTAGCAAATAATGTTCAGAAGTCCAGTATAAGAATAAGTGAGTTTCATTTTGTGGGCATTGCAATATTTTTAACCGTGTGATTTCGACGGAGAGATTATCATAATGATGTTACCTAGGAGCAGTGCAATTCAGTAACACTTATAAACATGTAAATTAAATAAATACAGGTAATGGGCGTGGAGATATCCGATGCGGCTGCTTGCAAGAGGTGTGTTTGGGGGCCGGGAGACTTGATGCTGGAAAGGGAGCGTGGCTAACTGTCGGCGTTTGGATGAACAAGTACCGTAATCCGCAAAATTACAGAACCAGGGCACTATGTGTCCCCTAATATAAATAATCGCCCTACTCCCTTACATAAGAAAAAAGTCATTTTACACCAATAGTTTCTTGGCTGCTGAAGATGGAGCTGGTGGAAGAGATGGAATGACAAGGAGAATGTGCTGGGGCAGAAATCAATGATGGTACTAACTCTTTAAGACTGGCTTCTAGAGAGGGAGGGAGAGCCTGGGGGAGATCCTCAGCCTGGAGAGGGAGGGAGAGCCTGGAGGAGAGCCTGGAGGAGGCTGGAGAGGGGGAGGCCTGGAGAGGGAGGGAGAGCCTCAGCCTGGAGAGGAGAGCCTGGAGAGGGAGGAGAGCCTCAGCCTGGAGGGAGGGAAGACCTCAGCCTGGAGAGGAGAGCCTGGAGGGAGGGGAAGAGCCTCAGCCTGGAGGAGAGCCTGGGAGGGAAGAGCCTCAGCCTGGAGAGGAGAGCCTGGAGGGAGGGAAGAGCCTCAGCCTGGAGGAGAGCCTGGAGAGGAGGAAGAGCCTCAGCCTGGAGAGGAGAGCCTGGAGAGGGAGGAAGAGCCTCAGCCTGGAGGAGAGCCTGGAGAGAGGGAGAGCCTCAGCCCGGAGGAGAGCCTGGAGGGAGGAGAGCCTCAGCCTGGAGGGAGAGCCTGGAGAGGGAGGGAGAGCCTCAGCCTGGAGAGGGAGCCTGGAGAAGGGAAAACAGTACTGCTTTACTGGCTACCTAGCTTCCAAATAAACAGCAGGCTGCAAATATACAAGTCCAGCAAAACTTTGATTAGCAAGATGAAAGAACAACAACTAAAGAGAACAGCACTGCAGCTTACCCAAAGTCAGAGTCACAGTCACGACCACCAGGAAGTTCTTCAGGCTGGCTCCTCAGGCTCTAAGTTGATAATTGAAGTTCAAGTTCCAGACTAGTACTCTTAAGTTAAAGAAAGCTGCTGCCGCTCTTCACTCCGACCGACTACTCCGTCCAGAAGAAGTTAGAGGCGCTGTTAATAGTTGCTCTGCTCGCGTCGCTACCCCACATAGCGCTCTCAACCCGACGCCGACTTAAAAGAAGACCGCTGCACACACACACACCACTGCTGGGCTGGCTGCTGTTGTACTCGCCGTCCCCACACCACGTCTCTCTCGCTCGCCTTGCTCCACGTCTCGCTCCCTAGAAGCCAGCAGCTGCAGCACTCGCTCTCTCAGGATCCGATTCACCGATTGCAAGGGAATTAGGGAAATGGAATGGAAAGGCCATAAAAATCTGTGGGCATTTAAAGAGCCCGCGCGACCCGCCCCCAACTTTAGTCACGCCTCTTAATTTGTTAAAAGCGGACCTGATTGAGATGTGTTTGCCATTCTCAATCAGGTCCGCTGGCTGAATGGTCTAAACAAACAAAAAAAAAATCAGACGCCTAAGATGCCACGCCACGCCTGTCGACTCAGGGGCACAATCTCCACTGCAGAGAAAAGTGGTGGGGCGGCCGCCCCCCCGTTTCCGGCGCCAGTGAATGTCCTCTCCAACTCCTTCATTTGAGGGACACCTTTCAAAGTGTGCCTGCAGAAAACAGATCCCTTTCAAGGATCCTCATTCTTCCTGCATGCGGTGCTTAGGCCCGAACCACGACACCAAGGCCTGCACCTTTTGCCAAGGGTTCAACAGCCACACCAGGATCCGCTGTCAGAAGGCACTTCAGGCTTACCTGCTAGAGGAAAAACTTAGTAGGATGGACAAAGAACCTTCCTCCAGGGGCGATTCTTCCTCCAAGGTCCACAAGCACCGGGAGAAGGCAAGGTCCAGATCCCTGAACCGGGCCTCAGATTCGCGGAGCTCAAGCTCCACCCAATCGGACCGCTCTTCCTCCAGGGCTAGGTCTCAGCCCCCTCCGGTTAAGGTTCGGGTTTCCAGCGGTTCTTCGACTCTTCAGCCCATCAAGACTTCCAGGTCCTCGGCTTCCTCTACTCCCTCTCGGACCTCTTCTAAGTCCTCTGAACGACACAAGTCTTCCTCTTCCATCCGACGTCGGAAACCCGACTCCAGGTCGGTCTCCCAGCCCCCTAGGGGCCCGGATCCACCACCCAGGAAGACGAAGGACCTGACGTCCCTCAAGCGGACGACAGACCCGACGTCGGCCAAGCACCCGAAGTCGGCCAGGCATTCGCTGGAGCTGAGAACATCGGCCGAGCACTAGATGCCGGCCAGACGTTCACTGGACCCGAAGTTGTCGGCCAAGCCACCGTCGTCAGCTTCACCGGAGCCGAAGACCGCCCTCCAGTCACCTGTGGACACCGGTCATGGGGACTACACGGAGGAGGACACAGCGTTGCCTGAAGACCAGGCGGGCAACACAGAGGATGCCGGGCTTCCGAGGGAACCTTTGCCCACCCCGGAGACACCCGAGGACCCGACACCCGACCCCAGCGACACACCACCGGCGCCAGGCCCGTCGTCGGGCATGAATATTCAAGAAGTAAAGGAACTCTTTACTTTCTGGTGGGACACCATCCGTAAAGACGTGGTCCCAGTAAAGCCTCCCCCTCCTCCTACTCCTTCACCTCCTACGCCCCCTTCTCCACCACAGGGGCCAGCAGGACGACCACCAACCCCCTAGGAGCAGACTCCACCTCCTAGGGGTTGATCCCAGGATCGGAGAAGGCCTCCCTCAAGATCTTCATCAGGGTCTCCCAGCCCCAAGCGCCCAGACATTGGTGGTATACTCTGTTGGGGAGGACTCCAGATCGGATACCTCGGATTACTCAGATCTCCTTCTCCACTCAGCACTTCATCACCTGATCCACATGACCTTCTCAGGTCTCCTCTGGATGATCCCTCTTTCTCTGAGATTATGAGGCACATCGAGGACAACATGGGGTGGGATGCTGAAGACCTCAACCCCGAAAGGCAGCGCCTTGCCCGTTATCTTCGGCAGAAAGACCCAAAGTCTGTGGTAGTGCCACCCTTGGTGGACACCTTTGCGGACGTCACCAAGGCTGCGTGGAAGCGTCCGCACTCCACTCCTGCGGTGCCGAAGAAAGCTGACCGCCTGTACAAGGCCCCGAGAGAGGACCAGTACTTGGCTCCACAACCTCTGGCAGACTCCGTGGTCATTACGGCCTCACATGACCGGTCCCAAGGACCGCAACACATGAGCACACAGCCACCGGACCAGGAATCCAAACAATTGCACACCCTGGGGAGACGCATGTATGCAGCTGCTACATGCTCCATCAGGTCCCTGAACTACTTAACCCACATGGTACAGTTTCAGAACGCCCTATGGGAACAGGGCCAGGACCTGGTCGATAAGCTTCCAGATGGCGATCAGAAGGTGGAGCTCCTAAACCTTCTCCGCACAGGGTCTGATGTGGGTACCCAAGTACTACGAGCCGCATATGATTCTGCATACTTGTCCGCCAGAGCTACAGCTTCAGGAGTCTGTCTCCGGCGACACTCTTGGCTCTGTGTCTCCGGCTTCACCCCGGACGTACAGAAGAACATTCTTGACGTCCCCTACAATGGCGAAGTACTCTTTGGTGAACCCTCAGAGAAGGCCATCACCAAACTTCAGGATGCTGGGAAGGCAGTCAGGTCTGTACAGGCCATGTACAGATCCAGGCCCGGTTCCTTTCATAGGAACCAGAGCCATTTTCGCAGCCGGCAACAAAGGCAGCAGCCACGTTCCAGCCAGCAACAAAGGGGCACCTTTCAGCGGAAAGCCCAGGCTAAGTCATCCCCAGGCAGAGCCCAGACGTTACACCAAACCAGCCCAGCCTGCAGGGACGGTGCTGCCACAGCATGACTCCTTCGGTCCCGCCCCTCCCTCGGATCGCGGGCACAAAAGTTGGGGTCGCATCGCTCGCCACTTTTCAGGGTGGCAGTCGATTACCACTGACCGGTGGGTTCTCCAGTTGGTCAAGAAAGGTCACTTCATCGAATTTCTCGACCACCCGCTGGCAAGACCTCCCCTGCTTTCCCGTTATTTGGGTCAGCACACCCTGCTCATACAGCAGGAGGTACTCACGCTCCTGGAAGAAGAAGCGATAGAGCACGTTCCATGGAACCAGAGGGGTGCAGAATATTATTCTCACTTCTTTCTGGTTCCCAAGAAAACAGGGGACCTCCGTCCGATATTGGACCTCAGCGACCTCAACGAGTCGGTCCTGTACAAATGCTTCTGCATGGTGACCCTCCCATGTCTGATTCCCATGCTCAAGCAGGGTGCCTTTCTAGCGTCCTTGGACATGCAGGACGCTTACCTGCATATTCCCATTGCTCAAGCGCACAGGAAATTTCTGCGCTTCAAGTTCCAGGGCCACCATTATCTGTTCTGAGCCCTCCCCTTCGGACTGTCACCGGCACCTCGGGTATTCACGAAGTGTATGGTGGTCGTAGCGGCGGCTCTGAGGAGACAAGACCACTACGTGTTCCCCTACCTGGACGACTGTCTTCTCATGGCACCCTCTCAGGAGGCCTTGATGTCTGCCACCCATATACTCAGTCTCTGTTCGAGACACTGGGCATCATCATCAATCACGAAGTCACGCCTGGTTCCGTCACAGACTCTGCAGTTCATAGGTGCAGTTCTGGACACTGTCAAGGAAAGCTGTTCTTCCCCAGGACAGAGCGGAACATATCAGATCCCTCATCAGGGACATTTGGCCAGAAGACCGTTCCTGCCAGATTGGTCCTTTGCCTGCTCAGACACATGGCTGCGCCATTGCAACATTCCTGCTTGCGTCTCCACATGCGGGTCAACCAGTGGATGTTACGGGTCCAGTGGGACCAAAAGCAAGACCATCCGCAGCTTCCAATCCGGATCACGAAGACCGTAGTCCGGGATTGGCAATGGTGACTAGATCCGAAGAATCTATTGGCAGGGGTCCCCTTCATTGCGCCGTCTCCATTAGAGACACTCTCCACAGACGCCTTGGGGCTTGGATGGGGAGCACACCTCGACTGTGTCGGGTCTCAGGGCCTGTGGACAGCCCAAGAGACTCATCTCCACATAAATATCCTGGAAATGAGAGCAGTTCTTCACACCCTGCAGGCCTTCCAGTCAGAGATTCCACCGGGTACCATTGTGTTACACAGCAGACAATTCCGCGGTGATATATTACCTCAGCAAACAAGGAGGCACCCATTCCTACCCGCTTTGCAGGGAGGCCATGAGGGTGTGGGATTGGGTTTTGCAACACAGCGCAAACCTCATTGCTGTTCATGTCCCAGGAGTGGACAACATCATTGCAGACGGCCTGAGCCGCTCTCAGGCCAGAGTCCAAGTGGGAACTACTCCGGGAGGTAGTAGAGGATCTGTTTCACAGATGGGGTACTCCAGAGTTAGACCTTTTCGTGTCCCCATCCAACGCAAAACTGCCCAATTTTTGCTCACTAGAGCCAGGGCCTGGTGTTTTCTGGCGAGACGCGTTGTCCCTCTCCTGGGCGGGCAGATTCCTCTATGCCTTTCCCCTCTTTCCGTTGATCCAGAAGGTTCTTCTGAAACTTCGCAAAGAGCAGGCCATGCTGATTCTCATTGTGCCGTTCTGGCCCAGGCAGATCTGGTTCCCTATGCTACATCAGCTATCCCGGGAACTTCCGGTGCCTCTGCCAATCAGCTCTCACTTGTTGTCTCAGGAGAGAGGCTCCTTGGTCCATTCGGACCTTCGTTCACTGAGTCTGCATGCTTGGCTCCTAGAGACATAGCCATTTTGCGACACGGGGTCTCTCAAGAGGTAGTTGGCGTTCTGGTGGCGTGAAAACCGGCCACTCTTCACGCCCATGAAATGGCGCCATTTTTGCCTATGGGCTCAAGAGCGGGGGGTTTCGCCTCTAGACTGTCCAGAAAAGTCGGTCTTGGACTACCTATTGTCTCTTTTTCAGGCAGGTCTGGCCTACTCCTCGATCAAAGTGCATCTCTGTGCCATATCAGCCTATCATTATCCTATAGACCAACGCACCATATCTCAGTTGGACACGGCACAAGCCTTCCTGAAAGGTATTCTCCACCTTAGACCTCCAATTAAGGATCCAATTCCGCCATGGGATCTACCCTTTGTCCTGGAGCAGCTTATGCTGCCACCCTTTGAACCAGCCGCGGATTGCGAGCTACGTCTTCTCGCTTGGAAGACATTGTTTTTAGTTGCCGTTACCTCAGCCAGAAGAATTTCTGAACTCCATGCACTTGCAAAGAGCCTTATTTGATTTTTCACAAAGACAGGGTATCCCTACGGACTAATCTCAAATTTCTGCCTAAGTTGGTCTCAGCTCTCACCCTTAATCAGGACATGGATCTACCAGTGTACTTTCCCAACTATTCGAATCGAGGAGAGGCCCTGCTGCACACCCTAGATGTGCATAGGTGTCTCCAATACTACCTGACCAGAACAAAACACCACCGAAAATCGGACCAGCTTTTTGTCTCTTTCGCCCACAGGATGATAGGAGCTCCTGTTTCTAAACAATCGCTGTCCAGGTGGCTCACTCAGTGTATCACGTTCTGTTACCAGAAGCGTAACAAACCCTTAGCGGGCACGGCCAAGGGTCATTCCACAAAGGGAGTGGCTACTTCCTTTGCGCCCCTTAACAATGTGTCTACCTCGGCTATCTGTGCTGCAGCTACTTGGAGCTCCGTGCACACTTTCATCAGGCAGCCTGGATATCGCAGCGAAGCGAAGAGCAGGTTTTGGTCTAGCAGTCCTTCAAGGACTTCTGTCCTAGGCTTTGGTTTCATTAAGGATTTCTACTTTCCCTCCTCCCAGTGGTGTGGAATTTCCATTCTAGGGACATGGATATGTTGTTCATCCACACTCATTGGCAGTATCCTTGCCGCTTTAAATCTTGCCGGAAGGTCTTCAAGCTTGCTCCTCCCACCCACCCGGGTGGTATAACTCTCGGCTCCGCCCCATGACGCCAGATCTTCCTTACCGCTTGGAAGCTCAGGTTCCCTCCTTAGCAGCTCTGCGTTTGTGACTGAGTTCCTATTTCTCCGTTTGCGGATTTAAAATAATATTTTGCAAAAGACTTCAGTCTTGATCCTCATGTGCACGATGGATAAGTCGACTCCCAGTTTGGGAGATGCCCATGCAGACAGAAGATGTCTCGGACGGATCCACACTCACGTGTGTCTACTGCTTAGGCCTTGAGCACGACCGCGGGCTTGCGACCTGTGCTCATCTTCCTCGCCTCGTCCTCGAGGCGTGCTACCCGATTGCAACTGGGCCGTCCCGAGCGTTCCCTCGGTGAAGTCCAGGAGGCCCGGTTGGCGGTGTCGGCGGGCGGCTCGGCGGATCAGCTCGGCGGATGGTCGCCCTCGAGAAGGCGGCGCGGGCCGTATCTTCCTCGGCCGCGGCATTTATCCCGCTCTCTCTGGGTTCTTCCTACACGGCTTCCTTTAAGGAGCTTTGTCTGTCCCTCTCCACTCAGGGAGAAGGGCCTGCGTCTGCTGGACCTTTTTCTCGGTCCAAAAAGAGGGACAGGGTAAGTCCCTCCGTCGACGCTCTTGGGAGCGGGAAAGGTCCCTCTCCCCGGGCCGTCGACCGTCGGCTTGATCGACCGCTCGGCCCGCCACTGGCCTCACGGTGTCCCGTCAGGTCAGTTGACAGAACTCCCACTGATGAAGTCGAGATTTCTCGACCCATTGGAACGAGCTGTCGCCTTTAGCAGCAGATTCCCCTCTCCCGGTTCCCCAGGAGGAGTTGAGATCGTGGGCTCGCCTGTGCCTCCGGTTCCAGAGCCCTCGGATGGACCTTCCGAGCGAAGGAGTGCGGTTCGGCCGACACCTCCCTACACGACCCGAAATTCCGGGACTCTCGGTCTCGGTCCCGGACCTCTTAGCGGTCAGCCGTTCCCCCCGTCATAGGCGGTCTCGGTCTCGGCACAGCAGTAAGCGGCGTCGCCTTCGTCCTCGATCCTCCTCCTGGGATGAGGAGGCTTCGGCGTGAATGCGTCGGCCAGTCACGAGACCTTATATTTAACAACTCCTCCTGGCCGGGAATAAGCCGACTCGGCGCCTTCCCGGCCATTAAGTAACTGTCACCGGGCGGCCGACACAACCCTCGACTTGCCGAGGCCTACCCAGGCGGTTGTTCGGCCAAACCAGCTGCTCCACCGATTGCGGTGGAACCTCCCGCCTCCACAGCCACTAATTGGGGCTCGACCAAGGATTCGGTCGGCTGAAGGTTCCGTCGACTGTCAGTTACCCTCACTCCCGACCGACCTCGGCAGGTGAAGGGTGGCTCAGGCCAGAGCAGCTCTTGAGGACTCTTCCGAGTCGAAGATGATTCCTCCTTCTTCTCCAGCGATTGGACTTGGAGTCTTCAGGAGGTCAGCCAATGGGCGATAGCCGTCGTCCTTCCTAGGACTGCTTGGCTCATCTGGAGTCTACGGGATGGAGCTCGAACCCGTTCCAAGCGGGCCAGGTATCCCTCACGGAGATTCTGGACCGAGTTCTCGACGGAGGCCTTTCGGTGGCCGAGGCCATAGTGGGTCAAGCACTGGAACTTTGGCAGCGCCCTGCTTCCTGCCCTGCCTTGGCCAGGATGGCCAGGAAAGTATCGCGGTCCACAGTTCCTTGTCAGTTTTGGAACACCCCTCTGCTGAGGGTTGGTTACCGACAAGCGTTTTCAGTAGCGGCTGCTTTCAGGGATGTGGACAAACCTCCTGACGAGGTCCAAGAATTGGACTATGTCGAGGCGAAGAGCTACGCTGCGTCCTCTCGACGCCGTCAGGCCAGTTCGGCCGTCCTCATGGCACTTTTCTCATGCCCTGTTGGGCTCCCTGGATGAGGTCATCCCTCATCTTCCGCCCGATCTGCAGACTACGGTTAAGCAGGTGCGGGACCAGGGCAGGCAGTGGCCAAACAACAGCTCAGACTGCTTTGGATGTAAGGGACTCATGTGCCAGATGGGTGGCTGACGCAGTGGCTCATGCGTCGGCGGAGCTTGGCTGAGGATATCCACCTTTACTTGGGATACCCAGCACAAGTTGGCGGATGTTCCTTTTGAGGACTGACCTCTTGACCCTGGGGTGGAAGGTCACCTGCAGAGGGTCGAAGTCAATGCCACCTTGGACTCGGTCTCTTTCGGCTCAGAAGGACAAGGCAGCCAAACCACAGCCTAAGCCCTTCGTCCTTCTGTGCCCCAGCCGCGCCGACCCAGCAACGTCAGGGCCAGCAGGCTCGGCCTTGGCATCCCAAACCCAAGCCGCCGGCTTCCTCTAACAGGAGGCAGGAGGAAAGGGCCCGGAGGTCCCTCGGCGGTCCCTCCTCCAAGCCTGCCCAGTGAGCGGGCTGAGGGTGTCCCCCATCCCGTCACCTTACCCTGGGTCCCCGTGAGAGGCGTCACGCACTCCCGTTCCGCCTGGTCCGCTGTTACCACGGACAGGTGGGTCGTCTAGAGGTGGTGGAAGAGGCCTGCCTCTGGAATTCGAGCAGGCACCACCCTTCCAGAGCCGTGCGCCCCTCCGAGCCCGGATCCCAGCCTCACTGGCGGCTCGTGAGCCGACATCGCTCTCCTCCTCCAGAAGGAGGTGGTAAGAGGATGGTGGACCCTCTTTCAGACCCAGGGTTTGTGTCCAGGTACTTCCTGGTTCGAAGCAGACGGGGGCTGGCGCCCCATTCTCGACCTACCACGGCCTAAACAAGTTCCTAAGGTCTCGAACCTTCAGGATGGTCACTCTGGCTCAGATAGCCTACCATCCTTGGAGCAGCGTGTGTTCTGCTCTCTGGACTTGCAGGGCCAGCGTTTTTCCGTCCCTATCCGTCCGTCTCTGCAGAGATTCCTTCGCTTCGAGCGGAAGGATCTCTCTTGATTCAAGCCATGCCTGGCTTGTCTCCAGCTCCCAGGGTCTTCACCAAATGCATGGCAGTGGTGACAGCATTCCCTCTTGGCGAGGGTCGGGTGTACCCTTACCTGGGCGACTGGCTGAGTGGCTCCCTCCAGGAAGGAGGCGGGTGGTCAGAGATCTGGCCCTCCAGGTCTGCTCTCAACTGGGCCTCCTTATCAGCGAGGCCAGAGTCGAACTCGGGCGAAGCAGGTGATTTTATTCATCGGGCGCAGCTCGACTCTCTTCGAGCCAGGCGCGGCTCAGCGGACAGGGCAGGTTCTTTCCTCCTTTGCCCGATCATTTCTGGTTGGGCAATTCGCCCCTGCCAGGACTTCCTGCGCCTCCTGGGTCTCATGGCGGCCTGTACGCAGCGTGGTCCGTTGGGCCCGCTGGAACATCGTCCCCTTCAGTGGGGACTGGCCAGCCAGTGGTCCAGCGCTGCTGATCCCTTGGACCAGCTTGTGTCGGTGACACAGGGGATGTGGAGCAGCTCTCAGTGGTGGACCGTTCCAGATCATTTGCAGGAGGCATCCCGTCGTCCGCCCGAGCCGCGGTCTCTCTCTGTCGACCGATGCCTCTCTGATGGGTTGGGGTGCCCATCTGGGGACACGGGCTCATGGCCTCTGGTCCCGGGAGTCCGATGCCACATCAACCTGCTGGAGCTCGAGGCGGTCCGCCTAGCTCTCACCGCCTTTGCTCCGTTCCTCCGGGGTCAAGTGGTCCGAGTCAGGCGGACAATACCACGACCATGTACTATCTAAACCGCCAGGGCGGGGCGCTCCATGCTTCTATGCAAGGCTCTCCGCATTTGGTCACTCGTCTCGCAGCCTGGGCGGATCTCCTAGCCATTCACGTGGCAGGGCCTCCAACACCCTGGCCCGATGCCTGGGCGGATGGGGCTGCATCACAGTGGTCTCTCCTCCGGAGGTAGTACAGCATCTGTTCTCCCTTTGGGGCACACCTCAGGTGGACCTGTTTGCCTCCATGGAGCAGGCTGAGTCTGTTTCATGCCCGCCCCTCAGCGGGGCTCGCTGCAGGGGATGCCTTCTCGAGGCAATGGACCCGAGCCTCTTTTCGCCTTTCCCCATTTCCCTTGATCCACAGGGTGCTTCTCAAGGCGAGGAGGGACAAGGCGCGGGTGATCTGATAGCCCCAGACTGGCCTGTCAGTTCTGGTACCAGATCTCCTCAGTCTCAGCTCCAGGACTCCGCGGCAGCTTCCAGCTCGCCGGACCTGCTCTCAGTCAATCAGGGGAAGGTGTTCCATCGGACCTTCAATCCCTGCACCTGACTGGCCTGGTTCCTGGCGGCTAGAGTTCCAGGCTTTGGGTCTTTCCGGCGAGGTCCTCAATGTAGTTGAGGCGTCCCGTAAGTCGACCAGAAAATGCTATGCCTTCAAATGGAAAAGGTTTTCCATTTGGTGTCAGGAACAAGGGCTTGGACCCTTCCTCCTGTTCCTTAGCAAGCATCTTGGACTATTTATGGTCCCTTTCTAGTCAAGGGCTTAGGTCGGCGACCCTAAGGTGCACCTGGCAGCCATCTCTGCTTACGGGCGCGGGCGGGGAAGCAGTCGATGGCGCAGGGAGAAGGTGGTCTGGCGCTTTTCAGGCCTTGATCACATTCCCTCCAGTCTTGAGAACCCCCACCTCCGTGGGATCTACTGCTGGTACTGGCAAAGCTCATGGGCAAGCCATTGAACCTATGCACAGGTGTGCTCTCTCACCTGGCGTGGAAGACCGCCTTCTTGGTGGCTATCCGTCAGCCAGAAGGATGGGAGAGGCTCCAGGCGCTTTCCATCAGTCTCCTACCTGGTCTTCCACAGGGACAAGGTTGTCCTGCGCCCCACCGAAATTCCTTCCGAAGGTGGTGTGGAGTTTCACCTTAACCAGGTGTTGACTCTGCGGTGTTCTACCCCAATCACACCTCGGAGGAGCCGAATATAGGCTCCATACTGGACCCTAGAGGGCTCGCTTATTATAAGGGCGCCTCGGCTGAGAAATCGGGGAGAGGTTAGCCAGCTGTTTGTCACCCTACGCTGAAGCCGCATCTGGCAGACCTGCAGCCAAGCGGACGATAAGCAGGTGGGTAACCTCCTGCATAGATCTCTGCTATAAGTTGGCGGGCATGGAGCCTCCCAGAGGATAAGAGCTCATTCTACCCAGCATACTGCTGCAGCAGTGGCTGCTTCCAGGGGCGTCCCTATCCAGGAAATCTGCAGGGCTGCTACCTGGAAGTCAGCAAACACCTTCATTACCCACTACCACATCGACCTTGAGTCACGTCGGGATGCTGGTTTTGGGGCCTCGGTTCTCCAGTCTCTCTTTCCCAAGTAAGTATATGGGGGTGTGCGTCTTGCCTCCCTCCTCCCGGAGAACTGCTAAGGTCTGCTGCCAATGAGTGTGGATGAACAACATATCCATGTCCCTAGAAATACAGGTTACTCACCTGTAACAGGAGTTCTAGGAATGGTATATGTTGTTCATCCACCGCATTCCACCCGACCTCGGCCGGCCGCGCAACCTGAGCTTCAGCGGGCAGATCTGGCGTCATGGGGCGGAGCCGAGTTATACCACGGGTGGGTGGGAGGAGCAAGCTGAAGACCTTCCGGCCAAGATTTAAAGCGGCAAGGATACTGCCAATGGTGTGGATGAACAACATATACCATTCCTAGAACTCCTGTTACAGGTGAGTAACCTGTATTTATTGCTTGGAAATTGGTCCTAATGGTGTAACCTGCTGCAAGAGCTGTTTCTCGGAGTAAGATAGTACAGTTACGTAAGAACTTACCGTAACAGTAGATCTTTGAGAACAGCTCTTGCAGCAGGTATTTTCCCTCCCACCATCCCCGCTGGAGGTAGATTCTAGTTCCAACATCCTTCTCCTAGGATCAGGTGTCTCAGCATCTCTCTGACTGCCGTTTGATGGCGGATCCTCAGTCTCCTCTTCTGATGTCATCCAGCGGCCGGGAGTCTCCGGGGGGAGAACTGGGGATTCTGGGGACCGCCTCCTTATGTACTATGCATGATGTTGGGGCGGGACCAACGTCGGGGGCAGTCCCCGCTGAATACTGCTAGCTAGAAAATTTCTGTGGGGTCCTGGTGCCTGCCGGCTTCAGTCCTAATGGTGTAACCTGCTGCAAGAGCTGTTCTCGAAGATCTACTGTTACGGTAAGTTCTTACGTAACTGTACTTTCTAGGAGTGGTATATGTTGTTCATCCACACGGACCCACCTGACCTCCCCAGCTGTAGATGCACACACCCTGGCTTCCAGTGGGCTAAGATCTGGTGTCATGGGGCGGAGCCGAGGTGTATATACCACCTGGGTGGATGCAAGGAGCCAACCTGAAGACTTCCGGTGAGATTTAAAGCGGAAGGGGACATGCCAATGAGTGTGAATGAACAACATATACCAATCCTAGAACTACTGTTACAGGTGAGTAACCAGTTTTCACTCACCTGTAATGGTAGTTCTAGGAGTGGTATTTGGTGTTCATCCACACTGACTCACCCGAGCTCCCCTGGTAAGTGGCACACCAATTTTCACTTCCAGCGGGAAAGATCTGACATCACAGGGCAGTGCCAAGGGAGTTGCCGCCCTGGTGCGTGGGAAGAGCCAACTTGAAGACCTTTCGGGAAGCTATCTAAAGGGAAAGTATTCTGTCAGAATAGTGGATGAACACCATCAGCCACTAAAATTACCGTTACAGATGAGTAACCTGTATTTTCAGGGGAAGGCAGTTTCTGTCTTTGGGGCAAGTTTGCCCTATTCTTTCTTTCCACCCTTTGTGCCAAAAAAAAGAATGTGTTGTTAAAAGGACCCATTCTGGTCGCTGTTTTTCTACATTTTCCCTTTTTTAAAAAAAAAAAAAGAGAGAGAGAGAGAGAAAAGATGTATAGGGGAGAGAACGAAAGAGATGCAGGCTGTTATACCCTTGTCTCCCCCCCCCCACACACACACATATGCACACTCCTTGTGTGAGGGGGATCTATAGTTTTGCTGGGTTTGGTACAGTAGTGCTGCAGAGCTTATTCCCAAAATAGGTTCTGTCCCTCCTCCATGGAGGTACTGCTTGGTAGTCTGCATATTGTCAGAATACAGCAAGACTTCATGTTGTTTGAAGAAAAAATTACTCACCTTAGTAATTGTGTTTCTTCTAATGGAGTCTTGCTGTATTCTGATCTCCCTTCCTGCCTTCCCTCTCAGAACCTGGTTTTTGGGAAGTGGGCTGGCAGGCGCAGTGCTGTACCTCAGGGGTGCACTTGGCACTCTACCCTTTTAGAGGGGGAGAGTGGGTTATGTTATATTGTTTTGGGTAAGTTATAGTCGTTCACTACCTATTTTTTTCTTTTGGATTTCTCGACTGGAGTCTTTTGGGATCCAGAATACTTGGTTGCCCTTTAGGCTAGTAATTTTGCAATTTCCACACAGTAGGTGTAGTTAGTATTAGCTCGTAAGAATCTGACGGTTACACTTGAAAGTGCAGCAGACAGAGGTTTGAAAGGAGCTCGAGCTCAGTGTTCTATGCTCTGGCATAGTTAACTCTCTCCTCTCCAGAGCAGTTCAAGTGCTTGGGCGAACTGCATATTGTCTGAATACAGCAAGACGCCATTAGAAGAAACACAGCTACTGAGGTGAATAATTTTTTCATCTGCTTCATGGGCATCACTGTCTCTGATGTTAGCTCCCTTCCTCCAAAACTCTTAAAGGCATATGCTCCCACTGGGTCCTAGTGCCTCCAGCTTAGACCCTCCAGTGATGAATGGTGAAGATATTCTGGAAGATCAATAATTATGGTGAGTATGTAATTTCATTTTTTTTTTTAACTTCTCCAGAAAATCTCACCAGTATTCTTAAACAGACTCCGATTTAGTGGTCTCTCCATGCACATGCTCAGTTGTGTAAATATCTGTGTATTTCCCTCACCTAGAATTTATTCCAGCCAATCTTCCATAGCCCTAAGCCCATTCCTGCTAGTTTTTTGCCATTGGCTGACCACACCACAGTAAGATTTCTTGGATGGGGGGATGTTTGATTTACCCACCCTTCAAAATAGATATGCATTGTCAACCCAGACAATTTTCAAATATCGCAGCTATCTCATGCCTACTGTCTTATTTGTCTCCCCAGCAGTCTCCTGCAGTCTCCGTGATTTATCAAACTCTGCAGTTGCTGGATCCAGAAAAGATGTCCAGGATATGTTTTTATTGGCAAGACATCTTGAAATTAGACTGGACATCAGTAGACTGGGAAGGAGTGCGGGGTGATGAAACGGGAAGCCAGTTATGAATAATAATAATGAGGTACTCACATTATTTACAAAGACCCCCCCCGCATTTCCTTTTCATTCTATCCTGTCCTCTACTTTTAATTCATATCTATCCTAACTTTTCGTGCCAGGGTGGCCAACCTGGCAATTCTATATCTTTACTATACTATCCCTTTATGCCAAACTTCTTTGTTTCTACATCTTTTAAATATTTAAAAACTGAGCGGTTTGCCTGTGATATAGTTATGTACCCTTACAGTATGCCCTTGTAGAGAGTTATGCAGCCAAACCCCTGTTCTGCTTTTATTGAACAGCCCTTGCTGTGAAATGGTAGAAAGAAATGTTTAAAATGCTTAAAAGCAGCACTATGCACTTTGAAATTAGAGAGTGAGTGAGTGGTAGTGGAGTAAGTGTGCTACGATGCACATTAGCACCCATGAGGACCCTGCGCGTATTCGCACTGGAAAGGATCCCCAAAATGGACTGCAGTGCTTCAGAATCGCAGCCGCTTGTTGCAATTCACTAAAGAAGGGAGCACCTGGTCAGCGGCAAGAGGAGGATGCAGCTGTGTACTGTTGCCATGGAGAAGCTCCTCTGATGCCCGATGCACTGGAATGTATCCGCTTCACGGATACGATTTAAAGGAGGTTGCTGATGTTGAACTAAATGTAGGACACTACAGGCAGGTGGATTTAAGCCCTGTAGTGCCCTCAGAAGTATTTAAATGTTTTTTCTTTTTATTGTATTGGCCCCAAAGTTTAAGGAGAGGCTGTAGGTTGGCACCAGGCCAAAATGAGAGATTGTAGCTGTTGGCTGCAATTACAAGCCATCAGATAGGACTGCTGCCCCAGAAAGTAGTCTAAATGTGCCAGAATGGGACATAGAACCTGAAAAAGCAATTGATATGCTTTTTCAGAGTCAAACAGAGAAATTAAAATGTTTTGCTATAAAAGTAAATTTTTGCTGGAAAATGGAATCTTAACCTGGAAAGAACACAGATAGGGAGTGCACCCCTCATCTGTTCTTCTTTACTAAGGTTAGCTATTCACTTTCTAACATGTTAAACCAAGTTATATTGCCTTTTGAATAAAAGGAAAAACACTGTTTTGTTTTATTTACCTGACTGTGGCTGACCCTGGAAAGTTCCTATTATAGGACTGGCGGCCCATGAAATGGCTGACTATATAGGAATCGAAGAGAAGAGTCACACAAGAGGGAAGGGCTTAACCCCAAATCATGCCCACTCCAGAAATTAAGGTCTCTACAGGAGTTATAGGACCTATTGTGTGACCGGTCTTAAGAATTATAGAATAGCCACATCTGTGTGTCCTGATAGCGTTTACAGACCAGTGTGAATGTTCTAGGAAAGATTAGAATAGTACAGTTCTTTCTTGTCTGTCACATGGTCATGATGCAGTAGCCTCAGGCACTATATAAACTGTCCACTAGGGAACAAGTTTAGAGGTGGGTCAGTATTCGACTGACCACAAGTGGAGGAGGTTGTTTGCAGGCTTTTCACACAAAAATGCTTTATTGGACGAAAGGATAAGATTTTGTTCAGGAGCTTGAATCAAGCGTATTTCCTGTGTTGGATGGATGTGAATTTAACACCAATATTTTCCTTTCTGTAAAGTTTTTTTTTTTTGTCTAAAAATAAAATGATCAATGCATTTGCATGCATTTTTATGCATCTTGAATATCATCTTGACATCTGTTATTTCCCACACTTCAAATAACGTGAAGTCTTGCTGTGTTCTGACAATTGCAGTTAGCTCCAGCACTTGAACTGTCCCGGAGAGTGAAGGGTTAAAATTCTATGCCAGGCATAAAACGTTGAGCTCGAGCTCGGTTGAAAACTCTGTCTGTAGTACTTTGAAACCAAACCATCAGATTATTTTCTCTGCCTCACTGAACAGTCACTCTGGAGATTTCTCCTGCTCGGTTCAAAGTCGGTTAAAGTTGTCGGTTTTAGTCCACAATAGTTCCGTTTGTCGGTTCAGGACTCTGTCTGTGGTACTGTAAGCACTTAGGATAGTTATTGTGTGGAAATTGTAAAACTGTATTTTTTTCGGTCAGTTCAGCTGAACTGATCCTTTAGGAAAATCTTTTGTGAAAAAGCTTAGTGTGTGGTTACCGGTCCGTATCGGTTTTAAAAAAACATGAATTGAATGTTCTAGGGACATGGATATGTTGTTCATCCACACTGTCTGGCAGGCATCCTTGCTGCTTTAAATCTTGCCGGAAGGTCTTCAAGCTGGCTCCTCCACCCACCCACCGGGTGGTAAAACTCTCAGCCCCATGGCCTTAGATCTTCCTTACCGCTTGAAGCTCAGGTTCCCTCCTTAACGCTCTGCGTATAAGACTGGTTCCTAATTCTTGAATTTTGAAATTAAAGTTTTTGCTAAAGACTTGGTCTTCTCTCCTGCTATACGATGGACCGTCGACTCGGTTTCCGGAGATGCCCTGCGGGCGAGAAGATGTCTCGGGCGGATCCGCACTCCTCGTCGTCTACTGCCTGGGCCTTGAAGCCGACCCGCGGGCCTGCGACCTGTGCTCTTCCTTTCGACTACAGTCCTCGAGACCGTGCTGCCCGTTTACAACTGGGGCGTCCCGAGGAGCGATTTCCTCCGGTGAAGTCAAAAGAGGCCCAGTTGGCGGTGTCCGCGGCGGCGGGCTCGGTGGATCAGCTCGAGCAGATGATCGCCCTCGAAGAGGAGGCGGCGCGGGCCGCTTCTACCTCGGCTGCGGCATTTGTCCCGCTCTCTCTCGGTGCCTCTTATTCAGCTTCTTTTAAGGAGCTTTGTTTGACCCTCTCTACTAAAGGTGAGGGACCAACTTCTTCTGGACCATTTTCTCGGTCCAAAAGAGACAAAGGTAAGTCTCACCGTCGATGCTCTTGGGGCGGAAGATCCCTCTCCCGAGGTTGTCGGCCGTCGACCTGATCGACTGCTCGGCTCGGCCACTGGTCTCACGGTGTCCCCATCAGGCCAGTTGACCGAGACTCCCGTCGGCAGCGGTCGAGATTTTCTCGACCCGTTAGGCAGGTTGTCAGCTAGAAGCGAGAATCCCTCCCGGTGGGAGTTGAGGACCCGTTGGCTCATCTGTACCTCCGGTTCCGGAGCCAGGTTGAATCTTCGAACTGAAGTGCGGTTCCCCGACACCTCCCTGCACCGTCCTCGGAAAGCCAAGGTTCTCGAGTCTCGGACTTCTTGGCGGTCCAACCCGATCCGCCGTTAGTCCTCTTCCTCCTCCTCGGACGAGGGAAGCCCCGGTATGAGATACGTCGAATGGGGAACTCATGTGGCAACAACTCCTTCTGACGGGAATAAGCCGACACCGTCATCTTCCCGACCATTAAGTGGCTGTCACGGGCGGCCGAAACAATCCCTCGTTTTATCCGAGGCCTGTTCCCAGGCCGGTTGTTCGGCCAAAACCAGCTGCCCACTGATTCCGGTGGAACCTCCGCCTCCACAGCCGTTAGTTGGGGCTCCGACCAAAAATTCTCGGTCGGCTCAGGGACTGCCCCATAGGCTGTCTGTCACCCTCACTCCCGATCGACCTCGGCAGGTGGAGGTGGCTCAGACCGAGGCAGCTCTTTGAGGACTCTTCGAGTCGAAGCGATTCCTCCCTTTCTCCAAGCGAATGGACTTGGGAGTCCTCAGGAGGACAGTCGGTGGATGATAGCCCTTCGTCCTTCCTGGGATTGCTTGGCTCATCTCGAGTCCACGGGATGAAGCTCGAACCCGTTTCTAAGTGGGCCAGGTATCCCCTCACGGAGATTCTGGACCGAGGGGATTCCCTCGGAGGCCTTTCGGTGGCCGAGGCCATAGTGGGCCTGGCCTTGGAGCTCTGGCGGCCCTGCTTCCTGCCCTGCGCCTTCGGCCAGGATGGCCAGAAGTATGTGGTCCCTACGGTTCCTTGTCTGGTTTTGGAACACCCCTCGGCCGAGGGTTAGTTACCGACAGCGTTTTCAGCGTGCCGAGAGCGCTAGGGATGTGGACAAACCTTCCGACAAGGGTCCAAGAAATGGACTATTCGGCGAAAAGTCTATGCTCGTCCTCCCTCAGCCTCGCCCAGGCCAGTTCGGCCATCCTTATGGCACATTTCTCTCATGCCCTGTTGGGCTCCCTGGATGAGTGCGTCCCTCATCTTCCAGCGGATCTGCAGAACGCGGTCAGGCAGATGCGGGACCAGGGCAGGGCAGTGGCCAAACAGCAGCTCCAGACTGCTTTAGACATTGGGGACTCATGTGCCAGGTCTGTGGCGGCCGCAGTGGCTATGCGTCGTCAGGCTTGGCTGAGGATATCCACCTTTACTCCGGATACCCAGCACAAGTTGGCGGATGTTCCCTTTTTGGGGACCGACCTCTTTGGCCCTGGGGTGGAAGGTCACCTGCAGAGGATCGAGAAGTCCAATGCTACCTTGGACTCGGTCTCTTCCGCTCAGAAGGACAAAGGCCGCAAACCACAGCCTAAGCCCTTTCGTCCTTCTGCGCCCACGGCGCGTCCGGCCCAGCAACGTCAGGGCCAGCAGGCTCGGGCTTGGCATCCCAAACCCAAGCCCGGGGCTTCCTCCAACAGGAAGCAGGGAGGTCCCTCGGCCGGTCCCTCCTCCAAGCCTGCCCAATGATGGGCTGAGGGGTGTCGCCCCCAACCCCGTCACCTCACCCCAGGTTCCCCCCGTGAGGGGACGGCTCCGGCACTTCCTTTCCGCCTGGTCCGTTATTACCACGGACAGGTGGGTGCCGGAAGTGGTGGGAAAAGGCCTGCCTCTAGAATTCGAGCAGGCCCCGCCCTTCAGAGCCGTCGCACCTCGGGGGGCCTCGGGGTCCGCAGCCTCACTGTCGGCTCGTCGGGCCAACATCGCTCTCCTCCTCCAAAAGGAGGTGATCAGGGAGGTGGCGGACCCTCCCTCAGACCTGAGGTTTGTGTCCAGGTACTTCCTGGTTCCGAAACGGACGGGGGGCTGGCGCCCCATTCTCGACCTACACGACCTAAACAAGTTCCTAAGGTCTCAAACCTTCAGGATGGTCACTCTGGCTCAGATAATACCATCCCTGGAACGCGAGTGGTTCTGCTCTCTGGACCTGCAGGATCGTTCTTTCCGTCCCTATCCATCTGTCACATCAGAGATTCCTTCGCTATCGGCGGAGGGATCCCTTCGAGTTCGAGCCATGCCCTTGGCTTATCTCCAGCTCCCAGGGTCTTCACCAAATGCATAGCAGTGGTGACAGCTTTCCTGTGGCTGAGGGGTCAGTGTACCCTTACCTGGATGATTGGCTGATAGCAGCCCCTCCAGACAGGAGGTGGAGGCGGTCCAGAGATCTGGCCCTCAGGTTTGCTCTCAAATCGGCCTTCTCATCAACGAGGCCAAGTCAGAACTCGAGCGAAGCAGGTGATTCTGTTTATCAGGGCAGACACGGCTTCCCGGACGGACAGGCGAGTTCTTACCTCCTTTGCCCAATCATTTCTGGTTGGGCAATCGCGCCCTCCCGGGACTTCCTCGCCTCCTGGGTCTCATGGCGGCCTGTACCAGCGTGGTCCATTGGGCATGCTGGCATGTGCCCTCTTCAGTGGGGACTGGCCAGCCAGTGGTCTGCGCTGCGATCCATTGGACCAGCTAGTGGCGGTGACTCAGGAGATGTGGAACGCTCTCCGGTGGTGGACCGTTCAACTGATCTGCAGGAGGGCATCCCGTTTGTTCGCCCGAGCCGACGGTCTCTCTATCGACCAATGCCTCTCTGATGGGTTGGGGTGCCCATCTGGGGAACACAGGCGCATGGCCTCTGGTCCCTGGGGAGTCGATGCCACATCAACCTGCTGGAGCTCGGCGGTCCGCCTAGCTCTCACCGCCTTTGTTCTGTTTCTCCGGGGTCAAGTGGTCCGAGTCAGGCGGACAATACCACGACCATGTACTACCTAAACCGCCAGGCGGGACACGTTCCATGCTTCTATGCAAGGAAGCTCTCCGCATTTGGTCACTCGTGGCAGCTTGGGTGGATCTCCTAGCCATTCATGTGGCAGGAGCCTCCAACACCCTGGCCGATGCCCTAAGCCAGATAGGGGCTGCATCCCACGAGTGGTCTCTCCTGCCGGAGGTAGTACAAGATCTGTTCTCCCATTGGGACACACCTCAGGTGGACCTGTTTGCCTCCAGGGAGAACGCGAAGCTGAGGCTGTTCCATGCCCGCCCCCCTCAGCAGGGCTCGCTGCAGGGGGATGCCTTCTCGAGGCCGTGGTCCCCGGGCCTCTTCTACGCCTTCCCCCATTTCCCTTGATTCACAAGGTGCTTCTCAAAGCAAGGAGGGACAAGCGCAGGTGATTCTGATAGCCCCAGACTGGACCCGCCAGTTCTGGTACCCAGATCTCCTCAGCCTCAGCTCCAGGCTCCCGAGGCATCTTCCAGCTCGCCCGAACCTGCTCTCAGTCAATCAGGGGAAGGTGTTCCATCCGGACCTTCAATCCCTGCACCTGACGGCCTGGTTCCTGAGCGGCTAGAGTTCCAGGCCTTGGGTCTTTCAGACGAGGTCCTCAATGTTGTTGAGGCGTCCCGTAAGGAGTCGACCAGGAAATGCTATGCCTTCAAATGGAAGAGATTTTCCATTTGGTGTCAGGGCAAGGGCTTGGACCCTTCCTCCTGTCCTTTGGCAAGCATCTTGGACTATTTATGGTCCCTTTCTCATCAAGGGCTTAGGTCGACCACCCTAAGGGTGCACCTGGCAGCCATCTCTGCTTACCGGGCGCGGGCCGTGGAGCAGTCGGTGGCGCAGGAGAAGGTGGTCTGGCGCTTTTTCCAAGGCCTTGATCACATTTCCCCTTCGGTGCGAGAACCTCCACCTCCGTGGGATTTACTGCTGGTACTGGCAAAGCTCATGGGCAAGCCATTCGAACCAATGCACAGGTGTGAACTCTCTCACCTGTCGTGGAAGACCGCCTTCTTGGTGGCTATCACGTCAGCCAGAAGGATGGAGAACTTCAGGCACTCTGCGCCGAGTCTCCTTACCTGGTCTTCCACAGGGACAAGGTTGTCCTCGCCCCCACCGAAATTCCTTCCGAAGGTGGTGTGGAGTTTCACCTTAACCAGGTGTTGACTCTGCGGTGTTCTACCCCAATCACACCTCGGAGGCGAATACAGGCTCCATACTTTGGACCCTAGAAGGCTCGCTTATTACAAGGGCACGGCTGAAGTCGAGGGAGAGGTTCGCCAGCTGTTTGTCACCTACGCTGAAGCAGCACCTGCAGACCTGCAGCCAAGCAGGCGATAAGCAGGTGGGTCACCTCCTGCATAGATCTCTGCTATAAGTTGGCGGCATGGAGCCTCCCAGAGGATAGAGCTCATTCTACCGCCATACTGCTGCATTGGTGGCTGCTTCCAGGGACGTCCCGATCCAGGATATCTGCAGGGCTGCTACCTGGAAGTCAGCACACACCTTCATCACTCATTACCACATCGACCTTGAGTCACGCTGGGATGCTGGTTTTGGGGCCTCGGTTCTCCAGTCTTTATTCCCTAAGTAGGGGGTGTGCGCCTTGCCTCCCTCCTCCCGGAGAACTGATAGGAGTCTGCCAGACAGTGTGGATGAACAACATATCCATGTCCCTAGAAATACAGGTTACTCACCTGTAACAGGAGTTCTAGGAATGGTATATGTTGTTCATCCATACGACCCACCCGACCTCCCGGCTTCGACGCACAACCTGAGCTTCCAGAGGGCCAGATCTGGCGTCATGGGGCGGAGCCGAGAGTTTTACCACCCGGGTGGGTGGGAGGAGCCAGCTTGAAGACCTTCCGGCAAGATTTAAAGCGGCAAGGATACCTGCCAGACAGTGTGGATGAACAACATATACCATTCCTAGAACTCCTGTTACAGATGAGTAACCTGTATTTTTTTTCCAACACCCGTAACACGGTGAGAAACCAGTGGGGGAGTCTTGCCTGGTGGTTGCGGTATAAAGGGTAAGTTTTGTTAGGTTGGCCATGTCTGAGAAACCCAAGAAAAAAACGGGGCCCACTGGGTTTCAACACTGCAGTGTGTATGTGGAGGTATTTGCAAAGGCCGATCCCTACACCACTTGTGTTTACTGTCTGGGGTTTGACCACCTCGATTCAGACTGCCAAATTTGCAAGAATTTCCCTAAGTCTACTTTGGGTAAAAGGTTAGGTAGACTTAGGGATACGGAGGCCGAAATCCGCTGACCTGGAAGGCAGCCAGTTGATTCCTACGGACCAGAGGTGCCCTCTGACCAGGCGATACTTCTTCGGGCAAGAGAGAGTCGATCCTGAGGATCGGTTCCTTCTAGAAAGCGCAGGATAAATCGGCGGTTGGATCCAGACCTTCATGTTCCAACCACGAAGAGATAGCCAAGCGATTGGTTGTTGAATCGCTTCATCTGGTTCCGACCGATCCGGCACCTTCTTGCAGGGGTTGATTCGGTTGGTTCCCAGTTCAGGATTATTCCTGAAGATTTTTACGAACGGAGTTTGAGGAGAGGGATTTTGAAGAGGATGATTATGGCGGTGGAAGTCTGGATGTTCCTGTGGAACTGGACATCTCCCCAGACAGATCTTCTGGTGTTTCCCCTCCTAGGCTTTCTGAGTCCCCTCCCCAATTTCTGTTTTACAGAAAAGTGGCTCAAACCCTCCAGCTTCCTATGGAGGAGGCTGTGGAGGATCAGGAGGAGCCTGATTTTGTTGAGATGATGGACATCCCAGAGTCTAAGAGACTGTCTATTTCCCTCCACAAGTCCTTTGGGAAACTGACACAAAAAATTCTAAGGTCTCCTAACTCTGTACCTCCTGTTGACGGGAGAATGGACAAGAGGTACACCTTATCAGGCTCGAATACGGAGTTTTTCTGTCAGCAATGCAGCCATGTTGGGGTAGTGCAGGCTGCAGCCTGTGACAAGGCAAACATTTCCTTAGCTTCACCTCCCCCCCAGACAAAGACTCCAGGAAGATAGATGGCATGGCGAAGAAGCAGTACATGGCATCATCTTTGGACTCAGGCAGGCTAACTATATGACTCCATACAGCCAGGTACCAGAAGTCCAGGTGGGACACTGTACTGGCACTGGCTAAACAGACTCCCCAGCTAGCCAAGGAGCTGGTGGGGGTTGCTGCTGATGGGATCGAGGCATCAAAGGTGCAGTTTCATGCTGCTGTGGACTCCAATGATGTGTCATCGCTACATCTGTGGCTCTTCAGAGAATGGCTTGGCTCAGATATGCTAGCTTTTCGCAGGACAACCAGGCTAAGGCCATGGATTTCCCTGTGGTGGGTAATTCTATGTTTGGGCCTCCTCCTAAATCCCCTCCGGAGGATCCTTTTTTTTACGGAGTTGCTGCGCAAAATCCAGGAGGTTCATAAGTGGCATTCCTTGGAGCCAGATCCCCAGTGTAAGAAGCTCGCTGAGCATCTGGATCTGCCCGTGACAGCTCCCACCTTGGTGCCACCCTGGATTGAGCCTCATGCCGATCTTGTTTCCACTATTTGGAAGCAGCCATCGACTTCCCACTTCCTCGGAAGTCGAACAGGCTATATCAGGCTCCGAGGTGCTGACTTTTAGATTCTCACCCTCGGCCTGATTTGGTGTGATTAGTGCCACTCATGGCGGACAGCTAACCCAAAATATCTGAGCTCGTTTCCGCCTGACAAAGAATCCCGTCTTCTGGATCAGTATGGGAAGAAGATCTATGCTTCTTCCACTCTGGGTATTAGGGCCCTAAATTTTGTCGGTCATATGGGGGATTACCAGAAGGCTATTCTTAGTGAGGTGGAATCCAAATTGGACTCCCTTCCAGACTCTCAAGTCAAACAGGAAGTGGCTGACCTCGTCTGCTCTGCTCGTTCGGCCAGTTGGCACATGTTTCGTGCTACTTACAATGCAGTGGACACTGCTGCTAGGAGCTCCGCTTTCGCTGTAGGCTTACGGCATTATGCCTGTCTCCGTGTGTCAGGGTTGGTCCCGGAAGTGCAGTCCGCTATTCAGGAAGCGCCCTTCCGGGGTTCTGCGCTGTTCGGTGGTGATGTCAAAGACATTATCCCCAAGCTGCAGGAGAAGGGGACTGCACTGAAGTCTGTGGACTCCATGTATCATCCCCATCAAACGCAGCGCTGTCCCTTTCGCAGACTGAATCAGCTAAAGGCGCAACCCCAGCTAAAGCGGGCCGCTAAACACTGGGCCCCTCCAGCTGCCAAGACCCCTCCGCTCAAAAAAGCAGTGGGTGCTTCAGCTGCGACGCTGCCCCACACCACCTGACTCCTTTCCTCTCCCACAGCCTCTGGGCCTTCCGGAGGAACTGGTAGAGGGAGGTTTCCCTCCATCTCCCGGGCTGGTAGAGGATAACTTCAGAATCCTGGATGCTCCCGCTGATCATAGAAGGACACTCAATAGAGTTTCTCCAGAAACCACCTCGTCATGCTCCCTCAAGGTCGTCGTAATCTCGGGAACACCTTCTTCTGGTCCAGGAAGAGATTGCAGCACTTTTGCTGAAGGAGACGATAGAGCTCGTCCCCCTTTCTTTTCAGGGAACTGGTTACTATTCCCACTTCTTCCTGGTCCCGAAGAAGACAGGAGATATAAGGCCAATTCTCGACCTCAGTTCCGTGAACTTATTCGTAGAGTACAAGAGGTTCAAGATGCTCGCCCTGCAGGGCCTCCTGCCCCTCCTTCGGCCGAGACAGTGGCTGTGCGCTCTGGATATGCAGGATGCTGACCTGCACATCCCTATCCACCCTTCTCACCGCAAGTACCTCCGTTGTGACCACTACCAGTTCAAGGCCTTCCCATTTGGTCTTTCCTCTGCACCCCAGGTGTTCACCAAATGCCTTTCGGTAGTAGCGGCCTACCTGCGTGTCCAGGGGTGCAGGTTTTCCCATACCTGGACAATTGGTTCCTGGCGGCCCTGTCCAGGGAGGATCTCCTGCGCTTCCTTTCCCTTACCCAAGGGGTGTTTTTCTCCCTGGGCATCACCATCCACCACTCCAAGTCCCACTTGATCCCGTCCCAGAGGCTCCAGTTTATCGGGGCGATCCTCTACCTAACCTCTGGCAGGGCTTTCCTGCCACCGGACAGGGCGGTCACACTCCAGGCTCAGGTCAGCCTGTTGTCTGGCCGCAGGCGGGTCAGTGCCAGGTCGGTCCTTCGCCTCCTCGGGCTTATGGTGGCTGCAGTCCCAACAGTCCCTCACGCTTGGCTCCACATGAGGATCTCTCAGTGGACACTTCGGTCTCAGTGGGATCAGTTGGTGGATGACCTTGACCAGCTTGTCCTAGTCTCCTCCCCCATGGTTCGGGACTTGCAGTGGTGGATGGTTCAGGAGAACCTGTGTCGAGGAATTCCCTTCTGTTTTTCTCCCCCCTCCCAGACTCTGACCACAGACGCCTCAGGCGAAGGTTGGGGAGCCCATTTCGGACCTCTCAGGACCCATGGCTCCTGGTCCAAGCTCAAGAAAACGCTTCACATCAATGTGCTCGAGCTTTGGGCAGTGCTTTATGCTCTTCAAGCTCTGCATCTGCATCTCCTTCCCGGCCACTTAGCCACCCGGACACAGGCCACCCGGACAGTATGTGTGTGGTATGGTACATCAACAAACAGGGAGGGACTCATTCCTACCCTCTTTGCAGGGAAGCAATGCGAGTTTGGCATTGGGTAGTACAGCACAACCTCCACCTCACGGCAATTCACGTCCTGGGGGTTGAGAACACCTTAGCAGACAAACTCAGTCACTCGTCTGCTTAAGCTCACAAGTGGGAATTGGATTAGGGGGTCTTAGACAATATCTTCCTATGTTGGGGAACACCACAGGTGGACCTGTTCGCCTCACCTCTTAACGCAAAGCTTCCAGACTTCTGCTTGCTCGCTCCAGAGCGCAGCATTTTTTGGAGAGACGCTCTGTCTCTAGATTGGAAGGACAGATTCGTCTATGCTTTCCCCCCAATCCCTTTGATTCCGAGAGTCTTACTGAAACTCGGCTCAGAAGAAGCACCAATGATACTGATCACTCCTTTTTGGCCCAGGCAAGTTTGGTTCTCTCTTCTGCAACAATACTCAGAGGAACCTCCTCTTCCTCTTCCTCTGTCGCGACTTTTACTGAGCCAGGATCAGGGGACCCTGGTCCATCCAGGTCTCAAGTCCCTTCAACTGCACGCATGGCTCCTGCAGATGTAGCTCAAGCCCGATTTGGGGTTTCACCCCAAGTGGCTGAGATTCTGGTGGAGGCTAGAAAACCCTCCACTAGGTCTAACTGTGCCATGAAATGGAAACGGTTCACAATCTGGGCCGCTTGAAAAGATTTTGAGCCTTTCTCATGCTCTGTTGGGCGGCTGCTGGATTACCTCGCCACTTCTTGATCTGGGTCTCAGTCACTCGTCCTTGAAGGTACACATAGCGGCCATTTGGCCTACCATGTCCCTTTTGCAGACAGGACGTTTGCTCAGCTGGAGGTCTCTAAGACTTTCCTTAGAGGGTTCTCCACTTAAGACCCCTATTCAGGTTCCTGCTCCTCCTTGGGATTTGAATTTCATCCTCGAGAAGCTTACTCTGTCTTCTTCCAGACCAGCAGCCTCAGCAGACATGAAGTTCCTCTCATGGAAGACTCTCTCCCAGTGGCCATTACTTCTGCTCAGAGGATTTCCGACTCCAGGCCCTGATGTGAAAATTCTGTATTTGATTTTCACAAGGAATGTGTGACTCTACACACCAACCCTAAGTTTCTCCCAAGGTGGTAGCGGAATCTACATTGAACCAGTCCATAGAGTTACCTGCTTTCTTTCGCAACCTCCAGTCAAGGGAGTAGCTCTTACACACTCTGGACATTCACCAAATTCTGAGATACTACTAACAGAACAAAGATCTCAGAAAGACTGATCAACTGTTTGTCTCTTTGCCCACAAAAGAAGGCAATGCTGTTTCTAAGTAATGCCTGTCCAAATGGTTGGCTCATTGCATCACTTTCTGTTATGACAAGTACAACAAGACCCTTCGGGTCAAGTGAAAACCACTCCACCAGAGAGAGCTTCCTCAGCGGCTTGTTTCAAAGAATGTGTCAGCAGCGGACATCTGTGCTGCCGCCAGTTGGACTTCCGTCCATACCTTTACAAAACATTACAATTTGGATATTGCCTCTGCCCGTAGAGAGCAGGCTTGAGCTTCTGTTTTGCAAGGCCTCCTTTCTAAAGCCTTCACAGCTAGAGGATCTACTTTGAGTAGCTTTCCTCCTCCGTTTGCTTCTTCTTGTTCCAGACTGCTTGGGACTCAGTCCTATATGAATTACCTGTTGCAAAGAGCCCTCTCGAAGTAAGATGGTACAGTTACGTAAGAACTTACGTAACAATAGATCTTGAGAGAGGCTCTTGCAATAAATATACTTCCGCCCTCCATCCCCTAAGCTTTTCAGCTCCTTTTCCAGGTTGGGAAATATCACTTCTCTCTCATCTGTCCCGTTTGGCCTTTGGCGAGAAAAGAACTAGAAAAGCGGGTGTGGGGACCACCCCTTTATACTGGCGTCATATGGCGTCGGTCACCTGATGTGGGGGCGGTCCCCCGCCAGAGACTGCTAGCTAGAAATCTTTCTGTGGGATCCTGACGCTTGCCGGCGTCAGTTCTATATGTAATTACCTACTGCAAGAGCCTCTCTCGAAAATCTACTGTTACGGTAAGTTCTTACGTAACTGTACTTTTTGGTTGCTGTTACCTCTGCCAGACGTATTGGTGAATTGCAAGCCCTGTCAGTTGAGCCTGACTTCATTTCATTCCATAGAGATAAGGTGGTCCTTAGAACTGATAGAAGGTTCTTACCCAAAGTGGTTTCTGATTTCCGCTTAAACCAATCTGTGTCTCTTCCTGTGTTCTTTCACTGATTATACCTCCTCAGGAGAGCAGAGGCTACACAGTTTAGATGTTAAAAGGGCCGTTAGTTACTTCATAGAACATACAAAGGATCACAGATTTGACTCCCTCCAGTTATTCCTCACTTATGGAGAAGTAGGTAAGGGCAGACCTGCCACCAGAGAACCATTGCCAGGTGGATTGTGTCCTGTATCTAATTCTGCTATGAGAAACTGGGAAAATTTCACCCTCAGGCCTGAGGCTCATTCCACTAAAGTGCAGCTGCATCTTTGGCTCGGCCAGGGATATTCCTTTGTTAGAAATTTGCCAAGCAGCCACCTGGAACACAGTTCATACCTTCACCAAGCATTACTCTCTGGATATCCAGGCTAGGAGTGATGCTAGGTTTGGCACAGCAGTACTTCAGAGCCTATTCCCAAAGTAGGTTCTGTTCCTTGGAGGTACTGCTTGGTAGTCTGCAATTGTCAGAATACAGCAAGACTTCATGTTATTTGAAGAAAAATTACTCACCTTAGTAATTATGTTTATTCTAATGGAGTCTTGCTGTATTCTGACCTCTCAACCTCTCCTCTCAGAACCTGTTTTGGGAAGTGGGTGGGCAGGTGCAGTGTTGCACCCAGGGTGTCTTCAGACCACTTTCTGTTGTGTTGGGTGCTTTGCGTTTGATTAGTTAAGAATGTTTGTGCTTTATTGCCTGGTTTTTGGTCTTTGGGTTTCCTGTCTTGAGTCTTTTAGGAATCTAAAGCCTTTGTTGCCAGTTGGCTAGTAGGAATTTTACAATTTCCACATTATCTAGTCAGTGAGTTTTAGCTTGTAAGAATCTGACAGTTTGGTTTCAAAGTACTACAGACAGAGTTTTCAACCGAGCTTGAGCCCAACGTTCTATGCCTGCCATAGAATTTTAATCCTTCACTCTCCGGGGCAGTTCAAGTGCTGGAGCTAACTGCAATTGTCAGAATACAGCAAGATACCCTTTGCCTATCTGAAACATGGCTAAAACCCTCCACCTCTGATTCTCTCTGCTCACTACCCAATTACAATCTCATCAGACAGGACAGGCCCTCTTCAAAGCATGGAGGTGGTGTAGCCATCCTCTATCAACCTCATCTGCTGATATCCCATAATATCCTGCCTACCCTATCTAACTGCGAAGCTATCCATGCAAACCTTAGAGCTAGGCTCAAAGAAACTGCATATAGTTTGTGCCTACAACCCTCCTGCAGGTGGAAACGCAGAACTAGAAGACTCCTCCCTAGTAGACAGTACCATTGGCGAAATAAGTCCTTATACTGGGGACCTCAATCCAAACTGGACCAGCAAAACCAACCCAGGCTTCTTATACTATAGTACAAGGCCACAACCTTCACCAGCTATTTACAGACCCTACAAGGGTCATGGCTCCCCCTCGGACGAGTACTCTTATCGACTGGGACCTTACAAATCGACCTGACAGTATAATATGTACAGGTACCCTTGCTGATGCAGTAAGTGATCACTCCCCAATATACTGCATCTGGCGCTCTATCTGCAAACCATACCCGCGCAACATGCCCAATTTCGACTTAACACAGTTTACATATACTAACATACTAATTGCCAGCAGATTAGGCCTTACGGTCTATCGAGTCTGCTCGAACCTCAGATCCCTAGTTGGGTGCCGAGGCCCTCCCCCCCCTTGTGTTCCAGAAACCCCTATCATCCATCCCCACCCCCCTGGGCCAGGCCATCATCTGATACATCCGCTTTCTGTCTGTCCCACCCTCTCTTGAAGCCCTCCACTGTGGATCTCTGAACCAGCTCACCAGGCAGCGCATTCCAAGGGTCCAACACCCTCTCAGTGAAAACCTCCTTCTCTTTCCCCCCTCACCCTTCCACCTTCCAACTTTAAACCATGCCCTCTGGTGATACCTCCCTGCTTTAGTCTAAAGATTCCCTCCATGTTTACCCTATTTATTCCCTTGAGGTACTTGAAGACCTCAATCAGGGCCCCCGTCTCTCCTCTCCTCCAATGAAAAGAAAGAGCTCCCTCAATTCTGTCCTCATACGTCAAATCCCTCGTCCTCTTATCATCTTAGTTGCCCTCCTCTGTACCTCTCCAGGAGCTGTATGTCCCTCTTCAAGTGTGGTCTCCAGTACTGTACACAGTACTCAAGGTGTGTCTAAGCAGTCCATTGTACAGCGGCAGAATTACTTCCTGCTCCTAGAGGTGATCCCTCACGATGCATCCCAACATCCTGTTTGCCTTGCTAGCCACTCTCCTGCACTGCTCAGGGTTATTCATGCATCGTCCACCACTGACCCTAGGTCTTTTGCCCCGTTGAGGCCTCCAGCGCCTCCCCTCCCAGGGTGTACCTGTGTTTAGGGTTTCCCCGTTCAAGATGTAACACCTTGCACTTGGAGATATTGAAATTTAATTCCCATGTGTGAGCCCAGCTTTCCAGGGTGTCCAGGTCCCCTTGCAGGGCCAGCCTCCCCTCTTCCCCTTCAACTACTGCTCCCAACTTGGAGTCATCAGCGAAGAGACTCATTTCACACCCTATACCCTCCCTGATGTCCGATATGTATACATTAAACAGGATCGGACCCAGGACTGAGCCCTGCGGTAGCCCACTACTGACCTCTGTAGGGTTCGAGAGCTCCCCACCAACCGCTACTATTTGGGTACGTCCAGCTATCCAGTTTTCAATCCATCTGACCATCACAGGGCCTACTCCCAACCCTGTCAGTTTCTCCACCAGACCATTGTGGGGGACAGAGTCAAACGCCTTGCTGAAATCCAAGAATAATACATCCACAGGCTTTCCCCTGTCCAGTTCTGATGTTACCCATTCATAGAACTCCACAAGATTGGTTTGACATGATCTACCTGGCACAAACCCATGTTGCCGACTATCCAGACCTCCCACCTCCTCCAGTACACCCCAATCGTTCCTTTAGTATACTCTCCATTAATTTTCCCACCACGAGGTCAAACTGATGGGTCTATAGTTACCTGGTCCCTCACCTCCCCCCATGGACTGGCACCACATGTGCCTCTCGCCAATCCCTAGGCACCCTCCCTGTCTCAAGCGACCTGTTGAAGAGCTCTCGAAGGTGCAGCCAGTATGTCCGCCAATTCTCATAGTACTCTCAGATGAATGCCATCCAGCCCAGGAGATTTATCTTTCTTGAGGGCTAACCACACCCTTTTGTTGGAATAGCATCATCCATCCCTCCACCTTACTGGCCTTTTTATTCTTATCCTGATATGACACTCCTGGGATACCTCTCCCTCCCTCTTGCTCCATTTCTGTTGCTCCCCTGATCCCACTCACTTCCACTTCTATCCCCATCGTGCCTTGCTTTGTAGATATCCCATCCCCCTCCCTAGTGAACACAGAGGCGAAGTACTCGTTTAATACCTCTGCCTGGTCCCTCGCCTCTTCCCCCCACCCTCCTTCTGATCTCAATCTGCCTAGATGGTCCTTAGTTTTTCTCCGCTCCCCAATGTACTGGAAGAACCCTTTCCTCTCCATGTATCCTCTGTGCCAGCTGCTGCTCTTCACTGGACTCTCCCCTCACCAATCTCATTGATTGACTGGTCCCCATCTACACCTCAACCAATGCCCAGTCGGCACTAGACTACTTCCTGACCCACTTTGGTTTGCTCCAAGACACCTCTGCCCTTGTGTCACTTGTCATATCTGTGGAACTCAGACAAAGTGGCTAAACAAAGACCTTCTCAGTTTAATAAGAGCCAGGGACAAATTATGGAGGTGTTTCAAAACCACTGGATTGCAGACCGACTATAATCACTACCGATCACTAAGGAACACATGCAAACGAAACATTCGCTTAGCTAAAAGCACTTTCCGTAGAGTCCTGCTGACTAAAGCTGCAGGAGACTCCAAGAAATTCTGGTCCACCATAAAAACACTCCTTGGTGCTAATCACAAAGCCCATGCTAGTGATATGCTGATAAATGGCATTCACTGCAGTAATCCAGTGACTATAGCAAACTCTTTCAATCGCCAGTTCTCAGATCTAACAAATTACCTGTCTTCCTTCCCACCTGCATGCACCACTTTCCCCACTAGTGACACTATACTTCAATGCACGCATCCTCCCTTTAGGTTCCAGAGCCTTACAAGAGCAGAGGTGCTAAAACTGCTACTCTCCATTCCTGACAGCACTAGCACGGGATTTGATGGGCTAGAACCTAGGCTCCTGAAAGCTTCTGCCCTTCTCATAGCCTCTCCCCTAACCAAAATCTTCAACCTATCTCTATGTCATGGTATAGTTCCTAATATCTGGAAAATAGCCAAAGTAACACCAATTCCTAAGCAGGGTGATCCTAGAGATATTAAGAACTATCGTCCCTTAGCAATTCTCTCTGTGCTTAGCAAACTCTTGGAAAAACTTGTGGCCACCCAATCCATAGAATATCTCCAGAAGTATAACCTTCTTTCTAGTAGCGTGGATATGTTGTTCATCCACACTGTCTGGCATTATCCCTTTCCCCTTTAAATCTTGCCGGAAGTCTTCAAGCTGGCTCCTCCCACCCACCCGGGTGGTAAATACCTCGGCTCCGCCCCATGGCGCCAGATCTTCCTTTCGCTGGAAGATACAGGTCCCTCGTGCTACTTTGCAGTACCATAGGCCCTGGAGTAGAAATAGGCAGTTTCGCGCACTTACTATACCAAAACTTCGTAAGTTTATGATTCGAATCCAGGCAACCGGATATGGAGGACAAGTCGTCCCCGGGTTTCGCCGGTGTCCTTGTGGACAAAAATGTCTCGCACGATCCCCACCTCTCGTCGTCTACTGCCTCGGCGCTGTGCATAATACTTCGGCTTGCACCATCTGTTCGGCCTTCCATCCCACCATTCTGGAGGACCGCAAGGCGCGCCTTAAGTTGGGGAGACCAGAGCTTCACAATCCACCAGTGAAATCGAAGGAGGCCAGGTGGGCGGTTTCCACGGCTGCGGGATCCGCCGAGCAGCTCGAGCAGATGGTGGCCTTCGAAGAGGAAGCTGCCCAAGCTTTGGCCAACCGAAGCTTCTTCGTGCCGCTCAACTTGGGCTCCACCTTCACGGGATCCTTCCAGGAGTTGTGCCAGTCTCTCCCTACTAAGGGTGAGGCGCCTTGGGCTCGCACTCCTCCCGATCCAAGAAGAAGGATAAGGATCCTAAACCATCTTCTTCTACCCGAAGAAGACGCTCCTGGGACTGAGAGCGGTCCGACTCTCAGGAGCAAGGGGTCTCGACCACGGTTGAGATCGCCTCCTCGGCTGCCGGCTTTTTGGACCTCCCGCCAGGCCAGGGCACCGGAGCCGAGGATACGGCAGAACCGGCCGAGATTTCTCTCGACCCGATCGAGCCGTCGGCGACTCCCTGGAGAGGACTCCCATTCTCTCCTTCACCGACGAGGAAACCCGTCCTTCGGGCATTCCGATCGAGGGACAAGAGCCAGAACCCCAGTTCTCACCGAATCCGGCTTCTCCCGACTGACAGAGCCGACGCCGTCGGTCTTGATCGAGGAGTAGGACCCCGTCGGTCGGTAAACCGAGAAAGGGTCACAAACACTCCCGGAAGAGGCACCGCCACCGTTCCTCATCCTCCTCGGACAAGGAGAGACTTAGACGGAAGCTCCATCGACGTTATGAGGACCTCATGTGACAGCAACTTCTTTTAACAGGTCAAAAGCCGGCTGCTCCGGCAGTACAGGCCATTACTTGGCCCAAGCCTCTTCGGCTGACACCGACTCCCTCAGTTCCGAGGACTCCGGTTCTCCCTCCAGTGGGACCGGTGCGCATTTCGGCTCGGCCCGTTATGGGCTCCCCACCAATTTTGGTGGAACCACCACCAGAATAGCCTCAGGGAGGGGCTCCCTCTAGGGAGGACCGACAAACTACGGGCCTGCCCCATAGGTTGTCCATTACGGTCACTCCTGATCGCCCTAGGCGCATTGAGGGGGACTTAGGTGGGAGACCCTTGTATCCGGACTCCTCGGATTCGGATATTACTGGCCTTCACTCACATGATGAGCTGTTGGTGACAGGCATGGAGGAAGGGCCTTCTTCCTTCCAGGACATCCTTAGACTCATTTCAGAGTCCACAGGTATGCCTCTGCAGCCCATTCAGAAGAAGGCGGAATATCCTCTCACGGATATTCTCAAGAGGGGGGACACCCCAATGGAGGCCTTCCCAGTGGCCGAAGCCATAGTTGGCCCGGCACTGGAACTTTGCCAGCGTCCAGCCTCTTGCCCAGCTCCCTCTGCCCGCATGGCCCGCAAGTACGCGGTGCCCATGGGGTCCTTGGCGGCCTTCACTGAGCATCCCTCGGCAGAAAGCCTTGTGACTGCCTCAGTGTTTAGGCGAACGGGCAGCTCTACGGATACTGACCGCCCTCCGGACAAGGAGTCCAAAATATGGACCACTTGGCCTGGAAGGCTGCATCATCCCTAGGCCTTCGCCAGACTAACTCAGCAGTGATCATGACACACCTCTCACGCCCTTTTGGGGTCGCTTGATGAAGTCCTCCCTCCTGTCCCAGCAGACATGCAGACCACGGTCAGGCAGGTCCGGGACCAGGGCCATGCTGTTGCTAAACTACAGCTCCAGACGGCTCTGGACATTGGTGATTCCTGTGCCCATTCACTAGCTGCCGCGGTAGCCACTCGCCGCAGGGCTTGGCTGAGGTTATCCTCCTTTCCCGCGGATACTCAGCACAAGCTAGCTGATGTGCCCTTCCTTGGCACCGACCTCTTCGGTCCGGGGTGGCAGGTCATCTACAGCGCATTGAGCAGTCTAATGCCACCTCTGCTAAGGTTCCTCAGGAAGAACCAGCAGAAGAAGAAGTCTTTTAGGCATTCTTCCCTGTGGTCAGACAGCCCTCCTTCCAGGGAGGTCAGCAACAGCAGCAGGCTCAAGCTTGGCGCCCTAGGCCCAAGCAAGGTCCCCAACAGCCCCGCAAAGGAGGCCGAGGTGCTGGTCCAGGTGCCTTCTCCTCCTCCAAGCCTGCACAGTGACGGGTCGGGGGTGGCCTCCCCTGCACCCGTCATGCCAGTTCTGGGTCCTCCCTTGGGGGGCCGGCTCCGCCACTTTCTTTCCGCCTGGTCCGATATCACTTCAAACAGGTGGGTTCTGGAAGTGGTCGGGCAGGGTCTGCCTCTAGAGTTCGAGCAGTACCCCCCAAGCCGGGCCCATGCCCCACGGGAGGAAAGGATCTCAGTTGGCGCTCAGTCAGCCCTTCGGGACGACATTGCTCAGCTCCTCCTCCAGGAGGCGGTAGCTCTAGTGCCGGATCCTCCTTCAGACCCAGGCTTCGTCTCCAGGTACTTCCTGGTGCCCAAGCGGACGGGGGGTTGGCGCCCCATTCTAGATCTCCATGACCTGAATCTGTATCTCAGGTCTCGCACCTTCCGGATGGTAACTCTGAACCAGATCATACCATCCCTGGAGCGAAACATGTGGTTCTGTACACTGGATCTTCAGGATGCATTCTTCCACGTCCCAGTCCGTCTGTCCCATCAGCGGTTCCTCCGCTTCAGGGTTGAAGGGACCCTGTACGAGTTCAGAGCCATGCCGTTCGGCCTGTCATCGGCCCCAAGGGTCTTCACCAAATGCATTGCAGTGGTGTCACCCCATCTACGGCGTCAAGGGGTTCGCATTTACCCCTATCTAGATGACTGGCTCCTGGCGGGTTCCTCCCTTCAGGAGGTGGACAGGTCCAGGGACCTGACCCTCCAAACCTGCTCCCACCTGGGCCTCCTAATCAACGAGGCCAAGTCAGAACTCGTGCCTTCTCAGGTGATGGGCTTCATCGTGGCAGAGCTCGACTCTTGTCAAGCCAGAGCTTGGCTCCCAGTAGACAGGGCGGAGGTTCTTTCCTTCTTTGCCCAATCATTTCTGGTTGGGCACTTGCGCCCTTGCCGGGACTTCCTGTGCCTCCTGGGTTACATGGCGGTGTGCACCTCAGTGGTCCGCTGGGCCAGATTCACATGCGCCCCCTTCAATGGGAGCTGGCCACCCAGTGGTCTCAGCGTCAGGGTCTCTTCGACCAGCTGGTCACAGTCACCCAGAGGATGTGGGACACTCTCCAATGGTGGACCATCCCGAGTCACTTGCAGGAAGAAATCCTGTTTGTCCGCCCTGAGCCGATGGTCGTCCTTACAACCGATGCCTCTCTCATGGGCTGGGGAGCCCACATGGGGGACAACAGAGCTCACAGGTTCTGGACCCCTGAGGAGTTCCGATGCCACATCAACCTGTTGGAGCTCAGAGCAGTCAGACTGGCCCTGTCAGCTTTGCTCCTCAGCTCCGGGGTCAAGTGGTTCAAGTCTAGACCGACAATACCACGACCATGTACTACCTCAACAAACAGGGCGGCATGCACTCCCGTCTGCTGTGCAAGGAGGCGCTTTGGATCTGGACCTTCGTCAGCCAGCTGGAGGCGGATCTCCTAGCCATCCATGTGGCAGGAGTCTCGAACCAACTGGCGATGCTCTCAGCCACATAGGCCAGACATCCCACGAGTGGTCTCTCCATCCAGAGGTAGCTTACGATCTGTTCTCCCGTTGGGGCAAACCGTTGGTGGACCTGTTTGCCTCCAAGGAGAACACCAAGCTGAGGCTGTACCATGCCCGCCCCCCTCAGCAGGGCTCGCTGCAGGGGGATGCCTTCTCGAGGCCATGGACCCCAGGCCTCCTCTACGCCTTTCCTCCATTTCCCTTGATCCACAAGGTGTTACTTAAGGTGAGGAGGGCCAAGGCGAAGGTGATCCTGGTAGCCCCAGATTGGCCACGCCAGTTCTGGTATCCAGATCTCCTCAGCCTCAGCTGCAGGGCCCCGGAGCAGCTTTGTACACGCCCAGACCTGATGTCGTTGAACCAGGGGAAGGTCTTCCACTCGGACCTTCAATCCCTGCACCTCACAGCCTGGTTTCTGAGCAGCTAGAGTTCCAGGCTCTGGATCTTTCCGAGGATGTCTACACCATGGTGGAAGCATCTTGAAAAGAATCAACCAGGAAATGTTATGCCTTCAAATGGAAAAGATTTTCCATTTGGTGTCAGGGAAAGAGCCTGAAAACCTTATCCTGCTCTGTGGCTAACATTCTAGACTACCTTTGGTCCCTCTCCAAAGGGGGTCTTCGGTCATCGACCCTTAGGGTGCACCCGGCAGCCATCTCTGCTTACCGGGCGTGGGCCGGTCAGCTGACATTGGCACAGGAGACGGTGATCGGGCGCTTTTTCAAAGGCCTGGATCACATATCCCTCCCGTGCGTGAACCTCCACCTCTGTGGGATCTCTTGCTGGTTTTGGCAAAGCTCATGGGAAAGCCATTCGAACCCATGCACAAGTGTGAGCTCTCGTACTTGTCGTGGAAGACTGCCTTCCTGGTGGCTATCACGTCAGCCAGAAGGACAGGGGAGCTCCAGGCGTTTCGGTGGACTCCCCTTATCTGGTCTTTCACAGGGACAAAGTTGTCCTGTGCCCCCAACCGAAATTCCTTCCGAAGGTGGTGTCAGAGTTTCACCTCAACCAGGTGTTGACTCTGCCAGTATATTACCTAACTATACCTCAGATGCAGTACAGGCTCCATACTCTGGACCTCAGGCGTGCTCTCTCCTACTATGAGGAAGACGGCAGAAATTCAGGAGAGCTTACCCAGCTGTTTGTCACCCTAGCTGAACCGCTTCTGGCAGACCTGCAGCCAAGCGGACTATTGCAAGATGGATTACATCAAGCATAGGTTTGTGTTATGAACTGGCGGGCAAGGAGCCTCCCAGAGGGATAAGAGCTCATTCTACCCGCCATACTGCTGCTTCGGTGGCTGCTTCCAGGGACATCCCTATCCAGGAAATCTGTCAGGCTGCTATCTGGAAGTCAGCGAACACCTTCATTGCCCATTACCACATCGACCTTGAGTCACGATGTGATGCTGGATTTGGAGGTCCTCGGTTCTCAATCTCTTTTTCCTAAGTAGGGGTGTCTTGCCTTCCCTCCTCCCGAGAACTGCTATTAGTCTGCCAGACCTGTGGATGAACAACATATCCATGCTCCTAGATAAACAGGTTACTCACCTGTAACAGTAGTTCTAGGAGTGGTATATGTTGTTAATCCACAGCCTCACCCGCCTCCCCAGCTAAGGGCACAACCTGGCTTCCAGCGGGCAGATCTGGCGTCATGGGGCAGAGCCGAGGTATTTACCACCTGGGTGGGTGGGAGAAGCCAGCTTGAAGACTTCCGCAAGATTTGAAGGGAAAGGGACAATGCCAGACAGTGTGGATGAACAACACACCACTCCTAGAACTACTGTTACAGGTGAGTAACCTGTTTTTCAAACAACATCAAGTCTTGCTGTATTCTGATAATAGCAGTGAGTCCCAACCTTCAACTGCCCGGAGATGAAAGAGTTAACTTTCCATGCAAGGCATGGACAGCTGAACTCGAGCTCGGTTGAGACTCTGTCTGTTGCTGTTTAAACTCAAACCGTCAGATTCTTTACTCCGCCTCACTGAACAGTCGCTCCGGAGATTTCTCCTTCTGCTCGGTTCAATTTGTCGGTTAAAGTACCGCTTTTCTCGGTTTTCGACCAAATTTAAACCGTAACCTGTTGGTTCAGTCTCTGTGGTATTTGTGAGTACTAGATAGGTTTATATTATTTTCTATTCTGTGTGGAACTTGTAAACGGTTCATCGGTTCAGTTTGAATCGATCAAGTTGTTAAAAAATCTTTATTTCTAGGGACATGGATATGTTGTTCATCCACACTCTCTGGCAGGTATCCTTGCCGCTTTAATTCTTGCCGGAAGGTCTTCAAGCTGGCTGCTCCACCCACCGGGTGGTAAACTCTAAGCTCAGCATGGAGCTTGATCTTTCCTTACCGCTTGGAAGCTCAGGTTCCTCCTTAGCGTCATGCTTAGACTGGATCCTAATTCTCGGTTCGTCCGATTTGATTTTGAAGTTTTCTAAACTTGTCTTCATCTTCCTCAGCAGCTGCGATGGACAAATCTGTTCCAGCTTTGGAGGTGCCCTTTTATGGAGAAAATGTCCAGGACAGATCCGCACTCCGCGTGCGTCTACTGCTAGGCCTAGATCACGACCCACAGGACTTGCAGGTCAGCCGTTCTTTCTCGCCAATGTTCTGACGATTGCGCTGTCCGCTGCAGCTCGGGCGCCTGAGAAACGTTTTCCACGGTTAGATCCAAAGAGGCTCGCATGTGTCCGTGTCGGCGCGGCTGGCTCGGAGCAGCTCGAGCAGATGATCGCCCTTGAGGAGGAGGCGGCTCAGGCCGCATCTTCTTCCTCCTTGGCCGTGCATTTGTCCCCGCCTCTGAGTTCCTCGTATACAGCTTCGTTCAGGAGCTTTTGCCAGTCCTTTCCACGAAAGGAGAGGGGCCTCGGACATTCTTCCTCGGTCCAAGAAAAGGGAATCGAAGGTAAGTCCCATCATCGGCGCTCGTGGGAGTGGGAGAGATCCCCTTCCCGGCAGCCGACCGTCGACTTCGGTCGAGGTTGCGCTGAGGCGCGTTGGCTTCATGGTGCCCTGTCAGGCCAGCTCTGCTTGAGACTCCGCCAACGAGTCGAGATTTTCTCAATCCGTTGGGCGGGTGTTGACCTGGAGAAGCCGACAACTCTACTTCACCCGCTCCCCGTGGATACTGAGGATCTGCCTGCTCCTTCGGGACCGCAGTCCCGTTAAAGTTCGCGGCCAAGGAAAGAGCAGGTATCCTCGCCCCTTCCCAGACCACACCTCGGTCCCCGGAGGTCTCGGGTCTTGTTACCGAAGTAAGCTGCGACGCCGTTCTTCCTCATCCTCCTCCTCGGGTGAGGAGAGGCTACGGTGCAAGTTGCGCCGGCGCTACAAGGATCTTATGTGGCAGCAGTTGCTGTTATCCGGGCCTAAGCCGACCCCGGCCAAGACCCTGGCCATCAAGTGGCTGTCACCTGAACGGCCGAAGCAAGCACTCATTCCAGTCGAGTTGCCCGCCCCAGGGCCGGTTGCTAAGCCGAAACCAGCTGGTCCACCGATTGTGGTGGAACCTCCGCCTCCACAACCAAAGGCGGGGGCACGACCAAGAATTCTCGGTCGGGTCATGGCCTGCCCCACGGTTGTCGGTCACCCTCACTCCCACCATCCTCGGCAGGTGGAGGGTGGCTTAGGGTCGAGGCAGCTCTTTCAGAGACTCTTCGGAATCGACGGACGATTCCTCCCTGTTCTCCAGGCGTAGCGATCTGGAGTCCTCCGGGCCAGCCAGTGGACTATAGCCCATCGTCCTTCTTGGGTCTGCTTCACTCATCTCCGAGTCCACCGGGATGCAGCTCGAGCCTGTGTCCAAGCGGGCTAAGTATCCCCTGATGGAGACTCCTGGACCGAGGGATTCTCCCACGGAGGCTATTCCGTGGCTGAGGCCATTGTCGGCCCAGCCTTGGTTTTGCAGCGGCCTGCTTCCTGTCCTGCGCCCGGCCAGGATGGCCAGGAAGTATGTGTCCTTTCCGCTCTTTGCCCGTTTCTGAACACCCTCCTGAGGGGTTAGTCACCGACAGCATTTTCCGCGCCCGTAACGCTCGATGTGGACAAGCCCCCGATAAGGGAGTCCAAAAGCTGGACTTGCCGGGCGCAGGTGTACGCTATGCCTCCTCGGCCTCCGACAGGCCAGGCACGTGCTGATGGCACACTTCTCCCACGCCCTCATGGGCTCCCTGGACGAGGTTGTTCCTCATCTCCCGCCTGACCTGCAGACCACGGTCCGCCAGGTGTGGGACCAGGGTAGGGCGGTGGCGAAGCAGCAGCTCCAGACTGCTCTGGACATAGGTGATTCCTGTGCCAGGTCAGTTGCGGCCGCAGTGGCCATGCGACGCAGGGCGTGGCTGAGGATATCCACCTTCACGGCGGATACCCAGCACAAGTTGGCGGACGTCCCCTTCTTGGGGACTGACCTCTTCGGCCCTGGAGTGTAGGGACACCTCCAGCGGATCGAGAAGTCCAATGCCACTCTGGACTCACTCACCTCCGCCCAGAGGGCCAAAGGCCGCCGTCAGCAGCAGAAGTCCTTTCGTCCTTCAGTCCCTGCTCCTCGACCAGCCCAGCAACAGGGCCAGCAGGCTCGCCATTGGCTTCAAACCCAAGCTTCCACGGCTTCTCCAACAGGAAGCAAGCAGTAAAGGCCGGGAGGTCCCTTGGGCTGTTCTTCCTCCAAGCCTGCCCAGTGGCGGGTTGAGGGTGCCACCCCAACCTGCCTACTCCCCCGGGTTCCCCGTGGGGACGGCCCGCCACTTTCTTTCCGCTGGTCCGCTATCACCACGGACCGCTGGGTGTTGAGGTGGTAGGAAAGGCCTGCCTCTGGAGATCGAGCAGGTTCCGCTTTTTGGCCGTCGCCCGCGGGCCACCGCGGGTCTGCAGCCTGCTGTCGGCCCGCCGGGCCGAGTATTGCCCTGCTCGAAAAGAAGTAATCAGGAAGGTGGCGGATCCTCCTTCAGACCCGGGTTTGTGTCCAGGTACTCCTGGTCCCAAACGACAGGAGGCTGGCGCCCCATTCTCGACCTGCACGACCTGAACAAGTTCCTAAGGTCTCGGACCTTCAGGATGGTCACTCTGGCTCAGATAATTCCATCCTTGAAACGAGGCATGTGATTCTGCTCCCAGGACCTCCAGGACGCGTTCTTTCACGTCCCAAGCCGTCCGTCCCATCAGAGGTTCCTCCGCTCCAGAGCGGAGGGATCCCTATACGAGTTCCGGGCCATGCCCTTCGGCCTCTCCTTAGCTACCAGGGTCTTCACCAAATGCATGCCAGTGGTGACAGCATTCCTGCGGCACCGAGGGGTCCGGGTGTACCCTTACCTGGATGATTGGCTGATAGCAGCCCCCTCCAGACTGGAGGCGGAGCAGTCCAGAGATCTTGCCCTCCAGGTTTGTTTCTGAGGTTGGCCTCCTCATCAACGAGGCCAAGTCGGAACTCGTGCCAGCAGGTGATTCTTTGTCCATCGGGCAGAGTTTCTACTCTGTGAGCCAGAGCACGCTCCCGCGGACAGGGCTGAGGTTCTTCCTCTTCCGCCCAATCATTTCTGGTTGGGCAATTGAACCCTGCCCGGACTTCCTGCGCCTCCTGGCCTCATGGCGGCCTGCACCAGCGTGGTCCATTGGGCCCACAGGTACAGGCGCCCCTTCAATGGGACTGGCTAGCCAATGGTCACAACACCGCGATCCGTTGGACCGCCCGTGACAGTGACCAGGACATGTGGAACGCCTCCAATGGTGGATCGCTCCAGCACATCTGCAGGAGGGTATCCTCTCGCTCGCCTCACAGCCGACGGCCCTCTCTCTCGACCGACGCATCTCTGATGGGTTGGGGTGCCCATCTAGGGGAACACCGAGCACACGGCCTCTGGTCCCTCGGGAGTCCAGATGCCACATCAACCTGCTGGAGCTCCGAGCGGTCCGTCTAGCTCTCACCGCCTTTGCTCCGTTTCTACGGGGTCAAGCGGTTCAGGTCCAGACGGACAACACCACGACTATGTACTATCTGAACTGCCAGGGGCGGGACGCGCCCTGCTGTTATGCAAGGAAGCTCTCCCATTTGGTCCCTAGTGCGCAGCCTGGAGGCGGATCTCTAGCTATTCACGTGGCAGGAGCCTCCATCACCCTGGCCGATGCCCTAAGCCGGATAGGGGCTGCGTCTCACGAGTGGTCTCTCCTGCCGGAGGTAGTACAAGATCTCTTTTCCCACTGGGGCACGCCTCAGGTGGACCTGTTTGCCTCCAGGGAGAATGCGAAGCTGAGTCTGTTCCATGCCCGCCCCCCTCAGCAGGGCTCACTGCAGGGGGATGCCTTCTCGAGGCCAAGGACCCCGGGCCTCTTCTTACACCTTTCCCCATTTCCCTTGATCCACAAGGTGCTTCTCAGCAGGAGGGACAAGCGCAGGTGATTCTGGTAGCCCCAGACTGGCCCCGCAGTTCTGGTATCCAGATCTCCTCAGCCTCCGCTCCAGGCTCCCGAGGCGGCTTCCAGCCCACCCGGACCTGATCTCAGTCAACCAGGAGAAGGTATTCCACCCGGACCTTCAATCCCTGCACCTGACGGCCTGGTTCCTGAGCTAGAGTTCCAGGCCTGGGTCTTTCCGACGAGGTCCTCAACGTCGCTGAGGCATCCCGTATGGAGTTTACTCAGGAAATGCTATGCCTTCAAATGGAAGAGGTTTCCATTTGGTGTCAGGGAAGGGCCGGACCCTTCCAGCTGCCCTTGGCAAGCATTCTGGACTACCTGTGGTCCCTTTCTCAGCAAGGGCTTGGTCAATCACTCCCACGGTGCACCTGGTAGCCATCTCTGCTTACCGGTGGAGCCGGGCAAGCAGTCGGTGGCGCAGGGAGAAGGTGGTCGGGCTTTCTTCAAAGGCCTTGACCACATTTCCCCTCGGTGCGACAACCTCCACCTCCGTGGGATCTACTACTGATGGCTAAGCTCATGGGCAAGCCATTCGAACCAGTGCACAGGTGTGATCTTTCACACCTGTCATGGAAGACCGCCTTCTTGGTGGCTATCACGTCAGCCAGAAGGATGGGAGAGCTCCAGGCGCTTTCCATCGAGCCTCCCTACCTGGTCTTCCACAGGGACAAGGTTGTCCTGCGCCCCCACCCAAAATTCCTTCCGATGGTGGTGTCGGAGTTTCACCTTAACCAGGTGTTGACTCTGCCGGTGTTCTACCCCAATCACACCTCGGAGGCCGAGTATAGGCTCCATACTTTGGACCCTAGACGAGCGCTCGCTTATTATAAGGAGCGGACCGCTGAAGTTCGGGGAGAGGTTCGCCAGCTGTTTGTCACCTACGCTGAAGCCGCACCTGGCAGACCTGCAGCAAAGCGGACGATAGGCAGCTGGATCACCTCCTGCATACAGCTCTGCTACAGGTTGGTGGGCATGGAGTCTCCCAGAGGGATAAGAGCTCATTCTACCCGCCATACTGCTGCATCGGTAGCTGCTTCCAGGGACGTCCCTATCCAGGATATCTGCAGGGCTGCTACCTAGAAGTCGGCACATACCTGTATTTCCCACTACCACATCGACCTCGAGTCACGCCGGGATGCTGGTTTTGGGGCCTCAGTTCTCCAATCTCTCTTTCCCAAGTAAGTATTGGGGGTGTGCGCCTTTCCTCCTCCTCCCGAGAACTGCTAGAGTCTGCCAGAGAGTGTGGATGAACAACATATCCATGTCCCTAGAAATACAGGTTACTCACCTGTTGCAGGAGTTCTAGGAATGGTATATGTTGTTCATCCACCCCACCCACCTCCTCCGGCTCACGCGACAACCTGAGCTTCCAGCGGGCCAGATCTGACGCCATGGGGCGGAGCCAGAGTTTTTCCACCCGAGTGGGTGGGAGGAGCCAGCTTGAAGACCTTCCGCAAGAATTAAAGCGGCAGGATACCTGCCGAGAGTGTGGATGAACAACATATACCATTCCTAGAACTCCTGTTACAGGTGAGTAACCTGTATTTGTACTTAGTGTGTGGTTACCGTTCTTATTGGCTCTAAAACCGGATTTTATTACGTTTTTTCCACGACCGTAACACGGTCAGGAACTGATAAGAGGGTCTTGCCTGGCGGATTGCCATTAAAGGGTAAGTTTGGTTAGACTGGCACAATGTCTGAGAAACCCAAAAGAAAAACCTGGCCCACTGGGTTTCAACACTGCAGTGTGTGTGGAAGTCTTTGCTAAGGCTGACCCCCACATCACCTGTGTTTATTGTCTGGGGTTTGACCACCTCAATGCAGACTACCAGATTTGTAAAAATTTTCCTGCAGCTACCCTAGAAAAGAGAGTTGGTAGGCTCAGGGAAAGGGAGGCCAAAAAGTCCGCTGAACCGGATGGCCAGCCCGGTTCGTTTCATACTGAACCAGAAGGAGTGCCCTCTGGCCAGGGCGAGACTTCTTTGGGCAAAAGGAGAGCCGATTCTGAGGAGTCGGTTCCGGCTAAGAGAACAAGAAAGGAAAAATCAGTTGGTGTGGATCCAAAACTTTCTTCTCCAACCGCTGAAGAAATAGCCAAAGCGATAAAAATTGTGCAGTCGCTTTCCCCGGTTCCGACCGAACCGGCACCATCAGGGAGACGCTCGGTTTGACGGTTCCACCGGTTCAAGATTATGATTTAGAGGAATATTATGAACTGGAGGAGGAGGAAGAGGAGTATGAGGAAAGTGAATGTGGTTTTGAAAGTCTGGATGTGCCCATTGACCCGGACATCTCCCCAGACAGACCTTCAGGAGTGTCTCCTCCTAGGCTTTCTGAGTCCCCCTCCCATTTCATGTTTTATAAAAAAGTGGCTGAAACCCTCCAGCTTCCTATGGAAGAAGCTGTGGATGACCAGGAGGAGCCTGACTATGTGGAAATGATGGATATCCCAGAGTCTAAGAGGCTGTCTATTCCCTTACACAAATCTTTTGGGAAACAGACATTTAAGATTTTAAAGACTCCTAATGCTATACCTCCTGTGGATAAAAGACTGGACAAGAGGTATACATTGTCAGGCTCAGATACGGAGTTCCTTATACAATAATGCAGCCATGTTGGGGTAGTGCAGGCTGCAGCCTGTGGTAAGGCAAATATTCCCTTGGCTTCACACCCCCCAGACAAGGACTCCAGGAGGATTGATGCCATGGCAAAGAAACAGTACATGGCAGCGTCCTTGGGGCTCAGACAGGCCAACTATATGGCCTATACTGCTAGGTATCAAAAATCCAGATGGGACACTGTCATGGCTTTAGCAAAACAGGTCCCTGGCCAGCTGGAGCAGGTGGATGCAGATGGTATTGAGGCATCCAAGGTGCAATTCCATGCTGCAGTGGACTCCAATTATGTGTCATCTAGAGTCATGGCTACATCTGTGGCACTTAGAGAATGGCTTGGCTCAGATGTACTAGCCTGTCACCGAATACCCAGACTAAGGCCATGGATTTTCCTGTTTGGTAATTCTCTGTTTGGGAGCAAACAGAGAATTACATGAAGAAATGGATGAATATAGGACCACCTATAGGAGTGCACAGGCCAAGGAAAGGCAGGCCACTTCTCAGAGGCAGCACCCCAGGGGCAGGGGCAGGCCTTTTCATAGGCCTTTCTACCAAGCCCAGGCCTCCTCTTCTGCCTATGCTCAGAGTGGGTTCTTAGAGGAGAGGCAGAAGGGGCACAAGCAGACCTGCTTCCACCCTCAGCCAAAACCCCTGCCAAACAGGCACCCTGATGGGTTTGCCAGGCCGATTCTCCACTACCTGTAGGCAGGCTGGCTTACTTTGTCCAGGACTGGAGTCTCTAACATCAGACAAGTGGGTCCTGGAAGTAGTAAGCCAGGGACTATTCTCAGCTTCAAAAATTTCCAAAGCTGAGAAGCAGATCCTTCCACTTGCAAATCCCTCAGAGGCACCTGCCCTAGAGGCAGAGGTCTCTTCCCTCCTGGCTCTCAGAACTGTGGAAAGGGTTCCACCCCTACACCAGGGCAAAGGATTGTACTCCAGGTACTTCCTTACCCCAAAAAAGACAGGAGAATGGCGGCCCATCCTTTATCTCAGATACTTAAACAAGCTCCTTTTAAAACCAAAATTCAGAATGGTAACTCTGGGAATTATTCTACCCTCTCTAAGGCCAGGGGACTGGCTAGTGTCCCTGGACCTCAAGGATGCCTACTTCCATATTCTCATCAGAAGTTCCCATCAAGTACCTCAGGTTCGAGCTGCAATCAGACACATTACAAGTTCAGAGCAATGCCCTTCGGTCTAACCTCTGCTCCAAGGGTGTTCACAAAATGCCTGGCAGTAGTAGTTGCTTCTTTAAGAAGGCAAAGGATTGCCATCTTCCCATACCTGGACGACTGGCTCATAGTAGGCCAGTCCCCAGACCAAGTCAGGTTACACCTACAGATAACTTAGCAACTGCTCACCTCTTTGGGTTTCCTTCTGAATCTTTCAAAGTCAGTTCTAGAGCCTGTTCATCTCCTCACCTTCATAGGCGCAGAGCTGGATACAGAAAAGGCCAGAGCTTTCCTTCCCCTGTACAGGGCAAGGACCCTTATCACACTGGCCTCCTCATTCACCCTGCAGGTGCCTCGACCAGCAAGGCATTTTCTGCAGCTCCTGGGGCACATGGCTCCTTCCACAGCAGTGGTGCAGGGAGCAATATTTCAGAAGAGGGACATTCAGTTCCATTTGAGAGCCTTTTGGTGTCAAAAGAAGGACCCTCTGACCAAATTGATCCCAGTGACTCTAACCCTAATCCAGGCCTTACAGTGGTGGCAGGATCAGAACAATCTAAGACAGGGAGTTCCCTTTGTCGCTCAGTCCCACTCTTTAATCCTTACTACAGATGCCTCCCTCTTGGGGTGGGGGCTCACTTGGGCGACCTGACTACCTAGGGGTTGTGGTCCCCTCAGGAATCTCTGTTTCACATCAATCTGTTGGAACTCAGAGCAGTATTTCTAGCACTTCAAGCTTTTTCCAAATCTGTTCAGAACAGACAATACCACCACAATGTGGTACATCAACAAGCAAGGAGGCACTCGGTCTACGGACTTGTGCACAGAAGCAATGAAGTTGTGGTCTCTGGCTTATTCCCTGAACACCTCCCTCACAGCAGTACACCTCCCAGGCAAGGACAATGTCCTGGCAGATGCTCTCAGCAGGATATCTCAGGGCCATCACGAATGGTCACTGGATCCCCTGGTCTTGGAGGTGATATTCTCCAGATGGGGCACCCCACAGATAGATCTTTTTGCAGCCCCAGACAATCACCAACTTCCCCTTTTTTGCTGCAGGCCCCCAGTGTTGGGCTCAGTCCCCCTGGATGCCTTAGTTCTCAGTTGGGAAGGGAAGTTCCTGTATGCTTTTCCCCTTCCTCTCCTGTTCAAAGTGCTAGTCAAAATCAGGTCTCAACCCTGCAAGGTGATCCTGATTGCTCCAGACTGGGCCAGACAGCCCTTGTATCCTCTCCTGTTGTCCTTAGCAGTCCATCTTCCCCTTTCTCTTCCGAGGAATTACAACCTGTTAACCTGTGCTCAGGGGAGGGTTTGTACCCGAATCTCAAATCTCTCAATCTCAAGGCCTGGCTCTTGAAGAGTTAGAGTTTGCTGATTTACACCTCTCGCAAGGTGTAATGGATATTCTGAAGGCTTCTAGGAAACCTTCCACCAGGACTACTTATAATTCCAAGTGGAAAAGATTTTGAATATGGTGCTCTGGAAGGCATATTTCCCCAGAGTCTGCTGATCTGCCCACAGTCCTTGATTATATGGTCCATTTGAATAGCTTGGTCTTAGACCAGCTACACTAAAGGTGCATCTGGCAGCTGTTTCTGCTTTCATTTCAGCAGGTAAGCCCTCTTTCTTTCAACTCACCCTGTATTCTCTAAGTTTTGCAAGGATTGCTTTTACCAACTCTCCATTCAGGGACCCTGCCCTGCTTGGGACCTTAACGTTTGCATTGCTTAGCTTATGCAACCCCCTTTTGAGCCTTTGTCTTCAGCAGAGCTTAAGTTCTTGACTTGGAAAACTGTGTTCCTGGTAGCCATCACTTCTGCCAGACGCATAAGTGAGTTACAAGCCCTGTCAGTGGAACCTGATTTTATCTCCTTCTATAGAGATAAGGTGGTCCTCAGGACTAACAGGAAGTTTTTGCCTAAGGTGGTTTCAGATTTCCACCTTAGCCAATCTATGTCTCTTCCTGTGTACTTCACTGACCATTCCTCCTCTGGTGAGAGGAGGCTGCAGCTTAGATGTGAAAAGAGCCCTTAGCTACTACATAGAGCATTACCAAGGGTCACAGGTTTGACTCCTCAGAACTGTTCCTCACTTATGGTGAGGTTGGTAAAGAAACCTGCCGCTAAAGATCCATTGCCAGGTGAATTGTCTCTTGTATTCAATTTTGTTATGAAAACTGGGTAAGTTCCACTCCTCAGGCCTGAGGGCTCACTCTACCAGAGGAATAGCTGCTTCCCTGGCTGCTGCCAGGGATATTCTATTCTAGAGATATGTCAAGCAGCTACCTGGAAAACAGGTCACACTTTACCAAGCATTACTCCCTGGATAGCCAGGCTAGGAGTGATGCTCGGTTTGGCACAGCTGTGCTTCAGAGCCTATTTCCTAAGTAGGTTCTGTCCCTACTCCATGGAGGTACTGCTTGGTAGTCTGCTATTGTCAGAATACAGCAAGACTTCATGTTGTTTGAATCAAAAATTACTCACCTTATTAATGTTGTTTCTTCTAATGGAGTCTTGCTGTATTCTGACCTCCCCCCCTGCCTTCCCTCTCAGAACCTCTGTTTTTGGGATGTGGGTGGGGAGTGGCAGTGTTGGCACTCAGGAGGTGCCCCACCTTGTTATTTTCATCCCTTTTTCTTTGGGTGAGTGGGTGTTGTGTTTTCATATTTTGGGTCTCTGACTTGAGTCTTTGTTTTGGGACCAAAAATCTGTTTTATGTCTAGTAGCCAGTTGGCTAGTGTAGGTTTATAGCTTCCACACAGGACCTTAGTGAGTTTAGCTCAGAAAGATCTGACGGTTTGAGTTTAAACAGCAACAGACAGAGTCTCAACCGAGCTCGAGCTCAGCTCCATGCCTTGCATGGAAAGTTAACTCTTTCATCTCCGGGCAGTTCGGAGGTTGGGACTCACTGCTATTGTCAGAATACAGCAAGACTCCATTAGAAGAAACAACATTACTAAGTTGAGTAATTTTTTCTTCTTGTTCCCAGCATGGCTTCCACAAAGGCCACAGCACCTCCACCGCTCTCCTCAAACTTACAAATGACATCTATGCCGCTATGGACTCAAGCCTACTGACAGGTGCGGTTTTCATTGAATTAACCAAGGCATTCAACCTGGTCAACCATTCCCTTCTTCTTGCTAAACTACGCTCCCTAGGCTTCTCCGCCAAAGCAGTGGCCTGGTTCAAAAGCTATCTGTCCAACGGGAAACAGGCTGTAGTTTTCAACTCAGCCATGTCAGATCTTTCATCAATACACGTTGGAGTACCCCACGGATCCATACTTGGCCCCTTGCTTTTCTCAATCTTCATTAACGACATCCCACTCCTTGCACCCTCCTGCTCATTTTTGCTCTACGCTGACGACCTAGTTATTTACCTTAGTGCAAGAAATATCGCAGACTTAAACCACCCTCTTGCCTCGGACTTCACTAGTATTCAATCTTGGCTAGCTGAAAATAAACTTGTTCTCAACATAAGCAAGACTTACTCTATGCTCTTTTGGCTCACCTGCCAGACTAAAAGCGACTCATGATGACCTCAAAATCTCGTGTGCGGATTGCTCCCCACTAGTTAGTACCAGATCCTTTAAATATCTGGGGGTTACGCTCGACGAATCTCTCAATTTTGACCTGCACATAACTACCACCTGCAAATCTGTCAGTGCCAAGATAGGAAGTGCCTATCGCACTAGCTACACCCTTACCTCTTTGGCTAGACTCGCTGTGGCACAAGGCTTTCTTCTCCCAGCCCTGGCCTATGGCTCAGTCATTTACTTATCAGCCTCAAAGTCCTCCCTCCATAAATGGGACACCACTTATAATAACATCTGCCTCTATGCCTCTGCATCCCCGCACTACAAACACCATTGCCAGCTCTATGCTGACCTAAATTGGCCATGCCCCACTGTCCATCGACTCCAGTCTCTTGGTTCACTAATTGACAGCATTGTCAGATCAGGCCTTCCCCTATCCCTTGCCTCCCTGCTGCACTCACAATCTCTTTCCTATTCACTATGATCTACTGACCAGGCCTCTCTCCACATTCCCAGATGCAGAACCAATATGGGTGCACGTGCTTTCTCCCATACGGCTCTAAAATACTGGAATTACATACCTCAAACTATTAGTCAGCGACCACCATACTAGTTTTAAGAAACTTCACCGTGAGCATCTGCATGTTACTAGCCCCTGCACTTGCTTCTACCCCTTGAACCATTCTTTTTCCCTGCAGTCTGTTTTCCTCAGGTAATCCACTCTCTCACCCCTCTTTCTACCTCTCCTAATACCCTCCAAATATGACTTCTCTCTCATCCCTTACCTTCTTCCACTGCTTCCTACCACCCTCCTTCCTCTCCTCCCTGTTTCATTAACCACGCATCAGTGGCACTTATTGTATTGTTTCTATGTATGCTTGCTGTTGCAATGACTGTTTCTCACATTTGTATTTATCGTGTTGTATCCTGTCCAAACTGTACTTAACTGCATTATACCATATAATGTTGCTCTATACTCTAAGTTTACTAGCATATTAAACCAATGTTTCTCTATACCCTAGTTTGATTGTATGTAATTCCCTCTTAATTGTGATTCCTATCTCATGTGCTGCGTCACATGTATACCTATGTATTTTCAAACTGTTTTCTTCCGGGTCTTGCCTGAAGAGGGGCATTCTTATGCCTAGTACACCCACCCGGTTACCAAAAGCAAATAAATAAATAATAAATGGTGAGTAATGTTTTCTTCTGTCAGAAGTGGGATTTAACTGGCTCGTCTAGAACTGATTTGGAGACGACGTCCGGGGGTACTGAAGTAAGCACCCTGACAGATGGAGAAAAAGACCCAGATGCAGCAACATGTGTTGCATGTGACACGATCAGTGACTGAGAAATGTGGAATTCAGATACTGCCTGACCTGGAACCTGGAGCAAGGCCCAAGATGGAGACCTGAGGATGAGAAATCGGACAAGGAGTCCCCGAAGCAGGAGGCAGTCCGAGGTGGCTCCAGCCCAGATGACCCCGAGATCTACTGAGATGGCTGTATCCACCAAGTAGAGATGGATCGCTAGAGGGATGAAGACAGGCGTGTACAGGCAGAGGAACATTGAAACAGGACGAGAAATGGACGGACACTCTAAAGGCCATACAGGCCCTTTCACAAGGTCAGACTGCTCATACTGTACCTAGAGACATTAAGTTAATGAAATTATCTGAGAGTGATGATATCGAGGAATACTTCACTACTTTTGAGCATATCGCCCAAACCTGCATTTGGCCCCGTGACCAATGGGTCATAAGACTGGTTCCCTACTTAACTGGTAGAGCACAGATGGTCTACAGCCAGTTAAGTGGAGTGGATGCAAACAGTTATGATCGAGTAAAGGAAGAAGTGTTGAGAGGATATGACATGTGCATAGAGACATATAGACAGCGTTTCAGGACCCAACGTATGACAGTGCATGATACTCCAAGAGAAATATATGCTAAATTAAGAGACTATGGAACAGTTCATTCAAGTGTTACTGCATGATGTTCAATTGTGGGTTAAAGAACATCAACCTGAATCTGCAGAGGATACAGTAAAGCTGGCAGAGGATTACCTAGCTGCTCGTCCTACAAGACCTAGAGGGCCACAGACCACCCCACAGCAGACTACTGAGTTAGTAAGACCTTTTTATTCAAATAATCGTCAGAATAATGCCAGTAGAAGAAAGAGATAGAGGGGGAAGAATACCGTATGCTGAACTTATTTGCCATGGTTGCCTGGGCAAGGGAGATATTGTCCAAACAAGAGGAGGCCGGACATTACACATCTGGCTTTAGCAAATATTGGTTCAAACAACATGAAGTCTTGCTATATTATGACAATTGCAGTTTGTCCCACCATTAGAACTGCTCCAGAGGTGAAAGAGTTAACTCCATTCCATGAATGGAACTTTGAGCACGAGCTCTAAAGAGAAGCTCTGTCTGGGTAGTTTCAAACCTAAACTGTCAGATTCTTTACTCCGTCTCACTGAACAGTCGCTCCGGAGATTCCTCCTACTGCTCGGTTCATTTCTCGGTTTAAACAGTGTTTTCTCGGTTCAATTTAACCGAGAATAGTTTTATTTTAACCGCAAAACCGATCGGTCAAGCTCTGTCTGTGGTATCATAAGTAATTCATGTTTTAATTCTGTGTGGAACTTGTAAAGGTTTATCGGTTCGGTTTTGATCCGATCAGCTTGTGTTAAAACTTGAAGTATTTAAACTTGAGATTTTAGAGTACGGTTCCCGGTTCTTATCGGTTCTAAAAAACGGATTTCATTACGTTTTTTTCCAATACCCGTACGACGGTTAGGAACCGATAAGGGTGTCTTGCCTGGCACTGCCGTTAAAAGGGCAAGTTTTTGGTTAGGCTGGCATTATGTCTGAGAAACCCAAAAGAAAAACCGGGCCCACTGGGTTTCAACACTGTGATGTCTGTGGGGAAGTCTTTGCCAAGGCTGACCCACACACCACATGTGTTTATTGTCTGGGATTTGACCACCTCAATTCAGACTGCCAGATTTGTAAAATTTCCTGCAGCCACCCTAGAAAAGAGTGGGCAGGCTCAGGAACGAGAGGCTAAAAGTCCGCTGACCCGATGGCAGCCCGGTTCGGTGCCAACCGAACCGGAGGGAGTGCCTTCTGTCCAGGGTGAGACTTCCCCGGGCAATCGAAAAGCTGGCTCGGATGAGCCAGTTCCAGTAAAGAAAACAAGAAAGTCAACAGGTTTGGAGCCCAAAATCCTTTCTCCAACTGCTGCAGAGATAGCAAGAGCTATTCAGATTGTCCAGTCACTTTCTCCGGTTCCGTCCGAACCGCCACTATCTGGTAAAAGGTCGGTTCGGTCGGTTCCATCGGTTCAGGAATATGATGTTGAGGAGTTTTATGAACCAGAGGAGGGGGAGGATGATTATGAACAGTATGAATGTGACTTGGAGGTCTGGGTGTGCCCATTGAACGGACATCTCCCAGACAGACCTTTAGAATCTCCCCTATGCTTTCTGAGTCCCCTCTCATTTTATGTTTTACAAAAAGTTGTTGAACCCTCCAGCTCCCTTTGGAGGAAGCTGTGGATGAGCAAGAGGAGCCTGATTTTGTAGAAATGATGGATATACCAGAGTCTAGAGATTGTCTATTCCTTTGCATAAGTCATTTAGGAAGCAAACAATAAAATTTTAAAACTCCTAATTCTGTGCCTCCTGTGGATAAAAAGATGGACAGGAGGTACACACTGTCAGGTCCTGATACAGAATTCCTTTCTCAGCAATGCAGTCATGTTAGTAGTTCAGGCTGCAGCCTGTGATAAAGCTAACATTCCCCTGGCTTCACATCCTCCTGACAAGGATTCCAGGAAGATTGATGCCATGGCAAAAAAACAGTACATGGCAGCGTCCTTGGGACTCAGACAAGCAAATTATATGGCTTATGTAGCAAGGTATCAAAAATCTAGATGGGACACTGTTATGAGTTTAGCCAAACAGGCCTCTGGCCAGCTTGCTAATGAGCTGGAGCAGGTGGCTGCCGGTGGCATTGAGGCTTCTAAGGTGCAGTTTCATGCTGCTGTGGATTTTAATGATGTTTCCTCTAGAGTCATGGCCACATCTGTAGCTTTTCGTAGGTTGGCCTGGCTCAGGTGTACTAGCTTGTCACAGGATACCAAGACTAAGGCTATGGATTTTCCTGTCTTGGGAAATTCTCTGTTTGGGGAGCAGACAGAGAATTATATGAAGAAGATGGATGAGTATAGGACTACCTATAAGAGTGCCCAGGTCAAGGAGCGGCAAGCCACTCCTCAAAGGCACACCCCCAGGGGTAGGGGTAGGCCTCCTCTGCTTATGCTCAGAGGGGGTTCTTCAGAGGCAGAGGCAGACGGGGTGTGGGCAGGCCTGCCCCACCCCTCAGCCTAAAGCACCTGCCAAACAGGCACCCTGGATGGGGTGCCCAGGGCCGATTCTCCTTTACCAGTAGGGGGGAGGTTGGCTTACTTCAGTCAGAACTGGGGTCTCTAACTTCAGACAAGTGGGTTCTGGAAGTAGTAGTCAGGGTCTGGTTCTCAGCTTCAAAAGTTCCCAAAGATGAGAATCAGGTCTTTTCCACCTGCAAAGCTCTTTAGAGACCTTTACTCTAGAAACGGAGGTCTCAACCCTGTTAGCTCTCAGAGCGGTAGAAAGGGTTTCTCCCACACCAGGGCAAGGGTCTGTACTCAGATACTTCCATACCCCAAAAAGACAGGAGAATGGCGTGCCCATTTTAGACCTCAGATATCTGAACAAACACCTTTTGAAACCAAAGTTCAGAATGGTAACTCTGGCAATGATTTTAGCCTCTCTAAGGCCAGGGACTGGCTAGCTTCCCTGGACCTCAAGGATGTCTATTTTCACGTCCTAATCAGAAGCTCCCACCGAAAGTACCTCAGATTCGAACTGCCCTCAGGTCACTACCAGTTCAGAGCAGTGCCCTTCGGCCTTACCTCTGCCCCAAGGGTATTCACAAAATGTCTGGCAGTAGCAGTTGCTCATTTAAGGAGGCAAAGGATTGCTGTTTTTCCCTATCTGGACGACTGGCTCATTGTAGGCCAGTCCCCAGAACAGGTAAAATCTCACCTGCAAGTCACTCCAGCTTCTCACCTCCTGGGCTTCTTGCTAAATCTACCAAAGTCGGTTCTGGAACCAGTTCAGGTGCTCACCTTCATAGGTGCAGAGTTGGACACAAATCTAGCCAGAGCCTTTCTTCCCTTAAAGAGGTAAGGAACTTGGTGGCTCTGGCCTCCTCCTTCACTCTGCAGGTCTCTCGACCAGCAAGACACTTTTTACAGCTCCTGGGGCACATGGCTGCGTCCACAGCTGTAGTGCAGGGAGCAAGATTTCAGATGAGGGACATTCAGTTTCACTTGAGAGACTATTGGTCTCAGAGAAGAGACCCCCTTTCCAAGTTGGTCCCAGTGACCCGAACCTTGATCCAGGCCCTCCAGTGGTGGCAGGATCAGAGCAATTTAAGACTGGGGATCCCTTCATTCCTCTTTCTCACTCTTGACCTCACTACGGATGCTTCCCTCCTGGGGTGGGAGCCCACATGGGCACCTCTCCACTCAGGGAGTGTGGTCCCCAGGAATCTCTGCTCCACATCAATTTGCTGGAACTCAGAGCTGTCTTTTTTAGCACTTCAAGCGTTCTCTGCTTCTGTTCAGAACAAAGTGGTACAAGTCAGAACAGACAACACCACAACAATGTGGTACATCAACAAGCAGGGGGGCACTCGGTCTTCGGCCTTGTGCACCGAGGCAATGAAGTTGTGGTCTCTGGCCTATTCCCTGAACACTTCACTCATAGCAGTTCACCTTCCAGGAAAGGACAATGTCCTAGCAGATGCTCTCAGCAGGATTTCTCAGGGCCATCACGAATGGTCTCTGGATCCTCAGGTACTAGGGATAGTTTTTGCCAGATGGGGCACCCCTCCGATAGATCTTTTTGCAGCCCCAGACAATCACCAACTTCCACTGTTCTGTTGCAGGCCCCCAGTGTTGGGCTCAGTCCCCCTGGACGCCCTTCTCCTGGATTGGAAAGGGAAGTTTCTTTATGCTTTTCCCCCCTTCCCTCTCCTATTCAAGGTGTTAGTCAAAATCAGATCCCAGCCTTGCAGGGTGATTCTGATTGCCCCAGATTGGGCCAGGCAGCCCTGGTACCCACTCCTTCTGTCCTTTACAGTCCATCTTCCCCTGTGTCTCCCCAGGAATCACAACCTGTTAACCTGTGCCCAGGGGAGAGTTTAGTATCCGAACCTCAAATCCTCAACCTCAAGGCCTGGCTCTTGAGGAGTTAGAATTTGCTGACCTACACCTTTCTCAGGGTGTTCTTGAAATCCTAAAGGCTTCTAGGAAGCCTTCCACTAGGGCTACTTATAATTCTAAGTGGAAAAGGTTCTCCATTTGGTGTTCTGGGAAACATATTTCCCAGAATCTGCTGATTTGCCCATTGTGTTGGACTACATGGTCCATCTTAATTCTTTGGGTCTGAGACCAGCTACCCTGAAAGTTCATTTGGCAGCTGTCTCTGCTTTTGTTTCAGCAGGAAAGCCATCCTCTCTTTCCGCTCACCCTGTATTTTCCAAGTTTTTTAAGGGATTACTTCATACTAATCCACCTTTTCGGTATCCGGCTCCTGCCTGGGATCTTAATGTTTGCATTGCCCAGTTAATGCAACCCCCTTTTGAACCTCTGTCTTCTGCAGAGCTTAAGTATCTAACTTGGAAAACTGTTTTCCTAGTGGCTATCCCTTCTGCTAGATGCATAAGTGAGTTGCAAGCCTTGTCAGTAGAAACTGACTTTATTTCTTTCCACAGGGATAAGGTAGTCCTCATGACTAACAGGAAGTTTTTGCCTAAGGTGGTTTCAGATTTCCATCTTAACCAATCTATCTCCCTTCCAGTGTTTTTCACTGAACATTCCTCTTCTGGTGAGAGGAGATTGCACAGTTTGGACGTTAAGAGGGCCCTAAGTTACTATATAGAACGTACCAAGGGTCACAGGTTCGAATCCCTCCAACTTTTTCTCACTTATGGTGAGGTCGGAAGAGGGAAACCTGCCACTAAGAGATCAATAGCCAGGTGGATTTTTTCTTGTATCCAATTTTGTTATCAGAAACTGGGGAGAGATCCCCCCTCTGGCCTGAGGGCTCATTCTACCAGAGGTACAGCCACTTCTCTAGCTGCTGCCAGAGACATCCCTATCTTAGAGATATGTCAAGCTGCTACCTGGAAAACGGTACACACTTTCACCAAGCATTACTCCCTGGATGTCCAGGCTAGGAGAGATGCTCGGTTTGGCACAGCTGTGCTTCAGAGCCTATTCCCTAGTAGGTTCTGTCCCTCTCCATGGAGGTACTGCTGTGTAGTTTGCAATTGTCATAATATAGCAAGACTTCATGTTGTTTGAAAGAAAAATACCCACCTTAGTAATGTTGTTTCTTCTAATGGAGTCTTGCTATATTATGACCTCCCCAGCCTGCCCCTCTCAGAACTTCTACTTGGTTTGGGGTGGAGAGCCTAGTGTGGGCACTAGTTTATGCCCATTATATGTGTTTTCACCCCTTCTTGGGGTTTGGGGTGTGGTGTTTTTCACTTTCGCTTTTCCTTATATTACTTCTCATATTGTTAAATTATATATTAGTTCTGGTCCCCTGACTTGAGTCTTTGGTGTTGGGACCAGCAATGGTGTTACATATTTAGGTAGCCAGTTGGCTAGTGTAGGTTACAGCTTCCACACAGACCTTAGTGAGTTTTTGCTCGAAAAGATCTGACAGTTTAGGTTTGAAACTACCCAGACAGAGCTTCTCTTTAGAGCTCGTGCTCAAAGTTCCATTCATGGAATGGAGTTAACTCTTTCACCTCCGGAGCAGTTCTAATGGTGGGACAAACTGCAATTGTCATAATATAGCAAGACTCCATTAGAAGAAACAACATTACTAAGGTGAGTAATTTTTTCTTATGTTACATCAGTGGGGATTGGTAACCAATAGACTATGGGTTTATTGGATTCTGGAGGCAGACAGACATTGTTAAGAGCTGATTTCGTATCAGATCATTCAGTCAACCCAACTGATACTACTGTCAAGTGTATACATGGGGACATTCGCCAGTACTACACTACCAAAGTTGATTTAAAGGTCAATAATGAAAACTATAGTATGACTGGTACCTAAACTCCCAGTACCTGTGATAATTGGGCAAGACTTTCGCCTTTTTGACACTTTAATGAAAACCCATCAAGAGTTTATGCAGTCAGTCAGTGTGGTGACTCACTCACAGGCTCAAAGACACTTAGAGCAGACATTTCCTTTTGAAGATGATTATTTTGAGGATACAGGAAAAAATCAGGAAATCCAGACAACAAAAGAAGGAACAGCAGAAATGGGTGGATGAACACAAATATAAAGTCACTGGCATTGCACCAGGTCTGTCTTTGCAGGACATTGTTACAAAACAAAAGACAGATAAAACTCTTGAACCTTTTTATTTACAGGTGCACCAGAAATCAAATCCTGGACAGTCTAATTTTATTGAAAAAAATGATATCTTGTATCATGTGACTGTGGACCCTGAATTAAATGTGCCTGTTGAACAATTGATAGTACCAAAAGTGTATAGAGAGAAAGTCATGCAGTTAACCCATAATATACCTATGACAGGACATGAAGGAGGGGATAGAACCTTGCAAAGATTGTTAGCACGGTTCAGTTGGCCAGGGATCCATCAAGATGTGGTAGAGTATTGCCGTGCTTGCCCGGAATGCCAAATGGTTTCCCAGTGTGGAAAAAGAGACCATGTGCCCCTTCAGCCCATACCTTATGTCACAACACCTTTTGAACGAATTGCCATGGATGTTGTTGACCCTCTTGTTAAAAGTTCAAAGGGTAACAGATTTATACTTGTAGTGTGCGATTACGCCACACGATACCCTGAAGCCATATCCATGCATACTGTTACTGTCCCCCGTACAGCAGAAGAACTGGCTAAAATGTTTAGCAGGATGGGCATACCACAGGAGATCCTCACAGACAGAGGCAGTAATTTTACCTCTGTCATTTTGAGAGAATTGTATAGGCTCCTAGGGGTTTCTGCTGTTCGTACTTCACCTTACCACCCCCAAACAGACGGTCTTGTAGAGCGATTCAACAAGACATTAAAGAAAATGTTGCAAAAATACGTCCAGGAGGAAGGCAGGGATTGGGACAGATATCTCCCATACCTCCTCTTTGCTTATAGGGAGGTACCCCGAGCAACAACAGGGCTGTCACCATTTTCCTTATTATATGGAAGAAATCCCAGGGACCCACTGGACATAGTAAAAGAGCATTGGGAGGAAAATACAAAAGTTGGATTCAGTAATATCCTAGATTATATGACCACTTTGAGAGAGAGAGAGAGAGACTGGTTAAATATGTCACCATGGCTCACTTGAATGCAACCCAAAAGCAATTGGAAAAAAAGAAATTTAATGATGTTGGTTTGAAAAGCAAATGTTTTTTGCCTGTTGAAAAAGTTCTGTTATCACTGCCATCAACTGAGAACAAGTTGTTAATGCGTTGGCAGGGCCCTTATGATGTCACCCGCCAGATAGGGCCTGTGAACTTTGAGATAGAAATGCCTGGCCATAGACCCACTAAAAGGTTATACCATGCAGACCTTTTACGAAAATGGGTGGAGAAACCAGCAGTACAGTCCCTTTACATACACCAAGAGGCAGAACAGCCTGACTTAGATGCTGCTTATGAGCGACTTGACCATCCCATAAGTAAGGTAGGTATTTGTATTAATCCAGACCTGCAACCTGAACAGAAACGTGAGATAGACCAGTTACTACTGCATTTTAAAGACGCATTCACAACCACCCCAAGACAAGCTAAGGGAGTAGTGCACGACATTAAATAAACCAGACATAACCTATCCATCAAAAAGGATATAGGCTACCTGAAAGAATCAGGCAGGAGGTGAAAGATGAAGTTAAGAAAATGGAACAAATAGGTGTCATAGTTCCATCAAGAAGTGCCTGGTCTTCCCCGATGGTAGTTGTGAATAAGGAAGATGGAATAAGGGTCTCTTAGGACTTTTGGAAGGTAAATGCAGATCTTACTTCGAGAGGGCTTTTGCAGTAGGTAATTACATATAGGACTGACGCCGGCCGGCGGCAGGACCCCACAGAAAAATTTCTAGCTAGCAGTCCCTGGCGAGGACCGCCCACGCCAGGTGACCGTGCGCGCGCACGCCGGTATAAAGGGCGATCCCGGACGCCGCTCTTCCAGTTCTTTCCCGCCGTTAGCTCGTGCAGCACCGCTGGAAGTTTGTGCTAGCAAAGCCCTGTTCTTTCGCCGGGTTTTACCGTTTTGAGTATTTTTCTTCTCATCGTCAGGTGTGTATGTCGTCCCCTCACACCTTCCAAAAACAAGTGTGACTCGTGCAGCGCCCAACTGCCACACAGGGACGGCCATTCTCTCTGCCTTTTTTGCTTAGGCCCCGACCACCCGGTCAACAAATGCCCGCATTGCCTGCACTTCGACGCAGCTACCCGCAGACGACGCCAACAGTCCCTGGAAGCCCATCTGCTAAAGAAAAAGATGTCTTTAATGGGAAAAGAATTGAAGAAGCTCAGGCAGGCGTCGACTTCTCCTGAAGGACATCGCAAAAAGCGGGATAAAGAAAGGCACCGGGAGAAGGCCTCCTCGCCCGCGACTCCGGCCGGAGTCCCAGCCCAGGTAATATCCTCTAGGGGACAGCGTCTGACGGCAGCCTCCAAGGTTTTGGAGGAGGCATCTGCCCGCCCGTCGGGCTCGTGCTCGGCCTTGCGGGCCTCCGGGCAAAGGAGGTTCTCCGCTCCCCAGTACCGCCGCAGGCTTGCGACTTCCATTGGTGCTGGCAGTTCTGATAAGCCGGACGCCGGCTCTCCGACGCCCACCGAGAAGATTGATAAGACGCCCGACCCTTCGGGCGGCGACGACCTCGCCCCTCGGACCGGGCCGCTTCCTCCTCGGACTCCTCTGACAAGGGACCCCGTAAGTCGGACGCGCACCTGCCGGAACCAGCCTTAGTCGCACGCCGGCTCCCCCGACGCGCTGGGCGATGGAACCTACGACGGACCTCCAACTCCCCATCGCATTTGGGCCTGACCCCGGGACTTTTCTCCACCGCCCCGGCAATGCAGGATATTCCACCCCTTGTCAGACTCTCCTCCTGGGGAACCGGATCTGATGCCGCCCCGGATGCCAGCTCCGGCGCTCGGCGGGGATATTCCTCTTCGTCGGGCCCACCCCGGGCCTCTCATCGTTGACCCGCCGTGGGCCTCCTTCCGGCCGTCTGCCCGGCAGCTCCTCCGTGCCCGGGTACCCATCGTATCCGACGCTGTCTTACCCGGGTCTGCAGTACCCGACGCCGCAATACCCGGCACCGGTTTTCCCGCAGCCGGGTTTCGGATACTCGCCTTATGGATACAGTCCATTTAGTTGTTCCCCCCCCTCCTCCTCCTCCTCCACCACCGCCCACTTGGCCGCCGGTGGATCTGCAGGAGACTCTGGCTTCCTGGTGGGCTGAGGCCAAGGCTCAGCTCACCAAGGAAGTAGAGATTCGCCTTATGGCGACGGTGCCGCCCCCGGACACCCAAGACGGCACACTCCTTCACTGCCTCCGGATCCCAGAGCCCTTCCCTCTGGATCCCGAGAGGGGCAGGACACGCGTCCAGGGATCCTCCCTAAGGAACCCGTTCCTCCCCCTTGACGTGCCAGGGAGTCTTATTCTGCTTCTGATTCTTCTTCTTCTTCTTCGCTCTCGGATTCCTCCAACGAATGCTCCGAGAGAGATGACGAGCCTCGCTCTCCGTCCAAGCCCCGGCTGAGGACTCCTCCGAAGTCTCCTCCAGAGGACTCTTCCTTCACTGAGTTGCTCAGGAAGATCCAGGAAGTACATCAGTGGCGTCCTCTGGAACCAGATCCTCAGTGGGTCAAACTCGCCGAACATCTGGACCTGCCCCTTACGGCTCCTACTTTAGTGCCACCCTGGATCGAGCCTCATGCCCACCTTGTTTCACTATTTGGAAGCAACCATCGGCTTTAGCCCCGCTTCCTAGGAAGTCCAACAGGCTATACCAGGCTCCGGAGGGTGTAGACTTTTTGGATTCTCACCCTCATGCAGACTTGGTTGTGATTAGCGCCGCTCACAGCTGGTCAGCACATCCCAAACATCTAAGCTCGTCTCCTCCGGATAAGGAATCTCGCCTCCTGGACCAGTATAGAAGAAGAATATACGCCTCTTCCACACTGGGAATTCGGGCCCTGAATTATGTAGCTCATATGGGGGGTTACCAGAAGACCATCCTTACCGAGGCAGAATCCAAGATTGACTCCTTACCTGACTCCCAAGTCAAGCAGGAGTTAGCTGACTTAGTCCGTTCTGCTCATTCGGCCAGTCGTCACATCCTGCGGACGACATACGATGCAGTGGACACTGCTGGGCGGAGCTCTGCGTTCGCCGTAAGTCTTCGGCGTCATGCCTGGCTCCGCGTGTCAGGTTTGGTCCCGGAGGTGCAGTCAGCAATCCAGGAAGCACATTTCAGGGGTTCAGTGCTTTTCAGCGGTGATGTCAAGGGCATCATCACCGACTTGCAGGAGAAGGGGACGGCTCTGAAATCCGTGGATTCCATGTACTGTCCCCACCCCCCACAGCGCCGTCCTTTTCGCAGATGCAGTTGGCCACAAGCAAAACCCCAAGGAAGGCGGGCCACTAAACGCCGGGCCCCCGCAGCTGCCAGGCCCCCACCGCCAAAAAAAGCAGCGGGTACCCCAGCTGCGGCGCTGCCTCACACCACCTGACTCTCCCCTCTCCCACCGCCCGACACACCGAGGAACTGGTAGAGGGAGGTTCTCCCTCCACCTTCCGGGTTGGGAGAGGATAACAACGGATTCATGGGTGCTTCAGATTATAGTGGAGGGACACTCCAGAAACCACCCCGCCGCCCCCCTCTGAAGTCGTCCTATGCAAGGGACCATCTTCCTTTGGTCCGGGAAGAAATATCTGCCCTTCTCGCGAAGCAGGCCATAGAACCTGTTCCTCCTCAACTTCAAGGGACGGGTTACTATACTCATTTCTTCCTGGTCCCAAAGAAGACGGGAGACCTCAGACCCATTCTCGATCTCAGCTCCTTGAACCTTTACGTGGAATACAAAAAGTTCAGGATGCTCTCCCTACAAACCCTTCTGCCCCTTCTTCGGCCGGGTCAATGGCTTTGTGCGCTGGATATGCAGGACGCATATCTGCACATCCCCAATTGTCCCTCGCATCACAAGTACCTCTGCTTCGCTTTCCAGGGGGGACCATTACCAATTCCGGGCACTCCCGTTTGGTCTTTCCTCGGCACCCCGAGTTTTTACCAAATGCCTGGCAGTGGTAGCGGCTCACCTGCATACTATGGGAGTTCAGGTGTTCCCCTACCTGGACGACTGGCTCCTGGTGGCCTCATCCAGGGAGGAGCTCCTGCATTGTCTCTCCCTCACCCAGCAGATTTTCACTTGCCTGGGTCTTACCATCAACCATTCCAAGTCTCATCTGGATCCCTCCCAGAGATTACAATTTATCGGGGCTATCCTCGATACGACGGTGAGCAAGGTCTTTCTTCCTCCGGACAGGGCGTCCTCTCTTCAGTCACAGATTTCCTTGCTATCAGAACGCAGGAAGGTTCCGGTGAGGTCGGTTCTCCGTCTCTTGGGGCTTATGGCGGCCGCCATCCCGACAGTACCCCGCACGCGGCTCCACATGAGGATCTCTCAGTGGACCCTCCGCTCCCAGTGGGATCAACTCGTAGACGACCTAGATCATCTGCTTCTGATGTCCTCACCGATGACAAGAGACTTGCAATGGTGGATGGTTCGAGAGAACCTGTTTGGGGGTCCCCTTCTGTCTTCCTCCCCCCTCCCAGACTCTGACCACGGACGCATCAGGCGAAGGTTGGGGAGCCCATCTGGGTCCTCACCGAACCCAGGGTTTATGGTCCAGATTGGAGCTAGCTCTCTACATCAATGTGCTCGAGCTACGAGCAGTACTGTATGCTCTCCAAGCCCTTCACCAATACATGCTTCCCGGTCACCTAGCTGTCCAGACGGATAACATGTGCGTGGTGTGGTACATCAACAAGCAGGGAGGGAATCGGTCCTACCCTCTATGCAGGGAAGCAATGAGGGTTTGGGACTGGGCAATGCTTCACAACCTTCACCTCATGGTGATCCATGTTCCAGGAGTCGACAATACCCTGGCAGACAAGCTAAGCCGCTCCTCTGCTCTACCACACGAGTGGGAGTTGGACCAAAACGTTCTAGACGACATCTTCCAGCTTTGGGGGACTCCACAGGTAGACCTGTTCGCCTCTTCCCAAAACGCAAAACTTCCCACCTTTTGCTCACTCGCTGTAGAGCGAGGCACGTCCTGGAGCGACGCTCTATCTCTTAACTGGAAGGGCAGATTTGTCTATGCTTTTCCCCCAATTCCTCTGGTCCCTCGTGTACTGCAGAAACTAACAACGGAAGGAGCGAGAATGATTCTGATCGCTCCTTTCTGGCCCAGACAAATCTGGTTCTCTCTTCTACAACAATACTCAGAGGTTCCTCCTCTTCCTCTTACTTTATCGCGAGGATTGCTGACCCAGGATCAGGGGACCCTGGTCCTTCCAGGCCTCAAGTCCCTCCAACTTCACGCATGGCTCCTGCAGACCTAGCCCAATCCCGCTTCCGTGTCTCTCCAGAGGTGGCCGAGATTCTGGTGGAGGCTAGAAAACCCTCCACTAGGTCCACTTATGCCATGAAATGGAAGAGATTTTCTATTTGGGCCGCCTCTAGGAACGTGGAGCCTTTCTCCTGTCCAGTGGCAGTTCTGCTTGATTATTTACGTCATCTCTTCGACCTGGATCTTAGTCATTCCTCCTTGAATGTGCACGTAGCCGCTATTTCAGCTTACCATGTTCCTTTCGCTGATAAAGCCTTTGCCTAATTAGTGGTGTCTAAGACTTTTCTTAGAGGGGTCCTTCACCTGAGGCCCCCCGTCCGGACTCCTGCTCCCCCTTGGGACTTGAACTTTGTTCTCAAGAAACTTACCCTTCCTCCCTTCGAACTTGCGGCATCCGCAGATCTGAAGTTTCTGTCGTGGAAGATGCTCTTCTTGGTGGCCATTACTTCCGCTCGAAGAATTTCCGAGCTCCAGGCCCTTATGTGTAAAATCCCCTATTTGATTTTTCACAAAGAACGAGTGGCTCTTCGCACGAACCCTAAGTTTCTGCCTAAAGTGGTAGCGGAGTCTACCTTAAATCAGTCTATAGAATTACCTGCCTTTTTCACGTAGTACTCCAACCAAGAAGAATATTTACTCCATACCATGGATACCACCGGATTCTGAGATACTACACCAATAGGACAAAGGATCTCAGAAAAACTGACCAGTTGTTTGTCTCTTTTGCTCACAAAAGGGAAGGCAATGCTGTTTCCAAGCAATGCCTGTCGAAGTGGTTGGCTCATTGCATCACTTTCTGTTATGACAGTACAACAAGACCCTTCCGGTCAAGTCAGAGGTCACTCCACATGTGGAGAAGCGGCTCATGCTTGTTTCACGTTAGGTCGTCTGGCGGCAGACATCTGTGTTGCCGCCACCTGACTTCCGTCCATACCTTTACTAAACACTACAGTTTGGACATTGCCTCTCACCGTAGAGCAGGCTTCGGGCTAGTTTTTTGTAGGGCCTCCTGTCTTGAGGCTCTCAAGGTTATCGCTACTTTCAGGAGTAGTTTCCTCCTCCTGTCTTTTATTTGTTCCAGACTGTTGGGATTCAGTCCTGTATGTAATTACCTACTGCAAGAGCCTCTCTCGAGTAAGATAGTACAGTTACGTAAGAACTTACCGTAACAGTAGATCTTCGAGAGAGGCTCTGTGTAGGTAATACCTTCCCGCCCTCCATCCCCCAGGCTTTTCAGCTCTTTTCCATTGAGGGAAATATCTGATTCTCTCGTCCTGGACCTGTGGTGAGAAAGAACTGAAGGCGGATACCGACCGCCTTTATACCGACGCCGATGACGCCAGTCACCTGACATGGGGGCGGTCCGTCGCCAGGGACTGCTAGCTAGAAATTTTTCCGTGGGGTCCTGCTGCCGGCCGGCGTCAGTCCTATATGTAATTACCTACTGCAAGAGCCTCTCTCGAAGATATACTGTTACGGTAAGTTCTTACGTAACTGTACTTTTCAGATTTTGACGGGTATCCCATGCCTAGAATTGATGACCTGTTAGATAAGATTGGAAATGCTCACTTTATCAGTACATTGGATTTAACCATGGGATATTGGCAGATTCCCTTGGCCCCTAAGGCACAAGAATTAACAGCCTTCCCTACCCCAATAGGATTGTACCAATTTACAAAAATGCCATTTGGACTTCATGGTGCCCCTGCCACCTTTCAGCGTTATATGGATCGCATTTTAAGATCCCATACCCAATATAGCTCTGCCTGTTTGGATGAAGTGGTCATCTTCAGCCCTGATTGGCCCACACATTTGATCCATTTGAGTGCAGTCATTCAAGAAATCAAGGCCGCAGGTTTAACCATTAATCCTGCTAAATGTGTAATAGCAAAAACAAAGATTCCTTCTAAATGTGTAATAGCAAAAACAAAGACAAATGTACTTAGCTTTTATGATAGGAGAAGGATCCCTAAAATTGGAAATTGATAAAGTGGAGGCAGTAGCCAAGAGCCCCATACCTGTTACAAAGAAACAAGTGCACTCATTCCTGTGTCTAGCTAACTGTTATAGGAGATTTATCCCTGACTTTGCCACCTTAGCTACACCATTAACAGAGCTAACAAAGAACAAATACCTGAATAAGATCAACTGGACACCTTCCTGTGAGGAAGCCTTTAGGAACATAAAGGCAGTACTTTGTTCCGTCCCAGTTTTGATTAGTCCAGATTTTCAGAAGCCATTTGAAATTCAGACTGATGCCTTTGACTGGGAGCGGTACTCACACAACATGATGACAAGGGTGAACATCCTGTGTTATATATCAGCAGGAAGCTGCATGAGCGTGAGCGCAAATATTCAACCATTGAAAAGGAATGTTTGGCTCTAAAATGGGCTATATAGTCCCTAAAATATTGCCTATGGGGTAACGATTTTGTGGTAATGACAGACCATAATCTGCTTTGTTGGTTACATCAAATGAAAGATAAGATTATGCGGTGGTATCTGTCATTACAGCCCTATCACTTTACTGTAAAACACAGGTCTGGTACAAAACACAGATTCTCTCTCCAGATATGGTGCTGACAGTATGCTAGTAAAGACTAAGTGAACTGCTTTGTGATATTATTTTGAGTACAATTTTTGCTAAGCACTTACAACCTCAGGGAATAGTTCTATACAGTAATTCTGCTGCTGCCGCAAGTATTGTGTTAGTACAGAATTACTTGTTTAGGGTCCCTGAGGGAAACTTCTGGAGTGGGTGGGCGGAAGTTCCAACCCTTCCAAGGGTGAAGGGTCTCAGCCAACAAATGAATTTTGTAACATGGCTCTGAAGATAGCAGGCAAATGGAGAGTGGAGATTGGTGCAAACGCATCATGTGACGGAAAACGAGCGGTGATTAAGCCACTAGTAGAGTCCGCTTGTGTAGTACCTAAAGTGTCCACAGTGGTAGTAGCCCATTAGAGCCCGCTTGTGTAGTACCTGCAGTGGCCAGAGTTTGCCGCGCTAACCGAGAGAGAGAGTGAGTGTGTGAAAGAACACAGACACAGTCATCAGAAATAGCGGACATGCCAGCTGTGAAACGAGAGTATGTCAGTGACAGAGGAGATGTCCACCATCTCCTGGATTTAGTAAAATACCACCACTTGCAGTCTGTCTGCATACCCCCCCCCCCCCCCCAAAAGGCTATACCATGTAGCCCTCCTTGCCCTGTCAGAAGCAGCCACACGGTGCAGCACTGGGAGGACAGTCACAGTAGAGCCCGCTTCTGCGCTACCAGGCCTCACCACAATCTGAAGCGCTACCTGGGGAACATCAATGGCAAGGTAGAGATCGCCCGCTAGTGCATGTTTGTGAGAAGGAGCGCACCTGCTATTGTGAGCGCGCAAGATACATAGAGGGGGTGAATAGTACTGTCAATCCCTGTAGATGGCAGTAGTGGAGGATGAGTATTACACCCATCGCCGAGATGGAGCGCACCGAGCGGGCCCTCTGGTTACGAATCTGTCCCATGATGCAGCGTACCAATGCAGCATCGGGATAGCAGAGTGACGAAGAAACCGGAAAACGTCTCATGGCGAATCAGAAAATCGAACTGTTCGCGGGTCTGCGGGAGTGCGACAGTGGCCGCGTGACATGTTGTCAAAGCAGTGCACACTATATAAATAGTAGTGTGCCGTGGAACGGAACGCCGCACGCCCTCCAGCATGCCTGTCTGTCAGAAACAACGGCGCAGCAGAGCTAGCAACATACTTATAGATCTCGGTAAGCGGAGTCTGCTGTAAAGGTCAACAGTATTATCGCAATCTCTGTCTCACACTTGCCATGTTACAAGCGCATTAATCACCTCCAGCGTCGGGCTCTACCGGGGATTAATGCCCGCTGGGTGGTTGGAAGCACTCGGCCTTCAGCATCGTGCACCAACACCCCCCCCCCCCATGCAGGGCATTAATCCACCGGTAGAGCCCTCCTCTGTCGGTGATTAATGCTCACGTGTTGCCTTCTTGTGGTGGGAGGTGAGTAACAGGAAGACCTGTGATGAATAATAATAATGATGTACTCACACTATTTACAAAGATGCCCCCCAACCCCCAAATTTCCTTTTCATTCTATCCTGTCCTCTACATTTAATTCATATCTATCCTAACTTTTCTTGTCAGGGTTGCCAACCTGGCAATTCTGTTTCTTTACTATGCTATCCCTTTATGCCAAACTCCTTTGTTTCTGCATCTTTTAAATATTTAAAAACTGAGCGGTTTGCCTGTGATATAGTTATGTTCCCTTACAGTATGCCCTTGTAGAGAGTTATGCAGCCAAACCCCTGTTCTGCATTTATTGCAGTCCTTGCTGTGGAATGGTAGAAAAAAATATTTAAAATGCTTAGAGGCAGCGCTATGCACTTTGAAATTATTGAGCGAGTGGCAGCGGCGACAGAGTGTGCACACGATCGCACATTTGCACGCTCGCACCCTCCCGAGGGACCCTGCACACGTTCGCACTGGAAATGATCCCCGAAATGGAGCTACAGTGCTTCAGAATCTCAACTGCTTGTTGCGATTCACTAAAGAAAGGGAGCACCTGCTCGGCGGCAAGAAGAGGATGCAGCTGTGTACTGTTGCCTTGGAGAAGCTCCTTTGATGCCCCGATGTACTAGAAATGTATCCACTCCACGGATACGATTTAAAGGAGGTTGTTGATGTTAAACTAAATGTAGGACACTACAGGCAGGTGGATTTAAGCCCTGTAGTGCCCTCAGAAGTATTTAAATGGGTTTTCCTTTTATTGTATTGGCCCCAGAGTTTAAGGAGAGGCTGTAGGTTGGCACCAGGCCAAAATGAGAGACTGTAGCTGTTGGCTGCAATTGCAAGCCATCAGATAGGACTGCTGCCCCAGATAGTAGTCTAAATGTGCCAGAATGGGACATAGAACCTGAAAAAGGAATGTATATGCATTTTCAGAATCAAACTTGAGAAATTAAATTGTTTTGCTTTAAAAGTACATTTTTGCTGGAAAATGGAATTTTAACCCGGAAAGAACACAGATAGGGAGTATGCCCCTCATCTGTTCTTCTTTACTAAGGTTAGAGATTCACTTTCTAATGTGTTAAGCCAAGTTATATTGCCTTTTGAATAAAAATAAAAACGCTGTTTTGTTTCATTTACCTGACTGTGGCTGACCCTGGAAAGTTCCTATTATAGGACTGGCAGTCCACGAAATGGCTGACACTATAGGGATCGGAGAGGATGAGTCACACAAGAGGGAGGGGCTTAACCTCAAATCAGCCCCCCTTTCCAGAAATTAAGGTCACTGCTGAAGTTATAGGACCTATTGTGTGACTGGTCTTAAGAATTAAAGAATAGCCACATCTTTGTGTCCTGATAGTGTTTACAGACCAGTGTGAATGTTCTAGGAAAGATTAGAATAGTACAGTTCTTTCTTAATTATGTGTCACATGGTCATGATGCAATAGCCTCAGGCACGATATTGTTCAGGAGCTTGAATCAAGGCGTATTTCCTGTGTTGGATGGGTGTGAATTTAACATCAATATTTTCCTTTCTGTGTTTTTGTTGTTGTTTTGTTTTGTATTTTTTATTTTTTTGGCTAAAAATAAAACGATAAACATATTTGTGTGCATTTTTTTATGCATCTTGAATATCGTCTGGACATCTGTTATTTCCCACACTTCATCATCATCATCATCATCATCAAATCTTTATTTATTCAGGCGAGCATCATTGAGCAAGGCTCATTTACAAGATGGACCTGATAAGGTCAAGGTTCAACAGTTGATACACAACAGATACATCATACACTTGTATAAAACAGTTATACATACAGGGGAAAAAAACATTTATAAACACAGTGATGTACAGTAAATTCGCATTATAAAAAAACGGTTACAGGAAAGTACACTTCTACAAGTGATTTATATAAATTTGAGAAGCAAGACTGATATAGGTTAATGCAGTTTAAAATTTTAAATAATTGATATTTTACTCCATATAAGCTATATAGGATGGGTAAACTGCCTCACTCGACTTGCAAGGGGTGTGGAGATTCGGAGAGGTCTTTTTTTCACATGCGCTGGACCTGTGAGAAGGCCCTACTATTCTGGGATGAAATCAGACAGTGTTTGGATTCCTGTTTTTAACTGGAGCAGGCCTTTGCCCCTGAAATTTGTCATCTTGGACATTATAGAGGCAGGGCCTTAGGGAATTGTAAGGGGTATATTGCCTTAATTGCTGCAGCCGCTAAACTAGTTTTACTTCGGAATTGGCTGTATGATAAGGTACCGTCCTGGGTCAGATGGCATAGTGAGTTTCTGAGTGCCTTGAATGTTGAACAACATATTGCTAATGTGACTCTCAAACAGAATGATTACGTAAAACGGTGGGCGCTTTTGCTAGCCTGGTTAGCCACAGTGCATTCTGGGACATCCATATTTATAACAGCCACCATGGAAGACGTTCCTCCCTTGGACACTTCATAGAGTACCTGACCATTTTTTCCCTTTATTGCAGAGCTAGGGTTATTTTGTGTGTTTGTTGTAATGCAGCACTCCAAAGGTGGGTGGGCGGGGGAGAGAAGTGCCTGATGATGTTTTGGGTCTGTATTTTTCAGTATGTTTTATTAGTAATGTTAGTGTATTTTGTGATTTTCATATGTGTTTGTTACTTTTTTCCATGCTTCAATAAATCGTCCACTACTTCCTTCTCCAGCTGGACTATTTTTTGGGTAACATTGGCCATGTGATCTTCCAGTGTGTAGAGTCATGTCTCCATCTCAGTCACACTTTGCTGCTGCTGTTCATACTTTGTCACCAGAGTGTCTAGTTTTAGAGCCACTGTTTCCAGTTTCGGCATCAGGGCTGCAAGTACTCTTTCTGGAACCACGTGGCTGCACGCTGCGGACGCCTTGTTTGAGGCTTCCATTTCAGCTTTATGGCCTGTCCTGATTCCAGGGAGTTTTTTGAGCATTCTGCTTTGCCCTCCGTGTGGTTTCCCCACTGCTGTGTAGCCAAACAGATGTCTGTGACTCCATTAGACAAGTTTTTTTTTTTTTTTTGTTCCCCATTTTAGCACAGTTTGGAGCAAAAAATCAAATCGAACGAGGGTCGGTAGCATGTTAAGAAGTGTTTACTTAGGATGTCTGCTTATGCATACCCCTTGATGGACTCCTTTCAGGGATGCATCCTGCCTTTCTCCAGGGGCTAAGTACAGTCCTTTGTGACTTTACGTAGCCCATGGAAAACAGCGGCACCAGCAAACAAAAGATCAGAGCTTATATAAACTCTAACATACACTATAGGCTATTAAATCTTCTTACTGCTGCCTACTGCTCTGATGTCCTCTGCTGGGGATTCTGGGATCTTTAGTAACAGAAGATGTCTGCCTACAACTAAGCAGAATTAGTCTGATACAATCTGCTATATTACAGTAACTAGTAAGTGAGTCAAAATGCTTTTGCACACAAAGTACATTGGGACCAGCCCCACAATTGAGTGTGGGAGCCTTTGGTGATAACTGTTCCCCTTTAAGCTTGAGGTTGTAGGATTGTTTGGTGGGGTGTAAGCAAAATGGAAGGCTGTTAAAAGTGAGTGCAGTATTGGAGGTGTTACAATGTTGCATGGAAACAGTGAGGAAAGAAGAAAAAAAAAAGCATAGAAAACCCTATGTTGCTCTTCAAGGAGTTGTGGGAGGCTGTAATGGGTAAAGAGGGTAACCTTCAAAAATTGCAACCTCAGACAGCAGAGAGTAGGGCAGATAACTAGAACAGGCTGGGGAGCACTGGGAGCTGTGGTAAAACAGGCCAAAGCTGAGGCAGAGCTCAGGAAAGCAGAGGGTGTAAAGGATAATAAGGCCTTCTTTAGGTCAGTTGGGGAGAAGAGGAAGACTAAAGAATGCATAGAATTTATAAAACACTTAATAAACAATTCATAAAACTGAAGATGCCCTTAGTTTTATTCTTCAAATTCTTAATAAAAAAAATTTTGTCTTCAGGCTTTTAATTCTCATCACCGACATGGAAGACGAGATGTACGTTCCGGGATTCCTGAAATGTGCTTGCGAGCAGAAGATGTCCCGGATGGATGCACAAGCCTCGTGCGTTTACTGACTGAGCCATGAGCACGATGCCCAGGCTTGCGGGCTGTGCCACACCTTCCACCTGTCCACCTTAGAGGATCGCCATGCCCACCTGCTCCTTGGTCGACCATGAAATCCAAGGATGCCCATCTGGTGGTCTCCACGGGGTCCGATGAACAGCTTGTGGCGTTTGAGAAGGCTGAGGCACAGGCCGCAGCTCACACCTCCTCAGCTTTGGCCTTTTTGCTACTCCCCTTGGGTGCTTCTTTCACGGGAGCATTTAGGGAATTCTGCCAGGCCCTTCCCACCCATGGGCAGGGTCCCTCAGACACAAAGTCAGAGAAACCCAAAAAAGAGACCAAGATATGGTCTCGTTGTTGTTCATGGGATCAGGAGCGCTCTTGGGCCTCCGATTCCCACGCTGCGTCGGAGTTTCCAACCTTGGACGGTGCTTTGGCTCGGGTCGCCGGCCCCATGGTCTCCCTGTCAGGCCAGTTGTTCGAGGCTCAGGTCCACTTACCTGTCAAGATTTTTCTCAAACTGGCCATCCCGGTGATGCTGAGGGTTGAGGTGCTGGACACCACACCTCGCACCATGCTGGTGACCTCGGGTTGCTGGGGGTCAGCAGCGGAGGGAGAAGATTGCGCGTCTGATTGACTACTCTCCTCTCCTGGGGAAGGGGGGGGCTGTCGTCCCACTCTATGGCTGCCCCCCAGTGGAGGCCAGAGGGCAGTGCCGGAGGTCGGGAGACACACTTTCTCGAATCAATCAAACTGTTGTCTTCTGAGGAGGTCGATACCGCTCTCTCCAGGACTCTGGTCCTGTTGCTCTCTCAGGGAGGAATAGACCAGGGCACTGTGCCGCCCCCTCTCAATCCCAAGCTTCCAGACCAAGACAGGCCTCGGCTGTCACCAGCCCCCGGCGAGACCTACCAGCGGTCAAGTTCCTGCTCTTGGACCCCCGAGTCAGGCAGCCCGTGTCAAAGTCTACGCTAACGCTCTTGACGCTTGGGCAAGCGGCGCAACAGCTATTCCTCGGCCTCCTCAGCCATGGAGAGGTACCAGCGCAAGCTGTGTCGCCACTATGAGAAGTTTATGCGGCATCAACTACTTCTTTCCCAGGTGAAACCGGTACTGGCGCCTAACCCTGCCATTCTAGGCCTAGGCCTCAGGACCTGCAGCGTTTCCGCTATGGCAGGAGCAGACCCGCTTGGTCCCAGCGTGGCCCCTTCCAGCCTCTCCACCTATTCAGGTGGAGTCACCGCCCAAACAGCCAAAGACCGGCGCTGTGACTAAGGAGGCCTGCCCGAGCACGGGTTTACCTCATCGGCTGTCTGTCACAGTCACCCCAGACTGCCCTCACAGGATTAGTGGGGACTTGTTTGGTCGACCGCTCTTTCACGATTCTTCAGAATCTGAGGGTTCCTCCTTGCACTCCTATCCACTGGACATGGAGTTAGCATGGGGCTTATCGATAGACCAAGGACCCACGTCCTTCATGGGCCTTCTGAGTCGTCGGGTCTCCAGCTGGCACCCGTTCAGAAGCGGGAATGGTTACCTGCTCTCCGAGATTCTTGACTGGGGCTACTCCCCTGTGGAAGCCTTCCTGGTTCAGGAATGCAATCCTCGGTCCTGCTCTGGAACTGTTGCAGCACCCAGCCTCCTGCCCTGCGCTGTCTGCCTGGATGGCCCACAAGTATGCAGTCCCTACCAGCTCCCTCTCAGGATTCACAGAGCATCCCTTGGCTGAGGGTCTCTTGGCAGACTCCATGTTTCAGCGCACAGGCAACATGGGGGATGTGGATAGCTCCCCCCCCCCACCAAACAAGGAGTCCAAGACATTGGAACATATGGCCAAGAAGGTGTACGCCACCTGCGGCAGGCGAGTTTGGCCTTTTTAATAACCCATTTCTCACACGCCCTTCTCAGTTCGCTCGATGAGGTGTTACCTCGTCTCCCTGCAGACTATGGTCAGAACCAGGGCTGGGCAGTGGCCAAACAACGGTTCCAGGCAGCCAACCATGGACATAGGCGATTCCTGTGCCCAGTCTGTGGCTGCGGCGATTGCCATGCGCCACAATGCTTGGCTGCGCATGTCCACCTTCATGGCAGACACACAGCACAAGTTGGCAGATGTTCCCTTCTTGGGTACCGACTTGTTCGGGCCAGGTGTGAAAGGTTCCGTCACCTGGATCGAGAAGTCCAGCGTCACCTTGGACTTGGTGACTTCTGTCCAGAAGGACACCAAGGGCTCTAAGACCCAGAAAAAAGAAGCCTCATCAGCCTGCTTCTGCCCCTGCGGTCATACAGGCCCAGCTCTAGGCTGGATAGCAGCAGGCCTTGCATCCCTGGCCAAAGTCAGTTGCCACGGTCATCCAGAAGCTGAGAGGTTGAAGTCCCAGCAACCTCTCAGCCGACCCCACATCCACCTCCAAGCCTGCCCAGTGACGGAATAGGGGGTGCCTCCCCCATAACCGTCTTGACTTTCCTGGGTCTTCCCATGGGGGGGGGCCAGCTGAACCACTTCCTTTCAGCCTGGTCCGCTGTTACCACAGACAGGTGGGTTCTTGAAGTGGTCCGTCAGGGTCTGCCTCTGGAGTTCAAGGCTTTACCTGCCTTGCCGAGCTCATGCCCCACAGGAGGACATGGTGTCCGTCGATGTTCAGTCAGCCCTTTGGGACAACATCGCCCAGCTCCTCCGTAAGGCAGTCATGGCACCTGTCCTGGACCCTCCACCTCAACCATGGTTTCTCTCCAGGTACTTCCTGGTGCCAAAACAGACAGGGAGCTTGCACACCATCTTAGATCTGTATGACCTGAACAAGTTCCACAGGTCGGGCACCTTCAGGATGGTCACTCTGTCTCAGATCATACCATCTCTTGAGCAGGACATGTGGTTTTGCTCCCTCGATCTTCTGGGCGTGTTCTTTTATGTCCCAATCCATCCATCCTTCCTTCGGTTCCAAGCAGAGGGGATCCTCAGCACGTTCCAGACCATGCCATTCGGCCTGTCCTCAACCCCCAGGGTGTTCACCAAATGCATTGCAGTGGTGGCAGCTTACCTGAGGCACCGAGGATTCTGGGTATACCCCTACCTGGATGACTGGCTTATCACGGGTCCTTCCAGGCGGGAAGTGGAGCAGTCCAGAGACCTGGCCCTCCAGACCTGCTCCTCCTTTGGCCTCCTGGTCAGTGAGGCTAAATCTGCACTCGTACCCTCGCAGGTGATCAATTTCATCAGGGCGGAGCTCCCTTTGCAGAGCCAGGGCTCAGCTCCCGGTGGACAAGGCGGAGGCTCTCTCCTCCTTTGCCCGATCGTTTCGGGGTGGGAAGTTGCACCCTGCTCAGGACTTTCTGCACCTGTTGAGATACATGGAGGCTTGCACCATCATAGTCCATTGGGCCTGCTGGAGAATGCACTCCCTGCAATGGGAGCTGGCCCACCAGTGGTTTCAGTGCAGTTTCTACTTCGACCACTGTGACCCAGCTGATGTGGGACGTCCTCCAGTGGTGGTTAGTCCTCGAACATCTGCAGAAAGGTATCCCATTTGTCCTCCCAGAGCCAATGGTCATCCTGATGACTGATGCTTCTCATGGGCTTGGGTGCCCACCTGGAGAGACCACAGAGGCCATGAGCTCTGGAATCCCGATTCTCCATCAACCTGTTGGCGCTGACTGCTTTCACTTCTGACATCCGGGATCGGGTCCTTCAGGTCCAGGCAAACACCAACACGACCATGTGCTACCTCAACAAGCAGGGTGGAAAGCACTCCCTTCCTCGGTGTATGGAAGCTGTCCACTTTTGGACCCTCGTGCGCAGCCTGGAGGCTGATCTCCTAGCCATCCATGTGGCCGGAGCCTTCAATCTGCTGGTAGATGCTCTCAGCAGTGTGGGTGAGGCATCTCACGAGTGGGTCCTCCATCCGGAGGTTGTACACAGCCTGTTCTCCCAGTGGGGCACCCCTCTGGTGGACCTGTTTGCCTCCGGGGAGAACTCAAAGCTGAGGCTGTTCTGTGCCGCCCCGCAGCAGGGAACGCAGCAGGGGGATGCCTTCTCTATGCCTTCCTTCCGTTTCCCTTTATCCACAAGGTGTTGCTCAAGGTGAGGATGGACAAGGTGCGGTTGATCCTGGTGGTTCAGGACTAGCCATGCCAGTTCTGATGTCCCAATCTCCTCAGCCTGAGCTGCAGGCTCCCGAGGTGTCTCCCGCTACGACTGGACCTGCTCTTCATCCATTAGGGGAAGATTCTCCATCTGGACCTTTAATCCCTGCACCTAACAGCCTGGTTCCTGAGTGACTAGAGTTCCAGGCTTTGGGTCTCTCTGAAGATGTCCTCGCCGTGGTCGAGGCATCTTGGAAGGAGTCAACCTGAAAATGTTATGCATTCAAATGGAAGAGGTTCTCCATTTGGTGCCAGGGCCCTCAAGGTGCACCTGGCACCCATCTCTGTTTACTGGCATGGGCCGGTATATAGTCTGTGGTGCAGGAGAAGGTGGTCCGGTGCTTTTTCAAAGGCCTTGACCACATATCCCCTCTGGTGCGTGAACCACCACCACCACCTTGGGACTTGTTGCTTGTGTTGGCAATGCTCATGGGCAAGCCATTCAAACCGATGCACAGGTGTGATATCTCTCACCTGTCATGGAAGACCGCCTTCCTGGTGGCTAGCACGTCAGCCAGAAGGAAAAGTAAGCTCCAGGTGCTCTCAGTGGAGTCTCCTTACCTGGTCTTCCACAGGGACAAGGTTGTCCTTCGCCCCAACCCGAAGTTCCTGCCGAAGGTTGTGTCAGATTTTCACCTGAATCAGGTGATGAATCTCCCAGTGTATTTCACTAGTCATACCTCTGAGGCCAAGCACAGGCTTCATACATTGGACCTGCTGCAAGCACTAGCCTGTTATATGGAACGCATGGCTGGAGTGTGGGGAGAGGTTCACCAGCTGTTTGTCACCTATGTTGAAGCCGCACCTGGCAGGCTGGCAGCTAAGTGAATGATTGGCAGGTGGATAGTCTCCTACATCGACTTTTGCTATTGGTTGGCGGGTAGGGAGCCTCATGTAGGGCAAAGGGCTCATTCCACCTGTCATACTGCTGCCTCGGTGGCTACTTCTAGGGACATCCCTATCCAGAAAATCTGCAGGGCTGCTACCTGGAAGTTAGGACACACCTTCATTTCCCACTACCACATCAACTTTGAGTCATTCCGGGTTGTTGGTTTTAGTGCCTCAGTTCTCCAATCTCTGTTACCTAAATAAAAGGTGTGCACCTTGCCCCCTCCTCCCAGAGAACTGCTAGGAATCTGCCAGAAGTGTGGGTAGAACACCATATCCATGTCCCTAGTAAAACAGGTTAATAACCTGTAGCGGTAGTTCTAGGAGTGGTATATGGTGTTCATCCACACTGACCCACCCAACCTATTCTGGCAAGTGGCATACTGATTCTGCTTCTAGCAGGCAAGATCTGATGTCATGGGGCGGTGAGAGAGAGTTACCACTGGTGGGAGGAGCCAGCCTGGAACTTGCAGCCCATCGAGGCCATTACAGATAGGTGGATGAACACCATATACCACCCTAGAGCTACCATTACAGGTGAGTAACCTGTTTTTCTAGGGACATGGATATGTTGTTCATCCACACTGTCTGGCAGGTTCCTTGCCGCTTTAAATCTTGCCGGAAGGTCTTCAAGCTGGCTCCTCCCACCCAACCACCCGGGTGGTAAAACTCTCGGCTCTGCCCCATGACGCCAGATCTTCCTTACCGCTTGGAAGCTCGGGTTCCCTCCTTAACGCTGTGCGTATAGACCGGATCCTAACTCTTCAGTTCACCCAAAAATAATATTATAGTTTTCCTTCGTGGCTGCGATGGACAAATTGACTCCCGGTTTTCGGCAGTACCCATGCAGGCAGAAGATGTCCAGGACGGATCTGCACTCCACGTGCGTCTACTGCCTCGGGCTTGACCACGATCCGCATGCCTGCGAGTTGTGCAGGTCTTTTTTGGCCAATGTCCTTGAAGACAGCGCTGCCCGGCTACAACTTGGGCATCCTGATAAATGTTATCTGCCGGCGAAGTCCAAGGAGGCCCGTTGGGCGGTGTCCGCAGCCGCTGGCTCAGCTGAGCAACTCGAGCAGATGATCGCCCTCGAGCAGGAGGTGGCCCAGGCCGCATCCTCATCTTCCTCGGTCGCAGCATTTATCCCGCTCTCTTTGGGATCCTCCTACACAGCTTCTTTTAAGGAGCATTGCCAATCCCTCTCCACGAAGGGTGAGGGGCCATCGGGACACTCTTCTCGGTCAAATAAGTAGGGACTCGGAGGTAAGTCCCGTCGGCGTTCATGGAGGCGGATGGGTCCCTTCCCGGACAGTCGACACTCGACTTTGGTCGAGGTTGCAGCTAAGGCTGCTGGCTTCACGGTGTCCCCGTCAGGTCAGCCGGCCGAGACATCCGTCGATGCGGTCGAGAGTCGGACGGGCTGTCGACTGGTGAAGCCAACAACACTTCATCACCGATTCCCCGGTGGAAACAGAGGACTTGCCTACGCCTCCTGTGCCGGAGTCCCCAGTCAAGGCTCCCGAGCCGAGGGAGGAGCAGGTGTCCCCCACTCCCTCCCAGACCCACCGTCGGAAACACTGATGGTCTCGGTCAAGCCGATCCCCCCGACATTCGGGCGTCTCTGTCTCGCACCAAGGAAAGGGGCGCCGGCTGCCTAGTCTTCCTCCTTGAAGAGGAGAGGCTTCGCGCAAATTGCGTTGACGCTACGAGGACTTAATGTGGCAGCAGTTTCTTTTGTCCGGGAACAAGCTGACGCCTTCCCTGGCCATTAAGAGGCTGTCACCCGGAAGGCTGAAACAACCCCTCGCGGTGGTCGAGGTGCCCAAGCCTGGGCCGGTTGTTCAGCCAAAACCAGCTGCCCCACCGATTGTGGTGGATCCTCCGCCTCCACAACCGAAATCAGGGGCTCCGACCAAGGATTCTCAGTCAGGTCAGGGTCTACCCCACCGGTTGTCGGTCGCCCTCACTCCCGACCATCCTTGGCAGGTGGAGGGTGGCTCAGGCCCCAAGCAGCTCTTCACAGACTCCTCGGAGTCTGACGACAACTCCTCCCTGTTTTCCAGGCTCCTTGACCTGGAGTCCTCCGTGGGGCAGTCGATGGACGAGAGCCCATCATCGTTCATGGGTCTGCTTCGGCTCATCTCAGAGTCCACCGGGATGCAGCTCGAGCCTGTATCCGAGCGGGCCAGGTATCCCCTCAAGGAGATACTGGACCGAGGGGATTCTCCCACGGAGGCCTTTCCAGTGGCTGAAGCCATTGTTGGCCCAGCTTTGAAGCTTTGGCAGTGGCCGGCTTCCTGTCCTGCGCCTTCGGCCAGGATGGCCAGGAAGTATGCGGTCTCTACTGGCTCTTTGTCCGGTTTTTCGGAACACCCCTCTGCAGAGGGGTTCGTCACCAATAGCGTTTTCCAGCACTCCAGGAACGCTAGGGATGTGGATAAGCCCCCCGACAAGGAGTCCAAAAAGCTGGACTATGCTGGGCGCAAGGTATATGCTGCGTCCTCCCTCGGCCTCCATCAAGCCAGGTTGGCCGTTCTGATGGCACACTTCTCCCACGCCCTCATGGGCTCCCTGGATGAGGTGATCCCTCATCTCCCAGCTGACCTGCAGACTACGGTCAAGCAGGTGCGGGATCAGGGAAGTACAGTGGTGAAACAGCAGCTCCAAACAGCTCTTGATATCGGAGACTCCTATGCTAGATCAGTAGCGGCCGCAGAGCCTGGCTGAGGATATCCACCTTTACGGCGGATACCCAGCACAAATTGGTGGACGTCTCCTTCTTGGGGACCAACCTGTTCGGCCCTGGAGTGGAAGGCCACCTCCAGAGGATCGAAAAGTCCAGCGCCACCTTGGACTCGGTCACGTCCGCTCAGAAGGACAAGGGCCGTCGTCAGCAGCATAAGTCCTTTCGACCTTCTGCCCCTGCGGCACGTCCGGCCCAGCAACACCAGCATCAGGGCCAGCAGGCTCGTGCTTTGCACCCCAAAGCCAAGCCTGCGGTTTCCTCCAACAGGAAGCAGGGAGGAAAAGGCCCAGGAGGTCCCTCGGCTGGTCCTTCCTCCAAGCCTGCCCAGTGATGGGTTGAAAGGTGTCACCCCCAGCCTCGTCGCTCCCCCATAGGAGGACGGCTCCGCCACTTCCTTTCCACCTGGTCCGCTATCACCACGGACTGCTGGGTGTTGGAGGTGGTAGGAAAGGGTCTGCCTCTGAAGTTCGAGCAGGCCCCGCCCTTCCAAGCTGTCATCTACGGGGCTACGGGTCCTAGCCTCTCTGTCAGCTTGCCGAGCCGACATTGCCCCGCTCCTCAAAAAGGAGGTGATCAGGAAGGTGGCAGATCCTCCACCAGACCCGGGGTTTGTGTCCAGGTACTTGCTGGTCCCAAAACGGATGGGAGGCTGCCGCCCCATTCTAGACCTGCACAAGTTCCTAAGGTCTCGAACCTTCAGGATGGTCACTCTGGCTCAGATCATTCCATCCTTGGAATGAGGCATGTGGTTCTGTTCTCTGGACCTCCAGGACGCATTCTTTCATGTCCCAATCCGTCCGTCCCACCAGCAATTCCTCCGCTTCAGGGCAGAGGGGTCCCTCTACGAGTTCCGGGCCATGCCCTTCGGCCTTTCTCTAGCTCCCAGGGTCTTCACCAAATGCATGGCAGTGGTGACACCATTCCTGCGGCGCCGAAGGGTTCGGGTGTATCCGTACCTGGACGACTGGCTGATTGCGGCCTCCTCCAGAATGGAGGTGGAGCAGTCTAGGGATCTGGCCCTCCAGGTTTGCTCTCAAGTTGGCCTTCTCATCAACTAGGCCAAGTCAGAACTCGTGCCAGAGCAGGTGATCCAATTCATCGGGGCAGAGCTCGACTCTCTGCGAGCCAGAGCACGGCTCCCGGCTGACAGGGCCAAGGTTCTTTCCTCCTTTGCCCAATCATTTCAGGTTGGGCAATTGTGCCCTGCCCGGGAATTCCTGGGCCTCATGGCGGCCTGCACTAGCGTGGTCCGTTGGGCCCATTGGCATATGCGTCCCCTACAGTGGGGACTCGACAGCCAATGGTCACAGCGCTCCGATCCTTTGGATCAGCCAGTGACCCAGGAGATGTGGAACGCTCTCCAGTGGTGGACCGTTCCAGCTCATCTGCAGGAGGGTATCCCGTTTGTTCGCCCCAAGCCAGTGGTCTCTCTATCGACCGATGCCTCGCTGATGTGATGGGTTGGGGTGCCCATCTGCAGGAGGACATAGCGCACGGCCTCTGGTCCCCTCGGGAGTCCTGATGCCACATCAACCTGCTGGAGCTTCGAGTGGTTCATCTAGCCCTCACCGCCTTCGCTCCGTTTGTACAGGGGCAAGTGGTCCAGGTCCAGACGGACAATACCACGACCATGTACTACCTGAACCACCAGGGCGGGACGCACTCCATGCCCCTGTGCAGGGAAGCTCTCCGCATTTGGTCCCTCGTGCACAGCTTGTGGCAGGAGCCTCCAACATTCTGGCCAATGCCCTAAGCCAGATAGGAGCTGCGTCCCACAAGTGGTCTCTCCTGCCGGAGGTAGTACAAGATCTGTTCTCCCACTGGGGCATGCGTCAGGTGGACCTGTTTGCCTCCAGGGAGAATGCGAAGCTGAGGCTGTTTCATGCCCGCCTCTCAGCAGGGCTCACGCAGGGATGCCTTCTCGAGGCCGTGGACCCCGGCCTCTTCTTCGCTTTTCCCTTGATCCACAAGGTGCTTCTCAAGGCGAGGAGGGACAAGGCGCAGGTGATTCTAGTAGCTCCCAGACTGGCCCCCGCCAGTTCTGGTATCCAGATCTCCTCAGCCTCAGCTCCAGGCTCCCAAGGCGGCTTCCAGCCCGCTCGGATCTCAGTCATTCAGGGGAAGGTATTCCATCTGGACCGTCAATCCCTGCATCTGACGGCCTGGTTCCTGAGCGGCTAGAGTTCCAGGCCTTGGGTCTTTCCAACGAGGTCCTCAGCATTGTTGAGGTGTCCCGTAAGGAGTTGACCAGAAAATGCTACGCCTTTAAATGGAAGAGATTCTCCATTTGGTGTCAGGGTAAGGGCCTGGGCCTTTCCTCCTGCTCCTTGGCAAGCATTCTGGACTACCTGTGGTCCCTTTCTCAGCTTGGGCTTCGGTCGACGACCCTTAAGGTGCACCTGGCAGCCATCTCTGCTTACCGGGCGCAGACCGGCAAGCAATCAGTGGCGCAGGAGAAGGTGATCGGGCGCTTTTTCAAAGGCCTTGATCACATATCCCCTCTGGTGCGAGAACCTCCACCTCCATGGAATCTACTGCTGTTATTGGCTAAGCTCATGGCAAGCCATTGGAACCGATGCAAAAGGTGTGACATCTCTCACCTGTCGTGGAAGACCGCCTTCTTGGTGACTATCATGTCAGCCAGAAGGATGGGAGAACTCCAGGCGCTTTCCATCGAGTCTTCTTATCTGGTCTTCCACAGGGACAAGGTTGTCCTGCGCCCCCACCCAAAATTCCTTCCGAAGGTGGTGTCGGAGTTTCACTTTAATCAGGTGTTGACTCTGCCGGTGTTCTACCCCAATCACACCTCGGAGGCCGAATATAGGCTCCATACTCTGGACCCTAGAAGAGCGCTCGCTTATTATAAGGAGCAGACGGCTGAAGTTCGGGGAGAGGTTCGCCAGCTGTTTGTCACCTACGCTGAAGCCGCACCTGGCAGACCTGCAGCCAAGCGGACGATAGGCAGGTGGGTCACCTCCTGCATAGATCTCTGATATGGGTTGGCGGGCATGGAGCCTCCCAGAGGGATAAGAGCTCAATTCTACCCGCCATACCGCTGCATCGGTGGCTGCTTCCAGGGACGTCCCTATCCAGGAAATCTGCAGGGCTGCTACCTGAAAGTCAGCACACACCTTCATTACCCATTACCACATCGACCTTGAGTCACGCCGGGATGCTGGTTTTGGGGCCTCGGTTCTCCAGTCATTATTCCCTAAGTAGGGGGTGTGCACCTTGCCTCCCTCCTCCCGGAGAACTGCTAGGAGTCTGCCAGACAGTGTGGATGAACAACATATCCATGTCCCTAGAAATACAGGTTACTCACCTGTAACAGGAGTTCTAGGAATGGTATATGTTGTTCATCCACACGACCCACCCGACCTCCCCGGCTTCGATGCACAACCTGGCTTCCAGTGGGCTAGATCTGGCGTCATGGGGCGGAGCCGAGAGTTTTACCACCCGGGTGGATGGGAGGAGCGAGCTTGAAGACCTTCCGGCAAGATTTAAAGCGGCAAGGAACCTGCCAGACAGTGTGGATGAACAACATATACCATTCCTAGAACTCCTGTTACAGGTGAGTAACCTGTATTTTCTGCACTAAGGTTGTTGCTCAGGACAGGATTACCTTATGTAAGCTATTGAAAACACAGCAGTGTGGGGGTTTCTGCTTAGGCAGAGGTCTTGCTGTTTCAGGCCAGGCCACTGAGAGTGTTCCCAGCACCTTTAGCATTGTGCCCCAACTCAGCCAGGAGTGATGGACCTGGTTTGTCGGGCATCCACTGCTATTTCCCTTGAGGTGATCTGTGACCTGCAGCTGCTCCCTTGCCAGACTGACCACTGACCCATGTAGCACTGGTCTCTTCCCTGAGCATCTTCTGTCATTTTCAGTAGCCAGTCTCTCATAGACGGTTCTAGCCCAGACTGCCAGACTCGAGTAAGCTGCCGGCCATTTTTCCCACTGCAGGTCAAGGGACTTCTTCTTTTAGTCCAGCTCTCAACTGTCTGACTTGAGCTGAGCCAGCCTCTTATATAATCTGTTTGTTTTAGTAACATAACCTGTTAGTCATCAGTATGCATGACTTCTTGGCATACTGCTCAACTAGGGGTATGTGAATGCCTTATGCTGAATATTCAGCCCGAATATTCAATCTTCAGAATGAAGTGGTGGAAGATAAAAAAGGCTTCCTTCTTGCTAAGTGGCCAGGGCTAGTCTCCTGGCCACCTTACATGCTGATTTCTAAACTTTTCCCATCTACCTACCCCTTCCCTGAAGTCCCCCACAAGGTAGAGAAGTGATAGTAGGCTCTTGGTACGTTGCTAGGAGCTGATAAAGTCTTCTAATGACAACCCGCCATCCAAGTGCCCAACTACGTCAGATGTGAAAAATAAGCTACTTTGTCCTGTGCCACCCCCACCCACCAAACTCCCGATCAGTTGTTGAGTTTACCTTCACAAGTAGCACACTTTGGGAAAAGCACATGCTGGAGCATCACCCTACAAACGTAAATCCAAGTTTGTCCTATGAATGTTACACAGACTTGTTGGATATTGCAGTACCCTTTGTACAAGCTTATGGGGTCACATGGCAGCATTTGCTAGCATGTTGAAGAGACCTGTTTGGCCTTAAAAGCCAGAGTACTTAGCCGGCCCAGTGGCGCTGAGGGTTGAGGTGCTGGACGCCACACCTCAAGCTACGCTGGTGACCCGGGTTCGGGAATGGACTCAGGGTTGTCAGGGACCAGCGGGGGACGGAGGATTGAGCGTCCCAACAGATGCTCTCCCCATCCAGGGGTGGGGTACTGAGGGGTGTCTCGCACACCCCCATGTTCCTGGGGGCCGGTGGAAGCATGGGCTTGCAAGGGCAATGGAGGCTCTCCGGAGCCAGGGAGGAGTGGATGCTCTGGGTGCTTGGTGAAGATGTGCGTCAGCATGACGTCTTCCTGGACATATGTCCTTCGCGCCAGCGTCCTCGGGGGTTAAGTGGGAGAAAATCACATACACCCCCGGGCCCCCAGCATAAAAAAGCCAGAGTACTTAGTAACTTTGTGGGTGTATGTGTATATTTGTACAATTTTATATATGTGTGTGTTGCTTCATTCAAATTGATTACATTGAACCCATCCATGGGGGCACTAGGAGTAGAATGCTTACTACTTTGCCAGAGATCCCGGTTGGTATACCATGTCTGACTTCCCCACTGGGGCAGTAATATTTAAGATGCCATCCGGCAGCACCACATCGAAAAGTGAGGGAGGGTGTTGCTCACTCCAGTGCTTGAATACCTCTGGTGGGGATTAGTAGGGACAGCATTGATATTGTTGGTGACCATAAAACATTCCCCAGGCCAGGTTTGGATGGCAACATAACAAGGGAGGTGTAATAGAGGTGTGGGATGGATAGTTACAAAAAAAGATATTAGACCTGGTATTGTTCAAAAAGTTGACCGAATCCTGTCGTGATATGAAATTATGTCTTTCTGGGTTTCAGCTTTCATCAGCTGCAGCAGTACTAAGTATATTGCATCAAGTGACAGCATCACTGGCTGTGGCAGAGGAGGCATTAAAGTTTGAGCACAGGTAAGGACACTGAAGATTTTTTCCATATCTTTTTGTTTAGTAACCCCTTGAAGGTGTGGAAATGTTTAAAAAAAAAAAAAAGTACTATTGACTAGATATCATTAAATGATACAGTAAATCTTCAAGGATATCTTCTCCATGGAGCTCTACATATTGGGGACTGTAAGCCATCAGCATCTGGACCTCTTAGGAAGCTTTTGCTAGCTGTGACCACCTACGTCGATGTCCCTAAGTATGACATTGAATGCCTCTGTGTTGTGTATTAAATGTGGCACAATCACACTTTGGTTCTTGCCATTGAGAAAAATGGAGTCCCAGTATTCTCCTGACTCACAGAATCCGGGAATCCCACACTGGCCAGTCATACAGGAAAAGCAGGAATAAACAGATCACCGTACTCTGCTCACTAAGACAGTGAGGCAGCTAAAAGGCAGACTGTGCAGTGACTTGGAAAACAATGCAGCCTTCCACAACCAGGGGTTAGAGGAAGGGAGCTGCATGGCTCTCCGCAGGAGATTATCTTGAATATTTACTGTTACTGGTAGCAGACCTGTCTTTTTCAAGGATATCTCTTCCGCAGAAGCCTTCCTTCTTGAGCACAGTCTCCTTGCAGAGTCCCAACATGGCTTCAGAAAGGGCCATAGTACAACTGCAGCTCTACTTAAATTCACAAACAACACCAAAACTGCTATGGAGACTGGTCAGTTTACTGGGGCTGTCTTCACTAACCTTACTAAAGCCTTTGACCTTGTGGACCACTCCTTACTTATGGCCAAAAGGACTTCCCTAGGTTTCTTACCAGAGGTTATTGCTTGGCAGTGCATCTACCTGTCTGACAGACTACAATATGTGAAATACTGAACCACTTCTGATGTCTCCACAGCCAACATTGGGGTGCCTCAAGACTCCATCCTTTGCCCTCTTCTGTTCTCCATTTTTGTCAATGACATATATCTAAGTGCCACACACTGTTCTTCTCTCCTAATGCAGATGACCTTGTCCTCTACTTCAGTGCCAAGGACGTCTTGGTTATTATTTCTACCCTCTCCTTGGACTTTTGCTGCAACCAGGACTGGCTCTTCAAGAATAAACTTGTACTTAACACTAGTAAAACACAGACCTTTTGCTCTTTGGATCTGCCCCAAGGCTGAAGAAATGCCAGAACCAGCTATCTGTTCACTGCTCAGAGAGCTCCTTACTAGTCAGTGTTCAATCCTTTAAGTATCTAGGTATCACACTTGACCCCTCCCTGGATTTTGATCTTCACATTTCTATCACACGTAAAGCGGTGAACTCTGTCAGGGCAGACCTATAGAACTAGACATGCTTTTACTCTTTCTGCCTGGGCTACCATAGCACAGGACATACTCATACTGACCATCACCTGTAGCTCTGCTACATATGCTAGTGCCTTTAAATCTAGTCTGCTTAAAGGAGAACAGAGCTGAACCTGAAGGTAATTTTTCCCAGTAGAAGCATTTTATTTAGCAACTGGTTCAAATTCTGTTATTGTCCCATCTATACTTACCTATTCAAACAACATGAAATCTTGCTGTATTCTGACAATTGCAGTGATTCCCAACCTTAGAACTGCCCTGGAGAACAAAGTTAACTTTCTATGCAGGGCGTAGAATGCTGAGCTCGAGCTCGGTTGAAGTCTCTGTCTGGAGTGTTTTGAACTTAAACTGTCAGATTCTTTACTCCGACGCACTGAATGGTCGCTCCGGAGATTTCTCCTTCAGCTCGGTTCAAAAGTCGGTTAAAGTTTTCAGTTTTCGACGGTTTTTAAACCGAAAAAAGTATCCGCATAATCGGTTCAGTCTCTGTCTGTGGTGCCCGTGAGTACTAGATAGGAATTGTTCTGTTTTTCTGTGTGGAACTTGTAAAAGTGCGGTCTGTTCGGCTGAACCAGCCATTTGATTGTGAAATTTGTTTGTTTACTTAGTGTGTGGTTACCGGTTCTTATTGGTTCTAAAAAAAAAATAAAAAAAACGTGTGTTTAACCATTTTTTTCCAATACCCGTGACATGGTTAGGAACCGATAAGGGAGTCTTGCCTGGCGGTTGCCGGAAAAAGGGTAAGTTTGGTTAGGTTGGCCATGTCTGAGAAACCAAAGAAAAAAACCGGGCCCACTGGGTTTCAACACTGCAGTGAGTGTGGGGAGGTCTTTGCTAAGGCCGATCCCCAGACCACCTGTGTTTATTGTCTGGGGTTTGACCACCTCGATTCAGACTGCCAAATATGTAAAAACTTTCCCAAATCTACCCTTGAGAAGAGATTAGGTAGACTGAGGGAAAAGGAGGCCGAGAAGTCCGTTGACCCGGATGGCCAGCCGGTTCGGTTTCATCCGAACCAGAAGGAGTGCCCTCTAACCAGGGGCGATACTTCTTGAGCCAAAAGGAGAGCCGATTCGAGGATTGGTTCCGACAAAAGAAAGCGCAAAAAGATAAATGGGCGGTTCGGATCCAGAGGTTCATGTTCCGACCGCCGAAGAGATAGCCAGGGCGATTCAGATTGTGGAATCGCTCCGTCCGGTTCTGACCGATCCGGCTCCTTCTGGCAGGGGTTCAGTTCGGTTGGTTCCCCCGGTTCAAGAGTATACCCTTGAAGAATTTTATGAACTGGAATTTGAAGAGGAAGGGGAATTTGAAGATGATGATGTAAGTGAAGGTCTGGATGTGCCTGTGGAACCGGACATCGCCCCAGACAGACCTTCAGGTGTTTCCCCTCCTAGGCTCTCTGAGTCCCCTTTTCACTTTATGTTTTACAGAAAGGTGGCTGAAACCCTCCAGCTTCCTATAGAGGAGGCTGTGGAAGATCAAGAGGAGCCTGATTATGTAGAGATGATGGACATCCCAGAGTCCAGGAGACTCTCTGTTCCCCTCCATAAATCTGTTGGGAAACATACAAAAAATCTTAGTCTCCTAACACTATACCTCCTGTTGATAGAAGAATGGACAAGAGGTATACACTTTCAGGCTCAGACACGTAGTTCTTATATCAACAATGCAGCCATGTTGGGGTAGTGCAGGCTGCTGCCTGTGACAAGGCAAATATTCCCTTGGCTTCACACCCCCTGACAAGGACTCCAGGAAGATTGATGCCATGGCAAATAAGCAGTACATGGCATCTTCTTTGGGACTCAGGCAGGCAAATTACATGGCCTATACAGCCAGGTACCAGAAGTCCAGGTGGGACACTGTACTGGAACTGGCTAAACAGGACCCCTCCCCCTTCCTCGAAAAGGCAGGCAACTCCTCAGAGGCAGCAGGCTAGGGGCAGGGGCTAGCCTTTTCATAGGCCTTTCAACCAAGCACAGGCCTCTTCTCCCTTTCCTCAGAGGGAGAGACCGAAGGGGGATGAGCAGGGCTGCATCCATCACTCAACCTTAGGCTCCTGCTAAGTAGACACCCTGATGTGTCAGCCCGGATCGACTCCCCCATTCCTGTAGGAGGCAGGCTGGCTTACTTTGTCCAGGACCGGATGTCTGTTACCTCAGACAAGTGGGTCCTGGAGGTGGTAAGCCAGGGGCTGGTTCTGAGCTTCAAGAAATTTCCAAAGCTGAGGGACAGATCTTTTCCACCTGCAAGCATCTCCGAAACCATTGCCCTAGAGGCAGAGGTTTCATCTCTACTGGCTCTAAAGGCTGTAGAGAGAGTTTTCTACGTTGCACAGGAGCAAAGGTCTGTACTCCAGATACTTCCTTACCCCAGAAAAGACAGGGGAGTGGCGACCCATCCTAAACTTAAGATACCCGAACAAACATCTTTTAAAACCAAAATTCAGAATGGTGACTCTGGGAATAATCCTTCCCTCAATAAGGCCAGGGGACTGGCTAGCCTCCCTGGACTTAAAAGATGCCTACTTTCACATTCCCATCAGGTGCTCCCACAGAAAGTACCTCAGGTTCGAATTGCCTTCAGGCCATTATCAGTTCAAAGCTATGCCCTTTGGCCTGACATCAGCTCCAAGGGTATTCACAAAATGCCTAGCAGTAGTAGTGGCCTTTTTAAGAAGGAAAAATATTTCCATACCTGGACGACTGGCTCATTGTGGGTCAGTCCCCAGAACAAGTCAAGTCAGACCTTCAAGTGACTCAGCAAGTGCTTACTTCTCTAGGATTCCTTCTCAGTCTTCCCAAGTCAGTTCTCGAGCCTCTCCAGCTCCTCACCTTCATAGGCGCAGAGCTGGATACAGTCAAAGCAAGAGCTTTTCTTCCCCTGGAAAAGGTAAGGGCTATTGTAGAGCTGGCTTCTTCATTCCACCTTCTGGTCTCTCTGCCAGCAAGGCACTTCCTTCAACTTCTGGGCCACATGGCAGCTTCTACAGCAGTGGTCCAAGGGGCCAGATTTCAGATGAGAGACATTCAGTTTCACATGAGGGCCTTTTGGTCTCAGAAGAAAGATTCTCTAACCAAACTAGTTCCAGTGACCCAGACTCTGATCCAGGCTCTCCAATGGTGGCAGGATCAGGGCAACCTCAGGCAAGGAGTCTCATTCGTCACTCAGTCTCACTCTGTGGTCCTAACCACGGATGCTTCTCTATTGGGGTGGGGAGCCCATCTGGGGGCTGTCACAGTCCAGGGACTGTGGTTCCCTCAGGAATCCCTTCTTCATATCAGTCTCTTGGAACTCAGGGCAGTCTTTCTGGCCCTGCAAGCTTTCTCTCAGTCAGTGCAGAACAAGGTGGTTCAGGTCAGGACAGACAACACCCACTACCATGTGGTACATCAACAAGCAGGGAGGCACTCGGTCCACGGCCTTGTGCACAGAAGCCATGAAATTGTGGTCCCTAGCTTATTCTCTGCAAACGTCTCTGATAGTAGTCCACCTTCCAGGGAAGGACAGTATGCTAGCAGATGCATTGAGCAGGATCTCCCAGGGCCATCATGAATGGTCCCTGGACCCTCTGGTGTTAAAAGTGATTTTTTCAAGGTGGGGCACTCCAGAGACAGATCTCTTTGCAGTCCCAGACAATCACCAACTTCCTCTGTTTTGTTGCAGATCCCCAGTATTGGGCTCAGTCCCTCTGGATGCTCTGATTTTGAATTGGGAAGGGAAATTTCTATATGCTTTCCCTCCCTTTCCTCTACTGTTCAAGATTCTGGTCAAGGTAAGGTCACAACCTTGCAAAGTGATTCTGATTGCTCCAGACTGGGCCAGGCAGCCTTGGTACCCCCTGTTGCTGTCCCTAGCAGTCCATCTTCCACTGTCTCTTCCCTGGAATTACAACCTGTTAACCTCCTCTCAGGGGAGGATTTGGTACCCCAGTCTTCGGTCGCTCAATCTCAAGGCATGGCTCTTGAAGAGTTAGAGTATGCAGATTTGCATCTGTGCCAAGGGGTTCTGGATATTCTCAAAGCCTCTTGAAAACCTGCCACCAGAAAAACTTACAACTCTAAATGGAAAAGATTCAGCATTTGGTGTTCTAAGAAGCATATATCCCCAGACACTGCTGAATTGTCTACAGTTCTGGATTATATGGTTCATCTTAATGGCCTAGGCCTCAGACCAGCTACTCTCAAAAGCACATTTGTCAGCTGTTTCTGCTTTTCTGTCAGTGGGAAAGCCTTCCTCACTGTCATCTCACCCTGTATTCTGTACATTTTTCAAGGGATTGCTTCATACCAATCCCCCCTTTAGGGATCCTACCCCCTACTTTGGATCTTAATGTTTGCATTGCTCAGCTTATGCAACACCCTTTTGAGCCTTTGTCTTCAGCAGGTCTTAGGTACTTGACTTGGAAAACTGTGTTCCTGGTAGCTATTACCTCTGCCAGGCGTATCAGTGAATTGCAAGCTCTGTCACTGGAGCCTGATTTTATCTCATTCCATAGAGATAAGGTGGTCCTTAGAACTAATAGGTTTTTACCTAAAGTGGTTTCAGATTTTCATCTGAACCAATCTGTCTCTGTGTTCTTCACTGATCATTCTTCTTCAGGAGAAAGAAGTTTACACAGTTTGGATGTTAAAAGAGCCCTTAGTTACTACATTGAGCATACTAAGGCTCACAGGTTTGACTCCCTCCAGTTGTTTCTCACTTATGGGGAAGTGGGTAAGGGCAAACCTGCCACTAAGAGAACTGTTGCCAGGTGGATTGTCTCTTGTATTCAATTCTGCTATGAGAAGCTAGGCAAAATACCTCCCTCAGGCCTGAGGGCTAATTCGACTAGAGGTACAGCTGCTTCCCTGGCTGCGGCCAGGGATATTCCTTTGCTAGAGATATGTAAAGCAGCCACCTGGAAATAGTCCATACATTTACCAAGCATTACTCCCTGGACATCCAGGCTAGAAGTGATGCTTGGTTTGGTACAGCAGTACTGCAGAGCCTATGCCCAAGGTAGGTTCGATTCTCTCCTCCGTGGAGGTACTGCTTGGTAGTCTGCAATAGTCAGAATACAGCAAGACTTCATGTTGTTTGAAGAAAAAATTACTCACCTTAGTAATTATGTTTCTTCTAATGGAGTCTTGCTGTATTCTGACCTTCCTCCCTACCTCCCCTTTCAGAACCTGTTTTTGGGAAGTGGGCTGGCAGATGCAGTGTTGCACCCCAGGGGTGCATTTGGGTACTCCCTCCTTTTAGAGAGGGGGAGTGGGTTATATTATTAATTTAACAGTCTTAAGTTGTTTACTACCTGGTTTTTGATTTTGGATTTCTTGACTTGAGTCTTTTGGGGATCCAAAATATTTGGTTGCCATTTGGCTAGTAAAAATTTTACAATTTCCACGTAATAGTTACTTAGTATTAGCTCGTAAGAATCTGACAGTTGCGCTTCAAAGTGCAACAGACAGAGGTTTGAACCGAGCTCGAGCTCAACGTTCTGTGCTCTGCATAGAAAATTAACCATCTACTCTCCGGGGCAGTTTGAGTGTTGGGGCTAACTGCAGTAGTCAGAATACAGCAAGACTCCATTAGAAGAAACATGATTACTAAGGAGTAATTTTTTTCTTCTCTCCCAAGGGACCTCAGTCAAGTCAGGATTGTATTCCAGCTCCCTCCAGGCGGGAAGAAGGAAAGGATCCAGACCAGAAGCTGGGACCTTCATGGGGCAAGAGCCTGTTCAGGCCCTACCCATCCCACAGGCTGCATCGTTGTTGATGTGCCTGACTGCATCACCATTGATGTAAATAATTGAAATCTGGTGCATCAGTCTCAAGATCAAATCAGACAGCTGCACAAAGAAACACAGAAACATTGAAACTGACGGTAGATAAGGACCACAAGGCCCATCCAGTCTGCCCATTTTTTTTTTGTACCTTATGAGTGTGCTATAGGCTGGTGACTACACTGCCACATTGCCAGTGTAGTCACCAGCAGATGCACCTGTTGTCAGTGCTGGTGCTGTCTGGGCTGAACTGGGTTTTAGCAATGGCAGGTTCTAAGTATTGCAGTGTTACTAGTGATGGTGATGTACTCCCTGCCAGGCTGGATTCTGGTCTTTCTGTGGCTGAGCCATGCTTCAGTGCCTGGGGACTGGCATCTGTCCAGACCTCCTGCCTATGCTGAGGGGGCTATAACCATACTCTCACAGATTTTCATCAGTGCTCAGTTGGTGACAACCATGGCAGAGATGTCAGCTGCTCAGGGCTCTCCCTTCTGGGAAGTTATGATTATTTTCTGGTGGCATCTTATCTGAAGTTAACAAAGGAGTCATGATTTTACAGATAATTGCACAGTCCTTCTCCATATTTTCTTCTGGAGAAGTGACTCTAGGGATATCTGCCTGTGCCTCTTTGTAACCTGGCTGAAGCCGACAAATGGGGAAATTCTGAACTTTATATTTGACTCTGAGACAGTGCACACAACGATCATTCTTGTTCTTGGCATTAGATTTTCTGACTGCAGTAAAGCAGGTGGATAAGTGGTGCTTTGTGTGGTGATGGGGGCTCAACAGGATAAACCATATGTAGAAAAATGTAATGGTGTTTCCAAAGGACACCATTAAAAAAATTAATGCTGGAGAGCTTATACGTCCTTCAGGATGATTGTCTCCTGAGGTGGGTGGCCCTACTGCTTGCTATTAGAGCAATGCCTAGGAGTGATATACGGAGTTCTGCGAGTTCTATACTGACTTTTAAGACAGAAGAAGACATTTGGACCACCGAGTCTGTATCCCATTATGTACAGGACCAACTTGTCCCACTATTTCCTAATGTGTAGTGGTCCAGTTTACACTTGAATATATTAATATTACCGCTTTCATTGATGTCGGTTGGCCGTATATTCCAGATCTTCCCAGCTCGTTGGGTGTATAAAAAAAAAAAGGTCTGTTATTTCTTATGTGTGTGTGTGTGTGTGTGTGTCAAGCTTGGTTTATCATGTGACTTAAGTGAAATATCTTATTCATGAATTATAATACCCATTTCTTTCATCAAGGCCCCGTCACCCATTATTTTGAACATCTGTAATGTCTCCTCTCATTCTTCTTTCCTCAGAGGTAAATCAGCCCAGTTTATTTAATCTTTACTTATGTGATTGGTTTTGGATGTTTTTAACCATTGTTGCAGCCCTATGTTGGACTGCTTACCTCTTGAAATCATTATTTGTAAATCCAAGTCCAAATTTTAAGAAAAAAAACTTGACAATTACATCCTTCTAGGTGGTAAACTAATGTATTTTTAAACACACTGTTTATGGAGCTAAAATGGGCAACTGCCTTTAACCTCCAGACATTCCTAGTATGATACATAATCTATATCTTTCCTAAGGTATGGACTCCAAACTTGAGAACATTAGTCTACATGTGGTTTTACACATTTTATTTATTTATTAGCTCATTAGCTTTTGGTAACGGGGTAAGTGCATTAGGCAAAGAGCTCTGCCTATTTTCAAACATGACTCAGGAGAGTACAAAATACATTAGGTCAGACAGTAGTATCATGTAACATGCATACAATAATGATCAGCATACAACAGTTATCCACGCAAGGATAGTCAGGGATAATTACATGCAACAAACAAACAACCACGCAGGGCTGGGGTGGCAACGAGAAGGCAAAGCAGAGGTGCACAATAGACTCAGAGTTAAAAGTCAACAAGTCATTGTGAAGACAGGGGCTGAAAGCCAAGAACAAATTGGGCACAGTCACAAGTATCAAGTGCAGAAAGGTGAGAGAACAGGGCTTTCTTGAAGGAAAGGTGAGATAAAGAACTTTTGGTGTGGGAAGGAAGGCAATTCCAAAACTTGGGAGCGAAATGTGAGAATGTTTGCTCACCCATTTTAGTAGAGCAGTGTGGGACTTGGAGCAGAGAGACAGCAGAAGACCTCCAGGGAAGGGAGTGAAGCACAGGGGCAAGCATTTCTCCCAAAGAGTCAGGGCGGGGGTCTCTGGTCATAGAGTCAATGAAACATCCCAGTGAGTAGGAGCGAAGGGCCTTTGGTCAGAGCCAGTTCAGGGCAGAGTATTGCAGGCAATGGCGATGGGCAGATTGGGCAAATCTACAAATGTTGTTATAAGTGGTGTCCCATTTCCGAAGTACACCAGTGTTGGCCTGGAAAAGGACAGGGAGAGCATATAGGAGTCTAGAAAGCAGAACACTGCTTGCTACAGATCTCCGGGCAGCAGCGGTTAGGGAGTGACATACTCTGTATGCTGCTCCAATCTTCAGGTTAACTGATCTACATGCCTCATTGATATGAGAGGAGAAGTCTAGTACTGGATCAAGCGTCACACCCAGGTATTTGAAAGATTCAATGATCGATACTGCGGATCCATCAGTACGTAGCACCTGAAGCTTAGGGGGACGCAGCATGGACTTTTCTCGAGGATCCGAAGAACATGACCCGAGTCTTAGGTAAATTTAGGATTAGGCTGTTTGAGGTGAACCAGGACTGAAGTTGTTGGAATGCAGATGATAAATGATTATAAATGTCAGCAATGGACCTGGAGGCAGTGTAAAGTAACAAGTCATCTGCATACATAATGGTACGGCAGTGAGGTATAGAGCCAGAAACATCGTTAACAGACATAGAAAAGAGCGGGGGCCCAAGAATGGAGCCTTGTAGTATGCCACAAGAGATGGTGGCAGGGGATGAGAGAACTTTGGAGAAGGAGACAGATTGCGAGTGTTTGCTAAGGTAGCTGCTGATCCATGATAAGGTGGATTCAGATGCACCAAAGGTCTACAGTTTACACAATAGTAAGGGGTGATTAACCAAATCCAAAGCTATGGTGAGGTCTATGAACACAGCACCGGTAAGCAATCCCATGTCCATACTGGACTTAACCACACTTGAGAATAGGGTAAGAGCAGGAGTTGTGCTATGTTCTGCCCTAAGACCATGCTGGACAGGGGACTGAAGTTTGAATTTGGGCAAGTGAGAGGAGATTTGGCGGTGGATTAGCTTTTCCAGTAATTTACTAAGCATTGGCAACAATGCAGTTGTCGGTAGTTAGAAAGAATCCTAGGGTCACCCTTCTTGAACACTGGGATAGTCCTGGCAGGTTTCCAGGCATTAGGTGCAATAGGTGTGCTGATAGACAGGTTAAAGTGATGAGTGACAGTGGTAGCTAGAAGAGGCACTGCAAGTCTTAAGATCCTTGGTTCAATTCTGTCCAGCTCTGCACTTCCATGAGTAGGGACTGTTTTTAGTAACTTTAAAACTTCCAGACACGAGATGGGTGAGAGCACCAAGTTAGGAGGTACATCAAGAGGAACTAGAGGAGGAGGAGGAGCCTGGGATCTATGAGGAGAGGGAGGGGAAATGGTAGGAACCTTAATGAAGAGGGAGTTAAAGGTGTTGGCAATGGTGTGAGGGCTATTGCAGTGTATATCATTAATTAGCATGTCGTTGGGAGTTCAAGGCTTATTATTTCCCAGGATCTCATTGATTTGCGTCCAGTATCTCCTTGGCTAAGCGGCATAGGAACTAAGGAGATTACGGTAGTAATTGCTTTTGTTTTGAATACAGGAATGATACAGTGTGATGACCTATTTACGAAAGTTCTTTTTACATTGTTTAGTATTCTGTTAGCTTCTTTGTAGCTTGTTTGCAGTGCTCACTGAATCTAAGGTCTTAACTTACAATGACACCAAGGTCTTTCTGATTCTACGTCCTCAATGATAGTTCCATTTCAGACCCCAGTAATCCCTCACTTATGCTTAACAGCTGTAATCATTCTCCTGGAATGAGCTGCCCTGGAGTGTAGAATTTTATGCTAATTATGGAATCTTAGAATGAATTTCAAAACTCTGCTGTATGGTCACGCTCATCTCTGCACTCTAATGGCAGATATATTTCTCCACCTGAGAGAAGCAGTAGCAACAAAGATGCTCTTCACTTCAGAGTAGTCTTTTTTTTTTTTGCATTAGCTTTTTATTCCCCTCCTTGCTCCTGGTGATCCCCACTCCTTCAGGCTCTTTACAAGTCCTCACCGATCCCCTACTGGCCTTACCCGAGCTCTCTCTGACCCTCACATCCCAGCCGATTCCTGGGATATTCTGGACATAACCCTTTGCCGGGCAGGTCCCCCTCCTCTGAGAGGAAGGCACTGGGGGAGGATTCCAACCCACTCCCTCATAGGGCCCAGGGATGCTGCTGAGGGAAGGAGGCTCACCGAAGGCACTGGAGGTATTGGGGGACAGAGAGCCGTCATCCGGTGGCCACTGAGCTATATTTCCATTTTTTTAGGTTTCCTCATCGCGCCACTCATGCAGTGCCTCCAGTCTCCACTGGGGGCCACTGCTGAGCGAGGCATTCCCCAGCCCCACCCCAGGATAGGAGAACAGTCCTTTGGATGCTCAATCCTATTCTCCCCCTGCCGACCCCCGGCGCCCTGAGTCTGTTCCCAAACCCGGGTCGCCGGTGTGGTTTGAGGTAAGGTGCCAGCGCCTCAACCCTCTATGCCACCAGGCCGGCCCAGAGTTGTCTTTTAGTGTTGTATATATTTTTACTTTAGTTAAGTTTCCGTTACTATGCGTTAGGGTATTATTTCATTGTATTTGTGGAATATTTTGTTATTTTCTCTGGTTCCTCATCGGTTCCCAGGAACCGGAGAAAGGTCTGTAATAGCATGTGTCCTGTTTCTGGGAGCCACATTTATTTTAGTTTAAAAAAAAAAAGCAAAAGACATTACTTTTTAAAACCGCCGCTTTTGTGGTTCTTTATTCTTTTGGATCCTGGTTCCCTTTTTTTGTGGAACCAAGATGATATTTCACTTACTTTTTATATATTATTCCTGAAAGAGCCCCTGACACCATATTGACAACTTTGAAAAAATGTAATATTTAGACAGAATTTAACTTCTATTTAATCTTTTTTTTTTTTTTTCTCAGTCTCACTCTTCTTTATTACTAAGCACATTCGCATATAAACAGGATCGCTGCCCTATCTGTTCTGGTTGCTTGCCTATACATGACATCACAGTCTGCTGCTGTGGAGACCATTATGATGCCATAAACAGGGGATTATGTGAGGTGCAGGCAAGCAGAAATAGCAGTTAAAGTCTAAGGGACAGTAATCCTCTTTCATACAGCTGTCCTCAGTAATAAAAGAGAAAGGGAAAGAACTAAAGCTTTTCTAATGGTGTCAGGGGCTCTTTAAATAGCAGTTCTCATTGGATTTATGGAACTGAACTGCAGTTTAGTATTTTTCCTATTGGGTTGTTAGTGAAGAGCATGTCTGACAGACCGAAAAAGAGAACAGGACCTACAGGCTAACAGTGACACCAAGGTCTCTTTCTGATTCTACCTCCTTAATGATAGTTTAATTCACGGTGCACTTGTATTTTGCATTTTCCCAGGTGAATTATCGCACTTTTGTTGGTATTGAATCGCATGCCATTGAGGTTAGCCCATAGTGTGATTTGTTTAAGATCTTTGAATATCATTCTGTAGCCCTCTGTCGTGTTTACTATGCCACCAAGTATAGTGTTGTTGGCGCCTTTCACTAGCCAGTTCTTTATTTTACTATTGAGAAGAATCGGAACAAAGCTGGTCCCAAAACAGAACATTGGCGTACCCCACTCGTTACATTATGCCATCTGATAGTGACCCCTGTATTCTAACTTTCATTTTCCTGTATAGCCAGTTCTTTACCCAAGTAGTAATTTTATTTATATTTGATTCTTTCATTTTTGTTAGTAATATTTCATTAGGTACTGTATCAAAAGCCTTATGAAGTCAATGTAGAAGAACATTTTTAATTTTTTTTTGGCAATTGTTTAACCAGGAGTGGCATACTAAGATTTACAGGTGCGACCTGGGAGCACAGGGAAGTTGTGACTTGCTCAGGGTCACAGAGTATGCAAGTGGGGGCTGTGGGATTCAAACCCAGGTCTCCAGATTTGCAGCTCAGAGCCTTAAACCACTGCGCTATATCTGCCAGGACGTTTCTATCTACATGATATCGGACTGTTTAATAACATTTTGGTGACTCACAATTTTTTAAAACCTTATTTTGAACAGTTGGTTAGTCTCTTATTCAGAAATTCTTCTAATTTGCCTTGATTAACGTCTCCTTGATTTTACCTGGAAAAGATATTAGGCAAGTTGGCCTGTTTATTTATTTAAAAATTTTACCAGGAAGGCATACTGAGCAGACAGCTGCTCGTTCCAGATGCATCCTGGGGGGAGGGAACAGAAGGAGATGGTGCAGTGCATCCAGTATTTTTACAGACGCAGCGAGTAACAACACATTAATAAATACGATAGTAGGATTTTTGCATCAAGGTTTGACAACACAAGGATAACACAATGCAACAATAATTGCACAGTAGCCGAGAATTACCATACAGTAGTGAATACAATAGTACAAAATAATTACAGCAAATTTTGACAACACAAGGAGATCCTAAAGGTTCCTACAGATGAGACACACATAGGCCGGACAAGCCGCTTAACAGATAAGTAAGTGCTAGAAGTACCCAGGGAACTGGAATTTTTAAAATCCGGGGTTGGTCAGACCCACTCGGTTGTAGGGTAAGACAGGGGAAGTGGGTCTGCGGGGGTGGTATTGGGCTAATAGGAGGTTAGGAGCAGGTGATGCGGAAATGGGCTTTCAGGAGGGTGTTGAAGAAGCGTGGTGAGGTGGCATGGCAAGGGGAAGGGCATTCCACAGCTTAGGCAGGCAATAGGAGAAGGCTGCCTGGCCTGCAGAGAGAGTCTTGGGAGGTACGGACAGTGTGTAAGAGTCATAATGTCGGAGAGAGTGCGAGGGAGGCGGGAGGGGAGAGAGAGAAGCGGAGAGGTACGGGGGCAGGAAGTGAGACCAGAATTTAGCAGTAAAACTAACGCAGTGTGCCTGCCTCCTATCTTGTAGGGAGGAGAGGGACAGGGATTGGTAGAGGACACAGTGGTGGGTGCTAGGCGGACAGTCTAGGGCAAAACGACAGAATGAGTTGAAAAGGGTGTCCAGTCTGGTTAGAGAAGTTTTGGGAGCGGCACTGTAGACTTACATCCCCATAGTCAAATATAGGGAGGATAATTTTGTACACAGTAGTACGGCGAGACGGCAGCGGATACACCCACTCTTCTGAAACAGGACGCAGTTTGGGGTGCAGTTTCTTGTGGGTGGCATCAATATGCACAGAAAAGTTGAGGTGCTGGTCAAGTCAGACCCCGAGGTATCGAAAGGAGGCGCAGGCCTTTGACATTTTATTTATTTCATGGTTCGGAAACAACCTTTGAGTACAGTACTCTTTTTACAAAGGTTCCACGTCAAACAAACAAAGACAACATGATACAGACATATTAAGTTAACTGAACATTTTGTTCCATATAAACATCTATTGCCTCCTCACTGCTACTGTGTCTGTAATCAGTGTATGTCACCTATCTGTCTTAGCTCATGCTGAATGCGCTTATCGAAACTTACCATAAGGTTAGCTTGATATTGTATTATAAACATAGTCTAATTTGTTGTATTCCAATCTGTGTTCTACTGTATAACTCACAAAATGTTGACCTGTTACTGTAATGTAAAGATGTGTATTTTTGTTTCTACCTGTGTGATGTAAAGATGTGTACTTGTCTCTACTTGTACTTAATCCCGGGTCGCCCCTGAAAAAGGGACTATCATTGTCTCAGTGGGTCTTACCCGGTTACCAAAATTTTAATAAGTAAGCAATAAGACACGACAGGGTGTTTGTTGAACAGATATTACCGCACGCCCAGGGGCGTAGTAAGGCACGAGGCCGGACGAGTGCTCTTCAGCCCCTGGAAGTGCGGTAATATCTGTTCCACACACACCCTAGAGTGTTTTATTGTGCTTATAAAATGGTTCTTTTTTTTTTTTATATATTTTTGTCACCTTAAAAAATATTACTAAACTGAAAAAAACTGAAATCATTGTGTTAATTTGAGATAAAATAGTCCTTCCGCCTACTAGGTAATGACATCATTGTCTTCTGACATATTAACATTTGTACTGTTGTGGCCTCCTCTCGATCGAGAGAACAAGTGTAGTTAGGAGAGGAAGTAACAGTCTCTCCCCGACAGGTTGCAAAACTGTACCTCCGTAATAATTGCCTAGCACACTGTTTAACTTGTAATTCTAGGGACATGGATATGTTGTTCATCCACACTTATTGGCAGGTTCCTTGCCGCTTTAAATCTTGCCGGAAAATCTTCAAGCTGGCTCCTCCCACCCACCCGGGTGGTAAAACTCTCGGCTCCGCCCCATGACACCAGATCTTCCTTACCGCTTGGAAGCTCAGGTTCTCTCCTTAGCGCTCTGCGTTTTCGACTGGTTCCTGAAATTTTCAGTCTTCGAATTTAATTGGAAGTTTTTCTGAAACTTCGATCTTCTTCTCTCGCTGAGGCGATGACTCATTTGTTTTTCGGCCCTCGGAGGCGCCCAGTTAATCCCTCCAGGAAAGACCCGCACTCCACGTGCATCTACTGCCTTGACTTGGACCATGATCCGCAACTTTGCGATTTTTGCTGTGCCCTTTCGACCAGCTCTCTGGAGGATCATGCGCCTGCTCGGGCTCGGGCGACCTGAAATTTTTCCCTGCCCGGAAAATTCTCGGAGACTCCGCCGGGCAGTGTCCGCCGGCTGTCTCTGTTGAGCAGCTCAATCTTCCTTCCTCCGGGAGGCGGCTGCCCTCCCTCTTCCTGCTCATGCATGCTCATCCCGCTTCCTTGAGTTCTCCTCATGCAGCTTCGCTCATGGAGCTCCAGTCCCTTCCCTCAAGGAGAGGGACCTCGGACCTGCCTCTCAGCCCAAGTCCAAGGAGTCGAGGCTAAGTCCCTTCGCCGGGCGCTGGAGGCAGCGGAGAGTTCCCTCCCTCCGGGCCGACGCTCGACTCGGTCGGCAGTAGCTCATGCCGCTGGCTTCACGGGTGTCCCCGCTGTCAGCCGGCCAGGACTCGCCGACGCTGTCGAGTCTCTCGACCCGTCATCCGGCTGTCTTCTGCTGGAGCCGCCATCCCTTCGCCGGTTCCCCCGGTGGAGGCTGAGGTTCTGCCTGTACCTTCGGGTTGACGGGCCTCAGCCCTCTTCTTCCAAGGCAGGAGCGGGCGCGTCTCGGTCCTCCTCTCGGTCAAGCCGCTCACGCCGACTTCGGCATTCTCGGTCGAGGCACCGAAGTTAAGTGGCATTACCGTTCTTCCTTGTCACCCTCCTCGGATGAGGAGTGGCTTCGATGCAGGTGGCGTCGACGCTACGAGGAATTCATGTGGCAGCAGTTGTTATTGTCCGGGAATCAATCGACTCCGATTCATTCCCCATCCGGCAAGCAGCTGCCGCCCGATCGGCCGACTCAACCGCTCTCTGCAGTCGAGGCGCCCACTCCCGGGCCGGTTGTTCGTCCGAACCTTGCTGCCCCACTGCCCTCGGTGGAACCCCGGTCAGGTCACGACCTGTCCACAGGTTGTCTGTCCCCTCATTCCCGCTCGCCCTTGGCGGGCGAAGAGTGACTCAGGCCTGAGGCAGCTCTTTGCAGACCCCTCGGAGTCCGAAGTCGACTCCTCTATGTTCCCCAGTCGGGAGGACCCGGGGTCCTCTCCGGAACATTCTGTGGACGACAGCCCATCGTCCTTCATGGGTCTGCTTCAGCTCATCTCGGAGTTCACCGGGATGCAGCTTGAGCCCATGTCCAAACGGGCCCCTTATCCCCTGACGGAGATTCTAGACCGAAGGGGTTCTCCCTCGGAGGCCTTCCCGGTGGCCGAGGCCATTGTATGCCCGGCCTTGGAGCTCTGGCGGTGGCCTACTTCCTGCCCTGCACCCTCGGCCAGGATGGCCAGGAAGTACTCTATCCCTGTCGGTTCTTGTCTGTTTTCAGAGCACCCTCGGCTGAGGGGTTAGTTACCGAGTTACTGTTTTCCAGCGCTCGGGAACGCCTGATGTGGATAGGCCCCCCGACAAAGAGTCCAAAAGGATGGACTACATCGGGCCCAAGGTTTACACTGCATCCTCCAACAGGCCAGCTCGGCTGCACTGATGTCACATTTCTCCCACGCCCTTTTGGCCTCCCTTGACGACGTGCTCCCTCATCTCCCGGCCGACCTGTGGACCACGGTCCGGCGGGTGCGGGACCAGGGTAGGGTGGTGGCGAAGCAGCAGCTCCAGACTGGTCTGGACTTAGGTGATTCCTGTGCCAGATCGGTGGCGGCCGCAGGGCGTGGCTGAGGTTATCTTCTTTCTCATTGGAAACCCAGCACAAGTTGGCGGACATCCCCTTCTTGGGGACTGACCTTTTCGGCCCTGGAGTGGAGGGACACCTCCAGGGGAATGAGAAGTCCGATGCCACTCCGGACTCGGTCACTCCCGCCCGGAGGGACAAAGGCAGCCGGCAGCCTTTGCGTAAGCCCCTTTGCCCCCGGTCTCCTGCAGCTCAACTGGCCCAGCATGAGGGCCAGCAGGCTTGCGCTGGGCGGCCAGACTCCAAGCCAGCGTCTTCCTCTAAAAGGAAGCAGGGAGGTAAAGGGCCGGGAGCCCCCTCGGGCAATTCCTCCTCCAAGCCTGCTCAGTGACGGGCTAAGGGGCTCTGTCCCCGGCCCCGTCGCCCCTACCCGGGTTCCCTGTGGGGAGATGGCTCCGCACCTCCTCCACCTGGTCCACCTCCCAGACCTCTAGGTGTCGGAGGTGCTAGGGGAAGGCCCTGCCTCGGGATTGCGAGCAGGTACCACCCTTTTGAGCCATTGCTCTGCGGGGGTCTTGGGGTCCACAGCCTCGTTGTCGGCCTGCTGGGCCGACTTTCCTGGCCCTCTAATTAGAGGTGTTCAGGAAGGTTGCGGATCCTCCTTCAGATCCTGGGTTCGTGTCCAGGTATTTCCTGTCCCAAGATGGACGGGGTTTGCGCCCATTCTTCCGCACGCCTGGATGGTCTCTCTGCCTCAGATATCCCATCCTCAGAACAAGGCGTGTGGCTTCTTTCCTGGACCTCCAGGACGTACTCACTCTTCATTCCAACCGTTTATTAGGGGACTCCTCCCTTTCCTAAACGGGGGATCTCCTTACGAGTTCCAAGCCAGGCCCTTCGGTCTCTGCTCAGTAGTTTTCTGTGGCATCGAGGGGTCTGGGTGTAACCCCACCCGGTTGGCGGCCTGACTACAGCCCTTCCAGGCGGAAGGGGACGATCCAGAGTTCTGGCTCTCAGACTGGTCTCCTTTATCGGAGCCACGTTGGAACTCGTGTCTTAGCGGGTGATCCTTCTTCGGGACGAAGCTCGACTCTTGAGTCTGAGCTCGGCTCCTGGCGAACAGGGCTGAGGTTCTTCCTCCCTTACCTAGTCAGGTCTGACTGGGCAATTGCGTCCTGCTGGGACCTCCTGGGCTCGTGGCAGCCGGTTCCAGCGTAGTCTGTTGGACCCGCTGGTTCATGCATTCCCCTAGTGGGGACTGGCCAGCCAGCGGTCACAGTGCTGCGTTCCTTCGGACCAGTTTGTGACTACAGCCCAGGAGTTAGGGGAACGCTCTCCCTCGGACTGTTCCAAATCTTGCAAGAGGTCATCCCGTTCGTCCGCCCTGAGTCGACGGTCTTCTCCGACCGATGCTTCTCGGATGGGTGGGGGTGCCCATCTAGGGGAATACAGAGTGCTCCGCCTCTAGTCCTCTCGGGAGTCCCGTCTTTCCTACCGCTGGAGCTCTAAGCGGTCACTGCACATGCACTCGCTCCCGTTTGTGCGGGGTCTAGTGGTTAAGTCCAAGCGGACAACACCACGACCATGTGCTACCTACCCCACCAGGTTCGGCCGAGCCCCTTGCCTCTGGCGAAGGAGGTTCTTCGCATTGGTCTTTTGCAGCTGGGAGGCGGTTTCCTAGCCATTCAATGGCAGGAGCCTCCAGCTCCTGGCTGATGCCCTGCCGACATAGCTGCGCCTCACGAGTGGTCTCCCCTGCTGGAGGTAGCACAGTATCTTCTCCCTCCTTCCTCCAGGGAGAATACGAGGCTGAGACTGTCTCATGCCCGCCCCCTCAGCAAGTTTGCTGTAGGTGATGCCGTCGAGGCCGCGGACCCCGGGCCTTTCTACGCCTCTCCCCCATTCCATTGACCCACGGGCAAGGCGAGGAGGGACTAGGCGCAGGCGATGCTGGTAGCCCCAGACTGGATTGCCAGCTCTGGTATCCAGCTCTCCTCAGTCTCAGCCCCAGGCTCCCGAGGTGGCTTCCAGCCCGCCCGGTCCTGTTCTCTGTTTTTAGGGGAAGGTACTCCATTCAGACCTTCAATCCCTACACCTGACGGCCTGGTCCCTGTGCGGCTAGGGGCCTAGCCTTGGGTCCTTCGGCAAGGTCCTCAACGTTTTCGAGGCGTCCTGCCAGAAGTCGGCCAAACATGCTCGCCTTCAAATGGAAGAGTTCTCCATTTGGTGTTGGGATAGGGCTTGGGCCCCTCTCCCGTCCCTCGGTGAGCATTCCGGACCATCTGCGGTCCGTTCCTTTTGAACTAGGGCTTCGACCGACGACCCTCTAGGTACTTCTGTTGGTCACCCCTGTCTTCCGGGCGTGGGCCGGAAGGCAGTCGGTGGCACAGAAAAGGTGGTCTGGCGCTTTCTAGACCTCGATCATACCTCCCCTTTGGGGAGAGTATCCCCATTCTGTGGGATCTGCGCTGGTATGGGCTTAGCTCACGGGCAAGCCGTTCGAACCTTTGCACAGGTTCGAGTCCCCACCTGTTGTGAAAGAACACCTTCTTGGGGCTACCCTGCCATCCAGAAGGAGGGGAGACTTCCAGGCGCTCCTTTGAATCTCCCTATCTGGTCTTCCACAGGGACAAGGTAGTTCCACGCCCCACCCGAAGTTCCTTCCGTAGGCGGTGGCGGAGTCTTTCCCTAACTGGTTATTGTCTCTGCCAGGGTTCATCCCCATTCAGGCCTCGGAGGCCATATATAGGATCCATTGGGACCCTATTTTACACTCACCTACCCAGAGAGCGTAGGGCTGAAGTTCGGGAGAGGTTCGCCAGCTGTTTGTCATCTACGCTGAAGCCGCACCTGGCAGACCTGCAGCCAAGCGGACGACGAGCAGGCAGGTCACCTCTTGCATAGGTCTCCGCTGTTGGTGGGCGGGCATGGAGCCTCCCAGAGGGATAAGTGCTCATTTACCGCCCTTCCGCTGCATCGGTGGCTGCTTCCGAGATACTCCTGTTCAGGATATTGCAGGGCTCCTACCTGGAAGCAGGCTATACCGTTTCCCCTTCCACATCGACCTTGGGTCACGCCGGGATGTTGGTGGGGCCTCGGTTCTCCAGTCTTCATACCTAAGTAGAGGTGTGCTTGCCTCCCTCCCTCCTCTCGAGAACTGCTAGGAGTCTCGAATAGTGTGGATGAACATCATATCCATGTCCTTAGAAATACAGGTTACTCACCTGTAACAGGAGTTCTAGGAATGGTATATGTTGTTCATCCACACGACCCACCCGCCTCCTTGGCTTCGACGCACAACCTGGCTTCCAGCGGGCTAGATCTGGCATCATGGGGCAGAGCCGAGAGTTTTACCACCCGGGTGGGTGGGAGGAGCCAGCTTTAAGACCTTCCCGGCAAGATTTAAAGCGGCAAGGAACCTGCCAATAAGTGTGGATGAACAACATATACCATTCCTAGAACTCCTGTTACAGGTGAGTAACCTGTATTTACCTCTCATCCTGAATACCCGTGGGGTATTCTGGGCACTGTACTTCGTTTGGTAGCGAGTTTCCCGTTGTCACTTGCCAACGGCCCAGCCAGATGAGAACTACAAACCCCATCCAGATGTGGCAGCAATATTATGGCTCCTTTCAGGCAGCGGCACTGGAACGGGAGGTGGATGGTGAAAATGCTGCTCTTCACAGTGCTGGTGAGTAGCCAGCGCTTTTGGTAGAGAAAGAAGCTCGTTGGGGAGTGGGAGTTGCTGCAGTGTGTCGCTTCAGCCATATTGACTGCGGGGCTTAAACAGAAAAGGAGTGTGTGGAGAGGGTGACAGTGGGTTATGTATAGTTTGGTAAATCAGAGTAGCCGAGTCATTGGCATCAGTCGCTCAACTTCCAAGACATTCACTGCCTCGCTTACCGAGACTAAAAACAATGGCAGCTTTTAAAAAACTAACGTTCCATGTCTAGCTCTGAACATTTCATTTAGGGGCATTGATATCTTTGCCTGTACTTTTTTTATTCTATGTGTAATACAGATATTACACTGGTCTTCTAGCCAATCACTGAGCTTATTTTTTTCATGCCCATTTTATAAATAAAAATAAATTTAGGTGATTCCAGCCAGGAAGGTACATCTTATTCAGAATACTCTAAACAGGCTGGAGTAGGATGTCGCAGAGTTCTGCTAACAATGATTGTGGGGGAGGCAAATGTTTACAAGGTGCAGCCCAGCAGGCATTGTCAGAAATGCAGATGGGGGGAGGGGTGGGTGTGTGGCTTGGCCTTGAACCGAATGGCAGCTTGAGTTCTTAGCTCCCTGCCTGGGGGACTGTATCCTTCAGCATCCAACCTTTGAGGACAGATTTTCCTGCCTTACTGTGCAAAATACAGAAGAGGGACTTACCTTCTGCAGTTTGGTGTCCTCATGTTCTTCATCAAAGGGTAGCTTCATCACCCGAACACAGGAATCCTCCTTAGCTCTTTGCGGCCTGCAAGATGCCCTCCTCTCCTTCATCAACCATAGACACTGCAAAAATGGAACATATGTTCAATCAGCTGCTGACTCAAATGGCACAGATGACTGCAGCAATGAATAACAATACTCAAACCCTGCAAGCCATTGAAACACAGCTATTTCATACAGAACGACATCTTAAAGCCCACAATGCTGTAATACAGGACCTCACTGCTACAGCCAGGGAGCAAGCCTGTCTGATCCACATTCTACAGGACAAGGTGGATGACCTAGAAAATCGCAGCCGTCGCAACAATTTACGATTCATTGGCTTCCCGGAGGGGGTTGAACAGTGAGATATGATTGCTTTTCTACAAGAAGTGCTTCCTAAGATCTTGGGCCTCCCACCCGCCACTGTCCTGCACATCGAGCGGGTCCACCACTCTCTGGCTCCCCCATCTAAACAAGGGGAGTGCCTGCATCCTGTTTGGCCTGATTCCTTGATTTTAGGCAGAAAGAAATGATTGCAGCTGCAGCCAGGGAAAAAGGCCCGCTCTCCTGGAGCGGGAGAACCATTAAAATATTTCAAGACTACTCGAGGGATCTGTCAGAAAAAAGGAAAGAATACTCTGAGTGTCGGAAAATTATGCACGCCCATCAGATGCAATGCTCCCTGCGTTACCCGGTGACTATGCGGGTAATCGTTAGTGGAGTACCCCTTCACTTTGCCACTCCGGAGAGCCTGATGGATTACCTCAGAAAGAATTTCCTAGGGACTTTCAAGACCCGGGTCTCTTTGCTATCGCCAGCAGTTCCCCAGACACTGAGCAGCGTATAGATGACCCGCCTGGTATGTCCACTCAGGCCGCGGGGCCTCCTAGCCACTGCTTCGACGCTTCTCTCCCCCCCCCCCGCAGTGGTAAACTGCGCACGCAACACCAACACAAGAAACGCCAGCACCCAGTAGATTGCCGGAAGGAGGGGCAGCAAGATGACCAGGGCTCTGACTGTTTGGCTTGTTTTCACTACCTGAACAAGTTTTCTCCCTTGCTCACGCTACCTGAAGACCTCTTAGAGCAAGGCGCGCCAACAGCCCCCCCTTTCGCCGCAGAGCCTGAGGCAGTTGTGGGCCACGGTGGCGGCTGCAGAACCCTCCATGGAGAGGAAGGAGATCCAGCTCCCGAACCCTCTCAGCTCTTCTCCGCAAGAACCGCATGGCCCAGAATCTCAGAAGTTCCTTCCACCCCGCAGAAGCCTGACACACCACCATGAAGTGCAGATAAGTGGCTTTTTCCTTGTTCTCTGCTCCCTTCTCCCGAGTGGACCAGTGTCTTTTTTTTTTTTTTTGTAACTTTGCTGGGGGCTAAGACTTACTTGCTTTGGTAGCCTCTGAGGATCCTGGGCCCAAGTCCTGTGCTTTCTCCCGGGAGAGTATACTAGTGACCCCCTCGCCCGATCTCACACCCCGAGTTATGGCCTTGATCAGACTGTGGGATTTAGACATTGCAGGCACTCCGACTGCTACAGTCTGTCTGCGATAGTGTTTTGCCCAAGTGACCGACTCTGGATTCAACGGTCAATACGGGGCTTCTGACTTTTTCTCTTTCCTCCTGCCCCAAACAGAATTGCTTCAGCGGGGCTGACTAGAACTACCTGCCTTATGGAATCGTCTCCCCTTAGGACTGCTGAGCCACTTGTTTTTCACTCCTCATCTAGCCATGTGGACTATATGATGTTTTAATAACTGGGACTACAAACTGATACAATCGCTATTTCCTCCTTGCAGGTGCCTGTGATCCCTCTCCCTGGCCTTAAGGAATACATAAGCATTGCCCCCTCCCTGCTCTCTTTACTTTTCTTCCTGGTCAGACTTTGGTGGACACCCATGCCCCATCTGCTCTCCCAGGTCTGAAGCTCTACCTTGTATCGAGCCCAAGGAATTGATGTGGTGGCAGCTCCCCCCCCCCCCATGACTTCTTGCTAAGCCCCACACCCTCGCAGCCCAGGACCACCATTGCCTGCTCCCCTACTCGACCACTGGTCTGCCTGCCTTTACAGTGAAGGGAGGTTCCTGGCTTGCTTATTAGAAAGCTATGTGTGGAATTGCCACAGTGGATGACCCCTCACTTAGATGCAGATTAGACCCCCTCCCTTGCTTCCGCGATGTCATCTTTTTTCCCACAGAGGGATGTGGTGAGACAGGCTGTCTGTAACTGTAAGCTGAAGATGCTTTTGTTTTGGGTTACGTGCTCTCTCTTCACACTCACCCCACAAGAGAGACTTAGGTGGCCTTGGCAGTGCGCCTGCTGGCCTTACTATCTCCCTCCGTTCAAGGAGTGCTCTCAGTTTAATGGTTTTACTGTAAATAGTTCTGTTGCCTGTTGCCCGCTTACAATTGTCTCTTGCCTTGCTAACCGGGTATTATGCTGGTGCATTCTCTTTTTCTGAAGTGGTATGGTGCGCTTACTGTATTCTGAAGGGATTCTACGGGAGTTCCTTGGGGGAAGGGCTAGCCACCTCCTCAGCCTTGGTCACACTGTTTTTTTCGGACCCCATATACCATATCGATCACCCTTAGAGACTATGGGTGACCTCCACGCTTACACCTGGAACGTGCAGGGCCTAAACACCTCGGTAAAATGTAAACAGGTGCTATCCCATCTAAAAAGGCTGAGGACTACGCTGGCCTTCCTGCAAGAAACGAAATTAACTGCACAAGACCATGATAAGCTGAACGGAGACTGGGTGAGCCAAGTGTTCTCGGCCTCCTCTTCCTCTAGAAAAAAGAGGGGTGGCCATACTACTCCACAGGTCTCTCTTCTGGTATCTCTCCCAACTCCAGACCGACCCCCAGGGTAGATGGTTTTAGCTCACATGGGCACTCCGGAAGGTCCCCTGATTCTTGGATATATCTACACGCCAAATGAGGACGCCCCCACCTTTTATCATGATGTGGCCCAGGCACTGAGCTTGTTAGCCGCTATGCCTATGTCGATTATTCTAGGGGGAGACTTCAATCTCGCCCTGGTTCCTTTGCTAGACCGCAGCATTCCCTCCGCTGAGCAACGTCCCAGAGCTTGGCTAGCACTGCAGCAGCTAATGGCTGAAATAGGTCTGACCGACATATGGAGAATCTTAAACCCCAGGGAAAGGGACTACTCCTTTACGTCACCGGTCACATAGTTCATCTGGACTTCTGACTGGCCTCTCTCCTGAGATCTGTCAGAGTGCAGCTGACTCTTGAGATTATGCCCAAGATCACCTCTGACCATGCCCTCATCCTCCTGCACATCCCATGTGGCCCGCCTTCCCCGACAACAACAATAATGGGGTATGACTCTAGGCACTGTAAGCAGTGGGGGCATCGTCTAAAGTTTTTAGAGGCACTTTTAAAGACCCTAGAGTCTCAAGCCAATCAAACCCTTAGCTTACAGCCGAACTCCGTCTTAACCAATGAAATACTAAGGATCCCTGTGGAAATCAATGATCTGCTGTCTCACAAAGCAGAGGTTTGTGGTGCTGCGGCTCCGTCATCAGTACCTGGATGGAGGGGGAAAAAGCACACTTGAAACTACTCTGTAACCCAAGTCTTTCTCTGTATGAAAATATGTATTGTTATCCCAGGTCGCCCCTGAAAAAGGGACCTTCGGAGCTCAGTGGGCCTGCCCGTTCACCAAATTTTAAATAAATAAATATTGCTGGCTTACCACCTGCGTAAGCAGCAGTCCGACCGCCACATTCCTGGCCTAAAAGACCAGTCTGGGGCAATTCAAACTGACCCCCAACTAATCAATTCCATCATGAAGCAGTTTTATATGGCCCTCTACTCCTCCACTAGAAGGCAGGACTGTGGAGCAGCTGCACCCTTTCTGTCTGGCCTTCGAGTTCCCTTTCTCCAGCCCTCTCAGGGTGAGGATTTGTACCGTCCCATTGTAACTTCAGAGGTGGTTACCGCCATTAGAGCCTTAAACTTTGGTAAAACTCAAGGGGGAGACGGCTTCCCCATTGAGCTATGGCAGCTACTTGCCCCCCAAATTGCCCTGCTGCTCTCCTCAGTATTTAACGAGGCTCTTGACATGCGGGAAGCAGTTATTCTGACCCCATGTATTCTTCTCCTTTTCATAATTCTCTGCAGTTAGCCTGCCCGGAGAATGGAACTATATGCTAATGATGGAATCACTGGCACGTGAAACATTCAAACTGCTGCCCTCATCTGCTGTACATTCCATCAACGTCTCGGATGTCTTACTCCACCTCACAAGTCTAGACGCCCAGGAGATCCCTTAGGTCGTTGTTGGCTATTGTGAAGTATAATCCTCTTTTAATTATACATAACTTTCTTTCTGCTGCCTTCATTATTGTTTAATTTTATTCAAACGTCTAATTTGTATTAGTTTAGTAGATTTAGCGTTTATTTCTCGGTTCCTCGTGGTTCAGTATAACCATTGAGGAACCGAGTAGTTAATTATTAGTTGCGGTCTTTTTCTGCTTTAATTTCTCTATTTTCGTCTTAAATATTTATTTACTGTGTTAAGTTTTATGTGTTGATTTAAACCGCTAACCCGGTTTCTTTATAATCACTAATCCGGTTACTTTGAACCGTTGTATCGGTTCTGAGAACCGCTGACCCGGTTCCAAATTCCTAAAATTTATCAGTTCTTTTGGTGCCTAATTAGTTCCTGAACCGACCGCAAAAAAAAAAAAGAAAATCTTTGCGGTTAAGGTTTTTCTCCTGAAAATGGAGCACTCTGAAAAACCTAAGTAAAAGACTGGTCCCCCAGGTTTTAAAAACTATGTGAAGTGTGGGGAAGTGTTTGCCAAGGCAGACAGCCATGACAGTTGTGATCTTGTCTGTGTCAGTCTTCACCATTCATCACCTTTGGGGTATATGGCTGGAGGTCATGACCACACGGGAGGTTTTTTTTATTTTTGGATGGATGGATGGAGTCGACGCACTGATGGTGCCGCCCTCGAGGCCGACACACTGCATGGTGCTCGCGGGTTGGCCGTTATGTGCTGTCGGCTCCGCTCTCCTGCCAGTTCTTCATCTCCCGCCATCGAGGTCACCTCGTGGGAAGCTAGAAGAGTTTGAGGCCTATCTGCTTCGCAGTTTGAATCCATTATTTTCAATTTTGGTGCCGTAGTTTGTTGGTTCCTCCTGTCGGTTCTGTTTGCCATACTCGACGTCGCCCAGTAAGACCTTTCCAATTATTCTATTTTCTGCAACGTCAAGTCTGTTTTTGGTGTTTTTTTCTCCATAGGTCATGTCTCGGTCGGAGGGCAAGAAATCTTCCAGGATGGGGCGCCCCCCCATACGATGGTGCCCATGTGGTCGAAAATTTTCCGTCACCGACCAACCTGACCGTTGTCTTACGTGTCTTGGCCCGCTTCACGACATGGGATTAGGTGTGACACCTCTTTCTCCATGGATAGCAGAGTAATCAATTACGCGTCGTGGAAAGTGGGGCGGGCTCCGTAACTTTCAGGGTCGGGTTCACACTCATCGGGCCAAGCCCGTACTCTCGGCCTTCTCGGGTCCCTCCTTGTTCTGTCACGAACCGAGGTGGAGGGGTATAGCTTTCCCAGCCTAGCGAGCGAGGCTTCTCCCGCAGTGCAGGAGGCCAGTCTATTCCCCTCCGGGGAGGAGGGACGGGAGGCGCCCGTTATGACAGTCACGCCGGGGTGAAGGCTCCAGCGATGTCGGACCTGTGGCTCGGAAGGCCTGGGTCGGCACCGTTTTGGGCTTCGGTGCTGTTCGCTGTGCCGTGGGCTCTGACGGCGCCGGCCAGTCGCTCAGTGCTGTGGCTGCTGTCGGCACCGTTCACGGCACCGATAATGCTAGTGGCGTTATCGGAGTTTCTACAGCGCCATCTTCATCTTTCTCTTGCCTCGGTGCCGTTCACGGTGCCGAGGTTGAGCATGGCGCCGTGTCTTCCTCTGTGGTCGTTCGCAGCTCCGAGCAAGCTCATGGCACCGTGGGGGTTTTGGATCACGGTGCCGAGACCACTGTCGGCACTGTCTCTGCCCTCGGCGCCACTTGTGGGGCTGGGCTGCACTGTTCTTGGCGCCGATGGGGCTGTCAGAGCCAGCGTCAACGCCGTCTCTGTCCCTGGAGCCGTTCATGGGGCCGGATGGCGCAGTGTCAGGTTCTGACACCAGGATTGCTGCCCTTGCTGGAACCGTGCCTCCTTCTGCCACTGTTCGCGGTGCTGAGGAGGGCATTGAAACCGTCTCGGGTGCAGTCTCCTTTTCTGGTGCCCCGTTTGGTAAAGATGGCACAGAGCGGCCACCAACGGTCTGGCACAGGACTTCGACTTCCACTTCTTTGGAGGAGGAGTCAGATTCTGGGTCAGACAGGCAGCCTGGCTTCTCGGAGCTAGTTGCTCAGGTGGGCACTCTAGTAGTCTCCGCAACAGGCCGTGACCAGCCCCCGTCTGGGGATCGGACATTGACTACCATAGCCAGGGTCAGGGGTGCTGACCAGCAGGCAGTGGTGCAGGTCACTATTGCTCTGCAGCCTGGCCTCGGAGGGTTTGCTGACCCCTCAGTGGTGGTACCCCCTCGAGTGGTGTGCCTGGATCACCCAACTTTGGGGCCAAGCGGAGCACCAACAGGAGGGGAAGGCAGTGCTCCTTGGATAGCTCCTTTGGGGGCTGACCAAGGTTGCCAGCTGCCTAGGCTGGCTCTTTCGAGGAGGAGGGCACTCTCGGATTCTGAGGGATCGAGGGGTGTGAGTTCTGTTCGGCGGCTTTTTTCTGGAACCCACCCAGGCTCTGGGAGGAGCCGTAGTGCGGATTTCCGCTCTTCCCCCTCGGTCTCTTTGAGGGGGCCCCGTTCTTTGGAGGTAGGGGACCGTCCTTCTGGATCTACACGGCCCCGGTCACCTCACAGGGGGGATTCTTCCGGGCGCAGCCAAGGCAGTTCCGAAATGGTTGTTCAGCTGTCGGCTGTGGGGTCTTCCAGGACTCCTTCTTCTTCTGGAGCTCTTGGTCCACCCCCTAGCCCAGGCGGAGGTCAGTCGACTTCTCTTCTCGGCTCTGTCCCCATTCCTCTGCTGCATTCTCCTGCACTTCCTGGTATACTTGGTCCTTCGTGCCTCTCACCTGGGAGCAGTTCAGAGCCGTGGCTGCTAAGTTCCCCGCTTACGTCAGGGCCATGGACAGACAGGTTTTTCAACCTCCCCCTGAGCAGTCGCGCTCCGAATAGCCTAGGTCCTCTGACTCCTCATCCCCCTCTTCTGGGGGAGAGGAGCCTTCTGTCCACATATCTCCAGCTGCTGATCTCGCAGAGTATCAGCGATTCCTTGTGAGGGTGTTGGAGGACCTGTGTATCACCCCTCCCACTCAAAGCAGTCCAGAGCACTCAGTGCAGGCCTTTTAGGCGATTTCGGCAAGACACCCTTGTGGTGCCCCAGCCTGCTTCCTTTGGGAGGCGTCATGCGTTCTGACAGAGACCTTTTCCGAGTCGCTGCCCCAGGGATCTCTGCCAGAGAGTCTCTCCCCGAGTCTCCAGGTTCAATACCTCATCCTCAGTCAGGATTGATGCAACTGGACACTCCCGATGGGCTTCGCGCCCTTCAGCGTGACCAGCCCCCAGATCAAGACTCCTCGGATTTTGACTTCTGGGTAGGAGGACTTTCTACTCGGCACAGTTACTGCTCTCTCTTGCAGCACAGCATGCCCACTAAGCAACATATGACAGGTTCCTGTGGTCCAGGCTCGGTCAACTCCTAGCCTCAATGCCTGACACGGAACAAACCAGAGAAGCCATTGCACTCTCTGCACGTGGCCTGGAGCTAGCAAGGCACCAAGCAAGGGCATCGTACGATGCCAACGAGGTAGCTACCAGGGTCGTAGGGACAGCGATCTGTACTAGGTGGACAGCATGGCTGCGTCTTTCCTGGTTGTCACCCTTGGCCCGGCGTAGGGTGACTAACTCCGCTCACCAGAGAACCTCTCTCTTCTCCCGTAGAGCAAGACGGCATTTGTCGAGGCAACTTCCTTCCCCCTCAGGGGGGGTCCCCGTCTCACTCTCCCCACATGCGGGCTCTCCAGGCACTGAAGGCTCTCCCTCTTAATGTGTCACCCACTGAGAGCTAATGGACCCTGTCCCTTAGGGTTACAGGAAAAAAAACCTTCGATGGGGCTCGGCACTCACCCAAAGGTGATAAATGGTGAAGATTGACACAGGCAAGATATGAAAATTACGTACCTACCGTAATTATGATCTTTCTGTGTATCTGCACCATTCATCACAATCCCGGCCTCCATCCCCCTGGGGCCTCAGTCTCTGGGTCCCCCCCTCCCTCTCTGTGCCCAGTCTCACCCTCCTCCTTTCTCTTGTCAGGGGTGGGATAGACGGGGCATAGGGATGTTTCTAAGGGAGAGGTCAGCATGGGGGGCACTCCTTCTCCATTGCTCTAGCTCCACCCCTGTGGGTGGAGTTGGCAGTTGCCTCCATTCTCTCCTCCTCCTTCATTCCCATCCATTTTAATTTTCTTTGTCCAGTGTTCATATCATTGGGGGACAACTAAATTTTCTTTCACCAAAACTGTTTTTCCCTGAGAGGGGACATTTCTGTGTCCTATCATTCTTCCAGAATAGCCGTTTTCTGCTTTTGGAGTTTTTGCCAGTGATTCCGTGCCTTGAATTCTGACAATGAGCCCTTTGGCTACTCCTTGCAGTTTCTATACAATCTGGAGATAAGTCAAGGACCAGGTTATAGTTGTTACCTTCCTCCTCCTCTCGCGCTTGTCCTAAATCCTTTTTTTTTTTTTCTCTCTCTCTCTTTTCCTATTTCCAGAGATTGGGGCCCCTACCCAATCCCCTTAGACTTCTCTCTTAATCTGTCCTCTCAGTCGTTATTTCTCCTTTATGTTACATATCTTTCCCTGTGTCTGTCCCTTGGACTTTCTTGTCCCTCCCTCCCAACTCTTTTCCTCACCTCTCCGGTGACTCAGAACTGGCGGGAGGGTGGAGCCGACAGCACATAACGGCCAACCCACGAGTGCCACGCAGTGCGTCTGCCTCGAGGGTGGCACCGTCAGTGCGACGACTCGGTCCATCAAAAAAAAAGCTCCCACGGGGTCATGGCCTCCGGCCATATACCCCAAAGGTGATGAATGGTGAAGATACACAGAAAGATAATTACGGTAGGTAAGTAATTTTCATTTTTCTGCATGGGAACTGATCATTTAAATTCTGACAGTGAAATTTGTAAATCTTTTCCACAGAAAACTGTGGAAAAAAGAATGGAGAGGTTGAACAAGAAGAAAAAATTACTCACCATAGTAATGTTGTTTCTTCTAATGGAGTCTTGCTGTATTCAGACATAATGCAGTTAGCCCCAGCACTTGAACTGCCCCGGAGAGGAAAGAGTTAACTCTATGCAGAAGCATAGAACGTTGAGCTCGAGCTCAGTTTTCAAACCTCTGTCTGTGGTACTTCCCAGTGTAACTATCAGATTCTTACGAGCAAACTAACTAATATACTATAGTATGGAAATTGTTCAAAATATAGCCTAAAGGGCAAAGATTCCTTTTGGGCCCAAAAGACTCAAGTCAAGAACCCAAGAAGGAAAGGTAGTGACAATATTTAAGTAAAACACCAGAAAAATAATAATATCTACCCCACACAAGAGGGAGGGTACAGGGTACACCCCTGAGGTGCAACACTGTACCTGCCAGCCCACTTCCCAAAAACCAGGTTCTGAGAGGGGGGGGGGAGGTCTGAATACAGCAAGACTCAATTAGAAGAAACAACATTACTATGGTGAGTAATTTTTTCTTCAAACAACATGAAGTCTTGCTGTATTCAGACATAATGCAGACTACCAAGCACTTCCCTATGGAGGAGGGAATGCAGAACCTACTTTCGGAAGATGCTCTGCAGTACTGCTGTACCAAACCTAGCATTACTCCTAGCCTGGATGTCCAGGGAGTAATGCTTGGTGAAAGTATGTACCATCTTCCAGGTGGCTGCTTTACAGATCTCTAACAAAGGTATATCTCTGGCTGCAGCTAAAGAGGCAGCTGTACCCCTAGTCGAGTGAGCCCTCAGGCCTGAAGGGGGCATCCTACCCAATTTGTCATAACAAAATTGTATACAAGAAACAATCCACCTGGCAATAGTTCTTTTAGTGGCAGGCTTACCTTTCCCCACTTCACTATAAGTGAGAAACAATTGAAGACAGTCATTTTCTATGTGCCTTAGTAAGCTCAATGTAGTAGCTAAGTGCCCTCTTAACATCCAGACTGTGTAACCTTCTTTCACCTGAAGAAGAATGGTCAGTGAAAACCACAGGGGAGAGATATAGACTGGTTCAGATGAAAATCTGATACCACTTTGGGCAAGAACCTCCTGTTGGTTCTTAGGACCACTTTGTCCCTATGGAAGGAGATGAAGTCAGGTTCAACTGACAGAGCTTGTAACTCACTAATCCGCCTGGCGGAAGTAATAGCTACCAGGAACACAGTTTTCCAGGTCAAGTACTTCAATTCGGCCGAAGCCAGAGGTTCAAAGGGTGGCTGCATTAGCTGAGCTATGCAGACATTAAGATCCCAAGGCGGAGTGGGCTCCCCAAAGGGAGGGTTAATGTGATCCAGACCTTTGAAAAAACTTTCTGAAAACAGGATGAGATGCCAAGGAAGAGCCCTTCCCTGCTGAGAGGAATGCAGAGACAGCTGCTAGATGAACCTTCAGAGTGGCAGGCCTAAGGCCTAAACCATTGAGATGAACTAGATAGTCTAAGGTTTTGGAAATGTCTGTAGAATCGGGCAGGATGCCTTTCTGAGAGCACCAAATGCTGAACCATTCCATTTGGAGTTGTAAGTTTTTCTAGTGGAAGGTTTCCTGGAGACTTTCAGAATATCCAGAACTCCCTGAGAAAGGTGTAGTGCTGCATATTCTAACTCTTCAAGAGCCAGGCCTTGAGATTGAGAGACTGGAGATTGGGGTACCAGATCCGCCCCTGGGAGGAGGATAGGAGATTGTATGTCCTGGGCAGAGACAGGGGACTTGACACTGACAAGGACAGAAGTAGAGGATACCAAGGCTGTCTGGCCCAATCTGGAGCCACCAGTATCACTGTGCAGGGTTGAGTCCTGATCTTGATCAGAACTCTGAACAGGAGAGGGAAGGGAGGGAAGGCATAGAGAAACCTGCCCTTCCAGTCCAAAAAGAGAGCATCCTGGGGAACCGTCCCCAGGACTGGAGGTCTGCAACAAAACAGAGGAAGTTGATGGTTGTCCGGTGCTGCAAAGAGAGCCATCTCTGGAGTGCCCCATCTGGAGAAGATGACCTACAGGATGTGAAGATCCAGGGACCACTCATGGTGTCCCTGTGAAATTCTGCTCAGAGAATCTGCTAGTACGTTGTCCTTCCCTGGAAGGTGAACTGCTACCGGAGAAGTCTAAAGAGAATAGGCCAGAGACCACAGCTTCATGGCTTCTGTGCACAAGGTCGAGGACCGAGTGCCTCCGTGCTTGTTGATGTACCACATTGTGGTGGTGTTGTCTGTTTTGACTTGGAACACCTCGTCTCTGACTGAGTCTGAGAAGGTCTGAAGGGCAAGGAAAACTGCCCTGAGTTCCAGGAGATTGAAATGAAGGGTTCAGGAGGTTACACCCTGCTCGGACCCCCAGTCTCAGGAGATGGATTCTGGGGAATATGATTTACCAGAGCAAGATGACGGTGAGCCCATTGAACTAGAAATCTCACCTTAGCAGGAATTTGGCTCTCCTCCTAGGCCTGAGGATTTTTCCTCTCACTTTTCCTTTGTGAGGAAAATAGTAGATGCCCTTGACCTGGCTACCACCAAGGTCATAGAAGATGAGGAAGAGGCAGAATATATGGAAATGATGGGGTTAACACCCACTAAGAAAATTTTTCTGCCTATTAATAAATTCTTCAAGAAGGATTTATTTTCAATCCTGCAGAACCCTAACTCTCTGTCATGCCTTTGGACAAGAAGGCTGACGAGAAGTACCAACTGGACAAGAAAGGGGCTGACTTCCTCTAGTCTCACCCTGAACATCAGGGTATAGTCCAGCAGGCAGCCTGTGAGAAGGCGAGGGTTCCGTTATCTTCTCATCCTCCTGAGAAGGATTCAAGGAAAATGGACAGTATGTCAAAGAAGGGGTATTTAGCTGCCTCTCTGGGGTCAGACAAGCTAATTACCAGGCCTACGCTGCACAGTATTAGAAGACACTGTAGCAGTCTGTTTTGGCCATGTCAGAGAAGGTTCCCTCTCCTGTCTCCGATGACCTAGCAGAAACAGCCAGATTTGGACTGGAAGCATCCAAATACCAGTTCCAGATGGCAGCAGATGCCAGTGATAATGCTGCTAGGATTATGGCTCTGACTGTAGCCCTGAGAAGGTTTGCTTGGCTAAGGGCTACAAATCTAATACAGGATACCCAGGCTAAGGCCATGGATTTCCTGTTCAGGATCATTCTCTCTTTGGCAAACGGACTAAAGAGTATACAAAAAAGGTGGATGAATACAAAACTACCTATAAGAGTAATTCATCCAAGGATAGGCCTTCTACTTCTTATAGGCCTAATGGAAGGGGAGGTAGAGGAAGGTCCTATGGCAGGCCCTTCTATCAGCCTCAAGCTGTTTCACAGCTGCAGCCATACCCACAGCAGACTGGGTATTATAGGGCCAGAGGCAGGAGGGGTTCCCAATCTGCCCAGGTTCAGGCCCCACCTAAGCAAAATCCCTGACTTCTAGGGACATGGATATGTTGTTCATCCACACTTATTGGCAGGTTCCTTGCCGCTTTAAATCTTGCCGGAAGGTCTTCAAGCTGGCTCCTCCCACCCACCCGGGTGGTAAAACTCTCGGCTCCGCCCCATGACGCCAGATCTTCCTTACCGCTTGGAAGCTCAGGTTCCCTCCTTAACGCTGAGCGTATAACACTGGTTCCTAATTCTTGAAAGTTCGATATCAAAAGTTTTTGCTAAAAGACTTGGTCTTCTTTTCCTCATGACTGCGATGGACAAATCGACTCGGTTTCGGAGAATTCCTCGGGCAGAAGATGTCTAGGACGGATCCCAGACTCCACGCAGGCTCACTGTTGGGCCTTGAGCACCCACCCCGCAGGCCTGCGACTGTGCTCGCCCTTTTTCGCCTACGCCCTGAAGACCGTGGTGCCCGATTACAACTGGGGCGCCCCGAGAAAAGAATTCCACCGGTTAAATCTAAAGAGGCCCGGTTGGCGGTGTCCGCGGCGGCGGGCTGGGCGGATCAGCTCGAGCAGATGATCGCCCTCAAAGAGGAGGCGGCGCGGGCCGCTTCTACCTCGGCTGCGGCATTTGTCCCGCTCTCTCTCGGTGCCTCGTACTCTGCTTCTTTCAAGGAGCTTTGTCTGACCCTCTCGACGAAAGGTGAGGGTCCAACTTCTTCTGGACCCTTTTCCAGGTCCAAAAAGAGCAAAAGTAAGTCTCACCGTCAACGCTCTTGGGAGCGGGAAAGATCCCCCTTCCCTTCTTGTCGACAGTCGACTTCGGTCGACCCCTCAGCTTCGGCCACTGGCTTTACGGTGTCCCCGTCAGGCCAGTTGACCAAGACTCCCGCCGACGCGGTCAAGATTTTTCTTGATCCGTTAGACGGGTTGTCGGCTGGAGAGGCTGAGAATCCCCTCTCCCCGGTTCCCCCGGTGGGAGTTGAGGATCCCGTCGGCTCGTCTGTGCCTCCGGTTCCGGAGCCTTCGGTGGGATCGTCCGAGCCAAGGGAGTGCCGATTTCCGACACTTCTCCTCGCCTTCCTCGACCTAGTTGAGACTCTCGTGTCTCGGACATACTGCCGTCCAGCCGAATCCCCGTCATAGGCGTGTCTCGCACGCGGCAGCTGCAAGTCGCCGCCTTCCTCCTCCTCGGACGAGGGAGGCTTTCGCAAGTTAGCGTGCTGGAGGTATGAGAACTCATGTGGCAACAGCTCCTTTTGATCGGGAATAAGCGGCCCCAGTCGCCTTTCCACGGCCATTAACTGGTTGTCACTGGAGCGGCCGAAACAACCCCTCGTTGTAGCCGAGGAGCCTGTTCCCAGGCCGGTTGTTCTGCCAATTCCAGCTGCCCCACCGATTCTGGTGGAACCTCCGCCTCCACAGCCATTAGTTGGGGCTCCGACCAAGAATTCTCGGTCGGCTGTGGGTTTGCCCCATAGGCTGTCTGTCACCCTCACTCCCGATAAACCTCGGCAGGTGGAGGGTGGCTCAGGCCCGAGGCAGCTCTTTGAGGACTCTTCCGAGTCCGAGGATGATTCCTCCCTTTTCTCCAAGCGATTCGACTTTGAGTCCTCGGGAGGACAGTCAGTGGACGATAGCCCTTCGTCCTTCTTAGGGTTGCTTCGGCTCATCTCGGAGTCCACCGGGATGAAGCTCGAACCCGTTTCTAAACGGGCCAGGTATCCCCTCACAGAGATTCTGGACCGAAGGGATTCTCCTACGGAGGCCTTTCCGGTGGCCGAGGCCATAGTGGGTCCGGCCTTGGAGCTTTGGCAGCGCCCTGCTTCCTGCCCTGCGCCTTCAGCCAGGATGGCCAGGAAGTATGCGGTCCCTACCGGTTCCCTGTCCGGTTTTTCGGAACACCCCTCTTCGGAGGGGTTGGTTACCGACAGCGTTTTCCGGCGTGCCGGGAATGCCAGGGATGTGGACAAACCTCCCGACAAGGAATCCAAGAAATTGGATTATGCCGGGCTAAAAGTCTATGCTGCGCCCTCTCGGCCTTTCAGTCAGCCAGTTCGCCGCCCTCATGGCACATTTTTCACATGCCCTGTTGGGCTCCCTGGATGAGGTCGTCCCTCATCTTCCCGCGGATCTGCAGACTACAGTCAGGCAGGTGCGGGACCAGGGCAGGGCAGTGGCCAAACAGCAGCTCCAGACTGCTTTGGACTTTGGGGACTCATGTGCCAGGTCGGTGGCGGCCGCTGTGGCCATGTGTCGTCAGGCTTGGCTGAGGATGTCCACTTTTACCTCGGATACCCAGCACAAGTTGGCGGATGTTCCCTTTTTGGGGACTGACCTCTTCGGCCCTGGGGTGGAAGGTCACCTGCAGAGGATCAAGAAGTCCAATGCTACCTTGGACTCAGTCTCTTCCTTCAAAGGACAAAGGCCACAAGCCACAGCCTAAGCCCTTCGTTCTTCTCTGCGCGCGCGCCAGGCCCAGCAACGTCAGGGCCAGCAGGCTCGAGCTTGGCATCCCAAACCCAAGCCGTCGGCTTCCTCCAACAGGAAGCAGGGAGGAAAAGGCCCAGGAGGTCCCTCGGCCGGTCCCTCCTCCAAGCCTGCCCAGTGACGGGCTGTGGGGTGTCGCCCCCATCCCCGTCACCTTGCCCCTGGTTCCCCCCGTGGGGGGACGGCTCCGACACTTCCTTTCCGCCTGGTCCGCTATTACCACGGACAGGTGGGTTCTGGAGGTGGTGGGAAAAGGCCTGCCTCTAGAATTCGAGCAGGCCCCGCCCTTCAGAGCCGTCGCACCTCGGGGGGCCTCGGGGTCCGAAGCCTCACTGTCGGCTCGTCGAGCCGACATCGCTCTCCTCCTCCAAAAGGAGGTGATCAGGGAGGTAGAAGACCCCCCTTCAGACCCGGGGTTCGTGTCCAGGTACTTCCTGGTTCCGAAACGGACGGGGGGCTGGCGCCCCATTCTCGACGTACACGGCCTGAACAAGTTCCTAAGGTCTCGAACCTTCAGGATGGTCACTCTGGCGCAGATAATATCATCTCTGGAACACGGCGTGTGGTTCTGCTCTCTGGACCTGCAGGACGCGTTCTTTCACGTCCCTATCCGTCCGTCACATCGGAGATTCCTTCGCTTTCGAGCGGAGGGATCCCTCTTCGAGTTCCGAGCCATGCCCTTCGGCCTGTCTCCAGCTCCCAGGGTCTTCACCAAATGCATTGCAGTGGTGACAGCTTTTCTGCGGCGCCGAGGGGTCCGGGTGTACCCTTACCTGGACGATTGGCTGATAGCAACCCCCTCCAGACAGGAGGTGGAGCGGTCCAGAGATCTGGCCCTCCAGGTTTGCTCTCAAGTCGGCCTTCTCATCAACGAGGCCAAGTCGGAACTCGAGCCGAAGCAGGTGATTCTTTTTATCAGAGCAGAGCTCGACTCTCTTCGAGCCAGAGCACGGCTCCCGGTGGACAGGGCCGAGGTTCTTACCTCCTTTGCCCGATCATTTCTGGTTGGGCAATCGCGCCCCTGCCGGGACTTCCTGCGCCTCCTGGGTCTCATGGCGGCCTGTACCAGCGTAGTCCGTTGGGCACGCTGGCACATGCGCCCCCTTAAGTGGGGACTGGCCAGCCAGTGGTCACAACGCTGCGATCCATTGGACCAGCTAATGATGGTGACCCAGGAGATGTGGAACGCTCTCCGGTGGTGGACCGTCCCATCTCATCGGCAGGAGGACATCCCGTTTGTCCGCCCCGAGCCGACGGTCTGTCTGTCGACCGATGCCTCTCTGATGGGTTGGGGTGCCCATCTGGGGGAACATCGAGTGCACGGCCTCTGGTCCCCGTGGGAGTCCCATGCCACATCAGCCTGCTGGAGCTCCGAGCGTCCGCCTAGCTCTCACCGCCTTTGCTCCGTTTCTCCGGGGTCAAGTGGTCCGAGTCCAGACGGACAATACCACGACCATGTACTACCTGAACCGCCAGGGCGGGACGCGCTCCATGCTTCTATGCAAGGAAGCTCTCCGCATTTGGTCACTCGTGCGCAGCCTGGAGGCGGATCTCCTAGCCATTCATGTGGCAGGAGCCTCCAACACCCTGGCCGATGCCCTGAGCTGGATAGGGGCTGCATCTCACAAGTGGTCTCTCCTGCTGGAGGTAGTACAAGATCTGTTCTCCCACTGGGGCATACCTCAGGTGGACCTGTTTGCCTCCAGGAAGAACGCGAGGCTGAGGCTGTTTCATGCCCGCCCCCCTCAGCAGGGCTCGGTGCAGGGGGATGCCTTCTCGAGGCCCTGGACCCCGGGCCTCTTTTCCGCCTTTCTCCCATTTGCCTTGGTTCACAAGGTGCTTCTCAAGACAAGGAGGGACAAGGCGAGGTGATTCTGATCCCAGACTGGCCCGCCAGTTCTGGTACCCAGATCTCCTCAGCCTCAGCTCCAGGCTCCGAGGCAGCTTCCAGCTCGCCCAGACCTGCTCTCAGTCAATCAGGGAAGGTGTTCCATCCGGACCTTCAATCCCTGCACCTGGACGGCCTGATTCCTGAGCTGCCAGAGTTCCAGGCCTTGGGTCTTTCCCGACGAGGTCCTCAATGTTTTTGAGGCGTCCCGTAGGAGTCAACCAGAAAATGCTACGCCTTCAAATGGAAGAGATTTTCCATTTGGTGTCAGGGCAAGGGCTTGGACTCTTCCTCCTGTTCTGTGGCAAGCATTTTGGACTATTTATGGTCCCTTTCTAGTCAAGGGCTTAGGTCGACGACCCTAAAGGTGCACCTGACAGCCATCTCTGCTTACCGGGCGCGGGCTGGGGAGCAGTCGGTGGCGCAGAGAAGGTGGTCTGGCACTTTTTCAAAGGCCTTGATCACATTTCCCCTCCGGTTCGAGAACCTCCACCTCCGTGGGATTTACTGCTGGTACTGGCAAAGCTCATGGGCAAGCCATTCGAACCAATGCACAGGTGTGATCTCTCTCACCTGTCGTGGAAGACTGCCTTCTTGGTGGCTATCACGTCCAGCCAGAAGGATGGGAGAACTCAGGCGCTTGCATTGAGTCTCCTTACCTGGTCTTCCACAGGCACAAGTTGTCCTGCGCCCCACCCGAAATTCCTTCCGAAGGTGGTGTCGGAGTTTCACTTAACCAGGTGCTGACTCTGCGGTGTTCTACCCCAGTCACACCTCGGAGGCCGAATATAGGCTCCATACTCTGGACCCTAGAAGGGCTCGCTTATTATAAGGAGCGCCGCGCTGAAATTTGAGGGAGAGTTCGCCAGCTGTTTGTCACCCTACGCTGAAGCTGCACCTGGCAGACCTGCAGCCAAGCGGACGATAGGCAGGTGGGTCACCTCCTGCATAGATCGCTGCTATAAGTTGGCGGGCATGGAGCCTCCCAGAGGATAAGAGCTCATTCTACCCGTCATACTGCTGCATCGGTGGCTGCTTCCAGGGACGTCCCTATCCAGGAAATCTGCAGGGCTGCTACCTGGAAGTCAGCACATACCTTTATTACCCATTACCACATCGACCTTGAGTCATGCCGGGATGCTGGTTTTGGGGCCTCGGTTCTCCAGTCCTTATTTCCCAAGTAAGTATTGGGGTGTGCTTCTGCCTCCTCCTCCCGGAGAACTGCTAGGAGTCTGCCAGACAGTGTGGATGAACAACATATCCATGTCCCTAGAAATACAGGTTACTCACCTGTAACAGGAGTTCAGGAATGGTATGTGTTGTTCATCCTACGACCACCCGACCTCCCGACTCGGCCGCACAACCTGAGCTTCCAGCGGCCAGATCTGGCATCATGGTATGAGCCGAGTTTTACCACCCGGTGGGTGGGAGGAGCCAGCTTGAAGACCTTCCGGCAAGATTTAAAGCGGCAAGGAACCTGCCAATAAGTGTGGATGAACAACATATACCATTCCTAGAACTCCTGTTACAGGTGAGTAACCTGTATTTCTTTGCCAGGGTCGCCTCCCCTATACCGATAGGGGGCAGACTGGGTCACTTCTTTTAGGCCTGGTAGTCCATAACCACAGACAAGTGGGTATTAGAAGTAGTGAGCCAAGGACTCTCCCTCAGTTTCAAGTCCTTCCCTCCTCTGAAGTTCAAGGCTATTCAAGCCAGCCTCCCTTATCAAAGAACAGCTCCTGGAAAAGGAGGTTCAAACCCTACTTAGCGTGAAAGCAGTGGAGCAGGTACCTACCCTTCAGAGGGGCAGAGGATTTTACTCCCAGTATTTTCTTACCAAAAAGAAAAATGGGGAGTGGTGACTTATTCTGGAGCTAAGGCATCTGAACAAATATCTGGCAAAGCCAAAATTCAGAATGGTGGCCCTACCTTTAATTTTACCTGTTATTCAGCAGGGAGATTGGCTGGCATCTCTAGACTTAAAAGATGCTTACTTCCACATCCCCATAAGAGAGTCTCACAGAAAATATCTCAGGTTCAGACTTCCTTCAGGTCATTACCAGTTCTCAGCTCTACCCTTCGGTCTAACCTCAGCACCAAGGGTATTCACAAAATGCCTGGCAGTGGTAGTGGCATTCCTACGAAAACTAGGAATTACAGTTTTTCCCTATCTCGACGACTGGCTAATAGTGGGAAAGTCATTTCAGCAGGTGCAAGCACACCTGGAAATAACAAAAGATTTATTGCAGTCTCTTGGTTTCCTGCTGAACCAGGAAAAGTCCATCCTCACACCGGTTCATGTTCTACATTTCACAGGAGCAGAACTGAATACCATAAAGGAAAGAGCTTTTCTTCCAGAGGACAGAGTTCAGTCCATACTGCAACTGATTGCCTCATTCGAATTGGGAAAGTCATGTCCTGCAAGAGGATACTTGCAAATACTGGAACATATGGCTGCAGCAACAGGAGTGGTTTTGGGAGCAAGACTTCCAATGAGAAACATGCAGTTTCATCTATAGACACACTGGTGCCAAAGAAAGGACCATATGTCAAAACTGATCCCTGTAACAAGGTCAGTGATTCAGTCCCTGCAGTGGTGGACAGATATCCACAATCTAAGGACAGGAGTTCCCTTCCAAAGGGAAAATCCTTCAGTCATCCTTACAACAGATGCTTCTCTGTTAGGATGGGGTGCTCATATAGGAGAGCACACTACCCATGGCATTTGGTCAAGCATGGAGTCTCTTCTCCACGTAAACCTACTGGAGCTCAGAGCAGTGTTTCTGGCTCTAAAAAGTTTTCCCCAGTTAATACAGGGCAAGGTGGTGCAGGTCAGAACAGACAGCACAACTACAATGTTTTACATAAACAAGCAAGAGGGAACAAAGTCAGATCCCCTGTGCACAGAGGCCATGAACATTTGGGAACTTGCTTACTCTCAAAAAGCTTCCTTGCAGGCTATTCATGTACCAGGCAAGGACAATACCCTGGCAGATGCTTTAAGCAGGATCAACCAGGCACATCACGAATGGTCTCTGAACAGACAGGTACTGGACTCAGTGTTCCGACGATGGGGCACTCCAGAGATAGATCTCTTTGACTCTCACGAGAATCACAGGTTACCCCTATTGTGTTGCAGGCCACCAGTCAGGGGCACAATTCCCCTGGATGCTGTGGCCTTGGACTGGTCAGGAAAGCATCTATATGCCTTTCCTCCCTTCCCTCTCATTTTCAGAGTGCTACTCAAACTCAGGTCATAGCCTGCGTCCATGAATCTGATAGCACCAGACTGGGCCAGACAGCCATGGTATCCCCCTTGCTGTCAATGTCAGTGTCCACACCAATCCTCCTACCCAAGAGGCACAACCTTTTAACTTTCCACCTAGGGAAGATCGTGTACCCAAACTTCAGGTCACTCAGACTCAAGGCCTGGCTCTTGAGGACTTAGAGTTTGCAGCTTTCCCGGGCTGTTCTGGATATCCTAAAAGGATACAAAAACCTTCTACTAAGAAAACCTATAATGCAAAATGGAAAAGGTTTTCTGTCTGGTGTGATGCTAAAAATGTTTCTCCTTCCCTGGCAGAGATTCCACTGTTATTGGAATATCTTACTGAATTGCATTCTCAAGGCCTCAAGCATACATCTCTGAAGTTGCACTTGGCATCTCTTTCAGCTTTTATCTCAGCAGGGAAAACTGTTTCCCTTGCATCTAACCCTATTTTCAAAAAATTATTTAAAGGATTAGCCCACTTGCATCCTCCTATTAATGAACCAGTTCCAGTATGGGATCTGAATATTTGCATTGCTCAGCCCATGAAACCTCCATTTGAGCCTATGTCATCAGCACATTTACAATATGTCACATGGAAAACTGTGTTTTTGGTAGCAATCATTTCTGCTAGAAGAATAAGTGAGTTGCAAGCACTGTGTGTGGAAAAGGATTATTTATCCTTTCATAATGATAAAGTAGTACTTCATACTAAAAGAAGCTTTCTCCCTAAGGTGGTTTCTGATTTCCACTTGAATCAGTCGACACTGCCAGTCTTCTTCACAGAACATGCTAGTTCAGGAGAGCGCAGGCTCCACAGTCTGGATGTTAAAAGAGCATTGAGTTATTATCTAACTCACACCAAGGAACAGAGAGCTGATAAATAGCAACTTTTTCTCACTTATGGGGATGTGGGAAAGGGCACTCCAGCCTCTAAGAGATCGATCTCTTGCTGGATAGTTCAGTGCTTTCAGTTTTGTTATACGAAATCTGGAAAACAGGCCCCAGCAGGCCTCAGGGCCCACTCTACCAGGGGCACAGCTGCTTCTATAGCAGCTTCTAGGGATATTCCATTGCTGGAGATCTGTAAAGCAGCTACCTGGAGGTCAGTACATACCTTTACTAAACACTGTAGTTTAGACTTGTAGTCCAGAAGTGATGCCAGGTTTGGCACAGCAGTCCTACAGAGCCTCTTTCCTAAGTAGGTTCTCTGCCCACCTCCAAAGGTACTGCTTTGAAGTCTGCAGAGAGTTAGGAATATGAGAAGAATACATGGGGTTAGATGAAAAAATTACTCACCTTAGTAATCTTGTTTCTTCCAATGTATTCTTCCGTAACCAGAGCCTCTGAATGGTCGTCTTAATTGACGGTCCCAAACACAGGCACTTATTTTAATCCTGTGGGATTGTTTTTTCATACTTACCTTTCTTTTTCCTAGGTGATTCTGGGTGTTTCAGGTATGCCTGATACTATAATCAATAGTACCAGTGGTAGGGTTAGTATAGAACAGTTTTGTCTATATCAAGCAGTTTCTTTGAGCTTGAGTCACTTAGTAAGATTGCCTTGTGGGCTTCATAGAAATCTGAGACGTTGATGGAATGTACAGTAGATGAGAGCAGCAGTTTGAATTTTTCACATGCCAATGATTCCATCATTAGTATATAGTTCCATTCTCCAGGCAGTTCTACTGAGCAGGCTAACTGCAGAGAGTTATGAATATGGAAGAATACATTGGAAGAAACAAGATTGCTAAGGTGAGTAATTTTTTCTTACCGTCTTCCCCAAAAAGGGCAAGGACCCCATGCTTCCCTCGAGCTATAGGCCCATATTGCTTATAAATACAGACAGCAAGATATTTGCTAAAATCCTAGCCACTAGACTAAATCTGTACCTCCCCTTCCTTATTCACCCTTTGCAAGTGGGCTTCGTCCCCGGCCAGTTTAGCTGAGACCAAGTTCAGTCCCTAATTAATGTTATTCACCATGCGCTCAGACCTTCCCTTCTCCAGCAGTGGCCATAGATTTTGAAAAAGCATTTGACTCTCTGGAGTGGGACTATCTGGGGCTGGTGCTTCAGCATTTCGGCTTTGGGGTCGGTTTTCGTGGATGGATACAGGCACTCTACCAGCAGCCTGTGGCCAGCATTTGGACCAATAGGATGACCTCCTCTCCCTTCCAACTGGGCAGAGGCACACGGAAAGGCTGCCCCCTGTCCCCTCTCCTTTTCATTCTGGCGGCAGAACCTTTAGCGACTGCTGTCAGGCAGCAGCCTGCCATCAAGGGAATCTCAATAGGGGGATATGTGTATCCCACCTTTTTGTATGCATACGACTTACTGGTTCCAGTGGAAGATGTAACTACTTCCATTCCTGCACTTCTCTCCATCCTGGCGGCCTTCGCTGGCATGTCCCGTCTCAGGCTGAACAAATCTAAAACCAAAGTGCTGCCACTAAACTCTAAATGTACCCAGAACATAACTCCCTTGGGACTCAAGTGGACCTCGGGGTTCATACCTACTTCAGCATACATGTTTCCTCTGACCTCTCCAAAGTCTGGGATCTCAACATGCAGCCTTTGGTTGCAGAAATCAGAACAGAGCTGGACAGATGGTGAACACTCCATCTTACTCTAGCTGGCAAAATATCGGCCCTGAAAATTATTTCAGCCCCTAAGCTCCTGTACCCTCTCTCTCTCATATTCCCCTAGTGCACACACGCACACGCGCACACACACACACACACACCCGTCAAGTGGCTTTGCACCATTGATAAGGTCATAGGGAATTTCCTCTGGGATAATAAAAAACCCTGGTACAGCAGGAGCAAACTATGATCCCACTGGAAGGATGGAAGGTGGGGCCTTCCATGGCTAGAAGGCTCTGTGTGGGCCTACTCCCTAGCCCAGTCTCTGAAGTGGTTCTCTGCCCTGTCTCCCGAATCCTCGTAATGGCTACGTATGGAAAAGTCTATGGCTCAGAAACATAATCTTTCCCTCTTAATCTACAACCCCCTCTGCCCAAGGCCCTACGAGGGCACCCTACGATTGCCCCAGCAGTCCAGCTTTGGAATAAGGTGCATGCCAAACTAAAGACCAACCCCAGACCCCTATCTCACACTCCCATTTTTGACAACAAGCTCATCCTGGTAGGCAGTAAGTCCCTCACCTGGTCACAATGGGAGCGTCAGGGCATCCAAAGAGTGGTTGATGTAGTGGACAAATCAGGGCTGAGAGTTCTGTCCTTTCAGGAGCCGGTTAATACTAAAGGGATTCATAAGAGAGACTTCAAACAACATGAAGTCTTGCTGTATTCTGACATTATGCAGTTAGCCCCAGCACTTGAACTGCCCCGGAGAGGAAAGAGTTAACTCTATGCAGAAGCATAGAACGTTGAGCTCGAGCTCGGTTTTTAAACCTCTGTCCCTGGTACTTACCAGTGTAACCGTCAGATTCTTTACTCCGCCTATCAGTGAAGTCGCTCTGGAGATTCCTCTGCTCGGTTCGGTAAAGTTTAAAAAAAGCATTCGGTTTAAACCGATCTATTTGTTACTTTTCGGATTCCAGCCTCTGTCTATGGTACAGGTAGTGTAGTAGATAGGCGGTGATTGTGGTTTTCTATTTTAAATTGTGGAAATTGTTTTTTCCTTCGGTTTCTTATTGGTCGGTCCGGTTAGGAACCGACCTTGTTCTGAACTGTTTGTTTTTGTTTTCTGGGATTTAGTGTGGTGTTCTGGTACCGATTACTTTCAAAAGAACCAGACTTTTTCTGGTTCGTCAAAACCAGTGACACGGTTTGTAACTGATCGGTTTATTATTACCTGGCTTGAAGGCTGTTAAGGGTAATTTGGTCATGTCTGAGAAACCCAAGAAGAAAACCTGTCCCACTGGGTTTCAACACTGTACTGAGTGTGGGGAGGCCTTTGCCAGGGCCGACCCCCACCTCATCTGTGTTTATTGTCTGGGGTTTGGCCACCTCAAGTCAGATTGCCAAATCTGCAAACACTTTCCCAAAGCCACTCTAGAAAAAAGGTTGAGTAGGCCGAAGGAAAGGGAGGCCGAAAAGTCTGTAGATCCAGATCGCCAGCCTGGTTCGGTTGTGGCCTAACCTGAGGAGGTGCCTACTAACCTACGCGATACCTCCTCGAGCAAAAGGAGATCCGACTCTGAGGGGCCGGTTCCGTCTAAGAGAAAGCGTAAGTCTGCCAGTTCGGATCCAGGACCGCATACTCCAACTGCAGACGAATTAACCAAAGCGATTAGCATTGTTCAATCGCTTCGCCTGGTTCTGTCCGAACCGGTACTGCCAGTTAGGCGGTCAGTTCGGTTGGATCCATCTCCTTCAGATTACGATCCAGATGCTTTCTATGAGGAGTGGGAGGAAGATGAAGACTATTCCAACGATGAGGACAAAGATGATGACCTTGGGGGTCTAGATGTGCCCATTGAACTGGACATTTCCCCAGACAGGCCCTCTAATATCTCCCCTCCCAGGCTTTTTGAGTCCCCGCCACACTTCTTGTTTTACAAGAAGGTGGCCGAAACCCTCCAGCTCCTTTTGGTTGAAGCTGCTGAGAAGGAGGAAGAGCCTGATTTTGTGGAAATGATGGACATCCCAGAGTCCAAGAGATTGTCTGTCCCTCTTTATACAGTAAGTCCTTGGGGAAACAGACACAAAAATTTTTACAAACTCCTAATTCCTTACCTCCTGTGGATAAAAGAATGGACAGGAGGTATATGTTATCATGCTCAGGTATGGAGTTCCTTTATACTCATTGCAGCCATGTTGGGGTAATGCAGACTGCAGCCTGTGACAGGGCTAACATTCCTTTGGCTTTACACCCCCCTGACAAGGATTCCAGGAAAGTTGATGCCATGGCCAACAAACAATATTTGGCATCCTCTTTGGGACTCAGGCAGGCAAACTATATGACCTACACAGCCAGATACCAGACGTCCAGGTGGGATACTGTTCTGGAACTGGCCAAGCAGGCTTCCCCCCAGCTAGCCAAGGTGCTGGAGGAGGTGGCTGTGGATGGAATTGAGGCATCTAAAGTGCAATTTCATGCTGCTGTGGACTCCAATGATGTGGCATCGAGAGTCATGGCTACATCTGTGTCTCTCAGAAGACATGCTTGGCTCAGATGTACTAGCCTTTCACAGGATACCCAGGCCAAGGCTATGGATTTTCCTGTAGTGGGTAACTCACTGTTTGGGTTGCAGACAGAGGCTTACATGAAGAAAATGGATGAATACAGGACCACTTACAGGAGTGCAGGCCAAGGAAAGGCAGGCCACTCCACAAAAGCAGCAGTCTAGGGGCAGGTCCTTTCACAGATTTTTTTTACCAAGCCCAGGCCTTCTCTCCCTTCCCACAGAGGGGTTCTTTCGAGGGAGGGGCAGGAGGGGGATGAACAGGGCTGCTCCCTCTTCCCAGCCTAAGGCTCCTGCCAAGCACACACCGTGAAGTGTCAGCCCGGGTCGACTCCTCAATTCCAGTAGGAGGCAAGCTGGCTTACTACTTTCAGGCCTGGAAGTCTGTTACCTCAGACAAGTGGGTCCTGGAAGTAGTAAGCCAGGGACTGGCCCTCAGCTTCAAAAAGTTTCCAAGAAAGAGGGGCCAGATCTTTTCCACCTGCATCAATCTCAGAAACCCTAGCCTTAGAGGCAGAGGTTTCCTCTCTTCTGGCTCTCACAGCTGTACAGAAGGTTCCTACTCAACACAGGGGAAATGGCCTGTACTCCAGGTACTTCTTTACCCCAAAGAAAACGGGAGCGTGGCAACCCATCCTAGACCCAAGATATTTGAACAAACACATTTCAAAACCCAAATTCAAAATGGTGACTCTGGGAATAATCCTTCCCTGTCTAAGGCCAGGGGATTGGCTAGCATTCCTGGACCTCAAGGAAGCCTACTTCCATATTCCTATCAGGTGCTCCCACAGAAAGTACCTCAGGTTTGAGTTGCCTTCAGGCCACTACCAGTTCAGAGCCATGCCATTCGGCCTAACATCAGCTCCAAGGGTGTTCACAAAGTGTCTTACAGTGGTAGTAGCTTACCTCAGAAGACTAGGTATTTCCATATTCCCATATCTGGACAACTGGCTAATTGTAGGTCAGTCATCAGACCAGGTCACGTCAGCTCTGCAAACCATCCAAGACTTGCTCAGTTCTCTGAGTTTTCTTCTCAGTCTCCCAAAGTCTGTCCTCGAACCAGTTCAACTCCTTACTTTCATAGGAATAGAATTGGACAGTCCAAGCAAAAGCTTTCTTTCTCCTGGCAAGGGTGAAGGCCTTAGTAGATCTTGCTTCCTCTTTTTCATACTCTGGTCTCTCATCCAGCAAGACAGTTTTTCCAACTCCTGGGCCACATGGCAGCTTCCACTGCGGTGGTACAGGGAGCCAGATTTCAGATGAGGGACATTCAGTTTCACCTTAAGTCCTTTTGGTCTCAGAAAAGAGACACTCTTTCCAAGCTGATTCCAGTGGCTCAGACTCTGGTCCACGCTCTCCAGTGGTGGATGGACCAGGACCACCTCAGACAAGGAGTTGCATTTCTCTCTCAAGCCCCCTCAGTAGTCCTAACTACAGATGCTTCTCTCCTAGGGTGGGGAACCCATTTGGGAGCCCTCACAGCTCAAGAGCTGTGGTCTCCACAGGAGTTTCTCCTTCATTTCAATCTCCTGGAACTCAGGGCAGTTTTCCTTGCCATTCAGACCTTTTCAGACTCAGTCAGAGACAAGGTGGTCCAAGTCAGAACAGACAACACCACCACAATGTGGTATATCAACAAGCAGGGGGGCACTCGGTCCACGACCTTGTGCACAGAAGCAATGAAGTTGTGGTCTCTAGTTTATTACCTTCAGACTTCTCTCATAGCAGTTCACCTTCCAGGGAAGGACAATGTTCTAGCCGATGCTCTAAGGAGAATTTCCCAGGGGCATCACGAATGGTCCCTGGACCCTCACATTCTACAGGTCATCTTCTCCAGGTGGGACACTCCAGAGATCTCTTTGCAGCACCGGACAATCGCCAGCTTCCTCTGTTTTGTTGCAGACCTCCAGTCCTGGGGACTCTACCTCTGGATGCTCTCATTCTGGATTGGAAGGACAGGTTTCTCTATGCCTTCCCTCCTTTCCCCTCTGCTGTTCAGAGTCCTGATCAAAATCAGAACTCAACCTTGCAAAGTGGTACTGGTGGCTCCAGATTGGGCCAGACAGCCTTGGTATCCTCTTCTACTGTCTCTGGCAGTGTCACGTCCCCTATCTCTTCCCAGGAGATACAGTCTCCTGTCCTCCTCCCAGGGGAGGATCTTGTACCCCAATCTCCAGTCTCTCAACCTCAGGGCCTGGCTCTTGAAGAGTTAGAATATGCAGGCCTGCATCTTTCAAAGGGAGTTCTAGATGTTTTGAAAGTCTCCAGGAAACCTTCCACTAGAAAAACTTACAATTCCAAATGGAAGGAGGTTTTGCATTTGGTGCTCTCAGAAAGGCATTGTGCCTGAGTCTGCAGACATCTACACAGCCTTAGATTATCTGGTTCATCTTAATGGTCTAGGCCTTAGGCCTGCAACTCTGAAGGTTCATCTAGCAGCTGTCTGCATTCCTTTCAGCAGGGAGGGGCCCTTCCTTGACATCCCATCCTGTTTTTAGTAAGTTTTTCAAAGGTCTGGTTCACATTAACCCTCCCTTTAGAGAGCCTACTCTGGCTTGGGATCTTAATGTCTGCATTGCTCAGCTTATGCAGCCACCCGTTGAACCTCTCGCTTCGGCCAAGTTGAAGTACTTGACCTGAAAAACTGTGTTCCTGGTAGCTATTACTTCTGCCAGGCGGATTAGTGAATTGCAGGCCCTGTCAGTGAAACCTGACTTCATCTCCTTCCATAGGGATAAAGTGGTCTTAAGAACCAATAGGAGGTTCTTGCCCAAAGTGGTATCAGACTTTCATCTGAACCAGTCTATGTCTCTTCCTGTGTTTTTCACTGACCATTCTTCTCCAAGGGAAAGAAGATTACACAGTTTGGATGTTAAAAGAGCTCTTAGCTACTACATAGAGCATACTAAGGCACACAGGAATGAATGTCTTCAATTGTTTCTAACTTATGGTGAAGTGGGGAAAGGTAAGAAGCCTGCAAGTAAAAGGACTATTGCCAGGTGGATTGTCTCTTGTATACAATTCTGCTGTGACAAATTGGGCAAAACACCCCCTCCAGACCTGAGGGCTCACTCGACTAAGGGTACAGCTGCTACTCTGGCTGCGGCCAGAGATATACCCTTGCTGGAAATCTGTAAAGCAGCCACCTAGAAAATGGTCCATACATTCATCAAGCATTACTCTCTGGACATCCAGGCTAGGAGTGATGCTAGGTTTGGCACAGCAGTACTGCAGAGCTTGTTCCCAAAGTAGGTTCTGCATTCTGTCCTCCGGGGACTGCTTGGTAGTCTGCATGATGTCAGAATACAGCAAGACTTCGTGTTGTTTGAAGAAAAAAATTACTCACCTTAGTAATGTTTCTTCTAATGGAGTCTTGCCATATTCTGACTTCCCTCCCTGCCTCCCCTCTCAGAACCTAGTTTTTGGGAAGTGGGGTGGCAGGTACAGTGTTGCACCTCAGGGGTGTATCTTTTACCCTCCCCCTTAAGGGTGTGTCAGTTGTGTTATTATTGTTGTTATTACTGTTGGTTTAATATACATTTATTGTCACTGCTTTTTTCTTCTTGGGTTCTTGACTTGAGTCTTTTGGGGCCCAAAAATTGTTGCCCTTTGGCTATTGAGTAAACAATTTCCACAAGTTAAGTAGTCAGTTAGTTTGCTCGTAAGAATCTGACGGTTACACTGGTAAGTACCAGAGACAGAGATTTGAAAACCGAGCTCGAGCTCAATGTTCTATGCTTCTGCATAGAGTTAACTCTTTCCCTCTCCGGGGCAGTTCAAGTGCTGGGGCTAACTGCATAATGTCAGAATACAGCAAGACTCCATTAGAAGAAACAACATTACTAAGGTGAGTAATTAAGGTACCCAAGGGCCTAGCTAGTAAAATATATGTGGATATACGAGAGAGTATCCTCTCACAATCTGCTGACTCTAAACGGAAATGGGACAGAGCCCTCAACGTAATACTAGACGAGGCCCGCTGGTCCCAATGCTGAAAGCTGGCACACTCTAGTTACCCAGTTATGCGCAGTAAACTTATTCAGAACAAAATCCTGCACCACTGGTACAGAACCCCAGAGGTACTGTATGAAGCCAAACTTCTGAATCACAGTCTTTACTGGAGGTGCAGTGCACACTGTGGGGACCTACTTCACATCCTCTGGCACTGTCTCCAGCAGGTCCCTTTCTGGCAGCAGGTAGCTCAGCTAGCCTCACAAGTTCTGGGAGGTGCGATCCAGCTAGACCCACAAGTGTGGATACTGGGCCTCCCTCCTCGGGGAACCCGACTAAAAGCCCAGCAACTCAGATGGCTTGCACTGCTCAGTATTTCTGCCAAGCATCGTATCCTATCTCACTGGAGATCCACTGAAGTTCCCTCTGTCTCGAAGCTCTACCATGCACTGGCGTTGCTGGCTTCACTCGACCGTATGTCCCATATGATGACCAACAGACGTACAGCTTATGCTGCTTGCTGGGCCCCTTTCCTCACATACTTGAAGCCATGGACAGGAATTGGGTGAGGCCTCGTCTGGTCACTGCCCGGTTTCTCCTGTATACTTTCCCATAGTCTGTGTCCCTGTAGCAGGTCAAAATCGCCATGCTACCTGCCACCCGCTCATAGCCCTGTGTCATTGTAGACTATCCACCTTCTCTGAATCCCCGGTTTGTAGGTCTGTGCTTAACCTGTTGTTACTAGTTGTTAGTAGTGTTTTTCTTTTTTGATTTCTGCAGCAGAGAATATGCCCCACCATACAGCCTAAGGGCCGTAACTTAGACCTCTTAGATAACTTGTTCTTACCTGACACATGCATATACTAGTTTAGGGCCTCCCCCTTTCATAAGCTTGGTTTTGTGTCGCTTGTATACTTTTTGATATACAGCACTGCCTAACTGATTACTGGCTGTACCTTTATGTTTGATCCTTCTCTGCCAATTTCCTGTAGCTTGTGTTTTTGCTGTATTTTGCTTTATGTACTCTTGTGTATAAAACCAATAAAGATTATTAACTGAAAAAAAGAAATGCAGATGGGGGTGGGGAGGTGTGAGACAGGTGAAAATAGGGCATTGGGCAGGTGGAGTACAGACTGGCAGAGAGGAGTGGTTGTGGGTACCAGAAGGAGTGGTTCATGGGTAGTGTGGAGAGACATGGGGTGGAGAGAGGGTAGAGGTAGCAGAGGGGCTGGAGAGAGGGAGATAGTGGGGAGTGGAGGGGGAGAGAGAGTGTGAGTGAGCGCATGTAGGAGGAGGGGGGAGAGAGAGAATGTGGTTATATGGATAAGATGGGTAAGGTAACAGAGTAATGAGGGGAGGTGGGAGAGGAGAGGGCACCGGGGACTAGTTATAGACCCCCTGTGGGGAATGGGAGGCTAGGGGAGTGGGTAGGTTTAGTAGCCGTATGGTATTATTGAGACTGGCGAGTGTAGGTCCTGGGGGTGCATCAGGATGATTAGTGATGGCACAAGCATAGTTGCCTGCTTATAAAATATTGCTTTAGCTCAGTTTTAAAGGCCCTAATGTTAGCAGTTGCTAGTGAGGCTGAGGGGACCTCGTTAAGCTAGAGAGGTGCTCTATAAGAAAAGAAGCATTGACCAAGAGAAGTCCTGAGAAACGGGACATTAAGAGGGTGTAGCTCCTTTGTTCTAGTAGCATACAAATGGGTCACCTTCAAAATCATTTCTGAGATGCATGGAGGGGTTTGGCCAAGCAAAGCCTAAGGTTTAGCTGCTTGGTTACCTCGTAGAGTACGCAGGTGTGCATGAGCCAGTCAGCATTGAGCAGGAGTCAGCAGGCCTTGTTTAAGGCTGTTTCAACCCTCAAGTGCCGTAGCTGTGACAGCCCCATAGACTACCAAGCCATAGTCGACAACGGATAGGATGGAGCTGGAGACTGATAGCCTGAGGGCATTGTGTGTTAGACTTTTTCAGTGCCTATAAAGGGCACCCAGTTTGGAGCTGACAGTCTTCACCACCATGTCAATATGATGTGCAAAGGGGAGGGTGTCATCAATCACGACACCAAGGTATTTGAATGAGTGCACTTGGCTAGTGGGTCTGAGTTGAGGTCGGTGATGGTAAGGGTGTGGTATCTCCTTTTTGATTGGGGGCTGGAGATGAGCATATGTTTTTTTTTTGGTTGAGTAGTAACTTTTGAGTCCTGAACCAATTCTCCAGTAGCCCAAAAGTGGATTGCAGTTCAATCTGCAGCGGCTCAATACTGGAGCGTCTACCAAGTATTACGGCATCATCGGCATATAGGATGACCTTACTGGAGCAAACTTCTGGGAGTGTGTTCAGGAACAGGCTGAACGATAGGGGCCCTAGGATGGATCCCAGGGGTACTCTCATTGATACCGCTTTGGAGTCAGACACCACTTGGCCTGTTTTCACTCTTTGGGATCTGTCTGATAAATAGTCATTAAACCATCGGAGAACATTGGGTGCCAATCCAAAGGTCCAAAGTTGAGTCAGTAGGAAGAGGTGGTTAACCATATCGAAGGCTTTCATGAGGTTGATGAAAATGGCACCAACCAAGTTCCCGTCATCCAAGGCTTTTTGGGTGTATGAGTAAAGTCAACCAGTGCTGTGATTCTTTCTGAACCCATGCTGTTGTGCACATTGCAGGTGGTATTTCTGAATATATTTATTAACTTGATCAGCTACTATCTTTCCAGAGCTTTAGATAGGGGGAGAGAATGGAGATGGGCCTGTAGTTCGCTGAGCTTGACCTGTCTCCACTGCTATGGACAGGGGTCACCACAGCCTGTTTCCAATGTGATGGGAATTTAGCCATTGAGGGATTTATTGAAAATTTCAGCGATGGGAATAATGAGCACGTCGATTGCTACAGTGACCATTTTCATGTCGATGGTGTCACTGCCTCGTCTAGTTTTACCCAGGACTTTTATTTTTACATAGAGCATGGCTTCTTTGACTGTAATTCACCTAAAGTAGAAATTGGGATGGCGGTTCATCAAGGGGGGGCTGTCAGTGACCGTATCCGATGGCTTTAGGTAGGGGCTGTCAGAGACTGTATCCGATGGCTTTAGATAATTAGGAGGGAGAATTGAGCTTAGGTCAGTAAATGCAGAGTTGAGCACATCTGATATGGTGTAGGGTGTGGAAGGTGGGGAAGAGGAGGGGAGCCAAGATGATCTCTGCCTTGTGCCAAAGATCATGGAGACAGTTTTCTTAGCATTCAGGAAAAGCTGATTTGAGTGGAACCAGCGCTGAACTTCCATAAAGTCTCGCTGAAGTCTGGTCGCTACATCAGAGATGGAGGTGCCGGATGTAAACAGGACAGTGTTGTCCGCATACATATGGATGGAGGTGTGTGGGACGGTAATTTTCTGTTGTTGATTTTTTCACTTTTTTTTAAACTGGTACCACTGTTGCTTTTCCCCATCATTTGGTACCTCACCAGAGTTGTAAGCTTTATCATATAGCCCAGTCAATGGCCCTTTTGATGCAGTCCCTCAGTTCTTTTAAGCAGTCTGGGGTGGAGTTTGCCCAGCTCTACTGATTTGTTTATTGTTCATTCATCAAGTAATTCTGCAACTTAACACCAAATGGTGCGTCACAAGGTATGTCATTTGGCATCAGGGTAGATATTATGTTTATAGTGTGTGAAGTATTAAATACTGAACAAAGGCATCTGTTAAAAATGTTGGCTACCTTTTGTGAATCCTTTATTTTCTTTCCAGCTTCAGTAATTAGCCCAGTACCTCTGCCAACCTTTTAATTAAAATGAGTAAAAAAAAAATGGAATTATTTTTAGTATGAGTTATTTTGATTTCAAGTTCTCCTTTTTCTATCCTGATTGGTTTTTCAGTTTTTTGTAAGTCATGTTTGTAATTTCTGGTATTATATTCTGATGGATCTTTTTTCATTAATTCACATCATGATTTTTTTATCTGCTTTTTAATTTTATCCATTTACCACTGTGGTACATTACCCTTTTTATAGTGTATAGTAGAGTGTTGTTCTGTATAGAATTCCATCCCTTTCAAAATGCTGTTGTACCACAGTTCAAAGTTCATGGAATGTGATTCTGGCCTACTGTGGTAGAACAGCATTCTAGAACCTTTAGAGACTGCATGAATCAGTCTCTTTTTGAAAGCAAAATAACTCATGTACACATATTTAACACAGTACTATACACTATAAAAAATACAGGATGAGCAACTCTATGCGCAACCAGTGTGTTCTGCCACCTCGGGGTTCTGATTCCCATGGACCTCTCGAGCTTCGCTCTCAAGGTCAGAGGGAATCAGAACCCCTCTGTGGCAGAACACACTGGTTGTACATAGTTGTCCATCCAGTATTCTCTATGTTATAGACTTTTTCATAAGAATAAACACTTTTTTAAGTTAGAATTTCATCCTAAAAGATAGACCAGAATAATTCAACATTATTTGTTTTGAGTGGTTACCCCAATTCCATTTCATGAAATTCTTCATCTCTGAGAAATCTGCATAGTTGTAATTTTTGCCTACCGTAACCCCTGATGATTTTTTAATTTATGTATTTGGTATAAACTGTACCATAGAATGATGACTATTTACAAGAGGTTCCCATATTATTAAGTGAGTTACTAATTCAAGTATGTTCGTGATTACCAGGTCCAGTATATTATTACCTCCAGTAGGTGTCGGGTGACACAGTGGTGCAACTGTGGGTGTCCATTCGTTGCCTGCTTTCTGACCACACGTCATGTCTCCCAAGGGAGCATGCTAAGTACAGAGAGGCAAGAGAGACAACAAAGTGGGGGAAAAATGTCTGCCACTGGTTGGCATCATGATGAGTTGCTACTCCTGAGCATTGGGAAAAGTGGTGATACAAAGTATTCACACAATTATTTTTGAGTGTTAAAGCTTTGGGTTATGCCTGTGTAGGCCTATTATTATTTTTTCAAAGTGACAGCGGTGAAAAAGGGAAGATGCTTTTTCAGGTTTTGCCAGTGAAGGAATAAGATTGCCGGCATTGACCCAAATATCCAGTGTTTCAGATGTTTGGGGCTGAAGCACAGCATGGGGTTAGCTTGGTCTGTGGTGCTCTATTGTGCCGCACTAAAAAGGATGTAATACACAGTTGGGAACTTGGAGATCCATTGGCTACAAAGTTTCGATTTTCCAAGCTTTTTCAGATAGCTACATGGACATATCACCAACCAAAGATGGAGACAGCAACTCATTGTGGTCTCCATAGAAAAAAAGACCTTCACATTCCTCAGAAGTAGGTGACAGAGGGGGCTACTAAGGTCTAACATCTTTCCAGTCTTGCCCACCTCCGGACAGTTCCACTACATGTTGCAACCCACCTCCCCCCCGAGGAGCTGTTCTGGAAGGTGAGTTGGGCACTGCCTCTTTCCATTTCTTCTGGAGACTCAGGTGGTCAGTCCATAGCACTGTCTTCCAGGTTGGTGTCCTCCACTGTATTGTCAATGAATACTGTCTCAGTACTGAAACCAAGTGATTTTCCAGTCTTCGCCATTGATTTATACTTGTGGGTCTAGGGCTGGAGACACGAAGACCCCATGGGAACTTTTTTCATACAAGATACCATTATCTGTGTCACTGAGGAAGGTCCTGTTGCAGCACTATTGAGGACTTCCCCATCCCTGCAGTCTGCTCGGGGATTTTATCTCAACATAGGGCTGCTACTTACTCTTCTACTTTGGAACCTCCCACTTTTTTAATATGTACGGAAATCCCTCATTGGTTTAATGCAGCTTTTCACCAGACTGCCACACCCTCTCAGTTCCCCGCTGGGTTTAGCCAAGTGCCCAAGATGAGCCGGTCTTAAGTGTGTCCTATACCTGGCCGCCTTGGGGAAGTCAGCTCCTCTGTTAGTCACAGCCTTCCATTGACTTGTCTGCCCTTCCACCTCCCTCAGAATGGGCACTTTTCCCTTTGGGAATGGACACTTCTTGCATTATAGGCTGTGGAGATTCCGAAAGGCTGCATATTCCCTCCTTTCGCCTGAGATACTGTCTGACTCACAGTTCTAAACCTGGTGACAGGTAGTCGAGCATTTTTTTTAAAAAAAAGCAGATCCAAAACAGCCATTGCCAGGGACACCGTCTGCTCATTCCTCCATCCCCAGAATCTTTATCCTCTTGGAGGGCAACACTTCAGCGATCATTCCTCTCTACTCTACAGAGGATCTGGTTTTCCAGTCATTTGTCGATGCCACACCCTAGATCAAGGGATGATGCATTCCTTCAACCTTCCTTGCACAGCTGAGGTTACTGTACCACTACCAACCCATCATAACCCTGTCGCAGGCTGCACTTGACCCTTCCCCCTGGCTTCTGTCCCTAAAGGAGTATCAGTTGGATGGGTTCTGTTCCTAAAGGAGTATCAGTCAGATACTTCATTCGCTCCAGGTCTTTTGGTCATCCTACTCAGACCTCTTCTGGGTTATCTTGCCTCCGCACACCCAAGGATGGTGGTCAGGATTTTCTAGGTAGATGGTTCTCCCCCTGTGCCAGAGTCCTGGCGCTTGGTTGTCCTGGGCTGCAAGGTTTTTGCTTTGGCTATGGCTAGTGCTGGTGATCGGATTGAAACACAGCTTGGCAATGAGAGGTGGTTTCTAAAGGGATAGCTGCTACTTGGCAACTGGTCAGATTAGCCTGTGAAGTGGCAGAGGTGGCCTCTCAGTCTGCTCCCATCGATGTCTGTGAGGAGGAATCCTGCCTCAGGCAGATCTAATGCTGTCCACTGGCTCAATGCAAGCTTCTTAATTCTGCCTTCTGGGCACCTTTTTATCTCTGAGTTAGTGTCCAGGCTGCTGGTAAGGTCCTGCCAGTCCAGATAGAGCACTATGATTCCCTGCAGGTCATCCTGCTTTCACCCCTTTTTGACAGGTGCTAGTAGGATTAGAGTTTCCTTTTTAACACTCCCACATGCCCAGAGGACTAACTTTTTCCATGTATGGACATCCAGTTTACTTTCCAGTTTTGAGGGGAAAATGGATGATCTTCCAGGAATCGATCTTCACCTTTGATTCACACTTAAAGGGTCTTAGCTGGAGGTACTACGACCCTGAACTTTTCAGGATGACTGGTGCAGAAGCAAGTTGTGCACATGCATGGCACTGCGAGAGTTGTTCGCAGAGCCAGGCTTACCTTGGCACAAGCCCTCAACAACCTCAGTTCCTGTTTTCCCACTGTCAGGTGCACATCAGTGGTGTCGTCATCCGCCAGGAATCGGAACTTCACGACTACACGACAACAGCATTTTATTCTTCTCAGTTCTAATGTTTAAGGCTAGAGTTTCTTATTTTTTGTCACTTAAGTGATTTTACAAAAATATTTCTGTCAGTTTTGTCTCTCAGCCCTACTGAGTCTGTGGTTAGTGGCCATGGAGGATGACAGCAGGGAGTCTTTCAGGCAGGTTGCTCTGGCAGCAGGGTCGTTTCCATTCCACATTTCCTTTCTGGGAAGGATTCTGACCATGGGCAGGCCTATGTTCAGGAGGAGTGACATTTCTACTGAAAGCGCAAAATGGCTGGCCCATTCCTACTTCTGGTCTGGTTCTCGGCGTCGCTCGGCTTCAAGTTCTTCCTCTTCCCTTCAGAAAGGAAAGGAATGATCTTACTTTGAGAAACAACTCTTGCAGCAGGTTACACCATTAGGACTTAAGCCGGCAGGCAGTAGGACCCCTCGGAAAACTTCTAGCTAGCTTCATACAGCAGGGGACCCCCCCCCCCCCGAAGATTTTATTTGTTTGTTTGAAAAGTTCAGTTCTATTTCTTTTCGTATGTTGTCTTCCTCGACTTCTTCTGTCGAAAGAAGCACCAAAAAAGTAAGGGATGCTAAGGCTGCTTTTTATATGGCTGAACTTGACGCCTCTTACCACAATCCTGCTAGATTCTGGGGCACCATCAAGGGGATTTTAGGGCAGGACTCTAGCACCTCTCTGCCATCTCAAGTGCACCATAATAAGGGTGCTATCTCTGATAAACGGGAAGTACTGGATGCTTTCAATAATCATTTCACAATGGCTGGCCTTGCTTTTGACACCTCTCCAGCTAATCTACTGCGGGCACAACTAAACTCCCAGTATACTGAGGCTCAGAGGGCTGATTCTTCCTTCTCCTTCAAACCGGTATTACTGAAGCAAGTAGAGGACCTAAAGCTGCAATTGGACACTAAAAAAAGCGCAGGTGCAGACTCTCTTGACCCTATTTTCTAAAATTGCAATTCATGAGCTTGCAGTTCCTTAACACATCTTTTTAATCTATCATTAACCTCTGGCTCTATTCCTTCGATGTGGAAAACAGCCCAAGTGTTCCCTCCTAAAATCAGGGGACCCCATGGACCTCAACAATTACAGGCCCATATCCATTCTTCCAGTGCTATCCAAGATGCTAGAGAAATTAGTGAGCATCCAATTAAGAGATTACCTTGAAGTTAATAATCTCTTAAATCCAGCTCAATCTGGATTTAGGGCCAGGCACAGTACTATCTCTGCACTGGCCAAAGCACAAATGGCTGGCAAACTGAATTAGACAAAAAGAACAGTGTCTGTGCTGTATTCCTTGATCTAAGCAAAGCATTTGACACCGTGGACCATGAGCTGCTACTTTCTTTATTGCACTCCATAGGCTTAGACCCACCCTCTCTTAAGTGGTTCAGGTGTTACCTTACTGATAGGTCGCAGCAGGTGAAAGCTGAAGGTGACCTATCCTCACTTAAACTACTTCTAAGAGGAGTTCCACAAGGATCTATCCTGGGCCCTATCCTTTTTGCCATTTACATTAACAACATTGACTCAAATCTCACCAAAGCCAATGTTCACCTCTTTGCAGAGATGACACTGTTTTGTATGTCAGTAATCCATCGCCTGCAATGGCCTGTGAAATTTACAAGCAGAATTCTCCCTTTTGCAACACCAACTACTTGAGAAAAAGCTCCTCTTAAATGCAAAGAAAACAAAAGCTATGTTCTTCTCCACTAATACCTATACTAACATCTCCTCACTAAGCAATCTTCCCCAGTTATCCACCATCCTTAGAGAAAGCCTGGACTATGTAGATAAATTCAGATACTTAGGGGTGTGGATTGACAGCAGGCTTGACTACACATATCATATTGAAGAACTTCTGGAAAAACTTCGCCAGAGGCTCAGCCTATTCTTCAGAATTAAACATTTTCTAACCAGAGACTCAAGGCTGAGACTAATCCAGGCCTCATTTCTTTCACTTATCAACTATGCAGACTTCCTTTATGGTCACTGTCCTATTTCCTATTTAAGCAAATTGATACCTTGTATCACAGAGCACTAAGGTTTATTACAGATCTTCCATTCAACACTCATCATTGCTCTCTCTATGCTAGTTGGTTGGGCATCCCTACACCTCAGAAGGAACAGAAATGCTGCACTATGGATATACAAAGCTTTGTCTAATAAACTTTCAACCTATATTTTAGACTGCTTTACACTGGCCACAGCTGGTCCTGTGCCCTAAAACAACAACTTCATCACGCTTTGTTACCCAAGCCCACACCGACATGGGAGGTCTGCAATCAGCTACTCTCTAGCAATGGCATGGAATTCTCTACAGAAGACCCTAAAGTTGACCAACTTTATACCTCTAGCATCCTTTAAAAAGCTCTGCATAAGTCTCTTCCCAGAGAAATGCAACTGCTACCACAAGGCCTAGTCCAGTCACATTCACAACCCTCCCCCTTTCAGTCAGCAATTATTATTGGCAGCTCTCCCATAAATTATCCCCTTAGTTTTTCCCTCCCACGCAGCCCCCTTATTTGGTATCTCAGCCCCCTGTCATACCTTTTTTTTTTTTTTTTTACAGTTTTGCTTCCCCTAAGATCTCCACATCAACTCCTGGCACTTACCTCAACCCCAATTACTCCTCCATACCGCCTACTACTAGTAGCCATGGCCCCTATCTGAATCTCCCACCAGCCCCTCCATGTCATTCGTCAGAGGCTGTTTATCACCACTTTTTGCAATCATTCAATCATTATATCTATTTGTCTGCTTTAGTTTGCCCTGGAGCCTGTAATACCGGGTACCCTATGTTGCGTGCTTGCTTTGGCTCCTCTATTGGGACTTGTACATACTGGATTCTTCTAGTGTACTTTTATTGTATCCTACCTTGTCCTGTTAGGTTTTATCAACCTCTATCCCTGGATTGTATATATGTTTATATTACTGTATCTGTTTAAATACAAGTGTTTTGTATATATCTGCTACTGTACCATCAAGTTGATCCTTGACCTTATCAGGTCCATCTTGTAAATGAGCTTTGCTCAATGATGTCCGCCTGAATAAATAAAGATTTTGATTGGTTGATTGAAAGGCACTCCTCAAAGTGTGCTTGTGGCAAACAGATTCCTTTCAAGGACAAGCATACGGCCTGTGTCAGGTGCTTAGGCCCAAAACACATTGCTAAGGCCTGTCCCATTTGCCAAAATGTTAACAACTGCATGAGGATCCACCGCCAAAACATTTTTGAGACCTTCTTATTAGAAAAGAAATTGGCAGCAATGCAAAAGAATACCTCCTCCAGGGAAGAATCCTGGAAGAAGTCAGGGAAACTAAGAGAAACGGCAGGAAAGGGAGAAAGAGCGCTCCCCATCTACCCAGATGTCCGATTCCAGGGAAGTTCAGATTCCACTACCCGCTCTAACAGGTCTCTGTCTCGGATAAAGACCCAACCTCCGTTGGCCAAAGTCCAGACGTTGGGTGGCACTGGTGTTGCATCCACCCTCCAGCCACTTAAGGTCCGGCCGACGGAACCTTCTTATAGCTGGCCTTTCGGCCCAACAGGCCGATCTGTGTCCACAGATTGCCCAACTAAGACGCACTCCAAGTCAGCCGCCACTACAGGTCCCGACTCCCTGGATTGGCACCAGGACTCCAACCACTGGAAGTCGGCCTCCCAACCCCCTAGAGGTCCCTTGGGGATGTCCACTAAATGGATCTCAGATCTGACATCCCTTGAGTGGACCTCAGACCCCAAACAAACGTTGGAGTAGACGCCCGCAAAACATCCTAAGGACCAACGACCACCGGCAGAGGTCCATTCCCACAGAAAGGATGTCACCTTGTCCATATCTGACATTGGCCTGTTCAGACGACGAAGGTACCGACGCCGGGGTCAAGCGGTTAAGCGACGACCAGGCGTCAGGTGATAAGGAGGATGCAGACCTCCTGTATGACCCGACACCACTCAAGGATCAAACGATGTATGCGTCAGGCCACAGACCATCAAACCCGGGAAACGGTCAGACGGCACCTCAAGAGGAACAGACGCCAGGTAAGACGTCAGGTCTCAACATCTCTGAGGTGAAGGAATTGTTTTCCTATTGGCGGGAAACCATTAGGAAGAACGTAGTTCCCACCAAACCACCGGTGGAGAACCAACCTCCTCCCCAGAGGAACAAAGCCCAGCCAGACCACCCCCCTAGAGAGGAAAGTCCCAAACCTAGGAGCTGGTCGAAGGACAAGAAGCCGAAAGAAAAGAAGCGTCCAAGGTCTCCATTTACAGACCCCCTCCCACTCACCAAGCATGCACAGGCACAAAAAGCACCACAGGAGGTCAGATTCCTCATCCTTGGATGAGTCCTCCTCCTCCTCCTCCTCCTCCTCCTCCTCCTGTATCTTCCAGATCAGGTTCTCTGTTGAGCATCCCTTCACCAGACCCAAGATTGCCCCCCACCACCACCACCACCGTGACCCTACATTTATGGATATAATGCAGCATATGCAAGACAACATGGGGTGGGACACGGAAGATTTAGATCCTGAGAGGCGCTGCCTCATCAAGTATCTAAGGCAAATGGATCCCAAACCAGTGGTAGTCCCCTCGTTAGTCGACACTTTCCAGGACGCGACCAAGGCTTCTTGGAAGCATCCCTTCACTTCCTCAGCAGTCCCTAAAAAGGCGGATCGCCTGTATCGGGCTTCTTTGGAAGATCCTTACCTAGGAGAGCAACCAGTAGCAGATTCCATGGTGATCACTGCCACACATGACAGATCACAGAGCCCAAAACACTTAGGCAGCCAACCCCCGGACCAGGAGTCAAAGCAGCTCAACTCCATGGGGAGGAAAATGTATGCCTCAGCAACATCTTCCATCCACTCACTAAACTTACTGACCCACATGGTCCAGTTTCAAAATGCCCTGTGGGAAAAAGGCCAAGATTTGGTTCAGAACCTTCCGGATGGAGAACAAAAGGAAGACCTTACAAAGTTCCTCCAAACAGGCTCTGATGTAGGCGTACAAGTTCTCAGAGCAGCATACGACTCCACGGACACAGCCGAAAGAAGTGCAGCATCAGGAGTGTGCCTAAGAAGGCATTACTGGCTGAGGGTATCAGGCTTTACACCGGACATCCAAAAGGGCATTCTAGACGTGCCCTTCAAAGGCTCTGTTTTTTTCGGAGAAGAATCTGAGATGATAATTACAAAACTGCAAGACGCCGGAAAGGCGGTATGATCTGTACAGGCTATGTACAGACCCAAGTCAAAGCCATTTTGGAGGCAACAGAACCGCTTTAGAGGTAAGCAGGGACAGGCTCTGTTCTTTTCGGAGAAGAATCTGAGATGATAATTACAAAACTGCAAGACGCCGGAAAGGCGGTAAGATCTGTACAGGCTATGTACAGACCCAAGTCAAAGCCATTTTGGAGGCAACAGAACCGCTTTAGAGGCAAGCAGGGACAGCAGCCCCGATTCAGACAGCAACAGAGAGGTGGCTTTAACTGCAAGGCCCCATCTCGAGCTGCAGGAGGTTCAAGTGCCAGGAACACAAAAAAACTCTCAGGCAACCCTCCCCTCCCCCTCCACTGCCTGACTTATTGCTGACCCCTCCTCCCCCTCCGGTTCAAAGGGAAGAGAAGGTCGGGGGTCGCTTCTCAAGACACCTAGCAGGATGGCGACAAATCACTTCAGACCAATGGGTGCTTCAACTAATTAAAAGAGAGCACTCTATCGAATTCACCGGGCTATCACCATCCAGACCTCCACTACATTTTCAGTATTCGAGACAACATGCCACACTGATCCAAGAAGAAATCTGGGCCCTTCTCAGGAAGGCCATAGAGAAGGTCCCATGGATCCAGAGAGGGGAAAGGATACTATTCCCACTTCTTCCTAGTACCCAAAAAAGACAGGGGACTTGCGCCCCATCCTAGAGCTCAGCGATCTCAACACCTTTGTGGCATACAAATGCTTCAGGATGGTCACCTTGCTAGGCTTAATCCCGATGCTACACCAGATGCTTGGCTCACATCGTTGGACATGCAAGATGCTTACCTCCACATTCTAAATGCAAAACATCATCGACGGTTCCTGCGATTCGAATTCCAGGGTCACCACTGCCAATTCAAGCCCTGCCTTTCAGTCTGTCATTGGCTCCGAGGGTATTCACCAAATGCTTGGCAGTAGTAGTAACAGTGGCACTCAGGAGAAGGGGCCACAATGTCTTCCCCTACCTAAACAACTGGCTCCTGACAGCTTTGTCCCAGAGAGAGCTAAATGACACTCTACAAGACACCTATTTAATATTCGACTCCCAAGGTGGCACCATCAACCTGTTAAAATCGGCCCTTACACCATGCCAAAGACTGCAGTTCATTGACGTGGTACTGGACACCAGAAAGGGAAGTGCCTTTCTACCAGAAGACAGGGCAGAACATCTATGAAGCTTAACAAGGAACATTGTGAGACAAAAACAGGTCTCAGCAAGGACCATGTTACGTCTTCTAAGCCACATGGCAACCGCCATAGCCACAGTTCCCCTATCACAATTGCACATGAGAACCATTCAGTGAACACTCAGGGCCCAATGGGACCAACGGCAGGACGACTTAGACCAGCTGGTCTCAGTCCCCAACTATGTTCCCCTGAGTCTTGCAATGGTGGCTGGTCTCAGAACATATCAAAGTAGAAGTTCCCTTCCTGTCTTCTACCTCTTCACTGATCCTGACCACGGATGCATCAGGATCGGGCTGGGGCACCCACCTGTGTGGCAAAAAGACTCAAGGACTATGGTCAGGGATGGAAGGAACCTTTCACATAAATGTCCTCGAGATGAGGGCGGTCCTTTACGTCCTTTAGGCCTTGCAAATGGACTTAACCCCGGGATATCTACTGATACAGACAACATGTCAGTAGTGTTCTATGTCAACAAACAAGGGGGCACTCACTCATACCAACTCTGTCGAAAAGTGATGAGAGTGTGGTACCGGGCAGTAGAGCACAGTATCACGGTGTCTGCAGTTCATTTTCCTGGGTTACAGAACACACTGGCAGATCTACTCAGCAGATCACGATCTAGCGCATACGAATGGGAGCTCCTACAACCAGTGGCAGAAACGTTATTCACAAAATGGGGGATGCCAGAATTGGATCTGTTCACCTCCCCATACGACACAAAACTGCCCAGTTTCTGCTCACTAGATTCAGGGCCTGGTGTTTTCTGGCGAAATGCGTTGTCCCTCTCCTGGACAGGCAGGTTCCTCTGTGCTTTTCCTCCCTTCCCTTTGACCCAGAGAGTCCTGCTCAAGCTGCAGGACAAGGGAGCAGTCATGATTCTGGTGGCCCCATATTGGCCCAGACAGATATGGTTTCCTCTTCTCGAGCGAGCCACCCTTTCCTCTTCCGCTCAGCTCGTATTTACTGTCGCAAGACAATGGGTCTCTGATTCACCCGAATCTTGGATCCTTACACCTGCACGCCTGGCTTCTAAGGACCTATCAATGTCTCGCCACAGAGTCTCAGACAGTGTGGCCTACGTCTTAGTGGCAGCAAGGAAACCCTCTACTTGTGCCACATATGTCGTGAAATAGCAAGGTTTTCGTTTTGGTCCTTGGCCCGTGACCTGGACCCTTTAACGTACCTGGTGAAATCGGTATTAGAGTACCAGGAGCCACAGATGGGGCCATCAAGCTGGGTAGAACGTTTGGATCTTCCTGGACATAAGTCTCCACCACTCATTCACACTATTGGGATCTGCGCTGGAGGCACTAGGACCCATCGGGAGCAAACTTTTTGCTGGAGGGTCAGCGCCAGAGATGGCGCCGCGAGGAACGGCGCCATCCCTGGCTCGTGCGGTAATGACTATCTCGGCGTCGACCTTCCAACCGCCTCAGTTACTTTTTTCCCGCCGTCGAGTGCACTTCAGTGACGATGTCGCTCGCCTGTCGGGAGTCAAACTTCAGAATAGCAGCATAGTTTTCAGTTTTTATTTTTTTGTAGTATTATCTCGATACAGTATCGCTTAATTTTATTCTTATTTTTAAAATAAAATACAATAAAGAAGTCTCAGCCTACCTTGACGGAGTCGACCATGAGCAGGTCAGGTGACAGTAGGGAGACTTCGTATGAAAGCTGTTCAGTCAGTCGGGCTGGGTCCGGTCCGCCGCCTTCTCCAGGTGGGGGGGAGTCTGACAATGGTCAGTCCAATGCCCGGGGGGATAGGCGGTCCCCCCGGAAGCATAAAAATAAACGGTCACACTCTCGGCACCGTTCGGCCTCGAGCTCTTCTTCGGCCCACAGGTCTAAAAAGAGAAGGCATCACTCGAGGTCGCCCTCTGATATGTCTGCGCGTAGACGCTCGGTTGTCGGGCTAGTTGCTGGTCTCCTCCCCGGAGTCGCCAACCTCTGCTTCTGGTAGCCGACAGCTTCGACATCGGAGTCCTACCCCGCCCGCAGGTAGGTCTTCAGATGAGCAGTTTCATCAGTGGGCCGCTCTTATGGAGCAATGGGCTCAGAGGTTGGTTTGGCTACCTGGCTCGGTCGCTTGTGGGCCTTCGGGCTCTCTGGGCGACCAGGTAGGGCGGTTGGACCTTCCTGGTCGTGCGACACCTTCTTCGGTGCCGTCGTCCCCGCGCAGGGGGCCACACCGATGCCCTTATCTCCTGTTCTTCTTCCTTCAAAACCTGTTTTTCGGAGTCTGGGAGTGTTTTCGGCACCCTCGGCGCATGTGGCCTATCGGCGCCGTGCGGCCTTTCGGCGCTGCGTGGCCTCGCAGCGTCGTTCTCGGCCATGCGCCTCCTTGCGCCGCGGCTCTCGGGGACTCCTCTTTTCATTTCCTTCCTTCTTCCTCCTCTTCTGAATTTCATTCCTTTCCTGTGCATGCAGTCCCTCCTGGACTGTCAGGAGATGACGTTGAGCCTGACCCAGACCTTCGGTTGGGTGATGAAGTGGACGAAGCAGGTTCTATTACTGCTACAGAGCCTGTGGTCGAGGACCTATCCTTTAAGTCTCTGTTGAAAAATTTGAGTTCCACACTTTCTTTCCAGACTACAGACATCGATCCTGGGAAATTGTTGAGACTCCAATATCTTCATGCCTCGGCGATCCCTACGGATTTGACTCCTCCGATTCAGCCTTCCTTCGAGGCGCTGTCTCAAATGGTATGGGATAATCCTGCTCTTACCCCTTCGGTGGCTAAATCTATTGATAGGAAGCATTCAGCCCCCAAGGATCGTCCCATTTTGGCATCTCAAGCCTTTCCGGATCCTATTGTAGTCCTGGCAGAGAATGATAAGGTCGTTCTTCCTCAAACTGCTACAGCTCGACCTATCAACAAAGAATCTCGTAAGATAGACACCTTAGGTAAGAGAGTCTTTGCTGCTTCTACTCTGAGTATGCGTATTGCCAGTTACCAAGGCTATTTTTCTCAGTATGAGTATATCCTGTGGCATTCTATTAAACAGATGGTTGAAGCCCTACGAGTCGGATTCAAAGCCAGAGCTTCTTCAAACCATTACCAGAGGTATTGAATCTGACAGCCAGCAGGTTAAAGCAGCCATGGATGCTTTTGACACTGCTTCCCGTTCAGCGGCTGCTGGTATTTGCACCGCCGTCATTCCTGGCTGCGCGCCGGGCTTCGAATGACGCGAGCAGCAGGTGATGGCTTTGCCCTGAGCGGTGCATATCTTTTGGTCCTCGGTAGAGCAAGCTCTAGAAGCTACACAAAGACTAGGTCAGCCATCAAGTTGGCTCGGCCCCTCCTGCCCCCTCTGGAGGCATGCCAGTAAGCGACAGTTTCATAACCGCCAGTCCTTTCGAGGCAGAGGTGGTTTCCATAAGAACCAACCTGCCCAACCTCAAGAAGGCGCAACAGAAAGCGCCAAGGGCCCAGCGCTAAACCCATGGATGTTAGCCCAAGTTCCATCTCAGCTGCCGAGGTGGACTTTTCCTCTCTGGTGGGAGGTCGTCTGATGCACTTCTACAACCAGTGAAGTCCATAACCTCAGACAAATGGGTCCTTCGGATAATTCACGAGGGTATTCACTCAATCTTGTGGAGACCCCTCAGATTAGTCCCTCCCAAGCGACAGCCCAGGCTGTTAACCCTTCAGTCAGACCTTCCTCGTCCGAGATTCAGGGCCTTCTGAACAACAGGGCGGAAGAAGTGGTGCCACTGCACCAACGAAACACGGGTTCTACTCCCATTACTTTCTGGTTCCAAAGAAGTCCGGGGAATCGCCCCATTCTAGATCTCAGAAAGCTAAACAAACTTCTCCCAAGGAGAAATTCAAATGATTTCTCTGGGAACCCTGTTACCTCTGCTCCATCAACACGACTGGTTAGCCTCCTAGATATGCGGCACTTACCAGCACATTCCTATTCACCCGAGGCATCACAAATTCCTGAGGTTTGTGGCTCTGGGACAGCATTATCAGTTCAGAGTCCTGCCCTTTGGGCTATCCTCGGCGCCGTGAGTTTTTACAAAATGTTGTGCAGTTCTGGCGCACCTCAGAAAGGTCGGAATTCAGGTGTTTCCTTATCTGGACGATTGGCTTCTAGCAAGCCCTTCCAGGCAAGGGACTCTGGACGCCGTGGAGACAGCCTCGCGCCTCCTTACGTCCATGGGAGTTCTGTTAAACCTCAAGAAATCGCAACTGCAGCCCTCCCAGAGGCTCCTTTTTATAGGGACTCTTCTGGACACCTCCTGTGCGAAGGCTTTTCTTCCAGAAGACAGGAGGAACGATATCCTTCAGATGGCTCGTCACATCGGGGAAAACAGCTCAGTCACAGCTCTCTCGATGCAACGGATGCTGGGCCTCATGGCATCCTCAGTGTTCACTGTACCCCTAGTACGTCTGCACATGAGAACCACCCAGTGGATGCTCAGTATTCAGTGGTCCCCAACCACTCACCCGCAGTTCTATCTCATCAAGGTGACAGAACCTTTAAGGAGGTCACTCACCTGGTGGTCTCAAGAGAGCAATCTCCTTGAGGGGTATCCCTTTGCTCCTCTGGACCATCAGATCTCCATTACCACGGACGCATCCCTAATGGGGTGGGAAGCTCACTGTCAGGCTCTCCACACTCAGGGTGCGTGGACTCCGTCGAGTCAGCTCCACTAAGCGTCCTGGAAATGAGAGCAGTCCTCTATGCGGTCCGAGCTTTGAAGGACATTCTGTGTACAAGAACATCCTCTTTCAAGCGGACAACAAAGCAGTGATGTATTACATCAACAAGCAGGGCGGTGCTCATTCTTACCCCTTATGCAGGGAAGCAATGAGGGTATGGGAATGGTGCTTGGAGCACGCGGCTCTAATTCAAGCGGTCTACCTGCCAGGTGTTCAGAACGAACTGGCAGACCGTCTCAGCAGAACAGAGACAGACCCTCACAAGTGGTCTCTCGACTCAGCCATAGTTCAGTCACTATTCAAAGAGTGGGGAACTCCAGACCTGGACCTTTTTGCATCCCCACTCAACGCAAAACTGCCTCTCTTCTGCTCCAGAAATCCAGGGTCTGGCATTTTCTGTCAGGATGCGTTCAGGCTGCGGTGGACAAAACGCTTTCTTTACGCCTCTTCCTCTAATTCAGAGGGTACTCCTCAAGTTGAATCCCAGGGGGACAAAATGGTTCTCATTGCTCCTTTTGGCCTCGACAGCTGTGGTTTCCACTACTCAACAATATGTTGGCAGTTCCTTGAGACCACTTCCCTGCAGATGAACCTTTTGACTCAGGGACGGTGGTCCATCCAACCTGAGATCACTTCACCTTCATGCTTGGCTCCTGAAGAGGTCGAGTAAACCCGGTTCAATGTCTCGAAGAGTTTCAGATATTCTTCTGGCTGCGCGAAGCCAGCCACTCGGAAAACTTACACAGCCAAGTGGGCGTTTTTCGCTCTGGTGTGCAAAGTCCTCTTTGAATCCTTTTCCTGTCCACCAGATAAGGTTTTGGAGTACCTTTGGACCTCTCAAATTCAGGTCTGCAGTACTCTACAGTCAAAGTTCATCTTAGTGCCATTTCAGGTATCATGGCCCGTTTTTCCTTAACTCTGGCTCAGTTACCTATGTTAAGAGATTCCTTAGGGATTCTGCATACCAGACCTCCTACAAGGCGTCCAGTTGCAGCCTGGGACATTAATCTTGTGCTAGACATGCTCACTTTCGAAACCTTTCGAACCTCTGGCTACCTGTGAGCTAAAATTTCTCACCTGGAAGACTGCCTTCCTAGTGGCCAGTACCTCAGTCCGTAGGGTCTCTGAGATACATGCCCTGGTCACAGACCCTCCGTATACTGTGTTCCATAAGGACAAAGTAGTCCTTCATACTCATCCTAAATTTCTTCCTAAGGTTGTGTCAGAATTTCATCTAAACCAACCTTTGGTCCTTCCCCTCTTACTTTGCGGACTTCCAAAATGAAGGGGAACGTTCTCTTCATTCTCTGGATGTTAAGAGGGCCTTACGTTTCTATCTAGCTAGAACCAAGGATTTTCGGAAAGCTCAGCAACTGTTTGTTTCCTTCAGTGAGACCCGGCTGGGTCAACCCGTCGCTATCAGATGTATCTCATCATGGCTAGTGGTGTGCCTTCATCACTGCTATTCCATGGCGCAGATTAAGTTGGCGGGTAGAGTTTACGCTCACTCTACCAGAGCGGTCGCGGCATCCCTAGCGGAAATCCGCAACGTGCCCATTGCAGACATCTGCAATGCGGCCACCTGAGCTCAATGCATGCTACTCGTTAAACATTATGCACTAGATGTCCATGCCAGGCGACATTCTTCCTTTGGCAGAGCCATCCTCACTGGACTTCTGTCCTAAAAGCGTGAGCTCTTGGTCTTTCCTGCCGCCCTCTCAGAGATTATTAGTTCAGTACTCTCCCAATAGTGTGAATGAGTGGTGGAGACTTATATCCAGGAAGATATGAAACTTCACATTACCTACCGTAATTCTTGATCTTCTTGGACAGTCTCCATCACTCATTCACCACCTCTCCCATCCCGAGCTCACCTTTCTTGTGGGTCTTCACTCCCTCAAATCTTTAGGCCGTGAAGACTTCTTTATTGACCCTTCTTACACGGGTCGCTCGGACTATCTTATGTCCGGTTTTTAGGTTAGGCTACCCTTCTAGGTTAGTTACGCTGCACCTCCTTGGTAAAAAAGGTACTGAGGCGGTTGGAGGGTCGACGCTGAGATAGTCGTTACCGCACGAGCCAGGGATGGCGCCGACCCTCCAACAAAAAGTTTGCTCCCGATGGGTCCTAGTGCCTCCGGCGCAGATCCCAGTAGTGTGAATGAGTGGTGGAGACTCGTCCAAGAAGATCAAGAATTACGGTAGGTACGTAATTTTCATTTCTGGCAACAGCCTTCGGCCCTTGCCAGTCACCGTGCTGCCAACTTCTGTCCCTCTGGCCACACACCTACCTTGTGTCACTTGGTGGGGCCGGCCGGGTACCACTGCCAGTCACTTCGGTGCTGGCTGGGTCAGTGTTGCTGGGTCTGGTTCAAGTGCCTGCACTGGGTTTGGGCCCTCTGGATCCTGGCCTGGTGCCAATTCTTGTGCTGGCCCCTGCACCAGGTCGACGTAGTGTTGGCATCATGACAGCACTAAGTTGGTGCCATGTCAGTGCTGAGGGCCCTTGGCACCAGAGGTTACTAGAGCTGAGGATTCCCAGTTCTGGTTGTTGCACCTCCCCTGGCACAGGCCCCTTGTCCTTGGTACCGGTGTCATCATTGTTGCCGGAGCTGCATTTTTAAATTAGAGGGTCTCTGATCCACCCCTTGCTACACCTCCCTTCCAGGGAGGAGATGGAGGGGGACAAGTCTGTCCCCTGCCTCATCTTCTCTGAGGGTAGCGATGATGACTTTCTTAGCCTGGTCTTTTCAGACCCAGGCCCTACTGCTTTGCTCAGAGACATGCTTCTCCATTTGATTCTGAGCCTATAGCCATTGATTAAATGTTTCTACCATGCCGGTCAGTTTAGTTCCTCCTATTCCAGCCACATTTAAAACCCGGTCTGATACGGTCTGGAGTATGTCTGCTTCAATTTCATCTTTCTGCAAGAAGATCGATTAAAAAATATATATGTACTGCCACTAGGTAGTACAGTGTATGTTCCTCAGCCTTATCCTGATGCCTTTTGTTATTCTCCCTGAGAATGACAAGGCCGTTCTCTCCTAAGAGGTCACCACTACCCTCTTAAGAGGACTCTGTTTGAAACTTTGGGGAAATGGTTCTACGCAGCAGCTACCCTAGGCACGGAGATTGCTAGCTCCAAAGGCATTTTTCTGTTTCTGACTATCCCCTCAGGAGCTCGCTCAAGTCCCTGGCAGACACACACATAAAAAAGGATTCTGCTGACTGCTATGTATGGAATTTAGTCCAACAGTCATCAGCTCTAAGCCACTTGGGTGCCTTTGCTTCTGCACCCACTAGGATCTGCATCAGAAGACATCTCTTGCTTGGACTTCTGGTTCATTCGGGGGGCATGCAGTCCTTCCTCAACCTCAGAAATCTCATTTTTTTGAATTAAGAAATTTACAGATCTTCCAGGACCAATCTTTACCATTGACTCTTATCAATGGGTTCTGAGACAGAGGCACTAGGACCCTGCAGGAACCAGAACTTTTCAGGAGGGTTGGCGCCGAGGTAGGTTACACGCATGCACAGCACCGCAAGACTAGCCCACACTGCACGGCTTACCTTGGCACCGGCCCTCAACCACCTCAGTTCCCTTTTTTCCACTGTCTAGTGCACTTCAGTTGCGATGTCGCTCATCCTCCTGGAGTCAGAATTCACGTCTATATGACAACAGTGTTCAGTTATTTTCAGTCTTAATGCTTAAGCTAGTGTTTGTTATTTTTGTGTAAGTTTAGTAATTTAAAAAAGAAAAAAAATTATTCTGTCAGTTTCTCTCACCCCTACCGAACAACAGTTGAGGACCCTGGATGGCGATGATGATGGTAGTGAGCCTCTTCAAGCAGGCTACTCTAGCAGTGGGGCCGTGTCCGGTCCACTTCCCTCTCCGAGAGAAAGTTCTAGTGATGGGCAGTCCTGTGTTTGGGAGAGAGGGCAGCCCTCTCATAAACACAAAAAGAAGCGAGTCCGTTCCCGATCCCGTTCGGGGAATCAGTGCCATTCGACCTAGAGTTCTTCCTGTTCCTGTCAGATTGGGAAGAAACTGTACCACTCGAGGTCACGCTGTAGTAGGTCTGCCATGAGGTCTTTGGAGTACAGGAGCAGGAAGCCCTCTTTGACACTTTCGATATCCCCAACAACTCCTGCTCGCAGGTATTCAAGATCTCTGTCCCGGAGCTCCTTCCTGTCCTCCACTGGGGACTCCGGTGGGCAGCTTCACCATGGGCAGCTCTTACAGAGCACTGGATACATCGTCTGGCTCATTTGCCCTTCCCGCGGAACCAGTTCCAGGCCCAGCGCTGACTCCCCCTCTGTTGGTGCCAGTGTCACCTGTCTTTCTGACTCCTAGAGCTGGGTTAGGTGTCTCTTTCTAGCTGCTCTTTCCGGAGAAGAGTTGGAGGTGGATGAGTCTGACCCCGACTTCATCATTTCTGAGGCCGGCTACGATGACTGTTTTCACAGCCTGGATAATCCAACTCCAGGCTCTTCTCCTATTCCACAGAAGAACCTGTTTTTCCAGGCTCTTCTTCTCAATATGTACACAACCCTTGCTTTTGAGCCTTCTGCCATTGACCTAGGGAAGCGATTCCGTCTGGAGTGGCTCAATGTTCCCACTGTGCCGGTCAGCCTTTTACCTCCCATTCCACCTGTCTTTTATACATTCTCAGAAGCAGTGTGGGCCAGGCCTGCGTCCATTCCCTCCCTCTGTTGGAAGCGGGATCATAAGTATACTGCCCCTAAAGACGGGCCTATTCTGGCTTCCCAGCCCATTGCAGATAAGATTGTCATTCTGGCTGAGAATGACGAGGCCATTCTCCCTCAAGAGGTTACAGTGTATTCCATCTATAAGGAATCTTGTAAGATAAACACAATGGGGGAAAGAGCTTTTGCAGCAGCTACCCTTAGCATGCGAATAGCTAGCTATCCAGGGCATTTTCCAAGTATGAGTACACCCTCTGGACCTCCCTCAGATCTCTCACAGAGGCCTTACTTGATTCAGACACTAAACAGAAAATTCTTCAGACTGTTACCCATGGTACTGAGTCCAACAGTCATCAGTTGAAGGCAGCTATGAACGCATATGGCACTGCCTCCTGTTCTGCTACTGCAAGAATCTGCATCAGGAAACGTTCCTGGCTTTGGACATTGGGCTTCTCCAATGATGTCCAGCAGCAATAGAAACATAGAATTTGACAGCAGATAAGGACCACTTGGCCCACCCAGTCTTCCCATTTCCCTACCTAATGGATAAGCTGCAGATCCTAGTTAACCAGCAGACTAATTTTTCCTACCCCCACCCCTTAGAATTGCCTTATGACTGTCCCATGCATGTGAATTCCACCACTGTTTCGACTCCACAACCTCCTCCAGAAGGCCGTTCCATGCATCCACAGCCCTCTGTGAAAAAATGCTTCCTTACATTACCTCTGAGCCGCACTTCCCATCTTCAAATTGTGCCCTTGTTCTTGCACACCTCTTTTCTGAAAGATGCACCTCTTGGACTTTGTTGATTCCCTTGAGGTACTTTAACGTTTCTGTCATGTCCCCCTCTCCCTCCTTTCCTCGGGCTGTACATATTAGCTCCTTAAGTCTCTCTTCATATGTCTTCTGGTGCAGACCCTGCCCATTTTAGTTACCCTCCTCTGGACAACTTCCATCCTGTCTATGTCTTTGCAGAGATTGGGTCTCCAGAACTACACAGTACTCAGATGGGGTCTCACCAGCTGTCTGTACAGAGGGATAACAACTTTCTGTTTTCTACTGGTGATGCCTCTCCTATGCATCCCAGTCTCCCCATCCTCTTACTGCCCTCTCACATTGCTTGCCCACCTTTAGGTGATCTGATATGACTACCCCAGGTCCTTTCCATTTTTTGTTGTTAGTATCTCACCCCCATTGTGTACTCTTCCACTGGGTTTTGTTTCCCAGGTGCATTACCTTGCACTTCTTAGCATTGAATCTAAGCTGTCATACATTTGACCATTCCTCTAACCTTGCCAAGTCCCTTCTCATCCCTTTCCACCCACCTTGTGCATCAGCTCTGTTGCAGATCTTTATATCATCTGCAAAGAGACATACTTTTCCCTTCAGTCCCTCTGCAGTGTCACTTATAAAAGACACTGAAGAGGACCGGTCCTAATATTGAACCCTGCGGTACCCCACTAGTAACCCCCCTTTCTTCAGAGTGGACTCCATTTACTATTACCCTTTGTGTCCTATTCTCCAGCCAGTTCTTTACCCAGGCTATCGTCTTGGGACCCACTCCCAGGCTGGCTAACTTGTATATTAATCTTTTGTGTGGGACTGTGTCAAATGCCTTGCTAAAGTCTAGGTAGGCCATGTCCACAGCCCCTGCCTGATCTACTACTTTGGTCACCCAGTCAAAGAAATCTATTAGATTCGTCTGGCATGACCTTCCCGCTGTGAATCCATGCTGCCTTGGGTCCTGTGCCCCTCTGGCCTCTAGGTACTCGACAATTCTTCCCTTCAGAGTGATTCTATCATTTCCCTATCACTGAGGTTAAACTAACAGGTCTGTGTTTCTACTTCTGCCCTGCTCCCACTTTTGTGAGTGGAATCACATCTGCCCTCCTCCAGTCCTCAGGTACCACCCCATCCTCCCATGATTTGTTACAGAGGGTGGTGTCACTAGTTCTACCCTTAGTTCTTTTAGAATTTTGGGATGAATCCCATCAGGCCCCATTGCTTTGTCCACCTTCAGTTTTAAGAGTTCTTTCAGAACCCTTTCTTCTGTAAATGGGCTGGTATCAACTTCTATATCCAGAGTGTTTCTATTGTTTGGTTTAGGTACCTCCACCTCTTAGGGTTACCACCTTTTAAGAAGCCCAAAGTGGGTTATTTCTTACTGAAACATGATTTTTCGCTGGACAGTACATAACCTTGACCAATGCAACAGATTGGTTTTCTGTGTATAATCAGAATTAAGGCAAAGTATTGTAGTTTCTTGGTTGCTTCTATTGTTTGTAATCATTTTAATGTATTTTAGTTAAGGTATTATAGTTTTCTGCAACATTTAGTGGAAAGTTAGAAAATATTATTTGAAATAAAAAGTCAGGCCATGTACAGTTTTTCATGTTTTTTCGCAGGACACAGCTGCCCAAACCAGGACTGTCCTGCGAAAATCAGGACAGGTGGTAACCCTACCCCCTCTTCATTTGCAAATACTGAGCAAAATATTTGTTTTAGTATCTCTGCCTTTTCAGTCACCCTCTACCCACCCCACCCCTTTATTAAGCCTCACTGTCCCTCCTTGGTCTTCCTACGCTCCCTGTTGTGACCTATAAAGGTTTTATTCCCCTTCTTAACTGAGTTGGCTATCTTTTCCTCGGTTTGTGCCTTTGCTGTTCTGACTGCCTTCCCAGCTTCCTTTTGCTTTAACTGATACAGTTCTCTGTCCTGCTCCTTCTGTGATTCCTTGTACTTCCTGAATGCTTTCTTTTTATCTTGAACCTTCACTGCCCCCTTCTTTGATAACCATTGTGGTTTTACATCGTTTTGTTTTGTTTATTTGCTTCACACAAAGGCTTATTACCTCTGTGATGGCAATTTTTATTATTCCCCATTGTTCTTCCACCTCCTTCCTGCCCCTTTGCTAGTGCATTCCTTAGGCACTCACCCATTTTGGGGCAGTCAGCCCTCGTGAAATCCAGTACTTTTGTCTTTGTATGGCTTGACTCTTCAGCTGTGTTTATTGTGAACCATACTGTTCGATGGTCACTAGTTCCCAGATGGCTACCCACTTCTACATCTGTGATCCTCTCTCCATCTCCATTTGAGCAAGTCATGAATGTTCCCTTCAGTGGATCCTATCTTTTTGGGTAGTAGGTAGAACAATCCCTTGAGGCCTCTCGGAAAACTAGAATGTCTATTAAGACATCCCGGCCACCCCTGCTTACCTTCAAAGAGGGAAATTCCAAGTCTTTTGCCACAATAACAGTCCTTTCATTGCAAAGATAGGGGAGTCCAAGTCAAGTCCCAGCCTCCCCAACAAAAGAAGAAGGTGCAACTGAAGGTACAGGCACCTAGTGCCACTCTCTGAAGCACTGGTCCCAGTTCTGCCTCTGCTGCCCAAGGCTGACCTCTCCTCTCGGGGGGGGGGGGGCATCTGATTAAGTTTTACTGTCATTGGGAATCCATTGCCACAGACAAGTCTGTCTTAAGGATCATCCGGGAGGGGGTGCTCACTGAATTTCTCAGAGATCCCTCCGGATTATCTACCCAAGAAGCAGCACCCCCTTTCAGCATCCGTGTTAGACCTTCTCGCCACAGAGACTGTGGGCCTTTTGAGCAACAGGGCAGTGGAAGTAGTGCCAGAAGTGGAGTGCAGTACAAGCTTCTACTCCCATTACTTCCTCAATCTAAAGAAGTCAGATGGCATGCGCCCCATTCTCAACCTTAGGAAACTGAACAAGTTTAGACACCAGGAGAAGTTTAAGATGGTCTCCCTGGACTTCCGGTGACGTCATGCACTGAGAAACAACTCGGGTTGCGAGGCTCCCTGGTATCACTGCTAAACACCTCGATTAAACCCGCGATTTTCATCGAAAGAGATTCCGATCAGCGAAGGAGAGGTGACACAATGCCTAAGAAGAGAGGCGACTCCGTCCGTGTGTCTCCCAAGCTTCAGGATGGCAACAGATCGCCGGAGGAAGATTCGGAGATCGGCGATTCTCGGGCCTCGTCGGCCTCCAGACACAGTAAAACGGGGGGCCGATCAGATCCCCATTTCAGCCCTACAGAAGCAAATGTCCCAAATGCTGGCTGAAATAAGGGACTTTAGAAGGGAGATGAGGAGTACGGTCACGGCTCTCCGCACCGACATCAGGAAAATTGAAAAGAGACAGGAAGAGCAGCTGATAGCCACTGATAGTAGAATAGGGGAAGCTGAAAGCGCGATCGTGCAGCTGCATGGCATGCTGAGAGGCCTTCAAGACAGAGCAGAAGACGCTGAAAGCAGGAGTCGCCGAAATAACATTCGGCTGTCGGGGCTCCCGGAGGGCACAGAGGGTAATGAAAGCATCCCATTCCTACAGAAGATGCTCAGGGAGCTTTTAAATTTGCCAACAGAGATCACACTCGAGATGGAGAGGGCCCACAGGACTCTAGGCCCCAAACCAGCACCGGGAACGCGTCCACGTACCCTGCTAATAAAGTTCTTGAGGCACCAGGAGAAAGAAAGGGTCTTGCATTCAGCGTGGAAGCAAGGAGAGGTCTTCTATGGTCCGCACAGGCTCTTTTTTGAAAACGACTTCGCCCCGGAGGTTATGGCACAACGGAAGGCCTATATTCCAGTGATGAGGTCCCTTAAAGCGCAGGAGTGCTTTAGAACGCTATACCCAGCAAGAATGGTAATTTATTTTAAGAGGGGGTCCACACATGGGAAAGCGCAGTGAAGCGATACTGGAACTTAAAAAGAGGGAAATAGAGCTGAAACAGCAACAGAGGAGATCTGAGCAACCCCCCCAAACTAGCCCAGAAGGTTTGGAATAGGACAAAGGGACGCTAGAGCACGACAAGGCTTTGAGGCTATTCAGTCAATTGTTGAGTCCCTGAGAGCAAGATCTAGTGTCACAGCTGCGGAGGGCACTGAGACACCAAAAACTTGACTTAACCGCAAGTATATTCTGAAGCTGGACTTAATTAAATGTGGACTGGATAAAATATCATTGATTTAGAGCCCACAGTTATACTAGCCCCTCTGAGGGGGCCTTGGCATGTACGCCAGGGGTCGGGGGGGTATGGAAGGTTGTGCTGGGTGAGAGAAGTGAATTAAGGGGGAGGCTAGGGATGGGGGGTAGAGTGGAAGTCTTAGGGTACACCAAACAACGAGAACCATTCGGGAGGCTCTGAGAAGCCATAATGAAATATGGTTGCAAGCCGGTGAACACGGAGCATTGCTACAGAGGCGGATTAAAGTGGCTCTGGAGGGTTGGGTGGGAGGGGAAGATGGGGTGAGGTCAGATGGGACTTAGACATTAGTCTGCATTTAGCCGAGCAGTTAGGCATGGGGATGAATAGTGGGGGGTATCGGCCGGGGGACTTGAAGGAGGCGCTGATTAAAGGGATATTTCATTAAATCTAGGAAGGACCAGAGTTTGGTCCAGAGAAGCCATGGGTAGCAGCTGCTATGTAAATAATAATGAAAGCAGCAACAGGAACATGCTGCAGCAGCTGTCTAGTAGTTAGGACCGGGCGGAGGCTAAGGGGTTGGCACGGAGGCGTTAGGAGAGAAGGGGGAGGGAAGAGGGGTACTGTCTTCCTCGACGGATGTAAGAGCCACGGAGATGTAAGAGAGGGAGGGGGGAAGAAAAGGGAGGGGGCGCTGATTCCTTTGGCGGATGTAAGAAACTCCTTGTAACCAATAGGGGTGAATTGGGGAAGCGGGTTGGAAGGGAAGGGGAGATTGGGAGAACTTTATAATGAACCAGGGGCTGCACCCCAAACTGCCTAAACACCTGCCGGAGGGCTCAGATCTGCAGGGCTGGAGGAGAAATTACTGCTGTCCTGGTACAATGGGGAGGGACGAGGTGGAGCCCTATACGATCGTTAGAGGGGTGGTGGAGAAAGCCTGGAGAGGATTGGCATAACCTACCTCTACGGCGGGTTTGACCAGTCTCCCGCAATGTTTAATGGGGGGGTGGGTAGTCTCTCTTCCACTTGAGGAGAGGGGATTGTTTCATGGGCCAGAACCATGAATTAATGCATAGCCAGCCGGTCGGACCTTGGCGGGGGGGGGGAATACCCTCCCCTCTACCCCTCCTGTGGATTGACCATCACTATCTATGCAGATCCTGGCGAAGGAGATTGACCACACAGACAGGTAAAGGAGAGAGGGGCGTAGCTTGAGGACCAAGATCAGAGCCCTTCTATCTGAACCCCGGGCCGGTCGGAGGAGGCACTGTGACCATGCGAGCGCCATGGGCCTGTGGTCTGTGGCTCTCAATTGATCTGACCGATGAAAGCCCTCGCTCCAGACACACGGCGGTAGTCCCTCTAGCAGTAGCATAGCTTCCAGGGAAGCCTGCAACTCCTGCATGACGGACACCTTTCCTATTGTGGTAACCAGACAGGTACTTTGGTACCTGAAGCCCCGAAAAAAGGACGTTTAGGTTGGGTCATACACCCATCCTCAGGTCAGGGCTACGCCCAGACCGGTGGAAGTGCCAGGAATGGTTGAGTTGGCCAAGTTGGCCAGGACGGGTAAGCTAGTTGCTGTGCTCGTTGTTTTTTGTATATTGTCGTGTTGTATTGTTTGTATCGAAGTCACCAAACTCATATTATATGGAATACAGTCACAAACTGGGTATGATCACGGAAGGGGCTCCTGCGTAGGACTGGGAAGGCCGGGTTTAATAGATCACAATGGACATGCAAATGCAGGCACACACATTGAAATTGCTCTCCCTTAATATTAAGGGCTTGGCCTCACCGATTAAGAGATCCAGGGCACTGACCTATATTAGAAGGGCGAAGGCAGACATCGCCTTCCTACAGGAAACACACATGAATCCAGTAGAACATGCCAAACTAAGTAGGGGACAGGTATTCCACTCATCCTGTAAGGATGGAAGGAAGCGTGGTGTAGCTATTATTGTGTCACCGCACAACCCAATTCAGGTGGAATCCACTTGGTCAGACCCGGAGGGTCGACTGGTGATTGTTCAGGGGGAAATTGATGGGGTGAGGGTGACGTTAGCAAATGCCTACCTACCACCAGGTATGACGACCTCCAGATTGAGACCTTTGCTGGATAGAGTGGTACAGAAAACAAAAGGTATACTTATTCTAGCGGGGGATTTTAATCTGACCATGACCCCTCGGATTGACTCGACCAGTCGGAGATCGCGAAAGTTAACACCCACCCAAAAGTTTTTTAGTAAGTTTGTATCGGAGGTGGGATGGTGCGATGTCTGGCGGAAACTACACCCTGCGGCCCAAAAGTTTTCCTATTATTCCCCGGTACATCGCACGTATTCCCGTATAGACTATACATTCACCCAAATTGAAAATATAGGCATGGTACGGGACGCCCAGCTGGGAGATATCTCCATCTCTGATCATGCTCCCCTGACATCCTGCTGGGAATGGGGCCTTCAGCCTAGAAACACACAGTGGAGATTAAACCCTATCCACTTGCGATCGGAAAAATTTAGGGGTTCCTCTCCAATAAAATTAAGGAAATAGTGTCAGATAATCCACTACAAGACTCCACACCTTCAGTACACTGGGACACAATCAAAACGGTCCTTAGAGGACACATTATTAAGTACACGACGGAGTTAAGGAGGCAGCGACAAGAACGCAGGAATAAACTGGAGGAAACACTTCACTTTCTCCAGTTGGCGCATCAGCAGGGCGACGATTCGGTTCTCCCCCAATTAAAACAGACTAGACGGGATCTGGACCAGATGGTTCAGGAACAAACCGAAATAGCCCTAACTTTCCTGAGACAAAGATATTACGAGGTGGGTCCAAGAGCAACAAGGTTGCTCGCTTACCAAGTGCGAAAGCAAAAAAAGGGAGCAACTATTGCGTCTATTAGACACCCCAATGGGGGCCAACAGGTGTCCCGTGTTCAGGACATAGTAGACGCATTTGCAAAGTTCTACAAAACTCGCTACACCCCAGAGACTACAGTCTCTGCTGAGCAAATGGTGGAACACCTGAACGCGGTCTCTCTCCCCGTCTTATCTGAGACACACAGAGAAGACCTAATGAGGCCGATCACTGAGCTGGAGGTAGGCCAAGCAATAGCTAAAGCCAAGTCCTTGAAGGCCCCAGGTCCTGACGGGTACGGTTCAGAGTTCTATAAGGCGATAAAAACTAAGCTTGACCCCTTACTTCTTCGGGTCTTCAACTCGGTCCTGCAAGGAGAATCCCCCCCCCCAGTCGTGGTCCTATGCCACTATATCAGTTATACCAAAGCCAGGTAAGAACCCGCAAGAGTGTGCCTCATACAGGCCGATATCTGTACTTAATCAAGACTACAAACTATTCATGAACATAGTAGCACACCGTCCAGATAGATTATTACCCTTACTAATACACAAAGACCAGACAGGGTTAGTCAGATCCCGCACTACTACAGATAGTATTAAACGATCCATATACATGGTGCAACGAATGCAGGAGAGGGGTGAAGCGGTGGCTCTAATTAGTCTTGATGCAGAGAAGGCCTTTGATAGGGTCTCCTGGCCTTACTTGTACCACACCCTAAGTAAATTTGGATTCCCCCCCTTGTTCGTCCAAATCCTTCAAAACATATACTCCGCCCCCAAAGCATGTGTCAAGGTAAACGGGCACCACTCAGAGTTTTTTCAACTTGAGAGGGGCACCCGGCAAGGTTGCCCACTATCCCCCTGTTGTTCGCCATGGTCATCGAACCACTGGCGCAACATATCAGGGAATCACACCAACTCCGGGGGATCAAAATAGGAGACACTGAGCACCGTGTAGCTTTGTACGCGGATGATATACTTTTATATTTACGGGACCCCGACTGCACAGTCCCAGTCGTGAGACAGATACTTGAGGCATATGGCACGGTATCTGGATATAGACTTAACTTTACCAAAACGGAGATCCTTACTTTTAACTATAACCCCACGCGGGACGTCAGGGAGATTATCCCAGGAAGATGGGACCTGCAAAAATTGAAATACCTTGGTATATATATTCAAAAGACCCCAAGAAATATTATAAATATAATTACATACCATTTGTCTCCCAGCTAAAACAAGAATTACAAGCATGGGCCACCCTTCCCTCGCCTTTCTAGGAGAATAGACCTGATTAGAATGACAGTTCTACCGAGGGCATTGTATTTATTTCAAAATATCCCCTTAGTGTCCCACTGAAAATGTTTAAAGATATAAATAGGCTTATCTGAAACTTCATTTGGGCCTCGGAGGTCCCAGATCAACTGGGGATACTCGCTCTACCCGCCAAGAAGGGGGTCTAGCTCTCCCAGACTTGAGGCTTTATCAACAAGCCACCACCCTTACACATATAATGACTAGACAGAGGGGACACCTTACACCACATTGGCTGGAGATAGAAAGAACCCTAATCAGTGACCAGGCATACCTCAGATCCTTGTACGGGCGAGATGGGGGAAGGGATGGTTTCGGGAGCTCTGATCCCTGGCTAGGAGCGCAGTTTAGAAACTGGGCCGTAATTAAAAAGGCGCAACAATTAGGGCCATATCAGATACTCATTTGCCTGATCCCAGGCCTAACAGATTTCACCCCCAGCGACTTGGATAACGGTTTCCTTCGCTGGGAGAAACAGGGGTTGAAATATCTGGTGCAGATAATGACCCAGGGAAACACCTGGTCATATGCAGAGATCCAGGGGAAATTCCACATGGGGACTTTTTTCGGTATCTCCAACTGCGACACTATATAGAGAGCCAACCGCGAACGTTGAGGGACCCTGAGGGGTACCCAGCTTTGATCCATTGTCAGATACAGCTAAATGCCACAAAGCACCAAGAGCACCTTGTCTCACGATACTATCAGGCACTCAATTCTCAAAGGAGTGCCCAAACTGAAGGCATTCGCTCCACATGGTCGCAGGAGACGGGACTTCAGATCACTCTGGAGGACTGGAGACAAGCCTGCGTCTTGTCTAGCCGAACAACTAGCTCGCACCAGTGGCGAGAATTCGCCTGGAAAGTCCTAGTTCGATATTTCCGACCCCCAGTGGTCACTCGGCACTACTCCCCCAGTTACACTGCGGAGTGTTGGAGACAGTGTGGGGAAGAATGTGCCACCCTGACACACGTATTATGGACATGCCCGGTCTTACAGGGCTTTCTGGTGCAGCTAGAATCCCAGTTACAGGAACTGATAGATGCACAACTCCGGCTTACTCTGAAGATATTTTTATTTCTGGACCTCCCTAGACCGTTAAGAGGTTCCAATACTAGATATTTGTTTACTTTATTAATAGCAGCCGCAAAGAAGGCAATCACTAGGCTGTGGTTAACTCCAAAAATACCCACAGTCCAAGACTGGTGGGATGTCACACTGCAAATATATAACATGGAAAAATCACACACAATCTGAGCGAACAGGGGAGAAATTTAAGGCCAGATGGACACGGTGGCAGATATATTACATGCAGAAGGACCCCACTTTTTACCCTAAGATATTAGTGTGGGGACGATGGAGAGGCGACACATGGAGGTGGGGTAGAGCGGATTGCTGTGAGGATGGCACCCAGCCTGGCCTTCCGGTCCTCCGGGGAGGGACACCCTATGGAAGAGATGCCCTGGATGTCAGGATTTTGAGATGGGAGGTGCATTTGGTTTATTGGTCATTATGAATTAAGGCTGAAGCAGCAAACTAGAACTGGAAACCCGCAGGGGTTAACCCTAATGAAAGTCATAACACTAGAAATATTTGACTGTAATATTTATAATATCTGACGTATGCTTAAAAGTTAAACTGTTGGTGACTTATGTGTATATAAGTTGAAAACTCAATAAAAAGAAGAATTACAAAAAAAAAAAAAAAAAGATGGTCTCCCTAGGGACCTTGCTGCCGCTTCTCAAGCCGCAGAACTGGCTGACTTCCCTGGATATGCAAGACGCCTACCAGCATATTCCGTTCCACTCTAGCCGACACAGATTTCTCCAGTCTTCTTTGGGGGTATCTCAGTCATCAGATCACACCATAGAATTTCACTATCGGTGAAGTAGGATCCACACAGAAGATTTTCAGCAGTACTGCTGAGGCCGCACACTCCGACGTCACCTGCTGACGTCCCCTACCCTATAAAGGCATGAGCAGCCCAGCTCCCTCCTCAGTTCTTAACTGCCATTGACTCTGCTCGCGTGGGCCTCATGGAAGGTCCAATACAGATTTCTTTATCATTAGCCCTACAAAACTTTCTTTACTTAGTTTTTAGAATTTCTTTTTTTGAAAGAGATTCCTTTACCTTGTTTATTCGAAAGTTAATCCTTCCACTTCTCTCTTCGTCACTGCCAGTCGCGGAAGATTGCCTCTTCAGATGACAATATCTCTCTGTGTCTGATGTCTTGGGCTGACCACGACATTTTGGACTGTGAGCTCTGCCAGAAATGTAATCACACCATCCTTAGGAGATTCACAAAGGCTCTCAAACAATTCCTGATGGAACAGTAGGTAGCCAGTTCTGGGCAGGATCCTCGGGGGGTCCCTCCTTCCCAGGCGCCAAGCAGGTTCATCGAGCTTCCAGGCGCAAGGCCTGTGACAAGTCCTCATGAACAGGATCGCTTGCCCTGGTGGCGTTCCCAATACCCGACAGCATCTTCCTCTTCCTCCGAGGTACTGTGTCGGTTGCTGCTGCACCAATGCCCATTGCTCTCCAGGCCTCTGATCCTACAAGGCCCATAATGACAGCACCGCCTCCTGCTTCTCAGGGCAGCCGATCGTCGACCCTTGGGTCACTGGCCCCCAGTTTGTCAACGCTTGGGTTGTTGACGACAGGCCCTCTGTCACAGCCTGATACCTCTCCAGGCCCACGGCCGGTGGGCTCTTTGGGCTCCCAGGCCCCAATGGACAGGTGTTGTGTCCCGTTCTGACGACCCCCCTCCGTCGACACACCAGTCTCCTGCTGTCGACCTCAGTGACATCCTGGTCAGTTCACTACAGTCCCGGTCCACCAATTGGGCTCGTACAGGTCTGGTTCCCTTGTGCTGTCAACAGCCCCGTTGTCATCTACACTGCTTCAGCCTCTTTGGACAATTCCCCGTGGGCTGTTTAGTCCCTTATTCGTCGGACCTCGAGCTGGAGCAGATAGAGGAAGAGTACCAGCCTGACCTCATCCTGCCTGAAGAAGAGGAGGAGGAACCCCTTTCCTTTGACAGGTCCACTGCTTCCTCAGTGAGTGAAGATTCTGTCAAACATCCTCCCAGGTCACCTCCAGAGGACCCTACTTTCTTTAATGTTATGAAGCAGCTGTCCACAGCAATGGGCTTCCATACTGAGGAAGAAGATACCACCAGATGAGAACTGGTGGACTTTCTGGAAATCCCATAATCTCCTCCTAAAGTCATTCTCCTCCTAAAGTCATTCCTCCTATATTCCCAGCCTTGAGGAATGCCACTACTGCTGCCTAACGTGGTCCCTGCCATGCCCCGCAGGGCAGATAAGTTGTAGCTTGTCCCCAGAGCCTACTGTACTATGCTGCCCAACTTGAGACCGATTCTGTGATCATTAAAGCAGCTCATGACAGGTCTAAGGTGCCCAAGCCCCTTAGCTTCCTTTCCTCTGACGGGGAATCTAGGTGGATTAACCTTTGGAGCAAGAGGGTGTATGCCTCCACTACCTTGGGGCTGTGGATTGCGTATTACCTCTTGCATATGGTTAAATATCAAGACATCATCTGGAGGAAGGGCAAGGCGGATGCCCAGGCCCTTCCAGAGTGCTCACAGAATCAGGAGGTTCTCAAATGCTTGCAGAATGCTGAGGATATTAGCAATTATCTTCTCAGGACCTTGTATGATATCTCTGACACTGGTGCCAGGGCTGCTGCCATGTGCATTTGCCTTGATAGGCACTCTTGGCTGAGGGTCTGAGGTTTTGCTGCAGATGTCCAGCAGAAGGTACTCAAAGCCCTTTTTAATGGCTCCAAGTTATTCGGACCTGACGTTTAGGACATCATCAATGACCTGCAAGCATCTGGCAGTGCTATGAAGTCTGTCCACTTCCTCTACCATATGCAGCCTAGGAGCAGACAGCGCCCTCCCTTTTGCAGGGTGTCCTACAAGTCCGGAGCAGCCTCCTGTCATCAGGACAAGAGAAAGGCTTCCTCCGGTTTGCCTGCCCCCCTCCTCTTCTGGCACTGCAGCAAAGCATCCCAAGGGTGACGGATCAGCTCTAATGGCTGGATCCGCCTCAGCTTGACTCCTTGCTAGACCCTCCTCTTCTCACACCAGGAATTCTTCAGCATGAATTGACAGGTGCAGTATGCCAGCTGGGTTAAGCTGCGCCAGAGAGGTGGAGTCAATGCAAATGAGGAAGGCATTGGCCAATCAGGATAGAGAGAGGAGAGTGCTGCCTGCAGTCAGCCTGAAGGTTCTCAGAACTTTTTCTCCGCTGAACTGGCAACACTGCCCTGGAGCTCTCCCTCTTCAGAGACCTTTCTGTGACATTTTCTTACTTTTGAGTGCTGCCTTAGAGGTATTTTGAGGTATTTACTTTATATTTCCCATTTTTAACGCGGCTGCATTTGGTTCCATGCAGTCACAAGGTTTTTATACCGTTTTCACGCTTATGTGTTTTTTTTTCTGAGGTAAAAGTTGACCTCGTGTGCAATAAAATTGCGTTTTTATTTTATTCAATGTTATTTAGTCTGTAAGCTTGTATTTTTACCGCTTTTGCATTAAAAATCAATATTTTTATTTGCGCTCGAGCTGAAAATTTTTTGCGCTTGTGTGCTATTTTCTGGAACCTTTTTTCTTTATATTTTTTATTACATAACATTATTTGAAGGTGAATTCCCCTCTCTTCTCTGGGGTAACACCTTTTGTATTTGTGCAGTGGGCTACTGTTGGCAAGAGGTGTGGAGGTGGTTACTGTTTTCCTTTCCACTTTTGGGGAGGGGGAGAACTCTAGCAAGTTTAATTTCAGTTGGCCTAGCTTTTTGGCCAAACTGTCATTACTATGGCCTCTCAGTCTACCGCCTCAAGTCAACATAAAACTATTGATAAGTCCTCTAGGGGCTCTACTGAAAGTAAGTCTGATAAAAGTAAAAGTTCTAGCCAAGCCTCTAAAAGACAAAATGAGTATGGTTCTGATCCAGTCCCTGCTAAAAAGAATAAGAAAGATAACACTGATGTCCCTCCCCCCGAAAGGCATAAGGAGACAACAGTAGTTGATAAAGATACACCCTCTGCAAGTGAACTAGCTAAAGCATCTATATCAGACTTTACTATCCATGGGCAATATTTTCTCGGCTCCCCCGAGGCCTAGTACTCCTCTCCATGACACTAATTATGCCCAAGGTTTTTATTATGATGGAGAGGATGATGTTGATGCACTGCCTCAGGGAGACCCACTAGACCCAGATGGTCACCCTGGGGCTGACTTAAATGATGACAGTGATGAAGTTTCTGCCTTTTTCACATTTCTTAAGCAGATGGTGGACACCCTGGAACTGCTCCTCCAGGACGACATCGATCAGGAGATGGAGGACAACTATGTAGAAATGATGGGTCACACTCCTCTGAAGAAACTTATCCTTCCTATCCCCAGCGTATTGAAGAAAGCAATTTTTAAGATTCTGGAAACCCCTTCAGCTTCCTCCGGGGTGGACAGAAAGATTGAGAGGAAATACCAGCTCAGTAAGTGTACTACTGATTTTCTCTGTACACATCCAGCTCACAAAGGGGTGGTGCAGGCAGTGGCCTGTGACAAAGCCAATGTGCCGCTGTGTGCCCTTCCCCCAGAGAAGGACTCTAGAAAACTAGATTCTATTGGGTACGAAATCATATGCTACTGCTTCTTTGCTGTTGTGCATGTCTACTTACATGGCATACACCGCTAAATATCAAACAGCTTTACTGAAATCTGTCCTTGCCATAGTGCAACATGGGGGAGACACTATGCTCAGGGATGTCACTGAAACTGTCAAGTGGGCCGCAGAAGCCACCAAGCATCAGTTTCATATGGCTGTAGATAACAATGACACGGCCTCGAGGGTCATGGCACAGGCCATTTCTCCCAGGCGGTTTGCTTGGTTAAGAACAACAAATCTCACTTAGGATGTCCAGTCGCAAGCTATGGAGATGTCCTTGTGGGGACAACTCCCTGTTCGGAGACCAAACTGAAACTTACATGAAAAGAATGGACGAGTTTAACCCTTAGGTTGCCAACAGAATTAAACCGTATAGGAATTTTGGATTGATATATCGGTCCACGGCCTTGAAAGGGTTAAAACTACTTACAAGAGTAACTCGGCCATAGAAAAGTTCTCCTCCCAGAAGTCTCAGAGCAGAGGAGGCAGGGGTTATTTTTCTAGGACTTTCTATCCTATGCCAATGCCTATGGATTTTTCCCAAATGAGAGTTTTTTTCAGAGGTAGAGGTAGAAGTCAGAGTAGAGCCAGTCCCTCTCCTGTTACCTCTGCACAGTCCAGACAGCAGTCTTCCTGACTCCTTTTTGGTCTCCTCCCCTCTCCCTGTGGGAGGGCAGGCTCTTCTACTACCTCCATCATTGGCATCAAATCACCTCAGACAGGTGAGTGTTAGAGGTAGCGGAACAGAGCCTCTCCCTTCAGTTCAAGAGATTTCCCCTTCTCCTCAGCCCCAAACTCTCAAAACTCTCGAACCGTCTCACCCTAACAGAAAAACAGCTGTTAGAATTAGAGGTCAGGATCCTCTTGGAGGCCAAAGCTGTAGAAAGAGTACCTCTTTCCCAGTGGGGAAAGGGTCTCTAGTCCAGATATTTCCTAACCCTTAAGAAAAATTGGGAGTGGCGACCTATTCTGGACATAAGGTACCTGAACAAGCACCTGCTGAAGCCAAAGTTCAAGATAGTAACCTTGACTCAGGTCATTCATTCTCTAAAGCAAGGGGAGTGGCTAATCTCCCTAGATCTAAAGGGTGCCTACTTTCATGTTCCAATAAGGCAATCCCACAGAAAATTCCTCCGATTCAGGCTGCCCTCAGGTCATTACCAGTTTGAAGCCATGTCTTTCGGGCTAACATCCACCCCCAGGGTGTTCACTAAATGCCTGGCAGCAGCTCATCTCAGAAGACAAGGAGTCTCAGTTTTCCCAACCTGGATGATTGGCTAATCGTGGCCAGTTCTTCTCAGGCTGTGTCAGAAGCTCTAGGCCTGACAAGACTCTCTCTTCAGTCTCTGGGCTTCATTATCAACAAAGGAAAATCCCAATTCCAGCCTGCCGAAATCCTGCAATTCATACGGGCAGAGCTCAACACTCTGCAAGGGAAGGCTTTCCTTCCCACAGACAGAATTCAGAATTTTATCACTCTGCTAAATTCATTCAGTCTAGGCCAGCTGAGACTGGCCAGACACTTCCTCAGACTACTCGGCCACATGTCCTCGATGACCGCAGTAGTCCTGGGTGCCAGATTCCAGATGAGGGACATTAAGTACCACCTCAGGTCTCATTGGACCCAGAAAAAAAGACTCCTTCACAAAGCTGGTACCAGTCACAGAAACCTTTCTGCAGTCTCTGAACTGGTGGAAGGAAACAGAAAATCTCAGGGTAGGGGTTCCCTTTCAGATTCAGCAACCCTCTCAAATCCCGACTACGGATGCTTCCCTTCTAGGTTGGGGCGCCCACCTAAGGGACCTGTCCATAAGTGACACTTGGACCCCCTAAGAGTCCACACTCCACATCAACCTTTTGGAACTCAGAGCAGTGTTCCTGGCCATCAAGGCGTTTGACACACAGCTCAAAGGGCAGTCAGTCCAGATAAGGACAGACAATAAGATTGCCGTGTTCTACATCAACAAGCAAGGGGGCACAATGTCAGCCAAACTCTGCACAGAGGCAATAAGGATTTGATCCCTGGCCTACTCCCTGGACATGTCCCTGTCGGCCATCCATCTTCCAGGCAAGGCCAACACTTTGGCGGATGCTCTAAGCTGCACCAGTCTGGGCCACCATGAGTGGACCCTCAACAGACAGGTCCTAGTCAGAGTTTTCAGGAGGTGGGGGGTTCCAGATCTGGGCCTATTCGCGTTCAGCCTCAGCCACCAGTTACCTCAGTACTGCTGCAGGACCCCAGCTTTGGAGACCATGCCAGTGGATGCTCTGGCCCTGGACCGGACAGGGAGGTTGCTTTATGCTTTTTCTCCTTTTCCTCTGATTTACAGGGTTCTTCTCAAACCCAGGGCTCAGCCAGCCACTATGATTCTAGTGGCCCCAGATTGGGCGAGACAACCTTGGTATTCCCTGCTTCTTGTCCTCTCGATCAGGAAGCCCATCAGACTGCCATCATCCCACAGTCTCCTGACCATTCCTCAGACGGGGTAGCATTTCCCAACATCCAGTCCCTTCACCTCAAAGGCTGGTTATTGAGGAGCTAGAGTTTCCCGAATCCCAGTACTCTGAGCAAGTTCTTAAGGTTCTACGGATGGCCAAGAAACCTAGCACTAGGGCTTCCAAGTGGAAGAGGTTCTCTTTGTGGTGCAAGAATGAGGACATAGAGCCCTTGCAGGCTTCTTCTTCTATCTTACTGGATTACCTAGTACACCTTCAGGCGGAAGGCTTGAAAGCTTCATCCTTAAGAATACATCTGGCGGCCATTTCAGCCTACCTTTCCAGTGGAAAAGAAAAGTCTGTCATCTCACAGCCCATTTTCAAACGTTTTTCAAAAGGCTGCTGCAGTTTCAGCTCCCTCTGAGGGAACCAGTTCCTCCTTGGCACTTGAACCTTTGTATAGCCAAGCTCATGGAACCTCCGTTGGAGCCCATGACTACAGCCAATCTCAAGTTCGTAACTTGGAGGACAGTCTTTCTAGTGGCCATTACCTCCGCCAGACAAATCTTGGAGTTACATGCCCTTTGTACAGAGCCTAATTACATCATTCGCCACAAGGACAAGGTAGTCCTTAGGACGAATAGGAAGTTTTTGCCCAAGGTGGTCTCTGAATTCCACCTTGACCAGTCTGTTTCCTTGCTGGTTCTTTCCACAGACAAGTCCACTCCAGGCGAATGCAAGCTGCATAGCCTGGATGTCAAGAGAGCCCTATCGTACTACTTAGACCATACTAAGCGGTTCAGAGACTCACACGCTCAGCTCTTTCTCACCTGTGGTGAAATGGGCAGAGGGAAACCAGCAACCAGAAGATCCATTTCCCATTGGATTGTCTCTTGTATTCAGTTCTGTTACAGCAAAGCTGGTAAACAACCACTTCTCGGGCTCAGAGCCCACTCAAGCAGGGGATCTGCTGCCTCAGTAGCAGCCTCAAGAGACATTCCTTTGCTAGAGGTTTGCAAAGCAGCTACTTGGAAAACGGTTCACTCATTCACAAGACATTACAGCTTGAACATGCAGTCCAGATCTGATGCCAAATTTGGCAGAGCGGTGCTACAGAGCTTCTTTCCTAAGTAGGTTTCTGTGCCCTCCTCCCAACTGTACTGCTTTGTAATCTGCATCTGTCAGTACATGCTGAAGAATTCCTGGAGTGAGAAGAAAATATTACTCACCGTAGTAATGTTTTCTTCAAGGGGAATCTTCAGCATTATTGACACTCTCACCCGTCCTCTCCTACGAAACCTGTCTAGTGATGGCTCAGTTATGGGGTTTAACCAGATTTTCTGAGTTTTTCTGATTTCTTGTTGATTTGTATCTTTGTAGTGGAATTTCAGTTTGTTTTTGCTAACAGTGTTTGCCCCTGTTGGGCACAGTTGTTGCTGTTTTTCAGCTTCGAAACAGTTCTGGGGTCCTTCAGGCTGACTGCAGGCAGCACTCTCTCTCTCTCTCTCTCTCTCTATCGTGATTGGCCAATGCCTTCCTCATTTGCATTCACTCCACCTCTCTGGGGCAGCTTAACCCAGCTGGCATACTGCACCTCTCAGTAATGCTGAAGAATCCCCTTGAAGAAAGAACATTACTACAGCAAGTAATTTTTTCTTCCGGTCCCCAACCAAGAGATGGTGGTTGGAGGTCAGTTCTCCCTTCATCTCAATCAATGGAGAACCATCACTTCAGATGCCTGGATTCTTCAAATAATAGAGAGAGGACACACATACAGGTTACTCACCTGTAACAGGAGTTCTAGGAATGGTATATGTTGTTCATCCACACTGTCTGGCAGGTTCCTTGCCGCTTTAAATCTTGCCGGAAGGTCTTCAAGCTGGCTCCTCCCACCCACCCGGGTGGTAAAACTCGGCTCCGCCCCATGACGCCAGATCTAGCCCGCTGGAAGCCAGGTTGTGCGTCCGAGCGGAAGGTCGAGTGGGTCGTGTGGATGAACAACATATACCATTTCTAGAACTCCTGTTACAGGTGAGTAACCTGTATTTCTAGGGACAAGGATATGTTGTTCATCCACACTGTCTGGCAGACTCCTAGCAGTTCTCTGGGAGGAGGGAGGCAAGGCGCACACCCCCTATTTAGGGAATAAAGACTGGAGAACTGAGGCCCCAAAACCAGCATCCCAGCGTGACTCAAGGTCGGTGTGGTAGTGGGTGATAAAGGTGTGTGCTGACTCCCAGGTAGCAGCCCTGCAGATTTCCTGGATAGGGATGTCCCTGGAAGCAGCCACCGATGCAGCGGTATGGCGGGTAGAATGAGCTCTTATCCCTCTGGGAGGCTCCATGCCCGCCAACCTATGAGAGATCTATGCAGGAGGTGACCCACCTGCCTATCATCCGCTGGCTGCAGGTCTGCCAGGTGCGGCTTCAGCGTGAGTGACAAACAGCTGGCGAACCTCTCCCGAACTTCAGCCATCCGCTCCTTATAATAGCGGCGCTCTTCTAGGGTCAAAGTATGGAGCCTATATTCGACCTCAGGTATGATTGGGGTAGAACACCGGCAGAGACAACACCTGGTTGAGGTGAAACTCCGACACCACCTTCAGAAGGAATTTGGTGGGCGCGAGGACAACCTTGTCCCTGTGGAAGACCAGATAAGGAGACTCGATGGGCGCCTGGAGCTCTCCCATCCTTCTGGCTGGAGATAGCCACCAAGAAGGTGGTCTTCCACGACAGGTGAGATGTCACACCTGTGATTAGGATTCAGATAAAACTGCCCATGAGCTTAGCCAATACCAGCAGTAGATCCCACGAAGGTGGAGGTTCTCGCACCAGAGGGGATATGTGATCAAGGCCTTTGAAAAAGCACCCGACCACCTTCTCCTGCACCACCGACTGCTGCCCGGCCCACGCCTGGTAAGCAGAGATGGCTGCCAGGTGCACCTTAAGGGTCGTCGACCAAAGCCCTTGCTGAGAAAGGGACCACAGGTAGTCTAGAATGCTTGCCAAGGAACAGGAGGAAGGGTCCAGGCCCTTGCTCTGACACCAAATGGAGAATCTCTTCCATTTGAAGGCATAGCATTTTCTGGTCGACTCCTTACAGGACGCCTCAACGACGCTGAGGACCTCGTCAGAAAGACCCAAGGCCTGGAACTCTAGCCGCTCAGGAACCAGGCCGTCAGGTGCAGGGATTGAAGGTCCGGATGGAATACCTTCCCCTGATTGACTGAGATCAGGTCCGGGCGGGCTGGAAGCCGCCTCGGGAGCCTGGAGCTGAGACTGAGGAGATCTGGATACCAGAACTGGTGGGGCCAGTCTGGGGCTACCAGAATCACCTGCGCCTTGTCCCTTCTTTCCTTGAGATGCACCTTGTGGATCAAGGGAAATGGGGGAAAGGTGTAGAAAAGGACCGGGATCCATGGCCTCAGAAGGCATCCCCTGCAGCGAGCCCTGCTGAGGGCCGGGCATGAGAAACAGTCTCAGCCGCATTCTCCCTGGAGGCAAACAGGTCCGCCTGGCGTGCCCCAGTGGGAGAGAGATCTTGTACTACTTCGGCAGGAGAGGACCACTCGTGAGGCATGCCCCTATCCGGCTTAGAGCATCGGCCAGGGTGTTGGAGGCTCCTGCCACGTGAATGGCGAGGAGATCCGCCTCCAGGCTGCGCATGAGAGACCAAATGCGGAGGGCTTCCCTGCACAGAGGCATGGAGTGCGTCCCGCCCTGGCGGTTTAGGTAGTACATGGTCGTGGTATTGTCCATCTGGACCTAAACCACTTGACCCCGTAGAAACGGAGCGAAGGCAGTGAAGGCTAGACGAACCGCTCGAAGCTCCAGCAGGTTGATATGGCATTGGGACTTCTGAGGGGACCAGAGGCTGTGCGCTCTGTGCTCCCCCAGATGGGCACCCCAACCCATCAGAGGCGCATCGGTCGATAGAGAGACCGTCGGCTCGGGGCGGACAAACGGGATGCCCTCCTGCAGATGTGCTGAAACGGTCCACCACTGGAGAGCGTTCCACATCCCCTGGGTCACTGTCACTAGCTGATCCAGTGGATGAAGTGCTGTGACCATTGGCTGGCCAGTCCCATTGAAGGGCGCATGTACCAGTGGGCCCAATGGACCACGCTAGTGCAGGCCGCCATGAGGCACAGGAAGTCCGGGCAGGGCGCGATTGCCCAACCTGAAATGATTGGGCAAAGGAGGAAAGAACCTCAGCCCTGTCCACCGGGAGCCGTACTCTGGCTCGAAGAGAGTCGAGCTCTGCCCCGATGAAATGTATCACCTGCTTTGGCACGAGTTCCGACTTGGCCTCATTGATGAGGAGGCCAATCTGAGAGCAAACCTGGAGGGCCAGATCTCTGGACTGCTCCACCTCTGCTCTGGAGGGGGCTGCAATCAGCCAGTCGTCCAGGTAGGGGTACACCCGGACCCTCCGGCGCCGCAGAAATACTGTCACCACTGCCATGCATTTGGTGAAGACCCTGGGAGCTAGGGAGAGGCCGAAGGGCTTGGCCCGGTACTCGTAAAGGGATCCCTCCGCTCTGAAGCGGAGGAATCTCTGATGGGACGGACGGATTGGGACGTGAAAGAACACGTCCTGAAGGTCCAAGGAACAGAACCACACACCTCGTTCCAAGGGTGGGATTATCTGAGCCAGAGTGACCATCCTGAAGGTCGAAACCAAGGAACCTGTTCAGGTCGAGGAATGGGGCACCAGCTCCCCCCGTCCGTTTGGGACCAGGAAATACCTGGACACAAACCCAGGGTCTGGAGGGATTCACCACCTTCCTGATCACCTCTTTTTGAGGAGCAGGGCAATATCGGCTCGGCGGGCCGACAGCAGGCTCGCGGACCCCGTGGCCCCGAGGCGATGGCTCGAAAGGGTGGGGCCTGCTCGAACTCAGAGGCAGGCCCTTTCCTACCACCTCCAACACCCAGCGGTCCGTGGTGATGGCGGACCAGGCGGAAAGGAAGTGGCGGGCCGTCCCCAGGGGGGAACCCAGAGGGGAGTGACGAGGCTGGGGGCGACACCCCTCAACCCGTCACTGGGCAGGCTTGGAGGAGGGACCAGCCGAGGGACCTCCTGGGCCTTTACCTCCCTGCTTCCTATTAGAGGAAGCCGCAGGCTTGGGTTTGGGATGCCAAGTGTGAGCCTGCTGGCCCTGGCCCTGGTGCTGGTGCTGTTGGCAGGCGCAGAAGGACGAAAGGACTTGTGCTGCTGCTGTCGGCGGCCTTTGTCCTTCTGGACGGAGGTGACCGAGTCCAGAGTGGCATTGGACTTCTCGATCCACTGGAGGTGACCTTCCACTCCAGGGCCGAAGAGGTTGGTCCCCAGGAAGGGGACGTCCGCCAATTTGTGCTGGGTATCCTCCGTGAAGGTGGATATCCTCAGCCATGCTCTGCGCTGCATGGCCACTGCGGCCGCAGCCGATCTGGCACAGGAGTCTCCTATGTCCAGAGCTGTTTGGAGCTGCTGCTTTGCCACCGCCCTACCCTGGTCCCGAACCTGCCGGACCGTGGTCTGCAGGTCGGCCGGGAGATGAGGTATCACCTCATCCAGGGAGCCCATGAGAGCGTGGGAGAAGTGGGCCATCAGCACGGCCGAGCTGGCCTGGTGGAGGCCAAGGGAGGACGCAGCGCACACCTTGCGCCCAGCGTAGTCCAGCTTTTTGGACTCCTTGTCAGGGGATTTGTCCACATCCCTAGCGTTCCCGGAACTCCGAAGCGCTGTCGGTGACCAACCCCTCGGCAGAGGGTGTTCAACCAGGCAAAGAGCGGTAGGGACTGCATACTTCCTGGCCGGGCGCAGGACAGGAAGCAGGCAGCTGCCAAAGCTCAAGGCTGGGCCAACAATGGCCTCAGCCACGGAAGGCCTCCGTGGTGAATCCTCGGTCCAGTATCTCCATCAGGGATACTTGGCCCGTTGGATCACGGGCTCAGCTGCATCCCGGTGGACTCCGAGATGAGCAAGCAAACCCATGAAGGGCGATGGGCTTTCGATCCAATGACTAGCCCCCGGAGGACTCCAGGTCAGCGGCCTGGAGAACAGGGAGGTCATCGTCGGGACTCCGAGGAGTCGCGAAGAACTACTGGGGCCTGAGCCACCTCCACCTGCAGAGGACGGTCGGGAGTGAGGGTGACCGACAACCTGTGGGGCAGGCCTTGACCCGACCGAGAGTCCTTGGTCGGCGCCCCCGATTTCGGTTGTGGAGGCAGAGGTTCCACCATAATCGGTGGGGCAGCAGGTTTCGGCCGAACAACTGGCCCAGGCTTGGGCATCTCGACTGCGGCGAGGGGTTGTTTCGGCCACTTGGGTGACAGCCACTTGATGGCGGGGAAGGTGTCGGCGTAGACTTGCTCCCGGACAGAAGTAATTGCTGCCACATCAGGTCCTCGTAGTGTCGACACAATTTGCGCCGAAGCCTCTCTTCTTCTGAGGAGGAAGACGAGGACGAGCGGCAGCACCACTTACCTCGGTACCGAGACTGCCGATGTCGGCGATATCGGCTGGACCGAGAAGAAGACCGAGACCGACATCATCGGTGTTTCCGAGGATGGGTCTGGGAAGGAGCCGGGGACACCCGCTCTTCCCTCGGCTGAGATACCTTAACCGGGGACTGCTGCACCGGGGGTGCAGGCAGATCCTCGGTCTCCACCGGGAGAACCGGCGAAGAAGGGTTGTCAGCTTCACCAATCGACAGCCCATCTGACGGGTCGAGAAAAATCTTGACCGCATCGACGGGAGTCTCTGCCGTCTGGCCTGACAGGGACGCCGTGAAGCCAGCGGCCTTAGCCGCAACCTCGCCCGAAGTCGACAGTCGGCTGTCTGGGGAAGGAGATCTCTCCCGCTCCCACGAACGCCAATGATGGGACTTACCCTTAGAATCCTTCTTTTTGGACCGAGAGGAATGTCCCGATGGCCCCTCTCCCTTCGTGGAAAGGGATTGGCAAAGCTCCTTGAACGAAGCTGAATACGAGGTACCCAGTGAGAGCGGGATAAATGCCACGACCGAGGAAGAGGATGATGCGGCCTGGGCGCCCTCCTCCTCAAGGGCGATCATCTGCTTGAGTTGCTCAGCAGAGACTGGCGCGGTAACCATGATCCTCCCCCGACTTAACGGTGGTGGCGCTTCTTGAGGGCCCCTAAGCTTTGCCAGACGGCGCAGTCCTCAGGGCGTTGGCGAGAATGAACAGCATGACTCGCAGGCCTGCGGGTCATGTTCTGGAAACTGAGGCAGTAGGCGCACATGGAGTGCGGATCCGTCCTGGACATCTTCTGCCCTACAAGGCACCACCGGCAATTCGATTTTTCCCGCCAGCAGCGAGGGAGAAGATGACCGAAGTCTTGAAAATTTTAAAATGAGTTTCGGCGAACCGAAGAATTAGGATCCAGTCTATCATGCAGAGTGTTAGGAGGGAACCTGAGCTTCCAGGTAAGGAAGATCTGGCGTCATGGGGCAGAGCCGAGAGTTTTACCACCCGGGTGGGTGGGAGGAGCCAGCTTGAACACCTTCCGGCAAGATTTAAAGCGGCAAAGAACCTGCCAGACAGTGTGGATGAACAACATATCCATGTCCCTAGAATCTGGAACTTTTAGAGATACCGCCAGAGACTCTTGCAGTACCTTCCACCTGCCCCCAGCGCATCTAACAGTTCTCCGGGAGGAGGTACAATCTCTTCTTCAGAAAAAGGCTATTGACCAATGCCCAAGCGCCAAAGGAACAAGGGTTTCTATTCCAGGTTCTTCTTGGTCTCCAAAAGAACTGGAGACTTGAGGCCTATTCTAAATCTCAAGGACCCCAACCTTTATGTCCAGTACAAGAAATTCTGCATGGTCACTCTGCCAGGCCTGCTACCCTTACGCAAGCAGGGTGACTGGCTGTGCTCCCTGGATATGCAGGGCGCTTACCTGCACATCCCAGTGTGCCCTTCCCACAAGATTCCTCCAGTTTCTTTTCAGGCGAGAACTACCAATTCAAAATGTTGTCCTTTGGCATATCCTCTGCTCCATGAGTCTTTACAAAGTACCGTGGCTCTCTCCGGGGGCTGCTTTTCCCCTACCTGGATGACTGGCTCCTGAAGGATCTATCCAGAGAGCAGCTCCTCCAGACTCTGGAGAGAACCCTTCAGCTGTTTCTCTCCCTGGGCATCACTGTCAATCCACCCAAGTCCATCCTGACTCCGTCCCAGAGGTTGCAGTATATAGGGGCAGTCCGGTCGCCCAGAGCCATTATATTCCTGCGTGGGTGTACCGGAGGCTGTTGGGTCTTATGGCTGCGGGCACTGCCATAGTTCCCTTGGTCAGAATGCACATGCGAGTCCTCCAGTGGACATGCGAAGTGCAGTGGGACCAACGGACAAATTAGATCAGTCAGTGCTGGTCTTCTCCCCAGTCTGCAGGGTGTTCCAGTGGTGGATGGACCCACAGAACCTTTTACTGGGGTTCCCTTTCCAGATCTCCTCCCCTCAGCAGTTCCTTGCCACGGATGCCTCTGGTTCAGGCTGGGGGGCACACCTGGGTCCTTTTCAGACTCTGGGAACATGGTCCCAGTTTGAAACCTCCCTGCATATCAATGCCCTGGAGATGCAGGCAGTTCTGTATGCCATGCAGACTTTTCAGAACCATCTCCTCCCAGGTCAACTGTTGATCCAGTCGGACAATCTCAGTGTTGTCTTTTATATCAGCAAGCAGCGGGGAGACCCATTTATGTCCCCTGTGCAGGGAGGCCATGACAGTATGGTGCTGAGCACTAGACCACACTCTGGTTCTCTCAGCAGTCCACATCCCATGCATGCTAAACACCCTGGCAGACAGCCTCAGCAGGACGCAGTCCAGTATGCATGAGTGGAAGCTTCTCTCATCCATCGCAGAAAATCTGTTTGCCAGATAGGGTCGTCTAGAGCTGGACCTTTCAAACAACATGAAGTCTTGCTATATTATGACATATGCAGTGAGTCCCAACCTTCACACTGCTCCGGAGGTGAAAGAGTTAACTTTCCATGCCAGGCATGGAACTTTGAGCGTGAGCTCAGTTGAAAACTCTGTCTGTTGTTAGTCAAACTCAAACTGTCAGATTCTTTACTCCGCCTCACTGAACAGTCGCTCCGGAGATTTCTCCTTCTGCTTGATAACAAGGGGGGGGCAAGAGAGTAAAAATAGGAGTGGTGTATAGACCCCCTGCCCTGGTGGAGGAGCTGGAGGAGAGTCTGGTGGCAGATGTTGGGAGACACTGCAGACTGGGCCGAGGAACGGTGGTGGTGTTGGGGGACTTAAACATGCCAGGAACAGACTGGGAGACTATGACATCTTCTGTGACCAGGGAACAGAGGTTGTTGGATGTCTTTTAAGACACGTTCCTAACTCAGCAGGTGGGGGAACCGACCAGGGAGGCGCGGGTACTGGATGTGGTCCTGGCAGACAGTGACCAGATTAGGGGCCTGGAGGTAAGGGACCCGTTGGCGGGGAGTGACCATGCCACGGTCTGGTTCTGCCTGGACCTAGGAGGCTAGAAAGCTGCACAAAGGCGGAGTAACTGACTTCAGGGAGCAGTTTTAAGGAAATGGGAAGGATCCTTAGGAGCATTTGGATGGGATTGGGTCAGACATGGGCGCTGATAGTAGGTGGAAATCATCAGGAGAGGGTGCAAGATGCTACCAGCACCTGTGCAAGTAAGGCAATGCGGTGGGACCGAAAACCCTGCTGGTGGACCAGGGAGGTCCAGGAGGTGGTGCAGGGAAAGGCAGCCTTTAGGCAATTCAAATGCTCAAGGTGAAAGGGATGGGGAGTATGAGCTGATGGCTAGAAGGGCTATTAGGGTGGTGAGGGCGGCTAAGGCAAGGAAGGAGCAGAACCTGGCCAGGGAAATCAGGAGAGGGAACAAGGGGTTCTTTAGATACATTGGGGAAAAACAAAGGGTGAAGGGCAGATTAGCAGGATTAAATCAGGGGAGAGATGGGCACAAGACCGGGGGAGCAGGCTGAGGTACTAAATGAGTACTTCACCTCAGTTTTCACCAAGGAAAATGGATGTGCTGCATCATACACGGGAGGAGACAGAGATACTGAGGAGGGGGAAGGACCCTTACCCATCGTGGGTCTGGGAGAGGGAGGCATCACTGGCAGGAGGGGAGGGGCTAAGCAGGAGAAGAGGTACTGGAAGTGGAAATCACAGCAGAGAGAGTGAGGGAAGCCCTTAGCTCCCTTAAGACGGAGAAAGCACCGGGGCCGGATATGTTACATCCCAGAGTGCTGAAGGAACTTGCGGATGTCCTGGCGAAACCCCTGGCGGAGCTTTTCACCATCTCTCTGAGGACAGGGTGGGTGCCCCAGGACTGGAAGGTGGCGCATATAGTGCCTATCCACAAGAGGGGGATCAAGGGAGGTGGCAGAGAACTACAGGCCTGTCAGCCTGACATCGGTGGTGGGCAAGGTGATGGAGGGCATTGTCTAGGAGAGGCTGGGGGGACCTGGAAAAGTCAGGGTGCCTGGACGATAGACAGCATGGATTCGTCCCAGGGAAATCATGTCAGACAAACCTTGTGGAGTTCTATGGCTGGGTGACGAGTGCCTTGGACCTGGGTAGACCAGTGGACGTCCTCTTTCTAGACTTCAGCAAGGCATTTGACTCTGTTCCTCACATGGGCCTGTTGGATAAGCTGGGAGAAATGGGGTGGGGAACCAGATGATCAGATGGATAAGCAATTGGCTCCAGGACCCGGACCCAGAGGGTTGTAGTTGGCGGGATAGTCTCATCCCCAAGGAGGGTCATTAGTGGGGTCCCACAGGATCAGTCCTGGGCCCTCCTGTTCAACGCCTCGTCTCTGACATAAGGACAGGAATCAAGAGTGAGATGAGTCTCTCTACGGATGACTCAAAACTGGGGCGGTGGTGGATGGGGAGGGGGAGGGTGGCCTACAGGGGACCTGGAGGCTCTGGAAGATGGTCTAGAAAGTGGAAGCTGAGGTTCAATGCTGGGAAATGCAAGGTACTCCACCTGGGGCCGAGACCGGGCCAAGTGTACACTCTGGGGGAGTGCTACAAGTCTCGATGGCTGAGAGGGACCGGGGTGGATGTCAAAATGAACAACTCTGAGACTTGTAGGAGGGCAGCAGCCAAGGCCAACAGGATGCTGGGATGCATCGCTGGGGATCACCTCCAGAAGGAGGAAGTGATGCTCCTCTGATAACTGCTTGGTGAGGCCACACCTTGAGTACTGCGTGCAGTTTTGGAGCCACACTTAAAGAGGACATTAAACTCCTGGAGGGATCCAGAGGAGGGCAACCAAATAATTTGGGGCTTGGGAGAGGACCTAGGAGAGAGGCTCAAAGAGCTAAATATGTACACATTGGAAGAGAGAAGGGACTGGGGGACATGATAGAGGTCTTCAAGTACATGAAGAGGGTAAATAGGGAGGAACAGTCAGGGTGCTTGAAGGAAGGAGGAGGGGCCACTAGAGGGCATGGGTGGAAGCTGGAGGAAGATTCAGGGAGAAAGGAGGAGGTGCTACATCACTGAGAGGGTGGTGGAGCCATGGAATGCACTGCCTAGGGGGCTGGTGGAGGCACAGACGGTGGAGGGGTTCAAGAGGGACTGGGACAGGTACAGGGGAAGGGTTCTGGAGGCAAAATCCAATGCAGCAAGAATATCCAGAACTGGGAAGGGAGAAGCCAGAGAAGGCGAGGGGGGGCAGCAAGGTCAGCACCCAGGGTGGGGGCTGACCACTTGAGCAGACTTGAAAGACCGTTAGGCCTATTCTGCTGGCATTTTAGTATGTTAGTATGCTCGGTTCGTTTGTCGGTTAAAAAGTATTATTTTATCGGTTTTTTGACCGAAATTAAACCGCAACCGGTCGGTTCAAGCTCTGCCTGTGGTATTGTAAGTAATAGATAGGCTTACATTTATTTTGTTCTGTGTGGAACTTGTAAATGTTTTTCGGTTCGGTTTTGAACCGATCAGGTTATTCTCAAACTTACTAGTCCTTATTTAGAGTGCGGTTCCCGGTTCTTATCGGTTCTAAAAAAAACGGATTTCATTACGTTTCGATAAGGAAGTCTTGCTTGGCGGGTTGCCATAACGGGCAATTTGGTTAGGCTGGCACTATGTCTGAGAAACCCAAAAGAAAAACCAGGCCCACTGGGTTTCAGCACTGTACTGTTTGTGGGGAAGCCTTTGCTAAGGCTGACCCACACACCACCTGTGTGTATTGTCTGGGGTTTGACCACCTCAGTGCAGACTGCCAGATTTGTAAGAATTTTCCTGCTGCCACCATAGAAAAGAGAGTTGGTAGGCTCCGGGAAACGGAGGCCAAAAAGTCGGCTGACCCGGATGGCCAGCCCGGTTTGGTTCCAACCGAACCGGAGGGAGTGCCCTCTGACCAGGGCGATACTGGCAATGAAGAGCCAGCTCTGAGGAGCTGGTTCCAACTAAAAGGACTAGAAAGTCAGCTAGTGTGGAGCCAAAAGTTCTTTCTCCAACCACTGAGGAAATAGCTAAAGCAATTCAAATTGTCCAGTCACTTTCCCCGGTTCCGAGCGAACCGATACCATCAGGGAAACACTCGGTTCGGCCGGTTCCACCGGTTCAAGATTATGATTTTGAGGATTTTTATGAACTGGAGGAGGGGGAAGAGGAGTATGAGGAGAGTGAATGTGGTTTTGAAGGTCTGGATGTGCCCATTGAACGGACATCTCTCCAGACAGACATCAGGGTTTCTCCCCCCAGGCTATCCGAGTCCCCTTCTCATTTTATGTTGTATAAGAAAATTGCTGAAACTCTCCAGCTCCCTGTTGAGGAAGCTGTTGATGACCAAGAGGAGCCTGATTATGTAGAAATGATGGATATTCCAGAGTCTAGGAGACTGTCTATTCCCTTTCATAAATCTTTTCGGAAACAGACAGTAAAAATTCTAAAAACTCCTCACACTATACCTCCCGTTGATAAAAGGATGGACAAGAGGTATACATTATCAGGCTCTGATATGGAGTTCCTCACTCAGCAATGCAGCCATGTGGGGGTAGTGCAGGCTGCAGCCTGTGACAAGGCAAATATTCCTCTAGCTTCACACACCCCTGAAAAGGACTCCAGGAGGATTGATGCCATGGCAAAGAAACAGTACATGGCAGCATCTTTGGGACTCAGACAGGCAAATTATATGGCTTATGCTGCTAGGTACCAGAAATCCAGATAGGATACTGTGCTGGCCCTGGCAAAACAGGTCCCTGACCAGCTTGCTCAGGGAGCTGGAACAGGTGGTCATGCGACAGTATTGAGGCATCCAAGGTGCAATTTCATGCTGCAGTAGACTCTAATGATGTGTCATCAAGGGTCATGGCTACATCTGGGGTGCCCACTGAGAATGGCTTGGCTCAGATGTACTACCCTGTCCAGGATACCAGTCTAAGGCCATGGATTTTCCTGTTGTGGGCAATTCTCTGTTTGGGGAGCAGACAGAGAATTACCTGAAAAATGGATGAATATAGGACCACCTGTAGGGTGCACAGGCCAAGGAAGGCAGGGGCAGGCCTTTCATGGGCCTTTACCAAGTCAGGCCTCCTCTTCTGCTTATGCCCAGAGGGTTCTTTAGAGGAGAGGCAGGAGAGAGTGCAGGCAAGCCTGCTTCTACCCTCAGCCCAAGCCCCTGCCAAGCAGACACCCTGATGGGGTGGCCGGGCCGATTCTCCACTACCTGTGAGGGGGCAGACTGGCTTACTTTGTCCAGGACTGGAAGTCTTTAACATCAGACAAGTAGGTCTCTGGAAGTAGTAAGCCAGGGACTGGTTCTCAGCTTCAAAAATTTCCAAAGATGAGAGCCAGGTCCTTTCCACTGCAAATCCATCAGAGGCACTTGCCCTAGAACAAGAAGTTTCTACCCTCCTGGCTCTCAGAGCTGTGGAAAGAGTTCACCCACACCAGGGCAAGGGTTGTACTCCAGGTGCCTAGTTACCCCAAAAGACAGGAGAATGGTGGCCCATCCTGGATCTCAGATACCTAAACAAGCACCTTTTAAAACCAAAATTCAAAATGGTGACTCTGGGAATTATTTTACCCTCTGTAAGGCCAGGGGACTGGCTAGCGTCCCTGGACCTCAAGGATGCCTACTTCCATGTTGTTATCAGAAGCTCCTATCGAAAGTACCTCAGATTCGAACTGCCCTCAGGCCATTACCAGTTCAGAGCAATGCCCTTCGGCCTCACCTCTGCCCCGAGGGTATTCACAAAATGCCTGGTAGCAGTGGCCCACTTAAGAAGGCAAAGATTGCCATTTTCCTTACCTGGACGACTGGCTCATAGTAGGCCAGTCTCCAGAACAAGTCAAACTACACCTTCAGGTAACTCAGCAACTGCTCACATCTCTTGGTTTCCTTCTCAATCTTCCAAAGACAGGTCTAGAGCCTGTCCAGCTTCTCACCTTCATAGGTGCAGAACTGAACACAAAGAGGCCAGAGCCTTCCTTCCTCTGGAAAGAGCAAGGACCTTGGTCTCTCTGGCCTCCTCTTTCACCTGCAGGTCTCTCGACCAGCAAGGCATTTTCTGCAGCTCCTGGGGCACATGGCTGCTTCTACAGCAGTTGTGCAGGGCAAGATTTCAGATGAGGGCATCAGTTCCATTTGAGAGGCTTTTAGATCCAAAGGAGACCCTCTGACCAAATTGATCCCAGTGACTCGAACCCTGATCCAAGCCCTTCAGTGGTGGCAGGACCAGAGCAATCTGAGACAGGGGGTCCCCTTCACCCCTCAGTCTCACTCCTTCATCCTTACTACAGATGCATCCCTCTTGGGGTGGGGAGCTCACATGGGCGATCTCACTACGCAGGGATTGTGGTCCCCTCAGGAATCTCTGCTCCACATCAATCTGTTGGAACTCAGAGCAGTTTTTCTAGCACTTCAAGCTTTTCCACCTCTGTTCAGAACAAAGTTGTACAGATCAGAACAGACAACACCACTACAATGTGGTACATCAGCAACAAGGAGGCACTTTCGGTCTCGGCCTTGTGCACGAAGCAATGAAGTTGTGGTCTCTGGCCTACTCCTTGAACACCTCCCTTACGGCAGTTCACCTCCCAGGCAAGGACAATGTCCTGGCAGATGCTCTCAGCAGGATTTCCCAGGGCCATCGCGAATGGTCACTGGATCCCCTAGTATTGGAGGTGGTATTTGCCAGATGGGGCGCCCCGCAGATAGATCTTTTTGCAGCCCCAGACAATCACCAACTTCCCCTTTTTTGCTGCAGACCCCCAGTGTTGGGCTCAGTCCCTCTGGATGCCTTCCTTCTCAATTTAAGAAGGGAAGTTTCTCTATGCTTTCCCCCCTTCCCTCTTCTGTTCAAGGTGCTAGTCAAAATCAGATCTCAACCCTGCAAGATGATCCTGATTGCTCCAGATTGGGCCAGACAGCCCTTTTACCCACTCCTTATGTCCTTAGCAGTCCATCTTCCCCTGTGTCTTCCCAGGAATCACAACCTGTTAACCTGTGCTCAGGGGAGGGTTTGGTACCCGAATCTCAAATCTCTCAATCTCAAGTTAGTGTTTGCTGACCTACACCTCTCTCAAGGTGTATTGGATATATTGAAGGCTTCTAGGAAGCCATCCACCAGAGCTACTTATAATTCCAAATAGAAGAGATTTTCCATTTGGTGCTCTGGCAAGTATATTTCCCCAGAATCTGCTGACTTACCCACAGTCCTCGATTATATGGTGCATTTGAATACTTTGGGGCTGAGGCCAGCTACCCTAAAAGTGCACCTGGCGGTGTCTGCTTTCTTATCAGCAGGTAAACCCTCCTCTTCTCAGGCTCATCCTGTATTCTCCAAGTTTTTCAAGGGTTGCTTCCACCAACCCTCCATTCAGGGACCCTGCCCCTGCCTGGGATCTTAATATTTGTATTGCTCAGCTTATGCAACCCCCTTTTGAGCCCTTGTCTTCAGCAGAGCTTAAGTACTTGACTTGGAAAACTGTGTATCTTATCTGTGTCAGTCTTCACCATTCATCACAGATGGGTACTGGCCGGAGATCAGGACCCCGCGAGGAGCCTTTAAAAAAAAAAAAAAAAAGGATAGGTGGAGTCGACGCAGCATCGGCGCCGCCCTCGAGGCCGACGTACTATGTGGCGCTCGAGAATTAGCCGTTAAGCTGTGTCGACTCCGCCTGCCTACCTGTTCTTCGTCTCCCGCCGTTGAGGTCGCCTCATGGGAAGCCAGCTGAAGAAATTTTCAAACTTTTAGGCCTTAGCCTTTTGTCGTCGACAGTCCGTCGGTTCCTGCTAGTTCTAGTCTGCCTTATCGGCGTCGCTGGTAAGATCTTTCCATTTATTTTACAGTATAAGCGGCGTCGAGGTCTGTTTTGGTGTTTTCCGTAGGTCATGTCGGCGGTCGGAGGCAGAAGTGCGTCTAGGCGGGCGGCCCCCATGCGTCGGTGCCCGTGCGGCCGCCAAGTACTCCGTTACCGACCAGCGCGGCGGTGTCTCTCGTGTCTTGGCCCGCTTCCTGACATGGATTCGTGCGACTCCTGCTTCTCCATGGACGCGTGTCCTCGAACCTGCGTGTTTAAAGTAAAGTGAACTCCGCCGACTTTCGAGTATTATTCGCTTTTCGTCAGGCCAAGCCGCGCTCTCGGCCTTTCCTCCGGGTCCCCTCCCGGTACTCTCTGAGACCGAGGAGGAGGGAGCCTCGGCCTCTGTAACCTAGCCTTGGCGGCTCCTTACCTGTAGCGCGGGAGGCCCGTCCTGCTTCCTCCCGGGAGGCGGGGCGGGGCGCCCTTATGCAATCACCTGTGGGGAAGGCTCCCCAGTGTCGCTCCCGCGATCCGGAAGGCCGGGTCGGCCGCGTCGCTTCCATGCCGTTGGCGGTGCCGTGTGCCCTGTCGGCACCCGACTGCGTCTGTCGGCGGCCGTTGGCGATGCCCGACCCTGCTACACGGCGCCGTGACCTATGTCAGCGTCACCTTCGCCATGTCTCTCCTCGGCGCCGAGGTTGAGCACGGCGCCGTGGGGCCTTCGGAGTCGTCCGTCGGTGCCGTCCTCGGCGCCGTTGGTGTTCTCTGTGCCGCTCACAGCGCCAGGGGGTCTGGCGGTGCCGTGTTCGGCGCCAAGTCCGCCCTCGGAGTCGTCGGCGCCGCTTTGGTCCTCGGTGCCGCTCACGGCACCGAGAGGCCTGGGGGCGTTGTCGGCGCCGAGGCTGTTGCTGGGGCTTCTGTCGGCGCCGTCTCTGTTCCTGGTACTGCCCCTGGTGCCGGTGGACTTTACGGCGCTGCAGCTGGCCCTAGTTCAGGACCTTTGGCCCATGCTGCCCTGCCGCCTTCTGCCAGTGCCGCTTGCGGGGCTGTGGAGGGTGCAGGTGCCGCCTTGGCCACTGCTTTGACTTCTGGGCCCTTTGATAAGGTCTCCTTCCCTCGCCCTCCTACCGTCTGGCTTAGGGCCTCAGACTCTACCTCGTCGGAGTCGGGCTCGGAGTCGAACGGGCAGTCACACTCTTTGGGGTTGTCTGCAGAGGATGACGAGCCGGTGGTCTCCACGATGGGTCTCAGTCTGCCCCCTACTGAGGTTCGTCTGGTGCCCCCCGAGGTTAGGGTCAGTGGTACTGACCAGCAGGCTGTGGTGCGTGCCACCATTGCCATGCAACCTGGCCTTGGGGGTTTCTTGACCCCTCGGTGGTACCCCTCGGTGGTGTGTCTCGATCGCCCAACTTTGGGGCCTATAGGGAAGCCCACGGAGGGAGGTGCTCTGGGTCTCCCCGCCGAGGAGCAGCCCAGGAGTCGCCAGCTTCCTAGGCTGGCCCTTTGAGACTAGGACTCTCTCGGACGTCAAGGGGTATGGGGTCGGCGCGTCAACCTTTCTCTGGGACCCACCCGGGCCCTGGACGAAGCCGAAGTGCAGACTTCCGCCCTTCCCCTTCTGGTTCCTTGAGGGGGTCCCATTCTTTGGAGGCAAGGGACCGTCCTTCTGGATCTATACGGCCCCGGACACCTCACTTGGGGGATTCTTCTGGGGGCAGCCTAGAGCAGTACCAAGCATGGTTGTACAGCTGTCGGCTGCGAGTCTTCAGGACACCCTCCAGCGGGAGTCCATGGTCTGCTCCTAGCCCTGGCAGAGGTCAGCTGACTTCCTCTCTCGGCTCTGCCCCTCCCTCTGCCGCCATCTCAGCGTTCCCAGGTATTCTTGGTCCTAGCGGTCCTCTCACCTGGGAACAGTTCAGGCGGTGGCTGCTCAGTTCCTGCCTACGTTAGGGGCCATGGACAGCCAGGTTTTCAACCTCCCCGAGCAGCCACTCTCAGAGCGCATGGTGACCTCCAGCTCCTCATCCCTCTCTTCAGGGGGAGAGGAACCGTCTGTCCATATCTCTCCTGCCGCTGATCTCTATCAGCGTTTCCTCGTGAGGATGCTGGAGGACCTTCACCTCTCTCCCTCTCCGTGAGCAATCCTGAGCATGCGGCTGCGCCTTGCTAGACGATTTCGGTGCGACCACCCTTGTGGTGCCACCCTGGCCTGCTCCCTTTCGGGAGGCGTCCATGCGTTTCTGGCAGAGGCCCTTCTCCAGAGTTCCTGCCCCTAGGGACCTCAGCCAGAGATATTGCGCTCCCCCAGAGTCTCCAGGTTCTATGCCTCATCCACAGTCCGGATTGCTGCACCTGGACACTCCTGACGAGCTTCGCGCCCTCCACCGTGACCGGCCCCCAGATCAGGACTCTTCGGATTTTGATTTCTGGGGGAGGAGGACTTTCTACTCGGCATGGTTGCTTCTCTCCATCTCCGCTCATCAGGCCCACTATGCAGCCTACAACAGGTTCTTGTGGTCAGCGCTGGGTCAGATCCTAGCTGCTTTGCCTGACTCTGAGCAAACCAGGCAAGCCATCGCACTCTCTGCACGTGGCCTGGAGCTAGCAATGCACCAAGCAAGGGCATCTTATAGCGCCAGTAAGGTAGCTACCAGGGTAGTAAGGGACAGCGATCTGCACAGGGAGATCAGGCGTAACTTCCAGCTTTCCCAGTTGTCACCCTTGGCCGGCGTAGGGTGATTTGCTCCGCTCACCAGGAACCTATCTCTTTTCCCGTGGGCGGGGCGGCGTTTGTCAGGGCAATTCCTTCCCCTCCGGAGACCCTATCTCGCTCCCCACTCTCGGGCCTCCTCAGGCCCAGAAGGTTCCCCTTAGTGTGTCACCCACTGAGGGCTAAGGGACACTGTCCTTAGGGTGCCATAATCAACCCCCTTGGGGGCTTGGTACTCACCCATCTGTGATGAATGGTGAAAATTGACACAGATAAGATATAAAATTCATTGCCTACGTAATTATGATCTTTCTGTGTATCTTCACCATTCATCACAATCCATCCCGCCATCCCCTGGGGCTCCAGTCTCTGGATCCTCCTCCTCCTTTGTGCCTACCCCTCTTTTGGTGGGGTAAGTTGGGACACACAGGGGGGTCGTTTTCTTCCCCAAGGGGTACAGTTCGAGTGGCATTTCTTCTGTACTACTTATCTTCATCCCTACGGGGTGAGAACTGGTGGTTGCCCTCCTTCTGTTATCCATCTATTGAAAAAAAAAAAAGAACTTTTTTTTCACCAAATATTTTACAGAGAGAGTACTGAGTCCCTGTACTCTGTCCTTCTCCAGAATAGCCGACTCTGCTTTTGGGGTATTGCCAGTTATTCTGTGCCTTGAATTCTGGCAAATGAGGTTTGCCACTCCTTGTAGTTCCTATACAGTCTGGTGACGGACAAGGGTCCTGGATCCTTGTTACCTCTCACTCTCTCCTAAATTCTCTCTCTCCCCCCCCCCTTCCTTTTCCAGAGATTGGGGCCCCTACCCAATCCCCTTAGTCTTACTTCCTCTATGCTGTCCTCTCAGTCGTTATTTCTCCTTTTAGTTCAGTTTTCTCTTCCTTTTCTGTCCCTTGGACTCTCTTGTCCACCCTCCATCCCTTCCTCTTACCTCTCAGCGACTCAGAACTGGTAGGCAGGCGGGTCGGCAGCTAACGGCTAATCCTCGGCGCCCACGTGAGTGCGTCGGCAGGGTGAGCTGCGTTGACTCGCCTATCCTTTAAAAAAAAAAAAAAGGCTCCGTGAAGTCTGATCTCCGGCCAGTACCCATCTGTGATGAATGGTGAAGATACACAGAAAGATCATAATTATGGTAGGTACGTAATTTCTATTTTTGGTAGCCATCACTTCTGCCAGGCGCATAAGTGAATTACAAGCATTGTCAGTGGAACCTGATTTTATCTCCTTTCATAAAGATAAGGTGGTCCTCAGGACTAACAGAAAGTTCTTGCCTAAGGTGGTTTCAGACTTCCACCTTAATCAATCTATATCTCTCCTGTGTACTTCACTGACCATTCCTCCTCTGGCGAGAGGAGACTGCAGACTTAGATGTCAAAAGAGCCCTTAGTTACTACATAGAAACGTACCAAGGGTCACAGGCTTGACTCCCTCCAACTGTTTCTCACTTATGGTGAGGTTGGTAAAGGGAAACCTGCCACTAAAAGATCCATTGTCAGGTGGATTGTCTCTTGTATCCAATTTTGCTATGAAAAATTGGGTAAGGTTCCTCCCTCAGGCCTGAGGGCTCACTCTACCAGAGGTAGAGCTGCGTCTCTGGCTGCTGCCAGGGACATCCCTATCCTAGAGATATGTCAAGCAGCTACCTGGAAAACAGTTCACACTTTTACCAAGCATTACTCCCTGGACATCCAGGCTAGGAGTGATGCTCGGTTTGGTACAGCTGTGCTTCAGAGCCTATTTCGAGTAGGTTCTGTCCTCCTCCATGGAGGTACTGCTGTTGTAGATATGTCATAATATAGCAAGACTTCATGTTGTTTGAAGAAAAATTACTCACCTTAGTAATGTTGTTTCTTCTAATGGAGTCTTGCTATATTATGACCTCCCTACCTGCCCTCTCAGAACCTCTGCTTTTGGGATGTGGGTGGGCAGTGCAGTGTTAACACTTAGATGCCCACCTTATTTTTTCACCCCTCTTTTTTGGGGTGTTTGGGTGTTATGTTTTTAATTTTTTGGATCCCCTGACTTGAGTCTTTGTGACCAAGAAAAATGTGTTCTTGTATTTAGTAGCCAGTTGGCTAGTGTAGGTTTACGGCTTCCACACAGAACCTTAGTGAGTTTTGCTCGTAAAGATCTGACAGTTTGAGTTTGACTAACAGACAGAGTTTTTAACCGAGCTCGTGCTCAAAGTTCCATGCCTGGCATGGAAAGTTAACTCTTTCACCTCCGGAGCAGTTCGAAGGTTGGGACTCACTGCATATGTCATAATATAGCAAGACTCCATTAGAAGAAACAACATTACTAAGGTGAGTAATTTTTTCTTTTGCATCCCCACTCAGTGCAAAACTGCCCAGTTTCTGCTCGCTTGATCCAGGACCTGGAGTTTCTGGCGAGTTGCATTGTACCTTTCTTGGAGTGGGAGGTTCCTTTATGCCGTCTCTCCTTTTCATGTGATTCAGAGGGTGCTAATCAAACTGCAGATGGAGGGGGCCAGCATGATCCTGGTCACACCCTTCTGGCCATGGCAGATATGGTTTCCATTACTGCAACAGCTGGCAGAAGAACTTTCAGCCCCTCTACCTCTCTTCAGGGATCTGTTGACGCAGGCTCAGGTGACCCTAGTCTATTCCAGTCTGAAATCCCTTCATCTGCTTGCCTGGCCCCTGAGGACATTGCCATCCCCCAGTTTGGGGCATCTCCAAGATTGGTGGGTGTTCTCATAGCAGCTCTGAAGCCCTCCACTAGAGCCACATATGCCATGAAGTGGCTGCCAAACATCATCTGGACCATTCCTCTTGTCTGGTTAGCCAGATTCTGGAGTACCTCATATATCTGTCGGACTCGGGTCTCCAGTACTCCTCCTTCAAGTTGCACCCATTAGCTATCTCTGCCTTTCACAAACCTGTGGGCGGTGGCACCGTGGCTCAATTGGATGCATCCTGCATCTGAAACATCCAATCCGTTCCCCTGTCCCAGCTTGGGATTGAAATTTTGTTTTGGAGAAGTTGCCCCTGCCTCTGTTTGAGCCAGCCGTGACTTGCGAGCTGCACTGTCTTTCTTGGAAAGCATTATTTTTGGTTGCTATTACTTCTGCTCTGAGGATTTCCGAGCTTCAGAATCTCTGGTGTGAGGAGTCTTATTTGATATTTCACAAAGACAGTATGTCTTTGCGCAAGAATCCTACGTTTCTCCCTAAGTGGTGTCTGAGTTTACCCTGCACCAGTTTATCCACCTACCTGTTTATTTTCCTGAGTGTGCCAAGTGGCCTTTATCTATTTCAAAATGGCAAACTTCTGGTAGTTGTTAGCATTTATTGTTGTACTTATAATATTCTACCACCTGTGCCCTTGTTACCATATTTAACGTGTGATTTATGTATTGTTAAAACTCCCAATTATTTGTACTGTTGTCTTACCATATGTTAATGCCCTGTAACTCTGCTTGTATTTTCGTCACATTGTTTGCATTTCATATTGTAACCTTCTAGGTTGCACCTGAAATTAGGTATTTTTTGTCTAGTGTGCTTACCCAGTCAACAAAAACTAAATAAATAAATCCAGGGGAAGCACTGCTAGATGTGCACATAATTTTGAGTATTATCTGCTTCAAACTAAGGAACGTAGAAAGTCAAAGCAGCTTTTTGTTTCTTTCACCCCATTACAGAGGGTGTTCACGTTTCTAAACAATGTTTGTCCAAATGGTTGGCACATTGTATTGTGGTCTGCTACAACAAGCATGGCAAAGATTTGCCAGGGGTGGTGAAAGCCCATTCCACAACAGGCATGACTACCTCTGTGGCCTGTTTCAAGGGGGTCTCAGCAGCTGACATCTGCACTGTTGCCACCTGGAGTATCGTCCGTACCTTCACTAAGCTTGTCGCTTGTGAAAACGGGCTTTTAGCTCATCTTGCTAACAAGTATAAAAAATGAAAAAGTAAGCACTGCAGTCCGGACATTGCCTCCAGAGCCCGAGCAGGCTTTGACTGGGCTGTCTTGCAGGGTCTCCTGTCCTAAGCTTTGGTTGGTCTTCCTCCCAGACTGTTCTGCTGCACCTGTAACTGCTTGGGACTCATTCCTAGGGTGTGACCTGACGACTGAGATACCCTGGAAGATGAATACTTATGTAAGAATTTACCGTAACATAGAAGTTGATTGCAGATAAGGGCACTCAGGCCCCCCGCATCTGCCCTGTTTTGTAGCTATCGTGACCCAAGGAATCCCATCATTAGCCTAATGGTCACTCTCTTATCAGTTTCAAGCTTCTTATGTGCCAATCCCCATGCCTTCTTGAGGCCTGTAAACATTTCTGCCCCCACCACCTTGGCTGGCAGACTGTTCCATCTATCTACCACCCTCTCTGTGTAAAAGTACTTTCTCATGTTTCCTCTGAACGTCTCCCCCCCTTTTCATGTTGTGGCCTCTAGTCCTTTAGCAGATTTTTCTTTGGAAAAGTTCATCAGCTCACGCTCTGTTTCCTCCTGTGAGGTATTTATAAATCTCAATCATGTTCCCCCTCTCTCTCCTCCCCGCCAATGAATACATATTTATTGCCCTCAGCCTGTCTTCATAGGGTTTGTTATGTAGGCCTCCCACCATCTTGGATTGCCTCCTCTGCACTGCCTCTACTCTGTTTATATCCTTCTGTAGATGGGGTCTCCAGAACTGGACACAGTACTCGAGGTGAGGCCTCACAAGTGATCTATACAGTGGGAGCATGACCTCCTCCCTTCTGCTGGTTATCCCCCTGCCTATGTAACCCAGCATCCCGCTAGCTCTTGCTGCTGCCTTGTTTGGCCATTTTCAGGTCATCTGAGATGATGACACCCAGGTGCCACTCCTGCTTGGAGCTTGAAATGTTCTCACCTCCTGGGTTGTTGTTTCCCATATGTATAATCTTACATATTTGGGCATTCGACCCCAGTTGCTACACCCTAGACCAGTCATTCAATCTTTTTAGAACCCTTTGCATTTTATCCACTCCATCCCGAGTGTCCACCCTGCTGAAGATTTTGGTGTTGTCCTCAAGCAAGCAGACTTTCCCTTCCAGCCCCTTAGCAATGTCACTGATGAAAACATTGAATAGGAGTGGGCCCAACACCGATCCCTGTGGAACTCCGCTGGCCACCCTTCCCTCTGCAGAACATGTGCCATTTACCACCACCACCCTGAGTCCTACTGCCTAGCCAATTCCCCACCCATCTCAGTATCTTACCTCCTACACCCAGGCTCCGTAGTTTATTTAACAGTCTTCTGTGTGGCACGGTATCGAAGACTTTGCTAAAATCCAGATATGCCACATCCACTGTTCTGCCCTAATCCACCTCCCTGGTCACCCAGCTGAAGAAATCTATGAGATTAGTTTGGAAAGACTTCCCCTTGGGTAAAACCATGCTGTCTCGGGTCTTGGAGACCGTTCGCTGCCAGGTGATCCGGTATCCTTTCCTTCAGTAGTTTTTCCATTAATTTACATGCCACTGAGGTCAGGCTTACTGGCCTATAGTTACCTGCCTCTTCCTTACTACCACTCTTATGTAGTGGGACCACATCTGCCCTCCTGCAATCCTCTGGCTCCTCCCCCATCTCTAATGATAGACTGAACAAAACTGCCAGTTGCTGCCAGCACCTCTTTCCGCTCCCTCAGTACTCTAGGGTATACTCCATCAGGACCCATTACCTTATCTATTTTTATAGCTGTTGGCTCCTTGAGGATCCTTTCCTCTGAGAATGGACCAGTGTCCACCTCTCTACCCTTCATGTCCCTCACCTTTAAAGATGGGCAATTCTCTTCCCCCACCTCAGTGAATACTGAACAGAAGTATTTGTTCAGTACTTCTGCCTTGAGTGCACCATCCTCCACGTGCTCTTCTTACCCATTTTGAGTCTGGCAATACTCCCTCCAGAGTTTTTTCCTATCACTTATGTACCTAAAGAATGTTATGATCTCACTTCGAGGGGGAGCTCTTGCAGCAGGTAATACCATTAGGACTAAGTCCGCTAGGCGTTACGACCCCACAGAAATATTTTCTAGCTAGCAATCTGTTGGGTCCGCCCGATGTCACACATGGTATAAAGGGGGTGGTCCCCCAGTGCCACCTCAGTTCTTTTCCCGCCATCGATCCGCGAACATCGTATCTACAGATGCCATAGTTGCAGTCGACCACCTTTTTTCTTGTGCTTTACGTAGTGTCTTTTTCGAAAACCTACTGTTTCTTCAACACCTTTTTCCATCACACTTTCATGTCTTCATCCTCTCAGTGGTGAAAATTGAAGTGTGCGTGTGAGAAGCATATCCCAGTGAAAGACAGACTTTCTCGGGCGGCCCGTTGGGCCAGCGGTGGGATTTCGCTTGCGGCGCGCGGCTGACAGGTTCAGGAATGGACCCGAGTCGCCGGAGGCGGCCAGGGAGAGAAGGATGGCGTCCTTTGGACTGCTTTCCTTCTCTGGGGAGGTGCAGACAGCATCCGGGCGCTGAGGACTCCTGGCGGAGGCCGGGAGCACTCACGCTGCCGTGCTAATCTTCGAGGAGAGGCGGGGCGGGCCGTGGCGTCATTACCGTCCCGCCTCGGGAGAAAATTCAGAAGGAAAAGAAGGAGGATCCTCTGTCTAAGTGAAACCTCCCGGGCTTCAATTCACCCCCGCACTCCCAACCAGTTACTGCTCGGGCACTGGTATTGAGGGGACCAGTGCCCCGGCCCCGCCCTCCGGGGGGTAAGCCAGGGGTGACCGGGAGGGGCGGCAAATAGGCAGGTGGTGGGAGCTCCGGGGCCATGACTAGGCCGAAGAGTGACGGAGGACCCCCAGGAACAAAAAGGAGAATTTAAAAAAAAAAAAGAAAGACAGACTTTCTGCCTGCCTCATCTGCCTAGGCCCAGACCACCGGCCTGATGGTTGCCTGCACTGCACTAAGTTTAACATCAAGACCAGGATTCGCCTCACCAATTCCTTGAAGGCCTACCTTCTCAAGTAGTAAGTAGCCGCCATGCAGAAGGCTCCATTGGGATACAGTTCGTCCTCTTCCACCAGGAGTCTCCCCCCCCAGAAGATATCTGGGAAACACCATCCTGCAGAGAAGGTAAGGGCCAGATCAGGTCCCTTGAAGTCGACTCACCGGGGGTCGGCTACTTCCACCTCCAGCGGGAGGTCGGAATCGGTTCCCCCAGGTACCAAAGCAGTTTCGGGGGACGCCCAGAGGAAGGCTACTGCCTCCACTCAGGCAAAAGGTAAGGAGTCTTCCTCCTCAAGGCGCTGTCTACTTAGATCCCCTTGGTCCACCGACCTCATAAATGTGGGTCGACCCAGGAGTGTCCACCACCCGTAAGTCTTCTGACTCATCTGACAAGCATAAGAAAAAGGATGAACCTGAGAAATGCCAGGAGGTCATCCGGTATCGGATGCCTTCTCCACCTGAGCACCAGGCGGCATCTGCCTCCCAGACTCAGCGTCAGACAAGGAGGCACCCACCAAGGAAGGCCGTCAGCCCCTGGACCCACCATCAGCCGAAAGAATCGTCAAACCAGCCCACGGTAACTGCTCCCCTGACACGGGTACGGGCAACTGCCTTCATCACAAGAGTCAGATGTCAAGATACCGAAGACCTGACGCTCAGTGTACCCATGGATAAAGAGCCTGTGGATTGGGCGGCGACTTCTTTGGACCAGACGCCTCCACCCCAGTCATTCCTCTAGCGGAGGTGGGGGCACTTTTTCAGACGTGGTGGAATACTGTAAAGGGGATCTTCTCCATCAACCCAGGGATCCATCCCCAGTACATCCATGACCCTGAGACCTCACTCCTGAGCGGCCTTTGCCACTGAACGACCGGCCGCAGGACAAAGAGGAGAGGTGGATGTCAGGGTCGGACAGTCGCAAGAGGCATCCTTCGCCTGTCTCCTCATCCAGTGGACGCCCACCATCGACGTTGGAAACAACGCAGGAGACTAGTCTACAGACTGCTCTTCAGAAGATGAGCTACCGATGCCGTCTCCAAATCTGAGGTACTCACCGACGTCACCCCCGGATGACCCGTCCTTTTTTGAACATTATGCACCATATTCAGGCGCTTTATCAATGGGACACAGAAGAATTGTACCCAGAAAGGCACACACTGACCAAATTCTTAGGAGTCACAGATCCAAAACCTTTCGTCATCCCTCCCTTAGTGGAGCTATTCCATAATGTGACCAAATCCACCTGGAGACACCCAGCCACTATGACTGCAGTTCCTTGTAAGGCCAATAGGCGCTACAAGACCCCAGAAGGGGAGCCCTTTCCCAAAGAACACCCAAGGGCAGACTCGATGGTCCTGACAGCTGCTCATGGCGGAGCACAACAACCACGTCACTTGAGTGCCCAGCCACTGGACCCAGAATCAAAGAAACTAAACCAGATGGGACGCAAGGTGTACTCTTCAGCAACTTGCATCGTCAGGTCACTCAACTTCCTAGCCCACATGGTCACTTACCAAAAATCCCTGTGGGCAAAGGCGATGGAATTTGCCAGCTTTTCCTTTGTGTCTGCTTTTGCCAACCTTACTGCCTCCCTGCTTCTCTTTGTTTTATCTGATATCGCTCCCTGTCTTCTTCACCCTAGGTCTGCTGATAAGCCCTGAAGGCCAACCTCTTAGCCCTAACCTTTTCAGCCACTTCTCCCGAGAGCCATAGTGGCCTCCTTCTCTTACCTTTGGTTAGTTGCTTGACAAAGATTTTTGTTGCATCCTCAATGGCTGCCTTAATTGTCTTCCACTGCTCCCTCGCTGTTGTCATAACTGTGACTCCCCATAGGGCTTCCCTCACAAAATTTCCCATTTTGCCGTAGTCCACTCTTTTGAAGTCCAGTGTTTTTGTCTTTCTTGGGGTTTGTTTTATGCTCAGTTAATACATCAACCCATACTGTCTGGTGATTGCTGTTTCCCAGGTGCTCCCCTACTGTGACGTTTCCCACATTTTTGCTGTTTGAAAGCACCAGGTCTAGTGTTGTTCCCTCCCTGGTTGGGTCTGCGACTAGCTGGGTTAGAAACGCCTGGTTAAGGCCTTCAAGGAAATGTCTTCTCCTAGTTGTAGCTGCTGTGTGTAGACTCCAGTCCATATCCGGGAGGTTGAAATTGCTAACTATCAACACCTCCCCCTTCTGTGACATCTTTTGAATTGAATTAAACATTTCATTATCCATCACTTCATCCTAAGATGAGGATCTGTAGACCACCCCTGTATGGATAGCTGTTCCCTTTCTCTTCTCCAGTGTGACCCGTAGTATTTCTTCTTTTCCCTGATTACACTGTGCCTCTGTTGCCTTGATGGTGTCTCTCACATACAGTGCCACTTCCTTCCCTTTTTGCCTACTCTATCCTTCCTAAATAGATTGTATCCAGCTTTGGTTATCGCTGCACCACGTTTCTGTAATGGCCACTATGTCCAGGTTTGCTTCTACCACAGTGGCCTCTAGCTGACAGATTTTGTTGCTCAGGCTGCAAGCATTGGTGCACATGGCTCTCCATGTTGTGATTTTGTCCTTTCCCTCCATTCCCATTTGTCCCCTCCTATTTACCCCGCTGTCCTCCCTAGCGCTGATTGAGTTAGTATTATACTTGTTTGTTTGACTATTTGGGTCATTTGTTGTGTATTTGCTGCTCTGGTCTGATTTTATCTGATATGAGGGTGGGTACACAACTTTTCCTTCTACTCTACCACCACCCCCCACCTCTTCCCCCTCTGGCAAGTTTAAACCCTTCTCAAGGAAGTTGTTAAACTTATTTGTGAGGACTGTGGTTCCCTCCACAGAAGAATGCAAGCCATCCTCTTTTATACAGGTCCCCTTCCCTCTAGGTGGGGCCTCAGTCCCCCATGTAGCTAAAACCCTGTTCCCCACACCATTTCTTCAGCCAGGAGTTGAAGTCAACGATGTGACATGTCCTGCCCGACCCCTTACTTCGGACAGGCAGCACCTCTGAGAAGGACACAGAGGTTGCTGTCTGCTTAAGGCTCTACCCAGTCTCTAAAATGCTTCCTGTACTTGATCTAACCTCTCCTCATCGTTTGCGATGTCATTTAACGTCGACCTCCCCCCTCCTGACTGTTGCCCTTGCAATCCTTAGGATTCACCCCCCAACCCTCCGAGCAGTGCCTCCTGGCATGCACTTTACCTCCTTGTCCCCCTTGGTCCCTTTTCCTAGCACTAGTCCCCTGACAATGGAGTCCCTCACCAGGAGTTGCTTCCTTCTCCTCTGGGGTCTTCCACTGTCTTCCCTTTGGGGTCCAGTCTGGACGTCACTCCCATCCCTCTCGGTCATTATCCCGGGGGCTGATGATGGACCATTCTGTTCCTCCAGTATTGCAAATGAGTTCCGTAGTGTTACTGGTCTGGGGATTGGACTCTGCACCACCGCCCTCACCCTCCCTGAGCTCACTGTGGTCCATCCACTCCTTTTGCTTGGCAACCTCTGAGTGAGTGGAGACTGGCTTGGTGATCTCTGGGAGGGGGCAGATATATCCGGTATCCTTGCCAACACAGCCTGGAGACTGGCAATTTCTGCCCTCAGCCAAGAGAGGTGCCTGCAGATTGGGAAGCGCCCCAGCATCCAGAATGTCCTCCTGAATACTGCTGCCCCACAACCATTGCACCGTACCACTCCAGTCATCATCATTTCTTGTTGCTTGTTTCAGAAGCTAGCCTACTCCTTACCTACGGCCCTTGCCTTGTAATCCACTTGCCTTTTCTGCCTACTCCCTCCTATAGTGTGACTTTTTTTGTTTGTTTTTTTGTAACTTACCCCACTGTAATACCTGTGTCAAATATTAGTGCACAATACTATACCTATAAGTAAAGGATCCTGTAACTGTTCCTGTAAGTGTTCACCAGTGCCCAGCAGGAAGTATCACTGTAACAGCAGCCTATAAAGGTGGGTGGATGAGCAAGGGGTGGGTGGGGATGGAGGGAGGAAAGGCTGATGCCTCCTTCTGTTGCATCTGAGTGTTGGAAAAAAAAATCGTCTCGCTCAGACCAACAGATGGATATAAAGCAACTGTAACGTGGCTCAGATTCATAAAATCCCCTCCCTTCAACAGGTAAAAAAAGTATTTCGTTTTATGATTTACAGTAGCTGCCTTCTGTTCCTAGAAGGTTACAAGCAACAGGAAGCCCAAGCAGGCTGAGCCAAACAGCATCTGCAACTACTGCTAGGTGAAAGAATACAGGAATTTAAACACAATTACCTGAAATATGATCCTACCTGAGGTTAGAAGCACAGAAACTTCCAGAATGTTACTAGCAACAGAAAGCCCAAGCAGGCTGAGCCAAACAACTTCAGCAGCTACTGCTAGGTGAAAGACCGCACAGGAGTTTAAACACAATTACCTGAAATATGATATTAGCTGAGGTTAGAAGCACAGAAACTTCCAGAAGGTTACTAACAACAGAAAGCCCAAGCAAGCTGAGCCAAACAACTTTAACAACTACAGTAGATCTTTGAGGGGATCTCAGTCATCAGGGCTGCCTTCCCTTCCACCATCTGCCTCTTGGGGGCTCTCGTCTCACAACTGGCTAACTTGGGTATCCAGCCTTTTATTTTGGCCTGGGAACCTCTCTCTCTCTCCCTCCTCGGTCTCCCATGGCATGGGTTTGCTCTCTAGTTTCCAGGGGAAAGAACTGAGGTGGGAGAGGGACCGCTCGCTCCTCTATAGGGTTGGTGATGTCGGCATTGGTGGCCCCAGTAGTACCGCTGAAAATCTTCCGTGTGGATCCTGTTTCACTGATGGTGAAGTTCCTATGGTGAGACCTGACGACTGACATCCCCTCGAAGATCTACTGTTATGGTAAGTTCTTATGTAGCTGTTCTTTCTAGGGACGTGGATTCAATGTTCTGTCCACACTTTCTGGCAGTTGCGTTTCCCTTTAAGGATCGCCAGAAATGTCTTCTAGCTGGCTCCTCCCACCTACATGGTTGGTAACTCCCATGGCTCTGCCACATGACACCAGATCTTCCTTTCTGCTGGAAGAAACCTGTTCCCTCCTTACCGCTCCCGCATTGAGTAGGCTATGGTGCTTAAATCTTCAGATTTACTTCCTAAACTTAAACTAAAACTCATTCGAGTTTTGTCTTCTTCTCGATTTTCGATCGCAACCACAATTGAGGACAAATCCTTGCCCGGATTTCGCCGGTGCCCATGCGGGCAGAAGATGTCACATACCGACCCTTACGCCACATGCGTTTACTGTCTGGGCCACGATCATGATCCTCAGGCCTGCGGATTTTGTCGGGCATTTCATCTGTCGGCCCACGATGACCGTGCTGCCCACCTGAAGTTGAGCCGCCCAGAGAAACGTTATCTGCCGGTCCAGTCTAAGGACGGCAATTGGGTGGTCTCAGCAGCCGTGGGGTCCACTGAGCAACTGGAACAACTCAAGGCCTTCGAGGAGGAGGAGGAGGCCCAGGCTGCCACACAGTCCTCTTCTGCCTCGGCATTTGTTCTACTCCAGTTGGGCTCCACTTACTCGGCCTCCTTCAAGGAGCTGTGACAGTCCCTTCTGACCATAGGGCAAGGGCCCACCGAGTCCCACAGCTCCTGTTCTTGCAAAAATGAGTCCAAGAAGGAAAAAGACAAGCCTTATCGTTGTCGATCCTGGGACCGAGAACGTTCCCACTCTCAGGAATCTTTGGTTTTGACTGTGGTTGAAACCGCGGCAATGGCCGCTGTCTTCACGCAAACCCTATTAGGCCAGTCAGCTGAAACACTGTTCGACGATGCGGTCGAGATTTTTCTTGAACATGTCAACTGGTCGTCATCTGAAGAGGCCATCAACTGTCTTTTTAGGACCCCGGTCCTACCAGTGACCACAGATGGGTCGGCCCAGCACGCTGAGCCTGACCTGCCGGTCATTGACCCAGACCAGGAGGAACTGCGGCACTTCCTAGCTCCCTCTGAGGCCCCTGTTGGCACCACTGATGGCCGAGGTCAAGGTCTTGGTCATCTTCATCCTCCGGGTCGAGCAGGTCCCGCCAAATTCGGCAGTCTCACTCTCGGCATCATGGGAAGTGGCGCCATTTTTACTCATCTACATCCTCCTCAGGCGAAGAGAGACTTCAGCACAAATTGCATCGACACTACAAAGACCTCATGTGGCAACAGCTAGTTCTGTCCGGGCTGAAGCCAACACCAGCTACCATCACGGCCATTACCTGGCTGTCGCCTGAAAGGCCGACGCCGACTCCCCGGGCGGGGCCAGTTGACACCATTCCTCCCCCCAGCGGAGCCGGTTTAGGCCCTGTCAGCTCGGCCAAAGCAGGCTTCTCCACTGATAGTGGTGGAGCCACCACCCAAGCAGCCTATGACCGGGGCTCCATCCAAGGAGTCTTGGCCGGCCACAGGGCTCCCCCATCAGCTATCGGTCACTCTGACGCCTGACCGCCCATGGCGGGTTGAGAGTGACATGGGTGGTCGCCCGCTTTACTCGGAGTCCGAGGATTCTTCCCTGCAGTCCCATCCACTGGACACAGTCAGGGATCTTTCCACGGACAAAAGCTTTACTTCATTCTTAGGCATTCTCTGCCTCATCATAGAGTCCACTGGGATGAAACTAGAGCCCATCCAAAAGTGGGCTCGCTATCCCCTTACAGAAATTCTGGAAAAAGTGGACTGTCTGGAGGCTTTCACAGGGGCAGAGGCCATTGATGGCCCTGCCCTGGGGCTCTGGCAGCTCCCTGCCTCTTGTCCTGTGCCCACCGGCACCCTTTCAGAGTCTACGGAGCATCCCTCGGCTGAGGGGTTGGTGGCTTACTCCATGTTTCTGCGCTCGGGCAATACCAGGTACATCGATAGACCGCCGGACAGAGTCCAAGGAACTGGACCATTCGGCAAAGAAGGTCTATGCTGCCTTTTCACTAGGCCTCCAACTGGCAAGCTCAGCCATCTTGATGGCACACTACTCTCATGTCCTATAAGGTTCCCTGGATGAGATGATTCCTCACCTTCCTGCGGACCTTCAGACCACAGTCAAACAGGTCCGAGACCAGGGTAGGGCAGTGGCGAAACAACAACTCCAGACAGCTCTGGACGTTGGTGATTCTTGTGCCCACTCAGCAGCTGTGGTTGCCATGCGCCATAGGGCTTGGCTGTGGATCTCAACCTTCATGACAGGTACCCAGCACAAGCTGGTGGATGTCCCCTTTTTGGGCACCAACCTTTTTGGGCCTGGCATGGAGATTCACCTCCAGCGCATTAAGTCCAGTACCACTCTGGACTCTGTGACATTCGCCTAGAAGGACCCCAAGGGCTCTAAGCAACAGAAGTGTAAGCCCTTTCTGTCCTCCACTCCTGCAGCAGAACCAGCCCAGCAACAGTCTGGCCAGCAGACTCAGTCCTGGCAACCTCGGGCCACGTCCATGGCCGCGGTGGTCTGAAAGTCCAGAGGGAAGAGACCCAGTGGGCTGTCAGCCTGATCCTCCTCCAAGCCTGCTCATTGACAGGATGGAGAGTTGCCACCCTCATGCCCACCACGCCTCCCCTGGGTCCTTCAGTGGGGGTTCGGCTCCGCCATTTCCTTTCCGTCTGGTACGCGGTTACCACAGACAGATGGGTTCTGGAAGTGGTCGGTCAGGGTCTGCCTCTGGAATTCAAGCAGTACCTGCTTAGCCCACACCCCACAGGAGGACTTGGTATCCGCAAACACTCGGTCGGCTCTTTGAGATGACATGGCCCAGCTCCTCCACAGGGAGGTCGTGGTCAGAGTTGCGGATCCTCCGGAACACCCAGGGTTTTGTCTCCAGGTACTTCCTGGTGCCAAAGCGGATAGAGGGCTGGCGCCCCATTCTAGATCTGCATGACCTGAACAAATTCCTCCGGTCCCGCACCTTCAGAATGGTAACTCTGTCCCAGATCATACCACCTCTGGAGCAAAACATGTGGTTTTGCTCTCTGAATCTTCAGGGTATATCTTTCACGTCCCGATGTGTCTGTTCAACGAAGGTCCCTCTGCTTCCGAGCAGAGGGAGTTCTTTATGAGTTCCAGGCCATGCCTTTTGGCCTTTGCTCGGCCCCCAGGGTCTTCACCAAATGCATAGCAGTGGTGGCAGCTTACCTGAGGCACAGAGAGGTCCAGCTGTACCCCCCTACCTGGATGACTGGCTGATAGCGGGTCCCTCCAGGCAGGAGATGGAGCGGTCCAGTGACCTGGCCCTCCAGACCTACATCGACCTTGGCCTTCTGGTCAACAAGGCCAAGTCAGAACTTATGCTTTCGCAGGTGATCAGCTTCATTGGGGCAGAGCTCGGCTCCCAGTGGACAGGGCGGAAGTTCTCTCCTCCTTTGTCCAATCATTTCTTGTTGGGCACTTGTGCCCTGCACAGGACTTCCTGCACCATCTGGGTTACATGGTAGCCTGCACCAGCGTGGTCCGATGGGCCCACTGGCATATGCGCTCCCTGCAGTGGGAGCTGGCCAGCCAGTGGTCTCCATGCTAAGGTCACTTCAACTAGCTGGTCACGGTGACTCAGAGGATGTGGGATGCTCTCCGGTGATGGCTTGTCCCAGAGCATCTACAGGAAGGAATCCCGTTTGTCTGCCCCAAGGCAACAGTCATTCTGACGACCAAAGCCTCTCTAACAGGCTGAGGTGCCCACCTGGGGGAACATAGAGTCCACAGGCTCTGAACCCCCCCATGAGTCCCGATGCCACATCATCCTGCTGGAGCTCCGAGTGGTTCGGCTAGCCCTGAACACATCGCTGCATTTGTCCGGGGTCAAGTGGTCCAGGTCCAGACGGACAACACCACGACCATGTACTACCTCAACAAGCAGGGTGGAACGTACTCATTGCCTCTGTGCAAGGAAACTCTCCTCATCTGGACACTCGTGCGCAGTCTGGAGGCAGATCTCCCAGCCATCCATGTGGCAGGAGCCTCCGATCAGTTGGCGGATGCACTCAGCCAGGTGGGTGAGGCATCTCACGAGTGGCTTCTCCACCCGGGGGTAGTTCACAGCCTGTTCTCCCAGTGGGGCACCCCTAAGGTGGATCTGTTCGCCTCCATGGAGAACGCAAAGCTCAGGCTGTATTGTGCCCACCCCACTCGGCAGGGAGCGCTGCAAGGGGATGCCTTCTCAAGGCCTTGGACCACAGGCCTCTTCTGTGCCTTCCCTGCACTTCCCTTGATCCACAAGGTGCTACTCAAGGTCAGGAGGGACAAGGCACAGGTGATCCTGGTGGCTCTGGACTGGCCATGCCAGTTTTGGTACCCCTGATCTCCTCAGCCTCAGCAACAGGCTCCTGAGGCATTTTCCAGCACGCCCGAACCTGCTGGCTCTGGACTGGCCCCTCCAGTTTTGGTATCCTGACCTCCTCAGCAACAGGCTCCCGAGGCATCTTCCAGCATGCCCGAACCTGCTTTCCATCAATCAGGGGAAGGTACTCCACCCACATTTTCAGTCCTTACACCTGACAGCCTGGTTTCTGGGTGACTAGAGTTCCAGGCCTTGGGTCTTTCCGAAGATGTTCTCACCATGATGGAGGTATCCAGAAAGGAATCGACCAGAAAATGCTTTGCCTTCAAATGGAAGAGATTCTCCATTTTGTGTTAGGGCAAGGGGTTGGACCCCTCGACCTGTCCTCCGACTAGCATTTTGGACCATCTGTGGTCTCTCTCCTAAGGGGGACTTTGGTCGACGACCCTCAAGGTGCACCTGGCAGCCATGTCTGCTTACCAGGTGCGGGCTGGTTATCAGTCAATGGCAATGGAGAAGGTAGTCTGGCATTTTTTAATGGCCTTGACTACATTTCCCCTCCGATGTGTGAACCACCACCACCGTGGAACTTTTTTATGATTTTGGCAAAGCTTATGGGCAAGCCATTCGAACCAATGCACAGGTGTGACATCTCATCTGTTCTGGAAGATCGCCTTCCTAGTGGCTATCATCTCAGACAGAAGGATCAGTGAGCTCCGGGCGCTCTTGGTGGAGTCTCCTTACTTGGTCTTCCACAAGGACAACGTTGTTGTGCGCCCCAACCCGAAGTTCCTCTTGAAGGTTGTGTCAAGAGTTTCACCTGAATCAGGTGATGACTCTACCAGTATTCTTCACCAGTCACACCTCAGAGGCTGAATACAGGCTGCATACTCTGGACCTGAGGTGAGTGTTTGCTTATTACAAAGAGCGCACGGCTGGAGCTCAGGGAAAGGTTCACCAGCTGTTTGTCACCTACGTTGAAGCAGCATCTAGCAAACCTGCAGCCAAGTGGACGATTGCAGGTGGATTACATCCTGCATTGATCTGTGCTATAGGTTGGCGGGTAGGGGGCCTCTCGTGGGGCTAAGGGCTCATACTACCTGACATACCACTGCGTCGGTGGCTGCTTCTAGGGATGTCGCTATCCAGGAAATCTGCAGGGCTGCTACCTGGAAGTCAGCACACACCTTAATTTCCCATTACCATATTGACCTCGAGTCACACTGGAATGCTGGTTCTAGGAGCGTGGATATGTTGTTCATCCACACTGTCTGGCATTGTCCCTTTCCCCTTTAAATCTTGCCGGAAGTCTTCAAGCTAGCTCCTCCCATCCACCCGGGTGGTAAATACCTCGGCTCCGCCCCATGACGCCAGATCTTCCTTTCCGCTGGAAGATACAGGTTCCCTCATGCTTTTTTGCAGCAATTGAGGCCCTGGAGTCTAATTGGCGGTTTTCACCGCATCTTCTCGCTTTGAAACTCGTAAGAGTATCACTTCGGATCGAACTTTTCGGACATGGATGACAAGTCGTCCCCAGTTTCCCCAGTGTCCTTGTGGACAAAAATGTCACAAGACCGACCCCTCACCTTCCGCGCTTATTGCCCCTGTACCATGCAACGTATACCTCGCAATGCACTATTTGCTCTGCCTTCCATCCCACCTGCTCTGGAGGACCGTCAGGCGCGCCTGAAGCTGGGGGAGACCGAACCGCAATCCACCAGTGAAGTCTAAGGAGGCCAGGTGGGCGGTTTCATGACTGCAGGATCCGCCCGGGCAGCTCGAGCAGATGGCGGCCTTCGAGGAAGAAGCTGCCCAAGCTTCGGCCAACCAAAGCTTCTTCAACTTGGGCTCCACCTTCACAGGATCCTTTCGGGAGTTGTGCCAGTCTCTCACTACTAAGGGTGAGGTGCCCTCGGGCTCGCACTCCTCCCGATCCAAAAAGAAGGATCAAAAACCGTCGTCTTCTAGCCGAAGAAGACGCTCCTGGGACCGGGAGTGGTCCGACTTCCAGGAGCAAGGGGTCTCGACTACTGTCGAGATCGCCTCCTCGGCTGCCGGTTTTTCAGACCTTCCGTCTGGACAAGGCACTGAAGTCGAGGACACGGCTGAACCAGCCGAGATTTCTCTCGACCCGATCAACCCGTTGTTGCCGACGCCTGTCGACGACTCTCTGGAGAGAACGTCTGTTCTCTCTTTCCCCGATGAGGAAACCCGCCCCGCGGGTATCCCGATCGAGGGCAAGGAGCCGGATCCTCGGTTTTCACCGAGTCCGGCGTCCCCTGACCGACAGAGCCAACGCCGTCAGTCTCGATCGAGGAGTAAGTCCTCTTCGGTCGGTAGACCCAAGGAGGGACACAAACACTCCTGGAAGAGGTGCCGCCACTGTTCCTCATCCTCCTCTGATGAGGAGAGGCTTCGACGGAAACTCCGTCGACACTATGAGGATCTTATGTGGCAGCAACTTCTGCTAACAGGCCAGAAGCTGGCTACCCCGGCGGTTCCGACTATTACTTGGCCTCAGCCTCTTCGGCCGACACCGACTTCTTTGGCTTCTAAGGCTCCGGTCCCTTCGGGGGCCCCTGTGCGCCTTCCGGCTCGGACGGATACAGGCTCCCCACCAATTTTGGTGGAACCTACACCTAAACTGCCCCTGGGAGGGGTTCCCTCTAAGGGGGACCGACAGTCTTCGGGTCTTCCTCACAGACTGTCGATTACGGTCACCCCTGATCGCCCTAGGCGTATCGAGGGAGATTTAGGTGGGAAGCCTTTGTATCTGGAATCCTCTGATTCGGATAATACCCGGCCTTCATTCTCATGATGAGCTGTCGGTGTCAGGCTTGGAAGAAGGGCCTTCTTCCTTTCAGGGCATCCTTCGACTCATTTCAGAGTCCACAGGAATGCCTCTGCAGCCTATTCAGAAGAAGGCAGAATATCCCCTCACGGATATTCTTAAGAGGGGGGATACCCCGACAGAGGCCTTTCCAGTGGCCGAAGCCACAGTTGGCCCGGCTCTGGAACTCTGGCAGCGTCCAGCCTCCTGCCCGGCTCCATCTGCCCGCATGGCCCGCAAGTACGCGGTGCCCACAGGGTCCTTGGCGGGGTTTACTGAGCACTCCTTGGCGGAAAGCCTTGTGACTGCCTCAGTATTCAGGCTAACGGGCAGCTCTGTGGATACTGACCACCCTCCGGACAAGGAGTCCAAACTTACGGACCACTCGGCCCAGAAGGTCTACGCGGCATCATCCCTGGGCCTTCGTCAGGCAAGCTCAGCAGTGATCATGGCACACTTCTCTCATGCCCTTTTTGGGGTCGTTGGATGAATTTCTTCCTCATCTCCCAGCAGACATGCAGACCACGATCAAGCAGGTCCGGGACCAGGGCCGGGCTGTTGCCAAACAACAGCTCCAGACAGCTCTGGACACTGGTGATTCCTGTGCCCGTTCACTAGCGGCAGCGGTAGCCTCTCGCCGCAGGGCTTGGCTGAGGTTATCCTCCTTTCCCGTGGATACTCAGCACAAGCTAGCTGACGTGCCCTTCCTCGGCACTGACCTCTTCGGTCCGGGAGTGGCAGGTCATCTCCAGCGCATTGAGCAGTCTAATGCCACCTTAGATGCCACCTCTGCTAAGGGTTCTTCAGGCAAGAACCAGCAGAAGCGCAAGAAGAAGCCCTTTCGGCATTCTTCCCCTGCGGTCAGACAGCCCTCCTTCTAGGGAGGGCAACAACAGCAGCAGGCTCAAGCTTGGCGCCCTAGGCCCAAGCAAGGTCCCCAGCAGCCCCGCAAAGGAGGCCAAGGTGCTGGTCCAGGTGCCTCCTCCTCCTCTAAGCATGCACAGTGACGGGTCGGGGGTGGCCTTCCCCGCACCCGTCACGCCATCTCTGGGTCCTCCCGTGAGGGGCCGGCTCCGACACTTCCTTTCCACCTGGTCCGGTATCACTTCGGACAAGTGGGTTCTGGAAGTGATCGAGCAGGGTCTGCCCCTAGAGTTTGAGCAGTACTCTCCCAGCCGAGCCCGTGCCCCACGGGAGGAAAGGATCTCAGTTGGCACCCAGTCTGCCCTTCGGGACGACATTGCGCTACTCCTCTTCAAGGAGGCGGTGGCCTCGGTGCCGGATCCTTCTTCAGACCCAGGCTTCGTCTCCAGGTATTTCCTGGTGCCCAAGCGGACGGGCGCCCCATTTTAGATCTTCACGACCTGAATCGGTATCTCAGGTCTCGCACCTTCCAGATGGTAACTCTGAACCAGATCATACCATCCCTGGAGCGAAACATGTGGTTCTGTACACTGGATCTTCAGGACGCTTTTTACCATGTCCCAATCCGTCCGTCCCACCAGCGGTTTCTCAGCTTCAGGGTCGAAGGGACCCTGTGCGAGTTCAAAGCCATGCCGTTCGGCCTGTCATCGGCCCCAAGGGTCTTCACCAAATGCATTGCAGTGGTGGCAGCCCATCTACGGCGTCAGGGGTTCGTATTTACCCCTATCTAGACGACCGGCTCCTGGCGGGTTCCTCCCTTCAGGAGGTGGAGAGGTCCAGGGACCTGACCCTTGAACCTGCTCTCACTTGGGCCTTCCGATCAACGAGGCCAAATCGGAACTCGTACCTTCTCAGGTGATGGGCTTCATCGGGGAAGAGCTCGACTCTTGTCAAGCCAGAGCTCAGCTCCCGGTGGACAGGGCGGAGGTTTTCTCCTCCTGTGCCCAATCATTTCTGGTTGGGCACTTGCGCCCTGCCCGGGACTTCCTGCACCTCTTGGGTTACATGGCGGCATGCACCTCAGTGGTCCGCTGGGCCAGACTGCACATGCGCCCCCTTCAATGGGAGTTGGCTGCCCAGTGGTCTCAGCGTCAGGGTCTCTTCAACCAGCTGATCACAGTCACCCAGAGGATGTGGGACGCTCTCCAATGGTGGACCGTTCTGAGCCACTTGCAGGAAGGGGTTCCGTTTGTCCGTCCCGAGCCGACGGTCGTCCTTACGACCAACGCCTCTCTCACGGGCTGGGGAGCCCACATAGGGGACAACAGAGCCCACGGGTTCTGGACCCCCGAGGAGTCCCGATGCCACATCAACCTGTTGGAGCTCAGAGCAGTCAGACTGGCACTGTCAGCTTCGCTCCTCAGCTCCGGGTCAAGTGGTTCAAGTCCAGACCGACAATACCGACCATGTACTACCTCGACAAACAGGCGGCCACTCCGTCTGCTGTGCAAGGGGCGCTCCGGATCTGGACCTTCATCAGCCGGCTGGAGGCGGATCTCCTAGCCATCCATGTGGCAAGTAGCGAACCAACTGGCGGATGCTCTCAGCCGCATAGGCCAGACATCCCACGAGTGGTCTCTCCATCCAGAGGTAGCTTACGACCTGTTCTCCCGTTGGGGCAAACCGTTGGTGGACCTGTTTGCCTCCAGGGAGAACAGCAAGCTGAGGCTGTACCATGCCCGCCCCCCTCAGCAGGGCTCGCTGCAGGGGGATGCCTTCTCGAGGCCGTGGACCCCAGGCCTCTTTTACGCCTTCCCTCCATTTCCCTTGATCCACAAGGTGTTACTCAAGGCGAGGAGGGACAAGGCGAAGGTGATTCTGGTAGCCCCAGATTGGCCACGCCAGTTCTGGTATCCAGATCTCCTCAGCCTCAGCTGCAGGGCCCCGGCGCTGTGTACATGCCCGGACCTGATATCACTGAACCCCAGGGGAAGGTCTTTCACTCGGACCTTCAATCCCTGCACCTCACAGCCTGGTTCCTGAGCGGCTAGAGTTCCAGGCTTTGGGTCTTTCTGAGGATGTTTACACCGTGGTGGAAGCATCTCGAAAAGAATCGACCAGGAAATGTTATGCCTTCAAATGGAAAAGATTTTCCATTTGGTGTCAGGAAAAAAGCCTGGACCCCTTATCCTGCTCTGTGGCTAACATTCTAGACTACCTTTGGTCTCTCTCCAAAGAGGGTCTTTGGTCATCGACCCTTAGGGTGCACCTTGCAGCCATCTCTGCTTACCGGGCGCGGGCCGGTCAGCCGATGTTGGCTCAGGAGACGGTGATCGGACACTTTTTCAAAGGCCTGGATCACATATCCCCTCCGGTGCGTGAACCTCCACCTCTGTGGGATCTTTTACTGGTTTTGGCAAAGCTCATGGGCAAGGCATTCGAACCCATGCACAAGTGTGAGCTCTCGCACTTGTTGTGGAAGACTGCCTTCCTGGTGGCTATCACGTCATCCAGAAGGACAGGGGAGCTCCAGGCTCTTTCGGTGGACTCCCCTTATCTGGTCTTTCAAAGGGACAAAGTTGTCCTGTGCCCCCACCCGAAATTCCTTCCGAAGGTGGTGTCAGAGTTTCACCTCAACCAGGTGTTGACTCTGCCGGTATATTACCCTAACTACACCTCGGATGCCGAGTACAGGCTCCATACTCTGGACCTCAGGCGTGCGCTCTCCTACTATAAGGAGAGGACGGCGGAAATTTGTGGAGAGGTTCGCCAGCTGTATGTCACCTACGCTGAAGCCGCTTCTGGCAGACCTGCAGCTAAGCGGACTATTGTAAGATGGATTACATCGTGCATAAGTCTGTGTTATGAATTGGCGGGCAAGGAGCCTCCCAAGGGGATAAGAGCTCATTCTACCCGCCATACTGCTGCTTCGGTGGCTGCTTCCAGGAAATCTGTCGGGCTGCTACCTGGAAGTCAGCCAACACCTTCATCACCCATTACCACATCGACCTTGAGTCACGACGTGATGCTGGTTTTGGGGCCTCGGTTCTCCAATCTCTGTTTCCTAAGTAGGGGGTGTGCACCTTGCCTCCCTCCTCCCGGAGAACTGCTAGGAGTCTGCCAGACAGTGTGGATGAACAACATATCCACGCTCCTGGAAGAACAGGTTACTCATCTGTAACAGTAGTTCTAGGAGTGGTATATGTTGTTCATCCACACGCACCCACCCGACCTCCCTGGCTTTAGGCACACAACCTGGCTTCCAGCGGGCTAGATCTGGCGTCATGGGGCGGAGCCGAGGTATTTACCACCCGGGTGGGTGGGAGGAGCCAGCTTGAAGATTTAAAGGGGAAAGGGACAATGCCAGACAGTGTGGATGAACAACATATACCACTCCTAGAACTACTGTTACAGGTGAGTAACCTGTTCTTTTGGGGCCTCAGTTCTCCAATCTCTGTTTCCTAAATGGGGGGTGTGCGCCTTGCCTCCCTTCTCCCGGAGTACTGCGTAGATTCTGCCAGACAGTGTAGATAGAACAGCATATCCACATCCCTAGAAACACAGGTTGTGTGCTCTGGATGTGCAGGATGCTTACCTGCACATCCTGATCTTCCCCAGCCACCGCCGACTCATATGGTTCCTTTTCCAAGGGGAGCACTTTCAGTTTCGGGCCCTCCCCTTTGGTCTATCTTTGGCACCTCGGATGTTTACCAAGTGCCTGGCGGTGGTGGTGGCGGCCTTTTTGCGCCTCCAGGGTATTGCAGTTTTCCCTTACCTGGACAATTGGCTGATCTGAGCCCCTTCCAGGGACTCCTTACTGGAGGTGCTGTCCTCTACTCTGGACCTCTTCAGCAAACTGGGAATTACTGTCACTATTCCCAAGTCATCCATGACCCTGTCCCAGAGACTACAATTCATCGATGCAGTTTTGGATACGGTCCAATGCAGAGCCTTCCTTCCTCCAGACAGGACAGAGACCTTGGTCTGTCAGGCTTCTTTGGTGGCTTCATCAAGGACCATCCCGGCCCGGGAGGTCCTCCGCCACCTTGGCCTGATGGTGGCCTCCATCACTACCATTCCCCTGGCAAGGCTTCACATGAGAGTCGTTCAGTGGTCCTTGCGGGTGCAGTGGGACCAACTCCTGGATGACCTAGACCATCTGGTCCTAGTCTCCTCAGCAGTTCAGAAACAATTGCTGTGGTGGAGGGACCCCTGCAAACTTTCCTTGGATCTTCCTTTCAGGAGCCCGGCTCCCTCAACATCCCTAACTACTGTACGTGTGCATCAAACATGGGATGGGGAGCACATGTAGGGGAGCACCAAGCTCAAGGACTGTGGTGCAGCTTGGAGGCATCATTACACATCAGTGTTCTGGAGATGAGGGCAGTCTTGTACGCCTTACAGGCCTTCCAGACCCTCCTTCCCCAGGGATCACTGCTGGTCCAAACGGACAATATGTCAGTAGTTTGGTACCTCAATAAACAAAGAGGAACTCGCTTGTACCCCCTGTGCAGGGAGGCGACATGGGTGTGGAACTGGGTGGTCCAGCACGATCTGATCCTAGTGGCTGTGCATGTTCCAGGCGGACAGTCTCAGCAGGTCTCGGACCCTAACTCACGAATGGAAATTAAATCAGGAAGTGGCAGAATCTCTCTTCCTAAGATGGGGGCGTCCAGAAATCTACCTTTTCGCCTCGCAATACAATGCAAAACTTCCCAGTTTTACTCGCTTGTTCCAGGGCATGGTGCTTTCTGGCACGACACGCTGTCTCTTTCCTGGACAGGGAAATTTTTATACACCTTCCCTCCATTTCCCATTCTCCAGAGGGTCCTTCTCAAGCTTCGGACAGAGAAGGCAAGGATGATCCTCATTGTCCCTGTCTGGCTGAGACAAATTTGTTTCCCGCTCCTACAGCAGCTTACGAGGAAACCACCGGTTCCACTTCCAGTGACTCAAGACCTCTTGACTCAGGATCAAGGTCACCTTGTCCATCCAGGGCTCAGGACTCTGCATCTTCATGCATGGCTCCTGCACACATAGTGATTTCTCACTTTGGCATCTCCTCTTGAGTAGCTCAAGTTCTTTTAGAGGCTAGAAAACCCTCTACTTGTTCCACTTATGCCATGAAGTGGAAGTGTTTTTCCATCTGGGTGACTTCCAAGAATTGGAACCCCTTTTCTTGTTCTGCCCCACAAGTCATGGAATACCTCCTTCATCTGTCAGACTCCGGTCTGTCATATTCTTCCTTGAAGGTCCACTTTCGGCAATTTCGTCATACCACGAGCTGATGGATGGTAAACCTGTGGCTCAGCTGGAGGTCTCAAAAACCTTTCTGAAAGGGATCCCCATCTGAAACCCCCATCCTCAGACCAACTCCACCTTGGGATTTGAACTTTGTGTTGGAGGAACTCACTGTACCCCCTTTTGAATTAGCGATGAGCTGTGATTCACGCTTTCTTTCCTGGAAGACGTTATTTTTAGTTGCCTTTACATCAGCTCGAAGGATTTTGGAGCTTCACGCTCTGGTTTGTAAAGAGCCTTATCTTCTTTTCCACAGGGACCGGGCAGTCCTCAAGACAAATCCTAAGTTTTTACCCAAGGTGGTGTCAGAAGCCACACTGAACCAATCGGCAGAGCTTCCAGTTTACTTTCCAACCCCTACGAACAGAGGTGAGGCATTTCTGCACACCATTGATGTCCATCGGATCCTTCAGTGCTACACACACCAAACAAAGGGTTTCCGTAGCTGCGATCAGCTTTTTGTTTCCTTTGCCCCCAGGCAGAAGGGCAAAGCGGTTTCAAAGCAGTGCCTTTCCAATTGGTTAGTTAACTGTATTCGGTAGTGTTACCGAAAGTACGACAAACCCCTGCCGGGTCCCATCATTCTACTAGGGGCATGGCCGCCTCCGCCGCTTTTTTGCAGGAAGTCTTTGTGGCTGATATCTGCGCCGCAGCCACTTGGAGTTCTGTCCACACCTTTACTAAACACTGTAGTCTGGACATTGCTTCTAGATGGAGGGCAGGCTTCAGCCTAGCTGTCCTGTAGGGCCTTCTGTCCTTTGCTGGGTCAATTTTTTTCCCAGTTTTGTTGGGAGTTATTTTCTCTTCCTCCCTTGTTTCTCTCGGTCTCTTTGGAGGGACTGCTTGCGACTCAGTCCTATGTGTAATGACCTACTGAAGGAACTCTCTTGAAGTAAGATAGTACAGTTACGTAGGAACTTACTGTAACAGTAGATCTTCGAGAGAGGCTCCTTCAGTAGGTCATATTTTTCCCTCTCTCCTTCTCCTCATTTTATTTCTTACACAGGGACTCCAAATCCTGTTTACTCCTGCTGTGAGGCCTCTTACTGGCTCCAGCCATTTGACATCGGGTGGGCGGTCCCCCGTCAGGGATTGCTAGAAAAGTCTGCCATGTGGCTCGATGCCAGATGGCGCCAGTCCTGTATGTAATGACCTACTGAAGGAACCTCTCTCAAAGATCTACTGTTACGGTAAGTTCCTAAGTAACCGTACTTTTTTTCCTCTGGGGGATGTGAGAACCTCCTTGGTTCCCCATCCTTTATGGTAGCTGGGTCTCTGGCAGGTGAACTGAGGTGTTGCCGGGGGACTGCCCCCTTTATGCCATGGGTGATGTCAAGGGTAGGGCCTATGTCGGGGGGGCAGTCCCTCTTCTTAGACTGCTAGCTGGAAATAATGGAGAGAGGGAGAACGCTAATACCTGGTGTCCTCCCTAGTGGACCTAAACTATTTATCGACTGCATCTGCTGCCACCCTTTTTGTTCGTGAGGGTTAAGATTCCCCCTCCTTTTTTGGGGATACCCAGCTCTTGGGCTAGGCCTCTAAGCTTCCAAAAAAAAAGGGGTTGGGAGAAAGCAGGGTCACTTTCTTGACAAGAGGGCAAGCTGGTCAAATTAAGTTGGTTTGGTCCACTGAGAATGGTGTAGGGGAGTATGTTGCATACTTAAGTTCATATCCTCTCCTTTTACTGTCCCTTTGGGCTCCCTTGCCCACTCCCCACCCTTGTTTCTCTTATCTAGTTTCCTCTCGAACAAGCAGAACTGAGGGAGTGGAAGGGACGGCGTTGGTTACCGGTCAACCCGCGAGCGCCATGCAATACGTCGGCCTCGAGGGTGGCGCCATCCCCGACGTCCTCCCTCCCTCTTAAAGCAGTTAAGCTTTTTCTTAAAGCAAAGCTTCTCGTGGGGTCCTGTACGTTTGGCTTGAACCCACCAGTAATGAAGGGTGAAGATTTACAGGAAAATCAAGAATAATGGTAGGCATGTAATTTACGTTTTTAGCTTATCGCTGCTTTTATTTTCTCTAGCATAGAATTCTGTTGTATATCTGGAAAAGCTCTCAGGTTTTCTTTTTCCTTTGTTTATCATCCCCATTGGTGGGGTGGGCACCGCCTATCTCCACAGGCACTTGTACTGGCCAGATACAGTCCAGCCCAAATGTTTTTCTTCTACGAAGTCCAAGCACCTCTGGCCATAAGACCAAAGAGTGATACTCTGTAAAGAATATAATAAGATCAAGAGTTACAGTAACATTCCTTTTTTTTTTCCTTCTCTATTATTATCCTGTCAGAGAAGGTATAGACATTCTTAGCTCATGGTTAATAATCTAAATTTGGTCTAAGGGAAGTTCAGCCATACATCACGTCACGATAACCCTCTACCCTAGTTGATGCCTATAGCCAAGCCTTACACAATCTGTTTTTTTAACATATTAGATAAAAGGGAATTACTGCAGACAGCTCTCCAGTTTGAAAAGGAATGAATAATAATTTATTTTCTATTTACGAACTGGAGAATCCTTACCAGAAAGATTTGGAGACAAAGTAGCCAACTGTGTTGTAATAATTTAATATCAGTTTTATGCTGCTAAATAACGGATGCTGTATGATGCATAAACTGAAAATAAAAAGTTTAAAAAAAAAAAATCTAAATTTGGAGCATGGGCGTGGCCAGAGAAAATTCCAAATAGTTTTGGTACTCTTTGTTCAGACACACTAGCAGACCCAAGGCGCTACCAATATATATGATGCTGTGTTATAATTTCAATCATGTTTCATAGCAATAAAATGTTATGACTGTAAAATGTCAGGATTTATCATCATAATGGTATGTTCAAACAACATGAAGTCTTGCTGTATTCTGACTATTGTAGTGATATCCAACCTTTGAACTGCCCCGGAGAGGAAAGAGTTAACTTTCCATGCAAGACATGGAACGCTGAGCTCGAGCTCGGTTGAGACTCTGTTGTTGTTTGAACCCAAACCGACAGATTCTTTACTCCGCCTCACTGAACAGTCGCTTCAGTCTCTGTCTGTGGTACCGTGAGTACTAGATAGGTTTATTATTAGTTTCTGTGTGGAACTTTAAACATCGGATCGGTTCGGTTTGAACCGATCAGGATTTAAAAAAAAAAAAAAAAAGTTTGTTCTGCTTTTTAGAGTGGTAACGGTCCTTATCGGTTCTAAAAAGCCAGTTCATACGTTTTCCACCACCATAACGTCAGGAACCGATAGGGGTGTCTTGCTCATGGATTGCCAAAAGGTAAGTCTGTTAGGGACTGGCCATGTCTGAGAAACCCAAGAGAACACCGGCCCACTGGGTTTCAATGATTGTAGTGTGTGTGGGGAAGCCTTTGCTAAGGCTGACCCCACACCACCTGTGCTTATTGTCTGGGGTTTAACCACCCTCGATTCAGACTGCCAGATTTGTTTTCCCACAGCTACCCTGGAAAGAGAGTAGGTAGGCTGAGGAAAGGGAGGCCGAGAGTCCGCTGACCCGGATGGCCAGCCGGTTCGGTTCCAACCAAACCAGAAGGTGTCCTCTGACCAGGGCGAAACTTCTTGACAAAGGAGAACCGACTCTGAAGTCGGTTCCAGTTAAAAAGAAAAGAAGGATAAGTCAGCGGTTCGGATCACAAGTTCCTTCTCCGACCGCTGATAAATAATAGCGATAAGGATTGTTCAATCGCTAACTTTGGTTCCGACGAACCCGGCACCATCGGTTAGGGGCTCGGTTCGTCGGTTCACCCGTTCCAGATTATAATTTAGAAGATTTTATGAACCGGAGGAGGAGGAGGGAGAGTATGAGGATATTGATGGTGATTATGAAAGTCTGGATGTGCCCATATTGACCTGACATCTCCCAGACAGACCTTCAGGTGTTTCTCCTCCTAGGCTTTCTGAGTCCCCTTCCCACTTTATGTTTTACAAAAAAGTGGCTGAAACTCTCCAGGTTCCTATGGAGAAAGCAGTAGAGGATCAGGAGGAGCCTGATTATGTTGAGATGATGGACATCCCAGAGCACAGGAGACTGTCTATTCCCCTCCATAAGTCTTTTGGGAAACAGACATTTAAAAATTTAAAAACTCCTAATTCCATACCTCCTGTGGACAGAAGAATGGACAAGAGGTATACTCTTTCAGGCTCAGATACGGAGTTCCTTTCCCAGCAATGCAGCCATGTTGGGGTACTGCAGGCTGCTGCCTGTGATAAGGCAACTATACCCTTGGCTTCACACCCCCCAGATAAGGACTCCAGGAGGATTGATGCCATGGCAAATAAACAGTACATGGCAGCATCTTTGGGACTCAGGCAGGCTAATTATATGGCCTACACAGCTAGATACCAGAAGTCTAGATGGGACACTGTGATGGCTCTAGCTAAACAGGTCCCTGACCAGCTGGCCAAGGAGCTGGAGCAGGTGGCTGCAGATGGTATTGAGGCATCCAAGGTGCAATTTCATGCTGCAGTGGACTCCAATGATGTTTCATCTAGAGTCATGGCTACATCTGTGGCCCTTCGTAGGATGGCTTGGCTCAGATATACTAGCCTGTCACAGGATACCCAGACTAAGGCCATGGATTTTCCTGTTATTGGTAATTCTCTGTTTGGGGAGCAGACAGAGAACTACATGAAGAAAATGGATGAGTACAGGACCACCTGTAGGAGTGCTCAGGCCAAGGAAAGGCAAGCCACTCCCCAGAGGCAGCATTCCAGGGGCAGGGGCAGGCCTTTTCATAGGCCTTTCTACCAAGCCCAGGCCTCCTCTTCCGCCTTTGCTCAGAGGGGGTTCTTCAGAGGGAGAGGCAGACGGGATATAAGCAGGCCTGCTACCACCCGTCAGCCTAGGATGTCTTTAACATCAGACAAATGGGTCCTGGAAGTAGTAAGCCAGGGACTGGTTCTCAGCTTCAAACAATTTCCCAAGATGAGAACCAGATCCTTTCCACCTGAAAATCCTTCAGAGGCCCTTGCCCTAGAGGCAGAGGTCTCTTCCCTCTTGGCTCTCAGAGCCATAGAAAGGGTTCCACCCCTACACAGGGGAAAAGGACTGTACTCCAGGTACTTCCTAACCCCCAAAAATACAGGAGAATGGCGGCCCATCCGGGATCTCAGATATTTAAACAAGCACCTTTTAAAGCCAAAGTTCAAAATGGTGACTCTGGGAATAATTCTACCCTCTCTAAGGCCAGGGGACTGGCTAGTCTCCCTGGACCTCAAGGATGCCTATTTCCACATTCTCATCAGATGCTCCCACAGAAAGTACCTTAGGTTCAAGTTGCCCTCAGGCCACTATCAATTCAGAGCAATGCCCTTTGGCCTAACATCAGCTCCAAGGGTGTTCACAAAATGCCTGGCAGTAGTGGTTGCTTTCCTAAGGAGAAAAAAGATCTCCATCTTTCCATACCTGGACAACTGGCTCATAGTGGGTCAGTCTCCAGACCAAGTCAAGTCACACCTACAGATAACTCAGCAACTGCTCACTTCTCTAGGATTCCTCCTAAATCTTTCAAAGTCAGCTCCTCACCTTCATAGGGGCGGAGCTGGATACAATAAGGGCACGAGCCTTCCTTCCCCTGGACAGGGCAAGGACCCTTGTGACACTGGCCTCTTCATTCACCCTTCAGGTGTCTCGACCAGCAAGGCATTTTCTGCAGCTCCTGGGCCACATGGCTGCCTCTGCGGCAGTGGTCCAAGGCGCAAGATTTCAGATGAGGGACATTCAGTTCCACTTAAGAGCCTTCTGGTCCCAGACAAAGGATTCTCTGACCAAGCTAATCCCAGTGACTCGAACCCTGATCCAGGCTTTGCAATGGTGGCAGGATCAGGACAACCTAAGGCAAGGAGTTCCCTTTGTCACTCAATCTCATTCTCTAATCCTTACCACAGATGCCTCCCTCTTGGGCTGGGGAGCCCACTTGGGGGATCTGACCACCCAAGGGTTGTGGTCACCTCAAGAATCTCTGCTTCACATCAATCTCTTAGAACTCAGAGCAGTGTTTCTAGCACTTCAAGTTTTGTCCAAGTCTGTTCAGAACAAACTAGTTCAGATCAGGACAGACAATACCACCACAATGTGGTACATCAACAAGCAAGGGGGCACTCGGTCTACGGCCTTGTGCACAGAAGCAATGAAGTTGTGGTCTCTGGCCTATTCCCTGAATACCTCTCTGATAGCAGTGCATCTCCCAGGGAAGGACAATGTCCTGGCAGATGCTCTCAGCAGGATATCTCAGGGCCATCACGAATGGTCCCTGGATCCCCTAATTTTGAAGGTGATCTTCTCCAGATGGGGCACTCCACAGATAGATCTTTTTGCAGCCCCAGACAATCACCAACTTCTTCTTTTTTGCTGCAGACCCCCAGTGTTGGGCTCAGTCCCCCTGGATGCTCTAGTTCTCAATTGGGAAGGGAAATTCTGTATGCTCTCCCCCCTTCCCTCTCCTGTGCAAGGTACTAGTCAAAATCAGGTCTCAACCCTGCAAAGTGATTCTGATTGCTCCAGACTAGACCAGACAGCCCTGGTACCCTCTCTTGCTGTCCTTAGCAGTCCACCTTCCCCTGTCTCTTCCCAGGAATTACAACCTGTTAACATGTTCTCAGGGGAGGGTTTGGTATCCGAATCTCAAATCTCTCAATCTCAAGGCCTGGCTCTTGAAGAGTTAGAGTTTGCTGATTTGCATCTCTCTCCAGGTGTTCTGGATATTCTAAAGGCTTCTCAAAAGCCTTCCACCAGAAAGACTTACAACTCCAAATGGAAAAGGTTTACTATTTGGTGCTATGGTAAGCATATTTCTCCAGAGTCGGCTGGGTTGCCTACAGTCCTGGACTATATGGTTCATCTCAATAGCTTGGGACTCAGACCAGCTACATAGAGTGCTTCTGGCAGCTGTCTCTGCCTTCTTGTCACAACAGGCAAACCCTCTTCCCTTTCAGCTCATCCTGTATTCTGTAAATTCTTCAAGGGATTGCTGCATACCAATCCTCCCTTCAGGGACCCTGCCCTGCTTGGGACCTTAATGTTTGCATTGCTCAGCTTATGCAACCCCTTTGAGCCTTTGTCCTCAGCAGAGCTTAAGTACTTGACTTGGAAAACTGTGTTCTTGGTAGCCATTACTTCTGCCAGGCGCATAAGTGAGTTAAAGGCCCTGTCAATGGGCCTGATTTTATCTCTTTCCATAGAGATAAGGTGGTCCTCAGGACTAATAGGAAGATCTTCCTTGTCAATCTTCACCATTCATTACTTCCTGGATTTCTAAGCGGAGGCGGCGCTTTCCGTCCGCGAGGCTTTTTTTTTTTTTTTTTAAAGTTGCTACTTCGCCCGCCCTCGAGAGAGGCGGCGTCATGCAGCGAGGCGGCCGTGTGTGACCGACTCCTCCTCAACTCAGTTCTGTTTCTCCCGCGTCGAGGCAGCACCTGTTCCGGTAGCTAACCGAAAAGTCGTATCCGACTCCTTTTTCTACACTCGGCGCCTACGGTAAGACTGTTCCTTTCTTTCCTTTATACGGCCCGGGTGTATTTCCGACTATGTTTAATCTTGTTTATTTCAGCGTTTTGTCCGGTTCTGGGCGAAAGCGTTCTTCTAAGGCAGGCACGTGCCCCTATCGTCGGTGCTCCTGCGGCCGGCATTTCTCCGTCTCGGACCGGCGCCAGCGTCTGTCTTCGTTGCCTGGGACCAACCATAATATGGATTAGATGCGGCGCTTGTTTCTCGATGGACTGTCGCGCCCTCGATTCGCATTACAGAGCTTTCGGCAAGGCCCCGCCGACTTCGGGAGGCGGCGTCGCTCGCGGGAATCTCGGGGCGAGATCGCCAGGCCTTTCCCGGGTCCCCTCCCAGGCCTATCACGGTCCGAGGAGGAGGGTCTCCTCTTCCCTTCTTGCCGAGGATGCCCTTCGCGGTGTTGGAGGGCGTCGTAGCCCTCCCGGGGCGCCGGCGCTGACACCGCCTCGGCAGTCACCTCTTCAGTGCAAGCTCCCCGATAGCCGAGGCCTTGGCAGGCCGGCTCGGGTGGACCCTCGGCCGTCGCCTCGCCAGGCGCCGTTCGGATCGGCGCCGTTAAGTGCCGGTGATGGCGCCCGTTCAATGCCGTTTCAGATCCTGGCGCCGCTTGCGGTGCGGTGATCGGGCCGGTGCCGTTCAGCAGTACCGCTTTGAATCCGGCGCGGTGATCAGGGGCGGCGCCGTTGGCGGTGCCGTTTTAGCCTCGGCGCCGTTCGCGGTGCCGATGAGCCTGGCGGCGCCACCGATGGTGCCGCTTCGCCTCCCGACGCCACCGGCGTCGGCGGCCTTCCCCCTCCTCCGGGCAGTGCCGGGTCTGCCGGAGCCGCTGGGGGTGTGGGGTTGGGCCTTCATGCTGCCGGCGTGCTGGGGGCGAGCGGCGTCGCACTCGGCCCCGTGGCCTCGGGGACCCCTGGGGTGGCCAGCATCGAGGTCCTGCTGGTCTCGTCCTCCTGGGAGGCGATGGCTCAGTGTGGACCCATCCTGGCACCCCATTCTCCGGAATCTGGGTCCTCGGTGGCTGGGGTACCAGGCGGGCGCCATGGTCCCTCCCTCTGTCCCCCTTGCCGTCGTCTCCTGAGGGTTCCTCGGCTGGGGGTGGCCGAGAGTCCCGGGGGGCAGACGTGGGGGTGACGGAGGGGGAGGCTCCCCTCTCTGGAGGTCCGGTGACAGCTACCCCCCGGGGTGCTGTTACCTCCTCTGGGGTTAGGGGAACGTTGCAGTCGGGGAGGAGGGCCCTCTCGGAATCCGAGGGGTTGAGGGGCAGGCGTCCTGCTGCTCGGTCTTCTTTGGCCACCTCAGGGGGTGGCCAGGAGCCGTGGCAGAGCCCCCCCTCCCCAGGGTTCTAGGGTGTCCTCTGGCGGCGTTTGTGCGGACTGCCCTTCTGGATCCATGCAGTCCCGGCGTCGTCACAGGGGAGTTTCTCCCCCAGGGCTCTTCCAGGTTCGCTTCCCCAGAGTTCCGTTCTGCGGCCTGGTTTGATATCTGGGATCCCTCCTACTAGAGCTCCCTTCCCCGGATTCCAGAGCCCTCGCAGAGAGCAGTTGCCTCCTCAGAGGTGCCCCTCTCCCATCTCTCTGCCTTCTCCACCCCCGCTCCCAGGCCATGTCGGTCCTACAGGTCCGTTATCCTGGGAGCAGTTCAGGGGTTCTGCGCCGGCCTTCCCCTCATATGTTAGTTACATGCATGAGCGGGTCTTTCGACTCTCCCCACCGCCAGGAATCCTCTGGACATTCAGTTCCCCATCATCCTCGTCTCCCTCCTCTGAGGAGAGAACCCCTAGCTCATCTGTCCTCCGATGCTGATTTCACAGAATATCAGTTTCCTCTCGAGGATGGTGGGGATCTTCGGATTTCCTACGTTGGAGAGACAATACCGAGCAAGTGTGCGGTGAATTCTGTGGTGAATTCAGTGCCCAGCATCTGGTGGTACCTTCCTGGCCTATCCCCTTCCAGGAGGCGTCTATCCGGTCCTGGCAGTTCCTGCCGTTTCTTCCCCAGCCGCGGACTGCCAGCGTGGGTATTGTGCCCCTCTGAGTCTCTAGGTTCCTTCCCAACCCGTCCTCAGGTTTGGTATACCTGGATACTCCTTCTGGGCGCCGTTGCCTGGCGCGACCGCCACCGTTGGACTCTCTCCAGTTCGAGCCGTTGAGGCGAAGAGTATTCTCTTCTTCGCGTGCGAGTGCATGTATTGCATCATCAGGCTCACCACGCTGCCTACAACCGCATCTGTGGTCGATGATGTCCCAGCTGCTGGCATCTATGTCTGACATGGAGCAAACTAGACAAGCCGTTGCCCTCTCCGCGGTAGGCCTGGAGCTGGCAAGACACCAAGCAAGGGCATCTTATGACGCCAATGAGGTGGCTTCCAGGCTTGCGGGGACAGCGATCTGCATCAGGTGGCGGCATGGCCGTCTCTCCAGGTTGTCACCCTGGCCCAGCGTGAGGGTGATCGTTCCGCCTTCCGGGGACCGTCTTTTCTCATCCAGAGCTAGGAGACTTTTACAGGGCTCCCTCCGTCTCCTCGTCCTCGGAGGCACCTCCTAGCTCTTCTCCCATTTAGGCTTTCTGAATAAGCCAGGGTCTTCTCCTTCTGTTTCTCACCAGCAGAGGCTGGGGGTCTTTTCCCTCAGGGGTATGGCCTCTTCCCCTCCTGGGGAAGAGGAGCTTGGTATCCACCCAGGAGTAATGAATGGTGAAGATTGACAAGGAAGATAGGAAAGTACATTACCTACCGTAATTCTTGATCTTCTCTTGTATCTTCACCATTCATTACTACACCCTCCCACCATCCCTCAGTGGCCTCTTCCTGTGGCTTCTCCACCTCCGCCTCTTCCTCTCTCTCTGCATTATATAAAATATAGGGAAAATTGCTTCATTTTCCAAAAAAAAAAAAATCTTCTTTGGGGGAGGGGTTTAAAATCCAGAAAAATTATTTACTCTAAGATTCATGGGCCATCTCGCGGATTGCATTGGCGATCAGACTGCACAACTATCTCTTGCTATTCTTATGGCAAGATACCTCTGGGGTTGTTTGGCCTGGCTCAGGCTATTCAGTTTTGATCCTGCAATCCCGTGTTCAAAGTAGTGCCCTGAAATCTAATCCCCCCTCTATTCTTGCCTTGCAGAGCAGAGAGCGAAATACGTCTGTTCTTTCTCTTCTAAAAAAAAAAAAAAAAATGCTGAGGAAACTCTCTCCGACTGCTATAGGCATCTTGGTATCTGGGTCATGCATCTAGTTAAAAAAAAAAACATTTTTTATCTGTAAAAAAAAAAAAGAAAAGGAGAAATCAAACAAGAAGGCAAATGAGAAGGTAGGCTATCCTTCTCGCTGTTTTGCTAAGTGGTTTCTCCCTTTAAGTGTCCTGGACAATTTTTACAGTAGAGCTCTGCTGACCATATCCAATCTTAGCCAGCCTAAGCCTTGGCCGGCCTTAGCCAGTCAGTCTGAGTCCCGTTTCTATCTTGGAGCGCCTGAAAGGCTTACATTTTCCATTTCTAAACCCCTGAGCAGCGCTCTCATGCTGTTGGGGTTTTATTCTTCCCTCCTCGGCTGTCCTCCAGTTAAAGGCCTTCCGCGGCCAGGAGCCCGAGGTGGGTGTCAAGAACAATGGCATGTTAAAGATGAGGACTATGCCCTCCTGAGTCTGTCTAGCGGGTTCGGTGAACCTTCTCTTCAGCTCTATCTCCGGGGATTCTTGCTTCCCCTTTAGTCGAGCCTTCAGCTACAAGCTAACTATTCTCGTTGGGCATTCTGGTCCCTTCAACATCCCATCTCTCTCTTCTCTTTCTTCTTCTTCTTCTTCTATTTTCTCATTTCCTTACTCATCTCTCCTCCTAGAGTCGCCCAGGTAAGGAGGCCCTGCACTCCCTAGGCTAGGGATGTTCTTATCTCCTCTGTTCTTCCTCCATCGGCTTATTCCTTTTTCAGTTCATTCTTCCTTGCTTTGCTATCCCTCGGCTATCTTGCCTCGCTATCTATATTTTCTGCTTTCATTTTTGCCTCTCCGGCTCACAGAACTGAGTTGGAGGAGGAGTCGGTCGCTACTAGGCCGCCCCTCGCATTAAACTCGAGGGGCGGGGCCGTTAGGCAACTTTTAAAAAAAAAAGCTCCCGTGGCGGGTGGCGCCTCCGGCTTACACCCAGTAAGTAATGAATGGTGAAGATACAAGAGAAGATCAAGAATTACGGTAGGTGCAGTAATTTTCCTTTTTGCCTAAGGTGGTTTCAGATTTCCACCTTAATCAGTCTATGTCTCTTCCTGTTTTCTTCACTGACCACTCCTCCTCTGGGGAAGGAGGCTACATAGCCTGGATGTAAAAAGGGCCCTTAAGCTACTACAGAGCGCACCAGGGGTCCAGGTTTGACTCCCTCAATTGTTCCTCACTTATGATGAGGTTGGTGAGGAAAACCTGCCACTAAGAGATCTATTGCCAGGTGGATTGTCTCTTGTATACAATTCTGCAATGAACAATTGGGTAGAATCCCACCCTCAGGCCTGAGGGCTCACTGTACTAGAGGTACAGCTGCTTCCCTGGCTGCTGCCAGGAATATTCCTATCTTAGAGATTTGTCAAGCAGCCACCTGGAAAACAGTACATACTTTCACCAAGCATTACTCTCTGGATATCCAGCCTAGGAGTGATGCTCGGTTTGGCACAGCAGTGCTTCAGAGCGCCTGTTCCCAAAGTAGGTTCTGTCCCTCCTCCATGGAGGTACTGCTTGGTAGTCTGCAATAGTCAGAATACAGCAAGGCTTCATGTTGTTTGAAGAAAAAATTACTCACCTTAGTAATGTTTCTTCTAATGAAGTCTTGCTGTATTCTAGCCTCCTCCCCTCTCAGAACCTGGGTTTTGGGATGTGGGTGGGCAGGAACAGTGTTGGCACCCTAGAGGTGCCCCCTTTTTCTCACCCTCTTATTTTGGGTGTGTGTTGTGTTTTGTTTTTTGGGTTTCCTGACTTGAGTCTTTGCCTTGGAACGAAAATATTTTTATTAAATTTAGTTGCCAGTTGGCTAGTGTGAGTTTACAGTTTCCACACAGGACGCCCAGTGAGTATAGCTCGTAAAGATCTGGCGGTTTGGGTTCAAACAACAACAGACAGAGTCTCAACCGAGCTCGAGCTCAGCGTTCCATGCCTTGCATGGAAAGTTAACTCTTTCCTCTCCGGGGCAGTTCAAAGGTTGGATGTCACTGCAATAGTCAGAATACAGCAAGACTCCATTAGAAGAAACAACATTACTAAGGTGAGTAATTTTTTGTTATGGCAGCCTTAATTTTCAGTAAAATCCTGTTCTGCAGGCATGATTAGTATTTTTACTGGTAAAATGTCAGACTGTGACTGGCAGTCCCACTCCTGCTTCCCACGTTTTTATCCTTGTGGTTCCTCTTGTCCCCCTCTCTGAAGACGAGGTCTTCCTTCAGGTGGGGGAGGGGAAACAAACAGATGCATTCATAATTGACACCAATGCCATTCCGCAATGGACCAGCAGATTGGGGGGGGGCTAGAATGCTGGCAGCCTACATCCTCCTCTTTCTTCTGCAGTGCACCTAGTTGTCAGCTGGCTTATGTGAGAGATTATGGGAATCGTGCAGGAACCCGGCTCTCTCAGATATCATTAGAATGCGCTGCTGTCACATTTCAGCGCCAGCCTTACTACTGGCAGTTTTTTAAAAAACTGGCTTTTTGGCTTACTTTTGGAAGCACCAGGCTTTGTGCTCATGCTTGCATAGACAAATTACATAACTATGATAGACTTGAGATTTTTTTTTTTTACATTGCAGGGATTTACACTGGGGTAATGTGCTTGTAAAGTCCACCAGCCTCAAAGAAGTAAAATACACCTTGTATGGAACAGAACACAGGATTTCGACCCATGGGGTTCAGACAAGCATTATTGACTATACACTTTCCAGGCTGGAGAAAGGTAGGTGGGGAAAAAAGCATGTGTTGTATGCCCCTGTCCAAATAATAATTGTAGCACATATGTTACATTTTACGCACTTGAATAGTTATCTTTCTAGAGTCAGTCTTCCCCAGAGAGCCACAGTCTTCGGTCTTGGGGCCGTATGTACTAGGACACAGAAGTTAAAACGTTTGGGGCAAGCATGCATATAGTGCCATGTGCACCAATAGCATAAATAGTGGTTCAGGCCCCAACCGCCTCAGTTGCCCCCAGTATCAAGAGCACACCGAGTCAACGGAATGACAGAATTTCAGGTTCACCAACGTAAGCCTCTTAGTTTTTAATTCATGGTTATTCTGACTGTATGCCTTTTTTGTTGTTGTTTTGGGTTGTTTTTGTTTGTTTCTCTGCACAGACTACTTGATTTATTGAGCTGATCTTGCTGCTGTTACAGTTTGCGTCAGTTTCCTATAGCCCTCCCTTGGTTGACGGTGAGTGCATTCGCTGACCATGATGTCAGATAGGGTGCCTAAAAAGATTAGTTGTTTTGGAACACCACTCTTCTGGGCATTTATCTCAGTACCAAACAGCCTTACACCGAGGAGGCTAGGCAGTTAACTAGCTATCACTTAGGTATTGGTTCTGCTTTTGCAGCTTTCTGTGACTGTTTGCTGCTTCATGCACTGTTTTGTGTCTCTTCCCGAGTCCTTCTCTTTGGGGGATGACTTGATCATGACTTCCCTATGGGGGTATCCTTTCCTTTGTAACACCTGTTGCACTGCCTGTGATTTTTTTTTTTCTAGCATGGCCTCCCTTGGGCAACCTTCTCTAACCTCTTGTTGGCAGCTTGATATCATTGGCTCTTTACAGTTGTAACTCCCTGTGTCATTTGCTTTCAGGTTGACACTTCTAGGTTTTGTCCTACGCACATCCTCCCATTGAAACGCTCCTTAGACAGTCACCTGCCTCTCTTAGGGGGTTTTATTTGGAGCAGTTCTTAACTGGGAGCAAAGTATAGCAGCCAGCAGTTATTTGGGATCTTAGTCTGGTGCTCAGAAGTCCCCTCGGTGATTGTAGCATTCATACGAACATATGAAATTTGCCAGCAGATAAAGGCCTAGAGGTCTATCAGGTCTGCTCGAATGTGCAGCTAGCACCCCTTATTCTGCAGCTGACCCTCCCTTCCACCCTTCCCCTTCATTAACCCTCCCCCTTGTCCTGTCCCATCCTCGTTTGAAGCAGTCCACTGTTCTACTGCATACCTCTTCTGCAGGTAATGCATTCCACCCAGCCACCACCCTTTCTGTAAAAAAGTGTCTCCTTATCTCCCTCCTGAACCTTCCTCTCTCCAGTCTCTATCATGGCCCCTGGTGGCCCTCCCCTTCCTTACTTTGAACAGCCCCTCTGTACCCGTCTTGTTTATTCCTTTCATGTATTTAAAGGTTTCAATCATGTCACCCCATCTCTCCTCTCCTCCAGTGAGTACATGCTCAACTCCTTCAACCTCTTCTCGTATGATAAGTCCCCCAGCCCCTTGATCATCTTTGTCGCCCTGCGCTGCACCCCCTCCAGTAACTTAATGTCCCTCTTCAGATACGGACGCCAGTACTGCACGCAGTACTCCAGGTGTGGTCCAACTAATGACCTATACAGTGGCAGAATCCCCTCCTCAAGGATATACCCCTTGCAATACAACCCAGCATTTTGTTGGCCTTTGCAGCTGCCTTTCTACATTGTGCCGAGTTGTTCATTGACCCTGTAATGAGCACACCCAGATCCTTCTCCTCCTCTGTCTGGGCCAGCTGCACTCCCCCTAGCTGGTAACTCCTCCTTGGGTTCTTCATCCCAAAATGCAGCACCTTGCACTTTTTGGCATTAAAACCCAGTTGCCAGGTGTCTGACCAGGTTTCAAGCTTTGCCAGATCATCCTGCAACCCCTGCCATCCCCCTAGGTCATCCACCACTGCGCCAACCTTAGTATCATCAGCAAACAGACTGAATACCTCAGAACCACAGAATACCTCGATTGCAATCCTCCCATTGATTTCGGCTGATGTGGTCATACATTGGTCCTTTGTTCCTTCTTCATGGTGCCTTAGTTGATGTCATAACTAATATTAGTGTTTTATTTAGTGTACAGTGCTATTTCACTAATTACTTTTAATGTGCTAGATGCCTTTGAACTCTGAGTCTGCAGCTGTTAGTCCTCAGAACTGCCCTTTAAGGAATTCCTTGCCATTCGTTAGAGTGCGTCTCTCCTCTGGGAAGCAAATCATTCACATCCGAGTTCAGAGCAATAGTAGTTTAAATCTTCCCTATAATTCCCTTTTGTGGAACTCCCATTTCAGATTTCTGTGTTTATATTGAGGTTTGGTAGAACTTCTCTCGACTTCCTCCTCCTTCAGGGTTAAATTTTTTCTTTCCTACTTGTCAGTGTGCCTGAATAGTCATATGGAGATAGTATTATCGTCAGACATTTGGGGCCATCTTGGACTTTAAATGACAATAAATCACCTTTTTTGCCAGTATTTCCAAAATCCAGCTTCATGGAGAGGTAAAGGAAAGGCTGCTGTTTACATTGATGCCAAAACTGCATTTATATCATTTTTTTTTTTTTTTTTCCCATCTACATTTTCTCCCCTGGGGCACCAGAGCAGGCTAGCTTCGGTCTCCTTCCACGAGGAGATTCCTTCAGCCCTGTCCATATCGGGGGCTTCATGTGCCTCCCTGTGTGCTCCTTTTTCCATTTTCTCCTGTGACTGCTCCTCAACTCCCCAGTGCGAGGACGGAACGTGCACATGGAGGCGCATACGTCGCCTTAGCGAAGACGGCACCCCCGACGCCTTCACCACCAACCCTCCACATAGTGGCAGTCGAAGGCCGGGTAGGCTAATCTGGGAGAGGAGAGTTGCTGGCTGGCAGCTCAATCCTCACCCAGCCCCTCGCCACTGAAACGCAGGTCGCCGGCGTGGTAGGAGGTAAGGCAAGGATGCCTCAGCTCTCCACGCCACCTGGCCGGCTCTGTATTTATATAATTAACATAAATATCATTTCATACCATTTAAAAAAATGTAAAACAGTCTTCCTTTTAAAAAAACACCTTGTCTGATCCTTAAAGTGGTCAATGAACATGTAGCATAGTTACATAATTGAGCGAAATGCCAAGAGCTCCACTGCACTCTACAGTGCTAAATTTGCACTTGTTATATACCCTTTTTAACATAAGTTTCACCCCCAAAAAATCAAAATCATGACTTAACACATGTATTCATTTTTTCATTACACATGTTTGGCTGTGATTTTGTTTTATTTTTTGTTTGTTTTCTCCCCCCATAAACCTGCTGAAAATGTCCTCTTTTCTTAATCGCACTTCCTCTGTACAGTATAGCTTTTGAAATACCTGGTGATCCAGTAGTTATGTCCTCCTGATGATCGCACTGGTCTGGTCCAAATACAGAGTCCTAGGGACGTGGATATGTTGTTCAATCCACACTTTGTGGCAGGTTCCTTGCCGCTTTAAATTCTGCCGGAAGGTCTTCAGGCTGACTCCTCCCACTCACCTAGGTGGTAAAACTCTCGGCACCGCCCCATGACGCCAGATCTTCCTTACTGCTTGGAAGCTCAGGTTCCCTCCTTAGCGCTCTGCTTTTTAGGCCTGGATCCACACTCTTCGGATTTCCCGAATCTAATTTTAAAATTTACAAGACTAAGGTCTTCGTCTTACCTCGCGGCTGCGATGGACACATCGACTCCCGGCTTCCGTCGGTGCCCTTGTGGGTGGAAGATATCCCGGACCGATCCGCACTCCACGTGCGCCTACTGCCTGGGGCTTGGCCACGATTCACAGGCCTGCGAATTGTACAGGTCTTTCTTGGCTTCGGTCTTAGAGGACTGAGCTGCCAGACTACTTCTTGGGCGCCCCGGAAAACAGTACCTGCTGGTCAAGTCTAAGGAGGCCCGTTGGGCGGTGTCCGGAGGCGGCCCAGGCCGCTTCTTCTTCCTCCTCAGCCATGGCATTTATCCTACTCTCCTTGGGCTCCTCCTACACTGCTTCTTTTAAGGAGCTTTGTCAGTCCCTCTCCACTAAGGGAGAAGGGCCATCGGGACATTCCAGTCGGTCAAGAAAGAATGACTCTAAAGGTAAGTCCCTCCATCGACGTTCGTGGGAGCAGGAGAGATCCCCTTCACTGGACCGTTGACTCTCGACTTCGATTGAGGTTGCGGCTATGGCCGCTGGCTTCATGGTGTCACCGTTAGGTCAGCCAGTCAAGACTTCCGTCGACCGGTTCGAGATTTTTCTCTACCCATCGGATGGTTTGTTGACTTGAGAAGCCAACAACCCTTCTTCACCTGTGCACCCAGTGGTTACCAAGGACTTACCTGTGCCGAAGTCCACGGTTAAGGTCCCTTCACCGAAAGAGAGGTGGGTTTCCTCTGTTCCCTCTTTGACCCACCCTTGGAATCCCCGAAGGTCTCTGTCCTCTTCCAGGTCCAGCCGGTCCCGCCGATGTCAGCGGTCTTGGCACCATGGAAAGTGGCGTTGCCGCTCGTCCTCTTCGGAGGATAGGCTCCGGCACAATGAGGACTTGATGTGGCAGCAACTTTTACTGACCGGTAACAAGCCGACTCCGTTGCCTTCTCCAGACAGTAAGTGGCTGTCACCGGAGCAGCCGAAACAACCCCTCGTAGTAGTCAAGGAGCTGGTGCCAGTTGTTCGGCCAAAACCCGCTGCTCCACCCATTGTGGTGGAACCTCCGCCTTCACAACCGGAGACTGGGGCCCCGACCAAGGATTCTCTGTCGGGTCAGGGCTTTTCCCTTAGGTTGTCGGTCACCCTCACTCCCGATCGACCTCGGCAGGTGGAGGGTGGCTCAGGCGCTCGGCAGCTGTTCGCAGACTTCTCGGAGTCTGACGACGACTCCTCCCTGTTCCCCAGGCCGATTGGCCTGGAGTCTGCAGGGGACCAGTTGGTGGACAAGAGCCCATCCTTGTTTTTGGGTATGCTTCGACTCATCTTATAGTCTACTGGGATGCAGCTCGAACCCGTTCAAAAACGGGCCAATTATCCCCTTACGGAGATACTGGACCGAGGGGATTCTCCTACCAAGGCCTTTCCGGTGGCCGAAGCAATTGTTGGCCCGGCTCTGGAGTTGTGGCAGCGGCCAGCATCTTGTCCCGCGCCTTCGGCCGGGATGGCTCGAAAGTACGCGGTCCCCACCGGTTCACTCTCCAGTTTCTCAGAGCACTCCTCTGCGGAGGGTTTAGTGACCGATAGCATTTTCCGGCGTTCCGGGAGCGCCCGGGACATGGGCAAACCACCCGATAAGGAATCCAAAAAGTTGGATCACTCAGGGTGGAAGGTTTACGCTAGCTCAGCCATTCTGATGGCACATTTCTCACACGCCCTTATGGGCTCCCTGGATGAGGTGATTCCTCATCTCCCGACTGACCTTCAGACGAGGGTCATGGAGGTGCAGGATCAGGGAAGGGTGGTGGCTAAACAGCAGCTCCAAACTTCATTGGACATTGGTGACTCTTGTGCCCGGTCAGTAGCGGCCGCAGTGGCCATGCGCCACAGAGCTTGGCTGCGGATCTCCACCTTCACGGCGGACACCCAGCACAAGCTGGCAGATGTTCCATTCCTGGGCACCGACTTGTTCGAGCCCGGAGTGGAAGGCCATCTCCAGAGGATTGAGAAGTCCAATGCCACCTTGGACTCTGTCACGTCTGCCCAGAAGGACAAAGGCCGCCCACAGCAGCGTAAGCCCTTTTGCCCTTCCGCCCCTGCAGCATGTCCGGCCCAGCAACACCAGCATCAAGGCCAGCAGGCTCACACTTGGCGCCCTAAGGCCAAGTCTGCCACTTCCTCTAGTAGGAAGTCTGGAGGCAAGGGTCCAGGAGGTCCCTCAGCGGGCCCTTCCTCCAAGCCTGCCCAGTGACTGGTTGAAGGGTGTCACCCCAACCTCGTCACTCCTCTCCGGGTTCCCCCCGTGGGGGGAAGGCTTCGCCATTTCCTTTCCGCCTGGTCCGCTATCACCACGGACCGCTGGGTGTTGGAGGTGGTAGGAAAGGGCCTGCCTCTGGAGTTCGAGCAGAACCCAACCTTTCGAGCCATCGCCCCTCGGGGAGCCACGGGGTTCGCCGCCTCGCTGTCGGCCCTGAGCCGATATTGCCCTGCTCCTCGAAAAGAGGTGATCAGGAAGGTGGCGGATCCTCCTCCAGACCTGGGGTTTGTGTCCAGGTATTTCCTGGTCCCAAAACGGATGGGGGGCTGGCACCCAATTCTCGACCTTGCTCGACCTGAGCAGGTTCCTAAGGTCTTGGACCTTCAGGATGGTCACTCTGGTTCAGATAATCCCATCCTTGGAACAAGGCGTGTGGTTCTGTTCCCTGGACCTCCAGGACGTGTTCTTTCACATCCCAATCCGTCCGTCTCATCAGAGATTCCTCTGCTTCAGAGCGGAGGGATCCCTTTACGAGTTCCGGGCCATGCGGAGTAGCTCTTTACATAAGGGAAGGAATCAAAGCAACAGAACAAAAGGGAAAACAGGGAGGAGAAGAAGCACTGTGGGTAAATTTGGAGACCGGCAATGGCACCACAATCCACACAGGGGTTGTATACAGACCCCCTTCTCGGGAGGAAATGGACAAGGAAATGATAGAAAGTATACTTAGTATGGCAGAAAAAGGGGAGATATTGCTGATGGACGATCTGAATATGCCAGATGTTAACTGGAGTGCAGTTGCAGCAGCCACTTTGAAGAGTGGGGTTATTATAGATGCCCTACAGGGGCATGCTTTTAGACAACTAGTATTGGAGCCCACCGAGAGGGAGCAATCTTAGACCTGGTTCTCTCAAATGGAGATGAAGAGAGATCACAGATGTAAGTGGGTAGCCATCTGGGAACTAGCGACCATCGAACAGTATGGTTCACAATAAACACAGTAATAGAGTCAAGCCATACAAAGGCAAAAGTACTGGACTTTAGGAGGGCTGACTTTGCCAAAATGGGTGAGTGCCTAAGGAATGCACTAGCAAATGGGCAGGAAGGAGGGGTGGAAGAACAATGGGGAATAATAAAAACTGCCATCACAGAGGCAACAAGCCTTTGTGTGAAGCAAATAAACAAAACTAAACGATGTAAGAAACCACTATGGTTCTCAAAGGAAGTGGCAGTGAAGGTTCAAGAGAAAAAGAAAGCTTTCAGGAAGTACAAGGAATCACAGAAGGAACAGGACAGAGAACTGTATCAGTTAAAGCAAAAGGAAGTGGGAAGGCAGTCAGAACAGCAAGGCCCAAACCGAGGAAAAGATAGCCAACTCAGTTAAGAAGGGATAAAACCTTTTATAGGTACATCAGGAGCCAAGGAAGACCAAGGGAGGGATAGTGAGGCTTAAGAAAGGGGGGGCAGAGGGTGACTGTGAAAAGGCAGAGATACTAAACAACTATTTTTGCTCAGTATTTACAAAGGAAGAGGGGGAGTACCTAAAACAAACAGTAGAAACACTCTGGATACAGAAGTTGATACCAGCCCATTTACAGAAGAAAGGGTTCTGAAAGAACTATTAAAACTGAAGGTGGATAAAGCAATGGGGCCTGATGGGATTCGTCTCAGAATTCTAAAAGAGCTAAGGCTAGAATTAGTGACACCACTGACTACCCTGTTTAACAAATCATGGGAGGATGGGGTGGTACCCGAGGACTGGAGGAGGGCAGATGTGATTCCCCTTCACAAAAGTGGGAGCAAGGCAGAAGCAGGAAACTACAGACCTGTTAGTTTAACCTCAGTGGTAGGGAAAATGATGGAATCACTTCTGAAGGAAAGAATTGTCGAGTATCTAGAGGCCAGAGGGGCACAGGACCCAAGGCAGCATGGATTCACAGAAGGTCATGCCAGACAAATCTGATAGATTTCTTTGACTGGGTGACCAAAGTAGTAGATCAGGGAGGGGCTGTGGACATGGCCTACCTAGACTTTAGCAAGGCATTTGACACAGTCCCACACAAAAGATTAATATATAGGTTAGCTAGCCTGGGAGTGGGTCCCAAGATGACAGCCTAGGTAAAAAATTGGCTGGAGAATAGGACACAGAGAGTAATAGTAAATGGAGTCCACTCTGATGAAAGGGGTTACTAGTGGGCACTGAGGTTCAGTATTAAGATCGGTCCTCTCTTCAATGTCTTTACAAGCTACATTGCAGAGGGACTGGAAGGAAGAGATGTCTCTTGCAGATGACACAAAGATCTGCAACAGAGTTGATGCACAAGGTGGGGTGGAAAGGATGAGAAGGACTTGGCAAGGTTAGAGGAATGGTCAAATGTATGGCAGCTTAGATTCAATGCTAAGAAGTGCAAGGTAATGCACCTGGGAAACAAAACCCAGGGAAGAGTACACAATGGGGGGTGAGATATCAACAACAAAATGGAAAGGGACCTGGGGTAGTCATATCAGATGACCAAAGGTGGGCAAGCAATGTGAGAGGGCAGCAAGGAGGGCTGGGGAATACTGGGATGCATAGGAGAGGCATCACCAGTAGAAAACAGGAAGTTATTATTCCTCTGTACAGACAGCTGGTCAGACCCCATCTGGAGTACTGCGTGCAGTTCTGGAGACCCAGTCTTGCAAAGACATAGACAGGATGGAAGCTGTCCAGGAGGGCAACTAAAATGGTGCAGGGTCTGCACGGAAGACATATGAAGAGAGACTTAAAGAGCTTAATATGTATAGCCTCGAGGAAAGGAGGGAGAGGGGACATGATAGAAACTTTCAAGTACCTCAAGGGAATCAACAAAGTCCAAGAGGGTAGCATCTTTCAAAAAAAGAGGTGTGCAAGAACAAGGGGGCACAATTTGAAGATAGAGGGGGGGCGGTTCAGAGGTAATTTAAGGAAGTATTTTTTCACAGAGAGGGTTGTGGATGCATGGAACGGCCTTCCGGAGGAGGTTGTGGAATCCAGGCATGCATGGGACAGTCATAAGGCAATTCTAGGGGGTGGGGGTAGGAAGAAGTAGGCTGCTAGTTAACTAGGATCTGCAGCTTATCCAGTAGGCAGGGAAATGGGCAGACTGGGTGGGCCAAGCGGTCCTTATCTGCCGTCAAATTCTATGTTTCTATGCCATTCAGCCTCCCCCTAGCTCCCAGGGTCTTCACCAAATGCATGGCAGTGGTGACAGAATTCCTGCGGCGCTGAAGGGTCCGGGTGTACCCCTACCTGGACGACTGGCTGATTGCAGCCCCCTCCAGAGTGGAGGTGGAGCGGTCCAGAGATCTGGCCCTCCAGGTTTGCTCTCAAATTGGCTTCCTCATCAACGAGGCTAAGTCGGAACTCGTGTCAAAGCAGGTGATACATTTCATCGGGGCAGAGCTCGACTCTGTTCGAGCCAGAGTACGGCTCCCGGCGGACAGGGCCGAGGTTCTTTCCTCCTTTGCCCAATCATTTCTGGTTGGGCAATCGCACCCTGCCCAGGACTTCCTGCTCCTCCTGGGCCTCATGGCGGCCTGCACCAGCGTGTTCCATTGGGCCCGCTGGTACATGCGTCCCCTTCAATGGAGACTGATCAGCTAGTGACAGTGACCCAGGGGATGAGGAACGCTCTCCAGTGGTGCACCGTTCCGCCTCTCTGATGGGTTGGGGTGCCCATCTGGGGGAGCACAGAGCGCATGGCCTCTGGTCCTCTCGGGAGTCCCGATACCACATCAACCTGCTGGAGCTTCGAGCTGTTCATCTAGCCTTCACCGCCTTTGCTCCGTTTCTACGGGGTCAAGTGGTTCAGGTCCAGACTGACAATACCAGGACCATGTACTACCTAAACCGCCATGGCGGGACGCGCTCCATGCCTCTGTGCAGGGAAGCTCTCCGCATTTGGTCTCTCGTGCGCAGCCTGGAGGCGGATCTCCTCGCCATTCACGTGGCAGGAGCCTCCAACACCCTGGCTGATGCCCTAAGCCGGATAGGGGCTGCGTCTCACGAGTGGTCTCTCCTGCCAGAGGTAGTACAAGTTCTCTTCTCCCACTGGGGCATGCCTCAGGCGGACCTGTTTGCCTCCAGGGAGAATGCTTAGCTGAGACTGTTTCATGCCCGGCCCCCTCAGCAGGGCTTTCTGCAGGGGATGCCTTCTCTAGGCCGTGGACCCCGGGCCTCTTCTACGCCTTTCCCCCATTTCCCTTGATCCACAAGGTGCTTCTCAAGGCGAGGAGGGACAAGGCGCAGGTGATTCTAGTAGCTGCCGACTGGCCCCGTCAGTTCTGGTATCCAGATCTCCTCAGTCTCAGCTCCAGGCTCCCGAGGCGGCTTCCAGCCCGCCCGGACCTGATCTCAGTCAATCAGGGGAAGGTATTCCTTCCAGACCTTCAATCCCTGCACCTGGTGGCCTGGTTCCTGAGCGGCTAGAGTTCCAGGCCTTGGGTCTTTCCGACGAGGTCCTCAACGTCGTTGAGGCGTCCCGTAAGGAGTCGACCAGAAAATGCTAAGCCTTCAAATGGAAGAGATTTTCCATTTGGTGTCAGAATGAGGGCCTGGTCCTTCCTCCTGTTCCTTGGCAAGCATTCTGGACTACCTGTGGTCCCTTTCTCAGCAGGGGCTTCGATCGACAACCCTTAAGGTGCACCTGGCAGCCATCTCTGCCCGGGCGCATGCCCGGCGGGAAGCAGTCGATTAAGCGCAGAGGTATGTGGTCGGTAGCTTTTTCAAAGGCCTTGATCACATATCCCTCGGATGAGAACCTCCACCTCCGTGGGATTTACTGCTGGTATTGGCTAAGCTCTGGGCAGGCCATTGAACCGATGCACAGGTGTGACATCTCTCACCTGTCGTGGAAGACTGCCTTCTTGGTGGCTGTCACGTCAGCCAGAAGGATGGAAGAGCTCAGGCGCTTTCCATGAGTCTCCTATCTGGTCTTCCACAGGGACAAGGTTATCCTGCTTCCACCGAAATTCCCTTCCGAAGGTGGTGTGGAGTTTCACCTTAACCAGGTGCTGACTCTGCGGTGTTCTACCCAGTCACACCTCGGAGGCGAATATGGGCTCCATACTTTGAACCCTAGAAGAGCGTTCGCTTATTATAAGGAGCGGACGGCTGAAGTTTGCGGAGAGTTTGCCAGCTGTTTGTCACCACACTGAAGCCGCACCTGACAGAACCTGCAGCTAAGCGGACGATAGGCAGGTGGGTCACCTCCTGCATAGATCACTACTAGGTTGGCGGGCATGGAGCCTCCCAGAGGATAAGGCTCATTCTACCTGCCATACCGCTGCATCAGTAGCTGCTTCAAGGGCGTCCTACCAAAAGAAATCTGCAGGGCTGCTACCTGGAAGTCACACATACCTTCATCGCCCTACCACATCGTAGCCTTGAGTCACGGGGATGCTGGTTTTGAGGCCTCGGTTCTAGTCTTTATTCCCTAAGTAGGGGTGTGCATGCCTCCCTCCTCCCGGAAAACTGCTAGGAGTCTGCCAGACAGTGTGGATGAACAACATATACCATTCCTAGAACTCCTGTTACAGGTGAGTAACATGTATTTACAGGTGAGTAACCTGTATTTTGATGCTATTGCTGTTTAATCCACTCGAGAGGGAGCCGTCTTAGACCTGGTACTCTCAAACTGGGATGGTGAGGGGATCTCAGATTTAGAAGTGGGTAGCCATCTGGGAACAAGCGACCGCCAGACAGTGTGGTTCACAATAAACACAGCCATAGAGTCGAGCTATATAGAAGCAAGGGTACTGGACTTTTGGAGGGCTGACTTTGGCAGAATGGGCGTGTGCCTAAGGAATGCACTAGCAAAAGGGCAGTAAGGAGGGGTGGAGGAACAATGAGACAAAATCAGAACTGCCGTCACAGAGGCAACAAGCATTTATGTGAAGCAAATAAACAAAACAAAGCGAAGGAAAAAACACTATGGTTCTCAAAAGAGGTGGCGGGGAAGGTTAGTGAGAAAAAAACAGCATTCACAAAGTATAAGGAATCCCAGAAAGAGCAGGAAAGAACTCTCATCAGTTAAAGCAGAAGGAAACAGGGAAGGCAATTAGAATAGCAAAGGCCCAAACCAAAGAAAAGATAGCAAACTCATTTAAGAAGGGGGTAAAACCTTTTATAAGTACATGACTAGGGAGTTGCTGTGGAGATTGTCTACCTAGACTTTAGCAAGGTATTTGACACTGTCCCACACCAAGGATTAATATGTAAGCTAGACAGCCTGGGAGTGGGTACCAGGGTGGTAGCCTGGGTAAAAAATTGTCTGGACAACGGAACACAGAGGGTAATAGTAAACAGAGTCCACTCCAATGAAAGGGGTTACTAGCGGGGTACTACAGGGTTCAGTACTGGAGCCGGTACTCTTTAATGTCTTTTTAAGTGACATTGCAGAGGGACTGAAAGCAAAAGTATGCCTCTTTGTAGACGACACAAAGATCTGCAACAAGGTTGATACACAAGGGGTGGTGGAAAGGATGAGAAGGGACTTGACGAGGCTGGAAGAATGGTCAAAACTATGGCAGCTTAGATTCAGTGCAAAGAAGTGCAAAGTAATGCACCTAGGAAACAAAAACCCAAGGGATGAGTACACAATGGGGGGTACTAACAACACAAAAATGGAAAGGGACCTGGAAGTAGTCGTATTAGATGACCTAAAGGTAGGCAGGCAATGTGAGAAGGCAGTATGGAGGGCTGGGAGGATACTGAGACGCATAGGGAGAGGCATCAACAATATAAAACAGGAAGTTGTCTTCCCTCTGTACAGACAGTTGGTGAGGCCCCATCTGAAGTACTGCATGCAGTTTTGGAGACTGCCATCTCTGCAAGGACATAAAGCCATCTCTGCAAGGACATAAACAGGCTGGAGGCAGTCCAGAGGAGGGCAACTAAAATGGTGCAGGGTCTGCACTAGCAACCATACGAACAGAGAGACTAAAGAAGCTTAATGTATGTACCCTCGAGGAAAGGTAGGAGGGACATGATAGGTAGAGAAATGGGCAGACTGGGTGGGCCAAGCTGTCCTTATCTGCCGTCAAAGTATGTGTTTCATTAGTGAGTGAAGAAAGACCATGGGATGCATAGGGAGAAGCATCACCAGTAGAAAACAGGAAGTTGTTATCCCTCTGTACAGGCAGTTGGTGAGACCCCATCCGGAATACTGCGTGCAGTTCTCTAGACCCCATCTCCGCAAGGACATAGACAGGATGGAGGCGGTCCAGAGGAGGGCAACTAAAATGGTGCAGGGTCTGCACCAGAAATCATATGAAGAGAGACTAAAGAAGCTTTTATATATACTCTCAAGGAAGGGGGGGTGGATATGTTAGAAACTTTCAAGTACCTCAAGGGAATTCCAAGAGGGCAGCATCTGTCAGAAAAATAGATGTGAAAGAACAAGGGAGCACAGTTTGCAGATAGAGGGGGGACGGCTCAGGGGCAACGTAAGGAAGTACTTTTTCACAGAGAGGGAGGTGGACGCATGGAACGGCCTTCCTGAGGAGGTTGTGGGGTGAAAAAAACAGTGAGGGAATTCAAGAATGCATGGGACAAACATAAGGCAGTTATAGTGGGGGGGGGTAGGAGGAAGTAGGCTGTTGGTTAACTAGGATCTGTAGCTTATCTAATAGTTAGGGAAATGGGCTGACTGAGTGGGCCAAGCGGTCCTTCTAACCCCAGTAATACTCAGGTATTCATAATTTTTGTAGTGTCCCCTTAAGACAGAACTGCCCAGAGAGATGGAATGCTATGCAAATGATGGAATCTTTGCACATGCTATTTTTCAGATGCTGCCTTGAACTAACTGCCCTGGTTCTGAACCCTCAGATTTCACTCTCCACCTGTCGAGACCAGAAGCTCAGAGATCCTCTCCTCATCTGCTAGTCCTGGCGCGATAAAACTTATAAAAATACATAAGTATTATTTGTCCTTTTTCCTTTGCTGCCTTTTGCTAGTGTTTTTGTTTTGCTAAACCACTGATCTTACTTCGAGATACAGCTCTTGCAGCAGGTTACATCCTTAGGACTGAAGCCATCAGGCGTCAGGACCCCACAGAAATTTTCTAGCTAGCAGTCTTCAGCGGGGACCGCCTCCGACGTCGGTCCCACCCCCGACGTCAGGCGTAGTACATAAGGAGGTGGTCCCACCACAATCCCCAGTTCTTTTCCCGCCGTCGACTTCGCAGCATCAGCCTCTCGGTTAGTTTCTAGCGAACGACAACTAGGAGAATTTCAACAGTTCTTTTTCATTGGATTTCATCTGATGTACTCTCCAACTTCCGTGGAGGGCCATTCATCGAAGTGTGCCTGCGGTAGACAGATTCCCTTTAAGGATCCTCACTCGACCTGCGTTCGCTGCCTGGGCCCGGACCACGACACCCAGACCTGCTCCTTCTTCCAGGGCTTTAACAGCCGTACGAGGATCCGCCACCAGAAGGCCCTTCAAGCTTTCCTCCTCGAGGAGAAACTTAAGGCAATGGACCAAGACCCTTCCTCCAGAAGGGAATCTTCAGGGAAGTCCCACAGGCACAGCGAACAGCACTGGGAGAAGGAGAGACCCAGGTCCCCTTCCAGGGCTTCGGACTCCCGTAGCTCCGGCTCCAGGTCGGACAGCTCTCCGGCGAGGGCCCGCTCTCAGCCTCTCCCGGTTCTTGTCAAATCGGCTAGTGGTTCCTCCTCTCTGCAGCCTGTGAAGACCTTCAGGCCTGCATCTTCCACTCCGACTAAGGCCTCGTCCAGGTCTGGGGAGCGCCATAAGTCATCCTCCCGTCATCCGGCCTCCGTCAGGTCTGTCTCCCAACTGCCGCCACCCCAGCGCAAGACTAAGGAGCTGACCTCCGTCAAGCGGACGTCGGACCCGACGTCGGCCAAGGCACATAGGCACTTCAAGGAACCGGCGACCGTCCGTCACCCGTCGCCGGTCAGGCATTCGCCCCCGAGAATGCCGGGGGGGGGCTGGCATCAGCTACCGCAGAAAAGAGGACCACACCACTGCCTACCGACGTCGGTCGGGAGGCATTGTCGGAGAAGGAGTCTACCCAGCCCGAAGACCAGGCGGGTGACCCCGGACCCGTCGAACTCCCACAGGAACCCTCTCCGGAACCAGAGACCCCCAGGGATCCAACGCCCGGTCCCGACGACAGGCCACCGGCGCCCAGTCCATCATCAGGCCTAAATCTGGCAGAAGTGAAGGAGCTCTTCACCTTCTGGTGGGACACCATCAAGAAGGATGTGGTCACCATGCAACCTCCTTCTGACACCTGCACCCCCTCCTCCACCTAGGGGGTCAGCAGGACGGGCATCGTCCCCCAAGGAGCCAGCAGCACCTCCTGGGGCAGATCTTTGGAGAAGAGAAGGCCTCCGTCAAGATCCACTTCAGGGTCACCCAGCCCCAAGAGACCCAGAAGACATCGGTATACCCCGTCCACGGAGGATTCCAGTTCTGACATCTCTGAGTGCTCCAGATCTCCTTCTCCAATCAGCATCCCCTCTCCGGACCCACACGACCTTCCCAGGTCCCCTCCGGATGACCCCTCGTTCTCCGAGATAATGAAGCATATTCAGGAGAACATGGGGTGGGACGCTGAAGAGCTTGACCCCGGAAGACTACGCCTTGCCCACTACATTCGGCAAAAAGACCCAAAGCCTGTGGTAGTACCACCCTTGGTGGACACCTTTGTGGACGTCATCAAGGCTGCGTGAAAGCGTCCACATTTGACCCCGGCAATGCCGAAGAAGGCTGACCGCCTGTACAAGGCCCCAAGGGAGGACTAGTACCTGGCGAACCATCCTCTGGCCGACTCCCTGGTCATTACAACCTCACATGACCGGTCTCAGAAACCGCAGCATTTGAGCATGCAGCCACCGGACCTGGAGTCCAAGCAGTTGGACGTCCTGGGCAGGCGCACGTACGCGGCCGCAGGTCGTTGAATTACCTCACCCACATGGTTCAGTTCCAGAACGCATTGTGGGAGTAGGGACAGGACCTGGCTGAAAAATTGCCAGACGGTAGCCAGAAGGAGGAGCTGTTGCAACTCCTCCGTACGGGTTCAGACGTGGGGACCCAGGTTCTTAGAGCCGCATACGACCCTGCGGACTCTTCGGCCAGAGCTGCGGCCTCAGGCGTGTGTCTCCGGAGACACTCATGTCTCCGGGTTTACATCATGGACGCCCCTTATCATGGCGAAGTTCTGTTTGGTGAAGCCTCGGAGAAGGTGATCACCAAGTTGCAGGAAGCCGGGAAGGCGATTAGATCCGTACATGCTATGTACAGGTCTCGGCTTAGTTCCTTTCGCAGGAACCAGAGTCACTTTCGCAGCCGGATCCAAAGGCAACAACCTCGTTCCGGCCAGCAACAGAGGGGCTTCTTCACCCGAAAAGCCCAGGCCAAGACATCCTCAGGCAGAGGCCAACGAGCCACAAAGTCGGCCCAACCTGCAGGATCCAATGCTGCCACAGCATGACTCCTTCCCGGCCCCACCCCTCCTCAGGATCAACGGGAAATGAAGGTCGGGGGTCGCATCGCGGACCACCTGCCAGGGTGGCGGTCGATCACCACCGACAGATGGGTGCTACAGTTGGTCCAAAGTGGCCATTATATAGAGTTTGTAGACAACCCACCCACAAGGCCTCCTCTGCTTTCCCGCTATTCGGGTCAGCACGCCCTGCTTATACAGCAGGAGGTGCTCACTCTTCTATAGAAGGAAGCTTTGGAGCTTGTTCCAGGGAACCAGAGAGGAACAGGATACTATTCACACTTCTTCCTGGTTCCAAAGAAAACAGGGGACCTCAGCAACCTCAATCTGTCGGTCGTCTACAAGTGCTTCCGCATGGTGACCCTTCCGGGGCTAATCCCCATGCTGAAGAAGGGTGCTTTCTTGGCGTCCCTGGACATGCAGGACGCTTACCTGCACATTCCTATCGCTCAGGCACACAGGAGGTTCCTAGACTTCGAGTTTCTCGGCTGCCATTATCAGTTCCGGGTGCTTCCCTTCGGACTGTCATCAGCACCTCGGGTTTTTACCAAGTGCATGACAGTTGTGGCAGCGTCTCTAAGGAGACAGGGCCACTACGTGTTCCCATACCTGGACGATTGGCTTCTCATGGCCCCTTCCAAGGAGGCACTACTGATAGCTATCCAATGTACCCAGACCCTTTTTCAGTCTCTGGGCATCCTCATCAACTACGAGAAGTCTCTCCTGCTACCGTCCCAGAAACTGTAGTTCATAGGGGCAGTTCTGGACACGTCAAGGAAAAGTCTTTCTTCCGAAGACAGAGCGGAACGCATTCGATCCCTCATAAGGGACCTGTTAGCGAAGAAGACCGTCCCAGCCAGACTGGTCCTTCGCCTGCTCGGACACATGGCTGCAGCCATTCCTACAGTCCCGATGGCAAGTCTCCACATGCGGGTAACCCAGTGGATGTTAAGGATGCAATGGGACCAACGGCAAGACCATCTGCAGCATCCAGTCAGAATCACGAAGGCCGTGGTTCGGGACTGGCAATGGTGGCTAGATCCGAGAACCCTCTCTGTGGGGGTTCCTTTCACATCGCCGTCCCCGGTTATAACTCTCCACAGATGCCTCAGGACTGGGGTGGGGAGCACACTTGAACGGGGTGAGGTCTCAGGGAACATGGACTACCCAGGAATCTCATCTCCATATCAACATTTTGGAGATGAAGGTGGTCCTTTATGCCCTGCAAGCCTTCCAGTCGGAGAGTCCACCGAGTACTCTTGTTGCAAAACAGACAATACTATGGTGATGTAATACCTCAACAAACAAGGAGAGGCACACACTCTTACCTTGCAGGGAGGCCATGAGAGTGTGGGAATGAGTAATTCGACACAGCGCAAACCTTGTTACTGTTCACGTTCCTGGGGTGGACAACACCGTCGCAGACAGCCTGAGTCGTTCCCAGGCCAGAGTCCACGAGTGGGAACTTCTACAGGAGGTGGCAGTGGATCTGTTCCACAGATGGGGCACTCCAGAATTAGATCTATTCGTGTCCCCATCCAACGCAAAACTGCCCAGTTTTTGCTCGCTAGATCCAGGGCCTGGTGTTTTCTGGCGAGACGCGTTGTCCCTCTCCTGGGTGGGCAGATTCTTCTACGCCTTCCCTCCTTTCCCGTTGATCCAGAGAGTTCTTCTCAAACTTCGCAGGGAGCACACAGCGCTTATCCTGATAACGCCTTTCTGGCCCAGACAAATCTGGTTCCCGCTACTGCATCAGCTATCTCGGGAACCTCCACTTCCTTTGCCAATCAGCTCCCACCTTTTGTCTCAGGAGGAGGGTTCACTAATCCACCCGGACTTACAGTCATTGAACCTGCATGCCTGGCTCCTAGAGACATGGCCATGATGCGGCACGGGATCTCGCAAGAGGTGGCAGACGTGCTTTCTATAGAGTCTACTTTGACCCCCTCCCACCGTTTTAAAAACTGATGTTGGTTTGTGGCAGTTCCTCATAGCTCATGTCAGGGCTTCTCCTGAGCTTACGGAACCTACCCCTGTATGCTTCTGGAGTTAACTCACGCTTTTTAAGCAGCTAATTCAAAAAAGCATCCATATCCTCCCCCTCTTCAAATTCAGCTATTAATTTAGAATTTAACCCCAGTCCTGGAGGTCCGGGTTCACCCCTGCCACTTACCTCCTCTGGCACTGGTCTTTGGAGTTTTAGTTTTACAAGTTTGAATTCCCTCTGACACTGGTTTTCTTTTTCCTCAGCCTCTCTCTGAAGCTGTTTTTCTTTTTCCTCAGCCTCTCTCTGACGCTGGTTTTCTTTTTCCTGCATCTCTAACTCAAACCTCCTCTGCTCGAACTCCCTCTGCTGCTGGGCTTCAAACCATTGCTGCTCGAATTCCAGCTCCATTCTCCTCAACACTAGCTACAGCTTGATCCCTTCTGCCTGTATCGTTGTGGGGACCCTCCCCTGGTGCTGTGGCTCATGGTTCTCACTGGTCTCGCTGCCCTCTTCCCTGGGACTGGACACTGTGGTAGACTCTGGCACCACTACGTCCAAGGTCTGGTCCCCATCAGTCGCTTGGGCATCGGCTGCCACAAGAGCCTCCACGAGGTGCTGTTTGTTTCGCCCTTCACTCTGGACTCCTCTTTCCTGGCACAACTGCCTCAGGTATTCCACAGTGTAGTCGCTGTAGGTGGAAGCCATCTTCTTCCCTAATCTACGGCTACACTAGCTTGTAGCTGAGAAAATAAAACAGGTAGTGAAATTTAGACTGCAACTAAAATGATATATTTCTTTAAAAAAACCTTGACTTGTTTGTGTGTGAAGTGTTGCAGTTTATCAGTCCAACACACTGGACTGTTAATGCCTGTGCCACCAATTAATTGTACAGTATTCAGACAGATCTTTTTGATCACACCGCTACACACCACATCTATCATAAATCAGCTCTGGGGATCAGGCTTTCTGCTCCCACAGCGCCCAAGCTTGAAGTGTGGTTCGTGATCAGGGGACAAACCGAAACACCCTTGTGTTTGTTTTGGGTTCGAGCAAACTACCAGTATCGAGTCCTGGGGTAAAATAATGAACCCTTGTTAGCTAGCACACCCAGGTAACAGGTCCAAATATCACATTCTCTTCAGGAAAGCAGCACAATACTTGACCCAGTGGACATATAACCAACCTGGTTCATAACCCCCTTCTGCCTCAATTGAAACACTGGTATTTTCTTACCTTGCTGGATCTTTACACAGATCATTATTATGATGGCTGCATATGGTGACACACTAAGCAATTAAGTCAGAATTATCAGTACTGTTTTACCACTCGCACTCAAAATGAGAAAATGTCTCAGGCAGGTTTAAGGAAAACAAAATTTAATAAAATTAAAAATAGTAAATACATTACATAAAACGGAACATATATGCATTAGGATTAGTCAGAAAGAAATGGACAATTACAAAACAAAGTACCTTGTAACTGAATTAATCAATTCTAACTCAGTTTTCAGTTGGCAAAGATGAGGGCTGTTGTTACCTATCTTGGCAGAAGTGGTCTCTCTTGAGCCTAGGAACAAAGTGTCCCTTAGACATTCAGAACAAAAAGTGTCTGTCCTTTCAGCCAACTTGACAATATCAAAAAGGCTAGAATGTCCCTTCCATCCTGTGATGCCACCCCACTGGGCTGCTAGCGTGAGGTCACACCCAGTTCTACTTACTACTTGACTGGAACCTGCAAATACAGCAATATTTGTAATTAATTATAGAGTATGGTTTTATGGCAGGTTACAATATCCCTTTGATCTTTCAGAGAAACATCCCGAAAACACTTCTCATGTTGGGTTGAATTTTCACAGAGGTCTTTCAGAAACGGCTTCCCTCTTGGCTTGTCGTAAAATGTAATATTTTACGACCAGTTGCCTAGGTTCAAAGTAGTGGCTTGTTATAACAGTCTCAGGAAGTTTAGCAGATAAGTGTTAGATTTTGTACAAGCCAGCTGTGCCCTTTAGGTTAGCAAGAGGGCAGAACATTTTGTTCCTCTAAAAAAAATCTAATGTCCATGATACCTTGTTTCACAAGCAGAAATTTAAAAAAACATATATTTATAGCAAAAATATAATACAAATAATAACAGGCAGACAGCTGTTGCCACATAACACAGCAGGAAAGGCCATTAGAAAGCCAGGTCAAGTTGCAAGGGATCATGGGTACAAAGACATGGCCCGGGGGAATGATGCTGTAACTCTTGTTACTGGGCAGAGATTCTGTTGGCTGCTAGCCAAGGACTAGAGTTTATTTAAATCATTTAAAAGGAGACAAAAGAATAATTAAGCAGAGCTGGAAGCAGGCACCTCCATTTGTTCTTGTGAAAGGCCAGAACTTCCAGTGGTGCCATTTGGTCTGGGTTCCTTTTGTCTCTGCAAGACTGCCCCAAAATAATCTCATTACAGCTGAATGGGCTACCATTTAAGTAAATGACTGTACTGAGGATATCTTAATTACAGCCATTTGCAAGTGGTGCCCACTCGTACTAGACATCCCCACAGCAAAACTTGAAAACAGACCGATTTGTTTTCGGTGATGCACTTTCCTGGTGTCCTGCCTCCTCCCCGAATCAACTCCAACCTGGAGTATATGATCAGTAAATGCAGGTGGCACAGCCCAAAAAAACAGCTTGTTGTAAGGACACAATACCATCTGTATTGTGCTATCGCTGTCTGCGACATTGGGATCTTCAATGTTGCGGTCCCTTGGTGCTTCCTTTCCAAGGAGGGAGCCCAAATTTTCCCCTAGAATTCTGGTTTGAACTAGCTGACCTCTGGGCCTTTTTTTCTCTCATATTCTGAAATGCACATTTTTTGATTTGTAATAAAATACTAAAAGCTGATTGGGTGCATAGCCATAGAGACCGAATGCTAGTCAATTGCAGGTCAGGCCACTGTCCTCAGGACCTGCCCTTTGAGAAACCCATAAAACAAGGGTGCAAAGACTGTATCAGAACCTTTAGCCTTATTGCATTTGGGGACCCTGCCTGCTTAGGAGAGCAGAGACATTTTCTTCAATAATTCTTCTGCAGTACCAAGAACCAAGATTTTCAACTGCCTTGGTAAAGATTTTGCACTTCAAAATTCAGCAACTAAGGACTTGAGGTAGACTTTAATTTCAGAGTTTTAAGGTGTAGGTTTTTATATATATTTTACATTTTATTTGTAGTATCCTGTAACCAATGTCTAACATTTGTCTTTATTTACTGCATTTATTAATTATTAAAGCTTTTGGCTTCCTTTTAAGATAATCCTGTCAGTGTTGTTTGTGTGTATTGCTTTGGGGAGAGTTGTTCAAACTATGCTATGCCTGTGTGATCACTTAAGAGCCAAAACACTACCAAAGGAAAGAACCACTAGGGACTCTGTGTGTCGAAAGGAGGGAAGGAAATACAAAGGGTCTCAGGAGGAGTTTGAACTGGGTTTGAACCGAGCTCTGCATTTCTGGGGAAAGACACGGAATAGGGTGTATAGGCCCCCTGAAGTCTGTATACGCCTGTGGCTTTTCTGGTTCATTGTGCTGTGTCCGAGATGGTTCTATCCCAGGAACACAGACTCGAGACTGTATTTGTACCCCCTGACATGAAGAGAGGGTGCCCTGGTATACTCTGGCATATGTTCAGTTGTGAGACAGCAAGCGAGCTAAAAGGATAGAGGAAGTGTATCTCTGACCCCCTCCCCCATCACAAGAGGGATTCGCGGTGACGCAGATAATCTCGCCCCATAGGAGTGGGCTTGTGACACTCATTATGGACATTTGCAGAGCAGCCACTTGGAGCTCAATGCACACTTTTGTAAAGCACTATGCTCTGGATGTCCATGACAGGAAGCATGCTTCCTTCTCTGGCAGGACTATCCTGAATGGACTTCTGTCCTGAGTGAGCTCTGTCTCCTACCACCCTGTTTGGGGGGATTAGTTAAGCTTGGTACTCTACCCAGTAGTGGTGAAGACTTATCCAAGAAGATCAAGAATTACAGTAAGAACCCAATTTGTATTTCTTTCCATTGCACCCCCCATTAGCTTCCCCCTCCTCATCTCCTACTCTCCCCTTTTCCTTTCTCCCTTCCCTCCTCCATTCTCCCTGGTGTGCTATGTATCAAATTCTTTCTGTTCCTTGGCTTCAGCTGGAAGGTCTCTGGCACTTTCTGTCCCTTTTCACCCCTTGTTCTCCATTATCACCTTCCCCCTGTCCCCCTCTTCTAGGCTGTATAGTGGTTTCTTAAAGATCTTACTTTGAGGGTATCTCTTGCAGCAGGTCGTCACCGATAGGACCAAGCCCTCACGCGCCAGGACCACACGGAAACCGTTCTAGCTAGCTGTCTACCAGATTGGGCCGTCCACCTCCTACGTCAGCAGCTGACATCAACCTTATATAAGGCAGGCAGCCATCCACACCCTCACAGTTCTTTCCTGCCATCAACCAGTACGTTTTTGGACCACTGACACTGCCGCAGCTGTAGTCGGCCACCATTTTCCCGTGTTTATCGCACTTTATTATTTTCTTGTTTCAAAAAGTTAAACATCTAATTTTTCAGTGTTCCTTTCTCACATGTATGTCTTCTTAACCTTCTCAATCAATCAAGATCTTTATTTACCCAGGCGATCACCATTGAGCAAGCTCATTTACAAGGTGGACGTGCAGTTTGCAAGGACGAGGGCACAGAATAGAGTACAAGTAAAATATACATAAAATAACAGTAGCAAGACGTATACAACAAAATATATACAGTGTAGAAATAAAGGTAAATAATATATACAGAGATGCCTTTCTAATCCTACCCATCAATAACATGTTCATAGCCTGTAAAGGAGTCCCTGGGATATGGAAAACCGCACGCATAGGAGGCAGGGACGCTGGCAGAAAGATTCTGGGATACTAAGCAGGTAGTATCAGGGCATAAGAGTGGGCAGGGGGGGAGTGTTGCAGTGAGTACGTAGTACCGGTGGGACTGGAATGGACTGAGGTGAACCGGTAGTACCGGTGAGACTAGAATGGACTGAGGGAGGGGGGAGTAATCTTGGTAAGGGAACACTTAGTTTGAATGGGAAGGACTTAGATTGAGCAGAAATGTCAGCTGGACAACTAGGAATGGTGGAAACAGTTACAGAGCTCCACAAATGTTTTGGCATACAGGGTATTGAACATATCAAGTCTAACAGAGGAGCTAAGTCTCAGTGATTTCTGTATCCTATTCCAAAGCGTGGGCAGGACAAAGCTTATGGCTGCTCTTCCAAAGCGGGTACCGACCCTAGGTACTTTGAGGGAAACCAGCGAGTGACTTCTCAAGGCATAATTCCCAATCAGACTTGGTGGAAGACAGCAATGTATTGTGGGAATTTGTTGGTGATGGCTCGGAGCGTCCAGAGTGCTGCATTTCTGTACCACCTGTGTTGAAGGGAGGGCCAACCCACAGCTGAATATAATGAACAGTGGTCGGTGGAAAAGGGGATGCCTGTTATAAATCTCAGAGCTCTATGGTACAGTATGTCCAATTTAGCAAGGTGTGAGACTGGGCACTGGCCATATACACTACCGGTCAAAAGTTTTAGAACACCCCCATTTTCCAGTATTTATTGAAATTTAAGCAATTCAAGTCCAGTGAATAACCTGAAATGGTACAAAGGTAAGCGGTAAACTGCTAGAGGTTAAAAAAAAAAGATTAGGTTAGCAAAAACTGCTTTAGAGAAATTGCAAAGAAAGCCAAGGTGTCAGTGAGTACAGTTTCCTACACCATCAAAGGCACTTGGAAACTGGAGGAAACTCTGACAGGAAGAGGTCTGGCAGACCCAAAGCCACAACAGAATCAGAAGACAAGTTTCTGAGAGTCAACAGCTTGCGTGATAAGCGGCTCACAGGACAACAGCACAGAGTGACTGGCACCTGAACCGAAGGGCTACCAGCATTTTGCAGCGCCATGCATACCCTCTTGTCTCGCCTAGTTGGTCAGGGGTTCATCCTACAGCAAGATAATGACCTAAAACATACCTCCAGGCTATGTAAGAACTACCTTCGAGGAAAAGAACAAGACGGTAGGCTTCAAATCATGGAATGGCCAGCACAGTCTCCAGACTTAAACCCCATCGAGCTGGTTTGGGATGAACTGGACAGAAGGGTGAAAGCAAAGCAACCTACAAGTGCAACACATTTGTGGAACTTCTGCAACAGTGTTGGGAAGAACTTCACAATATTTGATGTCCATTGTAGGAAGAATGCCACGAGTGTGTTCGGCGGTTACAGTATATCTGCAAAAGGTGGCTACTTTGATGAGTCAAAAATTTAGATTAAATTTTGTTAAACAAAATGATTCTATGATTTCTGTTTTATCTCCAATTGTTTATTTGTTCTATGCTTTAATTTCAGAGTACATTGAGACATTAACCTGCGTAAATTTCAATAAAAACTGGAAAAATTGGGGTGTTCTAAAACTTTTGACCGGTAGTGTATGAAGTCAGCATAGTCAGTGAGAGGAACGTGGATTGGACAAGCTGTCTTTTGGCGTCTACGGTCAGGAGGCGATTTATTCTGAAGAAGAGTCCAAGCCTCTGCCTCAGCTTTTTCAGCAGTTCTTCTATATGTTCCACAAAGGAGAGTTTATTGTCTATCCAGACACCCAAATACTTGAATTTCGGTACGTATTCAAGATGTTCACCTAGTAAGGTGGAGATCTAGGGGGTGGGGGTAGGTAGAAGTAGCCTGCTGGTTAACTAGGATCTCCAGCTTATCCATTAGGTAGGGAAATGGGCAGACTGGGTGGGCCAAGCGGTCCTTATCTGCCGTCAAATTCTATATTTCTATAAGGTAATGGACCAGCAGTGACAGAATATGCCCCCTGGCCAGTTGGTGAGAATAGCATTGCCTTGGTTTTCTTGGCATTAAGTAGTAGACTTTTACTGAGGAGCTGGTGCTGCAAGATGTTAAAGTCGGTTTGCAGGTCGCCACAGGCAGCTTCAGGAGATTCACAGCTTATATAGAGCACAAAGAGTGCCTGTGGTAAACAGATCCCGCACAAAGTTGGACACTCTGCTTGCCTCTTCTGCTTAGGCCAAGACCACTGTGACAGGGAGATCCTGCCACTCTTGAGGACCAACCTTTTCTTAAATCTGTTGCAACAGTTCTTCTATTTCTTAGCTTAAGTTATCCATTTCAATTTCTAGTCCATAAGGTTAGCCATCTATGCCCCCCACCTTCTTGACTATGCTATAGTATCCTCTTTAATTTTCCTTTTCCCTCTCAGGTCCTCATACAGGGAGGTTATTGTGATGACCTCCAAGCTGATGTAAAACAACAGGCTGTGTTCCTCATTGTTGGATTTAGTATGCAGTAGCACTATGTCATAAAATACCTTGATGTATATTTTTTTATTTTATTTATTTAGTTTTTGTTTACCGGGTAAGTGCACTAGCCATAGCAATGACTGTTTTCAGGCACGACCCGGGAGGGTACAGTACAACAGTGCAGGCACACATTGCAATACAAGTTTAGACATAGTTGACAATAGAATACAGAGCAAGTAGACAGTAAGTAGCTATAGACAAGGTAGATGCAATAACAGTGTAAAAAAATATACAAGAACAAAATATACAAAATATTTTGATAGCCAAGGCCCCTAGAATTCTGCTGCCGCAGAATGTTGCGCAGAACTTGCAACCTACCACAGAACTTCTGCAGTGCCACGTAATTCACTGTTCTTGGTGATTCTTTATTAATATTTCCATTTATCCATAAAACGTGGTTCCCTTCCCTTCTTTTTATATCCAAAACCTCTCTATGCTCAGAATGTGATGTTATTAATACTATAACATCATACGTTAACTAATGAAATGGCTGCATTCTGCCACAGAAATGAAGTCACTTATCTTGCACAGCTCCCACTGCCAGAGGTGGTGGCACGGCACATCAGGCACAGTGATATTTGCTCAACCTGCACTCCAGCCTAATACAATTTTCAGTCTTACGTTATTACACTACGGCCAACTTAAACAATACCTTGACAACAGCATAGACCTGTTAAGTCCATACCTTACTTTATACAAACTTATTTTTTCCTTTAAGGTATAGAGATGCCATCTGAAATGAATAACTGGTAAAATTAATTAATCTGTCATTTTTAAGAAAAATAATTATACCCAGAAAAGTAGAATATAATAATGTACAGACCTACCGAAAGAATAGACCTCTTAAATAAATAATTACGCAGTACACGTTTTTGCTAGGGTTACTGATTACATATTGTCACTGGTTGATAGAATCACCTAAAAGTTATGGAGAAATGTGTACAGGGCTAGCTATTGGGCCAGAGGGTAGCATGTTCTATTCCCGTGCCGGCAGCTGACGTTCAGAGATGAGCTCTGGGAGCTGGTTGGGCAGTACAAGGATTGGGGGAACATATCACTGCTCTGACCTTGGGAAGGTATGATGCAGTTTTGTTAAACGAGGGACACATTGCGACGGGCTTGAGAGCTTTATCTCACATGGGTTCACATGCACGTCATGGCCTGATGATGTTATGTAGTGTGTCAGGGGAAGCGGGTTGGCATGAAAAATGAATTTTGCAATATCTCCTTTATTCTGTTTATTCCATTTCCAAAGGAACCTGTATGAATGAGGGTAAAATTTGGAAATGGAAATTAAAAAAAATGTACACATATATATATTATGGTAGCACGGTAGTGCTACCATAGTTAGGGTTGAGGAGCCATTTCTGTGTTAAACCCCAAAACTTTGCACCTTAATAACTTTGCAACCATTTGATGGATTTGCCTGAAATTTGGAATTTATGATCAAGAACCATAGGCCTTGGGATCTGCCAAGTTTCGTACCGGTCGGATATACGGCTGCGAGGTTATTAAGTGTGATCTGCGCCAGTCGTTCGCACTTCTGGAATTCTGTGGTCGCCTACAGCAATGTACGGTTTCGTGACCGGCCGAAATCTTCAGGGAGGCGATGCGGCAGGGGTCCCGATGTGCCTTTGAAGATTTCGTGAAAAATATTGAACGGTTCAAAGTTATTCAAAAACAGTTTCCCATTATAAGTCAATGGGAAAAGTTAACAAAAGTTCAACACTTTCGCCAAATGCATTTTACTTACTTAAATGGGCCTGTTACTTTCTCAAATCGGCCATTTTGTTTTCAGTTGTGATCAGAAAATGGTTGGCATTTAAATTTGGGACCCTCTAGCAACCTAATTTTTTTGTATTCACCTAGTCGGGCCCTGAGGATGATTGCCATGTCTTTATTTTGTGGTAAAACATCCCAGAAATATGTTTTCAAATTTCTGGAAGAGTACTTTTGCAAATTACTTTCGTGCTCACGAAAATGTAGCATGAAACCACTGAAGCTTTACATAGTGCGACAGTAATTTTCTAGTCTGTGGGAAAATGACAGCAATTCTTTGGCACTGCACTGCAAAATAACTGTTGGGAGTTTTGGGCTGAAATTTGGAGGGAACGCAGCTGACATCTCACAGATGTGCCTTTCAGTGTTGTATTGAAAAAATATTACACGGCGGAAAAGTTATGGCACTCCAAAGTTGACAGTTTTTCCCATAGGATAACATTACGGCGCCCGAAGCATTACAGGAATCCTTTGGCACCCTGCTGCAAAATAACGGTTTGGTCTTTTTCCTGAAATTTGGAGGAAGACAGCCAATAGTACACAGATGTGCCTTTCAGTAGTTTGGTGAAAAAATATCACATGGCGGCAAAGTTCGGCACTCCAAAATTGGCGGTTTTCTACCTAGGATAACATTCGGCCCGACACTTAACAGAAATCATTTGGAGCCCTGCTGCAAAATAACGGTTTGGTCTTTTTCCTGAAATTTGGAGGAAGACAGCCAACAGCCTACAGATGTGCCTTTCAGTAGTTTGGTGAAAAAACATTACAGGGAGGCAAAGTTATGGCGCTCCGAACTTTTCTTTTTTTCCCATAGGATAACATTACGGCGTTCGCGGCCTTTCAGGGCCCGTATCTCGGAAACGGTGCGAGATACGGACTTTTCGTCGGAAAACTTCTTAGCCCCATAATGGGGCTAAGATTGAAATTAGCCAGGACAGTTGTAAATAATATGACTTTTAAATTTTTTTCTCGTCAGTACAGTTCCTGAGATATAATGTATTTAGTATTCCAAGATCTCATTTTCTGCTGATACTCATTATTTTGCATACATTATTTGTACTCACTGTCTTTCTCAATGCAGGTTTTGGGGAAAACCAGCCTGTGCGCTTACATTACTGTTACTGTTGCCCTTTCCGCTGCGATCCGCACCGTTCACTTACCATTGGCGTCCTGCGCCACCATGTGCGTTATCCTTCGTGCTTTCATTTGCGCTTGCTTTCGTTATTTTTTGCCATTTCTGTCTACAGTACTGTTTATCTTACTGTTTCACTTTACATCACCATGCCCATTGACATTTCTGTTTGCAGGCACCATGTTACTATGTGACAACACATCACGTGGCAGACCATTCCCGTCTACGCCACCATGTGCGTTACCCTTTCTGTTCTCATTCGTGCTTGTGTTACCATGGGCGCCACTGTTAGCATTTCTGTTTGTGTTGCTGTCCCTGTTAGTATGCCACAACACATCAGGTGCCGAGCTCCCACCGCTGCATTACATTCACTATTTCTCGTTATCATTCTCAAAAAGAAGGGAAACTAGAGGCAAAAAACTCCGTTTAATGCATTAGTTAGGTTGTTCCACAGCGACAAAAGTGAGGAAATTAGCTGTTAGGGTTGAAAACCCCTTGGACCCCACCACCCCCAACTGGCATTGAGTGCGCTTGGGATCGTGGGTCCTAACTCTCACCCATTCTCCTATACTTCTGCTGCTTTACATGTCATGGGGTGAGAGTTAGGGCTAGAGATCCCAATGCGCACTGCATGCCTGGTGTGGGGTCATGGGTTTTCAACCTTAACAGTTAATTTCCCTACTTTGTCGCTGTGGAACAACCCCAACTAATGCATTAAACGGAGTTTTTTCTCTATATATATATATATATATATATATATATATGGTAGAGGAGCCATTTCTATGTTAAACCCTCAAAATTTTGCACCTTAATAACTTTGCAAACGTTTGATGATTTGCCTGAAATTTGGAATACACGATCAAGAACCATAGGCCTTGGGATTCTGCCAAGTTTCGCATCGGTCGGATATACGGCTGGCGGAGTTATTAAGCTTGGATTCATGCACGCTGCACGCTTTTTCTGGAATTCTATGGTCGTCAGACAGGTCGCACGGTTTATGGATCCGCCCGAAATCTTCAGGGAATGTGTGGCCAGGGTCCCCATGTGCCTTTCAAAGATTTGGTGAAAAATATTAAACGGTTCAAAAGTTATTCAAAAACAATTTCCCATTATAAGTCAATGGGAAAAGTTAACAAAAAGTTCGACAGTGTCGCAAATGCATTTTTACTTTCACAAATGGCCCTGTTACTTTCGCAAATCCGCATTTTGTTTTCAGTTAGTGATCAGAAAAATGCTTGGCATTTAAATTTGGGACCCTCTAGCAACCTAATTCTTTTTGTATTCACCTAGTCGGACCCTGAGGATGCTAGCCATGTCTTTATTTTGGGGTAAAACACCCCAGAAAGATGTTTTTCAAATCTCTGGAAAAAGTACTTTTGTGCTCACGAAAGTGTCGCAAATTTTTGTGAAAGCTTTCGCAAATTGCGACAGTAGTTTTCTAGTCTGTGGGGAAAATGACAGCAATTCTTTGGCACTGCGCTACAAAAGAACGGTTGGGAGTTTTGGGCTGAAATTCGGAGGGAACACAGCCGACATCTCAGATGTGCATTTCAGTGTTGTGTTGAAAAAATATTACACGGCGGCAAGGTTACGGCACTCCAAAGTTGACGGTTTTTCCCATAGGATAACATTACGGCGCCCGACGCATTGCAGGAATCCTTTGGCACCCTGCTGCAAAATAACGGTTTGGTATTTTTTCCTGACATTTGGAAGGAAGACTGCCAACAGCCCACAGATGTGCCTTTCAGTGGTTTGGTGAAAAAATATTACAGAGAAGCAAAGTTATGGCGCTCCGAACTTCTCTTTTTTTCCCATAGGATAACATTACAGCGTTCACTGCACCTTTCAGGGCCCGTATCTCGGAAACGGTGCGAGATACGGACTTTTCGTCAGAAAAGTGCATAGCCCCCTAATGGCGGCTAAGTACAAAACTAGACAGGACAGTCATAAATCATATGACTTTTAAAATTTTTTTCTACGTCGTACGGTTCCTGAGATATAACCTATTTAGTATTCCAAGTCCCTCATTTTTGCTCGATACCCATTATTATGCATACATTCTTGTACTCACTGTCTTTCTCTTGCAGGTTTTGGGGAAACCAGCCTGTGCGCTACATTACTGTTACCGTTGCCCTTCCGCTTGTGGTTCCATACCCGTTTATTTACCATTGACGCTCACGCCACCATTGCGTATCCTTATGCTTTTATTTGCGCTATGCTTTCTGTTATTTTTGCCATTTGTGTCTACAGTACTGTTTCTCTTTCTGTTTCACTTTGCGTCACCATGCCCATTGACATTTCCGTTTGCAGGCACCATGTCACTATATGATAACACATTACATGGCAGACCGTTCCTGTCTACGCCATGGTGTGCGTTACGCTTTCTGTTCTCATTCGTGCTTGCGTTACCATGTGCACCACTGTTAGCGCTTCTGTTTGCGTTGATGTTCCTGTTACTATGCCTCAAGACATCACGGGCCCCAGCCCGCCTCGCTGCATTACATTCACTATTTCTCGTTATCATTCTCAAAAGAAGTGATTTGAGGCAAAATCCTTCTCTGTCGTAGTTAGTTGTTGCATAGTTGAAATTGGTGTTGTTGTAAATTTCTGACTCTCTCTCATTTTCAGCTCAGTTGGGGTGCATTGTCGCCGGTCCCAACTCTCACCCCATTCTCCCATACTTCTGCTGCTTTACACATGTGATGGGGTGAGAGTTAGGCTGATGACACAAATGCACACCCCAGTGCCGGTTGGGGGTGGGCAGGGTCCAAGGGGTTTTCAACCCAACACCGAATTTCCTCACTTTTGTCGCTCTGGAACAACCCTAACTAATGCATTAAATGGAGTTTTTTGCCACTAATATAATTTTTATATATATACTGATGAGTCCTGGTAGGACCAAACACGTGTCTATGTCATCTGTTAGCACCCTTTGCAAACTGTGTGAGAGGCCTTTCGGCACCATGCAATTCTGCTTAAAGTTGAACCAGCATAATATTCTGTGGTGATTGCATATGCAGCCCATGATGCTTTGCATTGTGTGGGCATGTGTGATTTTATTTATATATATATATATATATATATCACACATACACACACCCCACACCAGTTGTGAATAAATTGGGTAAATAAATCATGTTATTTTGGGATATTTATTTTCACTTAGAACACCATTTATATAACTTAGAACATGTTATTTCCACTTAGAATCTGGAAATGGAACACAGAACAATAGTCCAGATAGGGAATTTACAATGGAAGGAAAGGCAGTTTCAAGGTAAAACACCAGTAAAAAAACTACAAATGGTGTGGTATATATCAAACAGACAATGGATTGCAGTAGAACAACACATATCTTCCTGGACATACTGTAAGTCTGCACCACTCATTCACACTAATGGGATCTGCGCCGGAGGCACTGGGACCAAACTTTTTGTTAGAAGGTCGGCGCTTGAGATGGAGCCACGAGGGAGGGTAACTTTGTGCCTCAGCTCGTGCGGTCATGAATATCTCAGCGTCGACCTTCCAACCGCCTCAGTGCCTTTTTTTCCGAGGAGGTGCAGCGTAACTAACCTAGAAGGATAGCGTAACCAAAAAACGGACATAAGGTAGTCCAGAAGACCCGTACAGGAAGGGTCAACAAAGAAGTCTTCACAGCCTAAAGATTGAGGGAGTGAAGACCAACAACAGAGGTGAGCTCAGGGGATGGTGGGTGGGCGTGTGAATGAGTGGTGGAGACTCATCCAAGAAGATCAAGAATTGCGGTAGGTACGTAATTTCCATATCTTCCTGGATACAAGTCTCCACTACTCATTCACACTAATGGGAGAGTACCGAGCTAATAATCCCCCCGAGAGGGCGGCAGGAGAGACCAAGAGCTCACAGTTTTAGGACAGAAGTTCATTAAGGATGGTTCTGCCAAAGGAAAGATGTCATCTGGCATGGACATCCAGGGCATAGTGTTTAACGAAAGTATGCACTGAGCTCCAGGAAGCCGCATTGCAAATATCTGCAATGGGTACGTTGTGGATTTCCACCAGAGATGCTGCGACCGCTCTAGTAGAGTGAGCATACCCTCTGCCCTCCAGTTTAACCTGCACCATGGAATAACAGTGGCGAAGGCATGCCACTAGTCATGTGAGATACATCTGATAGCAAAAGGTTGACCCAGCTGGGTCTCGCTGAAGGAAACACACAGTTGCTGAGCTTTACGAAAGTCTTTTGTTCTATCTAGATAGAAACGTAAAGCTCTCTTGATGTCCAAGGAATGAAGAAAATGTTCTCCTTCATATTGGAAGTCCGCAAAGTAAGAGGGAAGGACCAAAGGTTGGTTTAGATGGAATTTCGAAACAACCTTAGGAAGAAATTTAGGATGGGTTCTAAGGACTACTTTGTCTTTATGGAACACAGTATACGGAGGGTCTGTGACCAAGGCATGTATCTCAGAGACCCTTTGGGCTGAAGTAATGGCCACCAGGAAGGCAGTTTTCCAGGTGAGAAATTTTAGCTCACAGGTAGCCAGAGGTTCGAAAGGTTTCCGAGTGAGCGTGTCTAGCACAAGATTAATGTCCCAGGCTGCGACTGGACGTCTTATAGGAGGTCTGGTATGCGGAATTCCCTTAAGAAACCTCTTAACCACAGGTAACTGAGCCAGTGACAAGGAAAGTACCGGCTCATGATAAGCTAAAAAGGCACAAAGGTGAACTTTGACTGTACAGTACTGCAGACCTGAATTTGAGAGGTCTAAGAGGTACTCCAAAATTTTATTTGGTGGGCAGGAAAATGGATTTAAAGAGGACTGCGCACACCAGAGCAAGAGTAGCTCGGTTCCAGCTCTCTCGATGCAACGGATGGCTCCGTCTCAGGCGCCGACCTTCTAACAAAAAAGTTTGCTCCCGATGGGTCCTAGTGCCTCTGGTGCAGATCCCATTAGTGTGAATGAGTGGTGGAGACTCGTCCAAGAAGATCAAGAATTACGGTAGGTACGTAATTTCCATTTATCTCCACACATGAGTGGTAAGACCTTTATAACTAACTCGTGGCTTTGCCACTTATGAGTTATGGATCTTACCACTCACTAGTGGAGATAAATGTGTTATTCCACTGCAGTCCATTATATATTTATAAAATGGGTAGGAAAAATCAATCAATGATAGCATACCTGATTGGATAAAACACATCACATGATCGTGCGTATATCATAGCGCGACCGCACACCTGCACTTTTATCCCTCTCCAAAACAATTTTGACATTTTATAAGATAGATAAGCCAGTCTAAGGTGTGCAGTCGCGCTCTGATATACGCACGCCTTGGACGGTTGATGCACCCAGCCTATGGCGTGCATATATCAGAGCGTGACCGCACACCTCAGAGTGGTATATCTATTACATATATGTGTGTGTGTATATATGTGTATATATATATATATATATATATATATACTGTATATATATATACAATAGTGGTGAGTGGTAAATGAGTGAGATAAAACAGTGTATCATCCACTGCAGTGTGATATTTTTACCCTCTGCTCTACTGTGATGATAGGAGACATTTACACACACAGGTCACAAAAAGTCACTGATATCATCACCCTAGGCAGCTTTCTTCTCAGCATGAAAGAAACACCAGTGCTGTTACCATAGACACAAATGCAGAACTACCTGAGAGGTCTCACTGCTGCCTACAGCTAACTCAGTGAGCATTACAAAACACACCTACCCCGCCCCCAGACTTCCAGCTCATTACTGTGATGCTCTCAACTTGATGCAGCCAGAATTCCAAACAGCACAGCTTCACAGAATAGTCTAAACTACTGCCTGCAGCTAACTCAACTACCATTGAAACACACTCTCACTTGTTTCTCAAACTCTGATTCTCACCCATTACAATTACTGTGACAATTTCAACTTCACTGCAGCCAGATTCCTAAAGAGCACAATTTCACAGAACACTCTGCACTCTGCCTGCAGCTAACTTAATTACCACTGAAAACAGTATCAGCTGTTCTGACACTCTGCCTCTCAGTTCATTACAATTACTGTGATGCATTTAATTTCACTGCAGCCAGACTGCTAAACAATACAGCTTCACAAAAGTATGTTTCTCATTCCTATCTGAAACTAACTCATTTAGCATTGCAAAACACACTCATGTGTATCTCAGAGTTTATAACACTGCCAGCCCATTCAGAAAAGCTCACACACAGAATGAGCAAACACATTAACAGGAACAGAACACAAGACAGCATAACAAAACTTCTGAAACTCTTGGCCCTATTGTATATATCGAATACATGATGGGCATATCGTGTGCTATGGCAAATATTGTCACTCCTGCATCGTGAGCTTGGATATCTCACTCGTGCCTTCGGCACTCGTGAGATATCCAGAGCTCACTCTGCAGGAGTGACAATATTTGCCATATCACACTCATGCCCATCATGTATCCCCTATATGTATGTATGTATGTATATATATATATATATAACACATACATACATACACACATATTTGTATGTATGTTACAGATTGGATGTAAACATATAAATGATACACAGTGGGTACCTGACGAGTGGTATAGATGGCATGAGTATAGCAATACCTTATTTATCACATAAGGTCCCCTCTGCATAGTTAATTTATGCAGTAGGCTAGGACCTTAAGGGATGAATTTTTTTTTTTTTTTTTTTTTGCTTTTTTAGGCATAAAATTATTTCTGAAAGTCTGTTATTTTTTGAACTAGTGTTACTGTGCTTTCCCCCATCCTGATTTCTATTACCACTGCCATGAAAGTGAAGTCAGGATGACAAGTTGACACTGTGATTTGGTAGTTAATTTGTGCCACAGAAGTTCTGTGGCAAATAGTAGTCTTGCCGCAGAACTTGGTCCTAATGTGCCCACAGAAAAGTAAGGTCCTTGTCCAAGGCTAACATCATATTGCACGATTTGTGGAAAACAAAGTAAGATTGTAGTACTATAGTATTCAGTGGGACTGATATAGGGTAATTAAGGGAGATAAAAATGAGAGGCCAGAGTAGAGGTTTAGGGTGAGGCAAGGTGAGAGGGAAGGACCAAAGGGGAGAAAGTGCTATGCATTAGAAGGGCACAACAGAAGTAGCAGGAGAGAACAGGCTAGGAATGAAGTATGGACTAGGGGGTTTGAAGCAGGAGCACTTGTAGGAAGTGCCAAGATGGTTACGTAACCCTTTCTTAAATGTGGCTTGGGATGAAGTTTGGCGTAAAGCTAGTGGGAGGGAGTTCCAGTATTGGGGGGCATGACAGGCAAAAGCACTAGCGTCTTTGGAGGAGTTATGTCTGGGGATGAAGGCAGGTGTGTTGTCAGCAGACCGCGAACCATAGCGAGGTTTCAGATTTAGGAAGAGACCTGCCAGGGATTTGGGGTATTTGTAATCTGACAATATTGTCAATGACAGAGCCATAAGCATAAAGCCTTAGCTCTGAAGAAGGAAGCCATCCCAGATCTGAATAAAGAAGACAGTGGTGTTTCAGCCGATGAGAGGAGGATGCATAGCGACAGATATTGTTGTATGTGACATCCCATTTTTGAAGACTTAATTTGCACGCAGAGGTATAAGTAGCAACACCATAAGTAAGCGAGGGTAGGAGTATGCCATGGGCAATGGCAAGCCTTGCTGAGGTGGTGAGTGCATAGCTGGTTCGGTAGGCTATCCCAAGTTTAGTGTTGACCAGCTTGCAGTTCTGTTGGATGTGTAGATCGAAGTTTAGTGATGGATCCATTGTGACGCCCGGATATTTAAATGAATTCACCACCCCTAGTGTTAAACTATTGGAGAAGGAGACTTTAAATTTAGGTTGGGGGTGTTTGAGTTTGGCATTAGATCCAAATAGCATAGCTTGGGTTTTGGACTCATTTAGGACAAGTTTGTGACTAGATAGCCATTCTTGGATTTGCTGAAAGTCGAGAGAGTTGTTGGTTGATGACATCAATGCTTTTAGCACTAGTGTAAAGAGCAATATCATCAGCATATAGCATGGAGGCTGTCCTATGGAGGCTTGTGGTGATGTTATTAATGAAGATAGAGAAAAGCAGCGGCCCAAGGATGGACATTTGCAGCACCCCAATGTTTAGGATGGCCTTATCCGAGGGGGTAGAGTTCTGTTTCACAGTTTGAATCCTGTCAGATAGGTAGCTACCAAACCACCTTACAACGTTGGGCAAGAAACCTAGTGATCTAAGGGAGGCTAAGAGGATAGAGTGATCAACAAGGTCAGACACCTTGGTCATGTCAGTGAAAATGGCCCCAGTGAGAAGACCAGAGTCCATAGCCACTAGGGTATCTGACGTAAATCTGAGAAGGGTGGTAGTGGTGCTATGGCCCTTGCGAAAACCATGCTGGGCCAAGGTAAGATGGTCATATTTCTGGAGGAAGTCAGTTGTTTGAGTGGATACAAGTTTCTTCAGAATTTTATTGAGAACTAATAGGATGGCTATAGGCCTGTAGTTTGAGGGATCTTTATGATCTCCTTTTTTGAAAATGGGTAATCCTAGCTACCTTCCATATATCCAGGATATAACCCTCAGACAGGGATAACATGAACATTTTTTGAGCCGGCTGCAGTGTAGTCTGAGATATTATTTAGTAATCCGAGCACCTCACGCCTAGAGACCGCCTTGGAAAAGAAATGAGGACCATTGACAATAGACGGGGTGGTTATGTTCTATTGGACTGGGAAGGAGGAGATGTAATTAGTAATTCAGAGAATTTATCATTGAAAAAGTTGTCAATGGTTCAGGGATTATTGCAGTGCACACCATTTAGTGACGTATCATTAGGGGTGGAAGTCGGATTCAAGCCAAGAAAGAGTTTTAATATGGGACCAGAATGTTTTTCAGTCACCGTAGGAGTTGGTTAATAGTTTATTGCAATAAGAGCTTTTGGCCTTTTTGATGTCCTTTTTGCAGGAATTGTGCAGAGCCCTGTAGGTATTTAGGTCAGAGGATAGCCCTAAGCTCTTGTATCGGAGTCAACTTTTTATCTCTGTTTTAGTTTAGAGAGAAGGTCGGATTTTAACCAGCAGGTTTGCCTGTTTTTTACCCGACGAATTACTAGTTTGCAGTGCTTATCCTGAAGTGCTAGGAAGTGAGTCATGAGTAGACTAAGGGACACCTGAGCATCATTTGATATTAGAAGGGAGGACCAATCAGTTGCGGCAGTGTCGTGTAGGAAAAGCTGAGAGTCGAAATTTGCATAGTTGCATAAGGTAATGAGGCGAGGCTTCGATGAGGTAGGCTTGCTTTTACCCCAGATACAATAGGTAGGGGAATAATTAGTGATGGCATCAAGTAGTATGCCAGACGCAATAAATGTTTTCAGGGTGGTTGGTCACTATCCATTCCAGCAGCGTGCTCGTGTTAGAGTGTGGGGTGGTTCTGGTAGGATCACATATAAGCTGGTGCAAGTTAAGACTTTGCAGTCTGGTCAGCGATGTAGATTGGGTATCTCCCAGCCAATTAATGTTAAGGTCACCTAGTATAAGGACCTCATTTTTCCCTGCAAGGTATGAGGTTTGATCCAGCAACTCGACCAGTCCCTTTTGACCGATAGACGAAGGGTTGTAGGAACATGCAATATGTAGTTTTTTGGTATCAAGGGTAAGAAGAGTGTGAAGTACCTCACAGTGGGCTAGGTTACATGATTTGATGGCAGTGAGATGTAGATGGTCTTTAAAGTAGATAGCAGTACCACCCCCTCTCTTGGGTGCAGGTCTATCGAATCTCAAGAGGTTATAGGATGGAAGGGAGCACAGAGAGTCTGGTGTGGATTGATTTAGCCAAGTTTTGGTCAGGCATACAGTATATCAGGATTGCAGAGGGAGGTCCAGGATTCCAACTCAGTAAGATTGTGTGTGAGGCTCCTGATATTGTGGTGTACTACAATAAGACCTTTTGCATTGCTAATCGAGTCAGGTGAGGCATTTGTAGGTCCTGGATTCATTTGAACATCACCAGAGAGCATGATAGCAAGAAGAAGAAGGTACCAGAGTTTGCTGCGCAGGAAGGGACATGGGGTGCGTGAACGCAAGTGACATTTATTTTGGGCGTAGGTAGCTAGGTGAAGCCAGGCCTTATTCAGTAGTACTGGGGAGGGTCACAGTGGGGGGGTATGGAGTAGTAAAAGGTTCAAATAGTAGTCGTTTGGCAGGAAGTTAGGGTCTGTAAACACAGTTTGAGGTACTGTGAGCATAGATAGGTGGAGCAGTGACAGTGAGGACTCAAGAAACAACAACATCATATGCTGGTACATTTTTAGGTACCTTAAGGACCGGAAGAGGTCAAGTATAACTGGAGGCAACCTGGGGAAATGACTGGGGACTGTAACTTAACGTAGTCTTAGTTCACCAGAGGTTATCTGTCAGAGGGATAGGGTGTCCTTAAAGATAGTAGTCCAGGGAAGACCGGAATGTGCAGCAGCAGACTAGCCTATTCAGAGACTGACTATGTAATGGGGTTAGATGGCAAAGGAACCAGTGTAATTTGACAGATGGAGAAGGATTGAACTAGAGAATAGTAGTCAGATTGTGTGCGAAGGACAGAAATCAGACTGAGTGAGAAAAAACTGGGAGGGCAAGTTACCCTGGCAGCACTGTGACACTCAGAGGCAGGAAGTAGTTTAACGTGGAGGTGGTAAGTAGTAATAAAATAAGCAGAGAGGATCGAGGATCAGATTTTGCAGAAATGTGGAGTAAGAACTCAGTAAAATTTGAGGATTACTTGGAGCCTGCAGGGGAATGATTGTAGTGAGCAACAGAAAAAAAGGGCCAATGGGGAGAAGGAGTGCCATGGAGGGAGGAGCTATAGTGTTATTAAATGGAGGCCTGGGCAGGGGAGGCAGGGCGGGAGAAAATTCATCCAAAGATTAACTGCAGAAATCAAAAGATTTGCTGTAGTGAAAAGCGCTGAAAACTGCAGTTTGGAAGCTGAGGAAAAGGTGCTCCAATCAGCAGGCAGTTCACGGCCGGCGGACCAATCAGCGACTATCAGCAAGGGTGCCGCACTAATCAGCAGACACCACTCATATGCCTTATGTGTATGAAACCTGTAAATGTTGAAGATTCCACAGCACTAGGTGTTTTTATAAAGGTAAAACGTTACTAGGGACTGTATTATAAAAATTAAGTTACAGGGTAGAAATATCAGAACCCTCCTCCATTGTGTTATTTAAAATGCATGTAAATTATAGATTGTTTGAGAGGCCCTTTGGCTCCATGCATTCCAGCTTTAAGCTGAACCAGCCTAAAATGTAATGGCGATTTGCATATACATCCCATAATGCTTTGCATTATGGGGTATGTGTGATGTTGTGTTTCTTTGCAACTCAGTTTTATTGCCAATGCCTTTTTGGCTAACCCTTGCGTCAGTGCTTCTGCACTGTGGGTCTTTGTCTTTAGCTTGTTATTGAGTTTTCCTTTTTGAGCTCCCCCATCTCCCTAACACAGAAGACCAACACAGGGAATGAAACAATTTTCACTAAAGAGATAGATCAGTGGGTCAGTAGGTGCTAAGTGCAGAGGAAGGACATGCATAGTCTGTTGCTCCAAACTGATGTATTGAAGAAGGGATGTGCCATTGTTGAAGGTTATTCTCTGTGTTTTAAATAAACATCACTCAGAGATTGTGTGTTGAACTGGAAGCTCTGTGTTTTGTCCATCTGTTATCCCACAACCCCTCTACAGACTTGGTGTCAGAAGTGAGATAACTTGATGGAAACATCTGGACTGGGTTAGGGGGATGTTTTCCGCCGGACATCGCCTAGCTATCCTAGGTGAACCGATGCACCAGGAGTTGCCATGGGAGAACCCGGAGAAGAAAGTCTGTGGAGTTCTGACCAGAACCATGGCTGACAGACTAGGAGAGAAGCTGCTGCCTGGACTGGACCTGAGAGCTCATACCATCTGCTGGGTGTACTAGCGGTGCAAACTTCCCCATGCCACCCACAGACTGACAGCTTCGTAGAGAGGTTTAATCAGACATTAGAGAATGTTGAGGAAATATGTAAAAGAAGAGGGTAGAAATTGGGATAGGTACCTCCTCTATTTACTTTTCACTTACAGAGAAATCTCTCAAGCATCCATTGGTTTCTCTCCTTTTGTATTGTTGTATGGGAGGAGTCCAAGGGGGTCACTGGATGTGGTTAAAGAATACTGGGAAGGAGGTGGGATATCTTAATGTCCCAGAGTACATGACTCTGTTACGCAAATGCCTGGTGAGGTATATCAACTTGGCACACCAGAGCTTAGAACAGAAGCAAGTCTTGCAGAAAGATACAACCAGGGTTTGAAGACTAAAGCATTTCAGTCAGGGGCAAGGTGTTACTTCTTCTCTCCACAGTGAACAAACTACTCATGAAATGGCAAGGCCCCTTCACCATTTTGAGGCAAACAGGAACAGTGAATTATGAGCTTAGTATGCTAGGAAAGGGACCCCCCAGAAGTGTTACCACGTGAACCTCATTAGGAAATGGTGTGAGAAATCTAACCCCCCTCTCCCTTTATATCCATCCTGAAGTTAGGGAGTCAGAGCTGGAGGTTGCCAATAAAAGGCTAGAGCAGTCATGACCATTGGGGGAGATCCAGATAAACCCTGAATTGGAGCCTCAGCAACATAAATATTTGCAGGGGGTATTACAAGAATGTGAGCCCATATTCACAAACATCCCGGGAGGGCCAAAGGAATTGTGCACACCATAACTGTCACACAAGACAAGCCCATACACCAAACACCCTACAAGATTACCCATGAAGGTGAGGGACAAGGTGATTCAGGAAGTCAAAAAAATGGAGCAGTTAGGCATAATTGTGCCCCCAAAGAGTGCTTGGACTTCAACCATGGTTATAGTGGACAAGAAAGAGGGTGGGATATGTCTATGCCTAGATTTTAGGAAGCTTAACGTGTCGCTATTTTATGGCTATCCAGTGCCCTGAATAGATGACATCATTGACAGGCTAGACAATGCACAGTATATCTCCACCCTTGACCTTACTAAGGGATTTTGGTAAATCCCCTCATCACCTGATTCACAAGATAAAACTGCATTTAGCACCATAATTGGTTTACACCAGTTTGTCACAATGCAATTTTTATTACATGGGGCTCCAGCCACTTTTCAGCATTTTATGGACCACATACTAAGACCACACACTGACTACTGTGCGGCTTATTTGGATGGTGTGGTCATATTCAGCCGTGTCTGGGGAAACCCAGGTTAGACACTTGTCCCAGGTGTTGCAAGCAATAAGAGTCAGGAGTGGCCATTAACCCTGCTAAGTGTGCCTGGCAAAGACCGAGACAAGATACCTAGGGTTCATTTTAGGCAACAAACAAGTGAAACCCGAGGTAGAGAAGGTTACAGCAGTAGCAAACAGCCTAATACCTACCACAAAACAGCATGTGAGATCTTTCCTAGTCCTGGCTGGTTATTATCAGAGATTTATTCCTAATTTCTCAGCCATTGCCAGTCCTTTGACTGATCTCACTAAAAAGAGGTGCCCGAATAAGGTTCAGCGGACCCCTATTTGTGATGAAGCTTTTAGGAATATCAAGGCCATTCTATGTACAGCTCCTGTATCGAAAAGCCCTGACTTCAACCGAGTGTTGGAGGTTCAAACCGATACATCAGAGAATGGTATTGGGGCATTCTTATCTCAGAAAATAGATGGGAAGAACATCCGATCATGTATATCAGCAGGAAGCTACATGAAAGGGAGAGGAGATATGCTACCATCGAGAAAGAATGAGCTCTGCCAGAAGTTTAATCCTGCCACCAGAAGACGCTGCCAGAGGCCCTAGAAACTCATCTCCTCCACAGAAGGTCACCCCAATGGTAACGAGAGCTGCAGGCCCAGAGCTCCTCCACCTCCCTGGCCCAGTCCTCAGGCCTCATCCATATCCAAGGACAAATCTTCAGGGAAGCATAAGCATCGGGACAAGGACTGGGACCGACCCTGGTCTGTCTCCCATTCACGGTCTCCGCACAGGGCTCCACCAACCACGTAGGAGTCTTCCTTCCTTGGGAGGTTGCCCTCCTTGGCCTCGCATGCCCTTACCTCTACAGGGCTTCTGATAGCCCCACCACCCACCTGGATCTCGCTTATGGGCAGCGGCTCCTCGGGGCAGAGTCTTTCATATCATGCCTTCCAACCCCTGCTTTTTCAAGCCTTGTTCTCCACAGGCTGTCTAACAGGTGTCTTGGCCAGAGCTCCTCTGGCCAGCGTGGGTGCTGCTGGTGCCAATTCTGTATCTGCCGCCCCATCACCCATGCTCCCAACACCAGTCCCGACCGAGATCTCCATCAGTCCTTCTCTCTTTTGCAGGGGCAGGTGCTGCAGGGTACCGGTGCCTCCCAAAGCCCAGTCTCTGTCAGCCTTTGCCAGTAGGATCCTCCTCCCCAGCCCCAGCCTCTTATATACAGGCACCTGTGGATCCCCCTCCAGCATTGCCCAGGCCGACACCCACTGGGCCTGTGTCCCTCCTCCCGCAGCCTTCCCTTCGCTGGCCTTGCCACCTCCAGCTGCAGCAGGGCCTTCATCTGCTCTCCCGCTTCAGATGCCTGGGGACCTGGGCCAGTCCACCCACAGCCACTTCCAGAGGGACTAGCGCTTGTGCTGCCTCCTACGCTTGTGGGGCCTCCGCCTGGGTACCCCCCTCTGGTGCCTGGTGGTCCGACGGCCTACCCCTACCCAGTGCCCGGGGGACCCATGCTGGCTTACCCATACCCTGTGCCTGTAGGACCCCCACCTGTCTATACTATCTGATACCCGGAGGGCCGACACCAGTGCCCATGGATTACAATGGCTTGGTTTCCATGCTGTGGGCCTTCTTGCAGTTGCAGGCCCCTTCTCCTGGCAGGTCAATCCAAATGCACCCCCAAGGGCCTCCTCAGGACCCACCACCACCAGCCCTAGCCCACCTGAGCCTGAGTGCTTCTCGTACTCCTCAGAGTCCTCCTGATACAGTCACCCCTGCTCACATGCAAGCCTTATGACAGTGGAGACGATGTATTAGCAACTGACGACAGTGACCATTCTGAGCCTTCCTCCATTCTGGCAAACTCCTTGGGAGATGAAGGGGAACCCAGTTATGTCCCCAAATCCCCACCTGATGATCCGATATTCATGGACATCATGAGGCATATCCAGACCACTATGGGGCAGGAGACTGAAGAACAGGACCCGGAGCGTCTCTGCCTGACAGTCTACCTTTGTCAGCATGACACTTCCCATTGGTGGTCCCCCCTCAATCGAGTCTTACGAGGACGTTACCAAGGCCACATGGCACCACCCCATATGGTTCCAGCGGTGTCTATGAAGGCTCATCGGCTTTACCAAGCCCCAGCTGGCAAATCTTAATTTAGCGAGCACCCAAAAGCAGATTCAGCTATTATTAACGTGGCCCATGACTGCGAAAGGCTGAAGCACTTCAGTGCCCTCCCTCCAGATAGAGAGTCTCACCAGCTGGATCAGATGGGCAAGTGAGTCTTTGCATCTGCCACCTTAGCCATCCAGTCCATTAACTATTTGGCCTATATGGTGCACTGCCAAAACCTGCTGTGGGACCAGGCCAAAGAGGTGGTCGTGGCCATGCCTGACGACCCCTTGAAGCAGAAAATCCTTCAGGCCCTTAAGGCTGGGTCAGACGTCGGTACCAGTGTCCTCAGGATTGCCTAGTTGCCTGTGATGCTGTGGATGCCTCAGGCTGGGTGGCTATCGGCACTAGTATGAGGCATCATGACTGACTCAGAGTCTCGAGCTTCACTCCAGAGGTCCAATCTAGTGGTATGGGTGCTTCCTTTCAGAGTCCCAAGCTATTTGGGGGAGATGTTCAAGACCTTATCTTGGAGCTCCAAACTTCCAGGCAGGCTCTGAAGTCGGTCCAATCCATTTAACACACCCAGTCAGAGTCAGGACAGAGGCTCCCTTTTGCCACTCCTCCCATAAACAGGCCCGTCCCCCTCCCAAGGTCCATGGCAAATGTAAGACAGGTGCCGCCCTCCCTGCTCCCGCCCCAGCCAGTTCCCAGTCCACTAGAGGATAATCCACACAGCCCAGCTAGCGGCTTCCCCTACCTCCTGACTCATTCTGGGACCCCCCCCCCGATAGGGCTTCAAGAGGGAGGCAGTGGTCTGGGATCATTTCTCCCTCCGCCTGGATAGGTGGAGGGAGGTCACTACAGACAACTGGGTGCTGCAGCTCATCAAGCATGGCCACACTCTACAGTTCTTTGAGTGGCCTCCAAAAAATCCTCCAGGTCACATCCTACTCATACAGGCAGAGATTCATGCCTTACTTCAATATGAGGCCATGGAGTCTGTTTCCTGGTCCCAAAAAGGGAGGAGGTTCTACTGCCACTTAGTCCTGGTCCCCAAGCGGACAGGAGGTCTCCATCCCATCCTGGACTTTAGCAACTTCAACCTATACATACAGGACAAAGGGTTCCAGATGGTCATCATTCAGGGGTTGCTGCCCCTGCTTCACCAGAGGGACTGGCTCTGCTGTTTGGATATGCAGGCTGCTTACCTGCACATCAAGGTTTTTGCATCCCATCAGCCCTTCCTACGCTTCCACTTCCAAGGGGAGCATTACCAGTTTCGAGCTTTGCCTTTTGGCCTGTCATCAGCCCCCAGGTGGTGGCTGCTGCTGCTTTGAGGGGACAGGGATTTTACATCTTTCCCTAACTGGGCAACTGGCTATTGGCATCCCCTTCCAGGGACTGCCATCTGCAAACTCTTGCAAGTACAGTACCTGCAACCTGTTCCAAGCTTTAGGCATCACCATCAGTCTGCCCAAATCATTCCTCACCCCCCTGCCAGCACCTCCTTTACATAGGGGCAGTGTTGGACACAGCTCAGGGGCAAGGCCTTTTTACCTTCTGACAGAGCGGAACGCCCGATGGCTCAGGCCCACCTTCTTTACTCAAACTGTCATGTTCCAGCAGGGGCTTTCCTGAGGCTTTTGGGCCACATGGCTGCAGCCATCGCTATAGTTCCTTTAGCCAGGCTGCACATGAGAATCCCTCAATGGACACTGCTGGTCAGTTGTGACCAGCGCATGGATACCCTGGACCAACCAGTGCTGGTGTTGGATCCAGTCAAGAAGGTACTGTTGTGGTGGCTGGAGCCCAGCAACCTGTTTCAGGGACTTCCTTTTTCCATACCTTCCCCTTAGCAGATCTTTACGATGGACTCCTCCAGTCTCAGTTGGGGAGCCCACGTGGGGACCCACCAAACTCAAGGGACATGGTCCGAGCTAGATGCGAGTCTCCACATAAATGTCCTGGAGATGCAGGCAGTTCTGTGTGGACAGCAGTCCTGTCATAGACAGCTCTCCCTGGGTCTGCTCTTGGTTCAGATGGGCAACATGTGCATAGTTTATTACATAAACAGGACCGGCGGGGGGGCTCATTCTTATCCCCTGTGCAGCGAGGCGATGAGAGTCTGGTACTGAGCCATTGAACACAGTCTGGAACTTTCAGCCATCCGGGCGACCAAAACATCCTGACGGACAGCCTGTTGGTCTCAGGGTTCATTCCACCAGACATACCCCTTCCTCGGTGGCTACTTTCAGGGACATCCCTATCCAGGAGATCTGCAGGGATGCAACCTGGAAGTCAGAACACACCATCATCTCTCATTCTAACCACAGGAATCACTCATTGTGATTAAATGAATGCAGTCAGCCTCCTGTGTTGGCCTCTGCCCTCACTAACTTCCTAGCACCAAATTGCAACTGCCCCGACCCCCCCCCCGATAGCTTCTCTTCCCCCATCCCCCCTTAGCGCCTGACCAGCGGCTCGGCCTTCGCCTAATTGCCTAGCTTATACACTGCCCCACGCGACTTACATTCTCACTCGTGATCACTCTTTTCACTCCCAATATCTCCCTTCCTTTCCCCCTCCTTTCTAAATAACCTGCACTCTTCAGCCTTACTCACAGCTACTAACTCCCCCTCTCCGTCCTCCCCACCTCACCTAAACCACCCCCTACACACCTGTGTGTTCACTAGTCCACTCCTTCATTACTCCCTATCTTCGCTCCCCAACTCCTTCTGTCAACTTGGTACATCTCGCTCCAGCTCAAGTTCTGCTACTGGCACTTATGTAATCATGTATTGCCCTAGATGTGTACCCATGATATGTATACCCTGTCCTTGAAGATCATGTTCTGTACTGTTCTCCTTATGTAACAAGTTCAAATGTATTCCTACCCAACTATGTACATTATCTGTATTGCTCTACTTCTAAATTCAACCTTTGTATGTATACCTGCCTCCACTGTAACCCCTTCCCCCAGGTCGCATCGTGAGACGAGCATCTTTTTGCTCATTGTGCCTTTCCTGGTGAAACATTTTCAATAAATAAATAAATAAATATGCAAATGATGGAACTCTCAATTGGCTCATGCCACTTTCAAACTGCTGTCCTAGCAACTGTTGCACTCTGAGTGCTTCAGATTCTTTACTCTTCCTGCCTAGTGAAGACGTCCTGGAGAGCTCTTCTTCAACCTCTTCAAAACCTGATTATCTGTTTGTTAAGTAGTGTTTTTACTTTATTTTTCAGATTGCTGCCTTAGTTTTAGTTTATTTTAAAGTTTGTGTAAAATTTATTGTATTTAGCGGTTCCTTCACGGTTCCTTGGAACCGAGGGTTCCGCTATTTCTAGTGAGGTTTTCACCTCAATCATTTGTATTTGTCATTTCTTTGCAATAGGTTCCTAACCGCATATCATTATTTAAAATTTTATACAGTATTTCTTAGTCTTTCTGTCAGGAACCGAGTAGCGCTCTGTTCCCGGAACCATTAGCGGTTGTTTATATTTGGAGTATACGGTTCCCAGGAACCGATAATTTGTCTTATTTTATTTAATGATTCCTGCTCGATGTCAGAGGATCCTACAGTTAAGCCTAAAAAACGCACAGCGCCCACTGGTTTTAAATTGTGAGAGTCTTGTGGTTAGATGATGGCCAAAGCAGGCAGGCATTCTTTGTGTATTTTTTGCCTGGGTGCTAGCCATATCTTAGCAAATTGTGACATTTGTAGAACTTTTTGCCCTAAGACTCTTAAGAAAAGGTCAAAAATATTATTTATTTATTTATTACAGAATCGGAGAGTACCTATGAGTCAGACTCCTTTACAAAGGTTCCACGTCACATAGGTTATAAACAGGCAGACTTTACAGTGATTACAGAGATAGATCACAGGGAGATATACAGTTTGTTTACAGGGAATCAGCTAGTCTAACATTCAAAATACTAGGGTAAACTTAATTGAGTAATTTACATAGTACACATTGTATCATAAGAGTGACTCAGGTTGGACACTTTTGGAGAAGAGGCAGGCTAGGGCCATTGTCATCGGACAAGGAGGAGGTAGAGGGCCAGGGTTCAGTTGCAGTCACAGTGATGTGAAGACAGAAGATGGGCCCAAGGATGGTTTTAAAAAGTCCAATTCTCTGCTCGTTTGACAGGGTGGAGGGAAGGCTGTTCATCCACACAGAGGCCCTGTAGCTGAAAGATCTTTAGAATTGTGAGGTACGACTAGAAGGAATCGAGAAGAGATGGTGAGCTGAGCTACGGGTAAACTTGACCTTTGTAATAGGATGGATTAGAGGAGCGAGTCCAGAGGGGGAGAGGCCTAAGGTGATTTATTTGGCCAGCAGACAGGTATGGAACTTAATCCTGTTGTCGAGATTAAACCAGTTGGTAGCACTATAAAGTGCACAGGTATGTGTAAGACGGTCACAGCCTAATACAAGGCGACAGGCTTTGTTTAGAGAGATAGAGTCTGTCTAGGGAAGAGGTGCATGCTGCCCCATATATCAATAGGCCATAGTCAAGCAGCGAGATGACCAAGGAGGAGATTGCAAGCCTGAGGGCATCAGGGGTGAGGCAGTGCTTGAAGCAGTGTAGAAGCCCCAGCCTGAGGTTTATGGCCTTGGATAGGTGGTGGATGTGTTCATGGAAGTTAAGACCTGGATCCAAGGTGATGCCCAGGTATTTAAAGTAGTCCACCTGCTCCAAAGGGGTCAGATTTGAAGTTAGAACTTGTGGGCAGAGGACCTTTCTGGTGTTCTGCGGGTGTGAGAAAATCATAATTTTTTTTTTTATAGTAAAGAATTAGGCGATGCGCCGAGAAGCAGCTTTCAGCATGGCTGAAGGAGGACTGGAGGGAGCAGTGAAGATACATTGGGTCAGGGCTGGAGGAGAAAATGACTGTGTCGCCCGCATACAGTAATAGATCGCCAGGGCAGGACTCGGGGAAGGCGTTGAGGAAAAGGATAAAAAGTAGCAGTCCCAGAATGGATGCCTGGGGGACACCAGAGAGGACAGGTAGTCTGTTGGAGATTGTGCTTCCAATTTTGACCTGTTGATATTGGTTCGAGAGGTAGTCAGTGAATCACTCCACTACTTCCGACATAGACTCAAGTTGGCCAAAGTGGTTAGAAATAGACTAGATGAAATGGCTTCTGCTTCTTCTGTTGCAGGTGAAAATAGTTTCTCCAGCTCTGGAACAAGAAAGGATGGAGGTAAAGCTAAGGATCCTGAGAAAAGATCAGATAAAGTTGAGCAGTGCAAGTCAAAAAGACCAGTGGACTCAGGCTCTGAACCTGTGCCAATGAAGAAAAAAATGTAATGAGAAGCATGTCGCTACGTGTCCGGCCGAGAAGGCTATGGAGCTCCCAGCTGGCAAAGCCGGTATGTCCTCGGCTGAGGACATTGCCAAGGTCTTACAGGTCTTGCAAGCATTGCAAGCTGCAGTTCCGGTTGACTGCCCCAGTTCTTGTACCAGTTCCACCCCCTGAGGAGCCACTGGCTTCCTTTCCTGAGGAGGGGGGAAGGGGGTGATTATTTTGAGGAGGAACATATAGACCCTGAGGTTTCTCCAGAACAGGAGTTCGGTCCCCCTTCCCCACCCCAGGGGTCCGGAGGATTATTCCTCACACTACGCTTTTGTGAAAAGCGTGGTAGAAACACTTAACCTCCCTCTGCAAGAGACCAAGGAGGATGTGGAGGAAGCAGAATTCTTGGATATGTTGAGGTTAATCCCAACAAAAGGTTTATTGCTGCCTATGCATAAGTCCTTAAAAAAGGCAGCGATGCAAGTGTTTCAAACTCCAAATTCTATTCCAGGAGTTGATAAAAAAAGCTGATAAGAAATGTCTGCTTGATAGGACAACAGCTGATTTTCTGTTCAGCCACCCTGACCCTGAAGGGGTTGTGCAGGCTGCTGCTTGCGACAAAGCCAGAATTCCCTTGGCTACCCATCCCCCTGATAAGGATTCCCGGAAGATAGACGCAATGAGGAAGAAAGGATATATGGCTGCTTCCCTCATTCTTAGACAGGCCAATTATATGGCTTATGCAGTACAATACCAGAAGGCACTCTGGAATGCAGTGCTAGCTCTGGCAGACAAAGTGCCCGGTGAGGTGGCAGTGGACTTGCAGGATACAGCAAGGGCTGCTTTAGATGCCACAAAATATCAGTTTCACATGGCTGTGGATACTAATGACTCCGCAGCCAGGTTGATGGCACTTTCTGTCTCCCTTAGAAGATTTGCCTGGCTCAGGACCACAAACCTGACGCTTGATACCCAGGCTAAAGCTATGGACTTTCCTTTTGAGAAAAATTCTCTGTTTGGAGATGAAACAGAGGCCTTTATGAAGAAGGCAGAGGAATATAAGGCCACCTACAGAAGCAATTCTAAGGATAGGCCTTCCTCATCCTATAGGTCCCAGACCAGGGGAGGCAGGGGTGCGGGATCCTACTCCAGACCCTTTTTCCAAGCTTAGGCCTCTCAGCTGCAACAACAGCCTAGAGGTTACTTCCGAGGAAGGGGAAGGAGAACTATGAGGAGAGTTTCTCCCTCCCCAGCGATTCAGGCACAGCACCCTCAGAACCCCTGACGGGCTAGTACAGGTCACATCCCCTTCCAAAAATCCACCAGCGGGTGGCAGACTGGCTCATATTCTCCAGTATTGGTATACTATCACCACAGACAAGTGGGTTCTGGAGGTGGTGAGCCAGGGTTTAGCACTCAGGTTCAAATCTCTTCCCAAGCTGAGAGCAACAACATTTGCACCAGTCACATCTGCAGACAGGATACTACTGGATGCAGAAGTAAAACATCTGCTAGCCATCAAGGCAGTGGAGCCTGTGCCCCTAAACCAGTGGGGCAAAGGCTTCTACTCCAAATACTTCCTTACAAAGAAGAAAAATGGTGATTGGCGACCTATCCTGGATTTAAGACTTCTAAACAGATAGATTCTGAAACCAAAATTCAGAATGGTCACTCTTGCTCTGATCATTCCCACTTTACAAAAGGGAGACTGTCTAGCCTCCCTAGACTTAAAGGACGCGTATTTTCACATCCCCATCAGACCTTCTCACAGAAAGTTTCTGAGGTTCAGATTGACCTCAGGCCATTATCAGTTTGCAGCCCTTCCTTTTTGCCTGACTTCTGCACCAAGGGCATTCACAAAGTGTTTGGCCGTGGTAGTGGAGTTTCTGCGAAAACAAGGAGTGTCAGTCTTTCCCTACCTGGACGACTGGTTAGTGGTGGGTCCATCTCTACATCTGGCAGAGCAGGCCTTAGCACTAACAAAGTCTACTCTAGAGTCCCTGGGTTTCCTCATAAACGAACAGAAGTCTCAGTAAGCACCAGTTCAGGTACTCGAGTTCATTGGAGCAGAACTGAACACCAGTCTGGGCAGAGCTTTCTTGCCACAGGACAGGGTAAACAGTATTTTATGAATTGCAAATTAATTTGTACCAGGAAAACCCAAACCAGCCAGAGATTTCCTCAGGCTTTTGGGCCACATGGCAGCTGCCACCACAGTGGTACTAGGATCCAGATTCCAAATGAGGGATATTCCAGTTCCACCTGAGACAATACTGGTCACAGAGGACAGACCCTCTGTCCAAGTTGGTGGCAGTCACACCCACACTCTCCTACAGGCACTGCAGTGGTAGCTGGATGAACAAAACCTTCGGGTAGGGGTTCCTTTCACAAAGGATCAACCTTCCTTGGTTCTTACAACAGATGCATCCCTTCTGGGTTGGGGAGCACACATGTTGGATTATACAGCAAGTGGCACATGCTCTACTCAAGAATCCATGTTGCACATAAATCTTCTGGAGCTCAGAGCAGTGTACCTAGCCCTGCAGGCATTTGCTCCACATCTTCAAAACAAAGTGGTGCAGGTCAGAACAGACAACACCACTGCTATGAATTACATAAACAAACAAGGAGAAACCAGGTCAGCCCCACTGTGCGAAGAAGCAATGAGCCTGTGGTCCCTGGCCTACTCCATGAAGGTATCCCTTTCAGCCATACATCTTCCAGGAAAGGACAATGTACTGGCAGGCTCCCTCGGCAGGATAAGTTAGGTTCACCACGAGTGGTGTCTGAATCCTCAGATTCTCAGTTCAATTTTCAGGCATTGGGGCACTCCAGAGATAGATCTCTTCACCTCTGCAGAAAATCATCAGCTGCCAGTTTATTGCTGCAGGCCTCCTCTCAGGGGCACACTACCCCTGATGCGTTGGCACTGGATTGAACAGGGAAGTTTCTGTATACCTTTCCTCCTTTCCCACTGATATTCAGGGCCCTACTGAAATTGAGGTCCCAATCAGCAAGAATGATACTGGTGGCACCAGATTGGGCAAGGCAGCACTGGTATTCGCTTCTATTGACTCGTATCAGTGGTACCTCCAATTCATCTGCCCAGGAAGCACAACTTGCTGACTTCCTCTCAGGGCAGGATAATGTACCCCAACCTGAAATCTCTAAGGCTCAAGGCCTGGCTCTTGAGGATTTAGAGTATGCGGATATTAAACTGTCAGAACAAGATCTTATCTGGGTCAGTCTTCACCATTCATCACATTTGGGGTTACTGGCCAGAGGTCATGACCCTGTGGGAGCTATTTATTTATTTATTTTTGGGATCGGCGGAGTCAACACAGCTTCGGCGCCACCCTCGAGGCTGACGCACTGCGTGGCGCTCGTGGATTGGCCGTTATGTGCTGTCGACTCCGCCCTCCCGCCAGTTCATCTCCTGACGTCGAGGTCACCTCGTGAGAGCTTCGAGAGAAGAAGTCTGAGGCCTACCTGCTTCACAGCCAATTTTTTGTCGACCCTGTGTCGTTTTCTCTGTGCCATAGTCCATTGGCTCCCTTCTGCCAGTTCTGTTCGTCACACTCGACGTCGCCCGGTAACATCTTTCCATTACTTTTGTTATATTGCGACATTGGGTCTTGTTTGGTGTTTTTTTTCTACGTAGGTCATTTCTCGGTCAGAGGGCAAGAAATCTTCAAAGACGGGATGGCCCCCCATGCGACGGTGCCCATGTGGCCGAAAATACTCCGTCACTGACCAGCATGACCGTTGCCTTACATGTCTTGGCCCGCTCCGCGACATGGATTCGTGCAACGCCTGTTTCTCCATGGACCGGCGGGTCATCGAGCAACACATGTGGAAAGTGGGGCGAGCTCCACCGACTTTTCGGTGTCGGGCGCACTCGTCCAGGCCACGCCACGTCAGCCTTTCCTCCGGTCCTCTCCGGTTCTATACGGGCCAAGGAGAAGGGAGTCTCGCCTCTAGTAGTCTAGCCATGGCCAAGGCTTCTCCCGCAGTGCAGGAGGCCCAGCCCCATTTCCTCTGGGAGGCGGACGGGAGGCACTGCATTGGCGAGGCTTCCTAGTATCGGACCCACGGCTCGGAAAGGCCGGGCGGCTGTCTCGATGTCGTCTGTAGCGCGTGTTGGACCCTGGCGGAGTCAGGTGCCGTCGGTGCCGTTGTGGAGCCAATGGTGCTAGCGGCGCTGTGGGAGTTTCTACGCGCAGTCTCTGGCTTTTCTTGCCCTCGGCACTGTCCGGCGGCACAAGGTTGAGCATGGCGCTGTGTCCAGTTCAGAGTCATTCGCGGTTCCGGGCATGGAGCGCGCAGCGCCGTGGGGTTTTGGATCGTGGGATGGAACAGTGCCATGGTGGTTTTCCTAACCCAGCAAGCCAAGGCGCTGTCGGGAGCCGTCCTCAGCGCCGTCTCTGTCCTTGGGCGCCACTCGCGGTGCCATGGGTCGGGACAGCACCGTGTCGGCTTCTGGCTTGGAAACTGCTGCCCTGGTTGGAGCTGTGTCTTCTTCGGCCACCATTCACGGTGCTGCGGAGGACACTGGTACCGGCTCGAGTACGGTTTCTGTTTCTGGTGCCCATCTGGTGAGGATGGCAGGCGCCATACTGTTTGGCACGGGGCCCGATCTCCACCTCTTGGGAGGAGGGTCGGTCTCTGAGTCAGATGGGCAGTCTGGCTCCTTTAGGTTAGCTGCTGGCATGGGCACCTGAGGATCCCCGTCAGCCTCCCCCAAGGAGCGGGCAGAGACTGCCGGGTTGGGGTCAGGGTTTTTGACCAGCAGGCAACGGTGCAGGCCACCATTGCACTGCAGCCCAGCCTCGGAGGGTTCTCTGACCCCTCAGCGGTGGTACCCCCTCAGGTGGTGTGCCTAGATCACCTGACTTTTGGGCAGATCAGAGCACCCACGGGAGGGGAAGGTGCTGCACCCTGGATAGCTCCTTCGGGGGCCGACCAGGGCTGTCAGTTGCCTAGACTGGCTCTCTTGAGGAGGAGGGCTCTTTCGGATTCCAAGGGGTCGAAGGGCATGGGCTCTGTGTGGCGGCCTTTTTCTGGAGTCCACCCGGGCTCTGGGAGAAGCTGTAGCACGGATCTCTGCTCTTCCCCTTCGGTTTCTTTGAGAGGGCCTTGTTCTTTGGAGGTAGGGGACCGTCCTTCTGGACTTAGACGGCTCCAGTCTCCTCACAGGGGGGGGATTCTTCCAGGCATAGCCGAGGCAGTTCCGAAATGGTTGTTCAGCTGTCGGCTGTGGAGTCTTCCGAAACACCTTCTTCTGCTGGTGCTCCTGGTGGGCTCCCTAGCCCAGGCGGAGGTCAGCCAATTTCTCTTCTCGGCTCTGCCCCAATTCCTCTGCCACATTCTCCGGTGCTCCCAGGCATCCTTGGTCCTAGCAGGCCTCTCTCCTGGGAGCAGTTCAGGGCCGTGACTGTTCGATTCCCCGCTTATGTCAGGGCAATGGACAGTCAGGTTTTTCAACCTCCCCCCGAGCAGCCACCCTCTGAACAGTTGGGGTTCTCTAACTCGTCATCCCCCTCTTCTAGAGGAGAGGAGCCTTCTGTCCACATCTCCCCAGCTGCTAATCTTGCAGAGTATCAGCGATTCCTTGTGAGGATGTTGGAGGACCTGCACATCACCCCTCCCACTCAAAGCGATCCGGAACACACTGCGCACGCCTTTCTAGGCGACTTCAGCGAGGACACCCTTGTGGTGCCCCCCTGACCTGCTCCCTTTCGGGAGGCGTCGTTGCGTTCCTGGCAGAGACCCTTCTCCGGAGTTCCCATCCCTAGGGATCTCTGTCAGCGGTATTGTGCCCCGGAGTCTCCAGGTTATAGGCCTCATCCTCAGTCAGGATTGATGCAGCTGGACACTCCTGATGGATGGGCTTCATGCCCTCCACCGTGATCGGCCCCCAGATCAAGACGCCTTGGATTTTGCCTTCTTGGGGGGGGGGGGCGTTCTACTCAGCACGGTTGCTGCTCTCCATCGAGGCACATCAGGCCCACTTTGCATCCTATGACAGGTTCTTGTGGTCTAGGCTGGGTCAGGTCCTAGCCTCTTTGCCCGACATGGAGCAAACCAGACAAGCCATCGCACTCTTTGCACGTGGCCTGGAGCTAGCAAGGCACCAAGCAAGGGCATCGTATGATGCCAGCGAGGTAGCTACCAGGGTCGTAGCGACAACGATCTGCACTAGGCAGGTGGCATGGCTACGTCTTTCCCAGTTGTCACCCTTGGCCCGGCGTAGGGTGATTAACTTGGTTCACCAGAGAGCCTATCTCTCCCGAGCTGAGACTGCGCTTGTCGGGCAACTTCCTTCTCCGGGGGTCCCCTGCCTCACTCTCCCCACACTCGGGCCTCCCTAGGCCCTGAAGGTTCTCCCTCTTAGTGTGTCACCCACTGACAGCTAAGGGACTCTGTCCTTTAGGGTTAAACCCCCTTGAGGTCTCGGCACTCATCCACATGTGATGAATGGTGAAGATTGGCGCTGAATAAGATATGAAGAGTACGTGCCTACACAGATATGATCTTTCTATGTATTTTCACCATTCATCACAAACTCCTCCCGCATCCCCTGGGGCCTCAGTCTCTGTGTCCCTCCTCTCTGTGCCTCCTTGCCCCTCCTTATTTGTAAGAGGTGGGATAATCAGGTGCACATAGGGGATGATATTTCTAGGGAGAGTGGTCAGCATGGGGGCACTTCTCCAGTGCTTTGGTTCCATCCCTGTGGGGTGGGGTTGGCACTTGCCCTCCATCCTCTGCTCTTCCCTTGTTCCCGCTCAATCCTTAATTTCTTTGCCCATTGGGCATATCCTCATTAAAAAAAAAAAAAAACTAATTTTCTTACACCAAACTTTCTTTCCGGGGATCTCTGTGTCCTATCTTTCTTCCAGAATAACTCTTTCTGCCTTTTGGAGCTAGTGCCAGTAATTCTGTGCCTTGAATTCTGTCATTAAGTCTTTGGCTACTCCTTGCAGTTCCTATACAATCTGGAGACAAGTCAAGGTCCTGGGTATGGTTGCTACCTTCCCCCTTCAAATTTACCCTAAATTCCTCCCCTCTCCTTTTGTCTGTTTCCAAAGATTGGGGCCCCTACCCAATCTCCTTAGTTTCCTTCTTCTTCTTCTTCTGTCTTCTCAGTCGTTTAGTTCTCCTTTTGGTTTATATATCTTTTCCTTTGTCTGTCTCTTGGACTTCCTTGTCCCCCCCTTCCCCAATCCCTTTTCCTCACCTCTCCGGCGACTCAGAACTGGTGGGAGGTTGGGGTCGACAGCACATAACAGCCAACCCATGAGCGCCACGCAGTGCGTCGGCCTCGAGGGTGAGTCGATGCTGCGTTGACTCCGCCCATCCCAAAAAAAACCCAGAAGCTCCTGTGGGGTCATGACCTCCAGCCAGTAACCCCAAATGTGATGAATGGTGAAGGTACACAGAAAGATCACAATTACAGTAGGTATGTAATTTTCATTTTGGACAGTACTTAGGGGTTCCAGGAAAGCTTCCACTAAAAAAGACATACTCTGCCAAGTGGAAGAGGTTCTCCATATGGTGTGCAGGTAAGGGTATCAAACCATCCAGGGCTGATTTAGCCATTCTCCTGGATTACCTGACACACCTGCATTCTTTAGCTCTGAAGCCTTCGACACTCAAGGTTCATTTGGCTTCAGTTTCAGCTTACCTGTCAGCAGGTAGAGAGAGGTCCATGGCTTCTCATCCAGTTTACAGGAAATATTTTAAAGGCCTTAACCTTTTGTACCCTCTCTTGAGGGAACCAGTTTCAGCCTGGAGTCTGACTATCTGTATTGCCAAGCTCATGGATGCCCCATTTGAATCAATGGCAACAGCAGACCTGAAGTATATCACTTGGAAAACTGTGTTTTTGGTTGCTATTACTTCAGTCAGGGGAATCAGTGAGTTACAAGCGCTGTGTATGGATGAAGGTTACATCTCATTCCACAGGGATAAAGTGGTCCACAAGACCAATAGAAAATTTCTTCCCAAAGTGGTGTCTGATTTCCATTTAAACCAGTCCATCACTTTACCTGTCTTTTTCACAGAGAACGCCAGTTCTCCAAAAAGGAGGCTTCACTACCTCGATGTCAAAAGGGCAGTTAGCCACTATATTGACAGAACTAAGTCTTACAGACCAGACCAGACCAGACACAGCTCTTTGTTACCTATGGAGAGGTAGGTAAGGGTAGACCTGCCACAAAACGGACAATTGCTCGTTGGATAGTGGCATGTATTCAGTTTTGCCATAGTAAAGTGGGTAAACAGGCCCCCCTGGGCATCAGAGCACACTCGACCAGGGGTACAAGTGCTTCAGTGGCAGCTTCAAGGGATATTCCACTCTTGGAAATCTGCAAAGCAGCTACATGAAAAACAGTAAACACCTTCACAAAGCATTACAGCTTGGATCTGCAATCCAGAAGTGATGCCAGATTTGGTACAGCAGTGCTGCAGAACCTGTTTTCTAAATAGGTTTTCTGCCCAACCTCCAAAGTTACTGCTTGGTAGTCTGCATTTGTCATCATAATGAGTGATTCCTGGGGTTAGAAGAAAAAATTACTCACCATAGTAATCTTGTTTCTTCAAAGGGGTCACTCATTTTGATTAAAGCTCCCTCCCTGCCTCCCCTACTAAAAAACCTATGGTCTTTGTTCTGCATCCCTGTTTTGGATATTTTTTCCATATTGGTTAGGTTAGAGAGTCACCTTTTTGTTAACCAGTTGGTTCCTTTGTGGTCTCAAGTTCTCTCTTTTTAGGTTTCTCTATTGTGATGTTTTTTTTGACCTGAGAGGACAAAAAATTATTATTTATATAAATATTATTATAGTTAATGGGTCTTACACCCAGTTTAGGCTACGTAAGAATCTGAAGCTCTCGGAGTGCAACACTTGCTAGGATAGCAGTTTGAAAGTGGCATGAGCCAACTGAGAGTTCCATCATTTGCATATAATTCCATCTCTCCGGGCAGTCCAGCACAGGAGGCTGAATGCATTCGTTTAGTCGTAATGAGTGATCCCTTTGAAGAAACAAAATTACTATGGTGAGTAATTTTTTGGGATGCTGCATTTGGGACCTCCATTCTCTAGTCAGTGTTTTCCAAATGGAGGTGCGTGCCAAATGAGGGTTTGCACCTTTCTCCCTCTTCCTGGAGAACTACTGGAAGTCTGCCAGTGTGTGAACATGTGAACTGTATCCCCACTCCTAGAAAAATAGATTACTCACCTGTAACCATAGCTCTAGGAGTGGTATATGGTTCACAACCACACCACCCACCCAACCTCCCCTGGTGAATGGCACATGGATCCCTGCTTCCAGCATACACTATCTGATGTCACAGGATGGAGGCTAGGGATACACCACCCAGGTGGTGGCAGGAGTTTTGCTTAAAGACATTTCAGGGAATCAGCTCTTGAGAGTGCACTGCCATTATGTGGATGTGAACCATGTACCATTCCTAGAACTATGGCTACAGATGAGTAACATATTTACTTACCTATAACCATAGTTTTACTACTGGTAGTCGGTTCACATCCATATAGCCCATCCAACCTCCCCTGGCAAACTTGCTTGGATTCCTGCTTCCAGTCTGCAGATCTGACGTCAAGTAGGGCAGGGCCAGAGGACAACATCACAGATGGTGGGACGAGTTAGACTTGAAGACTGTTCTGGTGACGCTGAATATGCCCAGCAACACTGTTGAAGTATGAATGTGAACTGTCTGAATACCAGTAGTGGAACTACAGGCACAGTTGAGTAGATTCCTTTTCTGTATTCATACTATCTACGTCTGCCTCAGTATTTCCCTGTATATCCATGACTTGATCACTTATGTTTCAACTGTGTGGGTAGGTGTGTGTGTGTCTGTATCATTTCTCATTTGTAACATCTTTGCCACTTACCTTGGAAGCTGCTATATCAGGGCTCCAGAAATGCTCATGCAGCTGCTTTGCAAAAAGCATGTTCTATCTGAATAGATAAGGGGTATACTATGTTTTAAAGCATTTAAATATGGATTCCCCAGGTTTCAAGAAGAGCCCCGGTCCCCAATATCTTTGCAGCTGCATCATTTGTGGGACCTCAGAGAGGGGAAAAGGCACATGAGAGAGAGAATGAAAAGTGCTGACAGAAAAAGAAAAGTATAAGGAATCAAAGAAAAGCAGAGGGAGGGAAAAATCTAATAGGAAAGGAGGACCCCAAGTATTATGGAACGTTGCTCAACAAGCGGCTCAGTGCTTTTAATCATTTCTGAAGGAAACCCATCATTTTCTCAGTTCTTTCAACTCTAACAGATGTCTATTTTATTTTATTTTGTCCATTTTAGATGGTCTGACTGTGTTCTGCGATATCTCCACTGATGAAGACCTTTTCAAAGGCGAAGGCGATTACCAGTTCGAGATTTACAGACAAATGAGAGAAGAAAACTTGTAAGTCCATTTGTTATATACAGTTTGTCAATGTAGTGAAAATGGTATGCCACAGCACAGACCTTTTTTTAAATGATATATTTATCAATTTTCATTTACTCATCCTTTGTAAGCATCTCCAGTCGCTAAAGTGCCACCATTTCAACTAAACTTGCTTATCGTCTTTGAGTGAGTGGTGCTTCTGGAAGCCAAGTGGTGTGGACAGCAAATAATAGTAGAGATTGCAAATAGTACAGCCTGAGGGTGAGGGTCGGAATACATAAAAAGCAGGTACAACCATACAAAATTATAATGGCACAAAATCACAAATGGTACTGCAGACTAAAAATTAGTAATAAAGAATACAGTCAGCCAGGCTACATACGAAATTGCCAGCAGTAACAGGCCTCATGGTCTATTGAGTCTGCTCGAGTGTGCAGCTTGCCCCTCATCATGCAGCTGCCCCTTCCACCCCTTCCCCTACAGTACTTACAGACTGCAGGGTGTTGTTACAAGCCATGAAATGTCGGTAGCATCCATTAGGATAGAACGGAAAGATTAAGTAAAATTGAGTGAGGAACATCAAACTGGTTAAGTGTAAAGTAAGATGTTACTTCGAGAGGGCTCTTGCAGTGGGTAATAACCTTGAGGACTGCACCCCCTGGCATCAGGACCACACAGAAACTTTAGCTAGCAGTATCTGATGGGGGACCGCCCACCCAAGGTCACGTGATGGACTTCAGCGTGAACCTACATAGTGGGCGGTCCCCGCGTCCGCCTTCTAGTTTTTTCCCCACTGTAGACCTGAGCACGTTGGACCTTGCAGAGCTCGTACGCTGCAGTTAGACTGCTTTCTTCGGATGTGTGTCCATTTTCTTCTGTTTTTCAGTGTTTTATTTGTTTTTTTGTTTTTTTTTTGCATGTCATTGCCGTCTTCAGTCAAATCACATAAAAATAAGTGCACTTTGTGCAGCCCGCAGCTACCGCACAAAGACTGTCACTCCCTCTGTCTCTTCTGCCTAGGCCTAGAGTACAAGGTCAGGGATTGTGAGGCTGCTCCAGCTTCAACCAGGCCACATGGAAGCTTCCCCAGCAGGCCCTTGAGGCTCATTTATTAAAACAAAAAATGGCCATGGTGGAAAAAGAGCTCCAGAAACTCAGATGCGCTTCCTCCTCTCTGACTGATACCTCCAAGCACAAGAAGAAGAGGAACAAAGACAAACAAACATCGGGACCAGGACAGATCCACCTTTCACCTACGGCTGCCCTCGGGTGGGTGGCGGTCTTCTTCCTCCAGGAAGTTGGCTGCTGCGTCCAAGCCTGCCTCAGCTTAGGAGCAGTCTTTGGACCACCCACCGCCACTGGTCACAGTGGCCGTGGGTGCCTCGGCTACGTCTGAGGCATCTGCTGCTCTTAGGCCCCTTTCCTCAAGAGGGTCTAAGTTGCCTCACGGGGCCGATAAGCCACCTGTCTGATCATCCTACGAGCGCCTGGCCCAGGCTGTGACATCAGGTTCTGGAGTCTCCGGTGCCCGCCTGGCCATGGTCAATAAGTCAGGCATTGGTTCTTCTGACGTCCACCCGACCGACCCGGTCGATTAGCCGACGTCCACCCAGCTGATCTGGTGTCTGGGTCTGGCAAGGGCCCCGACGATACCCAGTTGCCGGATCTTCCACGGCTTTCCCCGGTTGGGTCCTCCCACCGGGTCACCCCCCTTCTCCCTGGGAAGAAGCTTCCTCCGCATTCCCTGGACAGTAGGGGTACAGAGGATGGCGGTATTCTGTCAGGTGACACCTTTCCCAGTTCACCACTGGATCTTCCAACGGAGACGCCGGTACCCACACCAGGTCTACCTCGTGCTGGTCCGGTGTCTAACCTGGTTGTTCCGGGTCAATCAAAGTCAGGCTTCAGGCCTCTCAGAGTTCCTCATGCCCTCCAGCACCGCTGTCGGGTCTTCTGTCGGGCTACCCAATGCCACACTTTCCAGCGTACACCCCACTGGGCTACCTGCCATCAGGTTACTAGATGCCGGGTTATTTGCCCGCTTATCTTCCTCTGGGTTACCCGGTGCACACTTACCATATGCCAGGCTACCAGACGCTGGGTTTTCCTGCCGGATACCCGCCGGCCTATCCGCCTCCTCCTCAGTCGGACCGCGGGCTCTTTTACAATCTTTGTGGTTAGAAACCAAGGCCCAGCTTGTATCAAAGCTGGATAGCAACCACCCCCCTAGGGATGTTACCCGGGGTCCGGCGGACCAGCCGTTGAGGCCTACTCCTACGCCGGACACAAGTCAGCTGACATCGGACCAACCAAAAGAGCCTTCGCCAGAGCAGATGCCGGGTAGAGCCCCCCTGACACTCGGGAGCCTTCCCATCCTGACATCAATTCTTCAGATCCGGAGTCAGATTCCAACTCCTCTTCCTCTGGGTTCGAGACTCCCCCTACAGAGGAACCTCGGCCTAAGGAGTCACCTAAATCTCCTCCTGAGGACTCTTCTTTTGCAGACCTCCTCAAGAAGATTGAGCAGGTCTATGAATGGAAGTCCGAAGCTCAAGATCCGATGTGCTAAAGGCTGGCGGAGCATTTAAATATGCAGGAGGCAGGTCCTGTCCTCACTCTTCCTTGGTTAGAACCTCATGAGGACCTGGCATCCTCTGTTTGGATGATGCCCTCTTCGATACCAGTGGTAGCCAAAAAGGCTAACCGGACATATCGGATACCTGAAGGCAAAGATCACCTAGTGTCCATCCCAAGGTGGACTCGGTAGTCATGGCAGCCTCCCTAAGCCGAGACACATGAGCACCTTTTCTCCTGATAAGGAGTCAAGGCAGCTGGATCAGTTTGGGAGGAAGTTTTATTCCTCTTCCACACTGGCCCTCTGTGCTTTGAACTATGTAGCCCATATTGTGGTCTACCAGAAATCTCTCTTTAGTCAGCTGGAACCTGCTGTTGATGCTCTGTCTGGCTCTTGAGTCCAAAACTATGCTGGCTGATTCCATTAGATCCACCAAGGTTGCCTGTCGGCATTCGCTAAGGGCCAGCTACGATGCCGTGAACTCCTCGGCTAGAGGCACCGCCACAGCGGTTAGCCTCCGGAGGTTTTCCTAGCTAAGAGTTTCTGGACTAGCACTGGATGTTCAGGTGGCCGTCCAGGATGCTCCCTTTCCGGGCTCCATCCTCTTCGGAGGTGATGCTTAAAATATCATCCCCAGATTGCAGGATAAGGGTCAGGCCCTAAGATCTGTCCACACCATGTACCGCCCTAAGTTTTGGGCCCAGAAGCCCTTTTACACCAAGCAAAGCGGCAGACGAAGCAGCAGCAGATGGTCAGATGTCAGCCTAAACGTCAGGCACAGTCTGCAACTCCCCCTCCCATGCTTGACTCACGGTCTGCCCTCCCTCCTTCCTGCCCCTCAGAAGAGCCGGTGGGCGGAAGGTTCACCAGTCACCTGCCGGGATGGCGGGCAGTCACTACCGACTTGTGGATCCTTCAATTAATAGAACAAGGCCATACTCTGAAGTTTCCAGAGAAACACTCAGACAGGCCTCCATGAGTGTCACACAATCCAAAGGTGCACATTCCCCTATTAAGGGAAGAAATCGAGGCTCTGTTACAAAAGAAAGCAATAGAGCCCATTCTGTCCAGCCAGGTAGGAAAGGGGTGGTACTCCGATTTCTTCCTGGTCCCAAAAAAGATGGGAGACTTGTGTCCTGTTTTGGACCTCAGCTCTCTAAACCAGTACTTGGAGTACAAAAGGTTTTGAATGCTGACCCTCCCGGGTCTGCTGCCCCGCTGCACGAGGGACAGTGGCTCTGCACCCTGGATGTGCAGGATGCCTACCTGCTTATCCCAGTCTTTCAGGCCCATCGCCGCTACATCAGGTTTGCCTTTCCAGTTCAAGGCCCTCCCCTTTGGCCTGTCCTTGGCCCCTCAGGTATTCACCAAGTACCTGGCGGTACTAGTGGCAGCCCTGAAGCACCAGGACCACTTTGTGTTCCCCTACCTCAATGACAGGCTCTTCAAACAACATGAAGTCTTGCTGTATTCTGACAATATGCACTTAGCCCCAGCACTTGAACTGCCCCAGAGAGGAAAGAGTTAACTCTATGCAGAAGCATAGAATGTTGAGCTCGAGCTCGGTTTTCAAACCTCTGTCTCTGGTACTTACCAGTGTAACTGTCAGATTCTTTACCCCGCCTAACAGTGAAGTCGATCCGGAAATTTCTCCTCTGCTCGGTTCGGTGGAGTTTAAAAAGCGTTCGGTTTTTTAAACCGATTTACTATTTTTCAGATTTCCAGCTTCTGTCTGCGGTACAGGTAGTGTGGTAGATAGCTGGTGACTTGTTTTTTACTTATTTTCTGTGGAAGTTGTTTTTCATTGGTTTCTCATCGGTCGGTCAGGTTGGAAACCGACCCGTTTGTTTATATTTGCTTTAATTGTGTTTTTCTGGGATTTAGTGTGGTGTTCCAGTTCCTATCAGTTTTAAAAAAAAAACTGACTTTTTCTGTTTGTTTTTTTTTCACAGCCCCTATAACAGTTGGTAACCGATGGGGGATTTATTACCTGGCTTAAAAGCTATCAAGGGTAATTGTTACAGTGGCCATGTCTGAGAAACCCAAGAAATAAAAACGGTCCCACTGGGTTTCAACACTGTACTGAGTGTGGGGAAGCCTTTGCCAAGGCTGACCGCCACCTCATCTGTGTTTACTGTCTAGGGATTGACCACCTCAAAACAGACTGCCAAATTTGCAAGAATTTTCCCAAAGCCACTCTGGAAAAAAGATTGAGTAGGCTAAAGGAAAGGGAGGCTGAGAAGTCCGTAGATCCGGATGGCCAGCCCGGTTCGGTTGTGGCCGAACCTGAGGAGGTGCCTACTGACCTGGGCAATACCTCCTCGGGCAAAAGAAGGTCCGACTCTGAGGGGTCAGTTCTGGCGAAAAGGAAAAGAAAGTCAGCCGGTTCGGATCCAGCACCGCATATGCCAACCGCTGACGAAATAGCCAAAGCAATTAGTATAGTTCAATTGCTTCACCCGGTTCCATCCGAACCGGTACCGTCAGTTAAGTGGTAAGTTCGGTTGGCTCCAATTCCATCAGATTACGATCCAGATGCTTACTATGATGTGGAGTGGGAGGGAGACGAAGAGTATCCAGAGGATGAAGATGAAGTTAATGATTTTGAAGGTCTGGATGTGCCCATTGAACTGGACATCTCCCCAGACAGACCCTCTAATGTCTCTCCCCCCTCCCCCAGGCTTTCTGAGTCCCCTTCCCACTTCTTGTTCTACAAGAAGGTGGCTGAAACCCTCCAGCTTCCAATGGTGGAACCTGCTGAGGAGGAGGAAGAGCCTGATTTTGTTGAGATGATGGACATCCCAGAGTCCGAAAGATTGTCTATCCCTCTTCACAAATCTTTGGGGAAACAAACAAAAAAGATACTGCAAACTCCAAACTCCTTACTTCCTGTAGATAAAAGAATGGACAGGAGGTACACTGAGGGCTGACTGCTTTCAGAGCACAAACCACCAGGCTGTTTTGGGGCTGGGGAGGTTTACCTGTGTCTGACTTGGATGTCTGGATTTTTCTTTGTTTGATTAGTAGGGTATTTTCTCTGTCAAATTGTTGTATAGGGCATCTTGCTGACAGGAAGGCACTCATCGCAGCAGTGGGTCAGAGCTCTTAGCTGATTGTTTTGAGAGGGCACAGTTTAGGCCCAACCCTTCCCACCCCTAACCCACCCACCCTGGAAATAGTTCCTTTATACCTGGGGTTCTGACATCATTTCCTCAAGAGTGCAAGGTGCATATCACTGTCATATCCTCTGTAGCACACTGCACTCGACAATATAAGCATACAGATTGTGTAATATATAGATTTCTATATAACAAACCAATCACACACACACACTCACACTCACACACACACACACACACACACACACACACACAAAAGTAGATAAACATGTGGGGAGTAGTGCAATGTAATGGCTGTGGGGGCAGCAGTCTTCCGGGAGTCTTTCTGGAGGCTGAGATGCTGCCTTATTTGCAGACAACTCTCTGCCCTGAGGGAGGAAGTTGCCCATCTTCAGGCCACACTGGACAGTAGTAAAGGAACTTTCCCCCAGGCCACATTGGACGGTAGGAAGGGGAACCTCCCCCATCCAGGGAGTACCAGAGCCACCACCACTACCTCAGAGGTTGCGAAGAAAGCACAGCAGATGGACCACAGTGGGCTCAGGGAGGGTGAGGATGGTGGAACAGAGGCACACCCTGTCAGTTGTTCCACTCCACAATCCATACACCATTCTGGGGGAGCATAGCTCCCCTATGGATGCACCCGCAGAGGAGACTAAGGAGGCTGAGGGCAACTGTCACAAGAGAGGCCCACAGGAAGGAGGCAGAGGACACCACAATGAAAGGAAGCAGCTCCTGGTGGGGGACTCAATTATTAAGGGGATAGAACTGGGGGGAGCAGAGGAAATCTGAAGTAAGGTGCCTGCCTGGTGCCATGGCTTGAGGGACAGGAAGCGATCCTCAGGATCACGAACAGCTGCCTGGGAGTTCGAGCTGGACGCATTGTCCACCTAGGGACAAATGACTTGCTCATCATGAGATTAGAGCAGTGCAGAAGGACTTTGTAGAACTGGGGAGGGCCTAAGACAAGTAGCACACACAGTATCCTTCTCAGAGGTGCTGCCTGTCAATGGCATGAATGAGGTGAGGTACTTTCACCATGCAGTTTAATGAATGTTTGAAAAATGGTGGAGCACAGGGTTTGGCTTCATTGGGACTGGGGTTCCACCTCTGGAGGGACACCAGCCTATACTGGCAGGATGGTCTCATCTGTCCAGGAAGGAACAAGTCTTTGAGCAATCGGTTTAAATGCTTCATTGGCAAGCTTTTAAACTAGTCAAGGGGTAGGCACTGATAGGCAGCAGGAAAATCCCAGTCTCTCCCTACAAAACAGGGTACTAAATGAGAAAAAGACAGAGGTAGAAAGGTCAGTGGATGATGCTGCAACAGAAAGTAAAGCCATCAAAAAATGGAGAGCAATGAGTACCAATGCCCGTAGTCTGAGTAACAAGCTTCCTGAATTAGTGGCCTTGATGGAGGAGGAACATCTGGATATCGTGGCAGTCACAGAAACATGGTACACACAAAATCGTGACTGGGACATAAACATACCAGGATACACTATCTACAGGAGGGACAGGGAGGGTAAAAGAGGAGGAGGAGTAGCTCTTTACATAAGGGAAGGAATCAAAGCAACAGAACAAAGGGAAAACAGGGAGGAGAAGAAGCACTGTGGGTAAATTTGGAGACCGCAATGGCACCACAATCCGTATAGGGTTAGACAGACCCCTTCTCAGGGGAGGAAATGGACAGGAAATGATAGAAGGAATACTTAGAATGGCAAAAAGGAGATATTGCTGATGGGTGATCTGAATATGCCAGATGTTAACTGGAGTGCAATTGCAGCAGCCACTCAAGAGTGGGTTATTCTAGATGCCCCACAGGGGCATGCCTCAGACACCTAGTATTGGAGCCTACTCGAGGGCACAATCTTAGACCTGGTTCTCTCAAATGGAGATGAAGAGGGATCACAGATGTAAGTGGTAGCCATCTGGGAACTAGCAACTATCGAACAGTATGGTTCACAATAAACAGAGCAATAGAGTCCAAAGCCATACAAGGCAAAAGTACTGGACTTTTAGGAGGGCTGACTTTGGCTAAATGGGTGAGTGCCTAAGGAATGCACTAGCAATGGGCAGGAAGGAAGGGTGGAAGAACAATGGGAATAATAAAAACTGCCATCACAGAGGTAACAAGCCTTTGTGTGACGCAAATAAACAAAATGAAACAATGTAAGAAACCACTATGGTTCTTTAAAGGAAGTGGCAGGAAGGTTCAAGAAAAGAAAGCATTCAAGAGTACAAGGAATCACAGAAGGAGCAGGACAGAGAACTGTATCAGTTAAAGCAAAAGGAAGCTGGGAAGGCAGTCAGAACAGCAAAGGCCCAAACCGAGGAAAAGATAGCCAACTCAGTTAAGAAGGGATAAAACCTTTTATGGTACATCAGGGAGGCGAAGGAAGACCAAGGAGGATGTGATGAAGCTTAATAAAGGAAGTGGGGCAGAGGGTGACTGTGAAAAGGCAGAGACTAAACAAATATTTTGCTCAGTATTTACAAAGAGTAGGGGGTACTATAAAACAAACAGTAGAAACACTCTGAATACAGAAGTTGATACCAGCCCATTTAGAGAAGAAAGAGTTCTGTAAGAACTCCTAAAACTGAAGGTGGACAAAGCAATGGGGCCTGATGGGATTCATCCAAGAATTCTAAAAGAACTAAGGGTAGAACTAGTGACCCCACTGACTACCCTGTTTAACAAATCATGGGAGGATGGGGTGGTACCCGAGGACTGGAGGAGGGCAGATGTGATTCCTCTTCAATAAAGTGGGAGCAAGGCAGAAGCAGGAAACTATAGACATGTTAGTTTAACCTCAGTGGTAGGGAAAATGATGGGATCACTTCTGAAAGAAAGAATTGTTGAGTATCTAGAGGCCAGAGGGGCACAGGACTCAAGGCAGCATGGATTCACAGCGGAAAGGTCATGCCAGACAAATCTGATAGATTTCTTTGACTGGGTGACCAAAGTAGTAGATCAGGAGGGGCTGTGGACATGGCCTACCTAGACTTTAGCAAGGCATTTGACACAGTCCCACACAAAGATAATATACGATTAGCCAGCCTGGGAGTGGGTCCCAAGATGACAGCCTGAGTAAGAATTGGCTGGAGAATAGGACACAGTGAGTAATGGTAAATGAGTCCACTCTGAGAAGAAGGGTTACTAGTGGGTACCCGCGGGGTTCAGTAAAGACTGGTCCTCTCAACGTCTTTACGTTTGGTTACTGCAGAGGGACTGAAGGAAGGTGTCTCTCTTGCGATGACACAGATCTGCAACAGAGCGATGCACAAGGTGGGGTGGAAAGGATGAGAAGGGACTTGGCAAGGTTAGAGGAATGGTCAAATGTATGGCAGCTTAGATTCAATGCTAAGAAGTGCAAGGTAATGCACCTGGGAAACAAAAACCCAGGGAAGAGGCACACAATGGGGGGTGAGATACTAACAACAAAATGGAAAGGACCTGGGGTAGTCATATATCAGATGACCTAAAGGTGGGCAAGCAATGTGAGAGGGCAGCAAGGAGGCTTGGGGATACTGGGATGCATGAGAGGCATCACCAGTAGAAAACAGGAGAGAAGTTATTATCCCTCTCACAGACAGCTGGTGAGACCCCTGTGCTGGAGTATTAGTGCAGTAGTTCTGGAGACCCAGTCTTCAAGAAAGACATAGACAGAATGGAAGCTGTCCAGAGGAGGGCATCCAAATGGTGCAGGGTCTGCACCGGAAGAGAGACTAGGAGCTTAATATGTATAGCCTCGAGGAAAGCAGGAGAGGGGACATGATAGAAACCTTTAAGTACCTCAAGGGAATCAACAAAGTCCAAGAGGGTAGCATATTTCAAAAAGAGGTGCAAGAACAAGAACAATTTGAAGATAGAAGAGGCAGCTCAGAGGTAATTTAAGGAAGTATTTTTCTCAGAGAGGTTGTGGATGCATGGAGCAGGCTTTCCGGAGGAGGTTGTGGAGTAAAAAACAGTGGTGGAATTCAAGCACGCATGGGACAGTCATAAGGCAATTTTAAGGGGTGGGGGTAGGAAGAAGTAGGCTGCTGGTTAACTAGGATCTGCAGCTTATCCATTAGGTAGGGAAATGGGCAGACTGGGTGAGCCAAGCGGTCCTTATCTGCCATCAAAATCTTTTTTTTTTTTTTTTGCACAACGTGTCTTTATTGGATTTTAATTAACAATCATCATACATTACAACTAAGAAAAAAAAAAAATAATAAAAAAGACCTGGCATAACCAGGGTATACAGCCCACAAACTGGCCGTATGAACTATATACAATCCCATATATACATATACAGCAGGGATCCATCATATAGTAGTACATATGTCTAATAAAGACTCCTGTAAATATATAAATGTACAATCCACCTCCCAGGTAATAGAGTATGAGCTAGAAATATAAGTCAAATAAACAGATAAGAGCAATTCACAATCGACCTATAGTACAAAAAAAAAAAAATAAACAGAGCCAAAACAGGAGTCAGCTCCACCACACTCAAACATACCTATCCACAGTGCTATTACTGTAGTGGAGTTCATGAATTACCTCTAACATAAACCAAAGGTGGATTCCTGGCATCCCCTAAAGAGAGAGAGAGAGTCCCCATCCCACCTAATATCTGGAAGGCTTACATCCGATCCCTATAACCCTTGCCAGGATCTCAAGTTGTTTATATACTGACCATCACTACTCAATCAGTCATCGAAAAGAGAGAGAGAAAGAAGAAAAGGCAAAATACTAATCAAGAAACTCCTATTTAGAGAAAAAAAAAAAAAAAGGGTTAGCTAAGCCCATGCTAATCAAAGCAAGACAGACGGACCTCCAGTTGTTTCTGAGATAAGTAAATTGCTTCTAAAGATGCCCATCTCTTAGTATATAGCCCTTTATCCCTCACCCCAAAGCTGTCTCTTTAATTTACCCAATGCTGTTACCAAATCCTGCACCCACTGACCATAGGAGTATTCTTGATCGTCTTTCCAATGTTGAGCCAAAAGGACTTGACTAATGACTCACATCAGAGCCAAATGAAATTTGGGTAAACCCCAGGAACTTTGGAAAATCGCCCAGAACACACTCTGGGGTTATATAATCAGAATAATTCATCCAGTGGATCCATATGTTTGCCTAATCTCCACCCACAAAGGAAATTTTACACTCCCCAGATTACATGGAGCAAGTCACCTATTCCATTCCCACATTTAAAACAGCGGTCCAGTCTGCCTAAGCTTATCATATAGTTTTGCAGTGAAAGTACAGATCGGATACGATAAATACTGTATGGTCCTAAATTTAGGAATTGTTTTATATCTATGAGTTTCCAAATTGAGTCCCAAACCAACTTCTTGGGGCCATAACTTATCCCAGTACACCACCTGTATGGGCGAGGGTGGACTAGCAACTCACCAACTTCCTGTAAATCTGAGAAAGAATATTTGCCTTCGATCCACTGCCTTTAAAAATTCCCAAGTGAATGACCCATCCGAAAACCCCCAGTCTTCCTCGCCACTGCCTTCAACAACTGGGTTAGTTGCTTTCTTGAAGAAGGGCATCCCTCCACTGGGGCTGGAATAATGACCCTTTCAGCTTGGATAAAATCCTCACCCTTAAACACCCAGTTGGAGAACCACCTCTCACTTATCCTGCCCCCAATTACAAATGTGGGTTACCCACCACGGTTGATCCCAAACTTTCACTATGATTTTCTATGCGAGGGGAAGAAAGGCCCACCAGCTCAAGACTTCCCAATCGGATTCCCACCCCTTTAAAGTAATCCCCTTGTAGGATTAGGAGTATATTAATCGCTCTGATGAAAGACCTCGTCTCAACATCTGCCTTTCAATTTGTAACCATATTGGGATGTACACCTCCCTCAGTCTCCCTAACCCACAAGCATAAACCCAATTGCCCTGCCACATAAGTATAATAGAAGATCAGGAGTTTAATCCCACCCATTGCCTGGGGCAACAAAGCGTTCATACTTCTTCCTAGGCGGTTGGTTCCATAGGAAATCAGAAAGAAGTTTTAATGACCTAAACCAAGTGAAATGGATATCATACGAGACAATATATAGTGGATATAGGAGCCTAGGCAAGATATTCATTTTGATAAGGCCAAGTCAACCGTGAAAGTTCAAGGGAGCTTGTTCCCATCTCAATATGTCTCCTCTTAGTGCCGATATCACCCCCCCATGTTTACCCTCAGCTCCCGCTCACTATTTGCTGTAACCAATACCAAAGTACTTAATCTCATCCCTCCATTGAACCAAGTTGAGTAAATCTGCCTTAAATACATGCGGGGTCAAGGAGAACCTGGGTTTAAATAGATTCAGCTTATAATTTGACACCACCAGAAAACTCCCAATTAAAACCTACCTCTCTTTGAAACTCATAGCTGGGTCCTCTAAATGTAGTAAAATATCATCAGCAAAAACTGAGAGAATTTAAGTTCCTCCCCTACCCTTACCCCCTTTATCAATTTATCCTCCTCAAGCGCTCTTAACAGGCTCCAAATAAATGTTAAATAATATTAGTGATAAGGGGCATCCCTGTCTCAGTCCCGCTTTCAAACAAAATTTCTCGTGAACTATACCCATTACACAAGATCCTAGCAGCAAGCAGCATAAAAGGTGTTTAATACCATTAAGCAGGCCCTCTGGAAAACCCATCTCCGCATTGTGAGCAAAAAGAATGGGGAGACCCTATCAAACGCTTTTGAGCATCTAATGAGATAGAGCTTAAAGGTAATTGAGAATTCGATGCATAGTGGATTATATGATGGAGACTTTCTATGAGAGCATCTTGGAAACCCCTCCCAACAAAACCTACTTGCTCTTCGCTCATTAATAGCGGGCGCAACCCTCAATATTCTATTAGCCAAGATTGTTAGGATCTTGATATCCTGGTTCATTAAAAGCTATAGGCCTATAGCTTATCCACTCTATCCCTGGGTTTGTCCGGCTGGAATCAAAGATATGTATGCCTGATATAGCGACGGATGGGATAACCCCTCTTGCATAATAATATTAAAGAAATCCAGAAGGGGTAGGAGTATCGTATTAATGGACTTGGTAGAACAGCTGTAAGACCATCTGGCCCCGGAGTCCTACCAATCACAAAGACTGCACAACTCCAATACTCCATCTCTGTAATAGAGCAGCTAACTTACTAGCCTGAATTAGTCCCAAAACCGGAGAGAATTCCCTCAAAAAGCATTTATTTCCTCCCTCCAACTACATTTCCCAACCTATATATAGTCGGTAAAATAAGACGAATACATCTGGTATCTCTCGTGGGTCTACCACCAGTTTCTCCCATGCCAAATAGAGGTAATAGTTCTACTAGCTTCCCATTCCTAATCCTAGCTGCTAGCAGATGACCTAGGACATCCCCTGAAGAAGATATTTAGCCTGCATCCTATCATCCAAAATTCCACCTTACGGTACCCAATATCATCCATTCCCCGTGAGGATTTAAGTTCCTATCAATTTCCCTGAAGACCCCTCCAAAGGAGATAAGGAGGCAATCGCCCCAGAATAAATTCCTCCTTTGCCTTTCTCAATCTATTCCTCCTAGCTGTCAAGGTCTGAACTGCCCTGCATACAAAACCTTACATGTCGGTCAAGCCAGCTTTTGGTTTTGTAGGGATGAGTAACTGAGATTGAATAATTCCTCTCAGATGCCTAGTCTAACTCCTCCTGTACCTTGGGCTCTACAAACAACAAATCATTCAATCTCCATCTGACTGACCTGGGAGGACAAGACTTGGTTCCCACAAGCGAAATAGGGAGTGGTCTAGAAGAACCCTAGCCTCAGTAGTCATACCCTTCACTTCCCTAAGGGCCACACTGTTAATTAGAAAGAAGTCAATACGTGATTGAGATTTGTGAGCCCCAGAAAGAAGGTCATAGAGTTACCCTTCTAGAGTGGGTCCTGCATGGGTCCACCAAAGCAATCGCTTCCATCATCCTATTCAGGGCAACCTGTACTTTAGTTAGGAGCCTACCAGATGGAGTATCCTGTCATCCACATTGCTAGCGCACATTCAATCCCCAGCCAAAATAAGTAGGTCTGTGGATATGGCTGTGATATCTCTTTCTATGGAAGCAAAAACTCTGGAGAAGAGGGGTGGGAACATAGATGAGGCCAAAGAGATAGCTTTACCCACTAAGAGCCCAGACAAATATATCCCTCTGCCATCCTCTCTAACAGCCCCTGTTCTACCCTAAAAGGGCAACTTTTTCATTAAAATTGCCACCCCCAAGCTTTTCTTTACCCTGCCAACACCTGGCCCACCCATAACTTTTAAAACAGTTTAATTCTCCGTTAGCAAATGTGTCTCCTGCAAAGCGGCTATGTGAGCCCCCAAGTGATTAATATGTCTCAAAATGACCATTCTCTTACGTCTACCCCTAAGCCCTTTGACATGCCAAGAAAGTATTTTAATGCAAGTCATTATATATCAGATCAATCATAACATGAGATCCATTTCATCCACACCATGCAGGTCCGCTTCCTTCACTTGTACAAGCTAAAGACTCTCTCTCCTGTCTCTCCCAACTCCCCAATCCCATCCTCCCCCACCTTGATCCTTCGATCGTCCTCCTGACAATTCGTTGGTCATGGATGAGCCTCGCTGTAGATTCCTCCGCCTGCCTTCCTGGCCCTACCCCATCAGTAGTCTACCCATCACTTGATCTTAATAGATCACCCTCCCTCCAGCAGTGCCCTTCAGTTCCCACATGATTCCCTAACAGATCAAAGGAAAATAACAAGCTTCAGAACACAGTCAGATAGGCTATTGGTAACCAGTCAATTCTCAGAAATCTGGCCCTGCATGGAACTGACTCAATTAAATATGAAGTGGATCAGTCAGTACCATCAATCCCTTTAAATGTGGGTAATCATCATCAACCCTTACAGCTTTGTCCCCAAACCAATACCAATACCCCCAACCCCCAACATACCCTAAAACTACCCACACCGACCACACAAACATGATACATTCTCCCAAGACACTCCTCAGTGGGAGGAAAAAAAAAAAAGAGACAACCATAATGAGTTACATTAAACGACTTAAGTAAGCTTTCTATAGTCTTTGTTCAACTGTGATGAAATCAACACAGCCCCAAATCATCTGGGCAGTCCACCTCAGGTCTGAGGTTTGAACAAGTTAGGAGCTCAACCACGTAAACCTTCAACGCATCCCTGCAGTCAGAAATAGCGACTTTTCTCTCCGGTTGTAATCTCTCACGAAGCGTTGCTGGATACCAATTTAATTCCAGCTAGATATAATTTTTCTTAATTTCCACATATTCCTTCTGCTTCTCTCTAATTAGGGGTTTGATCTTGAAACATCCAGAGGGTCGCACCTGTTCCATTGCAGGGACTTAAGTTGTCTGGCCTTCCACAGTACATGCATCTTCTCATAAAGTTGAGAAACCTCATTATGAGTCACCCTGGGCCTCGCTCCTAGCGGGGCACTTCACTAACGCCCTATGGGCCCTCTCCTAGTTGTAATGCCTCCCATATGGTGTCTGGCCCAGTAATTTTAATAACATGTCCTGGATGAATGAGACACAGTCCGCCCCCTCAGCTCTTTCTGGTAACCAGCCAATACCAAATTATTCCTCCGGCTCTTGACCCTGATCATCAATACGATCTTCCAGTTTTTAATTTGCTTTTTGGCCAAAATCAGCTCCTGCTCCATATTCAGCACTTTCTTCTCTTGGGACGCGATCCTGGCCTCAGCATCCCCAATCCGTTGCGAGAGAGATTGCAGGGCTGGTTTTACAGCAGCAAAATCCTGCACTAGTCCCTGCAATAGCTGCTTAATTTCCTGCAGGTCCTCGTTGGATTGACCCCTTCTCCCCTCCTGTTTATGTCTTCCTCTAATTCAGTAGGAGTGGGGGACTGTGGTTTTGGTCTCTTGGTGTGGGGATCTCGTGACAGGGGCTCACCTAATTCCGGAGCTCCATTTCAGCTTCCAGCCCCGCGGCCTTGCGCTCTTGAATACCGCAGCATGCCCAAGCGAACCTCGTTAGGCGTGTCTCGCGGCTCACAGAAATGAGCTACTGCCCAAACTAGCGACCGCTACAGTTAACACCCCTTTCCAAGCGGGAGGCAACCAAAATTTACAGACCCTCGGGCAACAAGAAGGCTTAGATTGTAACTCGGGCCTAGGAGCGGCACGGAGGACGTCCGACTCGCCTCAGCACATCACGTGACCCCCATCTGCCATCAAAATCTATGTTTCTGTGAAGGTCGATGCCATGGCCAAAAAACAGTATTTGTCATCCTCTTTGGGACTCAGGCAGGCAAACTATATGGCCTACACAGCGAGGTACCAGAAGTCCAAGTAGGATACTGTTCTGGGACTGGTTAAACAGGCCTCCCCCCCCCCCCCAGCTAGCCAAAGAGCTGGAGGAGGTGGCCGCTGATGGAACTGAGGCATCCAAAGTACAATTCCATGCTGCTGTGGACTCCAGTGATGTGGCATCAAGGGTCATGGCTACATCAGTATCTCTCAGAAGACATGCTTGGCTCAGATGCACTAGCCTTTCCCAGGATACCAAGGCTAAGGCTATGGATTTCCCTGCAGTGAGTAACTCTCTGTTTGGGGAGCAGACAGAGGCTTACATGAAGAAAATGGATGAGTACAGGACCACCTACAGGAGTGCACAGGCCAAAGAGAGGCAAGACACTCCTCAGAAGCAGCAGTCTAGGGGCAGGCCTTTCCGCCAAGCTCAGGCTTCCTCTTCCTTCCCACAGAGGGGATTCTTTTGAGGGAGATGCAAGAGGGGGATGAGCATGGCTACATCCTCTTCCCAGTCCAAGGTTTTTGCTAAACAGACACCCTGATGTGTCAGCCCGGGTCAACTCCCCCATTCCAGTAGGAGGAAGGCTGGCTTGCAACTTCCAGGCCTGGAAGTCTGTTACCTCAGACGAGTGAGTCCTGGTGGTAGTAAGCCAGGGACTGGCCCTCAGTTTCAAAAGGTTTCCAAAAATGAGGGTCAGGTCCTTTCCACCTGCATCTTCCTCAGAAATCCTTGCTCTAGAGGCAGAGGTTTCTTCTCTACTGGCTCTGAGCTGTAGAGGAAGTTCCTACTCAGCACAGGGGCAAAGGTCTGTACTCCAGGTACTTGTTTACCCCGAAAAAGACAGGGGAGTGACAATCCATCCTAGACTTAAGGTATTAGAACAAACACATCACAAAACCAAAATTCAAAATGGTGACTCTGAGAATAATTCTTCCCTGTCTAAGGCCAGGGGATTGGCTAGCATCCCTGGACCTCAAGGATGCCTATTTCTATATTCCTATAAGGTGCTCCCACAGAAAGTACCTCAGGTTTGAGTTGCCTTCAGGCCATTCTCAGTTCAGGGCCATGCCCTTCGGCTTAACATCAGCTCCAAGGGTGTTTACAAAGTGCCTTGCAGTAGTAGTTGCCTTTCTCAGAAGGCAGGGTATTTCCATCTTCCCATACCTGGACAACTGGCTAATTGTAGGTCAGTCCTCCGAGCAGGTCAAGTCAGCTCTACAAATCACTCAAGACTTGCTCAGTCTTCCAAAGTCAGTTCTCGAACCAGTACAACTCCGTACTTTCATCGGAATAGAGTTCGATACTGTCCAAGCAAAGGCCTTCCTTTCACTGGCAAAGGTAAAAGCCCTTACAGATCTCGTTTCCTCTTTTCAACCTCTGGTCTCTTGCCCAGCAAGGCAGTTTCTTCAACTCCTGGGCCACATGGCAGCTTACACTGCAGTGGAATAAGGGGCCAGGTTTGAGATGAGGGACATTCAGTTCCACTTAAGGTCCTTTTGGTCTCAGAGAAAAGACTGTCTCACCTAATTGGTTTAAGTGACTCAGACTCTGGTTCAAGCTCTCCAGTGGTGGCTGGACCAGGACAATCTCAGACAAGGTGTCCAATTCATTTCTTAAATCCCCTCAGTAGTCTTAACCACAGATGCTTCTCTCCTGGGCTGGGGAGCCCATTTGGGAGCCCTCACGGCTCAGGGTGTTTGGTCTCCACAAGAGTCTCTCCTTCATATCAATCTTCTGGAACTCAGGGCAGTCTTCCTGGCCCTTCAGGCCTTCTCGGTCAGAGGTAAGGTGGTGCAAGTCAGGACAGACACCACCACCACAATGTAGTACATCAGCAAGCTGGGAGGCACTCGGTCCACAGCCTTGTGCACAGAGGCCATGAAATTGTGGTCTCTAGCCTATTCCTTTCAGACTTCTCTGACAGCAGTTCATCTCCCAGGGAAGGACAATGTACTGGCAGATGCTCTGAGCAGAATCTGCCCAGGACATTACGAATGGTCCCTGGATCCTCCCATCCTACACGTAATCTTCACCAGATGGGGCACTCCAGAGATAGATGTTTCTCTGTTTTGTGCAGACCTCCAGTCTTGGGGACTGTTCCTCTGGATGCTCTCATTTTGGATTGGAAGGGCAAGTTCCTCTATGCCTTCCCTCCCTTCCCCCTGTTGTTCAGAGTTCTGATCAAAATCAGATCTCAACCCTGTACAGTGATACTGGTGGCTCCAGATTGGGCCAGACAGCCTTGGTATCCTCTGCTGCTGTCTCTGGCAGTGTCACTTCCCAAGAGACACAATCTCCTAACTTCCTCTCAGGGGAGGATTTGGTACCCCAATCTCTGGCCTCTCAACCTCAAGGTCTGGCTCTTGAAGAGTTAGAATATGCAGGCCTGCGTCTTTCTCAATGAGTTCTGGATATTTTGAAGGTCTCCAGAAAACCTTCCACTAGGAAAAACTTATAATTCCAAATGGAAAAGATTCCGCATTTGGTGTTCTCAGAAGGGCATCTGCCTGATTCTGCAGACATTTCTACAGCCTTAGATTATTTGGTTCACCTTAATAGTCTAGGCCTTAGACCTGCAACTCTGAAGGTTCACCTAGCAGCTGTGTCTGCATTCCTTTCGGCAGGGAAGGGCCTTTCCCTGGCATCTCATCCTGTTTACAATAAGTTCTTCAAAGGTCTGGTTCATATTAACCCTCGCTTTAGAAAGCCTGCTCCAGCTTGGGATCTTAATGTCTGCATTGCTCAGCTTATGCAGCCACCCTTTGAACCTTTGGCTTCGGCCAAGCTTAAGTACTTGACCTGGAAAACTGTGTTTCTGGTAGCTATTACTTCTGCCAGGCAGATTAGAGAATTACAGGCCCTGTCAGTTGAACCCAACTTCATCTCCTTCCATAGGGATAAGGTGGTCCTCAGAACCAATAGGAGGTTCTTACCCAAAGTGGTGTCAGATTTTTATCTGAATCAGTTTGTGTCTCTACCAGTGTTTTTCACTGACCACTCTTCTTCAAGGGAAAGCAGGTTACACAGTTTGGATGTTAAAAGGGTTCTTAGCTACTACACAGCGCATACTAAGGCACACAGAAATGACTGTCTAGAATTGTTTCTCACTTATGGTTAAGTGGGGAAAGGTAAACCTGCTACTAAAAGGACTAATCCAGATGGATTGTCTCTTGTATACAATTCTACTATGAAAAATTGGGCAAAACACCCACTCCAGGCCTGAGGGCTCACTCGACTAGGGGTACATCTGCTTCTCTGGCTGCGGCCAGAGATATACCCTTGCTAGAAATCTGTAAAGCAGCCACCTGGAAAACAGTCCATACATTCACCAAGCTTTACTCTCTGGACATCCAGGCTAGGAATGCTGCTAGGTTTGGTACAGCAGTACTGCAGATCATGTTCCCAAAGTAGGTTCTGCATTCCCTCCTCCTGGGGGAATTGCTTGGTAGTCTGCATATTGTCAGAATACAGCAAGACTTCATATTGTTTGAAGAATAAATTACTCACCATAATAATGTTGTTTCTTCTAATGGAGTCTTGTTGTATTATGACCTCCCTTCCTGCCTTCCCTCTCAGAAACTAGTTTTTGGGAAGTGGACTGGCAGGTACAGTGTTGCATCTCAGGGGTGTACCTTGTACCCTTCCCCTTAAGAGTGGAGTAGTTGTTTTATTGTTGCTGTTATGTTTAATATATATATTGTCACTACCTTTTTTTCTTGGGTTCTCGACTTGAGTCTTTTGGACCCAGATTGTTGGCTTTTGGCTATACAGTAAACAATTTCCATATTTTAGTACCTAGTTAGTTTGCTCGTAAGAATCTGACGGTTACACTGGTAAGTACCAAGAGACAGAGGTTTGAAAACCGAGCTCGAGCTCAACGTTCTATGCTTCTGCATAGAGTTAACTCTTTCCTCTCCGGGGCAGTTTAAGTGCTGGGGCCAACTGCATATTGTCAGAATACAGCAAGACTCCATTAGAAGAAACAACGTTACTATGGTGAGCGTTTTTTTCTTGTCAGCCCTGTCGACAGAGCAGCTTGAACTTTATCTCTCAGCTACACTGGACCTCTCTACGCAAGTTGTGATCACAGTCAACTTTCCCAAATCCCAACTTGCCCCCTCCTAGCGCCTCCACTTTATTGGAGCGGTGATGGATATGGTCCAGGGTATAGCGGAGGAGGCAGAATAGCACAGTCATTAAGGGTACTGACTGGCAAACCTGAAGACCTGGGTTTGAATCCCATCAGCCCCTACTTTCATACTGTGTGACCCTGAGTAAGTCACTTAACTTCCTTGTGCTCCCAGGTCGCACCTGGAAACAAGCTCTGGCTTAGTGTGCCTTTCCTAGTTAAACAATTTCCCCTTTCCCTTTTCTCCCTTTGGACAGGGCGGAAACATGGCAGAACCAGGCTCGTCTGGTAGCCTCCAGCAAGTGGGTCTCGGTCAGGTCAGTCCTTCGACTGCTTGGCCTTATGGCAGTGGCCATCCCTGCTATTCCTCTAAATCAGAATCAAATCAAACTTTATTTATAACGTGTTTTTCAAATGTCAAAATGCATATACAATATCAAACATAAATAATCAATCAGATAAAACATATCAGAATATTTAAATTAGGCAGCAAATTTACGAACTAAACATTGTCCCCGGAGGCTAAACTAAATAAATATGTCTTCAAAGAGGACTTAAAAGTCTCAGTGGACAGGCATTCTCTAATCCAACAAGGTAGAGAGTCCCACAGGGTCGGGGCTGTAAATGAAAACGCCCTGGCGCCCGAGGTCTGAAGACAGACCCTGGCAACCTCTAGCAATCCCTCATCAGTGGAGAGGAATGGTCAGAGGGGGCAATAGGGCCAAAGGAGGTCTTGCAAGTAGCCCGGTCCCTGTCCATATAGGGCCTTACAGATCAGCAACACGACCTTGAAGGTGATCCTACATTGCACAGGTAGCCAGTGCAGTTTGCGAAGCACAGGAACAACATGGCTAGTTCTTGACAGACCTGTCAACAACCTGGCTGCAGCATTCTGCACCAGCTGCAGGCAACGGAGGTCCACCCGCGGTAGTCCTAGGTGTAGAGCATTGCAGTAGTCAAGGCAGGGGTACACAAAGGCATGGACAAACTTAGGAAGGTCCTCGAGGGGTACTTGGTGCTTTATCCGGGCAGTGTTCCTCAGGTGGTATCAGTGGTCCAGTTAAGGGGCATACTGGTGTATTTTACACCCATTTTTCCAATCTTTACGCCCTGTAGGAGAGTCCTGGGCATCCCGTCACGACTGGGTTGTCCCCACGGAGATCACGCATGTGCATTTGTGCATATTAATTTCTGATGTGAAAAAAATCACCCACTTGCTGTATTTAAAAAAAAAAAAAAGGAGCTGCTCATAATGCGGAAATGACTAGGAGCCCATAGCCTGTTGTGTAGGCAAGCAGCACTCAGTGGGGGCATCAACCACGGAAGGAACTTGTGTCTTCCCGAGTGGCCGGTCCTCTTGATGTGAGTGTCACACACACACTGTAGTGACTGGTGGTGTTTTTGTTGCCATGCCAACATAAGACTCCTTCCCTAATCCTTGTTCTGTATTAGCACTGCTCAGCTTTCCTTTGTTGACTGCTGCCACCACCACCACACCAGTGCTGCAGTGCAGGTTTGCAAGTTTACTGCCCTGGAAATGTCCATGTACTGCTCTGGCTACTGCAAAACTTAGCTAACCGTGATGTAGAATGGCCATCCTGAGCTGCTGTGGTCCAGTTCCCTTTTTCCAGTCCCACTGCGGTCCATGCCCTGAGAGGAGCGAGCGTGGTAAGCAGCAGCCAGCAGTAGCATTGGGTAGCCTGAGCTGAGCCAGTGGCATCCTGTGTGTGGTAATTTAAAACGTAGTCAAGGCAGGCACAGCAGGCTGTTAGCAAGTTTGAACTGACACAGGTTGCGCAAACTTGGCACTGCCATGAGGAGGTTTTTGTTTTAGTGTCCTTCAGAAAGAGACAAGGTAACATCTCCTGGCTAGTAGTACCCCTGATCTGATGCAGTTTTGCAGAAGGGAATATGGAGGAGAGGGCAGGTTTGCTGTTACTTGCATTTTCTAGATCGTGTCTTGGGGATGGGGAGAAAATTAGGAGGACAAGGGGCGGGGAAACGGGGGATTGTGCAGTCAGCTTGTCTTGTGCCCTTGCATCTGTCCCACTCCTCAGCTACAGCATGTGAGAATGCTTGTCGTCTTGCTCTTTGAATTTTATTTTGTGTGCAAAGTGCTTGCAGGCGCAGCATCTTCTTGTACTTTTAAACTGTGTGGACAGCTTGGGCAGAAGAACACTAGGTGACTGAAGTGGCATGAATGGGGGCTGTCAGGACTGGAAACCTGGATGGAATCGGAGGATTATCCTTGAGTAAGCGTCACTTCCAATTCAGCGGCCAGTACAAAACAGCTGTATTCGGTCAGTAAACGGACCACAATGGTCACCTGGGCAAAATGTAAGGGTTACTGTCTGGCAGCACTGCAACACAAAGGAGCTCTGAACAGCAGCATTGACATCTGCAACAATGTAGGGGATAAAAATTCTGCATATCATGTTGTTATTACCTCAGGCAACATGCTATGTGAAAGTCAATGCAACTGACTGACTACACTTACAGAAATCACGCCAAACAGGTCAGGCTGCATGATTGGGGGGCTGGGATAAGAATGGTGAATGGCGAGGCTGCAGGCAGCTCAAGTCAAGAATGAGTGAGAACTGCGAGACAGTGTATGTTAGGCAGGTTGCACTTGCATACATGATGTAATGTCTTCAAGTCAAATTTTTTTTTTTTCAAAACGTGGTCTGTGTGAATGTGTCTGTAGCTGAGCTGTGTGTGACTGCGGCTGTGGTCCTCATAGTAAAAAGTATGGACCAATGGTCCATCTTGGGGGGGGTGGGTCTGATCTGACTATCTTAATGTGCAACTGCATCATTCTAAAAAAGGATAAAAAAGAAAATAAAGAGAATCTAGCTGGCTACGCTAAAAATAAAAGCACATCATCGTAATCTTTTACTAGTGTGCATGATGTTTGTTTGTATTTCATCATTACATAGAAATTTATTGTTCGGATAGGCTTTTTCAAATACACAGACTCGAATGTCTGTCGAACAGCGCGACTCCGACTGCGTCGCAAAATACTACCTGGTATACCAAAATACTGCCAGCTTGGAAAACTAGGAAGTTTTTACTTCCTAGCCTAAAAACTTATCTGGAGCACTGGATGGTAGAAAGAGGACTTAACTTCTTACCTTCATAGGCACAGAACTGAACACTCAGGACGCCAGGGCCTTCCTTCCTCTGGACAGGGCAAAGACCCTAGTCTCCCTGGCCTCCTCATTCACCCTGCAGGTCTCTCGACCAGCAAGGCATTTTCTGCAGCTCCTAGGACACATGGCTGCTTCTACAGCGGTTGTGCAGGGAGCAAGATTTCAGATGAGGGACATCCAGTTCCATTTGAGAGCTCTTTGGTCTCAAAGAAAGGATCCTCTTACCAAGTTGATCCCAGTAACTCGAACCCTGATCCAAGCCCTACAGTGGTGGCAGGATCAGAGCAACCTGAGACAAGGAGTTCCTTTTGTCACTCAGTCTCACTCCCTAATCCTTACTACAGATGCATCCCTCTTGGGTTGGGGAGCTCACATGACCTCACCACCCAGGGTCTGTGGTCTCCCCAGGAATCTCTGCTCCACATCAACCTGTTGGAGCTCAGAGCAGTTTTTCTAGCACTTCAAGCTTTTTCCAAATCTGTTCAGAACAAGATTGTACAGGTCAGAACAGACAACACCACTACAATGTGGTACATCAACAAGCAAAGGGGCTTTTCGGTCTGACCTTGTGCATCGAGCCCGATGAAGTTGTGGTCTCTGGCTTACTCCTAGACACCTCCCTTACGCAGTCCACCTTCCAGGCAAGGACAATGTCCTGGTAGATGCTCTCAGCAGGATTTCTCAGGGCCATCACGCATGGTCACTGGATCCCCTGGTCTTGGGAGTAGTATTTGCCAGATGGGGCACCCCGCAGATAGATCTTTTTGCAGCCCCAGACAATCACCAACTTCCCCTTTTTTGCTGCAGGCCCCCAGTGTTGGGCTCACTCCCCCTGGATGCCTTAGCCCTCAGTTGAGAAGGGAAGTTCTTCTATGCCTTCCCTCCCTTCCCTCTCCTGTTCAAAGTGCTAGTCAAAATCAGATCCCAATCCTGCAAAGTCATTCTGATAGCTCCGGATTGGGCCAGCCAACCCTGGTATCCACTCCTGCTGTCCTTAGCAGTCCATCCTCCCCTGTGCCTTCCCAGGAATCACAACCTGTTAATCTGTGCCCAGGGACGGGTCTGGTATCCGAATCTCAAATCTCTCAATCTCAAGGCTTGGTTCTTGAAGAGTTAGAGTTTGCTGATTTACACCTTTCCCAAGGTGTAATGGATATATTGAAGGCCTCAAGGAAGCCTTCCACCAGAGCTACTTACAATTCCAAATGGAAAAGGTTTTCCATATGGTGCACGGAAAAGCATATTTCCCCAGACTCTGCTGATTTACCCACAGTCCTGGATTATAAGGTCCATCTGAATTCTCTGGGGCTGAGACCAGCTACCCTGAAGGTGCATTTGGCAGCTGTGTCTGCTTTTATTTCAGCAGGTAAATCCTCTTCTCTTTCAGCTCATCCTGTATTCTCCAAGTTTTTTAAGGGGTTGCTTCACCAACCCTCCATTCAGGATCCTGCCCTGCCTGGGATCTTAATGTTTGCATTGCTCAGCTTATGCAACCCCCTCGAGCCCTTGTCTTCAGCTGAGCTTAAGTATTTGACTTGGAAGACTGTGTTTCTGGTAGCCATCACCTCTGCCAGACGCATAAGTGAATTACAAGCGTTGTCAGTGGAGTCAGATTTTATCTCCTTTCACAGAGATAAGGTGGTCCTCCGGACTAACAGGAAGTTCCTCCCTAAGGTGGTTTCAGATTTCCACCTTAATCAATCTATTTCTCTTCCAGTGTACTTCACTGACCACTCCTCTTCTGGTGAGAGGAGGCTGCACAGCTTAGATGTGAAGAGAGCCCTTAGTTACTACATATAGCGTACCAAGGGTCACAGGTTTGACTCCCTCCAACTGTTCCTCACTTATGGCGAGGTTGGTAAAGGGAAGGCAGCCACTAAAAGATCCATTGCCAGGTGGATTGTCTCTTGTATCCAATTCTGTTACGAAAAGTTGGGCAAAGTTCCCCCCTCGGGCCTGAGGGCTCACTCTACCAGAGGTACAGCTGCTTCTCTGGCTGCTGCCAGAGACATTCCTATTCTAGAAATATGTCAAGCAGCTTCCTGGAAAACAGTTCACACTTTTACTAAGCATTACTCCCTGGACATCCAGGCTAGGAGTGATGCTCGGTTTGGCACAGCTGTTCTTCAGAGCCTATTCCCTAAGTAGGTTCTGTCCCTCCTCCATGGGGGTACTGTTGTGTAGTCTGCAATTGTCATAATATAGCAAGACTTCATGCTGTTTGAAGAAAAAATTACTCACCTTAGTAATGTTGTTTCTTCTAATGGAGTCTTGCTATATTATGACCTCCCTCCCTGTCTGCCCCTCTCAGAACCTCCGTTTTGGGGTGTGGCTGGCCCTTACAGGGTTGGCACTCATTTATGCCCACCTTTGTTGTTTTTACAACCTCTTTTTGGGGTGAATTGGTGTTGTGTTTTTCTTTTTCTGCGTCTCCTGACTTAAGTCTTTGTTTGAGACCAGGAAATGTGTGTTTAGGTTAGTGGCCAGTTGGCTAGTGTAGGTTTACAGCTTCCACATAGAACCTTAGTGAGTTTTAGCTCGTAAAGATCTGACAGTTTGTATTTGAAGCACAGCAGACAGAGCTTCCTAACTGAGCTCACGCTCAGAGTTCCATGTTCCATGGAAAAGTTAACTATTTCATCTCCGGGGCAGTTCCAAGATTGGGTCATACTGCAATATTGGGTCATAGTTTTTCTTTTGGGTTTCTCAGACATAGTGCCAGCCTAACCAAACTTGCCCGTTAGTGGCAATCTGCCAAGCAAGACTCTCTTATCGGTTCCCAACCGTGTCACGGGTCGTGGAAAAAACCATAATGAAATCCATTTTTTTTAGAACCGGTAAGAACCGGGAACCGCACTCTAAAGGACTAGAAAGTAATTTTTAAAACAACCTGATTGGTTCAAACCGAACCGAAAAAGACATTTACAAGTTCCACACAGAAGAAATAAATGTAAGCCTATCTATTACTTACAATACCACAGACAGAGCTGGAACCGACCGATTGCGGTTTAATTTCGGTCAAAAAAACGAAAAAATAAAACTTTTAACCAACAAACGAACCGAGCAGAAGGAGAAATCTCCAGAGCGACTGTTCAGTGAGGTGGAGTAAAGAATCTGACAGTTTGAGTTTGAGCTACAACAGACAGAGTGTTCAACCGAGCTCGAGCTCAAGGTTCCATACTTTGCATGGAAAGTTAACTCTTTCACCTCCGGAGCATTTCAAAGGTTGGGACTCACTGCATATGTCATAATATAGCAAGACTCCATTAGAAGAAACAACATTACTAAGGTGAGTAATTTTTCCTTAACGACTACTGACACCTGAGCTTTTAAAGTCAGTTCACCATCAAGCACAGCGCCCAGATTCCACACCCATTCAGAGGGTTTCAACTAGTTGCCCCCTAGCACAAGGCCAGAATACTGATCAGGAGTCAACCTCTCTACCTGATGACCTGGGTCCACCACCAGCACCTCAGTCTTATCAGGATTAAATCTCAACCAGTTAGCACTCATCCAGTCCTGAATTTCAGCAAGGCAGTTGTTAAAAACCGAGACTGCATTGTTCTGTTCGGGTACAAAGGACAGGTACAGCTGAGCATCGTTTGCATAGCAGTGAAAACTCAGCCTGTACCGCCTTATAATATCTCGTAATGGCAGCATGTACACCGTGAACAACATGGGGGACAGCAAGGAACCCTGCAACACCCCACAAAGCAGGGAGAATGGGGCCGAGGAAAAAATCCCCAATACCACCCTCTGCGTCCTCCCGTGAGGAAAGAATGGAACCATCTGAGGACTGTCCCTGACAGTCCACAGAGTAGCCGCAAGCATTCCAGCAACACCCCATGATCCATGGTGTCAAATGCTGCGGAGAGATCAAGGAGCACCAAGATCGAACCGCTCCTGTGATCCCTCGCTATCAGCAGATCATGAAATACCTGAACCAGGGCTGTCTCGGTACAGTGCCTCTTCCTGAAACCGGACTGGCGAGGATCATAAACTTCGTGGGTGGTAAGAAAGTTCTCAAGCTGCAACATGACTAGCTTCTCAATAAACTTGCCCAAAAAGGGCAGGTTCGAGACAGGTCTGTAGTGCGAAAGACAGTCTGGGTCGAGGGAAAATTTCTTCAAAAGGGGTGTCACCACTGCCTCCTTCAGGGGGCTTGGAAACACACCCTTATCCAATGAACACCAGACTGTCTCAGCAAGGATCGGTTCGATGGCATCCACACACCCCACAAGGAGGTGGGTTGGACCAGGATCCAAACTACAGCAAGTCAATCGCATACCCCGAACAATCTTCACGATATCCACAATCGCTGGCCGGTCAAAATTCGTCCAGACAGGCTGGGTGCCGTTGCCGTCACACCGACTGCCGCTGTACTCATTTGAACGAGTCAAGTGGATCTCTGACCTGATGGAGGACACCTTATCCGCAAAGAATTGAGCAAACTCATCACACTTAAGTTGTGAAAAGGCTCTCCAGCCCTGAAGGCAGGCTGGATTGCACAGCCTGTCAACAGTCCAGAAGAACTGAGCCGGTCGAGTCCTTGCTGTAGCAATCTCCCTGGACAAGAACTCTGCCTTCTTACCGGAGATTGCTGATTGATAGTCCAAATAATGGGCCATCAACCTAAGTCTGGCCTCCTCCAGGCCAGATTTCCTCCAACAATGTTCCAACCTTCGTCCTACTCTCCTCAACTCCCTTAAGGTCCCATCAAACCAAGGGGACCGAGAGCGAAGAGAGAGAAGGCGAACTCGGACAAGAGCTAGAGAATCCAGGGTCCCCGACACCACACTATTATAGTGCAATACCAGGTCCCCTGAATCCAAGCATTCCAGTGGCTTGCTGGATAGGTCCAGCATCGCCATCAGACCCTCAGGGGTAACACCCCTTAAAGGGCGGTACTGGACCATCTCCAAAGGGGTAGGTCTCACAGGGGGAGCCACGAAGCTAAACCTTATAGATGGATGGTCAGACCACCCAACAGATTCCATCACCAGGAGGAACACCAGGTCCAGGGAGTGACCCTGAATATGGATTGCAGCGGTAACTGCCTGCCTGTGTGAAGCCCAATGAGGTCATCAGTTGGAGGAAGTTCTGACCAAAAAGCGAGAGTTCATCATCGACCCAGGTGTTGAAATCCCCCAGGACCAACCACCTGGAGGATTCCAACACCATGTCGACCATGAAGTCTGCAACTTTCTACAGGAAAACTTTCCCATCTCCGGGTGGACGGTAGATAAGAAGAATCCTGCAATCCACACCTGCACCCATGAGACACTTGGAAGGACCTGGTGGCCCCTACTGGTACCTTTTACAAGGCCCAGTTCTGCCTTAAAACAAATGGCTCTAGCCAGGCTCCACATGCTAATCTCGCAGTGGACGCTCAGAGCACAGTGGGATCAGAGGTTGGACAACCTGGACCACATGGTCATGGTGTTCAGTTCGATGCAGCAGGATCTTCTTTGGTGGCAGGATCTCAGCAACCTCACCAAAGGGGTCCCCTTCCAATCCCCTCCTCCTAAGCAGACCCTGACCACAGATGCGTCAGGAATGGGCTGGGGCACTCACCTTGGGAGCCACAGAACTCAAGGCCTGTGGTCTCCGCCAGAGCTCTCTCTGCACATAAATGTGTTGGAGATGAGGGCAGTGCTTTATGCTCTTCTGACTTTCCAGCACTTGCTCCACCTGGGCCCACTATTAGTCCAGTCAGACAATATGTGTGTTCTGGTACCTCAACAAGCAAGAAGGTGCTCACTCGTACCCCCTCTGCAGAGAGGCGATGTGGGTGTGGAATTGGGCAGTTTTGCATCGAATTCTCCTCACAGCCATTCACGTTCCGGACATGTAAAACATCCTGGTGGACAGTCTCAGCTGCACCATAGTAAGAGCCCACAAATGGGAGCTAAAGCAAGAAGTGGTCGACCACATTTTCTACCTGTGGGGTCATCCGGACCCGGATCTGTTCATCGCCCCATACAACGCAAAACCACCCAAGTTTTGTTCGCTAGCTCCTGGCCATGGTGTTTTTTGGCAAGATGTGCTATCTCTGTGCTGGACAGGCAGGTTTTTGTACACCTTCTCTTCCTATCCAGTTCTGCAGAGGGTGCTGCTCAAGCTTCAGGCAGAGGGGGCACACATGGTTCTGACTGCCCCATACTGGCCTCGCCAGGTTTAGTTTCCACTTCTTCAGCAGCTAGCCAGGAGAGGGGTATGCTGGTCCATCCAGGGCTGAAATCCCTTCACGCATGGCATCTCATAACTGCTTCACGTTTTGGGGTTTCCTCCAGAGTGGTGCAGGTCCTGGAAGAGGCCAGAAAGCCTTCTACAAGGACTACATATGCAATGAAGGGGAACAGTTTCTCCATTTGGGCCACTTCAAAGGGTTGGAACCCCTTTCCGTGTCCCGTTCCTCAAGTCATGGAGTATCTCTTGCACCTATATGACATGGGCCTGAGCTACTCTTCCCTGAAGGTCCATCTGCCTGCTGTTTCTGCCTACCACACCTTGGTGTGAGGCAAAACTGTGGCTAAGCTGGAGGTTTTCAAAACCTCCCTGAATGGAATCCTCCACCTAAACCCCCTGGTGTGCAGTCCCGTGCCACCGTGGGATCTTAACTTTCTTTTAGAAACATTGACCCTGCCTCCCTTAGAGCTGGCTGGTTCTTGTGATATGCGCTATTTGGCTTGGAAAGAGCTATTTTTAGTTGAAATCACTTCTGCTTGGAGGATTTCTGAGTTTCAGGCCTTGATTTGTAAGGAGCCTTATTTAATTTTTCACAGAGACCAGGTGGCTCTGCGTACAGACCCTCAATTTTTACGAATGGTGGTTTCTGAATTTAGGTTGAATCAGTCGATTCAACTGCCAGTGTACTACCCCAAGCATTCCAGAGGCAGTTTTGCATACCTTGGATGTTCATAGAATCTTGCGCTATTACACTAACAGAACCAAGTCGGTCCGCAAATCGGACCAACTTTTTGTTTCTTTCGCACGTAAGAGACAAAGTGCTGTAGTTTCCAAAAAATGTTTATCCAAATGGTTGGCAAACTGTATTTCTGTTACCAGAAGTATGGTAAAACTCTCCCGGGGGAGGTTATGGGGCATTCTGCCAGGAGCATGGCTGCCTCTACTGCTTGTTTCAGAAATGTGTCTGCCGCTGACATCTGTGCCATGGTTACTTGGAGTTCTGTCCACACTTTTACCAAGCAATACAGTCTGGACATTGCCTCTAGGTGCAGGACAGGCTTCGGCCTAGCTGTCCTCCAGGGACTCCTGTCCTAAACTTTCTGCCTTTCTGTAGACCTTTCCTGACTCCCATGTTTCAGTTTCTTCTGGTTCACACCGCTTGGGATTCAGTCCTCAAGGTTATTACCTACTGCAAGCGCCATCTCGAAGTAAGATAGTACAGTTACATAAGAACTTACCGTAACTGTAGATCTTCGAGAGAGGCCCTTGCAGTAGGTAACTTTTTCCCTCCATCCCCCAAGTTTCTTTCTGCTCTTTTTCTTTGAGCTGATTATATGCTCCAGGAGCCTCTCTTTCCATTCTCCGTTCGCTCCTCCTTAGAGGTCTCCAGCAGGAGAACTGAAAGACAGGTGCGAGAACCACCCACTGTATAGGGTCACGCTGACATCCATCACATGACGTTGGGTGGACGGTCCCCTGTCAGATACCGCTAGCTAAAGTTTCTGTGTGGTCCTGATGCCAGGGGGCACAGTCCTCAAGGTTATTACCTTCTGCAAGAGCCTCCCTCAAAGATCTACCATTATGGTAAGTTCTTAGATAACTGTACTTTAAGTGACTTGCTTTAAGTCAGTAAAAATGGCCTCTGTATAAATTGGTTGTATCAGGTTGCACTGTTCCTTTTTACCTTAAAGAACACCTTTTTAATACATGTAAAATATTTCTTTTTATTTGTTAATCTGATTTTTCTCCTTTGTTGATCTGACTTTTGCCTCAATATCACACATATACTATATCCTCTTTATTATGACTTTGCATACTTCTGTATTGCACTATTTTAAAGGTCTTTTGTTTGCATCAATTTGCCTGTCCTAATCCCCTTGGTAAATTAGCTTTGGTCAATGGAGCTTTTTCCAGGTAAAACAAATAAATACAATACATGTAAGTGGCAGCAGTGAGATTCAGAACAGGCTCTTCAAGTGCATAGCACTCTGCTCTAACCACAAGGCTAAGTATATAACTAACTATATAAATATTACTAGCGTGAACGCAAACTATCAATCTAAGCCTTAGTTTCAGGGGTTGTGCCTGTAGTTCCCTATCAGTTCATTCTTTCTTTTATTGTTGACCATAAAAAGCCTTAAGGTATATAAATTACAAACACAAATACAAACAAAAACATTAACATATAACAAGAAGATATAAATACATTTTTAAAAAGTCCCTAGATGTCAAAAGTTCATTACTTCTATATCTTGACATAAAATCTTATACAACTGTATAAACACAGGATCTAAAATGTGCACTTACACACCAGGGAATTGTAGTTATTCTCATTTCCGTTTCTTTCTTATCCTAACAATAGTCTAAGTATTTGACAACCCGTTTGATCATATTATCATCCACGGTATTAAATAAAATAAATGTCAGTTCATTTTTTGACAGCTTAGGCCAATCCAAAAAAGGGCCTAGCCAATACTGTCTAACTTTAGTATACCATGGACAACGCCATATCATATGATGTATATTCTCCCTTTCCCCTCTGACAGTCACATAATTCCTGTGTTTTATGCAGCTTTTTATTTATTTATTTTTTTTTAACTTTCTTTTTGTCCACCTCCCTCACCCCAGAGCTACGCGTCTTCGGGAGACACCTAGGAACCACCCCACGACTTACCTTTCCTGAATCCCCAGGGGTTCCCCCATGGAGCCGTGAATATACCCCCAAGCAGGTATGGACCCCAACTTCAATGTCTTGTCGGGTCCCCTGGTGGTCAGGCAGGCAGTCATAATTAGGGTCGGTACCGGTGCTCCATCTACCCGTGCTTCGGTGGTGTGTTTTTCCTCCTTTCTGAGGAAGTGGCCGGCACCCTGATGTCAAGGCGTTCTCACCGACATCTGCCACTCCCAACCCTCTTTTGGGTGTTCCTTTGCTTGCTACGCCTCCGGCTTCCACCAGAGGCCAGCCAAGCACCGAGCGAGTGCCCCCTTCCCTCCCGGGAGAGGAGAACTGTCCATCGGATGATCAATCCTCTCCCTTTTCTGATGGCCCGGGCTCGTTCCCAAACCTGGATTGCTGGCGTGACGCAAGGTGTGGCATCCAGCACCTCAACCATCAGCACCACCGGGCCAGCTTTTTATCTCACTTTAAGCAAACTGCTTTCCAAAGTTCCAGCTTGACTCTTATAAATTTATTTTTTAATGATTTATCCAATAACACATCCCAGTAATATTTAAAATCAAAACTCAAATGATATATATTTTTCATATATATATATATATATGTATAGTTTTTGTTTTTTGTTCCTCGAACCTGGGATCATGGCGTACACATGCGTGAGCATGCGTGGAGGCACACGCTCACACCAGGATTCAGTGACCCCTTCCACCCCACTCCAGACATACTGTATGTCGCCGCTCCTGCTGCCTATGCACCCATTGAACCTCCATCCAATGGGTGCGGGACTACGTAGGAGCGGGCGTCCACCCCTGGATGGGAGAGCCGCAAATTGTGGCTCAATCCTGCTCCAGACCCCCCTCCCCCAAAGCCAGCTCCCCGACAACCCGGGGTCATTCCCAAACCCGGGTGGCCAGAATGGCGCGAGGTGTGGCATCCGGTGCCTCAACTCTCAATGCCACCAGGCTGGCACAAAACTCAAATTATTTAAAGCATACCATTTTGCATACCTGGAGTTTTGTATTTCAAACAGATCCTCTTGTACGTAGGAATTAATTATTCAAACAACATGAAGTCTTGCTGTATTCTGACTATTGCAGTTAGGTCCTGCCTTTCAACTGCCCCGGAGAACAAAGAGTTAAACTTTCCATGGCCAGCAAGGAATGTTCACCGCGAACTCGGTTGAAGCCCCTGTCTGCTGTTGTTTAAACTCCAACCGTCAGATTCTTTACTCCGCCTCACTAAACAGTCGCTCCGGAGATTTCTCCTTTGCTTGGTTCAAAAAAGTCGGTTAAAGTGTCGTTTTTCACTCGGTTGCTACCGAATCTGTCGGTTTAAGTCTCTGTTTGAGGTACCATAAGTATTAGATAGGTTTTACATTTAGTTTCTGTGTGGAACTTGTAAATTTCGGTCGGTTCTGCTGAACCGATCAGTTTAGTTTAAAAAAAAGTTTGTGAATTTACTTAGAGTGTGGTAACCGGTCCGTATTGGTTCTAAAAAAAAACGGATTTTATTCCATTTTTTCCAAGACCCGTAACACGGTCAGGAACCGATAATGGAGTCTTGCCTGGTGGATTGACGAGAAAAGGGTACGTTTTGGATAGGATTGGCCATGTCTGAGAAACCCAAGAAAAAAAAACGGGCCCACTGGGTTTCAACACTGCAGTGTGTGTGGGGAAGCCTTTGCTAAGGCTGATCCCCACACCACCTGTGTTTATTGTCTAGGGTTTGACCACCTCGATTCAGACTGCCAAATTTGTAAAAGTTTTCCCAAAGCTACCCTGGATAAGAGAGTAGGTAGACTGAGGGAAAGGGAGGCCGAGAAGTCCACTGACCCAGATGGCCAGCCCGGTTTGGTTCCGACCGAACCAGAAGGAGTGCCCTTTGACCAGGGCGATTCCTCTTCGGGCAAGAGGAGAGCCGATTCTGAGGAGTCTGTTCCGGTTAAAAGGAAGAGAAAAGATAAATCGTCCTGTTCAGATCCAGAAATTCATACTCCGACCACTGATGAGATAGCCAAAGCGATAAGAATAGTGCAGTCACTAACTTTGGTTCCGGCCGAACCGGCACCATCTGGCAGGGGCTCGGTTCGGTCGGTTCCCCCGGTTCCGGATTACACTTCAGAAGAATTTTATGAATCGGAGGAGGAGGAGGGAGAGTATGAGGATGGTTATGGTGATTATGAAAGTCTGGATGTGCCTATTGACCCGGACATCTCCCCAGACAGACCTTCAGGTGTTTCTCCTCCTAGGCTTTCTGAGTCCCCTTCCCATTTTATATTTTACAAGAAAGTGGCTGAAACCCTCCAACTTCCAATGGAAGAAGCAGTAGAGGATCAGGAGGAGCCTGATTTTGTCGAAATTATGGACATCCCAGAGTCCAGGAGACTGTCTATTCCCCTCCATAAATCTTTTGGGAAACAGACAAAATTCTTAAGACTCCTAACTCCATACCTCCTGTGGACAGACAAATGGACAAGAGGTACAACCTTTCAGGCTCGGACACAGAGTTCCTTTCTCAGCAATGCAGCCATGTTGGGGTAGTGCAGGCTGCTGCCTGTGATAAGGCAAATATTCCCTTATCACCCAGATAAGGACTCCAGGAGGATAGATACCATGGCAAAGAAGCAGTACATGGCAGCATCTTTGGGACTCAGGTAGGCTAACTATATGGCTTACACAGCTAGATACCAGAAGTCCAGATAGGACACTGTGCTGGCTCTGGCTAAACAGGCCCCTGACCAGCTTGCCAAGGAGCTGGAGCAGGTGGCTGCAGATGGGATTGAGGCATCCAAGGTGCAATTTCATGCTGTTGTGGACTCCAGTGATGTTTCATCAAGAGTTATGGCTACATCTGTTGCCCTTTCAGAGGATGGTTTGGCTCAGATGTACTAGCCTATCACAGGATACCCAGGCTAAGGCCATGGATTTCCATGTTATTGGTAATTCTCTGTTTGGGGAGCACTCAGAGAACTAAATGAAAAAGATGCACGAGTACAGGACCACCTACAGGAATGCTCAGGCCAAAGAAAGGCAAGCCACTCCTCAGAGGCAGCAGTCCAGGGGCAGGTCCTTACAAAGGCCTTTTTACCAAGCCCAGGCCTCCTCTTCTTCTTATGTTCAGAGGGGGTTCTTCAGAGGGAGAGGCAGACGGGGAATGAGCAGGCTTGCTTCCACCCCTCAGCCTAAAGCCCCTGCCAAGCAGACACCCTGATGGGTCTGCCCGGGCCGATTCTCCAGTACCTGTAGGGGGCAGGCTGGCTTACTTTGTCCAGGACTGGAAGTCTCCGACATCAGACAAGTGGGTCCTGGAAGTAGTAAGCCAGGGACTGGTTCTTAGCTTCCAAAAATTTCCCAAGATGAGAACCAGATCCTTTCCATCTGCAAATCCATCAGAGACCCTTGCCCTAGAGGCAGAGGTTTCTTCCCTCCTGGTTCTCAGAGCCATAGAGAGGGTTCCTACCCTACACAAGGGCAAAGGATTGTACTCCAGGTACTTCCTAACCCCAAAAAAGACAGGAGAATGGCGGCCTATCCTGGACCTAAGGTATCTGAACAAGCACCTTTTAAAACCAAAGTTCAAAATGGTGACTTTGGGAATAATTCTATCCTCTCTACGGCCATTGGACTGGTAGCCTCCTGGACCTCAAAAGATGCCTATTTCACATTTCCATCAGGTGCTCCCACAGAAAGTACCTCAGGTTAGAGTTGCCCTCAGGCCACTATCAATTCAGAGCAATGCCCTTTGGCCTAACATCAGCCCCAAGGGTGTTCACAAAGTGCCTGGCAGTAGTGGTTGCTTTCCTAAGGAGAAAAAATATCTCCGTTTTTCCATACTTGGACGATTGACTCATAGTGGGTCAGTCTCCAGACCAAGTCAAGTCACATCTGCAAGTAACTGAGCAAGTGCTCACTTTCTTAGGATTCCTCCTCAACCTTCCAAAGTCAGTTCTCGAGCCAGTACAGCTCCTCACCTTCATAGGGGCGGAGCTGGATACAATAAGGGCAAGAGCCTTCCTTCCCTTGGACAGTGAAAGGACCCTTATGGAACTGGCCTCTTCATTCATCCTTCAGGTGTCTTGACCAGCAAGGCATTTCCTGCGGCTTCTGAGCCACATGGCAGCCTCTATAGCAGTGGTCCAGGGAGCAAGATTTCAGATGAGGGACATTCAGTTCCACTTAAGAGCCTTCTGGTCCCAAAGAAAAGATTCCCTTACCAAACTAGTCCCAGTGACTCGAACCCTGATCCAGGCTTTGCAATGGTGGCAGGATCAGGACAATTTGAGACAAGGAGTTCTTTTTATAACTCAGTCTCATTCAGTGATACTCACCACAGATGGCCTCCCTGCTGGGCTGGGGAGCCCACCTGGGGGATCTTACCACCCAGGGGCTGTGGTCACCTCAAGAATCTCTGCTTCACATCAGTCTCTTGGATCTCAGAACAGTGTTTCTGGCACTGCAAGCCTTTTCCAAATCTGTACAGAACAAGGTGGTCCAGATAAGAACAGACAATACCACCACAATGTGGTACATCAACAAGCAAGGAGGCACTCGGTCTACGGCCTTGTGCGCAGAAGCAACAAAGTTGTGGTCCCTGGCCTATTCCCTGCAAACTCCTCTGATAGCAGTTCACCTCCCGGGGAAGGACAATGTCCTAGTAGATGCTCTCAGCAGGATATCCCAGGGCCATCACAAATGGACCCTAGATCCCCTAGTTTTGAAAGTGATTTTCTCGAGATGGGGCACTCCACAGATAGATCTTTTTGCAGCCCCAGACAATCACCAACTTCCTCTCTTTTGTTGCAGACCCCCAGTCTTGGGCTCAGTCCCCCTTGATGCTCTGATTCCGAATTGGGAAGGGAAATTTCTGAATGCCTTTTCCCCCTTTCCTCTCCTGTTCAAGGTGTGAGTCAGGGTAAGGTCACAACCATGCAAGTGATTCTGATTGCTCCAGACTGGGCCAGACAGCCCTGGTACCCCCTGTTGCTGTCATTAGCAGTCCACCTTCCCCTGTCTCTTCCCAGGAATTACAACCTGTTGACATCCTCTCAGGGAAGGATTTGGTACCCGAACCTCAAGTCTCTCAATCTCAAGGCATGGCTCTTGAAGAGTTAGAGTTTGCTGATCTGCACCTTTCTCAAGGGATTCTGGATATCCTTAAGGCTTCTCGAAAGCCTTCCACCAGAAAGACTTACAACTACAAATGGAAAAGGTTCACTATTTGGTGCTCTAATAAAGATATTTCTCCAGAATCTGCTGGGTTGCCTACAGTTATGGACTATATGGTCCATCTTAATGGCCTAGGCCTTAGGCCAGCTACACTTAAAGTGCATTTGGCAGCTGTTTCTGCCTTCTTGTCAGTAGGAAAGCCCTCTCCTCTGTCTGCCCATCCTGTGTTTTGTAAGTTCTTCAAGGGATTGCTGCTCACCAATCCCCCTTTAGGGACCCTGCTCCTGCCTGGGACCTTAATGTTTGCATTGCTCAGCTTATGCAACCACCCTTTGAGCCTTTGTCCTCTGCAGAGCTTAAGTACTTGACTTGGAAAACTGTGTTTTTGGTAGTCACACTACCTCTGCCAGGCGTATCAGTGAATTGCAAAGCCCTGTCAGTGGAGCCTGATTTCATCTCTTTCCATAGAGATAAAGTGGTCCTAAGAACTAACAGGAAGTTTTTGCCCAAGGTGGTTTCAGATTTCCACCTTAACCAGTCTGTCTCTCCCTGTTTTCTTCACTGACCATTCCTCCTCTGGAGAGAGGAGCTGCACAGCTTGGATGTTAAAAGGGCCCTCAGCTACTACATAGAGCACACCAAGGGTCACAGGTTTGAGTCCCTCCAATTGTTCCTCACATATGGAGAGGTCAGTAAGGGCAAACCTGCCACTAAGAGATCTGTTGCCAGGTGGATTGTCTCTGTGTACAATTCTGCTATGAAAAATGGGTAGAACTCCACCCTCAGGCCTGAGGGCTCACTCTACTAGAGGTACAGCTGCTTCCCTGGCTGCTGCCAGGGATATTCCTATCTTAGAAGTTTGTCAAGCAGCCACCTGGAAAACAGTCCATACATTCACCAAGCATTACTCTCTGGATATCCAGGCTAGGAGTGATGCTCGGTTTGGCACAGCAGTACTTCAGAGCCTATTTCCAAAGTAGGTTCTGTCCCTCCTCCATTGAGGTACTGCTTGATCTTACTTAGAGATACAGCTCTTGCAGCAGGTTACACCATTAAGACTGAAGCCGTCAGGTGCCAGGACCCCACGGAAATTTTCTAGCTAGCAGTCTTCAGCGGGGACCGCCTCCGACGTTGGTTCCGCCCCCGATGTCAGGCGTAGTACTTAAGGAGGCGGTCCCCCCACAATCCTCAGTTCTTTTCCCGCCGACAACATCGCAAGCATCGGCCTCTCGGTCACTTTCTAGCGTGCGACGACTAGGAACTATGACGTTCTCTTTTTTTCTCATTCGAACTTGGATTCATCTGATGTCCTCTCAAAACACCTCTCTGGAAGGTCACCCATCGAAGTGTGCCTGCGGCAAACAGATCCCCTTGAAGGATCCTCACTCAGCCTGCGTGCGTTGTCTAAGCCCGGATCACGACACCAAGGCCTGCTCCTTCTGCCAGGGCTTAAATAGTCACACCAGGATCCGCCGCCAGAAGGCCCTTCAAGCGTTTCTCTTGGAGGAGAAACTCAACGCCTTGGATAGGGAACCTTCCTCCAGGGGGGGAGTCGTCAGGGAAGACCCACAAGCACTGGGAAAAATCCCGGGAGAAGGAAAGGCCCAGGTCCCTGTCGAGGGCCTCGGACTCCCGCAGCTCCGGCTCGAGGTCAGACCGCTCTCCCTCCAGGACTCAATCTCGGCCTCCCCCGGTCCAGGTCGGATCCTCCAGCGGCTCCTTCTCCCTGCAGTCTATACAGACTTCCAGGCCATCGGCTTCATCCACTCCTTCTAAGGCCTCATCCAAGTCTGGGGAGTGCCACAAGTCTTCCTCCCGTCATCGGGACTCCGACACCAGGTTGGTGTCCCAGCCTTCGCGTGGGTCGGACCCAGTCCCGCGCAAGACTAAAGACCTGACGTCCCTGAAACGGATGCCGTACCCGACGTCGGCCCACCCGACGTTGGCCAAGCATCACAGGCACTCCCAGGAGCAGGCTACAGTAAGACAGCCGTCGCTGGCCAGGTGTTCGCCTCCCAGGGCGTCAGCCAGGGGACTGACGTCAGCTACCCCAGAGGGGAGGACCGCACCACTGTCGCCTACCAACGGTCGGAATTTGTCATCGGAGGAGGACACCACTCAGCCCAAGGACCAGGCGGGTGACCCCGAAACCGTCGGGCTCCCACGGAATCCTCCCCGGAGCGGGAGACCCCCGGTGACCCGACTCCTTACGCCGGCGACAGGCCACAGGTACCTGGCCCGTCATCGGGCCTGAATTTGACAGAAGTGAAGGAGCTTTTCACCTTCTGGTGGGACACAGTCAGGAAGGATGTGGTTGCCACACACCCTCCTCCTACTCCGGCTCCGCCTCCACCTACTCCTTCAATGCCTACGCCCCCTCCTCTATCCAAGGGGCCTGTAGGACGGTCACCAACCCCCAAGGAGCCAACACCCCCTCCTTGGGGCAGATCGTCGGATAGGAGAAGACCTCCCTCAAGATCCACTTCAGGGTCACCCAACCCTAAGAGACCCAGACGACGCCGGTACACTTTGTCCGTGGAGGATTCTAGATCTGACACCTCAGGGTGCTCCAGATCTCCTTCTCCCATCAGCATTCCCTCCCCAGACCCACGCGACTTTCCCAAGTCTCCTCCGGATGACCCCTCATTCGCTGAGATCATGAGGCACATTCAGGAGAATATGGGGTGGGATGCTGAAGAACTAGACCCCGAGAGACAGCGCCTTGCACGCTACCTTCGGCAGAAAGACCCAAAGCCTTTGGTAGTCCCACCCTTGGTGGACACCTTCGGAGACGTCACCAAGGCTGCGTGGAAGCGTCCACATTCGACTCCGGCAGTGCCGAAGAAGGCTGACCACCTATACAAGGCCCCGAGGGAGGACCAGTATCTAGCGAACCATCCTCTGGCTGATTCCCTGGTCATTACGGCCTCGCATGACCGGTCTCAGAGACCTCAGCACTTGAGCACACAGCCATCAGACCCGGAATCCAAGCAGTTGGATGTCCTGGGTAGGCGCACGTACGTGGTTGCGACTTGCGCCATCAGGTCTCTAAATTACCTCACCCACATGGTTCAATTCCAGAACGCACTGTGGGAGCAGAGACAGGACCTGGTTGAGAAGATGCCCGACGGTGGTCAAAAGGAGGAGCTTTTAAATCTCCGTACGGGTTTGGACGTGGGGACCCAAGTGCTGAGAGCTGCATACGATTCTGCAGACTCTTCGGCCAGAGCTGCAGCCTCAGGCATGTGTCTCCGGAGACACTCTTGGCTCCGTGTCTCCGGTGTTACCCCGGACGTCCAGAAGAACATCATGGACGTTCCTTATTACGGGGAAGTCCTTTTTGGTAAAGCCTCTGAGAAAGTGATCACCAAACTTCAGGATGCAGGGAAGTCAGTTAGATCTGTCCAGGCCATGTACAGATTTCGACCTAGTTCCTTTCGTAGGAACCAGAGTCGCTTTCCTGGCCGGACACAAAGGCAACAACTGCGTTCCGGCCAACAGCAGAGGGGCTCCTTTACCCAAAAAGCCCAGGCCAAGTCATCCTCAGGCAGAGGCCACCGAGTCGCAAAGTCGGCCCAACCTGCAGTATCTAACGCTGCCACAGCAAGACTGCCCGCCTCCGATCAATGGGAAATGAAGGTTGGGGTTCGCATCGCACGTCACCTGCTAGGGTGGCGGTCGATCACCGCCGACAGGTGGGTGCTGCAATTGGTCAAAAAAGGTCACGCGCTTCTGGAGAAGGAAGCTTTAGAGCACGTTCCAGAGAACCAGAGAGGGTTAGGCTATTATTCGCACTTCTTCCTGGTTCCAAAGAAAACAGGGGACCTCCATCTAATTTTGGACCTCAGCGACCTCAGTCTGTCGGTCGTCTACAAATGCTTCCGCATGGTGACCCTTCCGGGCCTAATCCCCATACTGAAGCGGGATGCCTTTCTGGCGTCGTTAGACAGGCAGGACGCCTACCTGCACATCCCAATTGCTCAAGTGCACAGGAGGTTCCTGCGCTTCGAGTTTCAGAGCCGTCATTATCAGTTCCGAGCGCTTCCTTTCGGGCTGTCATCAGCACCTCGTGTCTTCACGAAGTGCATGGCGGTCGTAGCGGCATCTCTGAGGAGACAAGGCAACTACGTGTTCCTGTACCTGGACGACTGGCTTCTCATGGCTCCTTCCAGGGAGGCACTGATGACGGCCATTCACCGTACCCAGGCCCTCTTTCAGTCACTGGGTATTCTCATCAACTACAAGAAGTCTCTCCTGGTACTGTCCCAGAAACTGCAGTTTATAGGAGCAGTTCTGGACACCATCAGAGGAAAAGCTTTTCTTCCTGCAGACAGAGCGGAACACATCAGATCCCTCATCAGAGACCTGTCGGTGAAGAAGACCGTCCCAGCCAGACTGGTCCTTTGACTGCTCAGACACATGGCTGCAGCCATTGCAACAGTCCCGATGGCAAGGCTCCACATTCAAGTAACCCAGTGGATGCTAAGGGTGCAGTGGGACTAAAGGCAAGACCATCTGCAGCAGCCAATTCGAATCACAATTGCTGCGATTCAGGATTGGCAATGGTGGCTAGATCTGGGGAACCTCTCCGCGGGGGTTCCCTTCACAGCGCCGTCTCCAACTGTGACTCTTTCCACAGACGCCTCAGGGCTCGGGTGGAGAGCTCACCTAGACGGGGTGAGGTCTCAGGGCACATGGACAGCCCAGGAATCTCATCTCCACATCAACATTTTGGAGATGAGGGCGGTTCTTTACGCTCTGCAAGCCTTCCAGTCGGAGATTCCACTGGGTACTCTCCTGTTACAAACAGACAATACTGAGGTGATTTATTACCTCAACAAACAAGGAGGCACTCACTCCTACCTGCTTTGCAGGGAGGCTATGAGAGTGGGTAGTGTAGCATGGCGCAAACCTAATTGCAGTACACGTCCCCGGGGTGGACAATACCGTTGCAGACAGCCTGAGTCACTCTCAGGCCAGAGTCCACGAGTGGGAACTTTTACAGGAGGTGGCAGAGTGAGTATCTGTTTCACAGATGGGGCACTCCAGAGTTAGACCTTTTCGCGTCCCCATCCAACGCAAAACTGCCCAATTTTTGCTCGTTAGATCCAGGGCCTGGTGTTTTCTGGCAAGACGCGTTGTCCTTCTCCTGGGCGGGCAGATTCCTCTATGCCTTCGCTCCTTTCCCGTTGATCCAGAGAGTTCTCTTAAAACTTCGCAGGGAGCAGTCGACGCCTATTTTGATAGCGCCTTTCTGGCCCTGACAAATTTGGTTCCCACTTCTGCATCAGCTATCCTGGGAACCTCCACTTCCTTTGCCAATCAGTCCCATCTGCTGTCTCAGGAGGAGGGTTCATTAGTCCTTCCGGACTTGCATTCTTTGAACCTGCACGCTTGGCTCCTAGAGACATAGCCATGTTGCGATACGGGGTCTCGCAAGAAGTGGCAGATGTACTCTCTGCCGCCAGAAAACCGGCAACCCACGCAATGTACGCCATGAAATGGCGTAGATTTTGCTTGTGGGCTCAAGCGTGCAGTTTCTCGCCGTTAGAATGTCCCAAAAAGCTGGTTCTGGATTACCTGCTTTCACTTTTTCAGTCCGGACTGGCTTACTTCAAATTAAGTGCACCTTTGAGCAATTTCCCGGCTTACCATGCCCCATAGGCCATCGGATGGTGGCCCAATTGGACACTACTCTGTCTTTAAGGAGTTCTCTTCCTTAGGTCAGCCTATCAAGAATCCGGTTCCTCCTTGGGACTTGCCCTTTGTCCTGGAGCAGCTTACGCTGCCACCTTTTGAACCAGCTGCGGATTGCGAGCTACATTTTCTGTCGTGGAAAACGTTGTTTTTAGTTGCAGTTACTTCGGCAAGAAGGATTTCCGAATTGCATGCACTGATGTGCAGAGAACCTTATTTAATTTTCCATCAGGATAGGGTATCCCTGAGGACAAACCCAAAGTTTCTGCCTAAGGTGGTTTCAGCCCTCACCCTTAATCAGGATATCAACTTACCAGTGTATTTTCCTAAGTACACCAACCGAGGAGAAGCCCTTCTTCACACCCTTGATGTGCACAGGTGCCTCAGATATTATCTGACTAGAACCAAACAGTCTCGAAAGTCGGATCAACTGTTTGTCTCCTTTGCTGCTAGAATGGAAGGAGCTCCTGTTTCTAAACAGTCTCTCTCAAGGTGGCTCATCCAGTGTATCTCTTTCTGTTATGATAAGCGCAATAAACCCTTACCAGGCGTGGTTAAGGGTCATTCCACGAGAGGAGTGGCCACTTCCTTTGCGGCGCTAAGGAATGTCTCCACCTCAGCTATTTGCGCTGCAGCCACTTGGAGCTCGGTGCATATTTTTATTAGGCATTACAGCCTGGACATTGCATCGAGGTGAAGAGCAGGTTTCGGCCTAGCCGTCCTTCAGGGACTTCTGTCTTAGGCTCGAGTAGGGTTGTGATCCCTACCTTTCCTCCTCCCTGTGGCATAAGATTGCCTCTATTGCTTGGGAATCAGTCCTAATGGTGTAACCTGCTGCAAGAGCTGTATCTCGAAGTAAGATAGTACAGTTACGTAAGAACTTACCGTAACAGTAGATATTTGAGAACAGCTCTTGCAGAATGTACCTTTCTGCCCACCATCCCCCTGCTTGTGGAGGTAGGTAGTAGCCAAACATCCATCTTACGGGATGGGACGTTCTGATTTATAGTCTTGGCCATCTGGTGGTGGATCCTCGGTCTCCTCTTTTGATGTCATCCAGCGGCCGAGAGTCTCCGGCGGGAGCCCTGGGGATTGTGGGGGGACCGCCTCCTTAAGTACTACGCCTGACGTCGGGGGGAGGTCCCCGCTGAAGACTGCTAGCTAGAAAATTTCCGTGGGGTCCTGGCGCCTGACTGCTTCAGTCCTAATGGTGTAACCTGCTGCAAGAGCTGTTCTCGAAGATCTACTGTTAACGTAAGTTCTTACGTAACTGTACTGTAGTCTGCAATAGTCAGAATACAGCAAGACTTCATGTTGTTTGAAGAAAAAATTACTCACCTTAGTAATGTTGTTTCTTCTAATGGGGTCTTGCTGTATTCTGACCCCCCCCGCCACCCCTCTCAAAACCTGGTTTTTGGGATGTGGGTGAGCAGGAGCAGTGTTGGCACCCTAGGGGTGTCCCTTTTTCATCCTCCTTTATTTTGGGTGAGTGTTGTGTTTTGTGATGTGTTTTGTTTTTTGGGTTTCCTGACTTGAGTCTTTGCTTGAAACCAAAAAACCCTTTTTTTATAAATTTAGTTGCCAGTTGGCTAGTGTGAATTGTACAGTTTCCACACAGAACTTCTAGTGAGAATTGCTCTTAAAGATCTGACTTTTGGAGTTTAAACAGCAGCAGACAGGGGCTTCAGCCGAGCTCGCGGCGAACATTCCATGCTGGCCATGGAAAGTTTAACTCTTTGTTCTCCAGGGCAGTTGAAAGGCAGGACCTAACTGCAATAGTTAGAATACAGCAAAACTCCATTAGAAGAAACAACATTACTAAGGTGAGTAATTTTTTCTTCCTGGGCACTGACTTGCTCGGGCCTGGGTGTAGGGCCATCTCCATAGGATTGAGAAGTCCAGTGCCACTTTGGACTCTGTCACGTCTGCCCAGAAGGACAAAGGCTGCCAGCAGCAGCGTAAGTCCTTTCGCCTTTCTGCCCCTGCGGCACGTCCGGCCCAGCAGCAGGGCCAGCAGGCTCACGCTTGACGCCCCAAGGTCAAGCCTGCCGCTTCCTCCAACAGGAAGCCTGGGGGGAAAAGTCCAGGCGGCTCTTCGGCCGGCCCTTCCTCCAAGCCTGCCCAGTGACTAATTGAGGGATGCTGCCCCATTCCTCGTCATTCCTCCCCTGGGTCCCCCCATGGGGGGACGGCTCAGCCACTTCCTTTCCGCCTGGTTTGCTATCAGCACGGACCGTTGGGTGTTGGAAGTGGTCTGCAGGAGTCTACCTCTAGAATTCGAGCGGACCCCTCCCTTTCGAGCCACCCCTGGCCCGATTCTGCAGTCTCTCTGTCGGCTCGCTTGAGCCAACATAGCTCAGCTTCCAAAGGTGATCAACAAGGTGACGGATCCTCCTCCAAGCCCAGGGTTTGTGTCCAGGTACTTCCTGGTCCCATAACAGACAGGGGACTGACACTCCATTCTCAATCTGCATGACCTAAATAAGTTCCTAAGGCTGCGCACCTTCAGGATGGTCACTCTGGCTCAGATCATACCATCCTTAGAACTAGCATGTGGTATTCTTCTCTGGATCTCCAGGACGCGTTCTTTCACGTCCCAATCTGTCCGTCACGTCGGCGATTCCTCCACTTCTGAGGAGAGGGATCCCTCTATGAGTTCCGGGCCATGCCCTTTGGCATTTCTCCAGCTCCCAGGGTCTTCACCAAATGCATGACAATGGTGACAGCATTCCTTCGGTGCCAAGCGGTCTGGGTTTACCCTTACCTGGACGACTGACTGATAGCAGCCCCCTCCAGGTTGGAGGTGGAGTGGTCCAGAGATCTGGCCCTTCAGGTCTGCTCTCAGATTGGTCTTCTGATCAATGAGGCCAAATCGGAACTCGTGCCATCACAGGTGATTCAGTTCATCAGGGAAAAGCTCGACTCTCTTCGAGCCAGAGCCTGACTCCCAGCGGACAAGGCTGAGGTCCTTTTCTCCTTTGCCCAGTCATTTCAGGTTGTGCAATTGCGCCCTGCCCAGGACTTCCTGTGTCTTCTGTGTCTAATGGCGGCTTGCACCAGCGTGGTCCGTTGGGCCTGCTGGCATATGCATCCCCTGCAATGGGGGCTGGCCCGCCAGTGGTCTCAGCGCTCTGGTCCTTTGGACCAGCCAGTAACTGTGACCCAGAAGATGTGGGACGGCCTGCAGTGGTGGCTCGTCCCAGCTCATCTGCAGGAGGGTATTTTCCATTTTTCTGCCCCGAGCCAACGGTCATCCTTACAACCGACACCTCCTTGATGGGTTTGGGTGCCCATCTCTGGGAGCTCCGGGCTCATGGCCTCTGGTCCCCTCAGGAGTCCTGATGCCACATCAACCTGCTGGAGCTTCGAGCAGTACAGCTAGCCCTCACCGCCTTCACTCTGTTTGTACAGGGTCAAGTGGTTCAGGTCCAGAGGGACAACACCACGACCATGTACTGTTTCACCCGTCAGGGTGGGACGCACTCCTTGCCTCTGTGCAAGGAAGCTCTCCACATTTTGGTCTCTCATGATCAACCTGGAGGTGGATCTCCTAGCCATCCATGTGGCAGGAGCCTTAAACAGTCTGGCCAATGCCCTCAGCCGGATAGGCGCTGCATCTCACAAGTGGTGATAAGCACTGATAAGCAGCAGGAAAATCCCAGCCTCTCCCTACAAAACAGGGTACTAAATGAGAAAAAGACCGAGGTAGAAAGGTCAGTGGGGGATTCTGCAACAGAAGGTAAAGCCATCAAAAAATGGAGAGCAATGAGTACCAATGCCCGTAGTCTGAGTAACAAGCTTCCTGAATTAGTGGCCTTGATGGAGGAGGAACATCTGGATATCGTGGCAGTCACAGAAACATGGTACACACAAAACCATGACTGGGACGTAAACATACCAGGATACACTATCTACAGGAGGGACAGGGAGGGTAAAAGAGGAGGAGGAATAGCTCTTTACGTAAGGGAAGGAATAAAAGCAACAGAACAAAAGGATAAACAAGGAGGAGAAGAAGCACTGTGGGTAAATTTGGAGACAGGCAATGGCACCCCAATCCACACAGGGGTTGTATACAGACCCCCTTCTCAGGGGGAGGAAATGGACAAGGAAATGATAGAAAGTATACTTAGAATGGCAGAAAAAGGGGAGATATTGCTGATGGATGATCTGAATATGCCAGATGTTAACTGCAGTGCAGTTGCAGCAGCCACTTCGAAGAGTGGGGTTATTCTAGATGCCCTACAGGGGGCATGCCTTAGACAACTAGTATTGGAGCCCACTCGAGAGGGAGCAATCTTAGACCTGATTCTCTCAAATGGAGATGGAGAGAGGATCACAGATGTAGAAGTGGGTAGCCATCTGGGAACTAGCAACCATCGAGCAGTATGGTTCACAATAAACACAGCCATAGAGTCAAGCCATACAAAGGCAAAAGTACTGGACTTTAGGAGGGCTGACTTTGCCAAAATGGGTGAGTGCCTAAGGAATGCACTAGCAAATGGGCAGGAAGGAGGGGTGGAAGAACAATGGGGAATAATAAAAACTGCCATCACAGAGGTAACGAGCCTTTGTGTGAAGCAAATAAACAAAACAAAACTATGTAAGAAACCACTATGGTTCTCAAAGAAGTGGCAGTGAAGGTTCAAGAGAAAAGAAAGCATTCAGGAAGTACAAGGAATCGAGAAGGAGCAGGACAGAGAACTGTATCAGTTAAAGCAAAAGGAGGCTAGGAAGGCAGTCAGAACAGCAAAGGCCCAAACCGAGGAAAAGATAGCCAACTCAGTTAAGAAGGGGGATAAAACCTTTTATAGGTACATCAGGGAGTGAAGGAAGACCAAGGGAGGGATAGTGAGGCTTAATAAAGGGGAGGAAGGGTGGGCAGAGGGTGACTGTGAAAAGGCAGAGATACTAAACAAATATTTTTGCTCAGTATTTACAAATGAAGAGGGGAGGTACCTAAAACAAACAGTAGAAACACTCTGGATACAGAAGTTGATACCAGCCCATTTACAGAAGAAAGGGCTCTGAAAGAACTCTTAAAACTGAAGGTGGACAAAGCAATGGGGCCTGATGGGATTCATCCCAGAATTCTAAAGAACTAAGGGCAGAACTAGTGACACCACTGACTACCCTTTTTAACAAATCATGGGAGGATGGGGTGGTACCCGAGGACTGGAGGAGGGCAGATGTGATTCCCCTTCACAAAAGTGGGAGCAAGGCAGAAGCAGGAAACTACAGACCTGTTAGTTTAACCTCAGTGATAGGGAAAATGATGGAATCACTTCTGAAGGAAAGAATTGTCGAGTATCTAGAGGCCAGAGGGGCACAGGACCCTAGGCAGCATGGATTCAAAGCGGGAAGGTCATGCCAGATGAATCTGATAGATTTCTAGGGACATGGATATGTTGTTCATCCACACTGTCTGGCAGGTATCCTTGCCGCTTTAAATCTTGCTGGAAGGTCTTCAAGCTGGCTGCTCCCTCCCACCCGGGTGGTAAAACTCTCGGCTCCGCCCCATGACGCCAGATCTTCCTTACCGCTTGGAAGCTCAGGTTCCCTCCTTAACGCTCTGCGTATAAGACTGGTTCCTAATTCTTGAGTTTTCAATTTAAGTTTTGCATTATAGACTTGGTCTTCTATCCCTCATGACTGCAGATGGACAATCGACTTCGGTTTCGGCGGGGTGCCTTGCGCGCAGAAGATGTCTCGGGGCGGATCCGCACTCACGTGTGTCCACTGTTTAGGCCTTGCGCACGACCTGCAGGCTTACGACCTGTGCTCTTCCTTCTCAGCCTACGTCCTCAAGACCGTGCTGCCTGTTTACAACTGGGAAGCCCGAGCGTTTTCCTCCGGTAAAGTCAAAAGACCCGGTCGGCAGTTTCAGCGGCGCGGGCTCGGCGGATCAGCTAGAGCAGATGATGCGCCTCGAAGGAAGCGGCGCATGCCGCATCTTCCTCGACATGGCATTTATCCCGCTCTCCCTGGGTTCCTCTTACACAGCTTCCTTTAAGGAGCTTTGTCTGTCCCTCTCCACTAGAGGAGAGGGACCAACGTCTGCTGGACCTTCTTCTCGGTCCAAGAAGAAAGACAAGGGTAAGTCCCTCCGTTGACGCTCTTGGGAGCGGGAAAGGTCCCTCTCCCCGAGTTGTCGGCCATCGACTTCGGTCGATTGTTCGGCTTCGGCCACTGGTCTCACGGTGTCCCGTCAGATCAGTTGGCCGAGACTCCGTCAGCGCAGTCAAGATCTTCTCGACCTGTTGGACGGGTTGTCGACCGGCAAGCAAATCCCTCTCCGGTTCCCCGGTGGGAGTTGAGGATCCTGGGGCTTGCCAGTGCCTCCGGTTCCGAGCCCTCGGCGAACCCTCCGAGCGAGGAGGGCGGTTCCACCGTCCCTCCCGCACCATCCTCGGAAGGCCGAGATTCTCGTTTCGGTCTCGGACTTCTGCGGTCCAGCGATCCCGCCGTCATGCGGCGATCTCGGCATCTTTTAGCGGTAAGAGTAGGCGCGCCACTGGTCCTCCTCCTCGGATAGGGGAGACTCGGCGTAAGTTACGTCGGCGATATAAGAGACCTCATGTGGCAGCAGCTCCTTCTGACTGGGAACAAGCCGACACGTCGCCTTCCCGGCCATTAAGTGGCTGTCACCGGAGCGGCCGAAACAACCCCTCGTTTTACCCGAGGAGCCTGTTCCCAGGCCGGTTGTTCAGCCAGAACCAGCTGCCCCAACGATTCCAGTGGAACCTCCGCCTCCACAGCCGCCGTTTGGGGCTCCGACCCAGAGCTCTCGGTCGGCTCAGGGTCTGCCCCATAGGCTGTCGGTCACCCTCACTCCCGATCACCCTCGGCAGGTGGACGGTGGCTCAGGCCGGAGGCAGCTCTTTGCGGACTCTTCTGAGTCCGACAACGATTCCTCCCTTTTCTCCAAGCTAGTGGACTTGGAGTCCTCTGGAGGTCAGTCACTGGACGACAGCCCTTCGTCCTTCCTGGGTTTACTCAGGCTCATCTCGGAGTCCACTGGGCCAGGTATCCCCTTACGGAGATATTGGACCGAGGAGATTCAGGCCTTTCCTGTGGCTGAGGCCATTGTGGGCCCGGCCTTGGAGCTCTGGCAGTGCCCTGCGCCTTCGGCCAGGATGGCCAGGTGTCGGTCCCTACGGTTCCCTGTCGGTTTCTCGGAACATCCCTCAGCCGAGGGTTGTTACCGACAGCGTTTTCCGGGATGCCAGAAAGCGCTGGGCGTGGACAAACCTCCGACAAGGAGTCAAGAAATTGGACTATGCGGGCGAAAAGTCGCTGCGTCCTCCCTTGGCATCCGTCAGGCAAGCTCGGCCGTGCTGATGGCACATTTCTCCATGCCTGTTGGGCTCCTGGACAGGTAGTCTCTCATCTCCCGGCTGACCTGCAGACCACGGTTAGGCAGGTGCGGGACCAGGGCAGGGCAGTGGCCAAGCAGCAACTTCAGACTGCTCTGGACATTGGAGACTCATCGCCTAGGTCAGTCGCAGCCGCGTGGCTATGCGCCGTCGGGCATGGCTGAGGATATCCACCTTCCAGCGGATACCCAGCACAAATTGGCGGATGTCCCCTTCCTGGGGACTGACCTCTTCGACCCTGGAGTGGAAGGCCACCTCCAGAGGATCGAAAAGTCCAATACCTTGGACTCGGTCTCATCCGCTCAGAGGGACAAGGGCCGCAAACCGCAACCCAAGCCCTTTCGTCCGTCTGCGCCCCGGCACGTCCGGCCCAGCAACACCAGGGCCAGCAGGCTCGAGCTTGGCGTCCCAAACCCAAGCCCGCAGCTTCATCCTCCAGGAAGCAGGGAGGTAAAGGCCCAGGTGGTCCCTCGGCCGGTCCCTCCTCCAAGCCTGCACAGTGACGGGTTGAGGGGTGTCGCCCCCAACCTCATCACCTCACCCAGGTTCCCCAGCAGAGGCGGCTCGATACTTCCTTTCGCCTGGTCTGCTATTACCACAGACCGGTGGTTGTTGGAAGTGGTAGGAAAGAGCCTGCCTCTGGAGTTGAGCAGGCCCCACCCCTTCAAACCGTCGCCCTCGGGGCCTCGGGATCAGCCTCGCTGGCAGCTCGCCAAGCCAACATCACTCTCCTCCTTGAGAAGGAGGTGATAAGAGAGGTGGCGGACCCTCCCTCAAACCCGGGGTTCATGTCCAGATACTTCCTGCTTCCGAAACGGACTGGTCTGGCGCCCCATTCTCTACCTTTACGACCTGAACAAGTTCCTAAGGTCCCGAACCTTCAGGATGGTCACTCTGGCTCAGATAATCCCATCCTTGGAACACGGCGTGTGGTTCTGCTTTCTGGACCTACAGGACGCGTTCTTTTACGTCCCTATCAATCCGTCCCATCAAAGAGTTCCTTCGCTTTGAGGCAGAGGGATCCCTTTTGATTCAAGCCATGCCCTTGGCTTATCTCCAGCTCCCAGGGTCTTCACCAAATGCATGGCAGTGGTGACAGCATTCCTGCGGCGCAGAGGGGTCCGGGTTTACCCTTACCTGGACGATTGGCTGATAGCAGCCCCCTCCAGACAGGAGGTGGACGCGGTCCAGAGATCTGGCCCTCGGGTTTGCTCTCAGGTTGGCCTCCTCATCAGCGAGGCCAAGTCGGAACTTCGAGCGAAGCAGGTGATTCTTTCATCGGGGCAGAGCTCGACTCTCTTGAGCAGAGCACAGCTCGGCGGACAGGGCCGGGAGTTCTTTCCTCCTTTGCCCAATCATTTCTGGTTGGGCAATTCATCTCCGGGACTTCCTCGCCTCCTGGGTCTCATGGCGGCCTGTACCAGCGTGGTCGTTGGGCCCGCTGGAACATCGCCCCCTTTCAGTGAGGGCTGGCCAGCCAGTGGTCCCAGCGCTGCGATCCATTGGACCAGCTAGTGGCGGTGACCCAGGGGATGTGGCGCTCTCCAGTGGTGGACCGTTCAGTTCATCTGCAGGAGGGCATCCCGTTTGTCCGCCCGAGCGGCCAGTCTCTCTATCGACGATGCCTCTCTGATGGGTTGGGGTGCCCATCTGAGAACACCGAGCGCCGGCCTCTGGTCCCAGCAGTCCGATACCCATCAATCTGCTGGAGCTCCGGCGGTCCGCTAGCTCTCACCGCCTGTGCTCCGTTTCTTGAGGTCAAGTGGTCGGGTCAGACGGACAATACCACGACCATGTATTATCTAAACCGCCAGGGCGGGGCGCTCCATGCTTCTATGCAAGGAAGCTGTCCGCATCTGGTCACTCGTGCGCAGCCTGAGGCGGATCTCCTAGCCATTCATGTGGGAGAGCCTCCAACACCCTGGCCGATGCCCTAAGCGGATAGGGGCTCGTCCCAGTGGTCTCTCCTGCCGGAGGTAGTACAAGATCTGTTCTCCCATTGGGGCACACCTCAGGTGAACCTGTTTGCCTCCAGGGAGAATGCGAAGCTGAGGCTGTTCCATGCCTGCCCCCCTCAGCAGGGCTCGCTGCAGGGGGATGCCTTCTCGAGGCCGTGGACCCCGGGCCTCTTCTACGCCTTTCCCCCGTTCCCCTTGATGCACAAGGTGCAGGTGATTCTGATAGCCTCAGACTGGCCCCGCCAGTACTGGTACCCAGATCTCCTCAGCCTCAGCTCCAGGCTCCCGAGGCAGCTTCCAGCTTGCCCGGACCTGCTCTCAGTCAATCAGGGGAAGGTATTCCATCCAGACCTTCAATCCCTGCACCTGACGGCCTGGTTCCTGAGCAGCTAGAGTTCCAGGCCTTGGGTCTTTCCGATGAGGTCCTCAACGTAGTTGAGGCATCCCGTAAGGAGTCGACCAGAAAATGCTACGCCTTCAAATGGAAGAGATTTTCCATTTGGTGCCAGGGCAAGGGCCTGAACCCTTCCTCCTGTTCCTTGGCAAGCATATTGGACTACCTTTGGTTCCTTTCTCAGCAAGGGCTTAGGTCGACGACCCTTAAGGTGCACCTGGCAGCCATCTCTGCTTACCGGGCGCGGGCCGGGAAGCAGTCGGTGGCGCAGGAGAAGGTAGTCTGGCGCTTTTTCAAAGGCCTTGATCACATATCCCCTCGGGTGCGAGAACCTCCACCTCCGTGGGATCTACTGCTGGTACTGGCAAAGCTCATGGGCAAGCCATTCGAACCAGTGCACAGGTGTGAACTCTCTCACCTGTCGTGGAAGACCGCCTTCTTGGTGGCTATCCGTCAGCCAGAAGGATGGGAGAGCTCCAGGCGCTCTGCATCGAGTCTCCTTACCTGGTCTTCACAGGGACAAAGTTGTCCTCGCCCCACCGAAATTCCTTCCGAAGGTGGTGTCGGAGTTCACCTTAACCAGGTGTTGACTTAGATGCCTGGCAGCCATCTCTGCTTACGGGCGTGGGCGGCAAGCGAGTCGGTTGCGCAGGAGAAGGTGGTCTGGCGCTTTTTCAAAGGCCTTGATCACATATCCCTTGAGGTGCAAGAACCTCCACCTCCGTGGGATCTACTGCTGGTATTGGCCAAGCTCATGGGCAAGCCATACGAACAGATGCACAGGTGCTATATCTCCCACCTGTCGTGGAAGACCGCCTTCTTGGTGGCTATTACGTCAGCCAGAAGGGTGGGAGAGCTCCAGGCACTTTCCATTGAGTCTTCTTATCTGGTTTTCCACAGGGACAAGGTTGTCTTCGCCCGAAATTCCTTCCAAAGGTGGTGTCAGAGTTTCATCTGTATCAGGTGATGGCTCTGCCGGTGTTCTACCCCAATCACACCTCGGAGGCCGAATATAGGCTCCATACTCTGGACCCTAGAAGAGCACTCGCTTATTACAAGGAGCAGACGGCTGAAGTTCGGGGAGAGGTTCGACAGCTGTTTGTCACCTACGCTGAAGCCGCACCTGGCAGACCTGCAGCCAAGCGGACGATAAGCAGGTGGGTCACTTCCTGCATAGATCTCTGCTATAGGTTGGCAGGCATGGAGCCACCCAAAGAGATAAGAGCTCATTCAGCCCACAATACTGCTGCTTCAGTGGCTGCTTCTTGGGACGTCCCTATCCAGGAAATCTGCAGGGCTGCTACCTGGAAGTCAGCACGCACCTTTATTTCCCATTACCACGTTGACCTAGAGTCATGCCGGGATGCTGGTTTTGGGACCTCGGTTCTCCAGCCCTTATTCCCCAAGTAAGTGTCTGGGGTGCGCGCTTTACCTCTCTCCTCCCAGAGAACTGCTAGGAGTGTGCCAGACAGTGTGGATTGAACAACATATCCACATCCCTAGAAATACAGGTTACTTACCTGTAACAGGAGTTCTATGAGTGGTATATGTTGTTCACCCACACGACCCACCCAACCTCCCCGGCTTCAACATGCAACTTGGCTTCCAGCGAGCTAGATCTGGTGTCATGGGGTGGAGCTGAGGGTTTTACCACCTGGGTGGGTGGGAGGAGCCAGCTTGAAGACTTTCCAGCACATCTTAAAGCAGCAAGGTATCTGCCAGATAGTGTGGATGAACAACAGATACCACTCTTGGAACTCCTGTTACAGGTGAGTAACCAGTATTTTCTGCTTAAGGTAGTGTCCCAGTTACCTTTAATCAGGACATTAACCTACCTGTTTATTACCCAGAGTACTCTAATCGGGGGGAGGCCCTTCCTCATACTCTGGATGTGCACCAGATGTTTTGTTACTACAGTGAAGCCCGCTGAAGTGCACACCCTCGGGATATTGTAAAAGTGTGCACTTAACCGGGCTGTGCATTTAAGCAATCAATTGAAAAAACATGTTCAGCAACAGATTGTTTTACTCGCACTTTAGTATACATGGCGCATCAGCATACAAACTCAAATTAACTCACATTAACTCATAGACTTTAAGTGCCAGAGACTGCACATAGCTTTCAAAAATTAAACACCGAAGTCCTGCTTTTCTGTACTAAAAACAAACTTCCTTACTGTTTCAAGACTTGCTAGTGCCACAGCAGTGGAATCGGCTCCTCGTTTGGCGCTTTCTCCTCATCATCATCCTGTGCGTGCTACCCCCGAATGTCTCTACAGCTGTCCTATTCTGTTACAGTGCCTTCTGTCTGAAGGCCAGTGTCAATGTCTGCATACTCCATGAAATCATGGAGACTCAGTCCAGCAGACAGATCCGGCACTGTATCCTTGACACTCTCCTCTTCCGCAATGGTGGCAGTACCAGTGTCACTTTTTCCTGTGAGCTTTCTCTTGCACTTCAAATTCTTCCCACTCAGACTGCAAATGCTCCCATTGTAAAAAAAAAAAAAAAAATATATGGGAAATCGTAGAGAAATCAATGCCATACTCTTTCACAAGGTCTGTTCTTTTAACATTGGGCTCAGACAGTCTTTGAATTAGCGAAACCTTCTGCTCCAATGTACGGGTGTTCTTTTAATCTTATCCATTCTGATGTCTCGCTCGCGAAAGTTCTGCTATGTTCTCAGAATCAGTTCTACAGTGTTACTGAGGATTAGTGCTCTACTTGTAGTTAAATGCCAGCTAAAGTGTCAGCTAAGGTCAGCTCAATTAAGTAAATCATGGCAATTGCTTTCCGAGTGATGTTAAGGTGAATCAGCAGTAAAGGTGACACAGATAGAGGTGCACTTAGGATGTATTTGTACCCAATTTTAACTAGGTTTTCAGACGAAAATATGTGTATTTAACCAATATGTGTACGTATCCACGGTGCATTTAACAGATACTTAATATTGAGTCAATAGGGAAAAAATTGTGATATTAAAAAAATGTGCACTTAAGCGGGATGTGCACTTATCCGAAGTGCATTTAAGTGGGCTTCACTGTATATAGACAACCAAAAAGCACGCTCAAAACCTTTGCATTGCTCAAAACGCACCACATTTCTTGTGAGGCGTGCCCCCCACCACCACCACCAAAAAAACATGGTACATATTCAAAATTAAACAATTTAACTGCGTGTTGGCTTTTCTTACTTTAAACACCATGACAAAGGGGTCCTCTTAGTTTTCAGATTGGAATTCCAAGCTGAGAAAGCTACACCACCACTCCACAGTGGCACCCTTTCGGTATAGTCCCACACTAGCTTCTTATCTCTGAAATGCCTGTAGTGGTTACTCATAAATATAGAGTATTGCCTAATTGGCTTCTTTAAATAGGGGGATTCCACCCAGGAATTTACACAAGTGGTGACAGGGAGCATGCTAAAAGGAGTACCACAACTCCTAAAATTCTAAAGACGACCAAAAAGCACACTCAAAACCTTTGCATTGCTCAAAATGCAATTCACATTTCTGGTGAAGGGTGCTACTGGTGTGTGGCATCCAGTGCTTGCCCCTCACCCCAAACATGGTACTTATTCAGAATTGAACAATTTAACTGCCTATTGGCTTTTCTTACTTTAAACTCCGTGAAAAAGGGGGTCCTCTTAGTTTTCAGATTGGAATTCCAAGGTGAGTAAGCTATACTGCCAGTTTCGGTATAGTCCCTACACTAGCTTCTTAGTTTTGCGATGCCTGTAGTGGCTACTCAAATACAGAGTGCTGCCTAAATTGGCTTAAAATGCATTGCCTAATTGGCTCCTTTAAATAGCTTGCTCACTTTGGAATTCCGATCTGAAAACTAAGAGGACCTCCTTTTTACATGAGAGTTTTAAGTAAGTAAAGCCAGTAGGCTATTAAAGTGTTTAAATACTAGTATGTGCCATGTCTTGGGGTTTGCACTGGTATTCTGTTTTTGTTATTTACCGCACCCCAGTAGCACCCCCTAGGAGAAAATGTGGAGTTACTTTGTAATAATGTGCAGTGGAGCACGCTGGTTTGGGAGGCGTGGCACCCCTTTCAGCATGCTCCCTTCCACCCCCTGTGCATGTTCCTGGGTGGAAGTACCTGATTAAAGGAGCCAATTAGGCAATGTATTTTGGGCCAATCCAGGCAGCACTCTATATTTATGAGTAGCCACTACAGGCACTTCAGAGCTAAGAAGCTAGTGTAGGGACTATACCAAAAGGGTCCCACCACGGAGAGGTGGTATAGCTTGTTGACATTGGAATTCTAATCTGAAAACGAAGAGGACCCCCTTTTTTACATGGAGTTTAAAGTAAGTAAAGCCATTAAATTGTTTAAATACTAATATGTGCCATGTGTTTGGGGGGGGGGTTGTGCACTGGTATTCTGTTTTTGTTTGTTACTATATAGACCGCACCTGGGACATATGCAAATCTGATCAGCTTTTTGTTTCCTTTGCCCAGAGGACCTTCTGGGCTCCGGGAGTGAACTCTTTCAGGTGGTTGGTGACTTGAATCACCTTTTGCTACAACAAGTAGGACAAGCCCTTACTTGGCGCAGCTAAGGGTCATTCCACCAGAGGTATCTCTGTTCGCTGCGGCACTTTGGAATGTTTCCGCAGCAGACATCTGCGCAGCAGTTACATGGAGCTCAGTGCATACCTTCGGGAAGCACTATAGTCTGGACATAGCTTCCTGTCGATCTGGATTTGGTTCAATGGTACTTCAGGTTCTTCTCGCCTAATAAGTTCCGCTTTCATTATTGCTTCTTACCTCCTCCTATTCTGATCTGGGTCTGATTAGTACTGCTTGATGCTCAGTCCTTATGGTATGGCCTGTTGCAAGAGCTCCAATCTGAAGTAAGATAGTACAGTTAGGTTAGAACTTAACGTAACAGTAGATCTTTGAGAGGAGCTCTTGCAACAGGCGCTGTTTTCCCTCCCTCCTTTCCTCATGGTCTTTTTCTTCCTTTTCCCTTGGCGGGTTTATCTGTATCGCCTTGGTTCTGCTTTTTTTTTTTAATTCAACCAGGTCTCCAGTGGGAGAACTGACTTGTGGCCTGGGACAGACCTTTATACAATTAAGCAGATGTCGGAGGGGCTGTCACTGTAAATACTAGCCTAAAGTTTTTTCCATGGGGTCCCTAGTGTCTGTTGACATAGTCCTTATGGTATGGCCTGCTGCAAGAGCTCCTCTTGAAGATCTGCTTTACGGTAAGTTCTTACTTAACTTTATTTAGCATAAGCACTCATTTGAGGTCACGGGGGCATGAGTGGACACTGAAAGGGTGAAGGTTTAAGAGGGATTTGAGGAAGTATTACTTTACTGGGATGGTGGTGGAACCTTGGAACAGCCTGCCAACTGAAGTTGTAAGAGCGGAAACTATAAATGGTTTCAAGCACATTTGGGACAGAGTAAAAGCTATGGTGGCTACTCGGGGCGATAGTAACAAGGTGGGGATTAGATGTCAGGAAAGGGAGGGCTAACACCCTGGGTGACAGGTCCCAGGGATAGAGAGGGAACCACAGGCAGATTGGATGGACCATTGATCTTTTTCTACTGACATTGTTTATTTTTATATGTTGTACTGGTGTAACAGCATGGTTGGAATTCTCCCTAGACTATTCTGCTTTCTGGATTTGTCTCTGCTTTCTGGATTCTGTCTGTTTTATAATTAAGCAATAAAACACAACAGGGCATGTTTTATCATAAAATTTCGTTACGCCTTGGGAACATTTGAGTCAGGAGGCGAAGCAGAGTGCCTTATGCACCCAAGAAGTGACGATACCCTATATTATGCAATGGCAAGAAATAATCTAGGACTCTTGATTGGTTAATGGGGGGCTGGACCCATGATATCCTGGCATAACATCACGGATCTAGTCCCAGCACACCTAGTGACCGTAAAAAAATGTAAAAAGAGGAAAAAAAAATTACTGCACAGCTGTTCCTGTGATCTTTCACCATACTGCAGAAAACCACCCAGCATTTCTTCACAGAGCTATAAATTCCTCCCTGACCCAGAAACAGAAAAAACCCAGCACACAACCATGACACATATAAAAAAAAAATACCCCAAACTTTCTTATTTTTTTAAAACCACCTCCGTGAAACCCGTCTAATTCTCTGAAGCGCTTCATAACCCAGCCCGATCCCTGCTTGGCAACCCACTTCCCCAGTTTCCTCTAAACAATGCGCCCAGTCAGTAAGCAAGCGAGCACATGATTAACAGACACCACGTGTCTCTCTTCAAACCACTCCCTCGTCCGTTCTCAAAGCCACTCTTCTTGTTTTTTCAATGACACCATGTTGCACAGCAAATAAACAACAAATTCTCCTTGCCGTCTGTCTGTCATCCACTCATCACAGAAATGTTGTACAGAGAGTGAGCTGGTGGACAAAAGACGTGGGGGCTTACAACTCCCAAGTTGCCACCAGCATTTACTCAGTGCAGAGATGAGACAGAAAATGAAAACCTGAATTAAAAAACAGATAAGCCGGCCTGGTGGCGCTGAGGTTTGAGGTGCTGGATGCCACACCTCGCCGGCAACCCGGGTTTGGGAATGAGCCAGGGCTGCCGGGGGTCGGCAGGGTAGGGAGAGGATTGAGCGTCCAGAGCACAGCTCTCCTCTCCCAGGGGTGGGGGATTCGTGGCTCAGAGCCTGACTGCCCTCTGGTGGAGGCCAGAGGTGCAGCGTGCTCCCTGCCCTATATTGGAGGGGAAAGGATGGGTGGCAGACATTGGCGGGCACGCCCTGACGTCAGGGATGTACGCCGTGCATGGAACACCAGAAAAGTGCCCCCTAGACTCCTGGAAGACTGAGCACTCTAGCGCAGACCCTATTTGCCCACCTGCCTGTCCCGGTCTGGTGCCCTGATGACTGGACGTGGTTCGGGGATGCCAGTCCCTTTCTCTGTCCCCGCTCGGGCGCAATCCAAGTTTGCATGGAGGGACTACCCTGGGCACAGGAAAGGTGAGGCAAGGGCAGATACAATTGGTGACTCCTGAGGCGGGGGGAGTCTAGGAGCAGGGGGAGCATAAAAAATAAATAAAAAAAAAAAGATAAAAACTACAAGGGAATAGGGCACAGTAAAAAAACAAACACCAGTAACAAAGGTGCTACGCTAAGAAGAGTTGTTTAGTTACTATGATGACTGCAGAAACGCAGCACACCCTGCTTGGTGGAAGTGAAAATCAGCATTATTTTTCCATATAGTAATCCTACGCATATAAAACAAAATATAAAAAAATCAATTTTGTTTACTTTTTCATATCTTTTTTTAATTTTTTTGTATTCCAAAACAGCCATTATATAATGGGAATAATGCACTCCAGGGTGTGTGTCATACTGGGATAACGTCACGCCTGGGGTGTTGGACGCACTTGACCTGCGGCCTCGTGCCCAACTATCCCAGGCGTGATGTTATCCCAGCACGACACACACCCTGTCGTGCATTATTCCTTTAATAAAATACGCCTTGGATTGTGTTACTACAATTATGAACTGTATCCCAGTATAAAGAGGAAAAGAAAGACACAACATAGGCATTTTGGGACCTCCACTCATGAACAGTGGCACTGTGATTTTCCTAATCTGTCCCGAACGTTGATTTCGCACAGCGACCATGCCTATTGTGTGCTACAGGTGTGAAAACATGTTTCGGGGAGCATGTGAAAATGACAGCTGTACTGTTCATAAGCGCGTCTTAAAAATGACAGTGTTGAAAATCTGGAGTAAAAATATAAAAAATTGGCGAAGTTATGAACGTGCGTAGAAACTGTGTAATGCACGCTGGTAACACAGTCATTTTTTAGAATTTGTTCACCAAATTTGCAACATGGGATTTTTGGGACCTCTCCTTATAAACACTGACACTGATTTTCTCAATCTGTCCCAAACATTGATTTCGCACAGTGACCGCGCCAGATGAGCGAAAACACATTTCAGGCAGGATGTGAAAAATGACAGCTGTACTGTTCATAAAGAGGTGTGGAAAAATGGCAATGTTGAAAATCTGGAGTGAAAATATTAAAAATTGTCTTGAAGGTACGAGCGTGCGTGGGACCTGTGCAACTCACGCTCGTAACACAGTCATTTTTTTAGAATTTTTTTCACCAGATGTGCAACTTAGGCTTTTTGGGAGCCCACTTCATGAACAGTGACACTGTTGTTCGTTAATCAGTCCCAGAAGGTGATTCTGCGCAGTGACCGCAAAATCACCTTTCGGGACTGAATAACAAAATGACAGTGACTGAGTTCATGAGGTGGGGTCCCAAGAACCCCATATTGAAAATTTGGAGCCAAAAGTGGCAAAAAATGGCCGCGATATCCACCTAAGTTGAACCCCCCACCATTTATGCCATTATACAACTTACCAGCATTGCTTCAGTTCGCGGTTGGCTTTGAAGAGTGCAGATGTGTTTCCTGGTCCACCAAAGATCGTCGCGCCAGGCTCCGGAGATAAATATGGGGTGAGGTGGGGTGTGCAGAGTGTGGGTGTGAGTTGGGGGAGGGGGGCACCACAGACAAGAAGGGACCATTTTCTTACTAAAAAAAAAAACCACCGGACCTCACGGGACCGTTTTCTTTATTACAGTGAATTCTGACAAATATTGGGCACACTGGGATGGGCTCCCAGTGTGCCACCTTTGTTTTTGGAGAGGGGGAACTGAGGCCGACAGGGATTGGGCCCCCATCAGCAAACAAAGCTTGTCTGTGTTTGTTGGGGGGGCGTGATGCCAAGGGGGATTGGGCACCCCCTCTAAGCAGACAAATTCCAACAAGGGGAACATTAAACCAACGGGGATTGGGCTCCCCCATCGGCATATGAACCAGGAAGGAGGCATGCCGTCAGAGGGATTGGACACCCCGATGTCGGCTTTGAGAGGCGGACAGCGACAGCCGCTGCCATGTTTCTTGAAATTTTACACCAGGCAAGGCACGCCCTGCAATGAGGGGGTGCTTCCTCATTGCAGCGGCGAATTTCTTTCAAGTTGGTGGCACGCTTTTGAGCTGCTGTCATAGACAGCATGCTCATTCATTTGTGCCACAGAGACGAGCCCAAAAAAGAGCAGTGGTGGCACTGGCCACAACACTGCCGCACCTGCACAACCTGCTACTCCAGCAAGCTATCACAACATGTTTCTTGCCCGTGTGCACAAGCAAACATAAAAATAAATAGGTCATTTTAAGAGGGAAACCGTGAAAGCTAAGTGAAGCCACATTCAGTGGGTCTGGGGCCAGGTGTGTGTTGTCGAACAGTTGGAATAATATAATACTCAAGTAAGTTAACAAAAATGCTGTTGGCAGGAGATGGTTTCTGTCCATAGCTGTGTTTACACAGCAGTAGCACTGGAAATACAAACCACAGCAGCGCGGTCCGGACCACTTGCCACCCGTTTGTGTGTCTACATGGCCCCTCTCTGCACTGCTACAGTCTGTGCTGGTAAGGAATCATGCATCACGGAGGAGCTGGATATCTGCTGGGTTGCAGCAACACAAGCAGTCCACACTGCCAGTTACGCCACTGTAAGCCGCTCGCTCCTCTTGACTTCCCCAGCTTACCAGAGAATCTGGGAGCGTCTGAGCAAATGGCTTACCCAATTTGGTACGTGTCTACACATCACATTTGCACTGGAGCAACCTGAGTGCACGAGTTTCTCTAGTGCAAATGTGACCGTGTAAACACGGCTCATGATTTTATGCTTCTGTATCATCACAGGTAAAGAATGCTGTCAACCAATCAGGTTTCTGTATTTTATCAAGTTCATAATTTATATTTTTGTATCAGCAGTACTAAGTCCATACTCCCCATGAAGAAAAAAAAAATATTGTGGTGTGGTGGTTTTCAGCATCATAAATGTATAGCTGGACCCTCCTGATACATCCACAGTGTGAATGTACTGTGTACATTCAAAAGGTAACCATAACCTCAGTGGGAGAGATTTTAAAGTTGTGAATAGTGGCCGTGTTTAATGACTTGAATCAATCATTTCAAAATCATTTAAAAAAAAATAACAATATTTGAAGGAATTAAAATACACAGTCGAATCTCAGGATGACAGAAATGCATTTTTGCTAGCAAACTACACTGACATGAACAAATTCAGCTGCTTTAAGATGACATCACGTAAATGCTTTGCAGCTGTATTGTAATGATGAACACTCTTGTTTTTCCACAGGAACAGCTGGATGGAGTACAACCCCCATAGTAATGTCCTGTGGCTGCACTACCTGGCAGACAAGATGCTGAATGCAATGACTTTAAAGTCAAAACCTCGTACTGCACCCATGAAGGCAATTTGGCGAAAAGTAAAGAACTTCTATAATGAAGTCAGGACATTCAGCACCGCAACAGAAGTGTTGCAACGCAGCAGCTTGTTTCAGTGATCATCGCTTTTTAGAGAAAAAGCCTTGCATTTAGACACAATTCTGTATATATTTTATAGAGTTTATTTCTAGTAATTTTGTCCTTCATTATGGGAAAATAGAGAAGAAAGAAAAACAGAAAGACAAGTCCATCAAGTCTGATCTGATGACCTCTGATGTATTATGTAAGGATTAACCCACGATTGGGCATGGGTTTACTGAGAATTAATCCATACTGGGGAGAGGGGCATGTGGCCGCAGACCAAGTGCCTTCAACCACCCAGGCTTGGATTAATTCTTAGTAAACCCATGCCCTGCCCTAGGTTAATTTGCTTATAAAATGGGCAACTTTATTTTAGAGGCTTATCTAAATAAATATTTTAAAAAAAGCAATGTCTACATAAATTTGTAATAAAATACTTCTTCTGCCTAATGGGGCTGTCCTACTGAGGATGCCATAGTTGTAGTTGTCCACTAGGTGGATTTGTTCTAATGAGGATGTTGTCTTTTTTTTTACATCTCTCTGGTGCAGTGATTTGACTAGGTCTCTTTACATTGCTTTCAATCAGGATTTTGTAGTCCAGCAACCCAGCTGTGGGTTTCTTGAGAATTAATCCATATCGGGTGAACTGTTTTGATGAATCAGAATACTTCATTTTCGTAACACATTTTAGAATCTGGATTAATCTCTTCTCTGTCTTCCCTGTCTCCTACCACCCTCTTGTTCCTAGTAACCCCCTTAAAGATGTCCCATTGTGTTTTGAACCTGGCTATAGTGCAGTCATTGACAGCACTGCTGGAAAGATTATTCTACCTGCCCACCACCCCACTCTGTGAAAAATTATTTTTACTGTCTTTGAATTTCTCACCAATCATCTTAAAATTTCTCCTACTCCCATCCTTTGTGGTTGAGCTGTTCACATTTGAACTCCACTGTGGAGCCTGCCTTATTGTATTCTTGTATATTTTTTCCTTTTTGTTTCTTTTTATATTTAAGTTAACAGATTTTTTGTATATAATACATGGTACAAACAACTGTGAAGTATCAGAATAAAAATGATGTGTGAACACCATTACAATGGCAGTAATTGCAACTAATTTATTTAGTGAAACCACAGTTAAGGGGTAGCTAGGAGTAGCTTCACAAGACATACAGGAGCAGACCAGGTAAGTAGCACTGTACAAGGTGACAAGTAACATAGTGTGATAAGCAAGTTCATGTCTAGGGGCATGGATATGGTGTACGTTCGACATTTCTGGCAGAATTCCTTTCCCTTTAAATCTTGCTGGAAGGTCTTCAAGCTGGCTTCTCCTACCCACCCGGGTAGTATTCTCCTCAGCACCACCTTGTGACGCCAGATCTTCCTTTCCGCCGGAAGAAGCAGATTCTCTCCATTGCAGCTCCATGCCTGGTGTAGGCCCTGTCATTGTTTTTTCCTAAATTTGGTCTTCATTCGCTACACGGTTTATACCATAGTAGCATCATGGATTCCACCGTTTCTAAGTCAGCGCCTGGTTGTAAGGTTTGTTCGTGCAGCCAAAAACTGTGTCGCGCACAGATCCTCACACCACGTGTGTTTACTACCTGCGCCACAAACATGATCCCCAGGCTTGCGGCATGTGCCACACTCTTCACCCCTCCACTTTGGACATCTGGATGAGCAGGTTCCTCCTGTTCGGTCTAAGGACGCCTGTCGGATGGTCTACGCAGCTGTGGGGTCTGATGATCAGTTGGCGGCTCTTGAAGATGCTGCAGCTCAAGCTGAGCCCGGTGATTCCTCGGTGTCTGCACTGGTCCCGTGGAGTTTTGTTTCCTCTTTTTCTTGGTCATTCCGGGACTTATGCCACTCCCTTCCTACCCTCGCGGAGGACCCTTCCTGTGGGTCTAAATCCTCCAAAATGGACTCCAAGGTGAAAGATAAAAAGTCCGGTCGTGGAACCGAAAGCGCTCTCAGGCCTAGTTTTACTGCAATGCTGTTTCGTCGATTCTCATCAACAAGTCAGCTTCAGCCAGTGCCTCTGACCAGGCTGCTGGCCCCATGGTGTCCCCATCACGCTTATCAGCTGAGACACAGGCCAACCAGGCTGTTGAGCTCTTCCTCGACACGTTCAACCCGTAGTCACTGGAGGGGATATGTGATCTAGGCCTTTGAAAAAAACGCCAGACCATCTTCTCCTGTGCCACCGACTGCTTGCCGGCCCGCACCCGGTAAGCAGAGATGGCTACCAGGTGCACCTTAAGGGTCATCGACTGAAGCCTTTGCTGAGAAAGGGACCACAGGTAGTCCAAAATGTTAGCCAACAAGCAGGACGAGGGGTACAGCCCCTTGCCCTGGCACCAAATGGAGAATCTCTTCCATTTAAAGGCATAACATTTTCTGGTCCACTCCTTACGGGATGCCTCAATGACGTTGAGGACCTCGTCGGAAAGACCCAAGGCCTGGAACTCTAGCCACTCAAGAACCAGGCTGTCAGGTGCAGGGATTGAAGATCCGGATGGAATACCTTCCCCTTGTTGACAGAGAGCAGGTTTGGGTGGGCTGTAAGCCACCTCGTGAGCTGAGGCTGAGGAGATCTGGATACCAGAACTGGCAGGGCAAGTCTGGGGCTACCTGAATCACCCGCGCCTTGTCCCTCCTCACCTTGAGAAGCACCTTGTGGATCAAGGGAAATAGAGGGAAGGCATAAAAGAGGCCTGGGGTCCACAACCTCAAGAAGACATCCCCCTGCAGCGAGCCCCGTTTGGGGGGGGGGCGGCATAGAACAGCCTCAGCTTCGCATTCTCCCTGGAGGCAAACAGATCCACCTGAGGAGTACCCCAGTGGTAGAACAGATCTTGCACGACCTCCGGCAGGAGAGACCACTCATGAGATGCATCGCCTATCTGGCTGAGGGCATCGGCCAGACTGTTCAAGGCTCCTGCCTCATAGATGACTAGGAGATCCACCTCCAGGCTGAGCACAAGAGACCATATGCGAAGAGCCTCCTTGCACAGAGGCAAGGAGTGCGTCCCGCCCTGTTGGTTGAGATAGTACAGTGGTATTGTCCGTCTGGACCTGGACCACTTGACCCCGTACAAATGGAGCGAAGGCGGTCAGGGCTCGGAGCTCCAGCAGGTTGATGTGGCATCAGGACTCCTAAGGGGACCAGAGGCCATCAACCTTGTGCTCCCCTAGATGAGCACCCCAACCCATCAGAGAAGAGTCGGTCGTCAAGATGGCCGTCGGCTCGGGGCAGACAAACGGGATACCCTCCTGCAGTTGAGCTGGGACAAGCCACCATTGCAGGCCGTCCCACATCTTCTGGGACACTGAGACTGGCTGGTCTAGAAGACCCGAGCGCTGAGACCACTGGTGGGCCAGTCCCCACTGCAGGGGGTGCATACTTCCCTCTCCAGGACTCTGATCCTGCCCCTTCAGTTCCAGGGTGGGTCAGATCAGCTTCATGAGCCGGTCCTTAACCCTCAGGACATCGAGCTTTCAGGGGACCCTAAGTGTCCCTTGCTAGTTCCCATCTCCCCTCCCCATTCAGCATGCAGGCAGTCGAGGTCCTGAAGCTCTCGGTCAAGCAGCCCATGCCAGAGTCACTGGTCTTGCTCTCAGCACTTGGGAAAGTGGTGTCACTTCTATTCCTCCTGTTCAGGGGAGGACCAGCTTTGCCACAAGTCGCGTTGGCACTACGAGGAGCTCGTGGCAGCAGTTCATTTTGGGTACTGGGCCTAAGCCGGTACCAGCTCCTACCCCGGCACTTCCTTGGCTGCCACCACCTCGGCTTGAACCTGTTCCTGTTCCAGCTCCGCTGATTCTAGCCTCTCCGCCCATTTGGGTGGAACCCCCACCAATTCAGGTGAAGGATGGTCCCCCATACAAGGACACCAGTACCACTGCCAGGCTTCCTCGATGATTGTTGTTAACGGCCACTCAGGCCCGTGAACCCCAAGGTTAGCAGGAACACTGGGGCCAGCAGGTCTTCGAATCCTTGTAATCTGAGGATTAGGCTTTGGCTGAGATTCCTCCATGCACTCTAAGCCTGTCGACCTGGAGTCAGGCAAGGATTTGTCGACGGACCATGGTTCTACCTCTTTTGGGACCATGCTCCGCCTGATTTCGGAAGCTACAGGGATCCAGTTGGAGCATGTATAAAAATGGGCCAAGTATCCCCTCACTAAAATTCTCGACCGGGATGACTCCCTTGGGGTCACCGTCCCAGTGGCCAAGGCTATTCTTGGGCCCACGTTGGAGCTCTAGCAACGTCCAGCCTCCTGCCCTACACCGTCGGTCTGTATGGCCTGCGAATATGCAGTCCCTATGGGTTCCTTGTCTGGGTTTACTGGGCTAAAGGCTTGGTCAACTCTCTGTTAAGATAGACAAGCAGTATCAGGGATGTCAACAAGCCTGACAAGGCATCCAAGAAATTGGATCATACAGCCAAGGAGGTGTATGCGGCCTCGTCTCTCGGCCTCAGACAGGCTAGTTTGGCTTTAACGATGGCCCACTTCACCCATGCCTTGCTGGGCATACTTGACCAAGTGCTCTCTCGGCTCCCGGCTTACCTTCAGATAATGGTCAAGGAAGTCCAAGACCAAGGTCAAGCTATTGCTAAACAACAGCTCCAGAGAGCCATGGACATTGCTGACTCGTGTGCCAAGTCCATGACCGCAGCCGTGGCTATGAGCCGGCTGAGGATCTCCACCTTCACGGCAGATACCCTGCACAAATTGGAGGATTACCCTCCATCACCTTGGGCCAACAGGACGTTAGGGGCTGTAAGCCCCAGAAAAAGCCCTTTCGGCGCCACTCTGCTCCCTCAGCCAAGCCGTCCCAGCCACAGACTGGGCGCACCAGCAAGCCTGGTGTCACAGACCCAAGTCCACCACTTCCTCTACTGGCTCGGCCTCTGCCTCCAAGCCTGCCAAGTGACAGGTTAAGGGGTGCCCCCTTCCTGTCTCACCTGGATCTTCCAATGGGGGGCCAGCTCTGCCACTTTCTTTCTGCCTGGTCCAGTGTTACCATGGACAAGTGGGTGCTAGAAGTTCTCAATCAGGATGTGCCTCTGGAGTTCAACACTCTACCGCCCATCCTAGCCCGTGCCCCGTAGAAGGATGCAGTATCCACAGACATGTTATCCACGCTCTGAGAGGACAGCTCCCAGCTCCTCAATATCCTCACCACCCCACCCCACCCACCACCACCCCCAGCCAATCCAGGGTTTCTATCCAGATATTTTATGGTCCAGAAACAGACTGGGGGCTGGCGCTCCATCTTGGATCTGGACGACCTGAACAAATTCCTGCAGTTGCACACCTTCAGAATGGTCACTCTGAACCAGATCATTCCATCCATGGAGCAGGGCATGTGGTTCTGCTTCCTGGACCTTCAGGATGCCCTCTTTCACTGCCCCATCCATCCATCACACCATTGGTTCCTCCAGATCTTCTTCGAGATACAGCTCTTGTAGCAGGTTATACCATTAGGACTGAAGCCGGCAGGCATCAGGACCCCACGGAAATTTTCTAGCTAGCAGTCTTCAGTGGGGACCGCCTCCAACGTTGGTCCCGGCCCCGACGTCCGGCGTAGTACATAAGGAGGTGGTCCCGACAGACTCCCCAGTTCTTTCCCGCCGTCAACTTGCATGTCTCGACCTCTTCGGTTTAGTCTAGCACGCGACGACCAGGAAACCTATTCAGAAATTCAAACTTCGGAAGAAATCCTTCTTCAAGCAGCTTTTCTTCGTCTGATGTCCTCCCCAACTTCAGTGGAGGGCTATTCTTTGAAGTGTGCCTGTGGGAAGCAGATTCCATTCAAAGACCCTCCTTCGTCCTGCGTTCGGTGCCTGGGCCCGGACCACGACACCCAGGCTTGCTACTTGTTGGAACTCATCTCCTTGCAGGTGATTCATTTCATTGGGACTGAACTTGACTCTTGTCGAGCCTGGCTGCCAGCAGACAGGGCAGAGGATCTTACCTCCTTTGCCCAGTCATTTCAGGTTGGGAATTTGCACCCTACCAGGGACTTACCGAACCTTCTGATCTTCATGGCAGCCTACACCAGCATGTTCTGTTGGGCCTGCTAGAGATTGCACCCCCTGCAGTGAGGCCTGACCAGCCAGTCATGGTGACCCAGCAGATGTGGGATGCCATCCAGTGGTGGCTGGCCCTGGAACATCTCCAGGAAGGAGTTCCTTTTGTATGCCCAGAGACAACTGTCACTCTTACAACCGATGCCTCCCTGATGGGCTGGGGTGCTCATCTGGGGAAGCACAGAGTCCATGGCCTCTGGTCCCCCGAGGAATCCCGATGTCACATCAACCTGCTGGAGCTCTGGGCAGTGCCCCTTGCACTGACGTCATTCGCTCCCCATGTTCAGAGTCAGGTCGTCCATGTCAAAACGGACAACACGACGATCATATACTACCTCAAAAAGCAGGACGGAACATATTCCCTCCAATTGTGCTGGGAAGCCCTCTGCAGCTGAACCCTTGTGAGCAGTCTGGACGTCAACCTTCTGGCAGTTTATGTGGCCGGGCTGTCCAACCAGCTGATAGATGATGAAGAAGAAGAAGAATCAGCATTTATATAGCGCTTTTCATACATCCAAAGCTCTTTACAAGCAATGCTAGACTGGTAGTGAAGTGACTGAATGTGTGGTGGCGGCCATATCGCACATTATCACCCACACACAGCCTGGATAATTGCATGAACCGGTTTTATGGGAAGGGGAATGTTGGCCAGGACACCGGGAATGTTCCCTACTCTTTGCGAAGAGTGCCCTGGGTTCTTTACTTCCACCTGGACACCCACCAGGACAACACCAGGATGGGCAGAAAGGACCTCGGTTTAACGTCTCATCTGAAGGACGGCACACCCCAGCAGTACAGCACCCCCCAATACTGCACTCGGATGCCAGCGATTTTTAGGTGCAGGTCCAATCCCGGTGTGGGACGAGAACCCACGACCTTCTGGTCCAGAGGCGGATGTGCTACTAACTGAGCCACGCTGACACCTAGATGCTGTCAGATGTCTTGCGAGTGGTCTCTTCATCAGGAGGTGGTGGACCAGCTGTTCTCCCGGTGGGGTACTGCTCAAGTGGACCTGTTCACCACTCAAGAGAATACCAAGCTGAGGTTGTTTCGTGCCTGCCCCCTACATCGAGATATGCTGCAGGGGGATGCCTTCGTGAGGTTTTGGACCACAGGCCTCCTTTATGCCTTCCCTCCCTCTCCTCTGATTCACAAAGTCCTGATCAAAGCTCAGAGGGACAAGGCACAGATGATCCTGGTGGCTTCCGACTGGCCACGCTAGTTCTGGTACCCTGATCTCCAAAGCCTCAGCAGCAGGCCTCCATGACGTCTGCCACTTCACCTGAACCTGCTCTCAGGGGAAGGTCTCTCACCGGACCTTCAATCCCTGCACCTGACGGCTTGGTTCCTGAGTAGCTAGAGTTCCAGGCTCTGTGTTTCTACGACGAGGTCCTCCATGTAGTTGAGACCTCTCAGAATGGTCATCAGCGCTATGCTTTCAAATGGAAGAGATTCTTTATTTGGTGCCCGGGCAAGGAACTTGACCCCATGTCCTGTCTTGTGGCTAATATCCTCGACTACTTATGGTCCCTTTCTCAGTTGGGCCTTCAGTCGATGACCATCAGGGTGCATCTGGCAGCCATCTCTGCTACATACCGGGCATGGGCTGGTATGCTGATGGTGGCGCAGGAAAAGGTGGTTGGGCACTTCTTTAGGGGCCTTGAGCATGTTTCCCCTCCAGTGCATGAACCACCACCTTGGGACTCGTTGCTGGTGTTGGCAGTGCTCAAGGGCAAGCCATTCGAACCCATGCACAAGTGTGAGATATCACACCTGTCATGAAAGACCACCTTCTTAGTGGCCATCATATTTACCAGAAGGATTAGTGAGCTGCAGGCACTCTCGGTGGAGTCTCCTTACCTAGTCATCCACAAGGACAAGGTTGTCCTTCACCTCAGCCTGAAGTTCCTTCCCAAGGTTGTCTCGGAGTTTCGCCTTAACCAGGTGATCAGTCTCCTGGTGTGCTTCACCAACCACACCTCGGAGGCCAAGCACAGGCTCCATACTCCAGACCAGAGGCACGCGCTTGCCTACTATAAGGAGCGCACGGCTGGATTTTGGGGAGAGGTTCGACAGCTGTTTGTCACCTACACCGAAAGCCACACCTGGCAGACCATCAGTTAAGCAGACAGTTGGCAGGTGGCTAGTCTCCTACATCGACCTCTGCTATAGGTTGGCTGTTAGGAAGCCTCCCGTAGGGCTTAGGGCTCATTCAACCAGACATACCGCTGCCTCGGTGGCTGCTTTGAAGGACTTCCTTATCCAGGAGATCTGCAGGGCTGCTACCTGGAAGTCCGCACATACCTTCATCTCCAGTTATCACATCAACCTTGAGTTCTGCTGGGATGCTGGTTTTGGGGCCTCGGTTCTCCAATCTCTGTTCCCTAAATAGGGGTGTGCACCTTGACCCCTCCTACCAGAGAACTGCTAGGAGTCTGCCAGAAGTGTGGATAGTACACCATTTCTCACCCCAGGTATTCTTCTATTTCTAGGGACATGGATATGTTGTTCATCCACACTGTCTGGCAGGTTCCTTGCCGCTTTAAATCTTGCCGGAAGGTCTTCAAGCTGGCTCCTCCCACCCATCCGGGTGGTAAAACTCTCGGCTTCGCCCCATGACTCCAAATCTTCCTTACCGCTTGGAAGCTCAGGTTCCCTCCTTAACGCTCTGCGTGATAGACTGGATCCTAATTCTTCGGTTCACCCGAAACTCATTTTAAAATTTTCAAGACTTCGGTCAACTTTCTCCCTCACGGCTGCGATGGACAAATCGACTCCCAATTTTCGGGGGTGCCCTTGTGGGCAGAAGATGTCCAGGACAGACCCACACTCCATGTGCGTCTACTGCCTCGGCCTAGAACACAACCCGCAGGCCTGCGAATCATGCTGTTCATTTTCGGCCAACATCCTGGAGGACCGCGCTGCCCAGTTACAGCTGAGGCGCCCCGAGAAGCGCTACCCGCCGGTTAAGTCGAAGGAGGCCCGTTGGGCGGTTACCGTGGCGGCTGGCTCAGCTAAGCAGCTCGAGCAGATGATCGCCCTCGAGGAGGAGGTGGCCCAGGCCGCATCATCCTCTTCCTCGGTCGCGGCATTTATCCCGCTCTCTCTGGATACCTCATATTCAGTTTCATTCAAGGAGCTTTGCCAGTCCCTTTCCACGAAGGGAGAGGGGTCATCGGGACATTTCCTCTCGGTCCAAAAAGAAGGACTCTAAGGGTAAGTACCATCATCGGCGTTCGTGGGAGTGGGAGAGGTCTCCTTCCCTGGACAGCCGACTTCGGTCGAGGTTGCGGCTAAGGCCGCTGGCTTCATGGCGTCCCCGTCAAGCCAGCCGGCCGAGACACCCGTCGACGTGGTCGAGATTTTTCTCGACCCATCGGACGGGCTCTTGGCTGGTGAAGCTGACAACCCTTCTTCACCGGTTCCCCCAGTGGAGACCGAGGATCTGCCTGCGCCCCCGTTGCTGCAGTCCCCGATTAAGACGTCCGAGCCGAGGGAAAAGCAGGTGTCTCCCGCTCCTTCCCAGACCCGTCCGAGGATCTCAGTCTCGGTCTCAGACTTTTTCTCGGTCTAGCCGATCCCGCCGACATCGGCGGTCTCGATCTTGGCACCGAGGTAAGCGGCGCCACCGCTTGTCCTCGTCTTCCTCCTCGGAAAAGGAGAGGCTTCTGCGCAAATTGCATCGATTCTACGAGGACCTAATGTGGCAGCAGTTACTTCTGTCTGGGAGCAAGTCGACACCACGCCTTCCCGGCCATCAAGTGGCTGTCACCGCGGCGAAACCTGCTGCCCCTCCGATTGTGGTGGAACCTCCGCCTCCACAACCAAAATCGGGGGCACCGACCAAGGACTCTCGGTCAGGTCAAGGCCTGCCCCACAGGTTGTCGGTCACCCTCACTCCCGACCGTCCTCAGCAGGTGGAGGGTGGCTCAAGCCCCAGGCACCTCTTTGCGGACTCCTCCGAGTCTGACGACGACTCCTCCCTGTTCTCCAGGCCGGTTGACCTGGAGTCCTCCGGGGGCCAGTCGTTGGACGAAAGCCCATCATCCTTCATCCGTTTGCTTCAGCTCATCTCGGAGTCCACCGGGATGCAGCTCGAGCCCGTATCCAAATGGGCCAGGTATCCCCTGACGGAGATACTGAACCGAGGGGATTCCCCCACGGAGGCCTTTCCAGTGGCTGAGGCCATATTTGGCCCAATTTTGGAGCTTTGGCAGCAGCCTGCTTCCTGCCCTGCACCTTCAGCCAGGATGGCCAGGGAGTATGCGGTCCCTACCAGCTCTTTGCCCGGGTTTTTCGGAACACCCCTCTGCTGAGGGTTTGTCACCGACAGTGTTTTCCGGCGTTCTGGGAACGCTAGGGACGTGGACAAGCCCCCCGACAAGGAGTCCAAAAAGCTGGCCTACGCCGGGCACAAGGTGTATGCTGCCTCCTCCCTTGGCCTCCGCCAGGCCAGCTCAGCCATGTTGATGACACACTTCTCCGACGCCCTCATGGGCTCCCTGGATGAGGTGATCCCTCATCTCCCGGCCGAACTGCAGACCACGGTCCGGCAGGTTCAGGACCAGGGTAGGGCAGTGGCTAAGCAGCAGCTCCAAATGGCTCTGGACATAGGAGACTCCTGTGCCAGATCGGTTGCTGCCACGGTGGCCATGCGTTGCAGAGCATGGCTGAGGATATCCACCTTCACGGCGGATACCCAGCACAAATTGGCGGACGTCCCCTTCTTGGGGACCGACCTCTTCGGACCTGGAGTGGAAGGTCACCTCCAACGGATCGAGAAGTTCAATGCCACTCTGGACTCTGTCCCCTCTGCCTAGAAGGACAAAGGCCGCCGACAGCAGCCACACAAGTCCTTTCGCCCTTCTGCACCTGTGGCACATCCGGCCCAACAGCACCAGAGCCAGCAAGCTCGCATGTGGCATCCCAAACCCAAGCCCGCAGCTTTCTCCAATAGGAAGCAGGGAGGTAAAGGCCCAGGAGGTCCCTCGGCCGGTCCCTCCTAAAAGTCTGCCCAGTGACGGGTTGAGGAGTGTTGCCCCCAGCCTCGTCACTCATCCCTGGGTTCCCCCCGTGGGGGGACGGCTCCGCCACTTCCTTTCCGCCTGGTCTGCTATCACCACAGACCACTGGGTGTTGGAGGTGGGGGTCTGCCTCTGGAGTTTGAGCAGGCCCCACCCTTGAGCCGTCGCCCCTCGGGGAGCCCGAGATCGCAGCCTCGATGTCTGCTCGCCGGGCCAATATTGCCCTGCTCCTCGAAAAAGAGGTGATCAGGAAGGTGGCGGATCCTCCTCCAGACCCGGGGTTTGTGTCCAGGTACTTCCTGGTCCCAAAGCGGGGGGCTGGTGCCCCATTCTCAACCTGCACGACCTGAACAGGTTCCTAAGGTCTCGGACCTTCAGGATGGTCACTCTGGCTCAGATAATCCCATCCTTGGAACGAGGCGTGTGGTTCTGTTCCCTGGACCTTCAGGACGCATTCTTTCACATCCCAATCCGTCCGTCCCACCAGAGATTCCTCCGCTTCAGAGCGGGGCGATCCCTTTACGAGTTCTGGGCCATGCCCTTCGGCCTTTCCCTAGCTCCCAGGGTCTTCACCAAATGTATGGCAGTGGTGACAGCATTCCTGTAGCGCCGAAGGGTCCGGGTGTATACCCCTACCTGGACGATTGGATGATTGCAGCCCCCTTCAGAGCGGAGGTGGAGCAGTCCAGAGATCTGGCCCTCCAGGTTTGCTCTCAGGTTGGCCTCCTCATCAACGAGGCCAAGTCGGAACTCGTGCCAAAGCAGGCGATACAATTCATCGGGGCAGAGCTCGACTCTCTACGAGCCAGAGCGCGGCTCCCGGCGAACAGGGCCGAGGTTCTTTCCTCCTTTGCCCAGTCATTTCAGGTTGGGTAATCGCGCCTTGCCCGGGAATTCCTGGGCCTCATGGCGGCCTGCACCAGCGTGGTCCATTGGGCCCGCTGGTACATGCATCCCCTTCAATGCGGACTGGCCAGCCAATGTTCACAGCACTTCGATCCGTTGGATCAGCTAGTGACAGTGACCCAGCGGATGTGGAATGCTTTCCAGTGGTGGACCGTTCCAGCACATCTGCAGGAGGGCATCCCGTTCGTCCGCCCCGAGCCGACGGTCTCTCTATCGACCAATGCCTCTCTGATGGGTTGGGGTGCCCATCTGGGGGAGCACAGAGCGCACGGCCTCTGGTCCCCTCGGGAGTCCCGATGCCATATCAACCTGCTGGAGCTTCGAGCGGTTCGTCTAGCCCTCACCACCTTCGCTCCATTTCTATGAGGTCAAGTGGTTCAGGTCCAGACGGACAATACCACGACCATGTACTACCTAAACTGCCAGGGCGGGACGCGCTCCATGCCTCTGTGAAGGGAAGCTCTCCGCATTTGGTCACTCGTGCGCAGCCTGGAGGCAGATCTCCTCGCCATTCATGTGGCAGGAGCCTCCTACACCCTGGCCAATGCCCTAAACCGGATAGGGGCTGCGTCCCACAAGTGTTCTCTCCTGCCGAAGGTAGTACAAGATCTGTTCTCCCTCTGGGGCACGCCTCAGGCGGACCTGTTTGCCTCCAGGGAGAATGCGAAGCTGAGACTGTTTCATGCCGCCCCACTCAGCAGGGCTCGCTGCAGGGGGATGCCTTTTCAAGGTCGTGGACCCCGGGCCTCTTCTACGCGTTTCCCCCATTTCCCTTGATCCACAAGGTGCTTCTCAAGGCGAGGAGGGACAAGGCACAGGTGATTCTGGTAGCCCCAGACTGGCCCCGCCAGTTCTGGTATCCAGATCTTCTCATTCAAACAACATGAAGTCTTGCTATATTATGACATATGCAGTGAGTCCCAACCTTCGAACTGCTCCGGAGTTGAAAGAGTTAACTTTCCATGCCAGGCATGGAACCTTGAGCGCGAGCTCGGTTGAAAACTCTGTCTGTTGATCTTCAAACTGAAACTATCAGATTCTTTACTCCGCCTCACTGAACAGTCGCTACGGAGATTTCTCCTTCTGCTCGGTTCATTTTGTCGGTTAAAGTATTATTTTATCGTTTTTTTGACCGAAATTAAACCACAACCGGTCGGTTCAAGCTCTGTCTGTGGTATTGTAAGTATAGATAGGCTTACATTTATTTTATTCTTGTGGAACTTATAAGCGTCTTCGTTCGGTTTGAACCGATCAGGTTATTCTAAAACTTTACTAGTCCTTATTTAGAGTGCGTTCCCGGTTCTTATCGGTTCTAAAAACGGATTTCATTACGTTTTCCACGACCATGACACGTTGGGAACCGATAAAGAATCTTGGTAGGATTGCCATAAACGGGCAAGTTTGGTTAGGCTGGCACTATGTCTGAGAAACCCAAAAGAAAAACCGGGCCCACTGGGTTTCAGCACTGTGGTGTTTGTGGGGAAGCCTTTGCTAAGGCTGACCCACACACCATCTGTGTGTATTGTCTGGGGTTTGACCACCTCAATGCAGACTGCCAGATATGTAGTAATTTTTCTGCTGCCACCATAGAAAAGAGAGTTAGTAGGCTCAGGGAAAGGGAGGCCAAAAAGTCCACTGACCCGGATGATCAGCCCGGTTCGGTTCCAGCCAAACCGGAGGGAGTGCCCTCTGACCAGAGCGATACTTCCTCAGGCAAACGAAGAGCCAGCTCTGAGGAGCCGGTTCCAACTAAAAGGACTAGAAAGTCAGCTAGTGTGCCAAAAGTTTTTTCTCCAACCGCTGAGGAAATAACTAAAGCAATTCAAATTGTCCAGTCACTTTCCCCGGTTCCGGCCGAACCGACACCATCAGGGAAGAGCTCGGTTGGCCAGTTCCACCGGTTCAAGATTATGATTTTGAGGAATTTTAAGAACCGGAGGAGGGGGAAAAGAAGTATAAGGAGAGTGAATGTGGTTTTGAAAGTCTGGATGTGCCCATTGAACCAGACATCTCTCCAGACAGACCGCCAGGGGTTTCTCCCCCCAGGCTATCTGAGTCCCCATCTCATTTTATGTTCTGTAAGAAAGTTGCTGAAACTCTCCAGCTCCCTGTTGAGGAAGCTGTTGATGACCAAGTGGAGCCTGATTATGTAGAAATGATGGATATTCTAGAGTCTAGGAGACTGTCTATTCCTCTGCATAAATCTTATCGGAAACAGACAGTAAAAATTCTAAAAACTCCTCACACTATACCTCCTGTTGATAAAAGGATGGACAAGAGGTATACATTTATCAGGCTCGGATACAGAGTTCCTCACACAACAATGCAGCCATGTTGGGGTAATGCAGGCTGCAGCCTGTGACAAGGCAAATATTTCTTTAGCTTCGCACCCCCCTGAAAAGGACTCCAGGAGGATTGATGCCATGGCAAAGAAACAGTACATGGCAGCATCTTTGGGACTCAGACAGGCAAATTATATGGCTTATGCTGCTAGGTACCAGAAATCCAGATGGGATTGTGTGCTGGCCCTGGCAAAACAGGTCCCTTACCAGCTTGCCAGGGAGCTGGAACAGTTGGCTGCGGATGGTATTGAGGCATCCAAGGTGCAATTTCATGCTTTAGTAGACTCTAATGATGTGTCATCAATGGTCATGGCTACATCTGTGGCACTTCGCAGAATGGCTTGGCTCAGATATACTACCCTGTCACAGGATACCCAGTCTAAGGCCATGGATTTTCCTGTTGTGGGCAATTCTCTGTTTGGGGAGCAGACAGAGAATTACATGAAGAAAATGGATGAATATAGGTCCACCTATAGGAGTGCTCAGGCCAAGGAAAGGCAGGCCACTCCTCAAAGGCAGCATCCCAAGGGCAGGGGCAGGCCTTTTCATAAGCCTTTTTACCAAGTCCGGGCCTCCTCTTCTGCTTTTGGCCAGAGGGGGTTCTTTAGAGGGAGAGGCAGACGGGGCACAAGCAAGCCTGCTTCCACCCCTCAGCCCAGAGCCCCTGCCAAGCAGGCACCCTGATGGGGTGGCCAGGGCCGATTCTCCACTACCTGTAGGGGGCAGGCTGGCTTACTTTGTCCAGGACTGGAAGTCTTTAACATCAGACAAGTGGGTCCTGAAGTAGTAAGCCAGGGACTGGTTCTCAGCTTCAAAAAATTTCCAAAGATGAGAACCAGGTCCTTTCCACCTGCAATCCATCAGAGGCACTTGCCCTAGAAACAGAAGTTTCTACCTCCTGTCTCTCAGAGCTGTGGAAAGGTTCCACCCCACACCAGGGCAAAGGTTGTACTCCAGGTACTTCCTTACCCCAAAAGACAGGAGAATGGCAGCCCATCCTGGATCTCAGATACCTAAACAAGCACCTTTAAAACCAAAATTCAAAATGGTGACTTTGGGAATTATTTTACCCTCTCTAAGGCCAGGGGACTGGCTAGCGTCCCTGGACCTCAAGGATGACTACTTCCATGTTCTTATCAGGAGCTCCCATCGAAAGTACCTCAGATTCGAACTGCCCTCAGGCCATTACCAGTTCAGAGCAATGCCCTTCGGCCTCACCTCTGTCCCGAGGGTGTTCATAAAATGCCTGGCAGTAGCAGTTGCTCACTTAAGAAGGCAAAAGATTGCCATCTTTCTTTACCTAGACGACTGGCTTATAGTAGGCCAGTCTCCAGAACAAGTCAAACTACACCTTCAGGTAACTCAGCAACTGCTCACATCTCTAGGTTTCCTTCTCAATCTTCCAGAGTCAGTTCTAGAGCCTGTCCAGCTTGTCACCTTCATAGGTGCAGAACTGAACACAAAAGAGGCCAGAGCCTTCCTTCCTCTCGAAAGAGCAAGGACCCTGGTCTCTCTGGCCTCCTCTTTCACCCTACAGGTCTCTCGACCAGCAAGGCATTTTCTGCAGCTCATGGGGCACATGGCTGCTTCTACAGCAATTGTGCAGGGAGCGAGATTTCAGAAGAGGGACATCCAGTTCCATTTGAGAGCCTTTTGGTCTCAAAGGAGAGACCCCTAACCAAATTGATCCCAGTGACTCGAACCCTGCTCCAAGCCCTTCAGTGGTGGCGGGACCAGAGCAATCTGAGACAGGGGGTCCCCTTCACCCCTCAGTCTCACTCCTTAATCCTTACTACAGATGCATCCCTCTTGGGGTGGGGAGCTCACATGGGCGATCTCACTACCCAGAGATTGTGGTCCCCTCAGGAATCTCTGCTCCACATCAATCTGTTGGAACTCAGAGCAGTTTTTCTAGCACTTAAGCTTTTCCACCTCTGTTCAGAACAAAGTTGTACAGATCAGAACAGACAACACCACTACAATGTGGTACATCAACAACAAGGAGGCACTCTGTTCACGGCCTTGTGCAACCGAAGCAATGAAGTTATGGTCTCTGGCGTATCTCTGAACACCTCCTCTTACGGCAGTTCACCTCCCAGGCAAGGACAATGTCCTGGCAGATTCTCAGCAGGATTTCCAGGCCATCACGAATGGTCACTGGATCCTTTAGTACTGAGGTAGTATTTGCCAGATGGGGCACCCCGCAGATAGATCTTTTGCAGCCCCAGACAATCACCAACTTCCCTTTTTTGCTGCAGGCCCCAGTGTTGGGCTCAGTCCCTCTGGATGCCTTAGTTCTCAATTGGGAAGGAAGTTCTCATGTTTCCCCCCCTCTCCTGTTCAAGTGCTAGTCAAAATCAGATCTCAACCCTGCAAGATGATCCTGATTGCTCCAGACTGGGCCAGACAGCCCTGGTATCCACTCCTTATGTCCTTAGCAGTCCATCTTCCCTGTGTCTCCCCAGGAATCACAACCTGTTAACCTGTGCCCAGGGGAGAGTTTGGTATCCGAACCTCAAATCTCTCAATCTCAAGGCCTGGCTCTTGAAGAGTTAGAGTTTGCTGACCTACATCTCTCCCAAGGTGTATTGGATATCCTGAAGGCTTCTAGGAAGCCTTCCACCAGAGGCTACTTATAATTCCAAATGGAAGAGATTTTCCATATGGTGCTCTGCTGAGCATATTTCCCCAGAAACTGCTGACTTACCCACAGTCCTGGATTATATGGTGCATTTGAATGCTTTGGGGCTGAGACCAGCTACCCTAAAAGTGCACCTGGCAGCCGTGTCTGCTTTTTTATCAGCAGGTAAGCCCTCTTCTCTTTCTGCTCATCCTGTATTCTCCAAGTTTTTCAAGGGGTTGCTTCACACCAACCCTCCATTCAGGGACCCTGCCCCTGTCTGGGATCTTAATATTTGCATTGCCCAGCTTATGCAACCCCCTTTTGAGCCCTTGTCTTCAGCAGAGCTTAAGTACTTGACTTGGAAAACTGTGTTTTGGTAGCTATCACTTCTGCCAGGCGCATAAGTGAATTACAAGCATTGTCAGTGGAGCCTGATTTTATCTCCTTTCATAGAGATAAGGTGGTCCTCAGGACTAACAGAAAATTCTTGCCTAAGGTGGTTTCAGACTTCCACCTTAATCAATCTATATCTTCCTGTGTACTTCACTGACCATTCCTCCTCTGGCGAGAGGAGACTGCACAGTTTAGATGTCAAAAGAGCCCTTAGTTACTACATCGAACGTACCAAGGGTCACAGGTTTGACTCCCTCCAACTGTTCCTCACCTATGGTGAGGTGGGTAAAGGAAACCTGCCACTCAAAAGATCCATTGCCAGTTGGATTGTCTCTTGTATCCAACTTTGCTATGAAAACTGGGTAAGGTTCCTCCCTCAGGCCTGAGGGCTCACTTACCAGAGGTACAGCTGCTCTCTGGCTGCTGCCAGGGACATCCCTATCCTAGAGATATGTCAAGCAGCTACCAGAAAACGGTTCACACTTTACCAAGCATTACTCCCTGGACATCCAGGCTAGGAGTGATGTTTCGGTTCTAACACAGCTGTGCTTCAGAGCCTATTTCCTAAGTAGGTTCTGTCCCTCCTCCATGGAGGTACTGCTGTGTAGTCTGCATATGTCATAATATAGCAAGAGTTCATGTTGTTTGAAGAAAAAATTACTCACCTTAGTAATGTTGTTTCTTCTAATGGAGTCTTGCTATATTATGACCTCCCCTCCTGCCTGCCCCTCTCAGAACCTATACTTTCGGGATGTGGGTGGGCAGGGCAGTGTTGGCACTTAAATGCCCACCTTATTTTTCACCCATCCTTTTTGGGGTGTTTGGGTGTTGTGTTTTAATTTTTTGGATCCCCTGACTTGAGTCTTGTTTTGGGGACCAAGGAAAATGTGTTCTTATATTTAGCCAGTTGGCCAGTGTAGGTTTACGGCTTCCACACAGAACCTTAGTAAGTTTTTGCTCGTCAAGAGCTGACAGTTTCAGTTTGAAGATCAACAGACAGAGTTTTCAACCAAGCTCACGCTCAAGGTTCCATGCCTGGCATGGAAAGTTAACTCTTTCACCTCCGGAGCAGTTCGAAGGTTGGGACTCACTGCATATGTCATAATATAGCAAGACTCCATTAGAAGAAACAACATTACTAAGGTGAGTAATTTTTTCGTCTCAGCTCCAGGCTCCCGAGGCGGCTTCCAGCCCTCCCGGACTTGATCTCAATCAGTCAGGGGAAGGTATTCCTTCCAGACCTTCAATCCCTGCACCTGACGGCCTGGTTCCTGAGCGGCTAGAGTTCCAGGCATTGGGTCTTTCCGACGAGGTCCTCAACAACGTCGAGGCGTCCCGTAAGGAGTCAACCAGAAAATGCTATGCCTTCAAATAGAAGAGGTTTTCCATTTGGTGTCAGGGCAAGGGCCTGGACCCTTCCTCCTGTCCCTTGGCAAGCGTTCTGGACTACCTGTGGTCCCTTTCTCAGCAAGGGCTTGATCCGGCGACCCTTAAAGGTGCATGGCAGCCATCTCTGCTTACGGGTGCAGGTCGGGAGAAGCAGTTGGTCAAGCGCAGGAGAAGCTGGTCGGGTGCTTCTTCAAAGGCCTTGATCACATATCCCCTCCGGTGCGAGAACCTCCACCTCCATGGGATCTACTGCTGCTACTGGCTAAGCTCATGGGCAAGTCATTCGAACCGATGCACAGGTGTGTCATCTCTCACCTGTTGTGGAAGACCTCCTTCTTGGTGGCTATCATGTCAGCCAGAAGGATGGGAGAGCTCCAGGCACTTTCCATCGAGTCTCCTTATCTGGTCTTCCACAGGGACAAGGTTGTCCTGCCCCCCACCCGAAATTCCTTCCGAAGGTGGTGTCGGAGTTTCACCTTAACCAGGTATTGACTCTGCCGGTGTTCTACCCCAATCACACCTCGGAGGCCGAATATAGGCTCCATACTTTGGACCCTAGAAGAGCGCTTGCTTATTATGAGGAGTGGACGGCTGAAGTTCAGGGAGTGGTTCGCCAGCTGTTTGTCACCTACGCTGAAGCTGCACCTGGCAGACCTGCAGCCAAGCAGACGATAGGCAGGTGGGTCACCTCCTGCATAGATCTCTGCTATAGGTTGGTGGGCATGGAACCTCCCAGAGGGATAAGAGCTCATTCTACCCGCCATACCGCTGCATCGGTGGCTGCTTCCAGGGCCGTCCCTATCCAGGAAATCTGCAGCGCTGCTACCTGGAAGTCAGCACACACCTTCATCACCCATTACCACATCAACCTTGAGTCACACCGGGATGCTGGTTTTGGGGCCTCGGTTCTCCAGTCTTTATTCCCTAAGTAGGGGGTGTGCACCTTGCCTTCCTCCTCCCGGAGAACTGCTAGGAGTCTGCCAGACAGTGTGGATGAACAACATATCCATGTCCCTAGAAATACAGGTTACTCACCTGTAACAGGAGTTCTAGGAATGGTATGTGTTCATCCACACGACCCACCTGACCTCCCCGGCTTCAAAGCACAACCTGGCTTCCAGCGGGCTAGATCTGGCGTCATGGGGCGGAGCCGAGAGTTTTACCACCCAGGTGGGTGGGAAGAGCCAGCTTGAAGACCTTCCGGCAAGATTTAAAGCGGCAAGGGACCTGCCAGACAGTGTGGATGAACAACATATACCATTCCTAGAACTTCTGTTATAGGTGAGTAACCTGTATATTCCTGACTCTATGCAGTCAGCCTCTGAAGTAGAACTGCTTGGAGATAGAACGTTATGCAAATGATAAAACCTTTCATTGGCTCGTGCCACTTTTCAAACTGCTGCCCTTATCAGTTTCCACGTTCTAATAATGTATCAGATTTCTTTCTCCGTCTGACACGTCAAGACACCTTGGAGACTTTTCTATCTCAGTCATTCCTGAGTGTGATTCTTCGCTGCATTTAAGCATTTTCTTTTAATTATTCTTATTGAGGCATTTATTTTCTGTTTAAATCCCTTTACCGTTAGTTTCTAGGATCGTGGCTATGTTGTTCATCCACACTCTTTGGCATGTCCCGTTCCACTTTAAATCTTGCCAGAAGTCTTCAAGCTGGCTCCTCCCACCCACCCAGGTGGTAAAACCCTTGGCTCCGCACCATGACGCCAGATCTATCTTCCTGGACATAAGTCTTCACCACTCATTCACACTAGTGGGATTAGCGCGGAGGCACTAGGACCATCGGGAGCAAACTTTTGCTGGAGGGTCGGGCGAGAGATGGAGCAGCGAGGAGCGCGGCGCGCGGCGACAGCGGCATGACAATGACCATCTCGTGACGACCCTCCAACCGCCTCAGTTCCTTTTTCCCGCCGTCGAGTGCGCTTCAGTGACGACGCGCTCGCCTGTCGGAGTCAAACTTCAAACTAGCGATAGTTTTCAGTTTATTTTTTGTAACATTATCTCGATAGTAGTATCGCAATTTTATTCTATTTTCGTTAAATTTTTCTAATATTTTAAATTTAACTTACTTGAAGAAGTCTCGCCTACTGACGTGAGCCCACCATGAGCAGGTCAGGTGACGGTAGGGAGACTCGATGAAAGCTGTTCAGTCAGCCGGGCTGGGTCCGCTCAGCCTCCTTCTCCTCAGCGGGTTCCGACAACGGTCAGTCCGATGCCGGGGATGGGCGGTCCCCGTCGGCATAAAATAAACGGTCGCATTCTCGGCACCGTTCTCGCGCCGAAGCTCTTTTCTTCGCCCACAGGTCAAAAAGAGAAGGCATCACCGAGGTCGCTTGGTATGTCTGGCATTGCCGACGGTCGGTTATCGCAGCTAGTTGCCGCTCTCCTTCTTCGGAGTCGCCAACTGCTGGTAACCGTCGTCCTCGACATCGGAGCCCCTCCCCGCCTGTAGGTAGGGCTCCAGATGAGCAGTTTCATCAGTGGGCCGCTCTTATGGAGCGATGGGCTCGGAGGTTGGTTCTCCTGCCTGACTTGTTGCCACGGAGCCCCGGCTCCTCCAGCGATCGGGTAGGCGCGTGTTGACCTTCCAGTCGCTACGGCGCCTTCTGTGCCGGTGACTCGCACTTAGGTGTTCCCCTCATGGTTGTGGCGCAGGGGCCACACCGATGCCCTTATCTCCTGGTTTTTTCCTTCTCTAGCTTTCCAGGTTCCTGGGCGCTTCCGGCGCCTTCGCGGGGGTCTGTTGGCTTGTCGGTGCCGCTGGTGCCGCCGGGCCTTGCGGGCGCCGTCCCGCTGCGCCTGTTGGGTCTGGCGGCGCTGGCTGGTTCGCGAGCGCCTGCTGGCGGTGCCGCTTGGCACCGGCGGCACCGCCTATGTGCCACATGCCTCTTCGGCGCATGCCCTCTCTGCGGTGCCGCTTTCAACCCGTTTGCCTTCTCGGCGCGGGGCCCTCGGGACTCTCCTTGTTTCTCTCTGCTATTTCCTCCTCTCTAATTTTCACTCCTTTCCTGTCCAAACAGTCCTTTCTGGACCATCAGGAGATGATGTTGAGCCTGACCCAGACCTTCGGTTGGGTGATGAAGTGGAGGAAACAGGATCTTTCTTTGCTACAGAGCCTGTGGTCGAGGACCTGTCCTTTAAGTCTCTGTTGAAGAACCTGAGATCCGCTCTTTCTCTCCAGACTACAGACATCGATCCTGGGAAGATATTAAGACTCCAGTACCTTCATGCTTCAGAGATCCCTACGGATTTGACTCCTCCGATCCAGCCTTCCTTCGAGACGCTGTCTCAAATGGTATGGAATAATCCTGCTCTTATTCCCTCAGTGGCTAAATCCATTGATAAGAAGTACTCGGCCCCAAGGATCATCCCATTTGGCATCCCAAGCCTTTTGGATCCTATTGTAGTCCTGGCAGAGAATGATAAGGTCGTTCTTCCTAAACTACTACAGCTCGCCTCATTAACAAGAGTCTCGTAAGATTGATACATTAGGTAAGAGAGTCTTGCTGCCTCCACTCTAAGTATGCGATTGCCAGTTATCAAGGCTATTTTCTCAGTATGAGTATATCCTGTGGCACTTTGAAAAGAATGGTTGAAGCTCTTCCGGATTCGACTCCAAGTCAGAGCTTCTTCTGACTGCTACTAGAGGTATTGAGTCCAATAACCAACAGGTCAAAGCCGCTATGGACGCTTTCGACACTGCTTCTCGCTCAGCAGCCGCAGGTATTTGTACTGGCGCCATTCTGGCTGCGCATTTGGCTTCACGAATGATGCTCAGCAGCAGGTAATGGCGCTGCCCTTGATGGCTCCTTTCTTTCGGCCCCTCAGGTGGAACAAGCCTTAGAGGCCACTCAGAAGACTAGGTCGGCCATTAGTTGGCCAGACTCCGCCTGCCCCTCTCGGGGCATGTGAACAGACGCCAGTTTCATAGTCGTCAGTCCTTTCGAGGCAGAGGCAGGGGAAGCTTCCATAAAGCCAACCTGCCCAACCTCAAAGAAAGCAGAGAGAGCTGGGGCCCTAAAGCCCCAGCGCCACCTTATGAATTGCTGGCCCAAGTTCCATCCAATTGCCCGAGGTGGAACTTCTCCTCCGTGGAGGTCGTCTGATGTACTTCTACAACCAGTGGAAGTCCATAACTCGACAAATGGGTCCTCGGATAATTCATGAGGTTATTCTCTCAATTTTTGGAAACCCCCAATTGTCCTCCCAGACGACAACCCAGGTTGTCGGCCTCTCAGTCAGACCTCCTCACCGCCGAGATCCAGGGCCTTCTAAGCAACAGGGCAATAGAACTGGTGCCCCCGCATCTGCTAAGCACAGGGTTCTACTCCCATTACTTCTGGTTCCAAAGAAGTCTGGGGGAATGCGCCCCATTCTAGACCTCAGAAAGTTAAACAAATTTCTCCCCAGGGAGAAATTCAGAATGATTTCCCTAGGTACCCTGTTACCCTTGCTGCATCAGCACGACTGGCTGGCCTCCCTGGATATGCAGGACGCTTACCAGCATATCCCCATCCACCCGACCCACCGCAAGTTCCTCAGGTTTGTAGCTCTGGGTCAGCATTATCAGTTCAGAGTCCTGCCTTTTGGGCTATCCTCGGCGCCGCAAGTCTTTACAAAGTGTTGTGCAGTTCTCGCAGCGCATCTCAGGAAGATCGGACTCCGAGTGTTTCCCTACCTGGACGATTGGCTTCTAGCAAGCCCTTCCAGCCAAGGGACTTTGGAAGCCGTGCAAACGACTTCTCGTCTTCTTACGTCCAAGGGAATTCTGCTGAATTTGAAAAAATCACAACTGCAGCCCTCCCAGAGGCTCCTTTTCATAGGGACGCTTCGACACCTCTTCCGAAGGCTTTCCTTCCAGAGGACAGAAGACTCGACATCCTTCGGATGGCCCGTACATCGGGAGAACCAATCGGTTACAGCTCTCGATGCAACGCATGTTGGGTCTCATGGCGCCCTCGGTGTTCACTGTACCCCTGGCCCGGTTGCACATGAGAACCACCCAATGGATGCTCTCCACTCAGTGGTCTCCGACCTCTCACCCCCAGTCTTATCCCATCAAGGTGACGGAGCCCCTTCGAAGGTCTCTCACCTGGTGGACTCAAGAGAGCAATCTCCTGGAAGGGTTCTCCTTTGCTCCCCCGGATCATCAGATCTCCATCACCACAGACGCATTGCTAATGGGATGGGGAGCTCACTGTCGCTCCCTCCACACTCAAGGTGTATGGACTCAGTTCGAAACTCTTCTCCACATAAATGTCCTGGAGATGAGAGCGGTCCTCTACGCGATCCGAGCTCTGAAGGATATCCTTTGTCACAAGAACATTCTCCTTCAAACGGACAACAAAGCCGTGATGTATTACATCAACAAGCAAGGCGGTGCTCATTCTTACCCCCTTTGCAGGGAAGCAATGAGGGTGTGGGAGTGGTGCTTGGAGCACAAGTCTCTGATTCAGGCGGTTTATCTGCCAGGTATACAAAACGATCTAGCAGATCACCTCAGCAGAACGGAGGCAGACCCTCACGAGTGGTCTCTCGATCCAGCCGTAGCTCGGTCACTATTCGAAGAGTGGGGGACTCCAGACCTGGACCTTTTTGCATCCCCACTCAATGCAAAACTGCTCTCTTCTGCTCCAGAAATCCAGGGCCTGGCATTTTCTGTCAGGATGCGTCTCAGGCTGCAGTGGACAAAACGCTTTTACGCCTTTCCACCGCTCCTCTAATCCAGAGAGTCTTCTCGTTCGAGTCTCAGGGGACCAAAATGATTCTCATTGCTCCCTCCTGGCCTCGCAACTATGGTTTCTCTGCTCAACAGTATGTTGGCAGCCTCCCGAGACCACTTCCCTTGCAAATCAACCTTGACTCAGGGTTCGCTGGTCCATCCCAACCTGAAATCACTTCACCTTCATGCTTGGCTCCTGAAGAGGTAGAAGTGAATCGATTCAACGCCTCTCAGAGTCTCGGACATCCTTCTGGCTGCTATAGTCAGCCAATTGAAAAAACATACTTCGCCCAAATGAAAACGCTTTTCTCTGGTGTGCAAAGTCCTCTGGAATCCCTTTTCCTGTCCTCCTGACAAGGTTCTGGAGTATCTTTTGGACCTATCAAACTCAGGTCTCCAGTACTCCACAGTTAAAGTTCACCTTAGTGCCATCTCAGCGTTCCATGAGCGGTTTCTTCCTTGACTCTGGCTCAGCTTCCTATGGTGAAGAGATTCTTAAGGGATTCTTCATACCAGACCCCTGTTAGGCGTCCAGTTGCAACCTGGGACATTAACCTGGTGCTGGACATGCTCACTCGAAGCCTTCGAGCCCTAGCTACCTGTGAGCTAAAATTTCTTACCTGGAAGACTGCCTTCCTGGTGGCCATTACCTCAGCCCGCAGGGTCTCGGAGATTCATGCCTTGGTGATGGACCCTCCGTATACTGTATTCCATAAAGACAAGGTAGTTCTCCATACTCATCCTAAATTTCTTCCCAAGGTTGTGTCAGAATTCCATCTAAACCAACCTCTGGTACTTCCCTCTTACTTCGCTAATTTCCAAAATGAAGGGGAACGATCTCTTCATTCCTTGGATGTTAAGAGAGCCTTGCGGTTCTATTTAGATAGAACCAAGAATTCTCGCAAGACTCAGCAACTGTTTGTTTCTTTCAGCGACACCCGGCTGGGTCAACCCGTCACTATTAGATGCATCTCATCATGGTTAGTGGCATGCCTTCGACATTGCTACTCCATGGCTCAAGTTAAATTGGAGGGTAGAGTGTACGCTCACTCTACTAGGGCGGTCATGGCATCTTTAGCGGAGATTCGCAATGTTCCAATTGCGGATATCTGCAACGCCGCCACCTGGAGCTCAGTGCATACCTTCGTTAAGCATTATGCACTGGATGTTCATGCCAGGCGACATTCCGCATTCGGCAGAACTATCCTTAATGGGCTTCTATCTTAGACGCATCTTGTAGGCCCTGGCTTCAAAACCTTTGGTTATTCAGAAACTTCGTCTAGTTCACATTAGTGATCGCGACTATTTACCTTCGACTATGGAAGACAAGTCTTCCAACGGATTTTGCCAGTGTTCATGCGGCCAGAAGATGTCAGCAGACCGATCCCCACATAATCGGTATTGCCCTCGTGCGTCAGCATGACACCTCGGCGCGATTTTTGTCTCGCATTTCATCCTAACATCCTCGACGACCATCTCACATGCCTGAAGTTGGGGAGCCCAGAAAAACTGAACCCTCCAGTGAAATCTAAGGAGGCTCAGTGGGCGATTTCTGTGGCCGTGGGATCTGTCGAGCAATTGGAATGCATGCAAGCCTTCCAGGAGGAAGCGGCTCGGGTTGCAGTATCTTCTTCTTGGAGCTTCTTTGTTCCGCTCAACCTGGGCTCCGCCTTCTCGGGTTCCTTCCAAGAGTTGTGCAAATCTCTTCTGACTAAGAGGGAAGGTCCTGTGGGCACGGACTCCTCTCGGTCCCGAAAGCGGGAAAAGGACCCAAGATCCTCTTTGTCTCTGCGAAGACGTTCTTGGGATCAGGAAAGATCTCGGTCTCGGGAACAAACAGTCTCGACTTCGGTCGAAATTGCCTCTTCAGCCACTGGCTTCTCGGCTTTGCCGACTGGCCAGTTGACCAAAGTGTCAATCAACAATGTTAAATATTCGTCATCGACCCTTTGTCAATGACTCCGGTCGACAACTCTTTTTCGATCAGACTCCAGTCCTTACATTCCCTGACGAGGAGACCCAGCCCGCTGGGAATCCCGTCGAGGAAGTGGTCCCTGACCCCGGGAAATCACCATTCCCGCCGGTGTCTCCCGAGCGACCGAATCGGCCTGTCTGATCTCGATCAAGGTCCAAGACCCCTTCGACCAAAAGGCCGAGGAAGAGCCACAAACACTTGAAAAAGAAAAGACTACAGCGGTTGTCCTCGGATGAGGAGAGGCTCTGGAGGAAACTCCAGTGCTACGAGAACCTCATGTGGCAACAGCTGATTTTGACCGGACATAAGTCGACTCCGGCTTCTTCCCCAGCCATTACTTGGCTTTCGCCTCCTAGGCCGAGGCTGACTCCTTCAGAGCCAATCAAGTCGGTTCCCCCTCCCGAGGAGCCGGCGAAACCTCCAGTTCAGCCTAAACCGGTCTCTCCACCGATAGTGGTGGAACCGCCACCCAAGCAGCCTGTGGGAGGGGCTTCTTCTAAAGAAGATAGGCCAGACACTGGGCTTCCCTGGCGTCTTTCGGTCATTGTCACCCCGGACCGCCCTCAGCAGGTCGAGAGTGACCTGGGCAGTTATCCACTGTATCCAGATTCCTTGGATTCGGATGTGACCGGCCTATATTCTCATCCCGGGGATGACGAATCGGCCGGTGGGTTAGAGATGGAGGAAGGTCCTTCATCTTTTCAGGGCATTCTTCTCCTCATTTCTGAGTCCACAGGGATGCCCCTGGAGCCAATCCAGAAAAAGGCAGAATACCCTCTCGCGAACGTCCTCAAGAGAGGGGATACCCCGAAGGAGGCTTTTCCTGTGGCCAAGGCCATTGTGGGCCCGGCCTTAGAACTCTGGCAGCATCCTGTCTCTTGTCCAGCTCCATCTGCCCACATGGCCCGCAAATATGTGGTGCCCATGGGGTCCCTTGCGGGGTTCACAGAGCAGCCTTCGGCCAAGAGCCTGGTGACCGCCTCAGTGTTCAGGCATACTGGCAGTTCTGCCGACATGGACCGACCTCCCGAGAAAGAATCCAAACTCTTGGATCATTCAGCCAGGAAGGTCTGTGCGACCTTCTTTAGGCCTACGTCGGCCAAGTTCGGCCGTCATCGCACACTTCTCCCATGCTCCCACACCTCCCTGCAGACATGCAGACCACGGTCAAGCAGGTCCGGCATCAGGGCCGAGCTGTTGCCAAACAGCAGCTTCAGACAGCCCTGGACATTGGCGATTCTTGTGCCTGTTTGATGGCAGCCGCAATTGCCTCTCATCATAGGGCTTGGCTGCGACTGTCCTCTTTTCCGGCGGATACTCTGCAAAAACTAGCTGATGGGCCTTTCCTGGGCACTGATCTCTTCGGCCCAGGAGTGGCTGGTCACCTTCAGTGTATTGAGCAGTCCAATGCCACCTTGGATGCTACTTCTGCTAAGGGTTCTTTGGGCAAGAAGAAGAAGCCTTTTTAGCACTCTTCCCCTGCGGCAGAGCAACCCTCCTTTCACGGAGGGCAGCAGCAACAACAGTAGCAGGCTCAAGCTTGGTGCCCCCAGCCCAAGCCAGGCCCTCCCAGGCCCATAAAGGAGGCCGAGGTTCGGGTCCTAGATCCTCCTCCTCCAAGCTTGCTCAGTGACGGGGCAGGGGCTGCCTCCCCTCTCCCGTCATGCCAGCTCCGCCACTTCCTTTCCACCTAGTCCGCTGTCACTACGGACATGTTGGTTCTCAAAGTTTTCGGCCAGGGACTGCCTCTGGAATTCGAGCAGTACCCTCCAAGCCGAGCCCATGCCCCTCAGGAGGGAAGAGTATCCGTCCAGTCTCAGTCGGCTCTCCAAGATGACATTGCTCAGTGGCGGATCCTTCAGCAGACCCAGGTTTTGTCTCCAGGTACTTCCTGGTGCTCAAGTGGACGAGGGGCTGACGCCCCATTCTAGATCTGCACAACTTGAATCTCATGCCGCGCATCTTTCGAATGGTCTTTCTGTCCCAGGTCATACCATCCTTGGAGTGAAACATGTGGTTCTGTTCACTGGATCTGCAGGACGCGTTCTTTCATGTCCCAATCCGTCCGTCTCATCGGCGGTGCCTCCGCTTCAGAGCCGAAGGGACCATGTAAGAGTTCCGAGCCATGCCGTTCGGCCTGTCATCGGCACCATGGGTCTTCACCAAATGCATTGCAGTGGTGGCAGTCCATCTCAGTGTCGGGGGTCAGGATTTATCCCTACCTCAATGATTGGCTCTTAGCAGGTCCCACCCAACAGGAGGTGGAGAGGTCCAGGGAACTGGCCCTCCAGACCTGCTCCCAACTCAGCCTCCTGATCAATGAGGCCATGTCGGACCTCGTGCCTTCCCAGGTTGATGTGCTTCATCTGAGCAGAGCTCGACTCCTGGTGGACAGGGCAGAGGTTCTCTCCTCCTTTGCCCAATCATTTCTGGTTGGGCAATTGCGGCCTGCCCAGGACTTTATACACCTTCTGGGTTACATGGCGGCATGCACCTCAATGGTCTGTTGGGCCCAGTTGCACATGCGCCTCCTCCAGTGGGAGCTGGCCACCCAGTGTATTTAACGCCACAGTCATTTTGACCAGCTGATCATTGTAACCCAGAAGATGTGGGACACTTTCCAGTGGTGGACTGCCCCAGACCGGTTGCAGGAAGGGATCCCATTTGTCCGAGCCAACGGCCATCCTTACAACCAGTATCTCTCTCATGGGTTGGGGAACCCACATGGGGAACAGAAGGGCCCATGGGTTCTGGACCCCCAAGGAGTCCCGATACCACATCAACCTGCTGGAGCTCAGAGCAGTTAGACTGGCGCTGTCAGCTTTCGTTCCTCGGCTCTGGGGTTAAGTGGTTCAAGTCCAAACGGACAATACCACGACCAAACAGGGCGGCACACACTCCGCATCTGGACCCTTGTGAGCCATTTGGAAGTGGATCTCCTAGCCATCCATGTGGCAGGAGCCTCAAACCATCTGGTGGATGCTCTCAAATGCTTAGGTGAGACATTCCATGAGTGGTCTCTCCATCTAGAGGTGGCTTACAGCCTGTTCTCCCACTGGGGCAAACTGATGGTGGACCTGTTTGCCTCCAAGGAAAACACCAAGCTGAGGCTGTTTCATTCCCGCCCCCCTCAGCAGGGCTCGCTGCAGTGGGATGCCTTCTCGAGGCCGTGGAACCCAGGCCTCCTCTATGCCTTTCCTCCATTTCCCTTGATCCACAGGGTGCTCCTCAAGGTGAGGAGAGACAAGGTGAAGGTGATTCTGGTAGCTCCATACTGGCCACGCCAGTTCTGGTACCCAGATCTCCTCAGCCTCAGCTGCAGGCCCCCAGAGCAGCTTCCAGTGTGCCCGGACCTGATCTCTCTCAATCAGGGGAAGGTATACCATCCAGACCTTCAATCTCTGCACCTCTCAGCCTGGTAACTGAGCAGCTAGAGTTCCAGGCTTTGGGTCTTTCCAAGGATGTCCTCACCATGGTGGAGGCATACAGAAAGGAATCGACCAGGAAATGTTATGCCCTCAAATGGAAAAAGTTTTCCATTTAGTGGCAGGGCAAGTGCCTGGACGCTCTGTCCTGTCCAGTGGCTAACATTCTAGGGACACGGATATGTTGTTCATCCACACTTTCTGGCAGGTATCCTTGCCGCTTAATTCTTGCCGGACCACCCGGGTGGTAAAACTCTCGGCTCCGCCCCATGACGCCAGATCTTCCTTACCGCTTGGAAGCTTAGGTTCCCTCCTTAGCGCTCTGCGTTTTAGACTGGATCCTAACTCTTCGGTTCGTCCGAAATTGATTTTGAAGTTTTCTAAACTTCGGTCTTCATCTTCCCTCGCGGCTGCGATGGACAAATCTGTTCCCGGCTTTCGGAGGTGCCCTTGCGGGCAGAAAATGTCCAGGACGGATCCGCACTCCACGTGCGTCTACTGCTTAGGCCTAGATCATGACCCTCAGGCTTGAGAGTTGTGCCGCTCCTTCTCGGCCAACGTTCTGGACGATCGCGCTGCCCGTTTGAAGCACGGGCGCCCCGAGAAACGTTTTCCGACGGTAAAATCTAAAGAGGCTCGTTGGGCGGTGTCCGCGGCGGCTGGCTCGGCTGAGCACCTCGAGGAGGAGGCGGCCCAGGCCGCATCTTCCTCCTCCTCGGCCGCGTCATTTATCCCGCTCTTTCTGAGTTCCTCGTATACGGCTTCGTTCAAGGATCTTTGTCAGTCCCTTTCCATGAGAGGAGAGGGGCCTTCGGGACATTCTTCTCAGCCCAAGAAAAAGGAGTCGAAAGGTAAGTCCCACTGTCGGTGTTCGTGGGAGCGGGAGAGGTCCCCTTCCCCGGGCAGCCGACCGTCTACTTCGGTCGTGGTTGCAGCTGAGGCCGCTGGCTTCACGGTTCCCCCGTCAGGCCAGCCTGCCGAGACTCCCGTCGACAAAGTGAGATTTTTCTCAATACGTCAGACAGGCTGTCAACTGGAGAAGCCGACAACCCTCCTTCTCCGGTTGCCCCGGTGGATACCTAGGATCTGCCTGCGCCTTCAGAGCCGCAGTCCCAAGTTAAAGTGCCCGAGCCGAGGGAAGAGCGGGTGTCCTCGCCCTTCCCAGACCCCGCTGGTTCCCCGAAGGTCTCGGTCAGCCGTTCCGCCCGACATCGTCGGTCTCCTTACCGAAGTAAGCGGCGACGCCGTTCTTCCTCGTTCTCCTCCTTGGGTGAGGAGAGGCTGCTGCGCAAATTGCGCCAGCGCTACAAGGACCTTATGTGGCAGCAGTTGCTGTTGTCCGGGCCTAAGCCGACCCCAGCCAAGACCCCAGCCATCAAGTGGCTGTCGCCTGAACGCCTGAAGCAACAACTCGTTCCAGTCGAGTTGCCCACTCCAGGGCCGATTGCTAAGTCGAAACCAGCTGATCCATTGATCGTGGTGGAACCTCCACTTCCACAACCTAAGTCGGGGGCACCAACCAAGAATTCTCGGTCGGGTCACGGCCTGCCCCACAGGTTGTCGGTCACCCTCACTCCCGACCGTCCTCGGCAGGTGGAGGGTGGCTCAGGGCCGAGGCAGCTCTTCACAGACTCTTCAGAATCCAACGACGATTCCTCCCTGTTCTCCAGGCAGTTCGATCTGGAGTCCTCCGGGTTCCAGTCAGTGGACGATAGCCCATCATCCTTCTTGGATCTGCTTCGACTCATCTCGGAGTCCACCGGGATGCAGCTCGAGCCCGTGTCCAAATGGGCCAAGTATCCCCTGACAGAGATTCTGGACCGAGGGGATTCTCCCACGGAGGCCTTTCCGGTGGCTGAGGCCATTGTCTGCCCAGCCTTGGAGCTTTGGAAGCGGCCTGCTTCCTGTCCTGCCCCATCGGCCAGGATGGCCAGGAAGTATGCGGTCCCTACCGGCTCTTTGCCCGGTTTCTCGGAACACCCCTCTGCCAAAGGGTTAGTCACCGACAGCGTTTTCTTGCGTTCCGGTAACGCTTGGGATGTGGATAAGCCCCCCAACAAAGAGTCCAAAAAGCTGGACTTTGCCGGGCACAAGGTGTACGCTGCATTCTCCCTCGGCCTCCGACAGGCCACCTCGGCCATGCTGATGGCACACTTCTCCACGCCCCCATGGGCTCCTGGATGAGGTTGTTCCTCATCTCCCGCCTGACCTGCAGATCATGGTCCGCCAGGTGCGGGACCAGGGTAGGGCGGTGGTGAAGCAGCAGCTCCAGACTGCTCTGGACATAGGTGATTCCTGTGCCCGGTCAGTAGCGGCCGCGGTGGCCATGCAACGCAGGGCATGGCTGAGGATATCCACCTTCACGGCGGATACCCAGCACAAGTTGGCGGATGTCCCCTTCTTGGGGACTGACCTCTTCGGCCCTGGAGTGGAGGGACACCTCCAGCGAATCGAGAAGTCCAATGCCACTCTGGACTCGGTCACCTCCGCCCAGAGGGACAAAGGCCGCCATCAGCAGCAGAAGTCCTTTCGTCCTTCGGTCCCTGCTTCTCGACCGGCCCAGCAGCACCAGCAACAGGGCCAGCAGGCTCGCACTTGGCGTCCCAAACCCAAGCCGACATCTTCCTCCAACAGGAAGCAAGGAGGTAAAGGCCCAGGAGGTTCCTCGGCCGGTTCTTCCTCCAGGCCTGCCCAGTGAGGGGTGCCACCCCCAACCTCGTCACTCCCCCCTGGTTTCCCCCCGTGGAAGGACGGCTCACAACTTCCTTTCCGCCTGGTCCGCTATCACCACTGACGCTGGGTGTTGGAGGTGGTAGGAAAGGCCTGCCTCTGGAGTTCGAGCAGGCCCCACCTTTTTGAAACCGTGCCCTCGGGGGCAAGGATCATAGCCCTCTTCACGGCCCGCCGAGCCGATATTGCCCTGCTCCTCGAAAAAGAGGTAATCAAGAAGGTGGCGGATCCTCCTCCAGACCCGGGGTTTGTGTCCAGGTACTTCCTGGTCCCAAAACAGACAGGGGGCTGGCACCCCATTCTCGACCTGCACGACCTGAATAAGTTCCTACGGTCTCGAACCTTCAGGATGGTCATTCTGGCTCAGATAATCTCATCCTTGGAACGAGGCATGTGGTTCTGCTCCCTGGACCTCCAGGACGCGTTCTTTCACATCCCAATCCGTCCGTCCCATCAGAGATTCCTCCACTTCAGAGCGGAGGGATCCCTATACGAGTTCCGGGCCATGCCCTTCAGCCTCTCCCTAGCTCTCAGGGTCTTCACCAAATGCATAGCAGTGGTGACAGCATTCCTGCGGCGCCAAGGGGTCCGGGTGTACCCTTACCTGGACGATTGGCTGATAGCAGCCCCCTCCAGACAGGAGGTGGAGCGGTCCAGAGATCTGGCCCTCTAGGTTTGCTCTCAGGTTGGCCTCCTCATCAACGAGGCCAAGTCGGAACTCGTGCCCAAGCAGGTGATTCTGTTTATCGGGGCAGAGCTCGACTCTCTGCGAGCCAGAGCACGGCTCCCGGCGGACAGGGCCGAGGTTCTTTCCTCCTTTGCCCAATCATTTCTGGTTGGGCAATTGCACCCTGCCCGGGACTTCCTGCGCCTCCTGGGCCTTATGGTGGCCTGCATCAGCGTGGTCCGTTGGGCCCGTTGGTACATACGTCCCCTTCAATGGGGACTGGCCAGCCAATGGTCACAACGCTGCGATCCGTTGGACCAGCCCGTGACAGTGACCCAGGAGATGTGGAACGCTCTCCAATGGTGGATCGTTCCAGCACATCTGCAGGAGGGTATCCCGTTCGTCCACCCCGTGCCGACGGTCCCTCTCTCGACCAATGCATCTCTGATGGGTTGGGGTGCCCATCTGGGGGAACACCTAGCACACGGCCTCTGGTCCCTTCGGGAGTCCTGATGCCACATCAGCCTGCTGGAGCTCCGAGCGGTCCGTCTAGCTCTCATCGCCTTCACTCTGTTTCTACGGGGTCAAGTGGTTCAAGTCCAGACGGACAACACCACGACCATGTACTATCTGAACCGCCAGGGCAGGATGCGCTCCATGCTGCTATGCAAGGAAGCTCTCCGCATTTGGTCCCTCGTGCGCAGCCTGCAGGTGGATCTCCTAGCCATTCACGTGGCAGGAGCCTTCAACACCCTGGCCGATGCCCTAAGCCGGATAGGGGCTGCGTCTCACGAGTGGTCTCTCCTGCCGGAGGTAGTACAAGATCTCTTCTCCCACTGGGGCACGCCTCAGGTGGACCTGTTTGCCACCAGGGAGAATGCGAAGCTGAGTCTGTTCCATGCCCGCCCCCCTCAGCAGGGCTCGCTGCAGGGGGATGCCTTCTCGAGGCTGTGGACTCCGGGCCTCTTCTACGCCTTTCCCTCATTTCCCTTGATCCACAAGGTGCTTCTCAAAGCATGGAGGGACAAGGCACAGGTGATTCTGGTAGCCCCAGACTGGCCCCGCCAGTTCTGGTATCCAGATCTCCTCGGCCTCAGCTGCAGGCTCCCGAGGCGGCTTCCAGCCCGCCCGGACCTGATCTCAGTCAATCAGGGGAAGGTATTCCATCTGGACCTTCAATCCCTGCACCTGATGGCCTGGTTCCTGAGCGGCTAGAATTACAGGCTTTGGGTCTTTCCGACGGGTCCTCAGCGTCGTTGAGGCGTCCCGTAAGTCGTCCAGAAAATGCTATGCCTTCAAATGGAAGAGGTTTTCCATTTGGTGTCAGGGGAAGGGCTTGGACCCTTCCGACTGCCCCTTGGCAAGCATTCTGGACTACCTGTGGTCCCTTTCTCAGCAAGGGCTTCGGTTGACGACCCTTAAGGTGCACCTGGCAGCCATCTCTGCTTACCGGGTATGGGCCGGCAAGCAGTCGGTGGCGCAGGAGAAGGTGGTCGGGCGCTTTTTCAAAGGCCTTGACCACATTTCCCCTCCAGTGCGAGAACCTCCACCTCCATGGGATCTACTGCTGGTATTGGCCAAGCTCATTGGCAAGCCATTCGAACCAATGCACAGGTGCGACATTTCACACCTGTCGTGGAAGACCACCTTCTTGGTGGCTATCACGTCAGCCAGAAGGATGGGAGAGCTCCAGGCGCTTTCCATCGAGTCTCGCTACCTGGTCTTCCACAGGGACAAGGTTGTCCTGCGCCCCCACCCGAAATTCCTTCCGAAGGTGGTGTCAGATTTTCACCTTAACCAGGTATTGACTCTGCCGGTGTTCTACCCCAATCACACCTCGGAGGCCGAGTATAGGCTCCATACTTTGGACCCTAGGCGAGCGCTTGCTTACTATAAGGAGCGGACGGCTGAAGTTCGGGGAGAAGTTCGCCAGCTGTTTGTCACCTACGCTGAAGCCGCACCTGGCAGACCTGCAGCAAAGCGGACGATAGGCAGGTGGATCACCTCCTGCATAGAGCTCTGCTACAGGTTGGCGGGCATGGAGCCTCCCAGAGGGATAAGAGCTCATTCTACCCGCCGTATTGTTGCATCGGTAGCTGCTTCCAGGGTTGTCCCTATCCAGGATATCTGCAGGGCTGCTACCTGGAAGTCGGCACATGCCTTTATTACCCACTACCACATCGACCTTGAGTCATGCCGGGATGCTGATTTTGGGGCCTCGGTTCTCCAATCTCTCTTTCCCAAGTAAGTATAGGGGGTGTGCGCCCTGCCTCCCTCCTCCCGGAGAACTGCTAAGAGTCTCCCAGAAAGTGTGGATGAACAACATATCCATGTCCCTAGAAATACAGGTTACTCACCTGTAACAGGAGTTCTAGGAATGGTATATGTTGTTCATCCACACGACTCACCCGACCTCCCCGGCTTTGACGCACAACCTGAGCTTCCAGCGGGCCAGATCTGGCGTCATGGGGCGGAGCCGAGAGTTTTACCACCCGGGTGGGTGGGAGGAGCCAGCTTGAAGACCTTCCGGCAAGAATTAAAGCGGCAAGGATACCTGCCAGAAAGTGTGGATGAACAACATATACCATTCCTAGAACTCCTGTTACAGGTGAGTAACCTGTATTTCTCAACTACCTTTGGGTTCTCTCCAAAAGGGGTCTTAGGTCACCGACCCTTAGGGTGCACCTGGCAGCCATCTCTGCTTACCGGGCGTGGGCCAGTCAACAGACAGTGGTGCAGGAGACAGTGGTCTGGGGCTTTTTCAAAGGCTTGGATTACATATCCCCGCCGGTGCGTGAACCTCCACCTCCATGGGATCTACTGCTGGTACTGGCAAAGCTCATGGGCAAGCCATTCGAACAAATGCACAAGTGTTCCTTATCACACTTGTCGTGGAAGACGGCCTTCCTGGTGGCTTTCATGTCTGCCAGAAGGACGGGAGCACCAGGGGCTTTTGGTGAACTCCCCTTATCTGGTCTTCCACAGGGACAAGGTTGTCCTGCGCCATCACCCGAAATTCTTTCCGAAGGTGGTGTCAGAGTTTCACCTTAACCAGGTGCTGACTCTGCCAGTTTACTACCCTAATTACATCTCAGAGGCCGAGTACAGGCTCCATACTTTGAACCTGAGACGAGCTCTCTTCTATTACAAGGAGAGGACGGTGGAAATTCGGGGAGAGGTTTGCCAGCTGTTTGTCACCTACGCTGAAGCCGCTTCTGGCAGACCTGCAGCAAAATGGACAATTGTAAGGTGGATTACATCTTGCATAAGTCTGTGTTATGAGTTGGCGGGCATGGAGACTCCCAGAGGGATAAGAGCTCTTCTAGGAACGTGGATATGTTGTTCATCCACACTCTCTGGCATGTCCCTTTAAACTTGCCGGAAGTCTTCAAGCTGGCTCCTCCCACCCACCCGGGTGGTAAATACCTCGGCTTCGCTCCATGATGCCAGATCTTCCTTTCCGCTGGAAGATACAGGTCCCTCATGCTACTTCTGTACTTCGTAGGCCCTGGTTTTCAAAACGTTGGTTTTACCGCAGCTTGCTATCAAACTCATTAGAGTTCGCAATTCCGATTTGGATATGGAGGACAAATCGTCCCCTGGATTTTGCCAGTGTTCCTGCAGCCAGAAAATGTTGCGCACCGATCCCCACCTAGCATGCGTGTACTGCCTTGGCATCGGACATGACACCTCGTCGTGTACAATTTGTTTGGCCTTTCATTCCAACATTCTGGACGACCGCAAGGCGTGCCTTCAATTGGAGAGACTGGAGAAAAGGAACCCGCTGCTGAAATCCAAAGAGGCGAGGTGGGCGGTTTCCGTGGCCGCAGGATCCGCCGAGTAATTGGAACAGATGAAGGCATTCGAGGAGGAAGCAGCTGAAGCTTCTATCGGTCGAAGCTTCTTCATTCCCCTCAACCTCGGCTCGACTTTTACAGGCTCCTTTCGGGAGTTATGCCAGTCTCTCCCCACCAGGGGTGAGGCACCCTCAGGCTCGCACTCCTCCCACCCTCGGAAGAGGGACAAGGACCCCAAGTCTTCTTCCTCCAGAAGAAGACGCTCATGGGACCGAGAGAGGTCCGAGTCCCAGGAACACACAGTCTCGACTTCGGTCGAGATTGTGTCCTCGGCCGCCGGCTTCACAGATCTTCCATCGGGCCAAGGCACCGAGACCAAGGAAAGGGCCGAACTGGCCAAGATTACGCTCGATCCCATCAAGCCCTTATCGCCAACTCCTGTCGACGATTCCTTAGAAAGGACCCCAGTTTTTTCTGTTCCCGATGAGGAGACTGTACCTTCAGGTAACCTCATCGAGGAAATCATTCTGGAGCCTCGTTTTTTCCCCGACTCTGGCATCCCCTGATCGAACCAGCCGACCCCGTCGGTCTCGATCGAGGATCAGGACCCTTAGGTCGAAAAACCGAAGAAAGGTCACAAACATTCCAGAAAGAGGCGTCGCCATCGATCCTCATCCTCCTTGGACGAGGAGCGACTTCGACAGAAACTCCGTCGACGTTATGAGAATCTCATGTGGCAACAGCTGATTCTGACCGGTCAAAAGCCAGCAGCACCGGCCATTACTTGGCTTCCACCTCCCAAGCCAACGCCGACCCCTCTGGAATCGAAGGCTTCAGTTCCCCCAACCGTGGGGCCGGCCTGTATTCCACCTCTACCTATTACGGTCTCCCCACCGATTTTGGTAGAACCACTGCCTCTGTAGCCTCAGGGAGGGGCTCCCTCGAAAGAGGACCGGACAGACACCGGACTGCCCTGACGTCTGTCCATCACTTTGTCCCCAATCGCCCTCGGCTTGGACTCAGATGCCACTGGTTTGCACTCGCATCTGGTGGATGACGAGTCATCAGTGGCAGGTTTGGAGGAAGGTCCTTCCTCTTTTCAGGGCATCCTCTGCCTGATATCTGAATCTACCGAAATGCCCCTGGAGTCTATCCAAAAGAAGGTGGAATACCCCCTTACGAATATCCTCGAAAGGGGGGATACCCCGATGAAGGCCTTTCCGGTGGCCGAAGCCATTGTGGGCCCGGCCCTTGAGCTCTGGCAGTGTCCTGCCTCCTGTCCAGCTCCATCTGCCCGCATGGCCCACAAGCATACAGTACCCATGGGGTCTCTGGTGGGGTTCACAGAGCATCCCTTGGCCGAAAGCCTTGTGACTGCTTCTGTGTTCAGATGCACTGGTAGCTCAGCGGACACTGACCGCCCCCTGGACAAGGAGTCCAAGAATATGGACCATTCTGCCCGGAAGGTCTATGCTGCCTCCTCCTTAGGCCTTCGTCAGGCCAGTTCGGCTGTTATCATGGCACACTTCTCTCGTGCCCTCTTAGGGTCATTAGATGAAGTCCTCCCTCATCTCCCAGCGGACATGCACACCATTGTAAAGCAAGTCCGTGACCAGAGACATGCTGTTGCAAAACAGCAGCTCCAGACGGCCCTGGACATTGGAGATTCCTGTACCCACTCCTTAGCAGCCCGGAGTGGCCACTCGCTGCAGGGCCTGGCTGCAGTTATCCTCCTTTCCGGCGGATACTCAGCACAAGTTAGGTGACGTGCCCTTCCTAGGCACCGACCTCTTCGGTCCAGGAGTGGCTCATCACCTCCAGCGCATAGAGCAGTCCGGTGCCACCTTGGATGCTACCTCTGTGAAGGGTTCTTCGGGCAAGAACCTGCAGAAGCGGAAGAAGAAGCCTTTTCGGCACTCTTCCCCTGTGGTTAGGCAGCCTTCCTTTCAAGGAGGCCAGCAGCAGCAGCAGGCTCAAGCTTGGCACCCTAGGCCCAAGCAGGGTCCCCAACAGCCCCGTAAAGGAGGCCCGAGGTGCTGGTCCAGGAGCCTCCTCCTCCTCCTCTAAGCCTGCTCAGTGACTGGTTAGGAGTTGCCACCCCTACACCTGTCACGCTAGCTCTGGGTCCTCCCGTGGGGGTCCCGCTCCGCCACTTTCTTTCCGCCTGGTCCGGTATCACTTCGGACAGGTGGGTTCTAGAAGTGGTCATCAAGGGACTGCCTCTGGAATTCGAGCAGTACCCTCCCAGCCGAGCCCACGCCTCTCTGGAGGAAAGGATCTCAGCTCATACTCAGTCGGCCCTTCGAGACGACATCGCTCAGCTCCTCCGCAAGGAGGCGGTAGCTCCAGTGACGGATCTTCCTTCAGACCCAGGCTTCATGTCCAGGTATTTCCCAGTGCCCAAGCGGACGGGGGGTGGGTTGGCACCCCATCCTAGATTTCCACAACCTGAATCAATATCCCAGGTCTCGCACCTTCCGGATGGTAACTCTGAACCAGATCATACCATCCCTGGAGCAAAACATGTAGTTCTGTTCACTGGATCTACAGGACGCATTCTTTCACGTCCCAATCCACCCATCCCACCAGCGGTTCCTGTGCTTCAGGGTCGAGGGGACCCTGTACGAGTTCCGAGCCATGCTGTTCGGCCTGTCATTGGCCCCTCGGGTCTTCACCAAATGCATTGCAGTGCTGGTGGCCCATCTTCGGCGTCAAGGAGTTCGGATATACCCTTATCTCGATGACTGGCTCTTGGCAGGTTCCTCCCTTCAGGAGGTGGAGAGGTCCAGGGATCTGGCCCCCCGAACCTGCTCCCAGCTCGGCCTCTTGATCAACAAGTCGTAACTCGTGCCTCTCAGGTCATGGGCTTCATCGGGGCACAGCTCGACTCTCGTCAAGCCAGAGCTCGGCTCCCGGCGGACAGTGCGGAGGTTCTTTCCTCCTTTGCCCGATCATTTCTGGTTGGGTACTTGCGCCCTGCCCAGGACTTTCTGCACCTTCTGGGTTACATGGTGGCGTGCATCTCAGTGGTCCGTTGGGACAGGTGGTACATGCGCCCCCTCCAGTGGGAGCTGGCCGCCCAGTGGACTCAGCGCCATGATCAATTCGACCAGCTGATCACTGTAACCCAGAAGATGTGGGACACTCTCCAATGGTGGACCGCCCCAGAATGGTTGCAGGAAGGGATCCCATTTGTGTGCCCAGAGCCGACGGTCATCCTGATGACCAATGCCTCTCTCATGGGCTGGGGAGCCCACATGGGGGACAGCAGGGCCCACGGGTTCTGGACCCCAAGGAGTCCCGTTGCCACATCAACCTGTTGGAGCTCAGAGAAGTCAGACTGGCACTGTCCACTTTCGCTCCTCAGCTCCAGGGTCAAGTGGTTCATGGCCAGACAGACAATACCACAACCATGTACTACCTCAACAAACAGGGCGGTACGCACTCCCATCTGCTGTCAAGGAGGCTGTCCGCATCTGGAACCTCGTAAGTCGGTTGGAGGCGGATCTCATAGCCATCCATGTGGCAGGAGTCTCGAACCAACTGGCAGATGCTCTGTCTCATAGGCCAGATGTCCCATGAGTGGTCACTCCATCCAGAGGTAGCTTACAATCTGTTCTCCCGTTGGGGGAAACTGTTGGTGGACCCATTTGCCTCCAGGAAAAACACCAAGCTGAGACCATACCATGTCCGCCCCCCTCAGGGCTCACTGCAGGGGGATGCCTCCTCGAGGCCGTGGACCCCAGGCCTCCTCTACGCCCTTCCTTCAATTCCCTTGATCCACAAGGTGTTACTTAAGGTGAGGAGGGACAAGGCGAAGGTGATCCTGGTAGCCCCAGATTGGGTGCACCAGTTCTGGTACCCAGATCTCCTCAGCCTCGGCTGCAGGCCCCTGGAATGGCTTTGTACACGCCCGGACCTGATATCATTGAACCAGGGGAAGGTATTCCATCCAGACCTTCAATCTCTGCACCTCACAGCCTGGTACCTGAGCGGCTAGAGTTCCAGGCTCTGGGTCTTTCCGAGGATGTCTACACCATAGTGGAGGCATCTCATAAGGAATCGACCAGGAAATGTTATGCCTTCAGATGGAAAAGGTTTTCCAGTTGGTGTCAGGGTAAGAGTCTGGACCCCTTATACTGCTCTATGGCTAATGTTCTAGACTACCTTTGGTCTCTCTCCAAATGGGGTCTGCGGTCATCGACCCTTAGGGTGCACCTGGCAGCCATTTCTGCTTACTGGGCGCGGGCCGGTCGGCCGACTTTGGCTCAGGAGACAGTGGTCGGGCACTTCTTCAAAGGCCTGGCTCACATATCCCCTTCAGTGCGTGAACCTCCACCTCCGTGGGATCTCTTGCTGGTTTTGGCAAAGCTCATGGGGAAGCCATTTGAACCCATGCAGAAGTGTAAGCTCTCACACGTGTCATGGAAGATGGCCTTCCTGGTGGCTATCACGTCAGCCAAAAGGACAGGGGAGCTCCAGGCGCTTTCAGTGGACTCCCCTTATCTGGTCTTCCACAGGGACAAAGTTGTCCTCCGCCCCCACCCAAAATTCCTTCTGAAGGTGGTTTCAGAGTTTCTCCTTAACCAGGTGTTGACTCTGCCAATATACTAACCTCACTACACCTCAGACGCCGAGTACAGGCTCCATACTCTGGCCCTCAGACATGCTTTCTCCTGTTATAAGGAGAGGACGGCGGAAATTCGGGGAGAGGCTCGCCAGCTGTTTGTCACCTACGCTGAAGCCGCTTCTGGCAGACCTGCAGCCAAACAGAGCATTGCGAGATGGATTACATCATGCATAGGTCTGTGCTATGAGTTGGCGGGCAAGGAGCCTCCCAGAGGGATAAGAGCTCATTCTACCTGCCATACTGCTGCATCAGTGGCTGCTTCCAGGGACATCCCTGTCCTGGAAATCTATCGGGCTGCTACCTGGAAATCAGCAAACACCTTCATTACCCACTACCAAATCGACCTTGAATCACGCCGGGATGCTGGTTTTGGGACCTCGGTTCTCCAATCTCTATTTCCCAAGTAGGGGGTGTGCGCCTTGCCTCCCGGAGAACTGCTTGGAGTCTGCCAGAGAGTGTGGATGAACAACATATCCACGCTTCTAGAAGAACAGGTTACTCACCTGTAACAGTACTTGTAGGAGTGCTATATGTTGTTCATCCACACGCACCCACCCGACCTCCCCGGCTTTAGGCACACAATCTTGCTTCCTGCTGGCTAAGATTTGGCGTCATGGGGCAAAACCAAGGTATTTACCACCAAGATAGGTGGGAGGAGCCAGCTTGAAGACTTCCGACAAGTTTAAAAGGGAAAGGGACATGCCAGAGAGTGTGGATGAACAACATATACCACTCCTAGAACTACTGTTACAGGTGAGTAACCTGTTCATTCTACCCGCCATACCACTGCATCGGTGGCTGTTTCCAGGGACATCCCTATCTAGGAAATCTGTCGGGCTGCTACCTAGACGTCAGCAAACACCTTTACCACATCGACCTTGAGTCACACCGGGTTGCTGGTTATTGGGCCTCACTTTTCCAATCTCTGTTCCCTAAGTAGGGGGTGTGCGCCTTGCCTCCCTCCTCCCAGAGAACTGCTTGGAGTCTGCCAAAGAGTGTGGATGAGCAACATATCCATGATCCTAGAAAAACAGGTTACTCACCTGTAGCAGTAGTTCTAGGAGTGGTATATGTTGTTCATCCACACATACCCACCTGACCTCCCCAGCTGCGGACGCACAGCACGTGGTTTCCAAGGGGCTAAGATCTGGTGTCATGGGGCGGAGCTGAGGGTTATACCACCCTGGCGGGTGGGAGAAGCCAGCTTGAAGACTTCCGGCAAGATTTAAAGTGGAACAGGACATGCCAAAGTGTGTGGATGAACAACATATACCACACCTAGAACTACTGTTACATGTGAGTAATCGGTTTTTAGTGTTCTAAGTTAATTTACTTGGTTCTGGATAACCACTGAGGATTCTAGTCTTAGTTGTTTATTCTGGAGCTTTTATTTTTCAACTCTAGTTTAGTTATTTTTAATAAAAAATTCTGTTTTTGTTAACTGCTAACCCAGTTTACTGAACTGCTAACCTGGTTCTTATTACCCCAGTTCTCAATTCTGTATTGTAACTTTCATCAGTTCGTGAAACAATCACAACTGCTGAAAACGAAGTGTGTTTTGTTTGCAGTTGTGTTTTCATTCCTGATTTGATAATGTCAGAAAAACCTAAAAGAAGATGGGACCCCCGGGCTTTAAAAGCTGCCTTAAGTGTGGTGATGTCTTTGCCAAGGCAGACAGGCATGACTTATGTGTGGTCTGCCTTGGACATGAACATTTTTCAGTAGATAGTGAAATCTGCAAGTCCTTTCCACAAAAGACCATTGACAAACGATTGGAAAGGCTTCAAAGGAAGCTTGAGAAGGGTGCTTTGGGCTCTGACCGGTCCTCGCGCTCTTAACATGTGGGTGAAACCACAGAACCTAAACAAAATGCATCATCCAGTAAAAGGACTGGTGAACCGGCTGACCCCCCCCCCCATTTTCTGCCAAAAAGGCAAAGAAAACTAAGCATGTCGAATCCCAGGCTGAGAAACCAAAGGGGGGGTTCATCTGTGCCTCATAGCCTGCCATCCTCAGAAGAAATTGCTCAGGCTTTCAAGGTATTACAGGATCTGCAGGGTCTCATACAGTACCCTCTCCAGTTCCTCAAACATCGGTTCAGCTCCAGTCAGGCCTTCCTCAGCCCCTACTCCATCCCCGGAGCAGATGGAGTTCAAGGAAAATTAGGTATGTGAAGAGGATGAAGGTGAACCCCTTGAGCCTGAGGTTTCCCCTGAGCAGGAATTTGGGTATCCTCCTAGGGTTGAGGATTTTTCCTCGGTAAGAAAGATTGTTCAAACAACATGAAGTCTTGCTATATTATGACAGTAGCAGTTTGTCCCACCACTAGAACTGCTCAGGAGGTGAAATGGTTAATACCATTCCAAAATAGAACTTTGAGCATGAGCTCTAAGAAGCACCTCTATCTGTGTACTTTCAAACCTGAACTGTCAGATTCTTTACTCCGCCTCAGTGAACAGTCGCTCCGGAGATTTCTCCTACTGCTCGGTTCATTTCTCGGTTTAAACAGTGTTTTCTCGGTTCGATTCAACCGAGAATAGTTTTATTTAAACGAAAACCATTCGGTTCAAGCTCTGTCTGTGGTAATCGTAAGTAAATTAAAGGTTTTGTCTGTGTGGAACTTGTAAGTTTATCGGTTCGGTTTTGAACCGATCAGCTGGGTTTAAAACTTATTAACTTTAAAGTTTAACATTTAGAGTGCGGTTCCGGTTCTTATCGGTTCTAAAAAGCAGTTTTATTATGGTTTTCCAATACCGTGACACGGTTAGGAACCAATAAGGGTGTCTTGCCTGGCACTGCCGTTTAAAGGGCAAGTTTTCTGGTTAGGCTGGCATTATGTCTGAGAAACCCAAAAAAACGGGTCCACTGGGTTTCAACACTGTGATGTCTGTGGGAAGTCTTTGCCAAGGCTGACCACATACCACTGTGTCTATTGTCTGGGGTTTGACCACCTCCGGTCAGACTGCCAGATATGTAAAATTTCCCTGCAGCCACCCTGGAAAGAGATTGGGCAGGCTCAGGGGCGAGGAGGCCAAAAAGTCCGCTGACCCGGATGGCCAGCCCGGTTCGGTGCCAACCGAACCGGAGGGAGTGCCCTCTGACCAGGGCGAGACTTCCTCGGGCCAAAGAAAAGCTGGTTCTGAGGAACCAATTCCAGTAAAGAAAACAAGAAAGTCAGCAGGTTTGGAGTCCAAAACCCCTTCTCCAACTGCTGCAGAGATAGCAAAAGCCATACAAATTGTCCAGTCACTGTCTCAGGTTCCGTCCGAACCGCCACTATCTGGCAAAAGGTCGGTTTGTCCGGTTCCAGTGGTTCAGGAATATGATGTTGAGGAATTTTATGAACCAGAGGAGGGGGAGAATGATTATGAACAGTATGAATGTGGCTGGGAAGGTCTGGGTGTGCCCATTGAACCGGACATTTCCCCAGACAGACCTCTAGAATCTCCCCCTATGCTATCTGAGTCCCCATCTCATTTTATGTTTTACAAAAAGTTGCTGAAACCCTCCAGCTTCCTTGGAAGAAGCTGTGGATGAGCAAGAGGAGCCTGATTTTGTAGAAATGATGGATATTCAGAGTCTAGGAGATTGTCTATTCCTTTGCATAAGTCTTTTAGGAAGCAAACAATAAAATTTTAAAAGCTCCTAATTCTGTGCCTCCTGTAGATAAAAGATGGACAGAAGGTACACATTGTCAGGTCCTGATACAGAATTCCTTTCTCAGCAATGCAGTCATGTTGGGGTAGTTCAGGCTGCAGCCTGTGATAAAGCTAATATCCCCTGGCTTCATCCTCCTGACAAGGATTCCAGGAAGATTGATGCCATGGTGAAAAAAGTATATGGCAGCCTCTCTGGGACTCAGGCAAGCAAATTATATGGCTTATGTAGCTAGGTATCAGAAATCTAGATGGGATACTGTTATGGAATTAGCCAAGCAAGCCCATGGCCAGCTGGCTAGCGAACTAGAACAGGTGGCTGCTGATGGCATTGAGGCTTCTAAGGTACAGTTTCATGCTGCTGTGGATGTTAATGATGTTTCCTCTAGGGTCATGGCCACATCTGTAGCTTTTCGTAGGTTGGCCTGGCTCAGGTGTACTAGTTTGTCCAGGATACCCAGACTAAGGCTATGGATTTTCCTGTGGTGGGAAATTCTCTGTTTGGGGAGCAGACAGAGAATTACATGAAAAAGATGGATGAATATAGGACTACTTACAAAAGTGCCCAAGCTAAGGAGGCGCAAGCCACTCCTCAGAGGCATACCCCAGGGGTGAGGCCTTTTCACAGGCCTTTTGCCAGACTCAGGCCTCCTCTGCCTATGCTCAGAGGGCTTCTTCAGAGAAGCAGGCGAGGGGTGGGCAGGCCTGCTCCCCCCTCAGCCTAAAGCTCCTGCTAAGCAGGCACCCTGATGGGGTGCCCAGGGCCGGTCTCCTTTACCGGTAGGGGGCAGGCTGGCTTACTTCAGTCAGAACTGGGCTTCTTTAACCTCAGACAAGTGGGTTCTGGAAGTAGTAAGCCAGTGTCTGGTTCTCAGCTTCAAAAAGTTTCCCAAGTTGAGAACCAGACTTTTTCTACCTGCAAGTGCTTCAGAGACCCTTGCTCTGGAAGCAGAGGTCTCAACCCTGTTAGCTCTCAGAGCAGTGGAAAGGGTTCCTCCCTGCACCAGGGCAGGGGTCTGTATTCCAGATACTTCCTTACCCCAAAAAAGACAGGAGAATGGCGGCCCATATTAGACCTCAGATATCTGAACAAGCATCTTTTGAAACCAAAGTTCAAAATGGTAACTCTGGCAATGATTTTACCCTCCCTAAGGCCAGGGGACTGGTTAGCCTCCCTGGACCTCAAGGATGCCTATTTCCACATCCTAATCAGAAGCTCCTATCGAAAGTACTTCAGATTCGAACTACCCTCAGGTCATTACCAGTTCAGAGCAATGCCCTTCGGCCTTACTTCTGCCCCAAGGGTATTCACAAAGTGTCTAGCAGTGGCAGTGGCTCACTTAAGGAGGCAAAGGATTGCTGTTTTTCCCTATCTAGACGATTGGCTCATTGTAGGCCAGTCCCCAGAACAGGTAAAATCTCACCTGCAAGTTACCCAGCAGCTTCTCACCTCCCTGGGCTTTCTGTTAAATCTACCAAAGTCGGTTCTGGAACCAGTCCAGGTACTCATCTTTATAGGGGCAGAGTTGGACACAAAGCTAGCCAGAGCTTTTCTTCCCTTAGAAAGGGTGACGAATTTAGTGACTCTGGCCTCCTCCTTCACCCTGCAGGTCTCTCGACCAGCAAGACACTTTCTACAGCTCCTGGGACACATGGCTGCATCCACAGCTGTTGTGCAGGGAGCAAGATTTCAGATGAGAGACATTCAGTTTCACTTGAGAACCTATTGGTGGCAGGATCAGAGCAATTTAAGATTGGGTTCCCCTTCATTCCTCCTGCTCACAATTTGACTCTCACTACAGATGCTTCCCTTCTGGGTTGGGGAGCCCACATGGGCGACCTTTCCACTCAGGGAGTGTGGTCCCCCCGGGAATCTCTGCTCCACATCAATTTTCTGGAACTCAGAGCTGTCTTTTTAGCTCTTCAAGCATTTTCTGCATCTGTCCACAACAAGGTGATACAAGTCAGAACAGACAACACCACAACAATGTGGTACATCAACAAACAGGGGGGCACTCGGTCTTCGGCCTTGTGCACCGAGGCAATGAAGTTGTGGTCTCTGGCCTATTCTCTGAACACTTCTCTCATAGCAGTTCATCTTCCAGGGAAGGACAATGTCCTAGCAGATGCTCTCAGCAGGATTTCCCAGGGCCATCACGAATGGTCCCTGGATCCTCAAGTGCTGGGGATAGTCTTTGCCAGATGGGGCACCCCTCAGATAGATCTTTTTGCAGCCCCAGACAATCACAAACTTCCTCTGTTCTGTTGCAGGCCTCCAGTGTTGGGCTCAGTCCCCTGGATGCCCTTCTCCTGGATTGGGAGGGAAGTTTCTTTATGCTTTCCCTCCTTCCTCTCCTATTCAAAGTATTAGTCAAAATCAGATCTCAGCCTTGCAGGGTGATTCTGATTGCCCGTTGGGCCAGGCAGCCCTGGTACCCACTCCTTCTGTCACTGACAATCCATCTTCCCTTTGCCTCCCCAGGATTCACAACCTGTTAACTTGTGCCCAGGGAAGGTTTGGTATCCGGACCTCAAATCCCTCAACCTCAAGGCCTGGCTCTTGAGGAGTTAGAGCTTGCTGATTTACACCTCTCTCAAGGTGTTCTTGAAATCCTAAAGGCTTCAGAAAGCCTTCCACTAGGAGCTACTTATAGTTCTAAATGGAAAGGTTTTCCATTTGGTGTGCTGGGAAAATATTTCCCCAGAATCTGCTGATTTGCCCATTGTATTAGATTACATGGTCCATCTTAATTCCTTGGGTCTCAGACCAGCTACCCTGAGAGTCCATTTGGCAGCTGTATCTGCTTTTGTGTCAGCAGGAATGTCATCCCCTCTTTCCACTCACCCTGTGTTTTCCAAGTTTTTTAAGGGATTACTCCATACTAATCCTCCCTTTCGGGAACCAGCCCCTGCTTGGGACCTTAATGTTTGCATTGCCCAGTTAATGCAACCCCCTTTTGAACCTCTGTCTTCTGCAGAGCTTAAGTACCTAACTTGGAAAACTGTTTTCTGGTGGCTATCACTTCTGCCAGGCCTTTAAGTGATGCAAGCCTTGTCAGTGGAGACTGACTTTATTTCTTTCCACAGGGATAAGGTAGTCCTTAGGACTAATAGGAAGTTTTACCTAAGGTGGTTTCAGATTTCCATCTTAACCAATCTATCTCCCTTCAGTATTTTCACTGATCACTCCTCTTCTGGTGAGAGGAGGTTGCACAGCCTGGATGTTAAGAGAGCTCTTAGTTACTATATAGAGCATACCAAAGGTCACAGGTTCAAATCCCTCCAACTTTTCCTTACCTATGGTGAAGTTGGGAAAGGCAAACCTGCCACTAAGAGATCAATTGCCAGGTGGATTGTCTCTTGTATCCAATTTTGTTATCAGAAACTGAGCAGAGATCCCCCCTCTGGCTTGAGGGCTCATTCTACCAGGGGTACAGCTGCGTCTCTAGCTGCTGCCAGAGACATCCCTATATTAGAGATATGCCAGGCTGCTACTTGGAAAACGGTACACACTTTTACCAAGCATTACTCCCTGGATGTCCAGGCCAGGAGAGATGCTCGGTTTGGCACAGCTGTTCTTCAGAGCCTATTCCCTAAGTAGGTTCTGCCCCTCCTCCATGGAGGTACTGCTGTGTAGTCTGCTACTGTCATAATATAGCAAGACTTCATGTTGTTTGAAGAAAAAATTACTCACCTTAGTAATGTTGTTTCTTCTAATGGAGTCTTGCTATATTATGACCTCCCCCCCAGCCTGCCCCTCTCAGAACTTCTACTTGGGTGGGGTGCGGGCAACTTAGTGTGGGCACTATTTTATGCCCTTTTAGCGTTTCTCCCCTTTTGGGAGTTTGGGGTGTGTGTGTTTTATTATACTGTTGTTTTATTCTCATGTTGTTAGAATTGTGTTAGTATTTCTGGTCCCTGACTTGAGTCTTGGGTGTTGGGACCAGCAATGGTTGTTAATATTTAGGTAGCCATTTGGCTAGTGTAGGTTACAGCTTCCACACAGACCTTAGTGAGTTTTTGCTCATAAAGATCTGACAGTTCAGGTTTGAAAGTACACAGATACAGCTGCTTCTTAGAGCTCGTGCTCAAAGTTCTATTTTGGAATGGTATTAACCATTTCACCTCCGGAGCAGTTCTAGTGGTGGTTCCTGGTTCTTATCGGTTCTAAAAAAACGGATTTTATTACGGTTTTTTCCACGACCCGTGACACAGTTGGGAACCGATAAGAGAGTCTTGCTTGGTGGATTGCCGTTAACGGGCAAGTTTTGGTTAGGCTGGCACTATGTCTGAGAAACCCAAAAGAAAAACCGGACCCACTGGGTTTCAGCACTGTGGCCTCTGTGGGGAAGCCTTTGCCAAGGCTGACCCACACACCATATGTGTATATTGTCTGGGGTTTGACCACCTCAATGCAGACTGCCAGATTTGTAAAAATTTTCCTGCTGCCACCGTGGAAAAAAGAGTTGGTAGGCTCAGGGAAAGGGAGGCCAAAAATTCCGATGACCCGGATGGCCAGCCCGGTTTGGTTCCAACGAACCTGAGAAGTGCCCTCTGACCAGGCGATGCTTCTCGGCAAGCGAAAAAGCCAGCTCTGAGGATCCGGTTCCAACTAAAGGGCTAGAAGGTCAGCTAGTTTGGGGCCAAAGTTCTTTCTCCAACCGCTGAGGAAATAGCCAAAGCTATTCAGATTGTCCAGTCTCTTTCCCCAGTTCCATCCGAACCGGCACCATTGGGTAAGCGCCGGTTCGGTCGGTTCTCAGTTCAAGATTATGATTTTGAAGATTTTTATGAACCAGGGAAGGGAGGAGGGGTATGAGGAGAGTGAGTGTGATTTTGACAGTCTGGATGTGCCCATCGAACGGACATCTCTCCAGACAGACCTTCAGGAGTATCCTCCCAGGCTATCTGAGTCCCTTCTTATTTTTGTTTTACAAGAAAGTTGCTGACACTCTGCAACTCCCTGTTGAGGAAGCTGTTGATGATCAAGAAGAGCCTGATTTTGTGGAAATGATGGATATTCCAGAGTCTAGGAGACTGTCTATTCCCTTGCATAAATCTTTTAGGAAACAGACAGTAAAAATTCTGAAACTCCTCATTCTATCCTCCCTGTGGATAAAAGGATGGACAAGAGGTATGCTTTATCAGGCTCTGATATGGAGTTTCTATCTCAGCAGTGCAGCCATGTGGGGGTAGTGCAGGCTGCAGCCTGTGACAAGGCTAATATTCCTCTAGCCTCTCACCCTCCTGAAAAGGATTCCAGGAGGATGGATGCCATGGCAAATAAGCAGTACATGGCAGCATCTTTGGGACTCAGACAGGCAAATTATATGGCTTACGCGGCTAGGTACCAGAAATCCAGGTGGGATACTGTCTGGCCCTAGCAAAACAGGCCCCTGAACAGCTTGCCGGGGGCTGGAGCAGGTGGCTGCGGATGGTATTGAGGCATCCAGGTGCAATTCCATGCTGCAGTAGACTCCTAATGATGTTTGTCTAGAGTTATGGCTACATCTGTGTCTCTTGCAGAATGGCCTGGCTCAGATGTACTGCCCTTTCACAGGATACCCAGTCTAAGGCTATGGATTTTCCTGTTGTGGGAAATTCTCTGTTTGGGGAGCAGACAGAGAATTATATGAAGAAAATGGATGAGTATAGGACCACCTATAGGAGTGCACAGGCCAAAGAAAGGCAAGTCACTCCTCAAAGGCAGCATGTCAGGGGCAGGGGCAGGCCTTTTCATAGGCCATTTTACCAAGCCCAGGCCTCCTCTTCTGCTTATGCCCAGAGGGGTTCTTTAGAGGAAGGGGCAGAAGGGGTTCTAGTAAGCCTGCTTCTACCCCTCAACCCAAAGCCCTGAAAACAGGCCCTGATGGGGTAGCCAGGGCCGATTCTCCACTACTGAGGGAGCAGGCTGGCTTACTTTGTCCAGGACTGGAAGTCTTTAACATCAGACAAGTGGGTCCTGGAGGTAGTAAGCCAGGGACTGGTTCTCAGCTTCAAAAAATTTCCGAAGATGAGAGCCAGATCTTTTCCACCTGCAAACCCATCAGAGGCACTTGCCCTGGAAGCAGAAGTTTCTGCCCTCCTGGCTCTCAGAGCCGTGGAAAGGGTTCTACCCATACACCAGGGCAAAGGGTTGTACTCCAGGTACTTCCTTACCCCAAAAAAGACAGGAGAATGGCGGCCCATTCTGGATCTCAGGTATCTAAACAAGCACCTTTTAAAACCAAAGTTCAAAATGGTGACCCTGGGGATTATTTTACCCTCTCTAAGGCCAGGGGACTGGCTAGCCTCCCTGGACCTCAAGGATGCCTACTTCCATGTTCTCATCAGACGCTCCCATCGAAAGTACCTCAGATTGAACTGCCCTCAGGCCATTACCAGTTCAGAGCAATGCCCTTGACCTCTCCTCAGCTCAAGGGTGTTCACAAAATGCCTGGCAGTAGCAGTTGCTCATTTAAGAAGGCAAGATTGCCATCTTCCTTATCTGGACGACTGGCTCATAGTAGGCCAGTCTCCAGAACAGGTCAAACTTCATTTGCAAGTAACCCAGCAGCTGCTTACATCTCTAGGTTTCCTTCTCAATCTTCCAAAGTCAGTTCTGGAGCCTGTCCAGCTTCTCACCTTCATAGGCGCAGAACTGAACACAAAAGAAGCCAGAGCCTTCCTTCCTCTGGAGAGAGCAAGGACCCTGGTGTCTCTGGCCTCCTCTTTCACCCTGCAGGTCTCTCGACCAGCAAGGCATTTCCTACAGCTCCTGGGGCACATGGCTGCTTCTACAGCAGTAGTGCAGGGAGCGAGATTTCAGATGAGGGACATTCAGTTCCATTTGAGAGCCTTTTGGTCTCAAAGGACGGATCCCCTAACCAAATTGATTCCAGTGACTCAAACCCTGATCCAGGCCCTTCAGTGGTGGCAGGATCAGAACAATCTGAGACAGGGGGTTCCCTTCCCCCCAGTCTCATTCCTTGACCCTTACTACAGATGCATCCCTCCTGGGGTGGGGAGCTCACATGGGCGACCTTTCCACCCAAGGGCTGTGGTCCCCTCAGGAATCCCTGCTCCACATCAATTTTCTGGAGCTCAGAGCAGTTTTCTAGCACTTCAGGTTTTCTCCACATCAGTCCAGAACAAGGTAGTTCAGGTCAGAACAGACAATACCACTACAATGTGGTACATCAACAAGCAAGGGCACTGGTCTCTGCCTTGTGCACGAAGCAATGAAGTTGTGGTCTCTGACTTACTCCTGAACGCCTCCTTACGCAGTTCACCTCCCAGGCAAGGACAATGTCCTAGCGGATGATCTCAGCAGGATTTCCCAGGGCCATCACGAATGGGCACTGGATCCCCTGGTACTGGAGGTAATATTTGCCAGATGGGGCACTCCGCAAATAGATCTCTTTGCAGCCCCAGACAATCACCAACTTCCCCTTTTTTGCTACAGGCCCCCAGTGTTGGGCTCAGTCCCTCTGGATGCCTTCCTTCTCAGTTGGGAAGGGAAGTTTCTCTATTCTTTTCCCCCTTTCCCCCTTCTTTTCAAAGTGCTAGTCAGAAACAGGTCTCAATCCTGCAAGATGATCCTGATTGCTCCAGATTGGGCCAGGCAGCCCTGGTACCCACTCCTCATGTCCTTAGCAGTCCACCCTCCCCTATGCTTTCCCAGGGATCACAACCTGTTAACCTGTGCCCAGGGGAGAGTTTGGTATCCGAACCTCAAATCTCTCAATCTCAAGGCTTGGCTCTTGAAGAGTTAGAGTTTGCTGACCTACACCTTCTCAAGGTGTATTGGGTATCTTGAAGGCCTCTAGGAAGCCTTCCACCAGGGCTACCTATAATTCAAAATGGAAAAGATTTTCCATATGTGTGCTGGTAAACATATTTCCCAGAATCTGCTGGTGTGCCCACGATCCTGGATTATTTGGTGCATTTGAATTCCTTGGGGCTGAGACCAGCTACCTAAAAGTGCACTTGGCAGCTGTGTCTGTCTTCTTGTCAGCAGGTAAGCCCTCTTCTTTATCAGCTCACCCTGTGTTCTCCAAGTTTTTTAAAGGGTTGCTTCACACCAATCCCCCGTTCAGGGATCCTTCCCCTGATTGGGATCTTAATATTTGCATCGCTCAGCTTATGCAACCCCCTTTTGAGCCATTGTCTTCAGCAGAGCTGAAGTACTTGACTTGGAAAACTGTGTTTCTGGTAGCCATCACCTCTGTCAGGCGCATAAGTGTGCTACAAGCCTTGTCAGTGGAGCCTGATTTCATCTCCTTTCATAGAGATAAGGTAGTCCTCAGGACTAACAGGAAGTTTTTGCCTAAGGTGGTTTCAGACTTTCACCTTAATCAATCCATGTCTCTCCCTGTGTACTTCACTGACCATTCCTCCTCTGGTGAGAGGAGATTGAACTGTTTAGATGTCAAAACAGCCCTTAGTTACTATATAGAACGTACCAAGGGTCACAGGTTCGAATCCCTCCAATTGTTCCTCACGTATGGTGAGGTTGGTAAAGGGAAACCTGTCACTAAAAGATCCATTGCCAGGTGGATTGTCTCTTGTATCCAATTCTGTTACGAAAAACTGGGTAAGGTTCCTCCCTCAGGCCTGAGGGCTCACTCTACCAGAGGTACAGCTGCATCTCTGGCTGCTGCCAGGGACATTCCTATCCTAGAGATATGTCAAGCAGCTACCTGGAAAACAGTTCACACTTTTACTAAGCATTACTCCTTGGATATCCAGGCTAGGAGTGATGCTCGATTTGGCACAGCTGTGCTTCAGAGCCTATTTCCAAGTAGGTTCTGTCCCTCCTCCATGGAGGTACTGCTGTGTAGTCCGTATATGTCATAATATAGCAAGACTTCATGTTGTTTGAAGAAAAAATTACTCACCTTAGTAATGTTGTTTCTTCTAATGGAGTCTTGCTATATTATGACCTCCCCAGCCTGCCCCTCTCAGAACCTCTGTTTTTGGGATGTGGGTGGGCAGTGCAATGTTGGCACTTCTTTGATGCCCACTTCATTTCACCCTTCTAGGGTGCTTAGGTGTTATGCTTAAGTTTCTTCTTGAATCCCCCGACTTGAGTCTTTGTTTTGGGATCAAGATCAAAAAGGTGTTTTTGTAGTCAGTAGCCAGTGGCTAGTGTAGGTTTATGGCTTCCACACAGAACCTTAGTGAGTTTTTGCTCATAAAGATCTGACAGTTTAAGTTTGAGCTTCAACAGACAGAGTGTTCAACCGAGCTCGCGCTCAAGATTCCATGCCCTGCATGGAAGTTATCTCTTTCACCTCCGGAGCAGTTCTAACCTGGGGTTATACTGCATATGTCATATTATAGCAAGACTCCATTAGAAGAAACAACATTACTAAGGTGAGTAATTTTTTCTTTTCAGGCACGACCCGGGAGAGTACAACAGTCAAAGACAGGTACATAGCATGAGTACAATGAAATTACAATAGCATAGGTCAAAACAGTTAGTAGTAATGAATACATGCAGCCAATAACAATCAATGCAATTCACATAGAATTTTTAGGCAGAAAAAACCTACTTCATCTAGGAAGAGGTACAACAACATAGCAGCAAAGAAATATTGTTCAAATTAGTCACAACAATGAAGATTCATGTAGGCAGCGAAACACGGCAAAGGCAAATTCCTGACTGGCAGGATGCATTATCACGGCCTCTGAAACAAGACTCAGGTGTGGGGGGAGTTGGGGTAGATTAGCTCTCAAGGAGATAGTAAGGGTAAGAAGTGCTATGAGGTAGGGAGGTTAAAGTTAGGCCAGGCAGCATCTGGCGGGTAAGTGGATTAGGGAGGATTAAAACAAGTGCAAAGATCAGCAAGGGATAGATGTACGCACAGCTCCTTTTTGAAGCTGTCATGGGATCCAGATATTCGAAGTGCTTGGGGGACAGAGTTCCAGGGCTTAGGAGCAGAGTGATTGAAGGCAACAGACCCTTTTGATGTTTTACGTCTAGGTAAAATATAGAACACTTTAGAAAAAACAGGATGCTTGTTAAGAAGGGGGTTGTTTCAAGGACTTATAAGACAGAGTTGCACTTGCTTGCAAAAGGGACACAGAGATTGAAGGAAAACTCACATGGACTTTTTATTTATTTGGCCTTTGTAAATAGTTGTACTGAACAGTTTTATTTTTTTTTCTATTACTGCTAGTACAAATAAAACTCTTGTTGCGAATTTTACAACTGCTTCTGGTTTTTCCTATGTTTCCTGACCTGTGCCTTGACAACAGATGGTGTCAGCCTAAGTGGGATTTACACCGTGCATACTCTAAGCCAGGAGTTTTGTGCATAGGTACTGGACCTAGTACCAGGGAAGCATAGAGAAAGGTATAGATTCTGCAGCAGCAAGTCCAGGAGTGGTTACCAGGAGAATGGCAGCCAAACTGGCAGAGACAGAAGTCCAAGCTGAAATTGTACAGCCAGCACAAGTTATGGAAAAAGAACAGGCAGTGACAGAACCTGAAAGCCTGATGGACTTTTCAGATGTTGGGCTGTACAACAAAAAGAGATGGAGAAGCAGAGAGAAAAAGAGCTTCAACATTTAGAAGCACAGACAAAAGAAGAGATGCAGCAACAGAAGCAGCAGATGAGAAGAGATGCAGTGACAGGAGCAGCGATGGCTGCATGCCTTGCAAGCTATCAAAGGCAGAGGATCTGGAACACATCTGGATGAGTGACAAAATGCAAGCAACTTAAAAGCCATTAAACGTAAAAACTGTGTCCCTCGGATGATATCGAGGCATACCTGACAATTTTTTAAAGGGTTGACGTAGCCTGCCAGTGGCCAAAGCAGCAGTGGGCAATCAGACTGGTGCCTTACCTGACAGGTAAAGCCCAACTTGCCTCTAGCATTGTGGACACTGCACAGTCAGAAAACTATGACCTGGTGAAAAGCGAAATCCTGAAAGATATGACATCTCAGGAGAGACCTACAGGTAGAGATATCAATCTCTGAAGTATAACTCAGTTGAGAATCCTCGAGAAGCCTTCACCCAACTCAGAGAACTCCTGATAAAATGGCTCCAACCAGAGGACAAAGCAGTCCCACAGATCACTGATACGTTTGCAACGGAGCGATTCATCAACATCCTGCCTACAGATGTGCAGCTTTGGATAAAGGAACATCGACCAGAAAATGGGGAAAAGGCTGTTTCTTTGGCCAAGGACTAACAAATGGCCAGACAGATGCCACAGCAGCAAGGTGACAGCCAAGCACCGGTAAGACGCTCTTTTTCTCATTTTAATTCCAAATCTGATAAGAACTCTGGTGGGGGTAACAGGTCTGTGCCCAAGAACGTTATTTGCTTTACTGTAATAAACCAGGTCATACTGCAAGAAATTACTGTAAGAAGAGTGACACTGGAGCAGATTTGTCCTTGGCAAATTAGAGCAAGTACTTAACAGATGTGAAGGTGTGGACTAGGATTGTAAAGAGACTCATTGATTCGGGAAGCAGACAGACCTCAGTGCATGTTGAGGTGCTAGGAAAACACTGTGCAAAAGGACCAGGTACTGGTGCCATCTGCTTTCACAGGAACACTCGATACTATCCCACTACCCAAGTGACTTTGACCATTAAGGGTGTGTCGCACCAAATGAAAGTGAAGGTAGTACCTACGTTACCTGTACCTGTGATTATTGGAAATGACTTTCTAGGATTTACTGAATTAATCTCAGAGGAACTCAACCCTGCAGTTTCAGCAGCAGTGGTAGCAAGAGCTCAGGCAAAGGAAATCTCAGGTGGTGGGGACACTTTTCCTTTCAGTGATTTTGATTCAGACCTGTATGAGCACAACTCCAAGATCCAGAAATCCAGGAAAGAAAGATAATGCATGAAGAAACTGTGGCAACAAATGACTGATTGACATAAAGTTTTAAAATATGAAAATGCGAAGCTAAACTGATAACTGATTGCGATTTTCTTTCAGAACAAGCTAACAATGTTTCTCTCCAGGGTTATTTTAAGCAGCTGGGAGTGAAACCAAAACAGTGTGGACCAATGTTTAAAAAATGTAATGGGTTACTGTGCAGAGTGTGGGTTAAACCTCAGACACAGGAACAGACAGAACAATTGGTTATACCACAAGTATAGAACAGAGTTGTTACGGATAGTACATAATAGTCCTATGGCTGGTCACTTGGGGAAGGATCACACCCTTGCCAGATTGCTGTGCAGATTTTACTGGCCTGGAATTCATTAAGATGTTCCTACCTATTGTAATTCCTGTGCTGAGTGCCCTAAGAAAGAAGCTGGCAAAATATGTTGAAATTGCCCATAGTAATCAGGAAAAGGCACAAAACCAGCAGAAAGTATATTCAAACATCATGAAGTCTTGCTGTATTCAGACATGACGCAGTTAGCCCCAGCACTTGAACTGCCCTGGAGAGGAAAGAGTTAACTGTGTGCAGAAGCATAGAGCATTGAGCTCGAGCTCGGTTTTCAAACCTCTGTCTGTGGTACTTCCCAGTGTAACCGTCAGATTCTTTACTCCGACTAATAGTGAAGTCGCTCCAGCGATTTCCTCTGCTCGGTTCGGTAAAAGTAAAAGCGTTTGGTTTAAACCGTGTATTTTTTTGTTATTTTCGGATTTCCCGCCTCTGTCTACAGTACAGGTATTGTGTAGCTAGGTAGTGACTGTGTTTTATTTCTGTGAAAAAGTTGGAAACTGTTGTTTTCTTCAGTTTCTTTCCAGTTGGTCCGGTTTGGAACTGACCCATTCTGTTTAATTTTATTTCTGGGATTAGAGTGGTGTTCTGGTACCGATTGGTTTCAAAAGAACCGGACCTTTTGCCGGTTCTTTTAAAAAGCCTGTGACACGGTTTGTAACAGATTGGTTATTGTATTACCTGGCTTGAAAGCTGCAATAGGGTAATTTGTTAGGTTTTCCATGTCTGAGAAACCCAAGAAGAAAACCGGTCCAACTGGGTTTCAACACTGTACTGAGTGTGGGGAAGCCTTTGCTAAGGCTGACCCCCACCTCATCTGTGTTTATTGTCTGGGGTTTGACCACCTCAAGTCAGACTGCCAAATCTGTAAAAACTTTCCTAAATCCACTCTAGACAAAAGACTGAGTAGGCTGAAGGAAAGGGAGGCCGAGAAGTTCGCAGATCCGGATGGCCAGCCCGGTTCAGTTACGGCCAAACTGAGGAGATGCCTACTGACCTAGGCGATGCACCTCCTCGGGCAAGGAAGCCGACCAGTCGGTTTCCATCAAAAAGAAGCGAACTCTGCCGGTTCGGATCCGGTATCGCACTCTCCAGCCGTGGATGAAATAGCCAAAGTGATTAGCATTGTTAAATCGCTTACACCGGTTCCATCCGAACCGGTACCGCTGGTTAGGTGGTCGGTTCGGTCGGATCCATCTCCTCTGGATTATGATCCAGACGCTTACTATGAGGAGTGGGAGGGAGACAAAGACTATCCCGGTGATGATGATGACGATGACCAGGGGGGTCTGGATGTGCCCATTGAACCAGGCATCTCCCCAGACAGGCCCTCAGGTGTCTCTCCTCCCAGACCCACGAGTCCCCTTCACATTTTTTGTTCTACAAAAAGGTGGCAGAAACCCTGAAGCTTCCCTTGGTTGAAGCTGCAGAGGAGGAGGATGAAGAGCCTGATTTTTGTGGAAATTATGGACATCCCAGAGTCCAAAAGACTGTCTATCCCTCTTCATAAATTCTTGGGGAAATAGACACACAAAATTTTACAAACCCCTAATTCAGTACCTCCTGTGGATAAGAGAATGGACAAAAGGTATTTATCAGGCTCAGCTGCGGAGTTCCTTTATAATCATTGCAGCCATGTTGGGGTAGTGCAGGCTGCATCATGTGACAGGGCTAACATTCCTTTGGCTTCACACACCCCGGATAAGGACTCCAGGAAAGTGGATATCATGGCCAAAAAACAGTATTTGGCATCCTCTTTGGGACTCAGGCAGGCTACATATATGGCCTACACAGCCAGGTACCAGAAATCCAGATGGGATATGGTTCTGGAACTGGCTAAACAGGCCTCTCCCCATCTAGCCAAGGAGCTGGAGGAGGTGGCTGCTGATGGAATCAAGGCATCCAGAATGCAATTTCATGCTGCTGTGGACTGCAGTGATGTGGCATCTAGAGTCATGGCTACATCTCTGTCTCTCAGAAGACATGCTTGGCTCAGATACATAGATACATGGCTACAACATATTCAGAAGAGACAGGGCAGGCAGGAAGGGAGGAGGAGTGGCACTGTATGTGAAAAATGACATAAGGGCCACAGAGATCCAAGAGGAACAAAATGGGGGAAAGATACTGTGGGTTAAGCTGGAAAGGAAAATGGGGCCAGCCATCCACACAGATGTGGTCTATAGACCACCAGCCCAGGAGGAAGAAACAGATAGGGAGCTGATGCTAGCCATCCAAGGATGGCAGACAAGGTGAGGTAGTACTGGTTGGAGACTTCAATATACAGGCATGGACTGGAGCATCCCAGCAGCAGCATCAACTAGGAGCAGATTTATCCTGGACTCCTTCAGGGTGCCTTCCTCAAGCAACTGGTCATGGAACCAACTCGGCAGAAGGCAATACTGGACCTTGTGCTCACAAACAGGGACAGTGTGATGGGGGTAACAGTGGGGGAGCACCTGGGGAACAGTGACCACCAGTCATTGTGGTTTGAAATCACAGAAAGAGCAGAACCAAACCACACAGAAACACATATCCTGGATTTTAGGGGAGGCAGACTTTGGGAAAATGGGGAGATACTTGAAAGAGGCATTAAGGGGAATGGGACATGAATCAGGGGTTGAGGAAAGGTGGGCAGTATTTAAAATGGGTTACAAGAGCAACAGAATTATGCATTAAGCAGGTTAGCAAGAGGAAAAGGAAGAGGAGACCATTTTGGTTTTCCAAAGAGGTAGCAAAGAAAGTGGAAGCCAGAAAGATAGCATTCAGACAATACAAACAGACACAGGCAGAGGGGGATAGGGAGAAGTACCAGGAGAAGCAAAGGGAGGCAGGGAGGTCAGTAAGGGAAGCCAAAGCTCAGACAGAAGAACACATTGCAAAATCAGTGGGTAGAGGGGACAAAACCTTTTACAGGTACATAAGTGAAAAAAGAAAGACAAAGGGAGGGATAGTGAGACTGAAGGGGGAGGATGGGAGCTACGTGGAGGATGACAACAGTAAAGCTGACATATTGAACAGGTATTTCTGCTCAGTCTTTACTGAGGAAGAGGAGGGTAATGGGTCTGAAGGGAGTACAAGGGGTGAGAATGGTGCAGAAATGGACACAAGTCCCTTTACACGAGAAAGGGTCCTGAAGGAACTGGAAGTAATAAGAGTTGATAAAGCAATGGGGCCAGATGGGGCACCCCAGGGTCCTTAAGAACTAGAGAGGTGGTGGCTGAACCTCTGGCTATCCTGTTTAGCTGATCACTGGAAACGGAGGTACCCAAAGACTGGAGGACAGCAGATGTAGTCCCCTTATACAAAAGTGGGAACAAAGAGGAAGCAGGAACTACAGACCAGTCTCACCTGGTAGTGGGGAAGATCATGGAAGCACTACTGAAGGAGAGATTGGTGGAACATCTGGTTGTCAATGGACTACAGGACCCAAGGCAGCATGGTTTCACCAGGGGAGGTCATGTCAGACCAACCTCGTTGAATTTTTGACTGGGTGACTAGGGAGGTGGATCAGGGAGGGCAGTGGACATGGTCTATCTGGACTTCAGCAAGGCCTTTGACACTGTGCCACATAGAGACTATTACACAAACTGGGAATATGGGTGTGGGCAGGACAGTAGTGTGGTGTGTAGGTAACTGGATGGGTGGCAGGACACAGAGGGTGGTGGTAAATGGCTGTCACTCCACAGAGGGAAGAGTGACCAGTGGGGTACCACAGGGATCAGTGCTGGGACCGGTCCTATTCAATCATCTTCATCAGTGACATTGCACAGGACCTAGAAGGCAGAATTTCACTGTTCGCTGATGACACAAAGCTCTGTAACAGAGTAGACACACCAGAGGGTGTAGACAGAATGAGAAGGGACCTGCAGAAACTTGAAGAATGGTCAGGGGTTTGGCAGTTGAAATTCAATGCAAAGAAGTGCAAGATAATGCATATGGGGCACAAAAACCCTGGCACAATATATCACTTTGGGGGTGAGGGTATAGCATGCACCAAGCAGGAAAGGGATCTTTGGGTTATCATCTCTGATGACCTCAAGGTAGGGAAACAGTGTGACAAGGCAGCAGGATAAGCAAATAGAATGCTGGGATGCATAGGCAGGGGTATCACCAGCAGGAAAAGGGAGGTCATAATTCCACTATACAAGACACTAGTGAGGCCCCACCTGGAGTACAGTATGCAGTTCTGGAGACCTTACCTACGTAAGGACATAGACTGGGTAGAAAAGGTTCAGAGGAGGGCAACAAAGATGGTGCATGGATTGCATCACAAGTCCTATGAGGACAGGTTGAAAGAACTGAACATGTACTCCCTGGAGGAGAGGAGGGGAGAGGGGTTATGATAGAGACATACAAGTATCTTACAGGGAGGAACAGGGTGCAGGAATACACTATTTTTAAGCGAAAAAGATGTTCCAGGACTAGAGGACATGGGATGAAGTTGGAGGGAGGACAATTCAGAGGAAACGTGAGGAAGAATTTCTTCACAGAACGGGTGGTGGACAAGTGGAACACCCTGCCAGAGGAATTGATGGGGGCTGAAACAATCACGGGCTCTAAGAATGCATCGGATAGACATAAAGGAATTCTGGAGGTCAGGGGTAAGGGCCAACGGACTTCTAGGAAAACATAAACCAAACTTACAAGCTCAAATGGGCAGACTGGGTGGGCCATAGGCCCTTATCTGCCGACACTGTCTATGTATCTATGTAATCCTTCCCTGTCTAAGGCCAGGGGATTGACTAGCATCTCTGGACCTCAAGGATGCCTACTTCCATATTCCTATCAGGAGCTACCACAAAAAATACCTCAGGTTCGAGTTGCCTTCAGGCCATTACCAATTCAGAGCTATGCCATTTGGCCTAACATCAGCTCCAAGGGTGTTTACAAAGTGCCTTGCAGTAGTGGTGGCTTACCTCAAAAGACAGGGTATCGCCATCTTCCCGTATCTGGACGACTGGCTCTTAGTGGGTCAGTCACCTTTACAGGTCAAGTCAGCTCTTCAAACTACCCAGCACCTACTCAGCTCTTGGGGTTTCTTCCCAATCTTCCAAAGTATGTCCTCGAACCAGTTCAACTTCTCACCTTTATAGGCATAGAGTTGGACACTGTACAAGCAAAGGCCTTCCTTCCCTTGGCAAGGGTGAAGGCCCTGGTGGATCTCACTTCCTCCTTTTGACCTCAGGTTTCCCACCCAGCAAGACAGTTCCTCCAGCTCCTGGGCCACATGGCAACTTCCATGGCAGTGGTGCAGGGAGCAAGGTTCCAGATGAGGGATATTCAGTTTCATCTAAGGTCTTTTTGGTCTCAAAAGAAGGATTCACTTACCAAACTGATTCCAGTGACTCGGACTCTGGTCCAAGCTCTCTAGTGGTGGCTGGACCAGGACAACCTCAGACAAGGGGTTCCATTTCTCCCTCAAGTCCCATCAGTGGTTCTAACTACGGATGCTTCTCTCCTAGGGGTCTGGTCTCCACAAGAGTCTCTCCTTCATATCAATCTCCTGGAACTCAGGGCAGTTTTCCTAGCCCTGCAGAGCTTCTCGGATTCAGTCAAGGGCAAGGTATTCCAAGTCAGGACAGACAACACTACCACAATGAGGTACATCAACAAACAGGGAGGCACTCGGTCCTTGGCCTTGTGCACAGAGGCCATAAAGCTGAGGTCCCTGGCCTATTCTCTTCAGATTTCTCTGGTAGCAGTTCACCTTCCAGGGAAGGACAATGTACTAGCAGATGCTCTGAGCAGAATTTCACAGGGACATCACGAATGGTCCCTGGATCCTCACATCCTGAAGGTCATCTTCTCCAGGTGGGGCACTCCAGAGACGGATCACTTTGCAGCACCGGACAATCATCAACTTCCTCTGTTTTGTTGCAGACCTCCAGTTCTGGGGACGGTTCCCCAGGATGCTCTCATTTTGGACTGGAAGGGCAGGTTTCTCTATGCATTCCCTCCCTTCCCTCTGCTGTTCAGAGTTCTGAACAAGATCAGGACTCAACCCTGCACAGTGATACTAGTGGCTCCAGATTGGGCCAGACAGCCTTGGTATCCTCTACTGCTGTCCTTGTCATTATCGTGTCCCTGTCTCTGCCCAGGACATACAATCTCCTGTTCTCCTCCCAAGGGTGGATCTGGTACCCCAATCTCCAGTCTCTCAATCTCAAGGCCTGGCTCTTGAAGAGTTAGAATATGCAGCACTACATCTCTCTCAGGGAGTTCTGGATATTCTGAAGGTCTCCAGGAAACCTTCCACTAGAAAAACTTACAACTCAAAATGGAAAAGGTTCAGTATTTGGTGCTCTCAGAAAGGCATCCTGGCTGATTCTGCAGGCATTTCAACTACCTTAGACTATCTAGTTCATCTGAATGGTTTAGGCCTCTGAAGGTTCATCTAGCAGCTGTCTCTGCATTCCTCTTAGCAGGGAAGGGCTCTTCCCTGGCATCTTATCCTGTTTTCCTGAAGTTTTTCTAGGGCCTGGTTCACATTAATCCTCCCTTTAGGGAGCCCACTCCGCCTTGGGATTTTAATGTCTGCATAGCTCAGCTTATGCAGCCACCCTTTGAACCTCTGGCTTCATCCGAATTGAAGTACTTGACCTGAAAAACTGTGTTCCTGGTAGCTATTACTTTTGCCAGGCGGATTAGTGAGTTACAGGCTCTGTTAGTTGAACCTGACTTCATCTCCTTCCATAGGGACAAAGTGGTCCTAAGATCCAATAGGAGGTTCTTACCCAAAGTTGTATTAGATTTTCATCTGAACCAGTCAATATCTCTCCCTGTGTTTTCCACTGATCATTCTTCTTCAGGTAATAGAAGGTTACACAGTCTAGACATTAAGAGGGCCCTTAGCTACTACATTGAGCATACTAAGGCACATAGAAATAACTGTCTTCAATTGTTTCTCACTTATGAAGTGGGGAAAGGTAAGTCTGCCACTAAAAGAACTATTGCCAGGTGGATTGTTTCTTGTATACAATTCTCTTATGACAGGTTGGGTAGAACGACCCCTTCAGGCCTGAGGGCTCATTCGACTAGGGGTACAGCTGCTTCTCTAGCTGCGGCCAGAGATATACCTTTGTTAGAGATCTGTAAAGCAGCCACCTGGAAAACAGCACATACTTTCACCAAGCATTACTCCCTGGACATCCAGGCTAGGAGTGATGCTAGATTTAGCACAGCAGTGCTACAGAGCCTCTTCCCAAAGTAGGTTCTGCATTCCCTCCTCCATAGAGAATTGCTTGATAGTCTGCATTATGTCTGAATACAGCAAGACTTCATGTTGTTTGAAGAAAAAATTACCATAATAATGTTGTTTCTTCTAATGGACTCTTGCTGTATTCAGACTCCCCCCCCCCCAACCTCCCCTGTCAGAACCTGGTTTTTGGGAAGTGGGCTGGCAGGTACAGTGTTGCACCTCAGGGGTGTACCTTGCACCCTCCCTCTTGGGTGGGGTGGATGATGATGTTATTTTTTCTGGTGTTTTATACTTAAATATTGTCACTACCTTTCCTTCTTGGGTTCTCGACTTGAGTCTTTTGGGCCCAAAAATAATCTTTTGCCCTTTGGCTATATGTTGAACAATTTGCATACTATAGTATGTCAGTGTGCTCATAAAAATCTGACAGTTACACTGGGAAGTACCACAGACAGAGGTTTGAAAACCGAGCTCGAGCTCAAAGGCTTTTTAAAAGAACCGGCAAAAGGTCCGGTTCGTTTGAAACCGATCTGTACCGGAACACCACTCTAATCCCAGAAACAAAATTAAACAGAGTGGGTAGGTTCCAAACCAGACCGACTGGAAAGAAACCAAAGAAAAGAACAATTTCCAACTTTTTCACAGAAATAAAATACAGGCACTACCTATCTACACACTAGCTGTACCGTAGACAGAGGCTGGAAATCCGAAAATAGCAAAAAAATATACGGTTTAAACCGAACGCTTTTACTTTTAGCGAACTGAGCAGAGGAAATCTCCGGAGTGACTTCACTGTTAGGCAGAGTAAAGAATCTGTCGGTTACACTGGGAAGTACCACAGACAGAGGTTTGAAAACCGAGCTCGAGCTCAACGTTCTATGCTTCTGCATAGAGTTAACTCTTTCCTCTCCGGGGCAGTTCAAGTGCTGGGGCTAATTGCATTATGTCTGAATACAGCAAGACTCCATTAGAAGAAACGACATTACTATGGTGAGTAATTTTTTCTTATGATCATGGGGTGAAAGAAGCAATTTTTGAGCCAAAAGTTTTTGAGCCAGGTGTAAAGGTTTTGCTACTGTTGCCCACAACAGAAATAAACTGTTAATGAAGTGGCAAGGGCCTTATAGAGTGCTTAGACATGCTGGTATCGTTAACTACGAGATTGAGACCCCTGACAGGAAAAATCCTACAAAGATCTACCATGCTAACCTCCTCAAGAAATGGGTTGAAAAAATGCCAAAAGCTGCTTTGCTAGTTTTACCAAAAACCAATAAGGAAGATATTGCTGTAGCTTATGATAGGCTGGAACAAACTAACTGCTGATGCTGTAAAGGTGAATGTTTCATTACTCTCAGAACAAACTGCAGAAATTCGTAATGTGCTAAAGACATTTATCAGTACTTTTACCACAGTATGAGGCCGAGCAAAAGGGGTTGAGCACGTGATAGTGCCAAGGAATGCTCATCCTATTAGGCAAAAGACATACAGGTTACCAGAGCGGTTAAGAGCTGACGTGGTTAAGGAAATACAAAAAAATTAAAGAATTGGGTATCATAGAAGAGTTGAGGAGTGCTTGGTCATCTCCAGTGGTAATTGTAAACAAAAAAGAAGGGGGTGTTAAAATCTGCCTTGATTTTAGGAAACTTAAATCAAGTGTCAGAATTTGACAGTTATCCTATACCCAGAATAGATGATTTGGTGGACAGACTAGGGAGTGCAAAGTATATCAGTACCCTTGATCTCACCAAGGGTTACTGGCAAATCCCTTTAGCTAAAGAATCCAGAGACAAAACTGCATTTGCCACTCCTGTTGGATTCTATCAGTTCACCACCATGCCATTTGATTTATCACCTCATACTGGTTATTGTGCTGCATACCTGGATGATGTGGTGTACCATCCAGACTGGAAATGCCACCTGGAACACCTACGAGCAGTTATCCGAGCTATCAGAAATGCAGGTCTGACTATTAATGCTACCAAATGTACATTGGGCATGGAGAAAATCAGATATTTGGGCTATGTGTTGGGAAATGGAGAAGTTAAGCCAGAAATTTCCAAAATAGAAGCCGTAGCTAACAGCCCTGTACATAAAACAAAGAAACATGTCAGGTCATTTTTAGGGCTGGCTGGTTATTATTGGAGATTTGTTCCCAACTTTAGTGAGCTAGCTACTCCCCTCACTGAACTCACGAAAAAACTGTACCCAAATAATGCGAAATGGACCCCAGAGTGTGATGAAGCTTTTCAAGCCATTAAGACTTCATTATGTTCAGCCCATTTTAAGAAGCCCAGACTTTGAGAAACCATTTCAAACAACATGAAGTCTTGTTGTATTCTGCCAATAGCAGTGAGTCCCAACCTTCAAACTGCCCCGGAGATGAAAGAGTTAACTTTCTATGCCAGGCATGGAACGCTGAGCTCGAGCTCGGTTGAGACTCTGTCTGTTGCTGTTTAAACTCAAACCGTTAGATTCTTTACTCCGCCTCACTGAACAATCGCTCCGGAGATTTCTATTTCTGCTCGGTTCAATTTGTCGATTAAAGTACCGCTTTTCTCGGTTTTCGACCGAATTTAAACCGTAACCTGTTGGTTCAGTCTCTGTCTGTGGTATCTGTGAGTACTAGATAGGTTATATTAATTTCTATTCTGTGTGGAACTTGTAAACGGTTCATCGGTTCGGTTTGAACCAATCAAGTTGTTAAAAAATCTTTATTTCTACTTTTAGTGTGTGGTTACCGGTTCTTATCGGTTCTAAAAAAAATGGATTTTATTACGTTTTTTTCCACGACCCATAACATGGTCAGGAACCGATAAGAGGTCCTTGCCTGGCGGATTGCCATTAAAAGGGTAAGTTTGGTTAGGACTGGCATAATGTCTGAGAAACCCAAAAGAAAAACCGGGCCCACTGGGTTTCAACACTGTAGTGTGTGTGGGGAAGTCTCTGCTAAGGCTGACCCCCACACCACCTGTGTTTATTGTCTGGGGTTTGACCACCTCAATGCAGACTGCCAGATTTGTAAAAATTTTCCTGCAGCTACCCTAGAAAAGAGAGTTGGTAGGCTCAGGGAAAGGGAGGCCAAAAAGTCCACTGAACCAGATGGCCAGCCCGGTTCAGTTCAAACCGAACCAGAAGGAGTGCCCTCTGACCAGGGCGAGACTTCTTCAGGCAAAAGGAGAGTCGATTCTGAGGAGTCGGTTCTGGCTAAGAGAACAAGAAAAGAAAAATCAGCTGGTGTGGATCCAAAACTTTCTTCTCCAACCGCTGAAGAAATAGCCAAAGCGATAAAAATTGTGCAGTCGCTTTCCCCAGTTCTGACTGAACCGGCACCATCAGGGAGGCGCTCGGTTCGGCCGGTTCCACCGGTTCAAGATTATGATTTAGAGGAATATTATGAACCGGAGGAGGAGAAAGAGGAGTATGAGGAAAGTGAATGTGGTTTTGAAAGTCTGGATGTGCCCATTGACCCGGACATCTCCCCAGACAGACCTTCAGGAGTGTCTCCTCCTAGGCTTTCTGAGTCCCCCTCCCATTTCATGTTTTATAAAAAAGTGGCTGAAACCCTCCAGCTTCCTATGGAAGAAGCTGTGGATGACCAGGAGGAGCCTGACTATGTGGAAATGATGGATATCCCAGAGTCTAGGAGGCTGTCTATTCCCTTACACAAATCTTTTGGGAAACAGACATTTAAGATTTTAAAGACTCCTAATACTATACCTCCTGTGGATAAAAGAATGGACAAGAGGTATACATTGTCAGGCTCAGATACGGAGTTCCTTACACAACAATGCAGCCATGTTGGGGTAGTGCAGGCTGCAGCCTGTGATAAGGCAAATATTCCCTTGGCTTCACACCCCCCAGACAAGGACTCCAGGAGGATTGATGCCATGGCAAAGAAACAGTACATGGCAGCATCCTTGGGACTCAGACAGGCCAACTATATGGCCTATACTTGCTAAGTGTCAGAAATCCAGATGGGACACTGTCATGGCTTTAGCAAAATAGGTCCCTGGCCAGCTTGCCAAGGAGCTGGAGCAGGTGGCTGCTGATGGTATTGAGGCATCAAGGTGCAATTCCATGCTGCAGTGGACTCCAATGATGTGTCATCTAGAGTCATGGCTACATCTGTGGCACTTCACAGAATGGCTTGGCTCAGATGTACTAGCCTGTCATAGGATACCTAGACTAAGGCCATGGATTTTCCTGTTGTGGGTAATTCTCTGTTTGGGGAGCAGACAGAGAATTACATGAAGAAAATGGACGAATATAGAACCACCTGTAAAAGTGCACAGGCCAAGGAAAGGCAGGCCACTCCTCAGAGGCAGCACCCCAGGGGCAGGGGCAGGCCTTTTCATAGGCCTTTCTACCAAGCCCTGGCCTCCTCTTCTGCCTATGCTCAGAAGGGGTTCTTTAGAGGGAGAGGCAGAAGGGGTACAAGCAGACCTGCTTCCACCCCTCAACCAAAACCCCCTGCCAAGCAGGCACCCTGATGGGTTTGCCAGGGCCGATTCTCCACTACCTGTAGGGGGCAGGCTTGCTTACTTTGTCCAGGACTGGGAGTCTGTAACATCAGACAAGTGGGTCCTGGAAGTAGTAAGCCAGGGACTGGTTCTCAGCTTCAAAAAATTTCCAAGCTGAGAACCAGATCCTTTCCACCTGCAAATCCCTCAGAGACACTTGCCCTAGAGGCAGAGGTCTCTTCCCTCCTGGCTCTCAGAGCTGTGGAAAGGGTTCCACCCCTACACCAGGGCAAAGGATTGTACTCCAGGTACTTCCTTACCCCAAAAAAGACAGGAGAATGGCGGCCCATCCTGGATCTCAGATACTTAAACAAGCACCTTTTAAAACCAAAATGGTGACTCTGGGAATTATTCTACCCTCTCTAAGGCCAGGGGACTGGCTAGTGTCCCTGGACCTCAAGGATGCCTACTTCCATATTCTCATCAGAAGCTCCCATCGAAAGTACCTCAGGTTCGAGCTGCCCTCAGGCCATTACCAGTTCAGAGCAATGCCCTTGGTCTAACCTCTGCTCCAAGGGTATTCACAAAATGCCTGGCAGTGGTAGTTGCTTCTCTAAGAAGGCAAAGGATTGCCATCTTCCCATACCTGGACGGCTGGCTCATAGTAGGCCAGTCCCCAGACCAAGTCAAGTTACACCTACAGATAACTCAGCAACTGCTCGCCTCTTTGGGTTTCCTTCTGAATCTTTCAAAGTCAGTTCTAGAGCCTGTTCAGCTCCTCACCTTCATAGGTGCAGAGCTAGATACAGAAAAGGCCAGAGCTTTCCTTCCCCTGGACAGGGCAAGAACCCTTATCTCACTGGCCTCCTCATTCACCCTGCAGGTGTCTCGACCAGCAAGGCATTTTCTACAGCTCCTGGGGCACATGGCTGCTTCCACAGCAGTGGTGCAGGGAGCAAGATTTCAGATGAGAGACATTCAGTTCCATTTGACAGCCTTTTGGTCTCAAAAGAAGGACCCTCTGACTGTACGAACATATGAAATTTGCCAGCAGATAAAGGCCTAGAGGTCTATCAAGTCTGCTCGAATGTGCAGCTAGCACCCTCTATTCTGCAGCTGCCCCTCCCTCCACCTTCCCTTCATTAACCCTCCCCTTGTCCTGTCCCATCCTCGTTTGAAGCAGTCCACTGTTCTACTGCTTGCCACTTCAGCAGGTAACGCATTCCACCTAGCCACCACCTTTTCTGTAAAAAAGTGTCTCCTCAGCTCCCTCCTGAACTTTCCTCCCTCCAGTCTCATATCATGGCCCCTGGTGGCCCTCTCCTCCCTTACTTTGAACAGCCCCTCTGTACCCGTCTTGTTTATTCCTTTCATGTATTTAAAGGTTTCAATCATGTCACCCCTGTCTCTCCTCTCTTCCAGTGAGTACATGTTCAACTCTTCAATCTCCTCGTATGATAAGTCCCCAGCCCCTTGATCATCTTTGTCGCTCTGCCTGCACCCCCTCAGTAACAATGTCCCTCTTCGAATCTGGACACCAGTACTGCATGCAGTACTCAGGTGTGGTCTAACTAATGACCTATACGATGCATGAGAATCACCTCCTCTCTCCTCGAGGATATACCCCTTGCAAATAACCCAGCATTTTGTTGGCCTTTGCAGCTGCCTTCCTACATTGTGCCGAGTTGTTCATTGATCCTGTAATAAGCATACCCAGATCCTTGTCCCCCTCTGTCTGGGCTAGCTGCACTCCCCCTAGCTGGTAACTCCTCCTTGGGTTCTTCATCCCAAAATGCTGGACCAAATTGATCTCAGTGACTCGAACCCTGATCCAGGCCTTACAGTGGTGGCAGGATCAGAACAATCTAAGGCAGGGAGTTCCCTTTGTCACTCAGTCCCACTCTTTAATCCTTACTACAGATGCCTTGCTCTTGGGGTGGGGGGCTCACTTGGGCGACCTGACTACCCAGGGGTTGTGGTCCCCTCAGGAATCTCTGCTTCACATCAATCTGTTGGAACTCAGAGCAGTATTTCTAGAACTTCAAGCTTTTTCCAAATCTGTTCAGAACAAAGTTATCCAGGTCAGAACAGACAGTACCACCACAATGTGGTACATCAACAAGCAAGGAGGCACTCGGTCTACGGCCTTGTGCACAGAAGCAATGAAGTTGTGGTCTCTGGCTTATTCCCTGAACACCTCCCTCACAGCAGTACACCTCCCAGGCAAAGGCAATGTCCTGGAAGATGCTCTCAGCAGGATCTCTCAGGGCCATCACGAATGGTCACTGGATCCCCTGGTCTTGGAGGTGATATTCTCCAGATGGGGCACCCCGCAGATAGATCTTTTTGCAGCCCCAGACAATCACCAACTTCCTCTTTTTTGCTGCAGGCCCCCAGTGTTGGGCTCAGTCCCCCTGGATGCCTTAGTTCTCAGTTGGGAAGGGAAGTTCCTGTATGCTTTTCCCCTTCCCTCTCCTGTTCAAAGTGCTAGTCAAAATCGGGTCTCAACCCTGCAAGGTGATCCTGATTGCTCCAGACTGGGCCAGACAGCCCTGGTATCCACTCCTGTTGTCCTAGCAGTCCATCTTCCCTGTCTCTTCCCAGGAATTACAACCTGTTAACCTGTGCTCAGGGAGGATTTGGTACCAGATCTCAAATCTCTCAATCTCAAGGCCTGGCTCTTGAAGAGTTAGAGTTGCTGATTTACACCTCTCCCAAGGTGTAATGGATATTCTGAAGGCTTCTAGGAAACCTTCTACCAGGGCTACTTATAATTCCAAGTGGAAAAGATTTTCCATATGGTGCTCTGGAAGGCATATTTCCCCAGAGTCTGCTGATCTGCCCACAGTCCTTGATTATATGGTCCATTTGAATAGCTTAGGGCTTAGACCAGCTACACTATAGGTGCATCTGGCAGCTGTTTCTGCCTTCTTTTCAGCAGGTAAGCCCTCTTCTCTTTCAGCTCACCCTGTATTCTCCAAGTTTTTTAAGGGATTGCTTCATACCAACCCTCCATTCAGGGACCCTGCCCCTGCTTGGGACCTTAATGTTGGCATTGCTCAGCTTATGCAACCCCATTTTGAGCCTTTGTCTTCAGCAGAGCTTAAATATTTGACTTGGAAAACTGTGTTCCTGGTAGCCATCACTTCTGCCAGACGCATAAGTGAGTTACAAGCCTTGTCAGTGGAGCCTGATTTTATCTCCTTCCATAGAGATAAGGTGGTTCTCAGGACTAACAGGAAGTTTTTGCCTAAGGTGGTTTCAGATTTCCACCTTAACCAATCTATGTCTCTTCCTGTGTACTTCACTGACCATTCCTCCTCTGGTGAGAGGAGGTTGCACAGTTTAGATGTGAAAAGAGCCCTTAGCTACTACATAGAGCGTACTAAGGGTCACAGGTTTGACTCCCTCCAACTGTTCCTCACGGTGAGGTTGGTAAAGGGAAACCTGCCACTAAAAGATCCATTGCCAGGTGGATTGTCTCTTGTATTCAGTTTTGTTATGAAAAACTGGGTAAGGTTCTACCCTCAGGCCTGAGGGCTCACTCTACCAGAGGTACAGCTGTTTCCCTGGCTGCTGCCAGGGATATCCTTATCCTAGAGATATGTCAAGCAGCTACCTGGAAAACAGTTAACACTTTTACCAAGCATTACTCCCTGGATATCCAGGCTAGGAGTGATGCTCGGTTCGGCACAGCTGTGCTTCAGAGCCTATTTCCTAAGTAGGTTCTGTCCCTACCCATGGAAGTACTGCTTGGTAGTCTGTATTGTCAGAATACAGCAAGACTTCATGTTGTTTGAAGAAAAAATTACTCACCTTAGTAATGTTGTTTCTTCTAATGGAGTCTTGCTGTATTCTGACCTCCCCCCCGCTTCCCCTCTCAGAACCTCTGTTTTTGGGATGTGGGTGGGCAGTGCAGTGTTGGCACTCAGAAGGTGCCCCACCTTGTTGTTTTCACCCTTTTATTGGGTGAGTGGGTGTTGTGTTTTTCATTTTTTGGGTCTCCTGACTTGAGTCTTTGTTTTGGGACCAAAAAATCTGTTTTTATGTTTAGTAGCCAGTTGGCTAGTGTAGGTTTACAGCTTCCACACAGGACCTTAGTGAGTTTAGCTCGTAAAGATCTGGCGGTTTGAGTTTAAACAGCAACAGACAGAGTCTCAACCGAGCTTGAGCTCAGCGTTCCATGCCTGGCATGGAAAGTTAACTCTTTCATCTCCGGGGCAGTTTGAAGGTTGGGACTCACTGCTATTGTCAGAATACAGCAAGACTCCATTAGAAGAAACAACATTACTAATGTGAGTAATTTTTTCTTTTGTTACAAACAGACGCATCAGAGGTAAGCCCAGGTGCAGTACTGAGTCAAAATATAGATGGGACGGAACATCCTATTCTGTACATAAGTAGGAAGTTGCATGACAATGAGATAAGGTACTGCACCATTGAAAAGGAATGTTTAGCAACCAAGTGGGCCATGGAGTCCCTTAAGTTGTATTTGCTTGGTACTGACTTTGTACTTAATAACAGATCACAATCCTCTCTGTTGGCATAACCAAATGAAAGATAAAAATTCCAGAATCACAAGGTGGTATCTGGCATTACAGCCATTTAAATTCAAGGTGATACACAAATCTGGTAAAGAGAATAGCAATGCTGATTTTCTGTCAAGATATGGATCAGGAATTAAGGGTTCTGAAGGCTGAAAAACTAATGTGTGAGTTTAAACTTTACTGTTTGTTGTACTGTTTTAGAAAGAAAGGATCTTCCCCTTGTCAATCTTCACCATACATTTCTGTTGGGTGTAGCACGCACCCAACGCGGTAGCTTTTTTTTGGGTTGGGGAGATTGTGCCACCCATGTGACTAATACACCAGTTCAGAGCATGCGGGTTTGTGAGTCAGAGCTTCATAAACTGCGCCATTAGGCCTTCATCTTCGATCGACATGTGCAGTAAACCTTCCGTCATCCCGGTTCTCAGCTCGGCACCGTTGAAGTCCGATAAGACCATTCCTCTTTTTATCCGAGCGCAGGGATCTTTGCTAGAAGTTGGTATTTATTTCGCATGATGTCAGGTTCTGGGGCAAAATGTAAATCCAAAGCGGTTCGTGCCCTTATGTATCAGTGCCCCTGTGGCCTACACTTTTCCATTTCGACCGGCATGATGTTTGTCTATGGTGCCTGGGACCTAAACACTATATGGACCACTGCGACTCCTGCACCTCCATGGACTGTCGTGTCCTGGAAATCCACATGTTCAAAGTCGGCAGGGCTCCGCTGACTTTCGGAGGGCAAAGTTGCTCACGGGTCGCCAAGGCCAGGTTTCTTGACCCTTCCTTCTGGTCTATACAGCCTGGCAAGGAGGAGGCCTCCTTCAGTTGTAGCCTTGCCAAGGAGGAGGGCTCTTTTATGGTGCTGAAGGAGCAGTGTGGTTCCCTGTGGAGCCGTGTTGCTAGCGCCGTCCCGGCAGTCACTTCCACAGAGGTGCAGGCTCCCCCCAGTGTCGCGGCCCACGGCTGGTGGGCCTGACACTGGCAGACCCTCAACACCACCCTCCGATGCCATTCACAGTGCCACTGCCAAGGGCTCCCCTGGGGTTGCTAGCCTGAAGGTATGCCTCGTCACCTCCTCTCCAAAAGGAGACGACTCGGAGGCAGATCCGGACTGGTGACAGGACTCTTTGGAGTTGGGGGGTCCCCTTGGAATGTGGCACCAGGCGGCCCAACAGCCCTATCCCAGAGCCTGCTACCCTCAAGGATCTTGTGGCTTGGGATAGCCATGGATCTGTTGGGGATGGTGGTTCAGGAGTTCGGGGTGGGGTGTCCTCCCCTTGGGAGGCCCAGGCAACTGCCGTTCCTGGTGCTACCATGGCCCTTCAGCAGGGGATAAGGACCCCCTCTTCTGCAGTCTCCTTCAGGGGTTTTGCGGGATTGGGGGAACCCACTGCGCTGGGGTCAAGGAAGAGGGCTGCCTCTGAGGTGAGGTGCAGCTGACCCCTTCCGCTACCCTGTGGGGGGTGGGAAGGAGTCGCAGCACTGAACCATGCCTTTTCCTCAAGGTCTCAGAGGCACCCTTGGTTGGCAGCGTGGAGGGTTGCCCTTCTGGACACATGCAACCCCAGACGCATCACGGGGAGACTTCTCCTCAGGGTCCTTCCAGAGTTTGCCATCTCAGGTTCAACCTTCGCAACCCAGTATGGCCTCAGGACCCCCCGATCAGCGGGACCAGTCTCTGAGTCTCAGAACCCAGGCAGAGGTAGGACACTCTCAGTTCGGCATGCATCACCCATCCCTCTGCAGACGCCTCCTCCTCTCCCGGGTCATGTGGGTCCCACAGGGCCCTTAACCTGGGAGACATTCAGAGCTACTGCGCCAGCTTTTCCCAGTTATGTCACTGGCTTGGCCGAACGGGTCTTTTGCCTGTCTCCCCCACTGCAGGAGTCCTCTGGACACTCAAGCTCTTCAAACAACATGAAGTCTTGCTATATTATGACATATGCAGTGAGTCCCAACCTTCGAACTGCTCCGGAGGTGAAAGAGTTAACTTTCCATGCCAGGCATGGAACGCTGAGCTCGAGCTCGGTTGAAACTCTGTCTGTTGTTCTTCAAACTCAAACCGTCAGATTCTTTACTCCGCCTCACTGAACAGTCGCTCCAGAGATTTCTCCTTCTCGGTTCATTTTGTCAGTTAATGTATTGTTTTTCTCGGTTTTCGACCGAATTTAAACCGCAACCGGTCGGTTCAGACTCTGTCTGTGGTATTTGTGAGTACTAGATAGGTTTTACATTAATTTCTATTATGTGTGGAACTTGTAAACGGTTTATCGGTTCGGTTTGAACCGATCAGGTTGTTTAAAATATCTTAATCTGTCGTTTAGAGTGTGGTTACCAGTTCTTATCGGTTCTAAAAAAAAACAGATTTTATTACAGTTTTTTCCACGACCCGTGACACGGTTGGGAACCGATAAGAGGTCTTCTACAGCAGATTGCCATAAATGGTAAGTTTGGTTAGGACTGGCACTATGTCTGAGAAACCCAAAAGAAAAACCGGGCCCACTGGGTTTCAACACTGCAGTGTGTGTGGGGAAGTCTTTGCCAAGGCTGACTCCCACACCACCTGTGTTTATTGTCTGGGGTTTGACCACCTCAATGCAGACTGCCAGATTTGTAAAAATTTTCCTGCAGCTACCCTGGAAAAGAGAGTTGGTAGGCTCAGGGAAAGGGAGGCCAAAAAGTCCGCTGAACCGGATGGCCAGCCCGATTCGGTTCCAACCGAACGGAGGGATGCCTCTGACCAGGCGAGACTTCCTCGGGCAAAGGAGATCTGACTCTGAGAGTCGGTTCCAGCAAAAAGGACTAGGAAATCAGCTGGTGTGGAGCCAAAACTTTCCTCTCCAACCACTGAAGAAATAGCCAAAGCGATAAAAATTGTCCAGTCGCTTTCCCCGGTTCCGACCGAACCGGCACCATCAGGTAAGCATCCGGTTCGGCTGATTCCACCGGTTCAAGAGTATGATTTAGAGGAATATTATGAACCGGAGGTGGAGAGGAGAATGAGGAGAGTTAATGAGGATTTGAAAGTCTGGATGTGCCCATTGACCCGGACATCTCCCCAGACAGACCTTCAGGAGTGTCTCCTCCTAGGCTTTCTGAGTCCCCTTCTCATTTTATGTTTTATAAAAAAGTGGCTGAAACCCTCCAGCTCCCTATGGAGGAAGCTGTAGATGGATCAAGAGGAGCCTGACTATGTGGAAATGATGGATATCCCAGAGTCTAGGAGACTGTCTATTCCCTTGCATAAATCTTTTGGGAAACAGACAGTTAAATTTCTAAAAACTCCTCACACTATACCTCCTGTGGATAAGAGAATGGACAAGAGGTACACATTGTCAGGCTCTGATATGGAGTTCCTTACATAACAATGCAGCCATGTTGGGGTAGTGCAGGCTGCAGCCTGTGACAAGGCAAATATTCCTTGGCTTACACCCCCTGACAAGACTCGGAAGGACTGATGCCATGACAAAGAAACAGTACATGGCAGCATCCTTGGGACTCAGACAGGCAAATTATATGACATGTTGCTAGATATCAGAAATCCAGATGGGATACTGTTATGGCTCTAGCAAAACAGGTCCCTGGCCAGCTGCCAGGAGCTGGAGCAGGTGGCTGCTGATGGTATTGAGGCATCCAAGGTGCAATTCCATGCTGCAGTGGACTCTAATGATGTGTCTTCAAGAGTCATGGCTACATCTGAGGCACTTCGCAGAATGGCTTAGCTCAGATGTACTAGCCTGTCTGGGATACCCAGACTAAGGTGATGGATTTTCCTGTTGTGGGTAATTCTCTGTTTGAGGAGCAGACAGAAATTACGTGAAAAAATGGATGAGTATAGGACCACCTATAGGGTGCACAGGCCAAGGAAGGCAGGCCACTCCTCAAGGCAGCTTCCAGGGGCAGGGGCAGGCCTTTTCGTAGGCCTTTTATCAACCCAGGCCTCCTCTTCTGCTTATGCCCAGAGGGGGTTCTTTAGAGGGAGAGGCAGACGGGGTACAAGCAGGCCTGCTTCCACCCCTCAGCCCAAAGCCCCTGCCAAGCAGGCACCCTGATGGGGTTGCCAGGGCTGATTCTCAGCTACCTGTAGGGGGCAGGCTGGCTTACTTTGTCCAGGACTGGAAGTCTCTGACATCAGACAAGTGGGTCCTGGAAGTAGTAAGCCAGGGACTGGTTCTCAGCTTCAAAAAGTTTCCAAAGATGAGAACCAGATCCTTTCCACCTGCAAATCCACCAGAGGCACTTGCCTTAGAGGCAGAGGTCTCTTCCCTCCTGGCTCTCAGAGCTGTGGAAAGGGTTCCACCCCTACACCAGGGCAAAGGGTTGTACTCCAGGTACTTCCTTACCCCAAAAAAGACAGGAGAATGGCAGCCCATCCTGGATCTCAGATATTTAAACAAGCACCTTTTAAAACCAAAATTCAAAATGGTGACTCTGGGAATTATTCTACCCTCTCTAAGGCCAGGGGACTGGCTAGCATCCCTGGACCTCAAGGATGCCTACTTCCATATTCTCATCAGAAGCTCCCATTGAAAGTACCTCAGGTTCAAGCTGCCCTCAGGCCATTACCAGTTCAGAGCAATGCCCTTTGGCCTCACCTCTGCTCCAAGGGTATTCACAAAATGCCTGGCAGTAGCAGTTGCTGCCCTAAGAAGGCAAAAAATTGCCATCTTCCCTTACCTGGATGACTGGCTTATAGTAGGCCAGTCCCCAGACCAAGTCAAGTTACACCTACAGATAGCTCAGCAACTGCTCACCTCTCTAGGTTTCCTTCTGAATCTTTCAAAGTCAGTTCTAGAGCCTGACCAGCTCCTCACCTTCATAGGCGCAGAGCTGAATACAAAGGAAGCCAGAGCCTTCCTTTCTTTGGACAGGGCAAGAACCCTGGTCTCTCTGGCCTCCTCATTCACTCTGCAGGTCTCTCGACCAGCAAGGCACTTTCTACAGCTCCTGGGGCACATGGCTGCTTCTACAGCAGTAGTGCAGGGAGCAAGATTTCAGATGAGGGACATCCAGTTCCATTTGAGAGCCTTTTGGTCTCAAAGGAAAGACCTTCTAACCACATTGATCCCAGTAACTCAAACCCTGATCCAGGCCCTACAGTGGTGGCAGGATCAGAGCAATCTGAGACAAGGGGGTTCCTTTTGTCATTCAGTCTCACTCCTTAATCCTTACTACAGCTGCATCCCTCTTGGGGTGGGGAGCTCACATGGGCGACCTCACTACCCAGGGATTGTGGTCCCCTCAGGAATCTCTGCTCCACATCAATCTGTTGGAACTCAGAGCAGTTTTTCTAGCATTTCAAGTTTTTTCCAAATCTGTTCAGAATAAAGTGGTACAGGTCAGAACAGACAACACCACCACAATGTGGTACATCAACAAGCAAGAGGGCACTCGGTCTATGGCCTTGTGCACCAAAGCAATGAAGTTGTGGTCTCTGGCTTACTCCCTGAACACCTCCCTTATGGCAGTTCACCTCCCAGGCAAGGACAATGTCCTGGCAGATGCTGTCAGCAGGATTTCCCAGGGCCATCACGAATGGTCACTGGACCCCCTGGTCTTAGAGGTGATATTTGCCAGATGGGGCACCCCGCAGATAGATCTTTTTGCAGCCCCAGACAATTACCAACTTCCCCTTTTTTGCTTCAGGTCCCCAGTGTTGGGCTCAGTCCCTCTGGATGCCTTAGTTCTCAATTGGGAAGGGTAGTTTCTCTATGCTTTTCCCCCCCTTCCCTCTCCTTTTCAAAGTGCTAATCAAAATCAGATCTCAACCCTGCAAGATTATCCTGATTGCTCCAGATTGGGCCAGACGACCCTGGTATCCACTCCTACTGTCCTTAGCAGTCCATCTTCCCCTGTGTCTTCCCAGGAATCACAACCTGTTAACCTGTGGTCAAGGGGAGGGCTTGGTACCCGAACCTCAAATCTGTCAATCTCAAGGCCTGGCTCTTGAAGAGTTAGAGTTTGCTGATCTACACCTCTCCCAAGGTGTAATGGATATTCTGAAGGCTTCTAGGAAACCTTCCACCAGGGCTACCTATAATTCCAAATGGAAGAGGTTTTCCATGTGGTGCTCTGGGAAGCATATTTCCCCAGAATCTGCTGATTTATACACAGTCCTGGATTATATGGTCCACTTAAATACCTTGGGGCTGAGACCAGCTACCCTAAAAGTGCATTTGGCAGCTGTGTCTGCTTTTATTTCAGCAGGTAAACCCTCTTCTCTTTCAGCTCATCCTGTATTCTCCAAGTTTTTCAAGGGATTGCTTCACACCAACCCTCCATTCATGGACCCTGCTCCTGCCTGGGATCTTAATGTTTGCATTGTTCAGTTTATGCAACCCCCCTTTGAGCCTTTGTCTTCAGCAGAGCTTAAGTGCTTGACTTGGAAGACTGTGTTTCTGGTAGCCATCACTTCTGCCAGATGCATAAGTGAATTACAAGCTTTGTCAGTGGAGCCTGATTTTATCTCCTTTCATAGAGATAAGGTGGTCCTCAGGACTAACAGGAAGATCTTGCCTAAGGTGGTTTCAGATTTCCACCTTAATCAATCTATATCTCTTCCAGTGTACTTCACTGACCATTCCTCCTCTGGCGAGAGGAGGCTGCACAGCTTAGATGTGAAGAGAGCCCTTAGTTACTACATAGGCGTGCCAAGGGTCACAGGTTTGACTCCTCCAACTGTTCTCAATTATGGTGAGGTTGGTAAGGAAACCTGCCACTAAAGATCCATTGCCAGGTGGATTGTTTCTTGTATCCAATTCTGTTATGAAAAACTGGGTAAGGTTCCTCCTTCAGGCCTGAGGGCTTACTCTACCAGAGGTACAGCTGCTTCCCTGGCTGCTGCCAGGGACATCTCTATTCTAGAGATATGTCAAGCAGCTACCTGGAAAATAGTTCACACTTTTAGCAAGCATTATTCCCTGGACATCCAGGCTAGGAGTGATGCTCGGTTTGGCATAGTTGTGCTTCAGAGCCTATTTCCTAAGTAGGTTCTATCCCTCCTCCATGGAGGTACTGCTTTGTAGTCTGCATATGTCATAATATAGCAAGACTTCATGTTGTTTGAAGAAACAATTACTCACCTTAGTAATGTTTCTTCTAATGGAGTCTTGCTATATTATGACCTACCCCCCTGCCTGGCCCTCTCAGAACCTCTGTTTTTGGGATGTGGGTGGGCAGTGCAGTGTTGGCACTTAGTAGGTGCCCACCTTGTTGTTTTCACCCCTGCTTTATTGGGGTGACTTGGTGTTGTGTTTTTCATTTTTTGGGTCTCCTGACTTGAGTCTTTGTTTTGGAGCCAAAAAATGTGTTCTTATGTTTAATAGCCAGTTGGCTAGTGTAGGTTTACAGCTTCCACACAGTACCTCAGTGAGTTTAGCTCGTTAAAGATCTGACGGTTTGAGTTTGGAGAACAACAGACAGAGTTTCAACCGAGCTCGAGCTCAGCGTTCCATGCCTGGCATGGAAAGTTAACTCTTTCACCTCCGGAGCAGTTTGAAGGTTGGGACTCACTGCATATGTCATAATATAGCAAGACTCCATTAGAAGAAACAACATTACTAAGGTGAGTAATTTTTTCTTCTTCCTCCTCATCTTCCTCTTCTGAGGGAGAGGAACACTCTATCCACCTGTCCACTAGTGCTGATTTCACTGAATATCAGCGGTTCCTTTCGAGGCTGGTACAGAAGCTTTGCATTTCCCATGTTTTGAAGAGCAATACCGAGCTGGAGACACTCTCATTTCTCGGTGAGTTCGGCGCTCACCACCTGGTGGTGCCCTCCTGGCCCATTCCTTTCTAGGAAGTGCCTATCCGCACCTGGCAGTCTCCAGCTGCCCCTTTTCCAGCCCCGGCAGACTGCAGGAGATGGTATTGCACCCCCCGGGAATCACTAGGTTCCCTGCCTCACCTTTCTTTAGGCCTAACATCCCTGGACACTCCCTCCGGGCCTCAGCGCCTGGCGCACACAACTGACTCCCCAGGTCCAGATTCCATAGAATTTGACTGGTGGGGATGAATAATTTTCTCTTCAGTTCGTGCATTGATGTGTATAGCTCTCATCAGGCACACCACGCTGCCTATAACAGGCACCTGTGGTCAGTGTTAGCTCAGGTGCTAGAATGTTTGCCGGATTCAGAGCAATCTAGACAGGCCATTGCCCTCTCTACTCAAGGTCTGGAGCTTGCAAGGCACCAAGCAAGGGCATCCTACAATGCTAATGAGGTGGCATCCAGACTAGCAGGGACAGCAGTCTGCATTAGGCGGACGGCGTGGCTTTGTCTATCCAGATTGTCACCCGTTGCCCGGTGTAGGGTGATTTTCTTCACCTTCTGTGGGACCGGCCTTTTCTCCCGCAGGATGAGGAGAGTTCTTCAGGGGTCCCTTCTGTCCCCCCAGCCACGGGGGACACCTCCTCATCCTGAGCAGTTTTAGACCTTTCGGTCTAGTACAGCTAGGGTCTCCCCTTTCTGTGTCTCACCCACAGGAAGCTGAGGGATCTGTTCCCTTAGGGCTGTGCCAGGTCCTCTCCGAGGGGCTTGGTACTCACCCAACAGTAATGAATGGTGAAGAATGACACGGGAAAGATATGGAAATTACATACCTACCGTAATTCTTGATCTTCTCTTGTATCTTCACCATTCATTACTGGTTCCCACTCTCCATCCCTCATGGGCCTCAATTCTTGAGCATCACCTCCACCCTGCTCACCCTTCTCCGCTCAGGCCAGTTGGGGTCTGAGTTTCCCTTGTACCTCGGAGCGCTCGGTTCCTTCTCCAAAAGTCACTGAGTTTGCACTGGAGAAGGGTGAGTTGGGTTTTCACCCTAAAATCCCTGAGGGAACTCCGTCGGACTCTCTTCACAATTCTTAGTATTTCCTCCCCTCGTGGGACTGAAAAATCCTCTAGTGAGTCCATTGGCTGCTACTCTTTCAGTACAGCCCTAAGAGAGTCCGTGGGAAATACCTCTCCCTCGCTTCCATGACATGGATGAGCCGGGGTTCTTTTCCCCTAGAGCGAAAATTATGTCAGTCCTTCCATGCAAAAACTCTTTCAAGAAGCTTTTTCCCTGCACCTAAGTCAGCAGTCACTCCTCTTCTAGTTTAGACTGTTTCCCTTCAGGGACAGTTGGTGAGACCTAGGCTCTAGGTCCTTTAAATTACCAAATGGGGGGATCTGCCTACACTAAGCCTCTTATGACCTTGGTCCCTTGTCAAGCCAGTGGTCTTCCATTTGTGGTGGCAGTTAATTTTCTTCTTCCCTCACCCTTTACCCCCTCTGTCTCCTTCCTTCCTGTCTTTCCTTTCTATCCTTGTCTTCTCCTCTCCCTGAGACCACCCAAGGATTGGGGCCCTATGGCCACTTAGGGAAGGGTTCACTCCTCCTGTCCTGTATCCAGCTTATACCTTTTTCAGTTTATATCCTTTCCTTTGCCTATCCCTCGGCGCTCTCTTGCCTCACTCTGTTTCTCTGAAACCTGTTTTCTGCCTCTCCAGCTCTACAGAACTGAGATGGAGGAGGAGTCAGTGGCGCCTAATGGCCAACCGACATGCTCTGCTCTGGTGCACCAGCCACATGGGCGAAAAGCTCCCACGGTGGATGTACGCCTCTGGCTTACACCCAACAGTAATGAATGGTGAAGACACAAGAGAAGATCAAGAATTATGGTAGGTACGTAATTTCCATATACTGCACATAGAGGATAATGGATGGGCAACAGTGAACAACAAAAATGTTGTCCACTTCGAGAGGTTGTTATGATAAGCTTGGCAGAAGACACCAGGAGGAAGGAGTGCCGTGTGACTGGACTTCTCTACTGGGACTAAAGAAGTAGAACTCTTGTACTTGGACCTTTAATTTAGGGTAAAAAAACAAACTAACAAACAAAACAAACAAAATTAGTGTGTTTGAGTTAACTGAACTGCAGGGTTTTATTTAGCTCCAAAAATTGATTAGCGTTTTGCTCATAAAAGTGCTAAAACATTATGAAAATGCATCGCTCTTGCCTCATTGTGTTTAACAAATATAACACTTCTAGAAAACCTATATAAATACTTTCTGTACAGTTAGCATTGTCCCGAGAAAAAAACTGCTAATCAGTTATTTAAAACCCTGGAACTGTATGGTTATCTGAACAGTTATCTAGGTGTAAATCTCAGGTGACTGAAAGGGCTTGATAGCTGTGCAGTTTAAATTATTTGTAGAAAGATCTAGTAAGTAGGGGGCGTGGCTTAACTAGAAGGAAGCTAAATTTAAAGGCTGCCTTAGAAAGATTCTGCTAGAAGCTTGGCAGAAGACACCAGGAGGAAGGAGTGCTGTTGACTGGACTTCTCTACTGGGACTAAAGAAGTGGAACTCTTGTACTTGGACCTTTAATTTAGGGCAAAAAAACAAATTAACAAAACAAAAAAAATGAGTGTGTTTGTCTGAGTTAACTGAACTGTATGGTTATCTGAACAGTTATCTAGATGTAAATCTCAGGTGACTGAAAGGGCTTGATAGCTGTGCAGTTTAAATTACTTGTAGAAAGATCTAGTAAGTAGGGGGCGTGGCTTAGCTAGAAGGAAGCTAAATTTAAAGGCTGCCTTAGAAAGATTCTGATAGAAGCTTGGCAGAAGACACCAGGAGGAAGGAGTGCTGTTGACTGGACTTCTCTACTGGGACTAAAGAAGTTGAACTCTTGTACTTGGACCTTTAATTTAGGGCAAAAAAACAAACTAACAAAACAAAAAAAATGAGTGTGTTTGTCTGAGTTAACTGAACTGTATGGTTATCTGAACAGTTATCTAGGTGTAAATCTCAGGTGACTGAAAGGCCTTGATAGCTGTGCAGTTTAAATTACTTGTAGAAAGATCTAGTAAGTCAGGGGCGTGGCTTAGCTAGAAGGAAGCTAAATTTAAAGACTGCCTTAGAAAGATTCTGCTAGAAGTTTGGCAGAAGACACCAGGAGGAAATAGTGCTGTGCGACTGGACTTCTCTACTGGGACTAAAGAAGTAGAACTCTTGTACTTGGACCTTTAATTTAGGGTAAAAAAACAAACTAACAAAACAAAAAATAATAGTGTGTTTGTCTGAGTTAACTGAACTAAATGGTTATCTGAACAGTTATCTAGGTGTAAATCTCAGATGACCGAAAAGGCTTGATAGGCACTTGGCAAGGTTAGAGGAATGGTCAAATGTATGGCAGCTTAGATTCGATGCTAAGAAGTGCAAGGTAATGCACCTGGGAAACAAAAACCCAAGGGAAGAGTACACAATGGGGGGGGTGAGATACTAACAACAACAAAAATGGAAAGGGACCTGGGGGTAGTCATGTCAGATGACTTAAAGGTGGGCAAGCAATGTGAGAGGGCAGTAAGAAGGGCTGGGGGAATACTGGGATGCATAGGGAGAGGCATCCCCAGTAGAAAAGAGGAAGTTGTTATCCCTCTGTACAGACAGCTGGTGAGACCCCATCTGGAGTACTGCGTGAAGTTCTGGAGACCCAGTCTCCGCAAGGACATAGGATGGAAGCTGTCCAGAGGAGGGCAACTAAAATGGTGCAGGTCTGCACCAGAAGACATATGAAGAGAGACTAAAGGAGCTTAATATGTACAGCCTTGAGAAATGAGGAGAGGGGGACATGATAGAAACTTTCAAGTACCTCAAGGAATCAACAAAGTCCAAGAGGGTAGCATCTTTCAAAAAAAGAGGTGTGCAAGAACAAGGGGGCTCAATTTGAAGATGGGGGGCAGCTAAAAGGTAATGTAAGGAAGTATTTTTTTCACAGAGAGGGTTGTGGATGCATGGAACGGCCTTCCGGAGGAGGTTATGGAGTCAAAAACAGTGGTTGAATTCAAGCATGCATGGGACAGTCATAAGGCATAAGTCATAGGGGGTTGGGGTAGAAAGAAGTAGGCTCCTGGTTAACTAGGATCTGCAACATATCCATTAGGTAGGGGAAATGGGCAGACTGGGTGGGCAAAGCAGTCCTTATCTGATGTCAAATTCTATGTTTCTATGTGCCGTTTAAATTATTGTAGAAAGCTCTAGTAAGTATGGGGCGTGGCTTAGCTAGAAAGAAGCTAAATTTAAAGACTGCCTTAGAAAGATTCTGCTAGAAGCTTGGCAGAAGACACCAGGAGGAAGGAGTGCTGTGTGACTGGACTTCTCTACTGGGACTAAAGAAGTAGAATTCTTGTAATTGGACCTTTAATTTAGGGTAAAAAAACAAACTAACAAAAAAATGAGTGTGATTGTCTGAGTTAACTGAACTGAATGGTTATCTGAACAGTTATCTAGGTGTAAATCTCAGGTGACTGAAAGGGCTTGATAGCTGTGCAGTTTAAATTACTTGTAAAAAGATCTAGTAAGTAGGGGGTGTAGCTTAGCTAGAAGAAGGCTAAATTTAAAGACTTCCTTAGAAAGATTCTGCTAGAAGCTTGGCAGAAGACACCAGGAGGAAGGTGTGCTGTGTAACTGGACTTCTCTATTAGGACTTTGTTGCCCACCTAGGGACAAATGACCTGGCTAAGAAAGGGATTAGAGCAGTGCAGGAAAAGTTTGTGGAATTGGGGAGGGGCCTTAGACAAGTAGCACGCACGGTAGCCTTCTCGGAGGTGCTGCCCATCTATGGCGTGGGAAGGCTGGGGTGTTTCCGCACCTTGGGATTCAATCAGTGGTTGAAAAACTGGTGTGGAGCTCAGGGATTTGGCTTCATTGCGGACTGGGGGTCCACCTGGAGTGATGCAAGCCTATACTAGCATGATGGGCTGCATCTGTCCAGGAGGGGAACCAGGATCCTAGGTGATAGGTTTAAATGCTTCATTGGCAAGCATTTAAACTAGCCAAGGGGAGGCACTGGAAAGGAGCAGGGAACTCCTAGCCCCCCCCAAAAAAAATCACGGTAGTAAGTGCGGTAAACACCAACATAGAGGTGTCGATAGGGAGAAGGGCAGGGGTAAATGGGGAAAGTGACAAAGGCAAGCAGGACAGGGATGAGGCAAAAAGGAATAAGGCCATCAGGTAATGGAAGGTAATGAGTACCAATACCCATAGTCTGGGCAACAAGCGCCCTGAACTGGTGGCCTTGATGGAAGAGGGATGCCTGGATATCGTAGCAGTCACAGAAACATGGTACCCAGAGAACCATGACTGGGATGTTAACATACCAGGGTACATAACCTACAGGAGAGACAGGCAGGGGAGAAGAGGGGGGGGGAGGAGTAGCTCTCTATGTAAAGGAAGAGATAAAAGCAACTGAACAAAAGAGTAAACAGGGAGGAGAGGAGGCACTGTTGGTCACCTTGGAGACTAGAAAGGGCACCACAATCTGCACAGGGGTTGTGTACAGACCCCCATGTTGGGGGAAGGAATGGACAAGGATATGATAGAAGGCATTCTTAAGATGGCATAGAAAGGGGAGATTCTGTTGATGGGAGACCTGAATATGCCAGATGTTAACTGGAGCACATTTGCTGCAGCCACATTCAAGAGCAGGGCCATTCTTGATGCCCTACAGGTGGCAGACCCAAGACAGCTAGTTTCGGAACCCACTTGTGAGGGAGCAATCTTAGACCTCATACTCTCAAATGGGAGTAGTGAGAGGATCTCAGATCTAGAAGTGAGTTGCCATCTGGGAACAAGTGACCATCAAACAGTGTGGTTCACGTTAAACTCAGCTACAGAGTCAAGCCATACAAAAGTGAGGGTACTGGACTTCAGGAGGGCAGACTTTGGCAAGATGGGAGAGTGCCTCAGAAAAGCACTAGCAAACTAGAAGGAGGGGTGGAGCTACAATGGGGAATCATCAAAACTGACATCACAGAGGCAACAAGCCACTATGGTTCTCAAAAGAGGTGGCTGGGAAAGTCAGGGAGAAAAAGATAGCATTCAGGAAGTATAAGGAAACACAGAAGGAGCAGGACAGAGAGCTGTACCGGTTAAAGCAGAGGGAAGCAGGGAGGGAAGTCAGAATAACAAAGGCCCAAACTGAGGAAAAGATAGCCAACTCGGTTGAGAAGGGGAATAAAACCTTTTATAGGTACATCAGAGAGTGTAGAAAGACAAAGGGAGGGATAGTGAGACTGAATAGAATGAACGGTGGGTGGGCAGAGGGGGACAGTGAAAAAGCAGGGCTACAGAATGAATATTTCTGCTCAGCATTCACAAAAAAGGAGGGGGAAGTGCCTAAACAAATTAACAGAAGCACTCTTGATGGGGGGTGGATCCCAGTCCTTTCACAGAAGAAAGGGTTCTGCAAGAACTCCTAAAACTGAAGGTGGACAAAGCGATGGGGCCTGATGGAATTCACCCCAGAATTCTATAAGAATTAAGGGAGGAACTAGTGAAACCACTGACTAGTCTTTTTAACAAATCATGGGAGGAGGGTGTGGTACCCAAGGACTGGAGGAAGGCGGATGTGATTCACCCCTCACAAAAGTGGGACCAAGACAGAAGCAGGAAACTACAGATCTGTCAGTTTGACCTCTGTGGTAGGGAAAGTGATGGAGTCACTTCTGAAAAAAAGAATTGTTGAGTACCTAGAAGCCAGTGGGGTACAGGACCCAAGGCAGCATGGGTTCACAGCAGGAAGGTCATGTCAGATGAATCTAATAGATTTATTTGACTGGATGACCAAAGTAGTAGACCAGGAGGGGCTGTGGACATGGTCTACCTAGACTTTAGCAAGGCATTTAACACAGTCCCACACAAAAGATTAGTAGTCAAAATAACCAGCCTGGGAGTGGGTCCCATGGTGGTAGCCTGTGTAAAACATTGGCTGGACAACAGGACACAGAAGGTAATTGTAAATGGAGTCCACTCTGAAGAGAGAGGGGGTACTAGTGGGGTACCGAAGAGTTCCGTACTGGGTCCAGTCCTTTTTAATGTCTTTATAAGTGACATTGCAGAGGGACTGGAAGGAAAAGTATGCCTCTTTGCAGATGACACAAAGATCTGCAACAGAATTGATACACAAGAAGGCATGGAAAGGATGAGAAGGGACTTAGCAAGGTTGGAGGAATGGTCAGAAGTATGGCTGCTAGGATTCAATGCAAAGAAGTGCAAAATAATGCACATGGGAAACAAGAACCCAGGGAAAGATTACACAGTGTTTGGGGGGGGGTAGTAACAACAACAAAAAAGGAAAGGGACCTGGGGGTAATCATATCAGATGACATTAAGGTTAGCAAGCAATGTGAGAAGGCAGTAGGGAGGGCTGGGAGAATACTGGGATGCATAGTGAGAGGCATCACCAGCAGAAAACAGGAAGTTGTTATCCCTATGTACAGACAGTGAGACCCCATCTGGAATACTGCATCAAGTTCTGGAGACCCCATCTCTGCAAGGACATAGACAGGATAGAGGCAGTCCAGAGGAGGGCAACTAAAATGGTGCAGGGTCTGCAAGAGAAGCCATACGAGGAGAGACTAAAGGAGCTTAATATGTATACGCTTGAGGAAAGAAGGCGGGGGGCGTGATAGAAACTTTTAAGTACCTCAGTGGAGTCAACAAAGTCCAAGAGGGTAGCATCTTTCAGAAAAAGAGACGTGCAAGAACAAGGGGACACAATTTAAAGATGGGGGGGCGGTTCAAGGGCAATGTGAGGAAGTATTTTTTCACCGAGAGGGTAGTGGATTCATGGAACAGCTTTCCTGAGGAGGTTGTGGGGTCTAAAACTGTGGAAGAATTCAAGAATGCATGGGACAGACATAAGGCAATTCTTGTGGGGGGTAGGAAGAAATAGGCTGTTGGTTAACTAGGATCTGCGGCATATCCTGTAGGTAGGAAAATGGACAGACTAGGTGGGACAAGCGTTCCTTATCTGCCGTCAAAGTCTATGTTTCATGTAAACCTCGAGAGCGAAGCTCGAGAGGTTTTTCATTGTCATAACAACCTCAAGAAGTGAACAAAGTTGTTATCTACTGTTGCCCATCCACTATCTTGTATAGTGTATGGGGCAACAGTAAAATCAACAGCTGCTCTTTTCACAATTTCTGACTGTCCCCCCAACGCAAGAACAAATCCCACCCTATCACTCTCTTCCCCCCTCTTGTTTTCACATAAACATTTTTTTATGAAATGTTACCCCTTACTCTCACATAAACATTTTTTTAAATAAAAAGCGGCTGCAGCCCTTACTCTGATGGATTTACTCCATGCAGTTCTTCTTTGGTGCCAGCACTCTCGGCAACAGCCGTTTCCCTGAGTCCAGCACAATCGAGATCTGCACACACGTAATTATGATTGACGCTGTTGTACCATCGATGTGACGTACTCAAGATGGTACAACATGTTCACGTCACATCGATGGTACAACAGCTTTGTGTTTTCATCGATTTTTATACACAACAGCTCTCTCTCATACACTATATGTGGTTAATTTCTCAAGGTTAGAAGCTAATATCAGTAGAGAATTAACAGAAAGTTTTGGAAACCTGTTTAATAAAACAGGTTCCCTCTTAAGTAGGGGGGTGTATGTGACAGGGTTAAATAGTACCGTGTCCCAGTTGTTATGGAAAGTGTTTAAATGTAAGAATCTGTTCTGTTCTTTCCTTTCCTGTCCCTTGTTTATCTGGTTGCGCAACTAAATTTTCCTGCAAGACCTAGGATTTGATAATCCCAGCAGTCTCACAGTTCTCTGCCTCTCAGTCTTCCCTTGCTGTTTGTCTTTTCCTCCCTTGCATATCTGCTGGTATAAAAATATATGCAAATCATTATGTGGAACTGTAACTGATATCGGGATCCTTTTGTTTAGAAAATGTATTGTCTTACTGTTGAAATGTATATCATTATAGTTTGAGATGATTGCAAAAAGCTATTGGAAACTCAAGAGGTTACCTTAGTGCAATTTTTAAACCTTCTACAAAAAAGCTTTTGGAAAAGGGGCCTTTTCTGTGGGACACTGTGTTCCTGCAAGCACCTGCCTGAAATATACTAGAACACTAGAAAAAACAGGATGCTTGTTAAGAAGGGGGGTTGTTGCAAGGACGTATAAGACAGAGCTGCAATTGCTTGCAAAAAGGACACAGAGATTGAAGGAAAACTCATGGACTTTCTCTGTTTATTTGGCCTTTGTAAATAGTTATACTGAACAATTTTATTTGTTTCTGTTATTGCTAGTAGAAATAAAACTCTTGTTGCGAATTTTACAACTGCCCTGTTTTTTTCCTGTGCTTCCTGATCTGTGACTCGACAACAGTACCCCACCTCATAGGTCTCCATCCGCCTCGGTGGACCGGATGCCTTCTTCCCCTCCTGCCTTGGTCAGTGGGCAATCAGGGGTCTCCTCTTTGGAGAACATTCCTTTAGGGCCTGTTGCAAGCTTGGCTGATAAGTCTCCCTTCGGTCCTGCCGCCGAGAGCCCGGTCTTGGTCGTCTAGCCTCCCAGCTGCTGTCTGCCCGACCTCTTTCTGTAAGTCTGATGTTGGCTCCTCCGGCAGCCCCAAGGTTGTCGACAATAAGTCAGTCACTGGTTCGCCCAACACCCTCCTGGCAGTGGCTCTCCCGTTGGATTCCCATGTGGTCTCAGACGTCACGCAGAGCACGCTTCCAGGCTTCCCTAGGTCCCGTGAGGGTTCTCCCTTCCGGGCCTCACTGACCCAGCCCAATGTCTCATTTTCTCCGGTTCCCCAGGAAGTGAGCACTGCTGTCCATGAGTCCTCTCCAGCATTGGGCCTGCTTATTGAGATTCCTGCCTCCCCAGCAGACGTGTCAACAGGGGTCTCTATTCCCTTACCCCCCTTGCCAGTCTCTGTTCTGACATCAGGTGCCTTTAGACTGCTGATGCCGGGCCACTTCCCGGTTCACACTCCCTCAGATCTGGACATGGACCAGAGACTTTTCACTCTGACACTGGAGCACCCTGCTGGCCCTTCAGGGGTCCCCACCCCAACGCCAGGCCTGTTGACAGACCACACTACCCCCAGCGGTCCATTGGCACCACCTATACCTGGGCCTTCTGTCCCTCCTCTGTTGGGCCCCAGAGACAACTATCCAGGCTGCCTGCTGCCTCAGTTCCCCTACTACCCGACACCAGGAGGGCTGTTGTCGGGTTACCTGCTGCAAGCTCAAACGCCATGGTACCCCACACCGGGCCAAGGTCCTTTGTATCAGGGGTATAACCCTTACCACTACTGGTACCAGACACGCACCTACCCCCTACACCACAGAGTACCCGGGCTACCAACCTCCTCCACTGGAACCGCAAGAGACCATCCCCCCTTGATGGAAGAATGCCAAGTCTCAGCCGGTAGTGGTGGCCACCCCGACCCACATGACAAGGAATCCGTCCCCTATAGACCGGACATCAGACAGAGATTTGGACCGGCATCCGACGGGGGTCTCCTTAGCTACCAGGGTCACAAAGGAGGTACCAGATATTACTCCACTGCCCAGCAGATCAGAGTCCTCTAGTTCGGACTTCGACTCAGTGGGCCAGTCAGAGCCTCATTCCCCTATAGAGCCTCAGCCCAAGGAGTCTCCAGAGTCTCCACTGTAGGATTCGTCTTTTGCGGAACTCTTCCAGTCCATTCAACAGGCCTGTGGGTGGGTGTCCCGAGAGATGGACCCCAAGAGAAAAAGGCTGGCAGAACATCTGGACCTCACCAATACGGATCCCCTCCCAAATCCCTCATGGATGGGACCACATGAAGACTTAGACTCTACCATATGGCAACAGCCATCATCTATCCCTGCAGTTTCTAAAAAAGCTGACAGGACCCACTATCCCTCAGAAGGGGCTTGCCATTTGATGACAACCGAAAGCTGACTATTGTTATCACAGAAGCCCACGATAGATCATCCCAGCCTAAACACCTGAGTGCCTCCCCACCAGACAAGGAGTCCAAACAAATGAACCAGCATGGCCGCAAGGTCTACGCCTCTTCGACCTGCACCAACCGTTCTTTGAATTATGTGGCCCATGCCGACCCGGTGGTGCTGAGGGTTGAGGCACTGGACACCACACCTCGCTGCACGCTGGTGACCCGGGTTCAGGAATGGACTTGGGTCGGCATGGAAGGAGAGGGATTGAGCGTCAGTAGACTGCTCTCCCTCTCCGGGGGAGGGAGGGTTCCCAGTCGTCGGTGCTCCAGTGACCTCTGGTGGAGACCGGAGGGCGGTGCACTGGCACAGCAAGACAGGGGTGAATTTGGGGCATGACGCCGGGAAGGAGCGCATGTGGACGCGTGCGTGCCCCCTTCCATTGGCATCATTGCACGCCCCAGCCCACGGCGAGAAAAGGGAAAAGTGTGGCACTCGGTTGCGGTGGCTTGATGGTCGTCTGAGGAGCTGGCTGGCCTTGGAAGCACCACCACCCAGATACTGGATCCTGTGTCGGTGGGGAGTAAGGAGCGTCTCTCTGCCGCCTCGCCGCGGGGGTAGATGGTGGTGGGGGCTTCAGTGGGGCTGGGACAGAGCCAGACGGCGGCCGGAGATGGGCGGATACCGGGACGTGAAGAGGCAGACTGAGAGCCACAAGGTAAAAAAGTACTAACTAAAAAAAAAAAGATGATGTTGCCCACATGGTGTCCTTTCAGAAGTCGTCTCTTTCCAACTTAGAAAAATAACTCCAGGCCATTCTGGACAAGGACCTCAGGAATTGGTTGCTAGACAAAGTAAGACTCAACAGCTCTTCCTGCCACCATGCCTTATGGGCCACTTACGACTCTGTTGATTCTGTGGCTCATTGCACTGCTACTGGAGTTTGCCTGAGGCATCTGGCCTGGCTTCGTCTTGCGGGACTGGCGGAAGACGTCCAGAGCACCCTGCTGGATGCCGCCTTCAGGGGTTCCGTCCTTTTTGGGGGCGATGCTAAAGACATAATAACAGCTTTAAGAGAGCGGAAGGTCGCTTAAAGACGTCTACTCCATGTATTGCTCGGGCCAGAAACCCAAGCAGAATTTTTGTCACCCCCAGAAGAGGTGGAATAGGCAGAACCAGGTCAGACGGCAGGACAAGTGTCATGCCACTGGTTCTGGTACCCAGACTCCTCAAGTGAAGTCCCAAAAGGCTGCTGGCAGCAGTAAAGCAGCTCTCCCCACCGCATCCTGACTCGAGGGGGTTCCCTCCACTTCCTCATGCATCTTTGGTGGAACCAGTAGGGGAAAGGTTCGCCCTCCACCTGGAAGGATAGTAGGTGATAACCACAGATGCTTGTGTACTCCAGCTTGTCACAAGAGGACACTCCATCGAGTTCCTGAAGAAGCCCCTGGGAAGGTCCCATTTACCCATCAGACCATCTAAATCTGGTCCATCAAGAAATCCAAGCTTTATTGCTGAAGTCCTTCACAGAGCCAGTTCCGCCAGGACAGATATTAAGGGGATGTTACTCCCACTTCTTCCTGGTGCCCAAAAAGACAGGAGATCTCAGACCTATTCTACATCTCAGCCTGCTCAACCTCTTTGTAGAATACAAGAGGTTTTGCATGCTGACCCTCCAGGGACTCCTTCTCCTGCTCCAACAAAACCATTGGCTGTGCTCACTTGACATGCAGGATGCTTAACTGCACATCCCCATCCTCCCGGCCCCCCGCCGTTTCCTGAGATTCTCCTTTCTGGAGAACAACTATCAGTTCAAGGCCCTTTCTTTTGGCCTCTCCTCACCACCTCGGGTTTTTACCAAGTGCCTGGCAGTGGTGGCTGTGGCCCTGCGCCGCAAGGGGAGTTATGTGCTCTTACTTCAAGGGGTTCCTGCAGTAGGTCATTTCTTATAGGACTGTGCTCTCTGGCGTCAGGACCACACGGCAAGCTTTTCCAGCAGTGTCAGGTGGGGGACCACCCACCAGACGTCATGTGACAAGACGTCAGCATGACCCTATGTAGTGGGCGGTTCCCACACCCACCTTCCAGTTCTTTCCCGCCATCGACCAGTGCTAATACCTCATGGTAGCTTCAGCATCTTGTCGATCACCATTTTTCTTATTTTCTAGCAATTTCAGTCCAAAATTCATGGTATATGTCTTCTCTGTCACTGCCTCTCAAGGCTAAGAAGAAGTGCACCAAGTGTGGGGCACAAATGCCACACAAAGGCGGCCACCATCTCTGCCTCTTTTGTCTAGGACCAGACCACAACATCGCTGCTACCCTGACTGCCCTTCTTGACCAGGGCTGCATAGTATTCACCCAGGCTTTAGAGGCCTATCTCCTTAAATCTAGGATGGCTTCCCTGGAGAAGGAGATGCAAAAGATCCGGGACTCAGCTTCTTCCCCTTCGGATGAGCACAAGAAGAAAAAAGATGAAGAGGAGCATCATGAGGACCAGGGCTGATCCTCATCCAGCAAGCCTTCGACCAGCAGGGCCCTTTCCCCACCACCAACCCTCGTGGTGACTCAGGCAGCTTATGGGATGACCTCCAGTGCCGCTGTCTTCCAACTGATCATCACCTGTAAGTTGCCCTCCGGCTCCTCCAGGGAATGCCCAGTACTTGCCAGTAAGTCGGATCCCAGCTCCTCCAGGACCCGACCAGCTGCTGATAAGTCGGACCCTGCCCAGAAGCAGCCTACAGTCCTCCCGGCTACGACCAATAAACTGGTCGAGGGTTCTACCCTCCACCACCCAGTCAATCTTTCATGTGGTAAGTCTGCCACCTCCGGCGACCACCCAGGCATTGGTTTCCCATCAAGGGCTAGCGCCGCACCACCTAACGTCCAGCAGAGCGGTCTGACGTCTTTTCTAGTCAGCCCGGGCCCTCCCTGGCCAGGAGACTTCCTCTCCACCTCCCTTGGTGGTTTCCCCTGACCAGCAGCCTACGCCTGGGACAGAGGAGGAAGGGTGCCTAGAAGTGTTTCTTACCTCACCAGTTCCTAGGGTGGTCTCTCGGTCCCCCAGGATCACCACCCTTCGCCAGTTACTCTGACGTAGGGTCTCCTTACGTCTGCTGCCCCTCTCTTCACAATGGCAGCATCAGGTACCTTATGCCAGCCCCCTCCGTCAGGGCCTATCGAAAGATTTCTCATGCAGGATCTGACTTCATTGGGACTCATATCAGACACTCTTACATCAGATACACCAACATTTATGCCCTTTTCGTCAGCTCCCCCGACGACGGCTACCCCAACGTCTACTGTTATGACGTCAGGTATTTATCCTGGTCCTTCCAGGTATACAGGTCAAGACTTAGTGTTCGATCACTTTACTGGGCAACAGGCCTTCCTACCTCTGCCGTCAGGTCAGTCGAGGCCTATTTATTCCCAGGGTCATTTCCTGGGATACTAGCAGGGATACCCATATTATCAAGGGTACCCCCTACTCATTTTGCGGATGCAGGGGCTTCCTTTTATTCACCACCTGCTAACCCACCTCCTCTTCCTCCTCCTCAGCCAGACTTCCAAGCTATCATTCAGTCTTGGTGGAAGAATGCGAGAGCCCAGGTCTTTCCAGATCTGGAAAGTAGGCTCCTGCATCTCAGTACATGATGCACGATCTTATCTGTGTTAGTCTTCACCATTCATCACTATTGGGTACTGCGCAGGAGACTTTTTTTTTTTTTCCATCATGGGCGAAGTCAACATAGGGCCAACGCCGCCCTTGAGGCCAATGTTCCACGTGGCGCTCGAGGGTTGGCAGTTAGCCGATATCGACACCACCCCAGCCCCAATTCTTTCTCTCCCACCATTGAGTGTGGATCCTGCATGTGAGACTGCAACTTTGCGGCCTAGTCCGTCGTGCTTGACCATATTTTTATTGCCCCTCGGTTCTGCTACCGCCTACTTGGCGTGTTAAAAATACTGATTTTATTATTAATTGAGTGCTGTGTTTTTTACTTTTCTGTTCAGTCATGTCTCATCCAGGTGGGGCAAGAAGACGTCGAAGACAGGGTGGCCCCCTATGCGTTGGTGCCCCCCTGTGGCCGCCTTTATTCTGTAATGGACCAGCATGACCGCTGCCTTTCCTGCCTCGGCCCTGAACATGATATGGATAACTGCAACATTTGTTTCTTCGTGGATCGCCGTGTAATTGAGAACCGCACGTTGAGGGTCTGACGGGCACCGCTGACTTTCGGAGGTCAAATTCACAGTCGCTGGGCCAAGGCCAGGATTCTTGGCCCTTCCTCCAGGTCCCCTCCCAGTCCTATGCAGCCCGAGGTGGAGGAGGGAACCCCCACCTCTTCTATCCTTGCCATGGCGGGGGTTTCTTCCGTGGTGCAGGAGGCCCAGGCTGGCCCCCTTAGGAGTCAGTCGGGAGGCACCGCATCAGCAGTTGTTACTTCGGTGGCGAAGGCTCCCTCGGTGTTGTGTTCCGGGTCCTTTGGGATCATCCTTTGCGCTGTTTGTGGCGCTGCTCTTGGTCCCAGCACCATGGACTTTGAGTGCAGTGCCACGGTCAGCATCAGGCCTGCTCTCGGCGCCACCTTTGTCTCTGATGTTGTTCGCGATGTAGGGGTTCTCACCAGCATCGGGTCAGGTAGTCTTGATGTTTCTTGGCCTGGTTCTGGTCCTGGCGCCGTGCCCAGTGCCAGTGCAGGAGCAAGCACCATCCCTGTTCTCAGTGCCACGAGTGGTGCGGGGGTGGGGTTGGTGACGTGGTCGGGGTCGATCCTGTCTTCAGTGCCGCCTGCGGCACCAGAGTGTTGTGCGGCACCACATTCGGGGACGCACCTGTTCTCAGTGCCGCTCATGGCTCTGGGGTGGGTGTTAGAGTCGACACGGTGCCACATTGGGTTTAGGCGCTTCATGGCCTTGAGGGGAGTGGGAACCGCTCAGGGTCACACACCAACTCCCAGGAGCCGACTACTGGCCACCAGTTTGGGTGTCAGCATCAGGCGTGGGACTGTGCTTCCTTCAGGTGGTGTTGGAGGCTTCGAATCCCAGGGTGCCCAGCCTCGGGGTCCAGGAAATGGAGGGGTCCATGGGGTTTTCTGGCATCAGAGCTCAGAGCCTGCCTTTTCGGAGGCAGATTCTGGGTCTGATTCAGAATGGCTCCTGGGTTCTTCAGAGTCTTCGAACCCCTCTGTTTCCAGCACCTCGCCCCCCCCAGCCTCCCACTGGGACTCAGCTCTCATCGGTGGACCTCAGCGTCAGGGTGTCTGACTAGTCAGCGGTGGTCCCTGCGACTACTGCTATGCAAACTGGGGTCACTAGTGTGACTGTTTCCCCAGTTGGGGTACCCCCCTCCTTGGTGTGTTTGGACAACCCAGGTTTGGGGTAGCCTGGGGTGCATCAGGAGGGGGAAGGTACAGTTTCCTGGGTGGACTCCTCAGAGACTGCTTGGAGGTGCCAGCTACCTAGGTTGGTGACTAAGAGGATGAGGTCCCTTTCTGACTCCAAAGGGTTGAGAGGTGGACGTGTGGCACAACAAGCCCTTCCTAGAGCCCAGCTGGGTTCTGGTAGGAGCCGAAGCGCAGGCCCTCATCTTTCTCTAGTGGAGTCCCCAAGGGGGACTCTTATTTCTGAGGTCAGGGGCCGTACTTCTGGACTCACACGGTCCCGGTTACCTCATGGGGGATTTCTTCCTTTGGGCATAGCTCTGACCATTCTGACCCGGTTGAATGGCTGTTAGCTGCAGCGGCCTTTGGGTCCCCCTCCTTGCGAAGGGTTTCCTGTTGGCTCCTTGCCCTGACAGAGACTGTTCTTCTGTTGCCAGAAGTCTGTCTCCCGAGCCTCTGTCTCCTTCCCCAGTGGTCCCAGGTATTCCTGGTCCTCGCAGACCTCTTACCTGGGAACACTTCAGAGGTTCGGCTGCACATTTTCCCACCTACCTCCATGTCCTGGACCAGCAGGTGTTTCACCATGCTCCCGCGCAGCCGGACCCTGAAGCTGGGAGCTCGTCTTCCTCTTCTTTTCTCTCTACTGAGGGAGAGGAACCTGCATTCCACATCTCCCCAGCGTCTGATCTGTCCTCCTATCAGCGCTTCCTTGTGAGGATGCTGGATGAGCTTCACCTGACCCCGGTCTCATTCAGTATTCCCGAGCATGTGATACACGCCTTTTTAAGTGAATACAATGTGGCCCACCTGGTGGCTCCCGCCTGGCGTATTCCTTTTCAGGAAGCATCACATTGACTCTGGCTACGTCCCTTTTCCATAGTACCAGCCCCAAGGGACCCACGCCAGCAGTATTTCACTTCCCTGGTTCTCCAGGTTCTCTTCCTCATCCACCTTTGGGATTGACCTCCCTGGACAGCCCCTGGGGGCCTTGCGCCCCTTACCGTGACCGCCCTCCAGATTCGGACTCTGTGTATTTTGACTTCTGGGGGAGACGAGTGTTCTACTCGGCATGGATCTCTGTCAATTGCAGCACATCAGACCCACTATGCAGCCTATGACAGGTTCTTGTGGTCCAGGCTAGGACAACTCCTAGCCTCGATGCCTGATTCAGAGGAAACCAAGCAAGCCATTGCCCTCTCTGCGCAAGCCCTGGAGCTAGCAAGGCACCAAGCATGGGCATCTTATGATGCCAACGAGGTAGCTTCCAGAGCGGTAGGGACAGCGATCTGCCTTCAGCAGACTGCATGGCTTCACCTATTCTGGTTGTCACCCCTGGCTGGACGTAGGGTGATTTACTCTGCCTACCGGAGAAGCTGTCTCTTCTCCCAACGGGTGAGATGGAGGCTCTCTGGGTGCCTTCCTTCCCCCACTGAGGGATCCCCGTCTCACGCAGACCAGTCTCAGACCTCTTCAGGTCTGTAAGGGTTCTCTTCTGCAGTGTCTCACCAACTGTGGGCTAAGGGGCTTAGTCTCTTAGGGTGCTTCAGGGACCCCCTCTCGGAGGGAGCTCGGTACTCACCAGTAATGATGAATGGTGAAGATTGACACAGATAAGATATGAAAATTACGTATCTACCGTAATTGTTGATCTTTCTGTGTATCTTCACCATTCATCACTAAATCCCACCCTCCTTCCCCCGGGGCCTCAGTCTCCGGACTCCTCCCCTCCCCTGTGTGTCTTCCCTTTCTTCTCTCTCCTCCACTTTGAGTGTAGGCGGGAGAGGACTGTGGAGACACACAGGGGTGAATTCTTTATAGCTTATAGAGGTTGGATGGGACCTCCCCTTTTCTTCTCCCTTCTTAGGGAGTCTCAGAATGAGGGGGCATCCTCTTTTCTCTCCCCCTCTTCACAATTTTATTAATTGTGGGCTCGAAATTTGACCCCAAATATTTTTTTCCCCATCCTTTGGCTGTTAAAAATGTTTACGCTCCCCCCCCTTTTTTTAGGCGGGGGGGAGTTGAAACACATCCTCAACCTGCACTTCCTAGTGGTTGGTCATCAGACTTAGGCTGCTTCAAATTCTGTCCTGCAGCTGAACTCTCAGTCCAGATCTGGACTTATCCTTAAAAAGACTTATGTGTGACTCCGCTTCTGAGGGTGTGCTACTTGTTCCCCACCTCCCCTTCTCCTCCTTCCAGAGATTGGGGCCCCCTCTCCCCAATTTCCCTTTTAAGTCTCCTCTCTGTTGCCTTAGTCACTTATATCTCCTTTTGGTTTATTCTTCTTTTCCTTATATCTATCCCTTAGGCTGTCTTGCCTCAACCCACCCTCCCTTCTGTACACTCTCCGATGTGTCAGAACTGGGGCTGGAGCGGAGTCGACAACAGCTAACTGCCAACCCTCAAGCGTCACGTGGAACATTGGCCTCGGTGGCAGTGCCAGCCTTACATCGGCTCCACCCATGATGAAAAAAAAAGTCTCCCAAGGGGTCCTGGCTCCTGCGCAGTACCCAATAGTGATGAATGGTGAAGATACACAGAAAGATCAACAATTACGATAGGTACGTAATTTTCATTTTTGGGTACTTCCCCCAAGGACATTCCTCTCCCAGACTTCGAATGTCCAGAGGGTGAGGAGCCCCCTGATTTGGATGTCTATACATCAGAATCTTCATCTGATGAGCTATCCTTACCCCCCAGGGGCAAGGAATCTCCTAAGTCTCTCCGGAGGACCCTTCCTTTACAGAACTCCTCCATATTATCCAGCAGGTGAGTGGCTGGAATGCAGAGGATCTGGATCCCATGCGAATGCGTCTTGCAGAGCATCTCGATTTAGAGGTTGCCACCCCTATTCCAGTTCCTCCCTGGATAGCCCTTCATGAGGACCACTATTTGGAAACTGCCACACTCGATTCCTGCTGTTCCCAAAAAGGCAGGCAGGATTTATGGCTCTCCTGAAGGAGTTCCCTTTCTGGAATCACACCCAAAGGCAGATTCAGTGGTCATCAGTGTCATTCATGATCGCTCGGCTAACCCCAGGCACATGAGCACATCCTCCCTGGACAAAGAGTCGAGACAGATGGAACAATTTGGCAAGAAGGTCTACTCCTTGGCCACTTGTGCCCTATGTTCCCTTAATTATGTGGCACATTTGGTGTCTTATCAAAAAGCCACTCTGGCCAGGTTGGAGGACAGAATCTCCTCCCTGGAGGACTTAGACATGAAGATGGAGATCACGAAAGACCTCCGTCTTAACAAAATCTCTTGTAGGCACGCCCTCAGGGCAACATACAACTCTGTAGATGCTGTGGCCCACTCTTCAGCTACGGCCATCAACCTCAGGAGGCATGCCTGGCTGCAGATTTCAGGCCTTTCAAATGATGTCCAGGCATCCATCCAGGATGCCCCTTTTAGGGGTTTGATCCTTTTTTGAGGGAATACAAAGGATGTGAACACAGGCCTCCAAGATAGTGGTCAGGCCCTTAGATCGGTCTGCTCTATGTACAGAGCTGGTACCCCCAAGAAGCAGCCCTTTTGGCGCAATCCCAAGCACCAAGGGAAGCAAGTCGCCCCAGGAAACAAAACAAAAGGAGAGCAGCTCTTTCCTTTCCTCTCCACTGGCTGCCAAAACCTAGAAACAGACAGGAGGGCCTTTGCCCCTTGCCCCTCTGCCTCCTGACTTGCCCCATCTTCCCTCCCCTCCACTGCAAAGTGTGGAGCCAGTGGGAGGAAGATTCACCCATCATGTCCATGCATGGGAGGACGTCGCCTCGGACACATGGGTAATTCAGCTCGTCTTGCAAGGAAACATGCTCGAGTTCCTGGAGCTCCCTCCAGACTCCCCTCCTGGTCGCTCGCACTACTCCCCGAACCAAGCACCGTTGGTTGAGGAGGAGATGAGGTCTCTGATGCAAAAGGCCACAATTGAACCTGTGCCTGTTGCCCAGAGGGGAAAGGGGTACTACTCCCACTTCTTCCTAGTCCCAAAGAAGACAGGCAACCTCAGAACAATCCTGGACTTCAGCAGTCTGAACCTTTTTATCGAGTACAAGAGGTTCCAGATGTTGATTGTTCAGAGCGTTCTGCCCTGCTACAGCAGAATCACTGGCTCTGTGCCCTGGATATGCAGGATGCCTACCTTACATATCAAAGTCTTCCCGGGAAACTGCTGTTTCCTGAGATTTCATTTCAAGGGGGAGCACTTTCAGTTCAAAGTCTTCTCCTTTAGCCTGTCCTCGGCACCCAGGGTTTTTACCAAGTGCCTAGCAGTGGTGACAGCAGCTTTATGCTGACAGGGTATAAAGGTGTTCCCATACCTGAATGATTGGCTAATTTCAGCTCCATCCAGGGACAGCCTTCTGGACTCTATCTCTGTTACCCTGGACCTTTTTTCCTGACTGGGGATCACAGTCATCTTTAACCCCCTCTCAGAACCTACAGTTCATAGGGGTGGTTTTGGATACGGTGCAGGGCAGAGCATTTCTTCCCTCAGACAGAGCAGAGACTCGCTGGGAGCAGGTCACTCTGGTGATCTTGTCCAGATCACTTCCAGCCAGAGTGTTGCTATGCTAGCTGGGCCTGATGGCAGCCTCTTATCTCTAAAGTTCCTTTAGCCAGGTTGCATATGCAGATATCCCAGTAAACTCTTCAGCTCCAGTGGGATCAGCGTTTGGACGATCTGGACCACCCTATCCTGGTCTCCGGAGCAGATCAGAGGGATCTACAATGGTGGCTAGACCCCCTCAATTTGTCCAAGGGACTTCCATTCCAAAGTTTCCCCCCCCATGGACCCTCACCATGGATGCTTCATGCCTGGGTTGGGAGCGCACCTGGGGGACCATCAGACCCAGGGTTCACGGTCCCAAACAGAGATGTAATTTTACATCAACATTATGGAGATGAGGGTGGTACTGTACACCCTACAGGTCTTTCAGACCATCCTTCCAAAGGGAGCACTGCTAATCCAGACAGACAATATGTCAGCTGTCTGGTACATCAACAAACAGGGAGGCACCCGATCGTACCCCCTATGCAGGGAGGCGAAGTGGGTGTGGAATTGGGCAGTCCAGCATGACCTGTTTCTCACAGCCATGCTTGCTCCAGGTGTTCACAATGTTCTGGCGGACAGCCTTAGTCGGACGTCGTCCCTCGCTCATGAATAGGAATTAAATCAGGAGGTAGCAGACACTCTATTCCAGAGATGGGGTCACCCAGTAATTAATCTGTTCGCCTCCCCATCCAACGCAAAACTTCACAGCTTTTGCTTGCTCACTCCAGAGCCTGGAGCTTTCTGGCATGACGCGTTGTCTGTATGTTGGACAAGGAAGTTCTTGTACGCCTTCCCCTCCCTTTCCCATTCTTCAGAGGGTACTTCTTAAACTTCAGGCAGAGTGCGCTCAGATTATCCTAGTGGCTCCTCTCTGGCCAAGGCAAATTTGGTTTCCTGTACTGCAGCAGCTTCCAGTGGAACCCCCGATTCCTTTACCTCTCAAACACGACCTATTGACTCAGGATCAAGACAGGTTGGTACATCCAGGACTCAGGACACTGCATCTTCATGCGTGGCTCCTTCACTCCATAATCAGATCTCGCTTTGGGGTCTCATAAGGTCGCTCAGGTACTGGTGGAAGCCAGAAAACCATCTACCAGATCCACCTACACCATGAAATGGAAACATTTTTCCATTTGGGCAACCGCTAAAGAGTTAGATCCCTTCACATACTCTGCTCCTCAGATCATGGAGTACCTCCTTCATCTGTCTGATTCGGGTCTGTTTGTACTATTCCCTTAAAGTCCACCTGTTGGCCATTTCGGTCTACCACGTGCTGGTGGAGGAGAAAACCGTAGCTCAGCTGGAGGTCTCTAAGACCTTCTTGAAGGGGATCCTCCACCTCAAACCTCCCATTCGTACCCCTACCCTACCTTGGGATTTGAATTTTGTTTTGGAGAAGCTCACATTTCCTCCTTTTGAACCAGCGATGAGCTGTGACATGCGCTACCTTTCTTGGAAGACGCTATTTTTAGTTACTATTACTTCTGATCATAGTATTTGCAAGCTTCAGGCCCTGATGTACAAGGAGCCCTATTTGATTTTTCACAAGGACTAGGTGGTCCTGTGCACAGATCCTAAGTTTCCCCCTAAGGTGGTTTCTGAATTCACATTGAATCAAACTGTTGAACTCCCGGTTTATTACCCTAACTATTCGAATAGGGGGAGGGTCTCCTTCATACTCTGGATGTTCACAGTGCCCTCTGATGCTACGTTCATTGTACTAAGGAGAGCAGAAAATCTGATCAGCTTTTTGTCTCCTTCACCCCAAATCCTATGGATCAGCAGTTTCTAAACAGTGCCTTTCTAAATGGCTCAGTAACTGTATTCACGTCTGTTACCAGAAGTACAACAAACCTCTTCCATGGGAGAGCAGAGGTCATGCTACTAGAGGAATGGCTACCTCTATGGCATTCCTATGGAATGTTTCTGCAGCAGAAATCTGTGCAGTTGCAACCTGGAGTTCTGCCCATACCTTCACAAAGCATTATAGTCTGGACATTGCCTCTAGGTGTAGGGCCGGTTTCGGCCTTGCCATCTTGCAGGGCCTACTGTCTTAGGTTGCTCCTGTGCTGTTTTTCCTGTTGCTCCTCCTCCCATGACTCTCTCTGTCTCTCTGTGAGCAACTGCTTGGGATTCAGTCCTATAAGTGATGACCTACTGCAGGAATCCTCTTGAAGTAAGATAGTACAGTTACGTAATAACTTACTGTAACAGTAGTTCTTCGAGAGAGGTTCCTGCAGTAGGTCACAATTTCCATCCCTCCTTCCCCCAGTTCTTTTGCATTTTCTTTCAGTCATTCTAAACTGGGCTCCAGGATTTCATCCTTTGTCCTAGCTTATCCTCCTTGGATCTCCGGCGGGAGAACTGGAAAGCAGGCATGGGGGCCACCCACTATATAGGGTCACGCTGATGTCAGTCACGTGACGTCTGGTGGGTGGTCCCCTACCAGGCACTGTTGGAAAAGCTTACCGTGCTGTCCTAACATCAGAGGGCACAGTCCTATAAGTAATGACCTACTGCAGGAACATCTCTCGGAGATCTACTGTTATGGTAAGTTCTTACGTAACTGTACTTTATTGCTGGTGACTGTAACATAAGAGATGGGGGAAAAGCAAGAAGAAAATCGGAAAAAGTGGAACATAGATGCTGCACTACAAATCCCAATTAGAAATTCTATGGATATAAAAAACAACAAAGTGGGTAATACATTTATGGACCTAATTTGTAGATTAGGCCTTCGCATCCTGAATGGGAGATGTATTGGAGACCGAAATGGACTATGTACTTTTGTTTACCAAAATGGAATGTGTGTTTTAGATTATGTAATAGTGGATGTGTTCTCCTTTAAAAAGATAAAAAAATGGAAGTGGTAAACAACTGGGATAGTGACCATAGACCTGTTAGAATATACTTGGATAGCAGTGTGGGTACCTACAAAGAAGATACAAAGCAAAGATATTGGGCAGAAAATAATATGGAAATTAAGAAAAATGAAAGGATACAATGGCAAAAAGTAAACAGTGAACATTTAAACAATTACATTGACGCTAAAAACATGACAGAAATCAAACAAAAATGTATAACATCATTAACCACTTGCCTAAATTCTAAAGCTATAGAGGAACAGTTAAGGTCTATATTCAGTGAATACCAACAAATTAAAAAAATGATAATCAAGGAGTTAGAAGGAATGCAGAAAGAAAGGAAAGTAGATGGCCATGGGTATAAAGCTAAATGGTTTGATCATGAATGTAATGGGAAAAGGAAATACATACAATAAATAGGTAGAAGAGTTTTAAAATATAACAGTACTGAAGATCATATTGCCCTAAGAAACTTGAACAAAAGATTACAAAATATTAATAGACAGTAAACTAAAAGAAATACAGTAATAGGTTTTGGTGCATGCTTCAAACAGCTATTGGAAAAAAAAGGACGGGTATGTGCTTTGTGGAACCTAGTAGCACATGGCTCTAATGATATTAGATATAATATTATGGCTGTAATACCGCAAGAGACTTAAAAAGAATATCACACAGGGATGTTTAATAGAACTAATATTCATACAAGAGAGGAAGACATGCTGATAACTATAAATACCAATAGTGATTGGCTGCAGATTACCAAAGAGGAAGTAATTTATGCAATCCAAAGTCAAAAAAGAAATAAGGCAGCAGGAATAGATAATGTAGGTGCAGAATTATGCCAAGTTATTGTTGAATAGTAGGCGGAATTATTAGTATGCTTATATAAGAACATAGTGAAACCTGCCATAAAACAACATGAAGTATCCATACCCGGTTATAGCATCTTTAGAAATGACAGACTAGGAAGAAGGAGGGGGGTATATTAATCTACTCCAGGGCCGACCTGGACGTAGCTGAACTTCACATCTTGGACCTGGCCCCCTCTCCTGCTGAGTCTCTCTTCATCTCCGTTACACTAGGAAATGTCAAGAAACTCATCATTGGATGTGTTTACTTACCTCCGTGCCACGCGTCTGCCATCTTTCCTAGCCTCCCTTGCCTGTCTTCCACGCCATGATCTAATACTTTGTAGCGACTTTAACATTGATTTGTTGCACCCTGACGCAGAAAAAATGTGTGCATCACTTGCCGATTCAAATCTTACCCAACTCCTCCAAGATCCTATGCGTATTAACCCCAAATCTGGGAAACACACCCTACTTGATTGGATGATCACCAATTGCCTGCAGAAGATCAAATTGGCAGGTATACTTCTTGACTGTATAAGTGATCATTCTCCCACCTTTTGTTTGTGGAGAAAAAAAACCATCCCAACCCACCTCCTAAAATCTCACTTATTCGGGACATGTCCAGGTTTGACACAGACAGCTTTATCTCCTCTCTTAATAACACTGACTGGTGCCCCATCAGCACACTCCCTGATATAAAACAGGCCCTAGACTTTCTAATTGACACCTTCTCACAGATAGTAAACCAACATGCCCCCTTGAAAAATGCAGATCCAAGGGTGTCAAGGCCCCATGGATTACAAAGAAGAACAGGATGCAAATGTCTCTTCTCAACAAAGCCTGGTACACATACAAAAATAGTGCAACTGTCCCTAACTGGCAAACTTACAGACAACTCCATAACAGTTGCAAAAATTCACTCCAAAAAGCTTGGCGCCTCCATTTCAAATCTCTTCAAGCAGAACACCTTAGTAATCCCAAGGAATTCTGGAGACAAATTAATTCACTAGTAAAATGTGAAACCGTAGTATTCAAACAACATGAAATCTTGCTGTATTCTGACTATTGCAGTTAGCCCCAGCCTTTAAACTGCCCCGGAGAACAAAGGGTTAACTTTCTATGCAGAGCATAGAATTCTGAGCTCGAGCTCGGTTGAGGTCTCTGTCTGGAGCCCTTTGAAATCTAACAGTCAGATTCTTTACTCCACCTCACTGAACAGTCGCTTCAGAGATTTCTTCTTCAGCTCGGTTCGAAAGTCGGTTAAAGTCTCGGTTAAATTGTCGGTTTTAAACCGAATTTATTTCCTCACAGTCGGTTCAGTCTCTGTCTGTGGTACTGTGAGTAATAGATAGGTTTTGTTCTGTTTTTCTGTATGCAAATTGTAAAGTGTTGGATCGGTTCGGCTGAACCGATCCCTTGTAGTGAATCCTTGTGTTTTACTTCAGAGTGTGGCTACCGGTCCTTATCGGTTCTAAAAAAAAAGTGTTTTGAATGTTTTTTTACAATACCCGTGACACAGTTAGGAACCGATAAGGGAGTCTTGCCTGGCGGTTGCCATAAAAAGGGTAAGTTTGGTTAGGTTGGCCATGTCTGAGAAACCCAAGAAAAAAATCAGGCCCACTGGGTTTCAACAGTGCAGTGAGTGTGGGGAGGTCTTTGCTAAGGCCAATCCCCACACCACCTGTGTTTATTGTCTGGGGTTTGAACACCTCGTACAGACTGCCAAATTTGTAAAAATGTTCCTAAATCTACCCTTGAAAAGAGATTAAGTAGACTGAGGGAAAAGGAGGCTGAGAAGTCCGCTGACCCGGATGGCCAGCCCGGTTTGGTTCCGACCGAACCAGAAGGAGTGCCCTCTGACCAGGGCGATATTTCTTCGGGCAAGAGGAGAGTCAATCCTGAGGGGTCGGTTCCTACAAAAAGGAAACACAAAGAAAAATCGACCGATTCTGTTGTAGTTTGATGGATAGATGGACCACAGAGGCAAATTGCAGCAAACAAAGGCAGTATAGCGCAGTGGGTTAAGGCTCTGAGCTGCAGATCTGGAGACCTGGGTTTGAATCCCACAGCTACCTAGGTGCATACTGTGTGACCCTGAGCAAGTCACTTAACTTTCTTGTGCTCCGAGGTCGCATCTGGAAACAAGCTTTGGCTTAGTGTGCCACTCCTGGTTAAAACAAAACAGAATAAAGTATTTATTCTATACAAAACAGACTGAATACGGCAAAACAAAGAAAACAATAAAAATAAAAATCAAGTTAACAAAGGAAGGCTAGAAGTAGCTAGCTTCAGGGATGTTTACAGCATCACATCCCCATTCTATCTGATTACCTAACCTAGATGTGCTCCTTAAATACAAAAATAACTGACATGTGATAACCTAGCTCCACCTCTATTCTTTACTTTATATATGTATTCTTTATTTAGTTTATAGGTATCATATTTACAATAACGAAGTCCCTTTAAAACACTTTATTAACTTATAGACAGTGTAAGAAGTGAATTACAGTTTTTTTTTTAGCTCCTTTGAACATTAGTTCTGTCTCAGAAGGCACCTCCCCTTTCAATGGCAGCATAAAAGTGTTTTGAAAGAGGCCGGCTGGCTCTTAGGAAATGCTGCATTGAAGGGGAAGGTACACAGAGTTCCAACAAGCTGACTGGCACCAGGAATATTCCTCGCTCCACAAAAGTCTCATAACAGCCCAGAAAGGGCTCTATTTCAGCTCTTGGAAGTAAGTAGCATGCCACCAAGGCGTTTGTTTCAAGAATATATTTCTCTGCTCTTGGTTTCCGAAACAAACTGCTTCACGACTGTGCGCATGTTCAAGCGGGAATTGCCGTTCCAGCGCTCACTTTCGCACTTTTCGTGTAAACGTTGAAACACTAGGGTAGGGGATAAACGAAGCCTGCTTCATATCTCTAGGGGCTTTTGGCAAAGTACAAAAATCAAGGGAATACCTGACTAATGTTTCAATACGTGGGTTTGTTATACCCGAACGGTATAATAAGTAAACCGAGGCTTGGCTCAGGCAAACAGAGCCCTGAAAACTATTTTACAGGGGTTAGCGATATGAAAGGGTACAATAACGTACGGACCTTTAATCAGGGCAGAATTAGATAAAGACCAACCAAATGAAGCCCCGTGGAGCATAAACAGCTCCCTTTACATGTTTAATCATGATTTAACAAGAGAAACAGGAGTCAAAGACTCCAAATACATACACAAATGGACGCATGGCGTTGTAGCAATTAAGGACAACAATCCAAACGTCCCTTTATTATTATTTCGGGCTCTCTCATTTGTTTACATGGACAAGATATGGATTCTAGATAGAGACAGAAAACAACATAATAGAAGGAAATAACATGACAGACAATAATAAACAATAAAAGAATATAAACAAAGTGGGTGGCCAGCCCAACAAACAAGCCATTACAAACAGAACATATAACAGGGAATAATTCCAGAATCCACAGCCTTCCCAGAATGAGAGAACAAAAATAAATGCGGGATGGAGATTACTGTTTCTAGGATCCAGAAGTTCATGTTCCAACTGCCGAGGAGATAGCCAGAGCGATTCGGATTGTGGAATCGCTTCGCCCAGTTCCGACCGATCCGGCACCTTTTGGCAGGGGTTCGGTTCGGTCGGTTCCTCCGGTTCAAGATTATACCCCTGAAGATTTTTATGAACTGGAGTTTGAGAAGGAGGGGGAGTTTGAAGATGATGGTGATGATGGTGAAAGTCTGGATGTGCCTGTGGAACTGGACATCTCCCCAGACAGACCTTCTAGTGTTTCCCCTCCTAGGCTTTCTGAGTCCCCTTCCCATTTTCTGTTTTACAGAAAAGTGGTTGAAACCCTCCAGCTTCCTATGGAGGAGGCAGTGAAGGATCAAGAGGAGCCTGATTATGTGGAAATGATGGACATCCCAGAGTCCAGGAGACTGTCTATTCCCCTTCACAAATCCTTTGGGAAGCAGACACAAAAAATCCTGAAGTCTCCAATTCTGTACCTCCTGTTGACAGAAGGATGGACAAGAGGTACACACTTTCAGGCTCAGATACAGAGTTTTTATACCAGCAATGCAGCCATGTTGGGGTAGTGCAGGCTGCTGCCTGTGATAAGGCAAATATTCCCTTTGCTTCACACCCCCCAGACAAAGACGCCAGGATGATTGATGCCATGGCAAAAAAACAGTACATGGCTTCTTCCTTGGGACTCAGGCAGGAGAATTATATGGCCTGTACAGCCAGCTACCAGAAGTACAGGTGGAACACTGTACTGGCACTGGCTAAACAGGCCTCCCCCCAGCTAGCCAAGGAGCTGGAGGAGTTGGATGCAGATGGGATTGAGGCATCAAAGGTACAATTTCATGCTGCTGTGGACTCCAATGACATGTCATCAAAAGTTATGGCTACATCTGTGGCTCTTCGGAGAATAGCTTGGCTCAGATGTATTAGCCTCTCACAGGACACCCAGGCTAAGACCATGGATTTTCCTATAGTGGGTAATTCTCTGTTTGGGGAGCAGACAGAGAATTACATGAAGAAAATGGACGATTACAGGACCACTTATAGGAGGGCTCAGGCCAAGGAGAGGCAGGCAACTCCTCAAAGGCAGCAGTCTAGGGGCATGGGTAGGCCTTTTCATAGGCCTTTTTACCAGCCACAGCCTCTTCTCCCGTTTCACAGAGGGGGGGTTCTTCAGAGGGAGAGGCAGAAGGGGGATGAGCAGGGCTGCATCCACTCCTCAGCCTAAGGCCCCTGCCAAGCAGACACCCTGATGAGCCTGCCCGGGTCGACTCTCCTATTCCAGTAGGGGGCAGTCTGGCTTACTTTGTCCAGGACTGGATGTCTATTACCTTAGACAAGTGGGTCCTGGAAGTAGTAAGCCAGGGACTGGTTCTCAGCTTCAGAAAATTTCTGAAGATGAGAGCCAGATCTTTTCCACCTGCAGGTCTCTCAGAAATCCTTGCCCTAGAGGCAGAGGTTTCATCTCTTCTGGCCTTAAGAGCCATAGAGAGAGTTCCTACCATACACTGGGGCAAAGATCTGTACTCCAGGTACTTCCTTACCCTGAAAAAGACAGGGGAGTGACGACCCATCCTAGACCTAAGATACCTGAACAAACATCTTTTAAAACCAAAGTTCAAGATGGTAACTCTGGAAATAATTCTTCCCTTTCTAAGGCCAGGGGACTGGCTAGCCTCCCTGGACCTCAAAAATGCCTATTTTCACATTCCCATCAGGTGCTCCTACAGAAAGTACCTCAGTTTCAAGTTGCCCTCAGGCCACTATCAGTTCAAAGCAATGCCCTTTGGCCTAACATCAGCCCCCGGGGTTTTTACAAAGTGCCTGGCAGTAGTCGTTGCCTTTCTAAGAAGGCAAAAGATTTCCATTTTTCCATATCTGGACGACTGGCTCATAGTGAGCCAGTCTCCAGATCAAGTCAAGTCAGACCTGCAAGTGTCCCAGCAAGTGCTCACTTCTCTAAGATTTCTTCTCAACTTTCCCAAGTCAGTTCTCGAGCCAGTGCAGCTCCTTACCTTTATAGGGGAAGAGTTAGATATTGTCAAAGCAAGAGACATTCTTCCCCTGGAAAGGACAAGAGTTCTTATAGAACTGGCTTCTTCCTTCGGCCTTCAGGTGTCTCGACCAGCAAGGCATTTCCTCCAGCTCTTGGGGGCCACATGGCAGCTTCTACAGCAGTGGTCCAAGGGGGGCAGAATTCCAGATGAGTGACATTCAGTTCCATCTGAGGGCCTTTTGATCCCAGAGGAAGGATTCCCTTACCAAACTGATTCCAGTGACTTGGACCCTGATCCAAGCCCTTCAATGGTGGCAGGATCAGGACAATTTAAGGCAAGGGGTCCCATTTGCCACTCAGTCTCATTCAGTGGTTGTTACTACGGATGCTTCCCTTCTAGGCTGGGGAGCCCATCTGGGGGCCTTCACTGCCCAGGGACTGTGGTCCCCTCAGGAATCCCTTTTCCATATCAATCTCCTAGAACTCAGGGCAGTTTTTCTGGCCCTGCAAGCTTTCTCTCAGTCAGTGCAGAACAAGATGGCTCAAGTCAGAACAGACACCACCACCACCATGTGGTACATCAACAAGCAAGGAGGCACTCGGTCTAGGGCCTTGTGCACAGAAGCTATGCAGTTGTGGTCCCTGGCTTATTTCCTGCAGACCTCTCTGATAGCAGTCCACCTTCCAGGGAAGGACAATGTGCTAGCAGATGCACTGAGCAGGATCTCACAGGGCCATCACAAATGGTCCCTTCACCCTCTGATCTTGAAGGTGATTTTTTCAAGGTGGGGCACTCCAGCGATAGATCTCTTTGCAGCCCCAGACAATCACCAACTTCCTCTCTTTTGTTGCAGACCCCCAGTCTTGGGCTCAGTCCCTCTGGATGCTCTGATTCTGAACTGGGAAGAGAAATTTCTGTATGCCTTTCCTCCATTTCCTCTACTGTTCAAAGTTTTAGTCAAGACAAGGTCACAACCTTGCAAAGTGATTCTGATTGCTCCAGACTGGGCCAGACAGCCTTGGTACCCCCCTGTTGCTGTCCTTAGCAGTCCATCTTCCCTTGTTTCTTCCCAGGAATTACAACCTGTTAACCTCCTCTCAGGAGAAGATTTGGTACCCCAATCTTCAGTCTCTCAATCTCAAGGCATGGCTCTTGAAGAGTTAGAGTATGCAGATTTGCATCTGTCTCAGGGAGTTCTGGATATTCTCAAAGCCTCTCGAAAGCCCGCCACTAGAAAAACCTATAACTCCAAATGGAAGGGATTCAGCATTTGGTGTTCCAAGAAACTTGTTTCCCCAGACACTGCTGAATTGGCTACAGTTCTTGATTGTATGGTCCATCTGAATGGCTTAGGCCTCAGACCAGCTACTCTCAAGGTGCACGTGTCAGCTGTTTCTGCTTTTCTGTCAGTGGGAAAGTCTTCCTCACTATCATCTCATCCTGTGTTCTGTAAGTTTTTTAAAGGATTGCTTCATACCAATCCTCCCTTTAGAGACCCTGCCCCTGCCTGGGATTTAAATGTTTGCATTGCTCAACTTATGCAACCTCCCTTTGAACCTATATCCTCAGCAGAGCTTAAGTACTTGACTTGGAAAACTGTGTTTTTAGTAGCCATTACCTCTGCCAGACGTATCAGTGAATTGCAAGCCCTGTCAGTGGAACCTGATTTTATCTCCTTTCATAGGGATAAAGTGGTCCTTAGAACCAATAGAAGGTTCTTGGTCAAAGTGGTTGCAGATTTCCACTTGAACCAGTCTATGTCTCTCCCTGTTTTCTTCACCGATCATTCTTCTTCAGGAGAGAGGAGGCTACACATTTTAGATGTTAAAAGGGCCTTTACTATATAGAACATACCAAGGGTCACAGGTTTGATTCCCTCCAGTTCCTCACTTATGGAGAAGTGGGGAAGGGCAAAGCTGCCACCAAGAGAACTATTGCCAGGTGGATTGTGCCTTGTATACAATTCTGCTATGAGAAACTAGGAAAACTTCCACCCTCAGGCCTGAGGGCTCACTCCACCAGAGGTACAGCTGCTTCCCTGGCTGCTGCCAGGATATTCTCTCTTAGAAATTTGTCAAGCAGCCACCTGGAAAACAGTCCATACCTTTACCAAGCATTACTCTCTGGATATCCAGGCTAGGAGTGATGCTCGGTTTGGCACAGCAGTACTTCAGAGCCTATTCCAAAGTAGGTTCTGTCCCTCCCCCATGGAGGTACTGCTTGGTAGTCTGCAGTAGTCAGAATACAGCAAGACTTCATGTTGTTTGAAGAAAAAATTACTCACCTTAGTAATTATGTTTCTTCTAATGGAGTCTTGCTGTATTCTGACCTCCCTCCCTGCCTTCCCTCTGAGAACCTGTTTTAGGGAAGTGGGTGGGCAGATGCAGTGTTGCACCTCAGGAGTGCTCCTTTACTCCTTCTTCTTTTTGTTTGGGTGTTTGTTTTATTATTATTATTTTTATTATTATTTGTATTGGTTTTTGGTTTGGGGTTTCCTGACTTGAGTCTTCCTTTGGGAATCCAAAACTTTTTGTTGCCAGTTGGCTAGTAAAAATTTTACAATTTCCATATAGGATAGTTAGTAAGTTTTTGCTAAGAATCTGACGGTTGGATTTCAAATAGCTCCAGAGAGAGACCTCAACCAAGCTCGAGCTCAGCATTCTATGCTCTGCATAGAAAGTTAACCCTTTGTTCTCCGGGGGGGGCAGTTTAAAGGCTGGGACTAACTGCAATAGTCAGAATACAGCAAGACTCCATTAGAAGAAACATAATTACTAAGGTGAGTAATTTTTTCATCGCTAGTAATATCACTGTCAATGATTCTACCCTTGATGACTCTGCATCCATTGCTGCCGGCTTTAATCACTTCTTTACTGATCTTCAGAAATACACCTCTCTCTTTCATAACTCCACCTCCCAAACTCCTGCACCCCCAACTACCATAGGGGAACATCCTGAGTTCCATCTGAAATTAGCCACACTCAGAAAGGTGCAACAGCTTCTCTCCAACTTGAAACCGGACAGCACTCCAGGACATGACACACTAGAACCAACATTTCTCAAATTGGGTGCCCCAGCCCTCGCCTGTCCCGTTCGTGACCTCTTTAACAAGTTCTTCCTCTCTAACTCCGGTCCTGATAAATGGAAGGTGGCGGTAGTTGTTCCAGTGCATAAGGAAGGGTCCAACTCCTTTGCAGAGAACTACCGTCCTATCTCTATCCTGTGCCCACTGGCCATAGTCCAAGAATGCATAGTCTATAACCACCTCCAGGACTACCTTGACTTTCATAACATTCTCTCCCCTTATCAGCATGGCTTTAGAAGGAAACATAGTACTCTTACCACCCTGTTAAAGGTTACATCTGACATATTTCATGCCATGGACAAAGGCCTCGCCAAAAGCATTTGATCTAGTGAATCATGATCTCCTTCTCCACCAGCTTCTTCTTATTGGTATGGCCAACAGTGCCCTCCACTGGGTCAAAAGTTGTCTGACTGGGCGTTCCCAGACAGTGAAGTGGGATGGCTGCCTCTCTGACCTCTGCCGACTTACCCATGGGGTACCACAAGGATCCATCCTGGGACCCACACAATTCTCACTCTTCATTAATGAACTTACCCAGTTTTGTGGTGGTGCCTCTGTATATCTTTATGCAAATGACGCTATACTTTACCGCTCCTCCCACCACATTGACATTATTAACTGTGACCTTGCCTCTGACTTTGCTTCCCTATAAAGCTGGTTCCTTCATGATCATCTTCTTCTTAATGTTAATAAAACTAAGTGTATGCTTTTCTCACACCGTCCTATTCCTAATCTTCATTGCCCACCCCTTCACATCTCAATCCTTAAGGGTGAGACCTTGGAGGTAGTTCACTCATTTAAATATCTGGGATTTACTCTGGATCCCATGCTCTCCTTCAGCTTCCATGCCTCAATCATTGCCAAATCTCTTAATCAGAAACTAGGTCTCCTGTACCCTATTCGTCCTCTTCTCACATGTGCCTCCTGCCAGAAAATTGCCTCCTCCTCCTTTCTACCTCTCTTAACCTACTGTGCTCCCCTGCTCCTCTCTACCAACTCTGCCTCCATGTCCCTCTTCTCTCAGACATACCACAGGATTGGAAGGTTTGCCCTGGGGGTTAAAGTCCGCTCACACCACCGTGATGTCCTCTCCTCACTAGGCTGGTTTACTTACATTGATAAATTAAGGTAGTCCTCCTTGAGCCTCATATTCAAGCTCATCCACGACGTTACACCTCCTTACCTTGACGAACTTGTGCACCTCCAGCATGCACCATGCACCCTTCGTTCCACCTCACTTCCCCTTCTTGTCCTACCGAAACTACGTTTGACCACTTACAGGAGATCTTTCTCGTTCATTGTTCTCTCAGATTGGAACTCTCTTTCTCCGACAATCTTGTCTTGCTCCTCTCTCAATTTGTTCCAATCTAAGTTATCTGCCTCATTATCCCCCTCTTCATCCTGTTCTTGCTTCACCTGATTAGGTCTCCCCTTTCCAACCTTTCTTCCTAATACACCCCTGATGTGCACTTCACTACTTCATGCTTTGTTGAAGTTATCATGTGCCAATGCCTAATCCCTGTTTTTACTTATCTCTTACCCTGACGCACCTTGCTTAGGTATTTTATCATTGCTTTGTTTTATTGTTCTTCTATATGTCGAATGTTTTACCACTCTGTTAATGTGCACTATTACTGTACGTCCAATATATTACCACTCCGTCAATTTGCATTGATACTGTATGTAATCTGTACCTGGGTCACCCCTGAAAAAGGGAGTGTATTGTCTCAGTGGACTTAGCCTGTCACCAAAACTCAAATAAATAAAATAAATAATATGTCATTACCAAATTACTGGAATATAAAGGTTATAGTCCCATTGCATAAAAAAGGTTCAATGATGTTTCCAGAAAATTACAGGCCAATAACGTTACTGAATATTAACCAGAAGATTTTCTCAAGAGTAATCCTCACAAGGATATTGCTCTGGATGGAAGACAATAAAATACTGTCTCAAGTACAGGACGGTTTCTTTTTCTTTTTTTTTGTAATTTCTTTTTATTTGAAGAAACAAGTTACGCATATTCATAATTATCATCATTCCATTTCAGTAACTGATTACAATGATTCCAATTGTAGTTGTATGGCAATTAGCTGCTTAATGATACATATAACCAGGGCCCCTACTTTTCTGCAGCACAGTGGGACCAAGTTCTGCGGCAAGACTACCATTTGCCGCAGAACTTCTGTGTGGTTTGTACTTCTATGAAGTTCTATGGCATCAACAAACTACCACATCACAGTGTCAGCTTGTCATCCTGACTTCACTTTCATGGCAGTGGTTATAGCAATCAGGATGGTGGAAAGCACAGTAACACTAGTTCAAAAAATAACAGACTTATAAAAATCATTTTATGCCCAAAAAGGCAAAACAAATGTCTCTCCCTTAAGGTCCTTGCCTGTTGCATAAATGACATACGCAGAGGGGATCTTATGTGATAAATAAGGTATTTCTATATGCATGCTATCTATCCCACTAATGAGGTCTCCACTGTCTATCACGTATATGTGCTTTCTACACAAGTCATGAGGTTCCCACTGTGTATCACTTATATATTTATATGCAATCTGTAACATACATACAAATATGTGTGTGTGTGTGTGTGTGTGTGTGTGTGTGTGTGTGTGTGTGTGTGTGTGGTAAGAGAGACAGAGATACTGTATGTGTGTGCGTGTGTGTGTGTGTGTGTATATATATATATATATTTTATTTCCATGAGCTTGCATTCTCATTCATACAGGTCCCATTGGAAATGGAATAGAGGAGTTATTGCAAAACTAATTTTTCATGTCAACCTGCTTTCCCTGACACACTGCGTAACACCATCAGGCCATGACATGCATGTGAACCGATTGTGAGATAAAGCTCTCCAGCCCATCACAATGTTTCCACCATGTGACAGAACACTGCACCATACCTTCCCAGGCTCCGAGCAGTGACGTGTTCCACCAATCCTTGCGCTGCCCAGCCAGCTCCCACAGCTAATCTCTGAACCTGAGTTGCCAGCACGGAAACACAGCATGCTACCCTCTGGCCCAACAGCTGTCCCTGCACACAACATTTCTCCATAACTTTTAGGTGATTCTATTAACCAATGACAATTTGTAATCAATAACCCTGGCAAAAATGCATACAGGGCAATTATTTATTTAACAGATCTGTTCTTTCAACAGGTCTACACATTATTATATTCTACTTTTCGGAACATAATTACTTTATTTTTCTTAAAAATGAGTTAAATTCATTTTACCAGTTATTCATTTCAGATGCTGTCTCTATATCTTAAAGGCACAAATAGGTTTGTACAAAGTGAGGTATGGACTTAACAGGTCTGTGCTATTGACAAGGTTTTGTTTAAGTTGGCCTTAATGCAATAATTTAAGAATGAAAATTGTATTAGGCTGTAGTGCAGGTTGAGCAAATATCACCATGCATGATGTGCTATGCCACCGTCTCCGGCAGTGGGAGCTGTGGTAGATAAGTGACTGTTCATTTCTGTTGCAGAATGCAGCCATTTCAATTAGCTAATGTATGATGTTATAACAATGATAACATCACATTCTGAGCATATGGGGGGGTTTGGATATAAAAAGAGGGGACGGGAACCAGATTCTAGGGATATACAGAAATATTAATAAAAAATCACCAAGAAGAGTGAATTCTGCTGCACCGCAGAAGTTCTGCGGTAGATTGCAAGTTCTGCGCAAAATTCTGCAGCCGCAGAATTCTAGGGGCCTTGCATATAACACATCATTTAATACTTGGGCAGTATTTTATGTAATCTGAACTTGCCCTTATGTTTCTTCTCCAAGGCAGGCAGCTGGCTCCCCCCTCATAGTTGAAACCCCCTGGGAGTCCCCTTCCCCCAATTCCCCCCAAGGAACAAATTCTAGGTCTGTAGAAGGCGTGTGTAGCACCCATTTATGCCATTTTATTTTGAAGGAGGGTAAATTATTATGTAGTTTGGCTGTTAGATGTTCTGATTTGTAAATCTCCTGGATTATTTGTCGCCAATTCTTGAGTGAGGGAATCTGATTGGTCATCCATTTTCAGGTTATTGCCTTTCTGGCTGCCAGTAAATATACTGGGAGCAAGGTGCGGTCCCAGCGTGGGCTATGAGTGGGATAGATTGATAGGACCACTATTTCTGCTGTCAGCCCAATGTCTTCCCCCAAACATTCTCCCCATTCAAGCTGTAAGACGCACCTGAATGGTGTCAATTTAGGACAAAACCAGAAGATATGGCCCAGATCAGCTAGGTTGCAATTGCACCCTCTCCAACATGAACCTTATGAGGCCGGGATGTATTTTGCAAGTATCGCTGGGGACAGGAAGTATTGGGACGGGGATTTCCATGCAAATTCTCTCCATAAATTGGGGAAGTTATTTTAATGGCTTTCAGGTTTGCCCCCTTCCAGAGTGAAAAGGGAACCTGTAGATCCAGATCTTTATTCCAAGCTTCTAACACTGATAGTGAAGTGTCTCTCAAAGAGTCTGTTAACAGTCTACATATGTGGCCAATTAATTTTCCGCAGGAACTGCCCTCTAGGGTATCTGTGAGTAAAGTCCAAAAGTATGGGGGAGAAGGAGGAAGAGGGGGATATGGCATGATCTCCCTCTGTCGTAAGATGTAATTTCTCACCTGGGTGTATCTGAACAGATCCCTACTCAGGAGACAGAAGATATTTTGGAGTTCCGAGAAAGCTCTGATACCTCAGTTGTTAAGAAACTGGTAGCAATAGCTGAGGCCCAATCTCCAGGAATTGAAAGAGGTGTCAAAATTATCAGGAAGAAAGTTTTCATTGGCCGATATAAGTATAAAAAAGAAGAATATCTGTTTTAACACTTTTTGTTGCTTAACCCTATGCCGGATTTTCAAGATTTGTGAAGTAAACTCAGTGTAATCCCTTGGGGGGGTGCTCTTTAGAGGCACAAATTAGCTTTTCAGTATCATATAAATCGTTAATTAAAAATTCAATATATTTCCAAATGTGTTGAGCTGTGGACAAGAGCCAGATTATTAGATATTTAAGAAAAGCTGCAGTCGCATGGAATCTGAAATTAGGAAGATTTACTCCCCTTTGCACCAAAGATAGGCATAATAGTGAATAGCGTACTCTCGGTCTCTGACCCTCCCATATGAATGAAGAAATTATTTTATGCCAAGATTTAAAGTAATAGTTGGCTGTTAAGAGCGAAACATTCTGGAAAAAATATAATAATCTAGGGAGTATATTCATACATATTGTTCCTGTACGCTGAAAAAAGGTTACTTTTAGCCGTCCCCGTTTATTGAGATCTTCCTGAATTTGAGTACAGATAGGGTCATAGTTTACTAATTCAAGATGTAACATGTTAATTGGGATATATACTCCAAGGTATTTTATCTTGGTACATCTCCATTTCAGGGGAAAAGAGTCTCTCAGAGTACTGGATGGTTGGTAGTAAAGTATTAATGCTTCTGTTTTTGATATATTTAATTTAAAGTTGGCTAGTCTTTCATAGGTCTGAAGGATGTCCCACACAGTGGGTATAAAAGACTCTGGTGAGAGAAGAGTAAGAACATCGTCAGCAAAAAGGGAAACCTTGTAACTTTTTTGTCCGAGAGGGATTCCTTCTATTCGGGGATCTGAGCACAGGGCTACTGCTAATGTCTCTCTGTATAATGCAAATAAAGATGGAGAAAGGAGGCAACCTTGTCTGGTGCCCTGTTGCAGAAGAATAGGAGAAGAGAAGGCTCCATTAATTTGAATATAAGCCCTCAGTTGATAATATACATTTTGGAGCCAGAAGAGAAAGGAATTGGGACACGACAGGGCCTCCAGAGTATCCCGGGGAAAGCTCCATGAAATCCTATCGAAGGATTTTTCAGCGTCTAGACTTACTAAAGCAATGGGAATTTGTCTAGAATGTACATGTTTTAACCATAACATGGTGAGCTTAAAATTTTCTGTAGTGTTCTGGGATTTAATAAATCCTGATTGATCGGGATGAATAAGATTCCGAAGAACTGCTTCTAATCTTGAAGCCCATATGGCCATGTAGATCTTATAATCTATGTTTAAAATGGAGATTGGACGGTAAGAAGATATATTAGATGAATCCTTATTCAGTTTAAGAATAGGGGAAAATATTGCATAACTCCACGAGGGAGGAGGTGATTCTTCCTCCACTATGGCCCTATATGTTAATAAAAGAAAAGGAAGAAGAAGGCCCAGAAATTTTGTATCATTCAGCGGTAAAGCCATCCATACCTGGACATTTGTCTGGTTTGAGAGTCTTGATGTGAACCAGCATATCATCCAAGCTAATTGGGCTTCCAGGGAGGCACGTTGAGAGTGTGAGTTTGGGGAGAGAGAGAGAGAGCTGTGAGAGGAAGGCTCTTCTGTCCTCAGCGGGGGGGGGGGGCAGGAGAAGAGGTATAAAGAGATTGATAATAGGAAAGAAAGGATGAACAAATATATTCATCTGAATGTGAAAGTTTATTGATAACTGGATGTTTAACTTTTAGAATAGCTGCCGCTCGTTTCCTAGCTCTAAGTTTGTGAGCAAGTGTACGTGAGCCCTTAGCCCCTCCTTCCTAATTAGACTGTTTTACATATAACACGGTCTGCATAACCCATTAGTCCATAATTTGTTGAATCTCTTGTTTAGTTTGTCTAATTTTTCTATGTAGTATCCTACCTCCCTCCCTATATAAAAGCTGATAGGAATGCAATTGTTATTTTAGGTAATTGTAGGACGGCTCCAGTTCCCTCCTCTTCCTGGATAAATATGCTATGGTTTTGCTCCTGACTACCACTTTAAGGGTATCCTATATAATAGAGCTGGAAGTGTCCCCTGTGTCATTTTCTTTTAAAACTTGAGGGATTCTAGTATTTAAATGTTCTATGTATTCAGGATCTCGTAGCAATGGTGGATTCAGTTGCCACATTTTTGATTTTGGGGATTTCCCCAATATTATTTTAAGGGTCAGTGGGTGGTGATCAGAGAGGATTCGAGGTCCCAATGTTAGATCCCGAATAAGGGATAAACATTCACAGGAAATAAAAAAATAGTCAAGGCGAGAGTATGTTTGAAAATGTGGGGATAAATAAGTGAATCCCAGGTTAGTGGTGAAAAACCTTCCTCCAGACATCCTCTACACCCAGGTGAGAAAGTGTCCCTCTCAAATATTTGAGGGCACTAGAAGATCTATATGCTCATGACGAGGAGGCATCTAGTTGAGGGGATAGAGCCACATTGAAGTCTCCTCCCATAACTAAAGTACCCTGGAGAGCCTCTATTGCTTTAGTTAAGAAGGAGTGAATTAAGGCAGAGATGCCTGGGGGAGGGTAGCTATACATTTACTAGGGTAACTTTTTGCGAATAAAGCATACCTGTGACAATTACATATCTGCATTGTGAGTCAATAATTGTTTCCTGGACTTCAAAGGGGGGTGGAGGAGGGTATCAATATTGCTACCCCCCCTTTTCTGGCCACTAGAGTGAGAAGAGGCATAAACCTCCTATGTTTCCCCATTTAAGTTTCTGGTGTTCCAGATCAGAGAGATGATTCCCTGGAGGTAGTATAAGTCAGCCGCCTGCCGTTTTAAGCTTTGCATCAAACGTGTCCTCTTATTAGGGCTGTGTAACCCATTTATGTTTACTGAACATTTTTTAACTGGGTTTACTGCCATTCTCCACAGATAAGAAAAGAAAGAAAGAAATGAACTGGAGAGCCATTAAGGAGGCCACCCACCTTCAAGCGCAACCAGATGAGTACTGGGAACTCCTTGACTCATCAACAGTCCTTGTAACATTAAATTATTTGTTTTTAAACAACCAAGTGCGTGTGTTTCTTCTGTGTCTCTTCTTTTTTAAAGTCAATATAAAATATCAAAAAAGGCCCAACAGGGGCCAACCTGTAAAGAAAAACTATATTACAAACTACCCTTCCACCAACTTCCCACCCCTCCCTCTATTAAATACCCTGAAACTGGGAATAAAAAAAGAGTCTCAGAGTAACTATATAACTATTATTTATTTATTTATGGGTTTAATCAGGAAGGCATACTGAGCAGTGCTGCTCGATTCCAGAGTCGACCTGGGGGTCAAGACCCAAGACAGTAGTACAAAACACTAGTACATAGTTAATACAAACAGTGAATAGCCATAGCTATAGAAAGAGCAGCTGGAGGAGAAGTGGGTGCTGAGTAGGTGATTGTGATGGCTGGGGTTGGGTGAGTATCTTATATCAGCTGGCAGGGCGTTACATAACTGTGGGATACGGTAATTGAAAGTGGCTTGACCTTTGGTTGTGTGCATAAAGGGGACGTGGAGGAGCCTGCGGTCAGTGCGTCTGAGGGAGTAAGCAGGGGGGTTGTTGGGAGAGGGTAGAGGCCAGGTAGGGGGTAGGGAATGGGATCAAAATTTGGCTGCGAACCTAGCACTATGGGTTAATCTACGGTCTTGGAGGGACGGCAGGGCTAGGGAGCTATATAAGGTGCAGTGGTGGGTTGTGTGTGGACAGTCGAGGATAAATCGACAAAAAGAGTGGAAAAGGGTGTCGAGGCTGGCCAAGGAGGAGGAGGAGGGAGCAACAGTATAGACTATATCGCAGTAGTTGAGTACTGGGAGTATCATCTTTTGGACAATAGCGTTCCTAGCAGGAGAAGGGAGGCAGCTTTTGTTCCTGTATAGGGCACTGGGTTTAGGGAGAAGTTTCTTGTGAATGGAGTCAATATGGGTGGTGAAATTGAGGTGCGGGTCGAGCCAGACGCCTAAGTATCTGAAGCTGGTGCATTGTTCCAGTAGGGACCCATCCAGGGTTTTGAAAGGGGGGCAGGGGGCCTGGCAGGAGAGTCATTGCTGTTAGCCGAAGGTTAGCGACATTAGTTTTTTAGGGTTTAGGAATAGTTGGTTTGACCGGAGCCAGACCTGTATGGCATTGAAATCCTCCTGTAGAAGATTTGCCACTATGCTTGTGGAGGGGCCTGAGGCATACAGTACTCTGTCATCTGCATACATTTGTATGGAATAGTGGCGGCAGGCTGATGGTAGGTCGTTTAGGAATATGGAGAAGAGCAGTGGGCCCAAGACTAATCCTTGGGGGACGCCAGCAGTAACTGGCAGGGGGTTAGAGATGTGTGAGGCTACTTTTACAGTCTGGTATCTGCCCACCAGGTAGTCATGGAATCATGTGGTGGCTGGTTTGGAGAACCTGGCTTAAGTTAGTTTGGAGAAGAACAGAGTGTGGGAGATGGTGTCGAAAGCCTTGGCTAAGTCTATGAAGATGGCAGAGGAGATGTGGCCTTTGTCCATACTGGTGAGTACGTCGTCAGTGACTCGTAGCAGGGAGGTGATGGTTGAGTGAGGTTTGCGAAAGCCGGATTGGAAAGGAGTGAAGAAGGAGGAGGTGTCCAGATGGGGAGAGAGTTGGGCGAGGAAAAGACATCCCTGTATTTTTGCCAGAAATGGGAGTAGGGAGATGAGGCGATAGTTGCCTGGGGAGGAGGGGTCACCCTCTTTAGGTAGGGGTATGACGGTAGCCCATTTCCATTTGGAGGGTAATTTGCCCAGTGAGAAGGAGAGGTTGAATAGTGCAGCTAGAGGGGCGGCTAGAGCTAGAGCGGACAAGTATAACATCTTGGCATCCAGGGACGTAGGGCATTTGCCTTTGTTGGGGTTCAGGGAACGCTGGGATTTGAGGACTTCGGCTTGGGATACAGGGCGGAAGGAGAACTGTAGGGCTGGCGGGAGTGCACTAGGTTGGTGGGGGGTCCGGGGTGGGAGGGTCGATAGAAGTGATTCAGTGCAGCTGGAGAAGTAGGTATTGAAGGCCTCAGCTACCTCGCAGAGATCGGTGATGTGGGTGCCCTGGGATGATAGTGTCGGGGGTGGAGGTTGGGGGGGGAACAATGATTTGAACGATTTCCAGAAGTTTGTCGGGTGGTTTATGTTTGTGCTAAAAGCCAATAGAAAATAGTTCTGTTTTGCCTGGTGAATGAGGTTTGTGCAGGAGTTGCAGAGGGCTCTGTAGGTTTAGAAGGATGCCTGGGTGCCCAGTTTCTTGTGGGCTTTCCATGCGTGGCCCCTGGAGTGGCATTTACTGATGATATCAGCGGTGAAAGTGGGAAGGGAAGGTGGGCACCTCTAACTCTTTTTTGTCCGCAGCGGAGCATGTTTGTCCCAGACTTTAAGAAATTTGGCTTGAAAGTTTCAAGCACGACGTCAATAGATGTGGCCACTGGGATGAAGGACCGGTCTACTTGGCCTAGATCTAACAGGAGCGATGCTAGGTCCAGGGAATTGTATGACCTTGTGTGCAGCATCTTTGGGGGGGGTACTGTGGGCCTGTGCACTTTCCTGATCAGGAAAATCATGTGGTGGTCACTTAGAGAGCCAGGGAGCAGGCCTGTGCGTATGATCCTGTGTGGGTGGGAGGAGAAAGCCCAGTCCAGCAGTGAGTGATTTTGCATCTTGTGGTTGAGCCTGGTGGGGTCTGCAATCAGTTGTGTGAGGTTCAGGGCCTTGATCTTGGTCTTACGGTGGGCTTTATCTATGGCTAGCCAGTTGTGGTTATAATCACCGATGGCGTGAAGCTTGCCACCTGCGGCTAAGGACTGTAGGGTGTCCAGGTGAGTAATGATGTCCATTGGGGGTGTTCGGGGCGGGGAAGTAGGTGCCTGCAAAGTATACTGGGGTGGAGCATGGAGCAAGAGTTTGATTAAGAGGGAGCCGATGTGGGCTGGAAGTGAGGGAATTTGCAGTATTGCAAACTGCAGACTAGTGGAGATGTACATGGCAGATCTTACTTCGAGATACAGCTCTTGCAGCAGGTTACACCATTAGGACTGAAGCCGTCAGGCGTCAGGGCCCCACGGAAATTTTCTAGCTAGCAGTCTTCAGAGGGGACCGCCTCTGACGTCGGTCCCGCCCCTGACGTCAGGCATAGTACATAAGGAGGCGGTCCCCCCACAATCCCCAGTTCTTTTCTCGCCGTTGACATTGCAGCATCGGCCTCGTGGTCTCTTTCTAGCGTGCGACGACTAGGAACTTCAACGTTCTTCTTCTCTTCTGTTACTGGATTCATCTGATGTCCTCTCCAAACACCTCTTTGGAGGGTCATCCATCGAAGTGTGCCTGCGGCAAGCAGATCCCCTTCAAGGATCCTCACTCGGCCTGCGTGCATTGCCTGGGCCCCGACCACAACACCTAGGCCTGCTCCTTCTGCCAGGGCTTCAATAGCTGCACCAGGATCCACCGCCAGAAGGCCCTTCAGGCTTTTCTTCTCGAGGAAAAACTCAAGGCCATGGATAGAGAACCTTTCTCCATGGGGGAGTCGTCTGGGAAGACCCATAGGCATCGTGAAAAACACCAGGAGAAGGCAGGACCCAGATCCCCTTCCAGGGCCTCGGACTCCCGCAGCTCCGGCTCCAGGTCTGACCGCTCTCCCTCCAGGGCTCGCTCTCAGCCTCCCCCGGTTCAGGTTAGATTGTCCAGTGGTTCCTCCTCCCTGCAGCCTATCAAGACCTCCAGGCCCACAGCTTCATTCACTCCTTCCAAGGCCTCGTCCAGGTCTGGGGAGCACCACAAGTCTTCCTTCCATCGCCCGGACTCCATCAGGTCAGTCTCCCAGCTGCCGCCACCCCAGCGCAAGACTAAGGAACTGACTTCCCTGAAGCGGACGTCGGACCCGATGTTGGCTCACCCGACGTCGGCCAAGCTCCATAGGCACTCCCAGGAACCGGCTACCGTACGACACCCATCGCCGGGTCAGGGCGTCGCCTCAAGGACGCCAGCCGGGGACCAGCGCCGCCATTGCAGAGGGAGGATCACACCACGCTTCTTCCGACATCAGTCGGAAAGCGCCGGAGGAGGAGGATACTACTCAGCCCGAAGACCAGGTGGGTGACTCTGGAACTGTCGAGCTCCCACGGGAACCCTCCCCAGAGCGGGAGACCCCCGGGGACCCAACGTCCGACCCCGGTGACAGACCACCAGTTCCTGGCCCATCGTCGGGCTTGAATCTGACAGAGGTGAAGGAGCTCTTCACCTTCTGATGGGACACCATCAAGAAGGATGTGGTCACCACACCTCCTCCTACGCCAGCTACCCCTTCAACGCCTGCACCCCCACTCCCACCCAGGGGGTCAGTAGGACGGTCATCGACCCCCAAGGAGCCAACACCCCCTCCTAAGGGCAGATCTTCAGACAGGAGAAGGCCTCCTTCAAGATCTACTTCAGGGTTCCCCAGCCCCAAGAGACCCAGACGGCGTCGGTATACCCCGTCCGAGGAGGACTCCAGATCTGGCACCTCTGGGTGCTCCAGATCTCCTTCTCCCACCAGCATCCCTTCTCCAGACCCACGTAACCTTCCCAGGTCTCCTCCGGATGACCCCTCGTTCGCTGAGATCATGAGGCATATCCAGGAGAATATGGGGTGGGACGCTGAAGAACTAGACCCCGAGAGACAACGCCTTGCCCGCTACCTTCGGCAGAAAGACCCAAAGCCTGTGGTAGTGCCACCTTGTTGACACCTTCGCAGACGTCACCAAGGCTGCATGGAAGCATCCGCATTCAACTCCAGCAGTGCCGAAGAAGGCTGACCGCCTGTACAAGGCCCCAAGGGAGGACCAGTACCTGGCAAACCATCCTCCAGCCAATTCCCTGGTCATCACAGCCTCACATGACCAGTCTCAAAGACCTCAGCACTTGAGCACACAGCCACCAGACCCAGAGTCCAAACAGTTGGATGTCATGGGTAGGCACACATACGCGGCTGCGACTTGCGCCATCAGGTCATTGAATTACCTCACCCACATGGTTCAGTTCCAGAACGCATTGTGGGAGCAGGGTCAGGACCTGGTTGAAAAAATGCCAGACAGTGGTCAAAAGGAGGCGCTGTTAAACCGCCTCCATATGGTTTCGGACGTGGGGACCCAGGTGCTCAGAGCTGCATACGACTCTGCGGACTCTTCGGCCAGAGCTGCAGCCTCGGGCGTGTGTCTCCAGAGACACTCGTGGCTCCATGTCTCCGGTTTTACCCCAGACATCCAGAAGAATATCATGGACATCCCTTACCATGGCGAAGTTTTGTTTGGCGAAGCCTCGGAGAAGGTGATCACCAAACTTCAAGATGCTGGGAAGGCAGTTAGAACTGTGCAGGCTATGTACAGGTCTCGACTTAGTTCCTTTCACAGGAACCAGAGTCATTTTCGTGGCCGGACACAAAGGCAACAACCACGTTCCGGCCAGCAACAAAGGGGCTCCTTCACACGAAAAGCCCAGGCTAAGACATCCTCAGGCAGAGGCCAACGAGTTGCAAAGTTGGCCCAACCTGTGGGATCCAATGCTGCCACAACATGACTCCTTCCCGGCCCCCGCACCTCCTCAGGATCAACGGGAAAGGAAGGTCAGGGGTCGCACGCATGCCACCTGCAAGGGTGGCGGTCGATCACCACCAACAGGTGGGTGCTACAGTTGGTCGAAAAAGGCCATTATATAGAATTCATAGGCAACCCACCAACAAGGCCTCCTCTGCTTTCCCGCTACTCGGGTCAGCATGCCCTGCTTATACAACAGGAGGTGCTTGCACTTCTGGGAAAAGAAGCTTTGGAGCACGTTCCAGAGAACCAGAGAGGGTTAAGGTACTATTTGCACTTCTTCCTGGTTCCAAAGAAAACAGGGGACCTCTGTCCAATTTTGGACCTCAGCAACCTCAATCTGTCAGTCATCTACAAATGATTCCGCATGGTGACCCTCCTGGGTCTAATCCCCATGCTAAAGAGGGACGCCTTCTTGGCGCCGTTGGACATGCAGGACGCCTACCTGCACATCCCTATTGCTCAGGCGCACAGGAGGTTCCTGCGCTTCAAGTTTCAGAGCCGCCATTATCAGTTCCGAGCGCTTCCCTTTGGGCTGTCATCGGCACCCCGCGTAGTTACGAAGTGCATGGCAGTCGTGGCAGCGTCTCTGAGGAGACAAGGCCACTATGTGTTCCCGTACCTGGACGACTGGCTTCTCATGGCTCCCTCCAAGGAAGCATTGTTGATGGCCATTCATTGCACCCAGGCTCTTTTTCAATCTCTGGGTATCCTCATCAACTATGAGAAGTCTCTTCTGGTACCGTCCCAGAAACTGCAGTTTATAGGTGCAGTTCTGGACACCGTCGAGGGAAAAGCCTTTCTTCCCGCGGACAGAGCGGAACACATTCAATCCCTTATAAGGGACCTGTCTGTGAAGAAGACAGTCCCGGCCAGACTGGTCCTTCACCTACTCGGACACATGGCTGCAGTCATTCCAACAGTCCTGATGGCAAGACTCCACATGCGGGTAACCCAGTGGATGTTGAGGGTGCAGTGGGACCAAAGGCAAGACCATCTGCAGCAGCCAGTTTGGATCATGAAGGCCGTGATTCGGGACTGGCAATGGTGGCTAGACCCCGGGAAACCTCTCCGAGGGGGTTCCCTTTACAGCACCGTCTCCGGCGGTAACTCTCTCCACAGACGCCTCAGGGCTGGGGTGGGGAGCGCACTTGAATGGGGTGAGGTCTCGGGGCACATGGACAATCCAGGAATCTCATCTCCACATTAACATATTGGAGATGAGGGTGGTCCTTTACGCCCTGCAAGCCTTCCAGTCGGAGATCCCACCGAGTATTCTCCTGTTGCAAACAGACAATACTGCGGTGATGTATTACCTCAACAAACAAGGAGGCATGCACTCCTACCCCCTCTGCAGGGAGGCCATGAGAGTGTGGGAGTGGGTAATACGACACAGCGCAAACCTTATTGCAGTTCACATCCCCGGGGTGGACAATACCATTGCAGACAGCCTGAGTCGTTTTCAGGCCAGAGTCCATGAGTGGGAACTTCTACAGGAGGTGGCAGAGGATCTGTTCCACAGATGGGGCACTCCAGAATTAGACCTTTTTGCGTCCCCATCCAATGCAAAAACTGCCCAATTTTTGCTCGCTAGATCCAGGACCTGGTGTTTTCTGGTGAGACGCGTTGTCCTTCTCCTGGGTGGGCAGATTCCTCTATGCCTTCCCTCCTTTCCCGTTGATCCAGAGAGTTCTTCTCAAACTTCGCAGGGAGCACGCGAAGCTTATCTTGGTAGCGCCTTTCTGGCCCAGGCAAATCTGGTTCCCGCTTCTGCATCAGCTATCCCGGAAACCTCCGCTTCCTTTGCCAATCAGCTCCCATCTGTTGTCTCAGGAGGAGGATTCACTAGCCCATCCGGACTTACGTTCATTGAACCTACATGCCTGGCTACTAGAGACATAGCCGTGATGCGACACAGGGTCTCGCAAGAGGTGGCAGAAGTATTTTCTGCCACTAGAAAACCAGCAACACACGCAGCATACGCCATGAAGTGGCACAGGTTTTGCTTGTGGGCTCAAACGCGCGGTTTCTCACCCTTAGACTGTCCTGAAAAGCTGGTTCTGGAATACCTGCTTTCACTTTTCCAATCTGGACTAGCTTACTCCTCGATCAAAGTGCATCTTTGTGCAATTTCAGCTTATCATGCCCCCATAGGCCATCGTATGGTGGCTCAATTGGACACTACTCATGCCTTTTTAAGGGGGTCCTCCACCTTAGGCCACCTATCAAGGATCCGGTTCCTCCTTGGGCTTGCCCTTTGTCTGGAGCAGCTTATGCTGCCACCTTTCGAACCAGCCGCAGATTGCGAGCTACGTTTTCTGTCATGGAAAACGTTGTTTTTAGTTGCAGTTACTTCCGCGAGAAGAATCTCTGAATTGCATGCCCTTATGTGCAAAGAGCCCTATTTAATTTTCCATCAGGATAGAGTATCCCTGAGAACAAATCCTAAGTTTCTGCCTAAGGTGGTCTCAGCCCTCACCCTTAACCAGTGTACTTTCCCAGGTACACCAATCGAGGAGAAGCACTGCTTCACACCCTAGATGTTCACAGGTGTCTCAGATATTATCTGACCAGAACCAAACAGTATCGAAAATCGGATCAACTGTTTGTCTCCTTTGCTGAGAGGATGAAAGGAGCTCCTGTTTCTAAACAGTCTCTTTCGCGTTGGCTCATCCAGTGTATCTCTTTCTGTTATGACAAGCGCAGCAAACCCTTGCCAGGGGTCGTCAAGGGTCATTCTACCAGAGGAGTGGCTACCTCCTTTGCAGCGCTGAAGGATGTCTCCACTTCAGCTATTTGTGCTGCGGCTACCTGGAGCTCGGTGCATACCTTCATTAGGCATTACAGCCTGGATATCGCTTCAAGGCGGAGGGCAGGTTTCGGACTAGCCATCCTCCAGGGACTTCTGTCCTAGGCTTGGGCAGGGTTTTAATCTCTGTCTTTCCTCCTCCTCCCGATGGCATAAGAGTGCCGCTATTGCTTGGAAATCAGTCCTAATGGTGTAACCTGCTGCAAGAGCTGTATCTCGAAGTAAGATAGTACAGTTACGTAAGAACTTACCGTAACAGTAGATCTTCGAGAACAGCTTCACGCCCACCATCCCCCTTCTTGAGGAGGTAGGTCATAGCCTAACATCCATCTTACGAGATGGGACAATTTGTTTTAGTCTTGGCCATCTGATGGCGGATCCTCGGTCTCCTCTTCTGATGTCATCCAGCGGCCGGGAGTCTTCGGCGGGAGAACTGGGGATTGTGGGGGGACCGCCTCCTTATGTACTAAGCCTGACGTCGGGGGCGGGACCGACATCGGAGGCGGTCCCCGCTGAAGACTGCTAACTAGAAAATTTCCATGGGGTCCTGACACCTGATGGCTTCAGTCCTAATGGTGTAACCTGCTGCAAGAGCTGTTCTCGAAGATCTACTGTTACGGTAAGTTCTTACGTAACTGTACTTTTCTCCGCCTCTCTTATTCCCTAGTCTATCATGCCTGATGGTTGTGTAGCCAGGTATGGATACTTCAGCATCGGTATGCTGGGGTTTTAGCCAGGTTTCAGAGATTGTCAGGATGATGGGTTAGGGCAATTGGTTGCAGCACAGAGATTTTATTTAGTAAACTGCAGGTGTTGCGGTGCAGGAGCCTGAAACCTTTGGGGAATGAAAATGGGGTGTGGGCATTTGTGGAGGTGGGTCCTGGATTTGTCTCTATATCCCTGGCCAGGAGGAGTAGCAGTGTAATAAGCTGTTTGGTTTTATGCCAGAGGTATTTTGGGCAGGTGGTAGGTGTGTGATCTGAGACTGTGGGTGGTGGGCAGCGGAGGGCTGGGGTGTGGAGAGCAGAATGTCCAGGGAGAAAACAGGGGAGCTGGATGGTGGTGCTGATGTCCCAGTTGTGAAGATTAGTACCACTTATGTGACTTCCACAGAGGAAGGGAGATTTGCTCCCTTCCGGGGGCTGCCCAGAGGTGACCCTATAGGGGCCTCAAGACCCCATGGGGGTAGATACCCCCTAAGAGCAGGCCCATCACACTAGAAAGCAACAGGCCCTAGGAAAGGTTGAAACTTGAACCGATTATCTTATTGAGCCCCACTTCCCCGTAGGTAAATATAAGTTGCCTCCTTCCGTCTACCTTCCCATTATGTGTCCCCCCCCTTCTCTTTCGGGTCCATCAGTAAAGTTGAGTTGAATCGCACCCCCACAGTAAAGGATCTGCTGCAAAAGTTGGAAGTGAATTCCCTATTCTTTTCCCTCTGACATCCATCAGGGGTGTATATCTTAGCCCATATCACCCCAGGTTACAATAGTTTGCCCCCTGGACCCCCCCACCACCAGGATCCTGAGACTGCTACTGCCTTCCAAACTCTAATCCAAACTAATTCCTTACAAAAATGGGAGATAAAGGAAAAAAGGGTGAGGAGAGTAGAAAAAGAAAAGAGAAAAAAGGGGGGGAAGGAGAAAAGAAAAGAATTCAGTCTCAAGGGGGTACTTTACTAACAAACATAGAGTTATTGTCTAGATAATCCCCGGGAGGTGTCAGTCCACAGATGACACAGTATCAGTTTAAGTCAGTGTTCTCAATACTGGAACCATATGTAGCTGTTCCTCTTGATAGTTGCATCCATAATTAACCTGTTCCCCTATCCCCTGCGCTGCTTCCGGGGGGGGAGAGCCAGCAGGAGGAGCCAGGGGTGCTGCAGCAGCAGGAGCTCTGGGGGGGGCCCGAACCACAGACATCCCATGACCAAAATAATTTTAGAGCGAGGCCCCCAGCCTGGCACAAGGCCCGCCATTGGAGAACCTACTGATCTAATACTGGTGGGAAGGCACTCAATATATTGTTGTTTTGTTTAGACGGTACCTGCTTAGTTTGTGTTCTTCTCCCATCATTGGCTAAAACATAGGGTGTTCTGTTGTGGACTAGGACCCCTGACCTCCCGCCAAGCTCTCTAGCACATCCCCACCCCACCCCCCTGCAACTCCCACACTCACCTGAGGCCCACCTCATATCTCATGGGAGAACCAGGGATACTCAGTCAAGGCCCAACTTCAGCTTGAATTGCAGGTTAGCCAGAAATATTGTAGGAGCTTCGAAATTGAGGTATGCCCCTTAGCAGTTCTTCTAAAGATTGTGGCTTGTGGGTTATTAGCTGGTTGTCGGAGAGCATCCTTGTTTTGGAAGGTCTGTCTATATCCTAGGGTTTCCTTGTTTTCCCCCTTGGCTCCAGATTCTTGAAAAATCCTCGAGAGGCTAAATCTTGTTTCACCTCTTCCAGTGAGGTATACAACTGGGAACCCGAGGGGAAGAAGACCACCAGTCTGGCTGGGTAGGGGATCTTAAATCATAGTTTGTTCTCCCTGGGACAAGGAAACAGGAGAGTATTTGTGCCTTTGCCTTTGAGCAGTAGGCGTGTAATTGTTGTCAAAAAAGACCCACCTGCCTTCATAATAGATTTGTTTCTGGGCCCATGCTTTTTGCAAAATCTGCTCTTTCACAAAGAAGTTCAGAAAACGGGCCACGATTGACCTGGAGTGAGCCCCTGCTGGAGATTTAGCCCTTTCTATATCTATGGGCCCAAATCGAGAGAAGTACTGATAAAGTGGTCTAAAAATGCAGGCATATCAGTTGTTGTTGTTTAAAATTTTATTTTTATACAGGCAGATCTGTCGGCTAAAGAAATTTTTAACAAATTCCTGTGGTTTCATATCTAAAAGTTACAACAAATGAACGTACACAATGTATATTACATATATGAAACATACAATCAAGACAAAATAAGATAAATTATCTAAAACAATGATAACAATCTTTCAAATAATTATGCAATTTACATTTAAATATGTGCAAATCAGTAATTTTAGTTAATTCAAATGGTAACTTATGCCAGATTTTTGCTAGACCATTCTGAAGTATCATATCCCCCATCCTGATTCTAATTTCTAATCATGGGTAGTTTCCTAGATGATTTCCTTAATCTGAATAAATAGATTAAATCTGATTTCAGACAAATTAGATAAGTTAATGGGTGCAATTTTTTATCGTTACGGTGAATTAGTCCATGACCAGTGACCATAAATACTTCCTCCGTGCTGTTGGGTATAGCCAATCAAGTTCTTGGAAAACTAAGCAGCGATGTACCCCATATCCTTTTCTTAGTATATAGTTCCCCATCCTATAATACATCTGATCTATTTTAACCAAAACTTCTGATATGAGTGCATATAAAGTGAAGATCCATATTCGAGTACAGGCGACAGTAACTGTTTTACCAGTCTAATTCTAACATCCCTGGACAAACATCCAGACATCCTTCTAAGAGCTCCCAACCTTTGACTGACTTTTTTAGTTTGTGACAAAATGTGCTCAGAAAAGGAAAGCTGAGAGTCAACAAGGACTCCTAAATATTTGTAGGTAGATACTTTCTCAACCTTAGTCCCATCAAAAAATACAATCTGTAAATCCGAGGCATTCTTTTTTACATGAGTTCCAACAGAAAAGATCATTCTCTCTTTTTTTGATACTTATTATGAGACTAGAATCGCTCATCCATGTCTCAATATTAGAAAAGTCTGTCCGGAGCCACTGTCTCAGGTCTTCAGGATTATTTGCAGATGCAACTAAAACAATGTCATCTACATAAAGCCTGATCTCAGTGCTTGTTATATGAGTTGCAAGGCTATTTACATACATGTTAAATAATACAGGGCCCAAAATAGAGCCCTGTGGTACACCTCTATCTAAATCCAGGAGACCTGAGACAGCAGTCTCACACATCACTAGTTGCCTACGTCCTATCAGTGCCCTCCTCACCCTCGGGAATTCCGTACAGCCTTGTATTTTTCCTCCGCGCCCTATTTTCAGCATCCTCCTGTCGGAGGATAACAGCTAGCTGTGTCTGGGCCATTTCTCTGACTGAAGCCTCCAGGGAGTTGAGACGTTCAGTATTATTTGTGATTTGTGCGTCCACTTGATCAAGACGATTCTGGAGGGTTCCCATGTCCGAGCGAAGATCACGGAGGGTCTCCTTCACCTCCGATCAGAATTCCTGTATAGCTCATATGGGTCAGGTGAGGATGGTGCTTTGCTGATGGTTTGCTTTTTTTCCTGGTGCCTAGTGTGTTCCAGATCTTCTGCACCTGCCATTTCCATGCGGTCCGGGTCTTCAGCGTCGTTCCCAGAAAAAATTCAAAATCTGTTCGATGGGGCATTTTTTCGTGGCAAATGCAGCAGTCACCTGGTAGTATCAAACCTCTGGTATGATATGCTTTACTTTTAGTTTTTCAGAGGAGTTCACTAGTTTTAGGTAGTTTTTGATAAAGGTGTGGGGAGAGCTCAGAGTTCGTTCTGCTCAGTCCGCCATTGCTCAACCGGAAGTCCTACAGGCCGGTTTCTAGAAGGGAAGATCTACAATAGATCAGATATTTACCGTAAGATATATCTTGGATAAATATGTAGCTACAGTATATAAAAAAAGGAAAATTAATACAGCTTTCCTTGATATTAAATCAGCGTTTGACTCAGTTAATTATACAACACTATGGGAAATTTTGAAGGAAAAGGGAATGGAAGAAAATTTGTTGAACATCATTAAACTATTACATAAGGATAATAAACTGGTAATTGGGTATAATAAAAATGATGACATGACAGATACAATTAGAGTCTCCTCAGGAGTGAAGCAAGGATGCATTCTAGCACCCACTTTGTTTAACCTGTACATAGACAAAATAGTAGAAGATCTAGGGAAGGTAGATACATTAGCCCCTAAAATAAATGAGATGAAATTCAAATTTTATTATATGCAGATTATGCAGTTTTATTGTCTCAGAACCCATTAGGTCTCATAAGAGCCATTATATCCAGAATTGAAACATTAAAAAAGCTTGACATGATCTTAAACCAAGGAAAAACAAAAATTGTAGTGTTCGGAAACCATAAACAAACCACACAAATTTGGAAAATAAATGAAACAGAATAAGTGCGTAAGTTCTGCTATTTGGGAGTGGTATTTAATAACAAATCTAAAATGTAACAAGCAAATAAGGAAGGGACTTCTGGTGCAGCTCTTGGCTTAATGGCAGCTTGAGTTCTCTGCTTCCAACCAGCATGCCTGATTTTCTCCCTCAAACAGTATAAAAAGTTCTCCATTTTGATCTCAATACTGCAGGCAAGAGATGGTGTCCCGAAAACAACCAAGGGGTATAAATAAATACTTAATCTTAAAACAAGAAGGCACAAAATCAGGAACAGACTTTTCTGACTCTGAGGCATCGCAATTCTCCCTCTGGCCACCTGAGCAGAGGCCCCCAGGGAGAAAATCAAAGAAGAAAGCCAGCATGAACTCCAAACTAGACCTATTTCTATCCAAAATAAATAAGTAAAAGAGGAGATTGCCCAATACAAATCAGCCCAAGATGCCCTCCGGACTGACTTAAACACCTTAGACACCAAGGTCTCGGGTATGTAGACAACTTCTGTGGACCATGCTCAACAGTTAAAGCAAATGCGCTGAAGCATTTCACAAGTTATACAGCTTTGCCAACTTACCATAAAGAGGAGGATGTGGCGAATCAGAATTGTTGCCTTAATATTAGAATATACAGGGTCCCTGAAAATTCAGAAGGAACCAAGATGATGTACTTTATGGAGACCCTCTTGCACACCTCCTTGTCTCTAGAGGACTCTCTCTCCCTCCCTGGATTTGGAACGGGTCCACTGGGCCTTGGGCCTCATACCATCTGCCCCAGCCATCAGGCCTAGATCAATCATAGTTCACTTTTGTTGATACCCAGTGAAAGAGCAAGTTCTGAGAAAGGCTTGGTCCCTTGGAAAGATATTTTATGGCCAGACGAGGATATTTGTGGATAACAAGTACGCCACCAATACAATGCAAAAATGTTGGGCATATATTCTGTTATTCCCGGTCCTTTGGCAGAACAAATTAAAATTTCATACCACATATTCTGCCGACTTGTAGTCCAGTACCCCTTGGGCCACAAACAGGTGATGGAGGCACGTGAAGATCTTCAGAAGTGGGGTTATGAGATTCCGGTCGGCGCCCCGCACCTGAGGAGAGACCCGGTCAAAAGACTAAGCTTGCACATCTATGAGAGGAATCCAGAGGCTCAACGAGTGGCTTTACAGGAATTGAAATGCTGGATATCTGCAGTGCCCTCAACAGACCCTTGATTTTGTGAACTGAAGGTGCTGTAAAACTTTTTTCTTTCCTTACCTGCAGTAAATCTGCTAGTGGGATGCCCAACAGTGAAGGGGGTTTCTGGCTCCCTTACCTCATCCCTGAGGGGGGCTACTTGGTGGGGTTGGGGGCTGCTCCAAGGCAGGGCCTGCTAGTCGTCCATGGTCTTGCCCAGCTCTGGTGCTCTCAAACAGCAGTGCAACTGGCAGCTTCTTCTGCTGGCTGGCGCTCTACATAGCACTCCTTTGGTTGAATGTACTTTGGATCTTGGGGTGGTGCATCGGGCCTAGTGGGAAGTGGCATAACCATTTGGAGAATCAGTAGATATTTTGCTCAAGTGGCAGCTCCCAGACTTTGAGGAAGATGGGGGAACATTCACAATACCCAAAGGCACTACAAGTCTGTTAAATAGGATAATGTGGTCTGGGCCCGTGGAGCGGGTGTGAGTATGCACTCACGGGTGTTGAAGCTAGGTCAGGCCTCCAGGTTACGGAGGTCCACTCTACAGCTCTCCTGTGTCTGTGACCCATTAAATAGGGTCTTTAACAATTTTACCCGTCCACTGGGTCAGACCTCACCGTGAGGTGAGCTAGGGAACTTAAGTACCTGGGCCTTATTGCCTTGCAGTTTGAACAGCTCCCTGTTTGAGGGGCTGAGTAGTCAATATTGGTATACCTAACTGTTACTTACCACGGACCAAAGAGGCCTCTTTATGGGTGCTCTCCCCTGGGCCTGATCTCGGGCCTGAGATAGAAGGAGGAAAGATGCACCTCCCCCGTGGCCATTTTTAGGCCAACAGAGGTGGGCTGAGGAGTGTGGAGTGCCAGGGCAGTTGGGGGCCTTTAGTGGAGTAATGGGGAGCTGCTCTGCTGGCTCTGGTATCCTGCCCAACAATAAAAACAATCGGGGATGGGGCGAGGTCGAGCCGCCTGGGGAGGCCATATATAAGTTTATTGAGGTCTCCGGTGAGCCTTGGCCTACAGCCTGGACACCCTTATATTCTCTATCTCCTTTCAGATAGGAGAACTGAGTGGGTGGCAGGTTTGCCTGGGCAGGTGGGGGCCCCAAGTAATTTTTTTTTTTTTTAAGGTGGCCGGGATGGCCTGGCAGGGTCCTCTGGGGTGCCTCCTCTGACATCAGGGATCCTCTTCGGGGGCTGTAGCATAAGGAGTCGGGTACTCTCACTGGTGGGGATGGAAGGGGAAATTCCCCTGGTCAGGTTGCAGGAGAAGGGACAATTCGGATCCCTCTCCAATACTGAAAGAGATAAAGTCATCAGGTTTGCTCTTCATTTAAAAAAAAGGTATCCACTTCGTTGTTTTATATATCCAGACAAAGGACTACCCTGAAGCAGGGGTATGATGACTTATTTCTTCGTTAAAGACATTTGGGAATACCTTTCAGTATATGGACTTATAAAGTTATATACCTTAGGAAACACATAAGTAGGCAGAACTGGAATTGCCTTCTCAGACTGGTTTCATTACTGTGAATTTGATTTATTTTTGAGAGGTTCCTTTAGTTATGTTCTCTCTCTCTTTAGTTACGGGTCTCTCTCAGGGAAGTGTGGAGTGCCTGGGGCTTTATGTCAAAATTAATTTAGCTGCCTTACCATTTTAAAACATGCCAGGCTTCTCTTGTTTATGATGGACCGTGTGCTTTCAATAATTCTAATGTTATTTCTTTATAAGAAACATATACTACTTAGACTTAATGTACCCACAGATAGAGGGGGGTTGGGCTGGTTGGGGAACTCAGGACCTGGGACCATTGAACTAACGCACCTTTTTTCCCCTCCCCTTTTCTTCTCATCCCTTACAGTCTTCCTTTATTATAGGTTATTGGTTTGCCTATTCCTTACCCCATCCCATCTTCTCATTTATGGGGGCTTGATCCCCAAAGATGCTGCCACATGGATGGCATTGGTATCCTTAGGGTACTGCTGCATTTGGCTTCCCCTGGGAGGGCTGTTTGCCCAACCCTGGTGGGAAGTCACTTGGTGTATTATAGTTAGCATGGTGAAAGAGGGTGTGCTGCAACTCTCTTCGCCCCAGCTCCTCTGTTTTCTGCCCAGTTGGTAGTTGTTACCTATTTTTTTCTGTTTATGGAGGGTACAGGTTACATGCAAGGAGCAAGGGTGAAAGACACTACAGATGCAGTTTGGAGCTTTAAGATTTCTAGTGTGGATCAGGTTTGGAGGGTATGACTTAGAATTGCAGTGTCCCTTTTTCTGCATCGGTGTTGAGTGGGAATGGGCTATATTATTATCATCTCTTTCACAATGGCTATGGATATACCGTTCCATCTAATATCACATAATGTGAATGGGTTGTCAGGCCCAATAAAACGATATAGAACACTGACAGCATTGAAGAAGTCCAGACGAGATTTATTACTTCTGTGGGAGAGACACCTATCTCAGGCCGAACATCACAAATTGGTAAAATTTGGGTTTTCCCAGGTAATAGAATCCTATTATACAAGGGGGCGGAGAATAGGGGCCGTAATTTTAATCCCAGAACATTCGCGGTTCTAGATTCTAAACCAATACACTGATCCTGAGGGGAGGCTGGCATTGGTCACAGGCACATACCAGGAACATGAATTAACGGTGTGTAGTTTATATGTTCCCCCAGAGTCAGATGCTTCAGCTATTCAACAACTGTTTGACACGATTATGACTCATAAACAGGGGATATTGATTATTGGAGGTGGTTTCAACTGCCTAATGAATCCCTCCATTGACTCCTCAATCTCTAAACCCACCCCCAAGACATCAGGTCAAAAACACCTCGGACGTCTTTTCCATGATTTAGGCAGGGTGGATGCCTGGCGACATCTGCATCCAGGGCAATGGCGCTTCTCATTCTATTCCTTCCCCCATCATCATTACTCAAGGCTGGTTTACCTCTGGATTGATGGTGAGCACCAAGAGTTAATACACCAGGCAGACATCCACAATACATTTCTTGCAGATCATGCTCCGATTTCCCTAGAATTGTCTTTGATGAGATATCCAAAGAATACACTCTGGTGATTTAACAACTCTACTCCAAGACCTGGCCTTTTTAGATTTCTTAAAAGAGAAAACCTCAGAAATTCTACAGGATAATTCTACCCCTGATATTACACCGCAGGTTTTATGGGACACCCTAAAATCAGTGTTAAGGGGACACATAATTGCGTATTCCTCTCATAAAAAAATGACAGGCTGAGTCTCATCTCCGTGAGTTGCAGGAAAAATTACAATTCCTGCAACAAGCCCACATGCAGGGGGACCATTCGATATTGGACATTATGTTGCAAACCTGGAACAAGCAAATAAGGAAAATTAATGAAAATGCTGTCAAAACATTAAACGGTATTAGACACTTTTCACATTCTATGGCAAAAAATCCATTTATAGCACAGTATAGATATCTGAAAGCTAGAGTAAATTCACAAATAATATATGGCTCAGAAGTATGGGGTCTTACATGTAATGTGAAAGAAACTGAAATACTACAAAACAAGTATTTGAAAAATGTATTAGGAGTACCAAGTATAACTTCGGGGGCAGGAATTAGAGCTGAAATGGGGACACTGTCAATTTATGCTACAATGATAAAAAGATGCATGTCATTTTGGAAAAAAATATCAACAGCTTCTGAAAATAGTGTATTATACAATTGTTGGGATGATGCAATAAAAAGACAGGACATGCAAGACCTCACCTGGTTTAGTAAGTTAAATCAAATATTAAACAAACATGGCTTACAATATAATATCATAATTGGGCAGTTAGAAAATATAGCTAATCCCACAAATTTTGTAACTACTGCTATTCAAAGGGTGGAAGATATGGCTAAACAAGAAGATCTCGCCAAAATTTAAAAGATTCCTGGAATAATAATCCACTGAAATTAAATCAGAATTTAAGATGGAAATGTACCTCCTAAAATGTGAGAATCAAAAACATAGGAAAGCACTAACAAAGCTAAGACTTGGAATTTTTATAAAATGGGGACATTTTAATATTGGGGGTTACGGAACAAATTTATGTAATGATGTAATAATGCAGCAATGACAAGTGTACACTTATTTTTTTTTTAATTTTCATATTTTATTAGACTTTGCTATACATTTGATTAAGCCATAGAGAGATATCAGTACATTAACGTACAGATGTCTAATACAAACAGAAGACATGACAGAAGTTGGCATCCCTAATATTATGATACAGCTATGTGTTCCTATGAATGAAGCAGGTATTTCAAAATAACATCAACTGGGATTGTGAGAAGTGCAAGTTATTTATACAGTCATTTGATCAGAGCATCTTCCTGTGAAAAGTTGGCAAGAGGAGAGGATGGGGGGAAGGGAAGGAAAGGGAGGGGGAAGAGAAAAGGAGAATTAATATTTTAAAAGAAACAAAAAAAAAGGAGTAGAGGGGTCCCCCGACCGCGGGGGATGGGGGGAATAGGAAAAGGAAGGGGAACACAGATGCAACATTTACAACATCTTACATAGTTGAAATACCTGACAAGTCGTCCAAAGCCCTTTACCTAAGGACACAACCTGCCCCCTACCCAGAGCCCAAGACACCTTCCGCCTGCAACCACATAGTCTACCTTGCCCATTTTTGAATGTAGGCATGGGATTTATTATTTATTTTAAAAGTCAATTCTTCTAGGTCGGCAATACTGCCAACCACTGAGATCCAATCCTGTTTCTTGGGTATTTGGTGATTAAGCCACAGTCTGGTTATGACTTTATGAGCGGCTGCTATTAGAATGGCCTTACACTTAATTTTTGATTGTAATGCTTTTGTCTCTAAAGAAATATATTCATTACACAGTTTTTTAAAAACAAAGATAATGGGTAAAAATGAACAACTCAGGTTAATATTAAACTGTGAAAGTACAAAACAGATATTTGCTCTTGCAAGCTTTGCACATAAAATTGCTCGAAAACTGAATTGGAATATTTAAAAAAAATTGCATTGCTTATTTGGGAATTGGACAATTGATAGATTTTGAGCCCGAGGTTTTAAATTTCAGTATATACTTTTTATATAAGGAGATGCTTTTTATGTATGTGTTGTATGTAATTGTATGTGACAATATGTTTTTTTTATATACGTACTTTTTGAATAAAACTGAACTGAACTAAACATTCAAACCGATTCACAGGTGTTAGATGTCACACCTGTCATGGAAGACCACCTTCCTGGTGGCTATCACATCAGCCAGAGGGATCAGCGAGCTCCAGGTGCTCTCGGTGGAGTTTCCTTACCTGGTCTTCCACAGGAAAAAGCAAAATACCAGTGTACAACCACCCCCCCCAAAAAAAACCCACATGGCACATATTAGCATTTAAACAATTTAATGGCTTTACTTACTTTAAACTCCATGTAAAAAAGGGGTCCTCTTAGTTTTCAGATTGGAATTCCAAAGTGAGCGAGCTATACCACTACTCCTCGATGGGACTCTTTTGGTATAGTCCCTACACTAGCTTTATAGCTCTGAAATGCCCGCAGTGGCTACTCACAAATATAGAGCACTGCCTGAATAGGCCTACAATACATTGCCTAATTGGCTCCTTTAATAAGGTACTTCCACCCAGGAACATTTACAGGTGGTGGAAGGGAGCGTGCTGAAAGGGGTGCCACGCCTCCATACTCAGCATTTTCCACTCTGCATTGCCCACAAATGTAATTCACATTTCTGCTAAGGGGTGCTGCTGGTGTGTGGTAAATAACAACAGTTAAAAGCAAAATACCAGTGCACCCCCCCCCCCAAAAAAGACATAGAAACATATTAGTATTTAAACAATTTAATGGCCTAATGGCTTTACCAGAAACGAGAATTGCATTTTGAGCAATATAAAGGTTTTGAGCATGCTTTTTGGTTGTCTTTAGAATTTTTAGGAGTTGTGGTACTCCTTTTAGCACGCTCCCTGTCACCACTTGTGTAAATTCCTGGGTGGAATCCTCTTATTAAAGGGAGCCAATTAGGCAATGCATTTTAAGCCAATTTGGGTAGCTCTTTATATTTGTTTTTTTGAAACTTTCTTTATTTAATGTAGTTTCGTGGACCGAGACCAAAACAACATACAAGGACAACAAACCAGTCATAATCCTCCAAGTTGATTCATTTCTATTGCTACACTGGCAGAGAAAATCTAATAGTGAAGCAGATGTACAATACATGGGTTGAATTTATGTTATAATAAGTTACAGTATCTAAAGTATTTATCTAGATGCATCTTATATTATCTCCAACTTACATTCCCAACTTGTATCTCATAGGATGTCCCATCTCAGGATAAGGAGGATCAACCGGGGGGGGGGGAGAGGAAGGGGGGCAGACCCCGTGCGGGCACCAATCAACAAGTGCATCAAAAGACCCACTGTTTTACTAACTTTTGTCTTGTTAAAACCCTAACCTGGGCCTACACTTACCCCTGTTCATGGGACAAACTCAGGCCTTTCCACTGCCATGTAGAGAACCCAACATCTCCACAAAATCTCAAAGGTCGGGACTCTCTTATTAAGCTTGGCTGTTATTGATTCCAGTCTGTACACATCTATCATACGGTCTTGCCACATGTTTAGGGTGACCCTCTTAGCAGATAACCAATTGCTGGTAATCACTTTTTGAGCCACTAAAAAAGAGATTTTCAAAAACTTAATTAGCGGGGGTCTCGGAGTTCCCTAGGCAGATCCAAGAAAAAATAACACAAGGGGGACATCTCCAATTCAGGATCTATGATTTCTCTCAAAGCCTGCTGAAGGCTTTGCTTAAAGGGGGTCAACTCAGGGCACTCCCATAGTAAATGAGCTAAAGATGCGGGTGTAAACCTGCAGCTCCTCCAACAAATCGCAGGGGTTAAACCATGGAATCTAGTCTGAATAGCTGGGGAATGAAAATAACGGACAAGAATCTTCCATGAAAACTCCCGCCAACTCCCTGATGAAATACCCCAGTGAGTTCTTCTTTGAGTCCACATCCAGAAGTCATCCGGAATCAGGACTCTCAAGTCCCTTTCCCAGGCTCTTTTAATGTGGGCAGTGGAGTCCCCTTTCCAAGATAACAGTGCCTGATATAACTTGGATACTATATGAGACCTAATCGGGTCCTTTTCTATTACCTTTTTAAGTAAGTATGCAATTTGTGGAGGTGAGGAACTCCCCAGCTTAAATTGTGTTATCAAGTTGCTTATATAATTTCTTATTTGAAAATATCTGAATCTATCCTTCCAACTGATTCCATATTTGTTAACCAGTGTATCAAGTGGTAGAATCTTGTTTCCATCCAAAAAATGCCAAATCAAGTGTAAACCCCTCTCCTCCCATCTCTTAAAGGGTAGCACTTTATATTTATGAGTAGCCACTACAGGCATTGCAGAGCTAAGAAGCTAGTGTAGGGACTATACCCAAAAGGATCCCACTGTGGAGTGGTAGTATAGCTTGCTCCCCTTGGAATTCCAATCTGAAAACTAAGAGGACCCCCTTTTTCATGGAGTTTAAAGTAAGAAAAACCATTAGGCAGTTAAATTGTTTAATTTTGAATATGTGCCATGTCTGGTTTTTTTTTGAGGGGCAGCACTGGATGCCACACACCAGTAGCACCCTTCACCAGAATTGAGAATTGCATTTTGAGCAATGTAAAGGTTTTGAGCATGCTTTTTGGTTGTCTTCCACAGGGACAAGGTTGTCCACCCCAACCCGAAGTTCCTCCCGAAGTCTGTGTCGGATTTTTGCCTTAACCAGATAATCACTCTCCCAGTGTACTTCACCAACCATACCTCAAGGCTGAGCACAGGCTCCATATTTTGGACCTGTGGCGAGCGCTTGCCTATTACAAGGCACACACGACTGGAGTTCGGGGAGAGGTTCGACAGCTATTTGTCACCTATGCTGAAGCCACACCTGGCAGGACAGCAGCTAAGCAGATGATTGGCAAGTGGGTAGCCTCCTGCATTGACCTCTACTGTAGGTTGGCAGGTAGGGAGCCTCCTGTAGGGTAAAGGGCTCATTCCACCCGTCATACCTTCCAGGGACTTCCCCATTCAGGAAATCTGGTTGGCTGCTCCCTGGAAGTCAGCACACACCTTTATTTCCCACTACCACATTGACCTTGAGTCATGCCAGGATGCTAGTTTTGGGGCCTCCATTCTCCAGTCCTTATTTCCTAAGTAGGGGGTGTGTACCTTGCTTCCCTCCTCCCAGAGAACTGCTAGGAGTCTGCCAATATGCATGGATAAATACACCACATCCACGTCCCTAGAAAAGCAGATTACTCACCTGTAACAGTAGATCTTCTAGGGACTCGTCTCTTGCAGTAGGTTATTACACTTCAGAGTTCCACCAGGTGGCACTATCATATGGTAGCTTCTTCCCACAGTCTTCTTCAGGGACCGCCCACAAGACATCACTTCCTCAGCCTCGGTATAAGTGTGGGCGGTCCCATGTGCCCTCTGTTCATTTTCCCACTGGGTTCAGCCCACACAGCAGCTAGCTCACTCTTCTATGTTGCAGTCTTCAACAAGAACTTGAATCCAGCTTTCTATTGCGGGCATATGAACCACTCGCAGCACTCCCACTACTCCCTGGCCTGGTGCTTCTGCTGGGTCTTTGGGCACTTTTATGGCTGACAAGACCACCCTGCCAGAACGGACCTCGGGGACCCATTCTATGGGTTCCCTGGCTCAGGGCTCTTGTTCCCGGCATAAGAGGGAGAGGGACTCTCACTCTCTCCAGCACTACCCATCAGCGGTGGCTTCTCCTGTTCTTCTACCATCGACAGAGCATTCCTCATCAATGGGGCTGCTCCCTCCATCAACGGAACCTCAGTTGCTCCCTCTTCCCATTGACGGAGCACTCTGCACTACGTTTCTCGTCGACAGAACATTCCTCGTCAATGGGGCTGCCCCCCCCATCGATGGAGTATGCATTGCTCACTCCCTCATCGACGGGAATGCTTCCCCCATCAACGGGGCCTTCTATTTTTCATTTCTCGTCGATGGAGGCTCGTCCCTCATCAACAGGACATCACATTTCTTGTTTCTCATCGATGGGGCTGCTTCCCCCATCGACGGAACATCCCATTTCTCATTGACAGGGGAGGCTCTGCACCCCAGGACTATTCCTGTTGTGGGTTCCCCATTCCTGTCATCTCTCTGTCCTTCCTGGCACCAGCATACTGTTGCTGCATCGACAGAGGTCCTACTTCCATTGTCGTTCTTATGCCCCTTGGGCTCAGGTGGGGTTCATGAGGGCTTCCCTTTATCTCGCTCCCTGTTCCTTTCCCCTCCTCTGGTGCCTGTCCACAGGGGTTTGGATGCCCTCTCCTGACTTTCCGTGACTGACGTTCCCGATGTTCCTCACAATTCATCCCCTCCCCAGGTCGCTGCCCTTGGGTGCCCTCTGACTCTGGACCGCCCACCTTCTCAGGTGCCTGCCATTGCCCGCATTGTCTTTGAGGTCTTGCACTCTTTGGGTAGTGGTCTGTCTCAGGCCCCTCCACCGGTTCCTGTGCCTCAGCGGTCCCCCTCCTTCCCCTGCCTAAATGGCTTTGTCTGGATCCAGTTGTTTTCACCTGGTCCCCCCCCCCTCCTATTTCTGAGGAGTCGGTGTCTGGGGATCCAGACTTCAGGGATCTCTTCATGGAGGCCACTTCTGACGTGGGCTTTCCAGATTATGGGGGCCCAGATTCCCCATTCTCTGTGTCCTCTATTCTGGATACTGCCCCGCCTGCCCCTCCTGATGTCTCCTCTCCGACTTAACTTTCTTTCATGGCTCTGATGTTGCAGATCCAGGAGGTTTTTGAATTCCTCTCTACGGAGCAGGATTCCCTTCAGCAGGACATGGCTGCCTACCTTGACCTGCCTGAGGAGCCTGTCCTGGTCATCCCTCCCTTAATTCCTGCTTATTTGAATGCCATGACTCTGGCGTAGCGTCACCCCTCTTCCACTCCACCCGCCCCATGTGGGCCTGACCGGCTGCATGTACAGGGCCCTGTTGGACCATCCCTATTTGTCTGACACGCTCCTGCAGCTGACTCTGTGGTCATTACAGCGGCTCATGACTGGACCGCTCGGCCTCAACACAACAGTTCTTTGTCGCCAGATAAGGAATCCCAGCGCATTGATTTTCTTGGCAAGAAGGTTTACACCTCTAGTGCCATGCTGCTTCACATTCTCAACTATGTGGGCCATATGTTCCAGTACCTCCGCAACTTGAGTGTCTCCACTTTGGACCTTCTTACCGACTTGCCTCCCCCCCTTGGGGATGGCTCAGTTGGCACAGCCCCTGTCTGCCATTTCCTCGCTTTCCCATCTCCTGCTTCGCTCAGAGTACAATGCCCTGGACATATCTGCCCATCTGTCTGCCACCGGTGTTGCCTTGTGGCATCATGCCTGGCTTCAGGTGTTGGGTTTGGCTCCTGACATCCAATTGTTGGTTGCCAACGCCCCTTTCTGAGATGACAAGTTGTTTGGTCCTGGTACCCAAGCCATTCTGGATTCCATCCAAGCTTCGGGTCACACTCTGCAGTCTGTCCAGGATCTCTACCAGGTCCCATCCTCCTCCTCTGCTGGTGGCACATCCTTTTCCCGGCTCCCTTAGCGGAGTGCTGCTCGGGACTGCGGTAGGGCTTCCAGAGGGGCTGACACTTCTGCTCCTCCATCCCGTGCCCATCCCTCTGGGGGGCCAGGCCCTCCCCTGCTCATTGACCGCTCCTCGGGCTTCCCGTCCCCCCACCTCCTCTCACGAGCCTTGAAGGTGCCTGGGGGTCTGTCTGCCTTTTCTTTGGAGGCTTGCTTCCCGATCATGGATGCTTTGCTCCTCTTTGCGGATCATTTGGAACTCCTGCTATCTTCCCTCTTGGAGACCCTTCAGTTGTTCCTTGCTGTGGGATTCCCGGTGCTTCTTGCCCCGGTGCACTCCACCACCTCCTGCGTGCTTCGCGCTTTAGGAGCTCTGCTGGCCTTGCTTTCCGCCACGGCCTCTCTACCCCTGCTCATCAGGTTGCATTGTTTTGCCTGGCCCTCTTCTCCTCTCCCATCTTGTGGAGTGTTCATACCTCGCCCACCCTTCGCATGTCTGCCTTCCTGGGTGTGGTGCGAGTCAACCTGCCTATGACTGATTTTGATGCTGTCTCTCTAGCGGAATTTCATGGCTATCTCAAGGATTTCCTGCAACTCCTCCATGGCTTCTGCCTGGACTCTGCTCACCTCTCTTTTTGACGTTCTCACTGAATGTTCCTGTCTGCTTTGCCTGTGGCTGTGCCTTCCTGTCTGTCCTCCCATCTGGCTGCATCTGCTTGGTACTCTCCCAAGTGTAATAACCTACTGCAAGAGACCAGTCCATAGAAAATAGTGAGGTTACATAAGAACTTACTATAACAGTAGATCTTCAAGGAACTGTCTCTTGCAGTAGGTACAATCCTGCCCTCCATCCCCCTGCCTTTTGCTCAGGGTCCCCGGATCTCAGGACATTGGGTTGGGACTCACTGGTCCCTCAGTTTCCCTCTGTCCTCGCCTTTGCGTCCTGGAGCCGGCAGGGAACAGAGGGTATATGGGACCGCCCACACTTATACAGAGGCTGAGGAAGTGATGTCATGTGGGTGGTCCCTGAAGAAGACTGCTGGAAGAAGCTGCCATGTGATAGCGCCACCTGGTGGAACTCCCAAGTGTAATAACCTACTGCAAGAGACAGTTCCTCGAAGAATTACTGTTACAGTAAGTTTTTACATAATCACACTTTCTAAAAGTGATATATGGTATACAGCCACATGGACCCACCCAGCTTGCCCTGGCAGTGGCACACAATACTGCTTCTAGCAGGCAAGAACTGGCATCATGGGACGGTGCTAAGGGAGTGTGACTGGGTGACCCCTGTCATAGTGGACACCCCTTGGATAAATTGAAACCCCCGAAGAATATTAACATTATGTATTGTTTTCTTCTCAGGTCTGTGGCCTTGAAACAAAGCTAAGAGTACAGTTATAAAATGAGAGGGCAATCTTAATATAAAATAACAAAAACTTGTGTCTGCTTTTTCTAGATGTTAGCAGCCCCCTTCTAAGATATATTTGCAGCAGACATCATGAGGTAATTTGACCCTGCAGGAGAGTTTAGGGGAACACAAAATGTTCTGACCTCATCTCTGACCTTTAACAATGTTGTAAACACGTTATGTAATGTGCTCCAGGTGGCTACCAAATGACTGTTCTCTATGGGGAAACAGTGGCCCCTAGTGGCTAGTTTTATGTTATGTCTGCTGTTAATCAAAAGGCAGCGGAACATTTTTCCAACTTTTAGTGAGCATATAAAAAGCCCTACCTCAGTGCTGAGAGGATAGATAGGGTGGTCAGTTGAATACTGACTGAGGAAAGTTGAAGACCTCCTGGTAGCGTGTGCTTTCACACTGTTTGATTCATTCTAGGCTGAAGAAAGGCCTTAGAAACTGCTGAAGCTAAGCAGTTGTTGGACTTACCATTTTGCTTTCTATATATTTTACTTGATAAAAATAAAATGATAAACGAAACCATGCATTTTTTTATGTACCTGATTTGTGATCTGCCTGAAACTCTGTTATCCTACACCCACGCCCGGTGACGGAGAGTTACCACCCAGGTGGGTGGGAGGAGCCAGCTTGAAGACTTTCCAGCAGCCCTTAAAGGGGAAAGGACACTGCCAAGACATGTGGATGTACATCATATACTACTCCTAGAACTACTGTTACAGGTGAGTAACTTGTTTTTCTCATTTCCTGTCTAGTCAAGAAGGTGCTGCTATGGTGCAGGGAACCCAGCAACCTGTTGAGATGGGTTCCCTTCCTCTGCAGGTGCAGACAGCCCACATCGTGTAGTGTAAGGTGGGACCCATTCATACCCTTTGCATCGGGAAGCGGTGAGGGCCTGGTACTGGGTTCTAGAACTGCTGGCCATCCCTTTTCCAGGCATTGATCACACCCTGGTGAGCAGACTCAACCGAGTGCAGTCTCCACTACAGAAATGGGAACTGCTGGCCTTGGTCATCGACAGGTGGGGTTGTCCAGAGTCGAACCTTTTTGCGTTCATACTCCACACAAAACTGCTGTTTTTCTGCTTGCTTGCTTCAGGACCTGGAGTTTTTCTGGTGAGGCGCATTGTCCCTCTCTGGGAAACAGAGGCTCCTCTATGCGTTTCATCTACTCCAGAAGGTGCTGATCAAGTTCCAGGAAGACAGGGACACATTGACCCTTCTTGTCCCCTTCTGGACTCATCAGTGCTGGTCCCGCTTGCTACAGTGGTTGGCAGTGGGACTTCCAGTGTCGCTGCTTTTGTGCCAAGGCTTACTATCACTGGGGCAGGGCATCCTGGCCCCACAGGACCCCAAGTCTCAGCATCTCTACACATGGCTCCTCAGACATGGCCATGTTTAGGTTTGGGGTGTCCCAAAAAGGTGGCTATCCCGGTGGCTGCTAGGAAGCCTTCCACCAGGGCTACTTATTCCATGAAATAGAAGCACTTTGCTTTGTGGGCAGCTTCTGATCACCTGGATCCCTTCTCCTGCCAGGTTAACTGGATTCTAGAGTACTTACTGTCCTTATCAGATGTGGGACTAAATACTCTTCACTAAAGGTGCACTTGTCTGCATATTAGCCTTCCTTGTGCCCATTGAGGACTATATGGTAGCCCTGTTGGATGTAGCCCATACCTTTCAAAGAGGCATCCTGCACTTGAAGCCTCACATTCATAACCCAGTCCCAGCCTGGGCCTTCACTTTTGTTTTAGAGAAAATTACTTTGGCTCCTTTTGAGCCTGCCACAACTTGCATGCTGTGCTTTCTGTTGTAGAAAGCATTATTTTTAGTTGCTTATACCTTTGTTCATAGGATTTCCGCACTGCAGATATTCATGTGTGTGCAGCTTTATTTGATTTTCCACAAAGAGAGGGTGTCTTTGCGTACCTACCCTAACTTTTTTGTATAAGATGATGTCTGCATTTACTTTGAATCAAACCATCCACCTACCTGTTTATTAACCAAACATGCCAGTCCAGGGGAAAAATTGCTCCATACTTTAGATGTACCTAGGATACTCAGATATTATGTCCACAGCACCAGGGACTACTGGCAGTCCTCACAGCTGTTTGTTTATTTCGCCCCTGGGAAATAGGACGTACCAGTTTCTAAACAGTGCCTATCTAAAGGGTTGGCCAACTGTATTGTTTTCTGTTGTAGGAGGTACGGTAAGGAACTTCCTGGAACTGTTAAGGCCCACTCTGCTAGAGGTGTGGCCACCTCTGTTGCTTGTTTTGAAGGGGTTTCAGCAGCTGAGATACTTAGAGTACTGTCCATGCTTTTACAAGGCACTACAGTCTGGACTTTGACTCTAGAAGGAGTGCAGGTTTTGGCTTAGCTGTGTTACAAGGCCTCTTTTCCTAGCCTCTGCTTTCCTGCCTCCCAGACTGTTCTCTCCAGTACTGCTGAGGACTCATTCTTAAGGTGTGACCTGCAGCAAGAGATATCCTCAAAGAAGATGTAACAGTTATGTAACAACCTACCATAACAGTAGATCTTAGTGAGACTCTCTTGCAGCAAGTCATACCATCCCACCCCCTTTCCCTCTTGACTTCTGAGTTCCTCCTTTCCTGTTCTCTTTCTTCCAGGAAGGTAAGCCTTCTGTTTTCCACACTCCTTCTGGTGGGTCTCTCGGGCTCTCCCTTGCTTCTCTCAGGAGCATGTTGTTGCTGGATAGTCTGTGGCACAGAACTGAGGATGGTGCAGAGCTACCCACTGCTCTATAGAGAGGATGTTGACATGATGATGTCACCATGGGCGACCCCTAGTAGACTGGTAGCAAAAAGGTCTGTGTGGTCTTGGCGCCTGACAGCTATAGTTCCTAAGGTGTGACCTGCTGCAAGAGATTCTCTCGAAGATCTGTTACTGTAAGTTCTTACATAACTATTCTTTCCCATGTGACCCCCAGAGATGCCTAATAGTCACAGTGTCTGACATGTAATATGGCCTGGAGCAGACATAAACTGCTGGGCCTGAGAACAACCATTCCTCAGCTCCCCACCTCCCGAAGGAACCCCTGTACCACCCACCTTACAACTCCACATACCTGCATGGTGAGTGTTTATAGTGCAACAGGTCTCTGGAGTGGTGTACAGCGATGAGCACTTAGAAACTAGCGTCAGGCTAGAGAAATCATCTCATCTCTCATTTGAACTGCTTCAGCAGGGATTTAATGTATGGAAGTGTCTCCTCCGAGTGTTTCATTCTGTCTTCATGGGACTGCTGTCTGGTTTCAATCTCTCAGTGTGGAGGGTACTTCTGCTGGTTTTTTGGTTTGAATCAGAGGAGGTCCAGGGCATTGAGGCACGCATAGGGGAGATGGTATTGCAGTGCCCCAGCAGTCTGGGTCCTGTTTAGCCTATGTAGGGGTGTGATACAGTATTTCTCCCTCAGGGTACATCACTGGCAATTTAGCAGGGTAAGGTGTTTGGAAGCACAGTCCTGCTTGGTTCAGTTATTCTAGCTTTTATTTTCTTTTTTACCTTGAAAGGAGGACTTAGCCAGTCTGCCTATTTTCAGCCTTGTCCTGGGGAAGGGGACACAGATGGAAACCAACTGATATTGAACCTGATTAAGCTGTTGGTGGTATTTTTAGTGAAGGGGAAACATTTGGCCAGGACACCAGGGAAGTTCCGCTACTCTTTTCGAGAAGTGCCATGGAATCTGACCAACAACCAGACCAAGCAGACAGGACCTCGGTTTAACATCTCATCTGGAAGATGGCTCCTCAGGAGTGCAGCACCCTCTCATGCTGCACTACAGTGTCAGTATTGGGATTTAACCCAAGTTCCTGATATGAGGATGGAACCCACAGCCTTCTGATCTTCCACCTTCAGTGATGAGTGTGTAGCCTGCTGAGTCACTGACACTGCTAAAATGCATCCATGTAGATAGGGAGTATAAGCACAGTGTTGCTGCTTGATGGCTTGAGCAAACTCATGGTCATAATATATTTCAGCAACTTTGTATTGGTAGACTTTCAACTTCCATGCCATGAGAAGCACTCTCTCCTTAACTTGAAACCAGAGAAGTTTCAGGATTGAGCAGGGGTATTCTCCTGGTCCCAGCTTGGGGCCTAGGATCCTGTGAACATGCTCCAGTTCAAAGTTTGTCAGTCAACAGTGGTTGGATTGTTCAACAAAGGGAGTAATCTGGGTCCCTCTCTCTCTGGAACTCTGTAAATCCTCAGGTGTTTGCACCAAAAACATTCAAGATCCTGCTGTTTTTGATCTGATTGCACTGCAGGTGGAACTGCACCAGGAGGTCACCCATGGTATCAGTCTTCTCAGACAAAGCAGAAGTGGTATCTTTTAAATCATGCTGTTGTTTGACAGTGGAATTTTCTTGCTGTACACCTGCCAGAGTGTCCCAGGTTTCAGTGCAGAAGGCCATTAACTAATGCAGCAGACAATCCTTGGCAACATCCATCATGGCAGAGCCAAACTGGGAGCACAAGGAGGAGGCCACAGTTGTCTGGGATGGCACCTGATGGCAATACCAGAGGAGGCTGTGAGGCATTTTTATGTTTTTTTTTTTGTTTTGTTTTTCAGAACCCACCCCATGGTTGAGCTGCACAGTGCACTAAAGCCAGGAACAAGTAATGAAGCTATGTTTGGTGCAGTTATTTCCAGCATTCTGCTAAACCCCACCTAATGCACTCCAACATTCTTTTTGCTATCCTATAGTCTTTACTGTATCAAGAAGAGGTTTTTAGACAGTTCGTTATTATCACCCCCGGGTTTCTTTCCTCTTTAGCGTGCTTCATTTTTACACCGTTTATGCAATAATCGGTATGTTGCATTACTACATTGATTTAAATTGAAACCTGATCTTTGCCTCCTACAGTTGCTTAATTACTGCTGTTTAATCCTTTCCTTAAAGCGGCAGTGCATTGCAATTGGACAAAAAATTTTACCCTACATTTTTTTTCTCCAAAAGATTCCAAACACCTTCCAGTTTTATTTGGTGGTAAGATTTTCTGGTTCTGCCAACATTTTAGTATTTTATAGATGTCTTATTTTTTTCTTAAGAAAAAAATATGTCCACCACATTTATTTATTTACTGTATCTGGTTTTGGTAATCAGGGAAGTGCACTAGGCAAAAATCAGCCTATTTTTGGGCACGACCCAGGAGAGTACAAGTCAAAAACAGGGTACAAAACAGAAATACTGGGAATAACAAATAATAAGAGTGCAACATATAAAACAACAGTATCACAATGGAGCTAATGCGGTGAGAACAAAGGCAATAGGGATAAAATACACAGGGTAATAAAGTGCCAGCTTAAAATGAGGAGCATTAGAGAACACAACAGGCTTATCTGAGACACACATGAAAGGGTGCAGTCTGCAAAGTCCGAAGACAAGATACACAGTCCATGATCAGAGTATCATAAGTACAGGTTGGCTAGGTAAGAGAGGGAAGGGCAGAACAGGCAAGCGGACAGAAGTGTCAGGCAGGGTAAGTTAGCTAGAAATTTAGAAGGACTAAAGACATTTGAATGTGTCAAGGGAGGTAAGGTAATTAAAAAAGGCTTTCTTGAAAGAGGAATGAGATTTGGAGCATCTGAGGTGATGCGGAAGGGAGTTCCAGAATTTGGGGGCACAATGGGAGAAGGAGAGTTTGCCCATCTTGGTGGAGCATAAGAGGACAGAGAGCAGAGCCAATATCGTAGACCGTAAGCGATCCACGGGGGTAAACATAGCTGCTAAAGAGGCGGGTAGAGAACGAATTATGTTTTCAGTCAGTCATCCAAGAGAATATAAGCACCGGGAGGAGGGGGATAACCAGCAGAGGTCAGACTACACTGGAAAGCAACAAGTACTAGCACTGCTCAGGACACTCGAATATTCATCAATATTTTAATTTAAAAATGCAAAGAACGCCTAAGGCAACATCGAACTGTATAGCCCTCTACCAGTTTCACCTGCGTATGTGTGTGTGCGTCGGGCGCGCGTTAATTCGCTCCCGACATTACATGCCGCGACAGTGACAACTCGCTCCCGACAATACACTCCCGTCAACTCACTCCCGACGTCAACTCACTCCCGATGTCAACTCACTCCCGATGTTATATTCTGAGTTATGGTCAGTATTACACAAGGCATTAATGCTGGCACTCACAGATTTCAATATGCGCACCCAACAGATTTAACGTCATTTTGTAATTCTACCAGCATAAAATAAAGTTTTTACATATGCATGGTACTGCTAAATCGCATTATTGCATACTGATATGGCATGGACCTGTTTTCATAGCTACACAGATGCGGCCACAAAACATTCCTCCTGAAACAACAGCATATTACGCAGTTCCACTTTAAATAAAATATTGCTTGCATGTAGTCGAAGAAATTGTACGATAACATTTTGCAAGGCTGGATTATTACACTCTCGTAACTTAAGAACACCTCTTTCCCAATTTTGACAATAACAGGTACTTGCTACTCTACAAGCGCTCACTTCAAGGCAGTACCCACTCGGTTGTAAATGTAGGACAGCTGAGCACAACGCAGTAGCCATATCCTCATCGTGAGCCAAATTTCTTATTATTTAGATTCTATAAGTATTATTACAAAAATATCTCGTGTATCAGTAGATGCCTAAAGTGTTGTGGACATTTTTCTGGTATTGTATGCACTGTTTTAGACAGAATGTTAGCGGAGTGTCCTACTGAAAAATATGTGTATTACTTGTTTGATCGTTCAAGGAAGTACCCACTCGGTTGTAAATGTAGGACAGCTGAGCACAACGTAGTAGCCACTCTTTCCTATGAAACATAACAAAATTTGATACCTGTAGCAGAAAAAGAGTTGTTGCATTGGAGGAAGGTCGGTCCAATTCTCGGACTGAGGAGAGAGAGAGTCAGACTGAGGAGATGCAGTGACATGGGTAGGATTTGTTAAAGAAGAGACAGGATGAGCACAAAAAATAAAAGGATAAGAAATAGAAGGGGCTGGATAAATGGCAGAAACAGCAGGCTCTGGTGCAAGAGAGAAGGCAGGCAGTAAGGACGCAACAGCCTGGTGGCCAGAATGTACTGGGAGTGAAAATACACGGAGCGTAAAGTACGGGAGTTAACTGACGTGGATATGAATTGTTGGGAGCGAATTGACGCGGCTCGTATTGTTGGGAGCGAGTTGACATTGACCTGTGTGCATCATAAGGAGGTACAACCAATTGATTTCACAGGACATAAATATAATCTTAAAGGTACAGTGTAAAAAGGTGCAAAGTTGCAAGTGCTCATATAACAAAGTGCTTAGTGCTGTTGTCAATGTTATAATACATATGATTACATAAACAACAACCTAAAAAACTAAAAAACATTCCACAGCTTGTAAATATCCTATTCAAAGCATATAGGGAGAGCTGATAATAAATCTTCACAGATTCCAAATTACCATGTATAATAAAAGAAATAATTGCAAACCTAAACTTGTGAATGTATCAGTTCTCAATTTCTTTTGTCATCCTGGTGTTTAAGGTAAGGTACCAAGGTTTTTAGGTTCTCTTACACCCTATAAAAAGAAACAACAACATAATGAGATAAAAAGTGGTTACCACAAAAGGAGCATTATACATAAATAGCTTCCTCAGTACTATTATTTCAAGCCTGTATGTATACAGATATTTTATTTATTTATTTAAAAGTTTTACCAGGAGGGCACACTGAGCAGAGTACTGCTTGATTCCAGGTGCATCCTGGGGAAGGGGAACATAAACAACCGTCCAGTACATAAAGTGTACAATATTGCATCATGAAAATACAGAGGTTTTTTGCTAAAGCATAGCAAAATACGTTATTACATAACACATGAGGTACGGTAACTGAGGAAAACAAGCAAACATCTAGATCAGTGTCAAAATAACAGTTGGCTGATAAGAGGCTGCACCATAGTTCTTTTGCGGACACATATCAAAACATAACATCCATATTCTCTTTCTGCATTATTTTTTCCTTTTCTTGATGCATGGCATAAGGTCTAGCCTATCAGTTAGCCCTGGGGCACCATTGCCCCGAAAATGAAAATCCAGAACGATTCTCTGCACAACAACTTGATTCTAATGTCCCCACCTCGTGGCCCCAGTTTAACTTTTTCAGTTGCACAGAATTTAAAACTGTGCATATTACCCCTACTCCATCTCACATGGTTGGCCAGAGCATTCTTGTCGTTTCTCCCCCCCCCCGATAGCTCTCTGATGTTCCCCTATCCTGATTTTGAAGGGTCTCGATGTCTGTCCCACGTAAAAGGCTCCACATTCTCATGTTGCTAAATAAGTAACATCTTCAGTGGTACAACTGAAACATTCAGACATTTTAAACATTCTGTCACTGTTGTATGTGTTAAAAGTATTGGTTCTCAGAATCTGGGGACAGAACTTGCAATTACCACATGGAAAATTGCCATGTGGTAAAGGCGGCAACCAATTTCCACTGTTGCTGGGTTCCTCGGGTTTTTTGGGATGATAGCTGTGTACCAGCCTGTCCTTTAAATTTCTGCCCCTGCGATATACCATTCTTGGTTTCTCTCCTACATATTCTGCCAGTAGGGGTTCATTCTCCAGAATACTCCAATTCTGGTTAATAATACTGCTGATTTTACCTGAATGTCTGGTGTAATTAGCGATAAAGTGTATCTTACTGGCTGATTTTCTAAGGAGTCTTTCTTGCAATAAGGCCTCTCATGGTGTGGTCAGTACTTCTATAAATGCAGTTTCCACTAATGTACTATTGTATCCCCTGTTCTGGAATCGTTCACACATGTCTGAGCCCAAAGTCATGTAATCTGAATCTTCTGAACAATTTCTGCGCACTCTCATCATTTAGGCTTTGAGTATGTTGTCCACCATATGTCTCGGATGGCAACTGGATGAACGTAGGAGGGAATTACGATCTGATTCCTTTTTTTTTTAATTTAAGTTTTTCTGGGTTTTCTCCTGTTCCCTCAGGGCCCTGGCACATGGCTGTACATGCAGGTGGAGGCAAGCATGCACACCGGAAGCTAGGTCAGTCCCTTCTGCCCACCCTATGTACCGCCGCCTGCGAACCCCACTGGACCTCCGCCAGGTGGAGAATGGACTACGGGAGGGGCAACAACCCACCCCCACCACCCCCGGGAGAGGAGAGCAGCCTGATGGCTTGCTCAGTCCCGCTTCTGCCACCCCCATGCTGGCACCTGATGACCCAAGGTCATTCCTGAATCCGGGTTACCGGCACAGTGTGAGGTAAAACATCCAGCGTCTCAACCCTCAGCGCCACTGGGCCGACTTGATCTGTTTCCTTTTTAAAAAGACTAGTGTGCAGTGTACCATCTGATTTTTTAGTAATCATCAAATCGAGGAAACCAACAGATAACAAATCATTCTGTACTATAAATTTCAGGTTGTTATTACTGTTTCCTGGATACTGCACAAATGCTCCCAATTCATCCAGTGTGTCCTTCCAGACAAGAAAAATGTTGTCAATAAAGCAGTGCCATATATCAGTCTTACCAAGAAACAGATGTTCTGGACATCATAGATGGTTGTTTTTTCCCCACGTGCCCAGATAGAGGTTGGCATAATTTGGTGCAAACATGGCACCCATGGCCATCCCCTTGAGTTGCAGAAAATGGTCTCTTTGGAACATAAAGCTGTTTTTTGTTAACACATGTTCAGTGCAAGTCAATAAAAACTGTTTCTTTGGTTCATTTATGCTGGTATCTAAATTCAGCCATTATTCTAGAGCTTCTAACCCCCCTCATGAGGTATATTGGTGTAAATGCGGTAATGTCCATAGATACCAAACACCACTGTTGTTCAAGTTCCATGTCACCCAAAATCCCCACCATTTGTGTTGTGTCTCTTATGTAGGATGGGAGATTGACCACATGCTTTTTAATGTGGGCATCCACATACACAGAAAGGAACTCTGTGAGTGAACCAATGCCTGCTGCAATAGGCTGCCCTGGGAGGGGGCCTAAGGCTTTTGTGTGTCTTTGGTAATACATACATACTGGCTTGTATCAGATATTCAACAGTAAGAAAAGACATTTCCTCTGATGTTATAATACCCAAAGGCATAGACTCATGCAAAAATATATCTATTTCTCCCTTAAATCTCATTACAGGATCACTTTTGAGTCTTAAGTAAAATTATTCATCACTTAACTGTCTCACTATTTCATTTGTATATTGCTCATACGACATGACCACAATTGACCCCCCCCCCGTCTGCTGGTTTAATTACCAAGTTCTTGTGTTTTTCCGTCTCTTCAAGTGCTGCAGCTTCCTCTGAATTTATGTTTGCATAACTTGCTGCAGCATGCTGAGGAAACATAGTCCTGAACTGTCTCTCACAAACCTTTTCGAAAGTTCTTACGACTTCATTATATGGTGGCATGTAAGTGATGGGAAAAGTTCTTACCGCACCATCCCAGGTCCCTGTTTCCACCTCAGGCAAGGTAGTGTTAAACGTACTGCCATGACACATGTTTATTCCCCAGAAGTGTATCTTTAAGTTTAATTCCTTTGTGAGTCTATTTAAGTCCATATACAGTTCAAAGGGGTTGGTAACTTGTGTAGTGACAAAGCTTAATCCCTTTTATAAAACCTGTATCTGATGATTAGGCAGTTCAGTGTTAGAAATGTTAATCACAGTGTTCTCCGTATTCTCTGTTAGCGTCTCCTGCTTCGAACCCTTCCTCCTATGTTTTCTTCCTCCCTGTCTAGTGGGTCTCCATGGTCCTGTTGTGTCTGACCTCCTTGTCCCTTCCCTCGATTGATTGATTGGTTGGTCTGGTACTTGGAATTGTACACTCCGCTGCCCTATTTGGGGGTGTTCAATCTCCTCGTATAAAAAAGGATCTTCTGGCTCAGACTCACTGTTAGATGTGTTATAAGTGGAGAAGTATTACGATACCCCAGTATAGACTTTGGTGTTTGATCACGTGCCTGGGGTGACCTCTATTATTGCTCCTTCGGTGCTGTGCATTTCTTGATTGGCCTCCCTGTTTCAGATAGGCACTGATGCCTTTATGCATGCAATTTTCCAGGATTATGAATCCCAGTAAGAAGAAGTGAGTACAGATATCAAAACTAAAGAAACAATAGTTTTACAAATTCATATATTGCAAATTCAGGTGATTCTTTATATTGTAAATTACAATATAAAGAATCACCTGAATTTGCAATATATGAAAAGAGATTAAAGGAGAATGTGCAGAAAGCTGACAATAAGATAAAAAAGGATAGACTGTACAAATCTGAAAGGAATTGAAAGGATTATTTATATGACAGGGTGATCGACTGGAAAAAGAAACAGGGAAGCAAATTAATCGTAATAATTCTCCCCTTATAACACATCTAACAGCGAGTCTGAGCAGAAGATCCTTCTTTATATGAGGAGATCGAACACCCCCCACCAGGGCAGCAGAGTGTACAGTTCCAAGTGTGACGCTTGGCCAGCTGGTTATGATTGCTCTATGATTTTTGTAATATAGAATATAGTGTATGATTGTCAGTGCTTCCATGAATGCCCCCCCCCAGGTTTCAGAGAAGCAACAGGATATGTTAACCTGAAACCAGGAGGTAATTAAAGACTAGAGAGACATAATTAAGGGTCTCCTGTTTCCCTGACTTAATTAGAGCTGACCCAGCTACCAGGATATAGGGCTTGTAAACTTTTATGACGTCTTAGAGGAAAGAAACATGTTATATTACTATGGTGCTAAAAAGTTATAAAATCCATTGATCCTTGGGAAAACAGGAACTGCTCTAGATCAAAGAGGGGATGTTAATTAAGGATTCATATTGGGAAATTATTTTTTGCTGAAGTCACAGTATTTAAAATATCTCCTTACAGGAAGATCATTGTTGGTATATTTTTTTATATTCTAAAAGGAGGAGCTAGGTGGCATCATAGAAGGGGTGGAAACACATAGTTTTTAAACTGTATTCCATGTTTCAACTGACACATTTCTTGTTGGACTCTTAAGAAATAAAAACTAACTTAAGCACTGTAAGAAGATAATACATTAGATAGAAAAAGTCTAACTGTATTGTGGTAGGAGGTTTTGTTTGTACTTTTCCTTGTTTTCTTTGAAGTGATTGTATGTTTTGTGATATAGTGTTCTGTGTTTACATTTTTACATATTTTTATAAATTTTTTAGTAAACCTTTCATATAGAAAGATTGCCTGGGTGTCTCTTCGAAGTTCCTTTATGCTTGTGATGTACAGATGGTTAAATTTGACAACTGTTCATAAGCTTGATGGTGTTACCAATCTGGGAAAAGGTAAGAATATATCTAAGGTCTTTTATAGAGTTTTAAAGGCTGATTTTGGATACCTGATTAGGTGCCCTTAGGTGAAAGATATCTGGCATCCCCCTGAAGAGCAGATTATCTGAGACTGTACATGTGGGTATGCTAGCATAAGGTTCACAGTTTGAATCCCCCAGAACTTGAGACAAAAGGTGATTTGGACCCACAAGCAGACAGGAGGGTTACTCTGTTCTGTTACCTGTTCACTGTACTGCGCTCAGAGGTTGGAAGCAGAGGGCCTGACCTGCTGACTGTGTTTGTGACACCAAGTACCAGACCAACCAACCAATCGAGGGAAGGGACAAGGATGTCAGACACAACAGGACCACAAAGACCCACTAGACGGGGAGGCGAAAACATAGGAGGAAGGGTTCAAGGCAGGAGACGCTAACAGAGAATACAGAAAACGTGATTAATATTTCTAACACGGAACTCACAAATCATGAGATACAGGATTTAAAAAAAGGGATTAAGGTTTGTCACTACACAGGATACCAACCCTTTCAAACTGTATATGGACTTACATAGACTCACAAGGCAATTAAATTTAAAGATACACTTCTCGAGAATAAACATGTGTCGTGGCAGTACATTTAACACTACCTTGCCTAAGGTGGAAACAGGGACCAGGGATGGTGAGGTAAGAACTTTTGCCTCCACTTACATGCCACCATATAATGAAGTCGTAAGAACTTTCGAAAAGGCTTGTGAGAGACAGTTCAGGACTATGTTTGCTCAGCATGCTGCAGCAAGTTATGTAAACATACATTCAGAGGAAGCTGCAGCACTTAAAGAGCCGGAAAAAAATAAGAACTTGGTAATTAAACCAGCAGACGGGGGGGGGGGTCAATTGTGGTCATGTCGTATGAGCAATATACAAATGAAATAGTGAGACAGTTAAGTGATGAATAATTTTACTTAAGACTCAAAAGTGATCCTATAATGAGATTTAAGGGAGAAATAGATATGTTTTTTGCATGAGTTTATGTCTTTGGGTATTATAACATCAGAGGAAATGTCTTTTCTTACTGTTGAATATCTGATACAAGCCAGTATGTATGTACAGTATTACCAAAGATACACAAAAGCCTCAGCCCCCCCCCGCATCCCATTGTAATAGGCATTGGTTCACTCAGAGCCCCTTTCTATGTATGTAGATGCCCACATTAAAAAGCACGTGGTCAGTCTCCCATCCTACATAAGAGACACAACACAAATGGTGGGGATTTTGGGTGACATGGAATAAGAACAACAGTGGTATTTGGTATCCATGGACATTACTGCATTATACACCTATATACCTCATGGGGGGATTAGAAGCTATAGAATATTGGTTGAATTTAGATACCAGCATAAATGAATCAAAAAAACAGTTTTATTGACTTGTTCTGAACATGTGTTAATTAAAAACTGCTTTATGTTCCAAGGAGACCATTTTCTGCAATTCAAGGGGACGGCCGTGGGTGCCACGTTTGCACCAAATTATGCCAATCTCTATCTGGGCATGTGGGGAAAAAAACTGTCTATGACATCCTGAACAATACGTTTCTTGGTAGGATTGATATCTGGCATCACTTTATTCACAACATTTTTTTTGTCTGGAAGGGCACACTGGACAAATTGGGAGCATTTGTGCAGTATCCAGAAAACAGTAATAAAACCCTGAAATTTACAGTACAGAGTGATTTGGTATCTGTTTGTTTCCTTGATTTAATTATTACTAAAAAATCAAATGGTACATTGAACACTAGCATTTTTAGAAAGGACAACGATCATAATTCCCTCCTACATTCATCCAGTTGCCATCCGAGACATAAGGTGGACAACATACCCAAAACCTAAATGATGAGAGTGCGCAGAAATTGTTCAGAAGATTCAGATTACATGGCTTTGGGCTCAGACGTGTGAACGATTCCAGAACAGGCAATATAATAGTACATTAGTGGAAACTGCATTTGAAGAAGTACTGACCACACCACGAGAGACCTTATTGCAAGAGAGACCCCCTAAAGAATCAGCCAGTAAGATACACTTTATCAGTAATTACACCAGTCATTCTGGTAAAATCGGCAGTATTATTAACCAGAATTGGAGCATTCTGGAGAATAACCCCCTACTGGCAGAATATGTAGGAGAGAAACCAAGAATGGTATATCGCAGGGGCAGAAATTTAAAGGACAGGCTGGTACACAGCTATCACCCCAAAAAACCCGAGGAACCCAGCAACAGTGGAAATTGGTTGCCGCCTTTATCACATGGTGATTTTCCATGTGATATTTACAAGATCTTACTTTGAGAGGGTTCCTGCAGTAGGTCTTCACATATAGTACTGCACCCCCTGGCGTCAGGTCTGCACAGCAAACTTGTAGCTAGCAATCATCAGCAGGGACTGCCCCCAATGTTGGGTGACTTGACATCAGACCGACTATAAGAGGGGCGGTCCCGCGACCACCCTCCAGTTCTATCACGCCAGTTCATTCGACAACACGGTAGAACAGCGATCAGTCGCCCACTTCAATTCAACATTTAGCTTGTCTTTTTCAGTTTAAAGTTCATTTTTTCTCACGGTGTATGTCGTCTCGATCAATGAAAAAGTGCACCAAGTGCCGTGCCTAAATCCCACACGGAGATGACCACAATCAGTGCCTTCTCTGTCTGGGGCCTAAGCACAACTCGGCTGAGTGTGCTTATTTGTCAGGGCTTTACCCAGGCCACCCGGATCCGTTGCAAGAGGACCCTCAAGGCCCACATTCTGACACAGAGGCTGGCTTCGATGGAGAAGGAGCTTCAGTAGCTTAGGGAGAGGTTGTCTTTGCCAGCCCAAGTAAAACAAAAAGGACAAAGAGAAGCACCGGGAAGGAAGCACATCTCCATGGGGTGAAACCAGCCGTCCTTCGGTCTACGACCAGGGTGCATCGTCCTCTTCAAAAACCGTGAGTACCCTTGCTAAAGGGCCTTCATTCGCTTCTGCAGCTCAGATGTCCCCCCCCCGCCAAGGTGAGCAGGGAACCAGGGATTGCCTCTTTAGAGGTTGTTGTGCTTTCCCCCACTAGTAGCACCGCCGATAAGCCACCCTCTCACTCAGTCGCCGGGCACCCAGCCCTGACCGATAAGACTGTCCGCAGTCTAACAGCCTCTGCCAGCCCAGTCACAACTGATAAGTTGGCCAACGGTACTTCTGTCAACCACACAGCCGCCACTTCTCTCCCGTCAGGCTCCCTTGTGGACCCCGCCCCCGGGACAAGAGTGTTCATGGAGGAACCATCATCCCTGCCTCCATCTCCCAGGGGTTCGCCACCCATTCCCAACCTTTCCCTTCCGTCGGGATCGCTTTCAGACCTGTTGCTGGGGTCCCTCCTGGAACTCCCCCCGTTGCCAGATCCCTTCCTTCCTAGGGATCCATCGCTGGACTTGGGACTCATAGGCATGGACCCTTGGGCCCCTTGCCTGATTTTCATCTGCCACCTAGCGGCCCTTCGGCACTTCCCCTGGCTGGACCTTGAGCTCCTCCTGCTGGTCTCTCTGGCACTGGTGTGGGACCTGAACCCCACCTTCTGCTGCCAGGTGGCCCACCACCAGATCCTTCACTTCCGATGCTGGGCCACGTGCTGCCAGCTCCAGGCTACCCACCGATGCCGGGCTACCCTACGCCAGGCTACCCGATGCTAGGCTTCCCAATGCCAGGCTACCCAATGCCGGGCTATCCGCAATCCAGATACCTGGCACCTGAATACCCTTCAGTGGGGTTTCCAGGTTACCAGTACCAATACCCTTACTGGCCGCCCCCCCTCCTGCTATTATTACCCTTGGTATCCTGGATTTCAGCCTCAGCTACCACCTCCGCCACCTGATACTATACCGGCTTGGTGGCAGGATGCCAGGTTACACTCCTGTCTGAGTTAAAAAAGGCCCGGCCTCTAGGGAGCAGCCCTCTCCCGGGGCTCCCCCTCCCAGCCCAGTGCCATCAGGCTGTGCTTCGTGTTCTCTCCTGGTGGGTGACATGGGAGTAGATCCCTCTTTGCCCAGTAGGCTGGAGTCCTCTGAGTTGGGCAACGATGACTCAGAAGGGGGTGAATTAGAACCTCGTTCTCCAATTCCTGAACCCCAGCCTAAGACATCACCCAAATGTCCACCAGAGGACCACTCCTTCAGGGAGTTTCTATGAACCATATAAAAGGCCTTGGGCTGGCCATCTAAGGAGCTGGATTCTCAGTGTAAGAGATTAGCTGAGCATTTAGATCAAGCCAATGTGGATCCCCTCTCTATCCCCCCTTGGATGGGTCCACATGAGGACCTTGCATCCACTATTTGGCAACAGCCTTCTTCAATCCTGTCAGTATCCAGAAAAGCTGACAAGACCTTTTCCTCCCAGAAGGGGTCTCACACCTGACTTCACAGCCCAAAGCTTATTCTATGGTCATTACTGCTGCTCATGACCATTCAGTCCAACCCAAACACCTCAGTTCCTCTCCTCCAGACAAGGACTCAAAGCAACTGGATCAGTTTGGCAGAAAGATTTACGCCTCCTTCACCTGTGCCATACGGTCCCTCAACTATGTCTCACACATGGTCATGTTCCAGAAGTCCTTGCTGTCGGAGTTAGAGAGGGACCTCCAAGACATCTCCGATGAACAACTCAGGGAGACGTTGTTAGAGAAGGTGCGGATGAACAAGTCATCATGCAGACATGCACTCCAAGCAACCTATGATTCATTTGATTCGGTTGCTAAAGCTGCAGCCTCTGGGATCTGCCTTAGACGCCTTGCTTGGTTGCATCTGGCAGGTCTGGCACCAGATGTTCAGTCCACCCTTTTGGATGCGCCTTTTAAGGGACCTGTTCTCTTTGGCGGTGATGCTAAAGATATCATCACCGGGCTACAGGAGAGCGGTAGGTTGTTAAGAGATGTACGCTCCATGTACCGGGCAAGACAGAAGAAACAGCACTTTCACCGCAGAAGAAATTGGAACAGGAACCAGAGACAGGGCAAACTTTAAGGTAAACGAGTTGCTGGCTCAGCAGCACAACCTCCTCAGGCCAAGTTCACCAAGGTAGCCTCAGGAGCTAAGGCTCCCCTCCCCCCCACGTCCTGACTTGCTCCCCCTCCTCCCTCCACCTTCCATGGAGGAGCCGGTAGGAGGGAGGCTCGGCCTCTACCCGGACGGGTGGAAGGCTGTCACCACAGATGTATGGGTGCTTCAGCTCATATAAAAAGATCACTCCATTGAGTTCCTGGAGATTCCTCCAGCCAACACTCTGGGAAGATCCTTTTACCCTCCAGGTCAGATCCCCATTGTCCATCAGGAGATCCAGGCTCTACTGCAAAAGGCTGCTATAGAGTCTGTTCCTTGGGATCAGGTAGGAAGGGGATTTTACTCCCACTTCTTTCTTGTTCCACAGAAGATGGGAGAGCTAAGGCCTTTTCTGGACCTCAGCATGCTAAACCTCTTTATGGAGTACAAGAGATTTCACATGCTCACTCTCCAGGGACTCCTACACCTGCTCCTGCCAAACACTTGGCTGTGTTCCCTGGATAAGCAGGATGCTTACCTACATATCCCTATCCTCCCAGCCCACTGCCACTTCCTCAGGTTCTCCTTTTGGGACAATCACTTCCAGTTCAAGGCCCTGCCATTTGGCCGGTCTTCGGCACCTTGTCTATTTACCAAGTGCCTAGTGGTGGTTGCGGCTTTTCTTTACCGCAGGGGCATATACGTGTTCCCATACCTGGATGACTGGCTGTTTTCAGCCCCATCCTCAGACAGCCTGAAAGACTCTCTATCCTTCACTCTGGATCTGTTTTCCCACCTGGGAATTTCGGTGAACTTACCAAAATCCCAGCTGCTACCTTCCCAGCATCTCCAATTTATTGGAGCGGTGCAGGATACGGTCCACAGCAAGGCCTTCCTTTCACTAGATCGAGCAGAGACCCTGGTCTCTTAGGCCAACTTAGTGGCCAAGTCTCGGTGGACTCTGGCTCGCTCAGTGCTTCGCCTTTTGGGTCTTTTGGCGGTGGCCATCCTAACTGTCCCCCTGGCCAGGCTGCACATGAGGGTTACTCAGTGATCTCTCAGAGTCCAGTGGGATCAGCGGTTGGACGACATGGACAGTTGGTCATGATCTCCAGCAGTCTTCAGAAAGATCTCTTCTGGTGGCAGGACCTCACCAGCCTATTGGTAGGGGCCCCCTTCCACTATCAGGTTCCTTGCCAAACCCTTACTTCGGATGCTTCCAGTCTGGGTTGGGGAGCTCATCTGGGGGATCACCAGATGCAAGGTTCCTGGTCCCTTTCAGGGGAGAATCTTCACAACAGTATCCCCTTGAGACAAGAGCAGTTCTCTATGTGTGCCAGGCCTTCCAGTTGTTACTTTGTCCGGGAACACTATTCATCTGGATGAACAACATGGCCACTGTCTGGTATCTTCACAAACAGGGAGGTACCCAGTTGTACCCCCTCTGCAGAGAAGCAATGAGGGTATGATACTGGGCGATTCAGCACGGCCTGACCCTGACGGCAGTCCATGTGCCGGGAGTTCACAGTACCCTGGTGGACAATCTCAGCCGATCAGTCACCAGGGCTCATGAGTGGGAATTGCAGCAGGAGGTAGTAAAACACCTATTTCTTCAGTGGGGTCATCCAGACCTAGATCTGTTCGCGTCCCCATACAACGCAAAACAACCTAGCTTTTGCTTGCTCGTTCCCGGGCATGCTGTTTTTTGGTGAGACGCACACTCTCTTTCCTGGTTGGGGAGGTTTCTGTATGTATTTCCTCCCTTCCATCTCATTCAGAAGGTTGTTCTGAAGGTACAGGCAGAGGGTGCTCACATGATCTTGATAGCTCCTCTGTGGCCTCGGCAGATTTGGTTCCTGCTGTTACAACAACTAGTTCTAGAACTGCCAATTACTCTGCAATAGTGACAGAATGTTTAAAATGTCTGAATTTTTCAGTTGCACCACTGAAGATGTTGCTTATTTAGCAACATGCGAATGTGGAGCCTCTTATGTGGGACAGACATTGAGACCCTTCAAAATCAGGATAGGGGAACATCGGAGAGCTATCCTGGGGGTAGACAACATGAGTGCTCTGGCCAACCATGTGAGATCGAGAAGGGGTAATGTGCACAGTTTTAAATTCTATACAACTGAAAAAGTTAAACTGGGGCCACGTGGTTGGGACATTAGAAACAAGTTGTGCAGAGAATCATTCTGTATTTTCATATTAGGGGCAGTGGTGCCCCAGGGCTAAATGATAGGTTCAAACTGGTATCCAGTGATCATAGCGACTGAATATGGGTGCCCATCAAAACAGCGACTCCACATTCAGCAATATTGGAAAGGGCTACCTGCAAGGGTAGTGACTAGGTCTACCGTGATGGTAGGGGAAGGTGACCGGAACAGGGGGTTGGCATGGGAAAGGGGCGGAAAAGGGAGGAGGGTTATTGGGAGGGACTGTGCCTGGTACCGCTGAGCCAGCCATGTGGTATGGTGGTGAGAGAGGCTGACTGCGGCATAGCAGGTACTGGGTTTGGGGTTGGGGATGGGAGGGTGTAAGTTTTGCCAATGCCTGTGGCTCCGGACTTTATTTTTTTATTTTTTTGCTGAATTTATGCCCCCTTCCTGACATGCACCCCCCAAGTTAGGAATCCTTAGTAAGGGGGGTGCAGAGGCACTCCCCCACCCTGTGAGAAACACTTTGGGTGCCATGTGTTGGTTCACCGGTAAGTGTATATCGTTGATTTGCTTTTCAGCGATATAAACTCGCCATAATAGCGATTGCCGTTCCGCGTTTGCTATTATGACATAGACCCGATAGAACTTATGCCATGCATCAAGAAAAGGAAAAAATAATGCAGAAAAAGAATATGGATGTTATCTTTTGATATGTGTATACCTATAGGCTTGAAATAGTAGTAATGTGAAAGCTATTTATGTACGATGCTCCTTTTGTGGTAACCGCTTTTTATCTCATTATGTTGTTTTTTTTTTAAGGTGAAAGAGAACCTAAAAACCTTGGCATCTTAAACACCAGGATGACAAAAGAAATTGAGAACAGACACACTCACAAGTTTGGGTTTGCAATTCTCTCTTTTATTATACATAGTATATTGCCATAGTTGGTATAGTATATTGCAAGGGGTATATCCTCGAGCAGGGAGGAGGTGATTCTGCCACTGTATAGGTCATTAGTTAGACCACACCTGGAGTACTGCGTGCAGTACTGGCGTCCGTATCTGAAGAGGGACATTAAGTTACTGGAGGGGGTGCAGCGCAGAGTGACAAAGATGATCAAGGGGTTGGGGGACTTATCATATGAGAGGAGGTTGAAGGAGTTGAACATGTACTCACTGGAGGAGAGGAGAGAGAGAGGGGTGACATGATTGAAACCCTTTAAATACATGAAAGGAATAAACAAGACGGGTACAGAGGGGCTGTTCAAAGTATTGGAGGGGAAGGTCACCAGGGGCCATGATATGAGACTGGAGGGAGGAAGGTTCAGGAGGGAGATGAGGAGACACTTTTTTACAGAGAGGGTGGTGGCTGGGTGGAATGCGTTACCTGCTGAAGTGGTATGCAGTAGAACAGTGGACTGCTTCAAACGAGGATGGGACAGGACAAGGGGGAGGGTTAATGAAGGGGAAGGGCAGAAGGGAGGGGCAGCTGCAGAATAAGGGGTGCTAACTGCACATTCGAGCAGACTTGATAGACCTCTAGGCCTTTATCTGCTGGCAAATTTCGTATGTTCGTATAGTAATTTGGAATCTGAAGATTTATTATCAGCTCTCCCTGTATGCTTTGAATAGGATATTTACAAGCCGTGGAATGTTTTTCAGTTTTTTAGGTTGTTGTTTACATAATCATATGGGTATTATAACATTGACAATAGCACTAAGCACTTTGTTATATGAGCACTTGCAACTTTGCACAATATTTTACACTGTACCTTTAAGAAGGTTATATTTATGTCCTGTGATCGTACCTGTGGTTGTACCGTCTGATGACGCATACGTACATGTGAAACTGGTAGAGGGCTACACGGTTCAATGTTGCCTTTGGCATCCTTTGCATTTTAAAATTAAAATATTGATGAATATTCGAGTGTCCTGAGCAGTGCTGGTACTTGCTGCTTTCCATTGAGTTAACTCGTGCACTCGGCATACTATTCAGTGGAGACAGTATACAGCAGTGGGTTAAGGCTCTGAGCTGCAAATCTGGAGACCTGGGTTTGAATCCCACAGCTGCCTAGGTGCATACTGTGTGATCCTGACCGAGTCACTTAACTTCCTTGTGCTCCCAGGTCACATCTGGAAACAAGCTTCAGCTTAGTGTGCTACTCCTGGTTAAACAATGTTCCCTTTCCCCTTTCCCTTTCCTTTTCCTTTTCCCCAGTAGCTTGGAACTGTTTTGTTTTCAGTCAGAATACAGTGTATAGTGGTGAGTGTTGTGGGGCAAACAAGGCAAATCTGCAGACATTGTTGTAGGTGACATCCCACTTTTCAAGGACATTTGCTTGCGCCTGTGCGAAGTCAGGCAGAGCATAGCAGAGACCAGGGATCAAAGGTCCCTTGGCAACAGAAATCCTGGCAGCAGGGGTAAGGGTATGACAGATGTGGTAAGCAAGCCTGAAGAAAAAAATCAAGCTGGATCCAGTGTGACCCCTAGGTATTTGAACGAAGGGGTAATGTATATAAGGGAGCCGTCAAGGCATGAAACCTGAAACGAAGGGGTCAAGGAGCAGGATTTCATGTGGGACCTAAAAAGCATGGTCTGGGTCTTGGCTACATTTAGGACCAGACAACAGGACAAGGGCCAAGTTTGGATGCAATGAAAATCAGAGGAGAGGTTAAAGTTGATCTCATTGACTGAGCTGGAGGAGATGTGGAGAACCAAGTCATCGGCATAGAGTAAAGTGTGACAATGGGAGGGATTGGTGGGTAGATTGTTTATAAATATGGAAAAGAGCAGAGATCCAAGCATGGAACCTTGTACAACTCCAGTAGATAAAGGGGCAGGGGAAGAGAGGACTTTATGACAGGAAACAGACTGAGAGCAGTTGTGCAGATAGCTGGAGAACCAGGCTAGGGTAGAGCGGGAGGCACCCATGGTGCAAAGCTGATGTAAGAGCAAGGAGTGATTGACTGAGTCGAATGCCTTCGACAGGTCAATAAATATGGCACAGGTAAGTCATCCTCTGTCCATGTTGTTTTTTATGTCATTAGTGAATTGGGCTAGAGCGGTTGTGGTGCTGTGGTCAGTCCTAAAGCCATGCTAAGCTAAGGATTGAAGGTTAAAGTTGGATAATAAGTCAGACACCTGGCAATGAATGAGTTTTTCCAGGACCTTACTGAGAGTCGGTGAAGTGCTATAGGGTGGTAGTTTAATGTGTTTTTGGGGTCACCCTTTTTAAAAACTAGGATAACTCTTAACATTTTCCAGGAAATGGGCACAGTAGCCGTGCTGATGGAGAGGTTGAACAAGCACATTACAGGGGTAGCAAGGAGGGAGGCACCTAGTTTGAGAATCCTTGGTTCCAGACCATCAGGCCCACACTACCATGAGGAGAAACTGTGTTGAGAAGACGTAGGATGACAGACCGGACCTAGAGCCAGAGGAGGATGAGATAGAGGGATATCAGAGGAAGAAGGGATGGCAGGATTGGTCGTGCCAAATGCAGAGCTAGGAAGGGTAGTAAAGAGTGAGTTAAAGGCACTGGCAGTAGTATTGGGATGTTACAGGAGACATTGTCGATTAACGTGTCGCAAGGAGTTTGGGTTCTACTATGTCCCAATATGTGGTTTATTTGTGACCAATAGCTTTTTGGTTTATGAGATGAGGCCTGGAGTAGTCCTGACAGAGGCTGTGCCAGATGTGTGGGGTGGACGGAGGGACAGGAGAGAAGAAAGGAAAAATGCCTATGTGCCTCAGCCGCTAAATACGATGGTCCCCACAGTCCTCGGACTCCACACCATGTGGATCCCCACCAGCCATGACAGTGGAGGAGGGGTAATTGGGGCAGGGGACCAACAGGAGAACTTGAAGACAGGAGAAGCTGGTGGTCGGGGCCAAACAGCTATATAGAAAAAAAAAAGAAACAAGAATGAATTACATTGACTGTTCCATATGTTTATATGGCAGTTGTTATTTATAATGTATTTTTGAGGGTGGGCAAGTAAGACGGTTAGCACTGCCTACCCTGCTACCACCTGAGAAAACCGACACAGAACTACTATTTTTTTTAAACTTCAAGTTTATTCAAGAATTGGTATGTACATGCATATATCACATCACATCACAATCTGAAAACTAAACGCCTCTAGCTAGTGACATCCTTATAACTGGCTTACACCAAAGGTAAGAAAAGAACAATAGTGTTGAATTTTATACTAGACCATGGTGTGCATGTAACAGAGTTATTCTACAGTCTCAGCACAGCAGTCAGTATCTCAGATCCTTTGGATGGGGAAAGCCTCACAGAAGTAAATGTTCCATATAGGCCACACGGTAAGTCTTTTTTTTTTCTATCTCATTTTATGAGCAGTGCGTGTGCTCCAGGCACACACCAAGAATGTCAGAACCACCGAATGATCGTAGAGAGCAAATATGTACAAAAAACAAAAGGGGACATCACATGACTTTAGTATTTTCTGTCTTTCACTTTCCTAATGTTAGTGGTGCAGGACAACTTCATGTGGTGACTGAGAGTCCCAGAATTACCACGTGATGTCTCCTGTACTGTTATATATAGTCGATCTCTATGCAAATGATGTCTCCAGGTAAGCAGAAAAAAATAGTGATGCATTCAGGAGGTAAATACAGGGTTATAATCCCAGCAATTGATTCCAACCTGTATTTACTTTCCAATCACCCTGCGTTGTATGAGATTTCAAACTGAGGGCTGTTTATACATTTTTCCCTTCAATTTAGCATATAGGTAATCCTTTTTCTATGTTTTTACCTCCCTTCATTCTATATTACTGAGGAAGTCATCCAAGCAAGCAAGCAAGCAATGTTTTTTTTTTTTTATAAAAAAAAGCACCATTTGCACAAGGATCATAGTGCTTGTACAGTTAAACATATAAAATCTCAGATTAAAACTATAAAAATAATTAAAATAAGAAACAGCTTCACAGTTCATCCATATCCAGGATAAGCAAAATTAAAAAGATGTTTTTAGTGTGGCCTTAAAGCTCTCCACAGTCAGGCACTCCCTTATTTGATGAGGTAGAGAGTTCCAAAGGGTAGGGGCCACAAATGCAAAAGCCCGGGCCCCAGAAGTTTTCAAATGAACCTTTGTAACCTCTAGCAATCCCTCATCAGCAGAGTGGAGTGAGCAGAGGGGGTGGTAGGGGCAAAGAAGATCTTGCAGGTAACATGGTCCCTGTCCATGTAGGGCTTTATAAGTCAGCAAACTGACCTTGAAGGTGATCCACCACTGAAAGGCAGCCAGTGCAGAGCACGCAGCACAGGAGTGATATGGCAAGATCAAGAATGCCCAGTCAACAATCTGGTCATCGCATTCTGCACCAGCTGCAAGCAGCGGATATCAACCCCCAGTAGCCTTAGGTACAGGGAGTTGCAGTAGTCAAGGCAGGAGGTCAAACAGGCGTGGACCAATGTCAGAAGGTCATCAGGTGGAACTAGGTGTTTAATCCGGGTGATATTCCTCAGATGGTAAAAAAGAGGCCTTGACAACGGACGACACCTGAGATCTAAGCATCAACCTGTCATCACAAATAACGCCCAGATTTTGCACACATTCAGAGGTCAACAGTTGGCTGCCACCAAGCTGAAGTCTGAAAGGCAGCCCAGCTGACAACCCTTCTACCTGACAACCTGGGTCCACAACTAATACCTCAGTCTTGTCAAGGCTCAACCGCAACCAGTTAGCACTTATCCAATCTTGGATCTCAGTGAGGCACTTGTTAAAGTCGGAAACAGTATCATTCTGCTTGGGCACAAAGGACATGTATAGCTGAGTATCATCTGCATAGCAGTGAAAATTCAGCCCATACCGCTTTACAATGTCTCCCAACGGCAGCATATAAACCACGAACAACATGGGTGATAAAATGGAGCCCTGAGTACCCCAAAAGGCAGGGAGAACGTGTCGGGGAAAAAAAAAATACCCAACACCACTCTCTGAGACCTGTCAGTGAGGAAAGAGTAGAACCATCTGAGGACTGTAACAGACAGTCCACACATCAACCGCAGGTACTCCAAATAACACACCATGATCCACGGTGTCAAATGCCACAGAGAGATCAAGGAGAACCAAGATGGGACCAGCTCTTCTGATCTCTTGCTATCAGATCACTGAGTACCCAGACTGGAGCTGTCTCAGTACTGTGCCTCTGCCGAAATCCCAACTGAAGAGGATCACAGGTGTTGTGGACGGTAAGTTGATCCTCCAGCTGCAGTGCAACCACCTTCTCAATAACCTTTCCCACAAAGGGAAGGTTAGAGACAGGTCTGTAGTTGGTGAGACATGAAATCTGGTAATCTTCCTGGACTAAAAGTCTCCACCACTCATGCACACTAATGGGACTGTGCCGGAGGCGCTAGGATCCAGCGGGAGCCAAAAATCTTCAGGAGAGCCAGTGCCGAGGTAGGACCGCACATGCACGGTGCCACAAGACTGGCTCACACTGTATAGGCTATCTGGGCATCGACCCTCCAACTACCTTATTTCCTTTTTTCCTGCCATGGAGTGCACTTCAGTGATGACATCACTCGCCCTCCACGAGTCAAATCTTCACATCTGTACGACCGCAGCATTTAGTCATTCAGTATTTGTTTAGTTATTTTTAGTAGCTTCTTTCTTTAAAAAAGAAAGAAAGGAGAAAAAGAAGAGAACTTATTCAGCCTACCATCGACGGAGTCGACCATGAATGGTGACGGTGACGGTAGGGAGACTTCACTTGAAAGCTGTTTTTGCAGCAGGGTTGGGTCCGGTCTGCCACCCTTTTTGGAGAGGAGGGGTCTCACCATGGGCAGTCCAGTGCTCATGAGGAAGGGTGGTCCTTCCAAAAGCACAAAAAGAAGTAAGCCCATTCCCGATCGGGGTCCCGGCGCCACTCGACCTTGAGCTCATCTTCTTCCTCCCACCAGTTGAAGAAGAAGCCGTACTGCTTGAGGTCACTCTCTGGTACATCTGCGTGGAGGTTGTTGGTAGTGGGGGATGATAGTCCATCTCCTTCAGGGTCTCCTGTGGCCTCGGTCCCTGGTGGCCACGATCCTCAGCTCCAGGGCCCCTCCCCACCCCTTGGGGGCCTCTGGTGAGCAGTTTCATCATTGGGCCGCTCTTATGGAGTAGTGGGTTTGGTGGTTGTCCTGACTGCCCTTACCTACAGACTTGTTCCCGGGGCCTTTGGGCCGCAGTCAGGGCGGTTGGGCCAGCTTGATCGCATGGCGCCTTCTTCGGTGCCATCAATACTGCTCCCTCGTGCCTTTCCCCCTCTCAAGGCTGCGCGCAGGAGGCCAGTACAGGTACTGTATTTTCCTCCTACTCCTCTTTCAACACTTTCAGGAGTCTGTAGTGGTGTTGCAGCATTCAGGCATCCAGGTGTCTGGGTTGGGAGACTCCAGATCCTCATCCGGCATTGGCTGCGGTGCCGCATCACGGCTTTCTACATTGCCAATCTGACACCGAACTAGTGCGGATTCTCGATGCCAATTCCAGGGGTTGTGAATCTGGCACTCCCTCCCTCCTTTTCTATTTTTGCTAATCCTTCTAGGGTGGAGGAAGACTTTGATGAGTCTGATCCTGATCTACGTCTAACAGAAGACGTGGACGAAGACTCTTTTTATGGGCTAGAGAGTAAGCACTCTACATCAGTTGAGCCTGTGTTCAAAGATCTTTCCTTTAAGTCTCTACTGAAGAACATGGGTTCCACCTTGGCTCTTCAAACATCTGCTGTGGACCCTGGGAAGCTTTTGTGCCTGTAATACCTGCATGTCCCTGAGATTCCTGTAGACCTGACACCACCAGTGCAACCCTCTTTTGAGACCTTTCACAAGTGGTGTGGGACAGACTGGTGCTTATTCCTTCTGTAGCTAACATTCCCCCTAAAGAGAGGCCATTCCTTGCCTCTCAAACCTTCGCGGATGCCCTGGTGGTACTGAAAATGACAAAGCCGTGCTCCCCCAGGAATCCACAGCTCATCCTGTGAATAGAGTCTCATAAGATTGACACTCTGGGGAAATGGTTGTTTGCTGCAGCAATCCTGGGCATGAGCATTGCTAGCTACCAGGGCCATTTCTCTCAGTATGAGTATACCCTCTGGCATTCGTTCAAGACAATGGTTGAGAGTCTTCAGGAGTCTGACACCAACGCGGAGCTTCTGCAAACCATTACCAGGGACATAGAGTCCAGCAGACAGCAGCTGAAAGTGGCTATGGATGCCTTTGACACTGCCTCTAGGGCAGCAGTGTCTAGGATTTGTACCCGGCAACATTCCTGGCTCACGACTTCAGACTTCACAAATGATGCTCAGCAAAGAGTCATGAATTTCCCCTTTGATGGTGTTTATCTGTTTGGCCCACAAGTGGAGCAGGCACTGGAGGCCACTCAGAAAACCAGGACTGCCATTAAGACTGCCAGACTGACTCCTGCCACCCCTCAGAGGGGCGGCAACTGCTGGCAATTTCATAACAGGCAGTCATTTCTAGGTAAAGGCCGAGGAGCTTTTAACAAGAACCAAACCCCTCCGCTGCAAAAGAAAATGCAGCAGAAGACACAGGCCCCGTAAGCACCCAGTGCCACCCTCTGAAGACCTGACCCAGGTCCCACCTCAGCTGCCCAAGGTGGACACTGCTTCGGCAGTAGGAGGTCGTCTGACTCAGTTTTACAACCAGTGGAAATCCGCAACAGTGGACAAATGGATCCTCAGGATTATTCAAGAGGGATACTCTCTCAATTTTGCAGAGACACCTCCAGATCTTCCACCCTAGCAACAGTCCAACCTGTCTACCACTCAGTCAGACCTTCTTACTTTCGAGATTTAGGGCCTTCTGAAAAATAGGGCAGTAGAAGTGGTTCCACAGGCAGAACAGAACACAGGGTTCTACTCCCATTACTTCCCAGTTCCAAAGAAAACAGGTGGCATGCACCCTATTTTCTTGATCTAAGGAAGTTGAACAAATATCTATTCAAAGAAAAGTTCAAGAGGATCTCTCTGGGAACTTTACTGCCACTAATTCATCAGTATGACTGGTTGGCATCCCTGGACATGCAGGATTCCTACCAACACGTTCCAGTGCACCCAAACTACCACAAGTACCTTCTCTTTGTGGCTCTGGGTCAGCACTATCAGTTCAGAGTACTGCCCTTTGGGCTCTCTTCGTCGCCATGAGACTTTACAAAGTGCTTCATGGTACTCACGGTGCATCTCAGAAAACTTGGCATTCAACTGTACCCCTACCTGGACGATTGGCTCCTGGCGAGCCCATCCAGGCAGGAAGTGCAAGAAGCGGTCTCCACAGCTTCCAAGTTCCTCACCTATGTTTCTATAGGAGTGCTACTGAACCTGGAAAAATCACAGCTTCAGCCCTCCCAACAACTTCTCTTAATAGGAGCCCTTCTGGTTACCTCCAGAGCAAGGGCCTTTCTTCCAGAGGACAGGAGGAATTACATCCTCCAGATGGCTTGCTTCATCAGGGAGAAAAACTCAGTTTGAGCTCTCTTGATGCAGCAGATGCTAGGTCTCATGGCATCATCTGTATTCATAGTACCTCTAGCCCGCCTACACATGAGAACCACACAGTGGATACACAGTACTCAGTGGTCTTCAACAACGCACCCACAATCCTTCCCATTGAGGTGACAGAACCTCTAACGAAATCACTTACTTGGTGGACTCAGGAAGACAAGCTTCTCCAAAGCTTACCATTTGCCCCACTGGAACCCCAGATCACTATCACTAAGGATGCATCTCTGACTGGTTTGGGAGCTCACTGCCAGGACCTCCACACTCAAAGGACTGTGCAGCTGGGAGAAGTCCCATCTACACATAAATTACTTGGAGATGAGAGCTGCCCTGTACACTGTCCGAGCCCTGAAGGATGTCCTCCGTCACAAAGTAATTCTCCTTCAGACAGACAACAAGGCTGTAATGTACTACATAAAAAAGTAGGGTGGGTGCACTCTTACCCTCTGTGCAAAGAAGCCATGAGAGTGTGGGACTGGTGCCTCGAGCATGATGCCCTGATCCAGGTGGTCTACCTGCCAGGAGTTCAGAATGATCTGGCAGATCGCCTCAGCAGAACAGAGGTGGATCCACACAAGTCGTCACTCTACCCAAACATCATGCAATCGCTATTCGAAGAGTGGAGCACTCCAGACCGGGACCCTTTTGCGTCCCCACTCAATGCAAAACTCTCTCTATTCTGCTCCAGAAATCCAGAATCTGACACTTTCTGTCAGGATGCATTCAGACTGCGGTGGACAAGACTCTTTCTGTATGCATTTCCTTCTCTTTTGTTAATTCAGAAGGTACTGCTCAAATTGGAGGCACAGGGGGGACTGCATGATTCTCATTGCCCCACATGGCCTCAACAGATACGGTTTCCATTAATCAACGGATTGTCAAAAGTCCCTGTAAGGCAACTCCCTCTACAAATGGACCTCCTAACATAGGGACCTGTGGTCCATCCCAACCTGTGATCCCTTCATCTCCATGCCTCGCTCCTGAGGAGATAGAAGTGGGTAGGTTTAACATCTCAAAGAATCTCAGAAATCCTCTTAGCAGCACGGAAGTCATCCAATAGGAAAACTTACACGGCAAAGTGGAAACATTTTTCCATTTGGTGTGCAAAGTCCACTCTGGACCCCTTTGTTTGCCCACCAAGTAAAGTGATGAAGTACCTCCTAGACCTGTCAAATACAGGACTGCAATACTTGACAGTAAAAGGTACACCTCTGTGTGATTTCCGCCTACCACAAGCCAGTACAGAATTTGTCGCTGGCTGAATTGCCGCTAGTCAAGAGATTCCTTAGAGGCATCCTGCACATGAGGCTCCCAGTCAGAACAGCGGTGGCCACATGGGATATCAATCTTGTTCTAGACATGCTCACCTGTAAGCCCTCTGAGCCTCTAGCAGCCTGCGATTTGAAGTTTCTGACCTAGAAGGTGGCCTTCCTAGTGGGCATTACCTCCACTCGCAGGGTCTCTGAAATACATGGCTTGGTCACAGACCTCCCTTACATGGTGTTTCACAAGGACAAGGAGGTTCTCAGAACTCACCCTAAATTCTTACCCAAGGTGGTCTTGGAGTTTCACCTTAACCATCCTTTGGTTCTCCTGACCTATTTTGCCAATTTCCAGAATGAAGGAGAACGCACCCTTCATTCCCAGGATGTCAAGAGGATTTTGAAATTCTACATTGACAGAACAAAACAGATGTGCAAATCCCAAACAACTCTACGTATCATTCTGCATGATCCAGCTGGGTCAGCCTGTAGCCATCGGATGCATTTCTGTATGGTTGGTACAGTAGCAGCCACAGACATTGCCAGATATTTCCCAAAATATCTTCTGCTTTCTGCATTTCCACAGTAGGGGCAGCAGAGAGAACTCTTAAGAAATTACACAAAATATCTAGAAATAGCTGGCAATGTCTCTGGCTACTACTGCAGCATGCCTTCGCCATTGCTACTCGATGGCGCAGGTCAAGTTGGAAGGCCAGGTTTATGCCCACTCTACCAGAGCAGTTGCAGCATCCATGGCAGCGATTTGGAATGTGCCCATCGCAGACATTTGTAATGCGGCCACTTGGAGCTCTGTGCACACTTTTGTGAAGCACTATGCTCTGGATGTCCATGCAAGACAGCACCCTTCTTTTGGCAGGACAATCCTTAATGGACTTCTGTCCTAAGTTAGCTCCTTTTTCTTGCAGCCTTACTTGGAGGATTGATTTCTGCTTGGTACTGTCCCATTAGTGTGAATGAGTGGTGGAGACTTTTAGTCCAGGAAGATATGAAAATTATGTACCTACTGTAATTCTTGATCTTCTTGGACAAAGTCTCCACCACTCCTTCACACACCCACCCACCCACCTACCCCCTAGTTCACTCATCCTGTTTCTGCTCTTCACTCCCTCGTTGGCTGGGCTGTGAAGACACTGTTGAGTTGACCCTTCTTACACGTCATACAGACTATGTTATGTCAGGGTTAGTTTAATTTTCTAGGTTAGTTTATGCTGCACCTCCTCGGTAAAAAAGGTACTGAGGCAGTTGGAGAGTTGATGCCGAGATATACTATATGGCGCAAGCCAGTCTTGCGGCACCGCAGATGCACAGTTCTACCTCGGCGCTGGCTCTCCTGAAGATTTTTGGCTCCCACTGGGTCCTAGCACCTCTGGCGTAGTCCTAGTAGTGTGAATGAGTGGTGGAGACTTTGTCCAAGAAGATTAAGAATTACGGTAGGTACGTAATTTTCATTTTTGTCCCCCAGATATCATCTGCTCCTTATGCCTTTCCATAAGCTTAAGTCATAATTTTATGTGATATCACAACTGGTTGATGTAGAAATGACTATGATTTCACAAACAAAGGATTATGATTTCTGTGGAGGGAAAAGCAGGGGATGAGATGAAGTCTGGAATACTAAGATCCATTTATTTCGTGAAAACATCCTCAGTAGTAACAAAATATGAGGAGATAGAAAAACTATTTTAAATAAAAGCTGAATTATGTCCACATTATAGATTTAAAAAAGATTTCACAGAGAATAGGGACTGTAACCTCCCAGTGCTTTGGTCCACCGAACTGTAAATACAGGGTCTTACTGGAAACCAGATGTGGCATCTCAGCTGGGATAATACAGTAAATTAACCTTTGGATAATAAAATCAAATCTGATTGACTAAATCAGTCACATGACCAAGCATAGTTTGTTCCATAGCCATGTTGCCATGAACAGCAGTCAGAAGCCTCTTATTACCTTCAGGCAGTCCTCAGTCTTCTGAGCACGAGCAATGCATTCCTTTTTTTTAACTTAAATTTATAGATTTTTTTTTAACCACAGGTTATGATACTCATCAATACATTGCAAAAGTTGTTTTTTTTTTGTACCATAGAGAAAACAGTACAGTACAGCTATTTACAATCTGGCCCATGGTGCTAGAAACTGTCTTGGACAAATTAAGCTGCTAACCACTTTTTAAAACCTTTCACTTTCTCTTTGGGTCCATATAATCAGTATTATGAATCAGCATTTCACAACTTTTTTCTTGCTGCTTCATCAGGAAAAGTACTGACATGTAGTTCCTGTGACATTTTTTTAACTCATTCAATTTGTTCTAAAGCTCTTAATAGTCATACAAATACAGTCTGACCCCCCTGAACGCTTTATCATTCTTATGTTCAACTCCTATGGCAAGTTCACTATTTTTATTTTACTGCTTCCCCTATAGATGCTGCTTTTTTCCTTTTAACATGATCCATGCTTCCCATACAAGATTGTGATATTCTGCACTAATGACCGCTGGGATAATATTTTCAGCCTTTTTTGCACATGGATCACTTTTTTCCATTCTTTGCACAGATGCTGTGCCTGGTAATATGAGGCTTAGCATATTATTTTCAGCATTTGCTGTGCACTGGTGGCATTTTCCCATTTTTCTCAGATGTTATGCCTGGTAATAATGGACATAGCATCCTATATTCAGTATTTTCTGCACACAGCCAGCGTTTTCCCATGTTGTGCACAGCACAGATGCTACACCTGGTAATATTAGGTGCAGCACCTTTGAAAAACAAATTTGTGGAATCTGCTGTAAATGGTGTGAAAGGTTGTGAAAAGGAAACCTTTTTGAAAAATGTGCCCATGCAGCAGAAACTGCATTTGTGCAAGACGACTCCTCTGTGCTCAAGTTTTTCTACTGTGTGTACACAGTTTTTGCTTTTGAAAATCTGCCCCCTTGTTTTTAAAAGCTGCTGCATGTCTTAAATGCTGGCACTGCTAATTGAATGATGGTGCTGCAGTGCAGTTGCAGATTGTTGCTCCTCATTGAAAGTTGCCGCAGCTCGTTAAATGCATCAACTGGTTACCAGAAAGCTGCACTTAGGCAACAAAGAGCTGTACTGATCTGCCATTAAAAGAATGCTTAGTAAAACAAATATGGGTTGGAGTTCTCGGAAAATAGTGAAAAACTATTATCCTGTAAACAGAAATGCTAACCTGATAACCCAATGTTGGTCACCTTGTCAGCATCATGGCAATAGTTTTCCACTTTAAGCCTCAACTCTAGTCCATATGTGTGTGTTAATACGAGTGCAGGAGCCACTCTTGACGAACTCAGAGTGGTTTTATGTGCTTTGATAGATTGGGAGAACAGGATATTAAAGCGGAGCTGTTCTGTTACTCATGCAAGTGAAACCACTCTTGTTTTGCCATGAGTGGTTGCTGCACATATATTTTTCCTGGAAAATTACTTTCGTAGAAATAAAGTGATCTAGTGTACAACTGGCATTTTCTAAAACATTTGGGTAACAGGATCACAATCTTTGTCACTTGTGAATTCAGCAGTGGTAGTGTAAATACTGTGCCTGTTCCAGCAACCCAGGAGTGTTTTTAAAAAGCCAGTTGCCTTTACCGATCAGCTGTAGCGTGGTAGCACATGGTGCTCGGCAATGGAACAGCTGATTTGACTCTACTTGTGAGGTACTCTTCACAGTATAGAAACCCCCTTGTGCACACAAACTCAAAATATGATTGTCAGTACATACAGGATCTATTATGTGTAATACAAATATTTTGCATTTTTAGCCTGACATTTTAGAAGCAATTGATAGGTGTTTCAAGTTTAGTAGTCTTAGATGTGCTCAGTATGCACTGACATAGAAAGTATGGCATCGCTATGCAAAGGTAATTGACTAAAGACCTACTTGAAGTTCTCTCAGGTATCAGCTTGGGTCCTTGACTGTCAGTGTGGAAACAGCCACGGAACAGTATCAACATGCAGTTGTGCCTCCTTCAATGTTTCATGCTACCACTGCAATACAGTAACCATCAGCACAATGACATTGGAATATCATGGATGTTACTGCATTAACTACAATGTATGGAAACTGAGCTACTAGTTAATTGCTTTCCTTCCACTTGAGGGACAAGAATTTTCATCTTGATCCCTGGTCCAAGTCTGATGTGTCAGGAGACAGAGTAGATCTTTTTGGGCCACTTTTTGGGGCTGAGTCTCCTGCTCTTGTTCAAATTGTTACCAACCTTTGTTGCAACTATGTCCCCACAGCGATGGCAGTAGAGGGTGCTTGTCCCTCTCCCTATCCGGTAAGTCCCCTCCCCCCTTTCTCTCTAGCATCCCTACTGCGTAGCTTCTCCTCCCTTAACTATAACTGCAAATGAATCCCCTTTCTTCTGTCCCATTTTTCAACTACTTCTGTTCAATTGGCTACCTCATCTCTCCTCCCCTACCTCTCTATCCTACTCCCTTCTGCCCCTACTCCTAACATCAATTCTCTTTCTTTCAGTGACCTTCCCTACTCTCTATCCCACTCTCTTCTGCCCACCCCCCAACTTCAAATATTCTATTCTTCTGTTCACATACAATTGGGTCTGTTATTTATTTCTACAGTGGTACTCATTTATCCAATTACTGTACATAGTTGTATATTTTATTTTTCTACAAATTGTATTTTATTAAACAAATTACTGTACATAGTTGTTTGTATATATTTATCTAACTGCTGTATATAGTTTTTGTCTTGCTGTTATCCTACTCTGTTGTAATTTCAAAATGTACACCCCCCCCCCCGGACGCATCTGGAAATGAGCTATTTATTTTAGTTCAGTGTGTCTTTCTTGGTGAAGCTTTTGAAATATATAAATAAATTAGTGAGAGAGCACGGAGATGGTGATGCCAGGCTTGCCATCAGGGAAGCAGGCAGACGGCACATGGGCATATCTGATGGCATCAAACCTCTGCAGTTTCTTGATCCTGGACCCAAATCCAAGGTCTGCTGACCACCAGCATTTGGGTCCAGCCTTAATTGGCCCTGATTAGCAGTGGTATACAGGAATGAATAAGCTGGAAGTTGCAATGATGATAGGAGAGTCAGGCCTCCCTATGAATCTAAGGCAAGAATAACTTGCTCCATGGATGGAAGGTTTCTAGCCAGGTGGGATCTGCATGCCATGTGGAACTGTTCCCTCTGAAGTCCCCCCATAGGGGCTTCTGAAGGAAATGCATGAAAATAAATACATTTTGCCCTTGACTCACTTTCATGTAAATGTATTATTGTAATACCATGCCATCTTGGATCAGCATTCTGTGGAAAATTTAAAAAAATGTCACACAATACTACGTTCCTGTCAGGATTCAAACTGCACCTCAAAACACAGTACAAATTATCCAGTCCTAAAAAAACAAACTCAGAGATGGTAGCTACTGATTTTTTTTTAACCTAGAATACATTAACAAAAGTGTAGCATTTTGTTTTCAATGTGTTCCTGCTTCTGCCAGTTTCTGCCAGGCAGTCAAGTGGTTTGCTCGTCACGGCACGCAATAAAATAGTGGATGTGTGGCATGCAAAACTCTGAGCTCCTGTTTCCCAGTTCAGAGTTCTAACCATGACACCATGCTGCCTCCTGAAATGGATGCTTTAGTAGTCATAAAATGCTTCAAATTAAGCTGCCGCCGACAAGATATCTTGTCCTAAAAACCTATGTGTTCTAAATCTTCCGGCAGCCTAAGGGTTAAGCACCATGGATTCATCTGAATTTCTGCTTTAGTCTTTTCACTGAATTAATGTGACGATGATAGTTCGGAGTGCTTAAACGTGGGACCTCCCATGTGGGGCCAGTGAAGTATGAGGCAACGCCCACATCCAAATTCATACAGAGTAGCACATGCTCAAACCTGCAAAGATGTGCAAATCAAAACAAATACCACCTTTACAAAAGGCACTAACAAATTATATACAAAGCACACATTTTGGATATTTTCTTCTTATACTCTGTGTACTGCAGCGAGACATCAGGTGTAAGGACACACTGAGGACCTCTGTTATACTGCCATCATAGAAAACAATGTATGGCAGCTCATTCTTAGAATGAAAAGTATCTGGTAAACCATTCTTGGCGCTGAGCATCTTGTCCCTGACGACCTTTGTTGTTAGGTTTCTCTTTGCCTGAAGATCTACTGGAAAAAAAAAAACACAAAACAAAGATATTAATTACTTGATGCTTTGCATTATGGGGGTATGTATGATTTTGTATTTCTTTGAAACTTGGCTTTATGGCCAATGCCCTTTTGCACTGAGGTTCTTTGTCTTTAAACATATTGTCACAAATGTGTTTAGTTTATTAATGTATTTCAGAAAACAAAAAATTTGAAGCTTGGATTTAAACACCTTGAAAGACTGCATTCCTTTAGTTTAATTCTGAAGGTACTAAAAATCACAGGTGATTACTTACAAATAGCACAATTAGATTGGTTACAACATGCTCCATATATGATGGTCTGCACATTTATGAACTACAGATAACAACTTATCTCTTTTCCCCCATACTCGGTATACATTTTCACCCATCTGGGGGCCCATTCTCTCCCCAGTCAGGCCAGGACAACCACCAAGCCTCATTTTCCACCAGCTCACCACCAACTGTGGTGTGGTGGTATCCATGGTGTGAAGCCTGGGTGTATCCTGCCCATTGTCAACATAGCCACAAGGATCTTCTCCCCAATGTTTCCCTGCTCACCAACTTCATGGCACTATCCATGCCTTTTGTTACCCTTGGATGCTGCTGTGGCACACCTGGGAGAAACACCAGCCCTTCACAAGGGTTGCTGTAGTACTGGAAGCTGTGCCATCCCCTTTGTAGGCTTGGAAATGCTGCCACAAGCAGCACTGTTTCTGAGTCCCAGCCACCAGTCGAGCATATCTCTCTGCTCCCAAACCATGGTGGCCAGCAATGCCAGTGTGGGGCCCTAGCAGGTTATCTGTTGAGACAGAATTCCATCCAATAAGACACAGAAGTGGAGAAACTTATCCTGGAGTGTCTTTGCACTTCTAAAACAAGTAAACTGAAAAACCATATAAATAACATAAAATGACCACTTTTTTTTTTGATTAAAAACAGGTATTTTCTTTAGGTAAATGCAGCCAGTAGAAAGTAGCCCCACACATTCAACAGATGGAATGTCTGATTATTATGGAATACAAATTTCCCTCCAAAATTACCACTGACAATGCTATAATCAACAACAGAAACGAGATCCTGCAGGCCTTCAACAATCATTTTGCCACTGCAGGCCTAGCATTTGATAATGCACCAGTAAGCAGACTGCACCCACAGATCAACCCTAAGCTTTCGGAACTGAGTAACAATATCATAACCTTCTCATTCTTACCCACCTCCATAAAGGAAGTTAAACATCTCCTAAAATTGGATACTAAAAAAAGTGCTGGGGCTGACTTCTTCAACCCATCTTACTTGAAAATTGCTTATCACATCCTTGCCGCACCTATCTCTCACTTATTCAACCTCTCCCTATCGCAAGGTTCCCTCCCCCAGTTATGGAAAGTTGCTCACGTCATCCCTCTGTTTAAATCAGGGGATCCCTGTGACCTAAATAACTATAGGCCGATCTCCCTCCTCCCCATACTCTCCAAGCTCCTTGAAAAAATTGTGGATACCCCAGCTGAGATCTTTCATAGACAACTCGAACTTACTAAACCCTATGCAGTCAGGCTTCAGAGCAAAGCACAGCACCATTACGGCCCTGGCAAAAGTAACTAACGACTGGCAACGGGACTTAAACAATAAAAAATTAATCTGTGCTATTTTCCTGGATCTCAGTAAGGCCTTCGACGCCGTCGACCACTGTTTGCTCCTCTCCACTTTACAAACAATAGGCCTAGACCGAATCTCCTTGTGTAGGTTCCTCACTGGTAGGCAACAACAAATCAAGGCTGAAGGGGAGCTTTCTTCACTTAAACTGATAAAAAAGAGGTGTCCCTCAGGGGTCTATATTGGGACCATTACTGTTTGCTATCTATATCAACAGCCTGGATGTAGGCATTAAGGAAGCAAGCATTCAACTGTTTGCTGACAACATGGTGCTCTACAAAAGCCGTGAATCTCCTGAAGCTGCCTGTGGCGACCTGCAAATCGACTTTAACATCCTGCAGCACCAGCTCCTCAGTAAAAGACTACTACTTAATACCAAGAAAACCAAGGCAATGCTATTCTCACCAACTGGCCAGGGGGCATATTCTGCCGCTGCTGGTCCATTACCTTCTACCTCCACCTTACTAGGTGAACATCTTGAATACGTACCAAAATTCAAGTATTTGGGTGTCTGGATAGACAATAAACTCTACTTTGTGTAACATATAGAAGAACTGCTGAAAAAGCTGAGGCAGAGGCTTGGACTCTTCAGAATAAATCGCCTCCTGACCGCAGATGCCAAAAGACAGCTCGTTCAATCCATGTTCTTCTCACTAATTGGCTATGCTGACTTCATATATGGCCAGTGCCCAGCCTCACACCTTGCCAAATTGGACGTACTGTATCATAGAGCTCTGAGATTTATAACAGGCCTCCCCTTTTCCACCCACCACTGTTCACCTTATGCAGCTGTGGGTTGGCCCTCCCTTCAACACAGGCGGTATAGAAATGCAGCCCTCTGGACGCTCCGAACCATCACCAACAAACTCCCACAATACATTGCTGACTGTCTCCCACTAAGCCTGATTGGGAATTATGCCTTGAGAAGTCACTTGCTGGTTTCCCTGAAAGTACCTAGGGTCGGTACCCGATTTGGAAGAGCAGCCATAAGCCTTGTCCTGCCCATGCTTTGGAACAGGATACAGAAATCACTGAGACTTAGCTCCTCTGTTAGTCTTGCTATGTTCAAGACCCTGTATGCCAAAACATTTGTGGAGCTCTGTAACTGTTTCCACCGTTCCTAGTTGTCCAGCTGAAGTTTCCGCTCAATCTAAGTCCTTTCTGTTCAAACTAAGTGTTCCTTTACCAAGAGTACTCCTCCCTCCCTCAGTCCATTCTAGTCACACCAATACTACCGGTTCACCTCAGTCCATTCCAGTCCCACTGGTACTACGTACTCACTGCAATACCCCCCCATCGCCCACTCTTATGCCCTGATACCACCTGCTTAGTATCCCAGAATCTTTCTGCCAGCATCCCTGCCTCCTACGCATGCGCTTTTCCATATCCCAGGGACTCCTTTACAGGCAATGAACATGTTATTGATGGATAAGATTATAAAGGCATCTCTGTATATATTATTTACCTTTATTTCTACACTGTATATATTTTGTTGTATACATCTTGCTACTGTTGTTTTATGTATATTTTACTTGTACTCTATTCTGTACCCTCGTCCTTGCAAACTGCAGGTCCACCTTGTAAACGAGCTTGCTCAATGGTGATCGCCTGGGTAAATAAAGATTTTGATTGATTGATTGATTGAACAGAATCCCTGCAATAACCATCATTTTGATTGAATCCACATGTCCTCACAGAGAAACTGTTAAATGTTGCCACCTGTTAAGTAGAATTGAGACCTTACCTGTCACTTTATTTTAAGAGGGTCTCTTGCCAAAAGTGCTACATTGCAGAATTAGAATAAGCATACCCCCAGTAAATCTCATACCAAAAATTAGGTTTCTATATAATTTTAAAGTTATAAGCTATTTTCTAACCCTGATTTCACTACCTGTTCAAGAAAGTCAGTTTCAGGGAACAGCTGATGATGTTGTCATCTCCTGAACTCACAGTCTAGTCCTCTCTGTCAGCAAGCTTATAGGACCTGCTTTTCCAACTTTAAAAGATCACGTGCAATGGTTTTCACAAGTATAACAGGCAGCACCATTCAAAAAAAATTGTTATAAAAACGTTGTGTGTTTCAGGTTTTATAACAAAGTTGACAGATTCATATTTTTTAATGCCTTTGTGGTGTGGTCCATTTTTCCACAGTTGCTGGATGCTGAATCACCATGCATCCAGGCTGCTGATACCATTTGAGGTGCTACTCTGCTGTGCCTGCTGGGACATTTTATTGCTCCTAATGTTGTAATTAAAGGTGGGTGAAGTTGACAAACTTCGCTCTGCAAAATAATTTGCATATTGCGCTCAATACGCAAAGCACAATATGCCAAATTTGCCAAATTCACTGAAGCCAGATCGAATGTGAAGTGTGGAATTTCACCCTAAGTTCCACACTTCCCATACCAATTTTGTCCACAAGGTGTCTAGCGGACACCCCCGCCAGATACAGTTACAACAATCATCCCCCTACCACCCCCACACACATCGATTGTCAGACAGTTGGCCACATCATGTAATAATATAATTTTTTATTAAATTCCCCATTCCCTGGTGTCTAGTAGACCCCGCTGCCAGACACAGTTACAATTACCCTCGCACCCCCAAACACCTCCACCTATTGCTGACCACTTGACCACAGTCCACCTGTAAAAATATATATTTTGTTTAATTAAATGCCCCATTCTCTGGTGTCTAGTGGACCCCCCACCAACCCCACCTCATCCAGACCACTGCCACACTACCCCTCTTCTCCCCAGTCTACCCCGAGCAGGTCACTGGCACAGCCCTCCACTCACCTCCACGGTCGGCAGCCCAACTGAGCTCTAATGAATGAGCGCGTGCCTGTACAAGTGCACACTCATTCATTGACAGCTCATGGTCTTTGGGGCAGCTTTTCAGGGGGCTAGAGAATGGGAAGGGGTTGCTCCAGTCTCTAGTGGGGGGGCAGCATGAGAGGCAATGGCATTATGGACCCCAGAGGGGTCAACAATGCCATTGCTCCCCATCCCCCTTCCCACTGGTGACTGTAGCAGCTCCTTTCCATTCTCTAGCCCTCTGAAAAGCTGCCCGAAAGACCACCAAACACAGAAGAGTTTATACAGGCAGTACTCACCACAGCCATATATAAAAGTTTGTGTGCGTAAACAAAACAAGATTTGAGCCAGCAGGCTCTCTCCATCAGCCAGCCCACTCAATCCAGAAACCTTGAGGAGTTAAGCAACTCCTTCACACTCTTGACCAGGAAGACAGGGTTATCTAGCCCCAGCACACAGTGGACAAGCAAGTCCCAACAACAGACCGGCCCCGGTCTGTTCAAAGGCAGAGACCTGTAATTCAATTAGTTTCTGCAGTCAGGTCTCTCATCGATCTCCACACTCCCTGGCTAGAGGGAAACGTTTTGTACTCTTCAGCAGACCACCACAGCCAACAGTCAGCAACTCCATCTCCAGTATAGCCATAATCTAACAGCTCTACTCTACCTCCAGCTCTTCTGTGGTCAGGTCGGACGTCAGATGGAAAGATAGATGTCACAGACCTGCCACACATTTTTCCTCAACACTTGACAGCCTGGAAGAAGCAAATAGCTCACAGGGCTCCAGGAGCTATTTGGAGGCCAGCAGCTCCCTTTTGTTAGTTTTCCAGTCCTTTAAGATCCAGCACCACAACAGAAACAAGTGTCAGATTCTACTGGCAAGTTGGGTAAATTTAGTAAACTGCACCATGGTATTACCACACTTGAAACCAACTCTAAAAATAAAATGACTAAAACTCCTATCATTACCTCACTATAATCCCTGACTACTACCGGTAACAGACCTACCACTACTCTGTAGTAAAATGATAAATTAAAATGCTGAAGAAATGCTAAATGAAATGCAAAAATGCTACAGCAGAATAGCGAACACTACAGCTATACTAGCTCAGATGCCAACTTAAAAAAACAAAAAAATAGCATAGAACTTCTGCAGACAGCCGGCCCAGCATGGTGGCCATCTTTCTTGACATGTTAACTGAAGCCCACACAGCTAGCAACCAAGGGGAAACCACTCCGCTGCTAAACTGTGCCATGCATAAAAATACACATGTAAAACAAAAAATGCACAGCACCAGTAATCAGTGTACAGAGGTTGTTTTTTTTTTGTATTCTCTTTTTTTTACCTCCGCCTACGTGCACCACTTCAACTTTTCCGGGCTTACCAGTGCTGACTCTGGTCCATCTGCCCTCTGATCCTCTGGTACCATATAGCAGCCGGCCCCAGGGTAACCTGGAGTAACCCTTCTTCGGATGGGTCCCCCTCTTCCGAGGGGGAATGTGCCAGCCCAGGGGCAAGCCAGTGCTACACTTGGCCCCAGGGTGCTGCTGGGATGGAGGACTTGACAGGGACATGAACAGCACCAGAGAGCCGGGCAGCCATCATCCGGCTTAAAGCAGGGCAGTATTTCTGCTTTTTCTGGTACATCCCAGTGCCATCTGTTGTGCCCCTGGTCTCCACCAGGGGCTGCCACAGTGCAATATCAACCCCTACTACCCACCCCAGGAGAGGAGAGTAGTCCTACGGACACTCGATCCTCTCCTTCCCCTGCCAGCCCCCCGGCGTCCTGAGTCCATTCTCGAACCCTGGTCCCTGGTGTGGGTCGAGGTAAGATGCCAGTGCCTCAGCCCTCTATGCCACCGGGCCAGCACAGTGTACAAAGGTTTTAATATAAATACATAAATACTTTGCTGGGCTGGGCAAAAGTGCAGACAAAAATCACGGCTGGTGTGACCTGACCTGGTTTCGCCTAAAAGGCTTTCTCAAGGGACCACACAGCTGACCTATTGGACACTACCAACCAGAGCAGTATACTGCTGATGTCTGATGATGAATAACCCAATGATGCACCACCACAGTCACTGTACCAGCCACTTACCATATTGTTCCCCCAACAGATGCAACCGATGCCATCTCAAGGAGTGAACAGCAGGAGGAGGAAGAAGAGGATGACAGCATTGTGAGGAGGGGACAGCCAGCCAGATCATAGGGCTCACAGTCACTGACACCCACACAACAGCACACACCACTCCTCAGAGCCCCATGGACCCTCCGTGCCAGGAAGAGAGCACAAACATGGACAGGCAGGGGCATGCACCACAGACACCCATTGCACTGGTGCATGACACAGCCACATGCACCGATGCCCCATCCCCAGATGTGGAAACATAGAAACATAAAATATGACAGCAGATAAGGACCACTTGGCCCACCCAGTCTGCCTGTTTCCCTACCTAATGGATAAGCTGCAGATCCTAGTTAACCAGCAGCCTACTTTTTCCTACCCCCAACCCCTAGAATTGCCTTATGACTGTCCCATGCATGCTTGAATTCCACCACTGTTTTTGACTCCACAACCTCCTCCGGAAGGCCGTTCCATGCATCCACAACCCTCTCTGTAAAAAATACTTCCTTACATTGCCTCTGAGCCGCCCCCATCTTCAAATTGTGACCTCTTTTCTGAAAGATGCTACCCTCTTGGACTTTGTTGATTCCTTGAGGTACTTGAAAGTTTCTATCATGTCCCCCCTCTCCCTCCTTTCCTCGAGGCTATACATATTAAGCTCCTTAAGTCTCTCTTCATATGTCTTCCGGTGCAGGCCCTGCACCATTTTAGTTGCCCTCCTCTGGACAGCTTCTATCCTGTCTATATCTTTGCGGAGATTGGGTCTCCAGAACTGCATGCAGTACTCCAGATGGGGTCCCACCAGCTGTCTGTACAGAGGGATAACAACTTCCTGTTTTCTACTGGTGATGCCTCTCCCTATGCATCCTAGTATCCCTGCAGCCCTCCTTACTGCCCTCTGACACTGCTTGCCCACCTTTAGGTCATCTGATATGACTACCCCCAGGTCCCTTTCCATTTTTGTTGTTATTAGTATCTCACCCCCCATTGTGTACTCTTCTCCTGGGTTTTTGTTTCCCAGGTGCATTACCTTGCACTTCTTAGCATTGAATCTAAGCTGCCATACATTTGACCATTCCTCTAACCTTGCCAAGTCCCTTCTCATCCATTCCACCTCACCTTGTGCATCAACTCTGTTGCAGATCTTTGTGTCATCTGCAAAGAGACATACTTTTCCTTCCAGTCCCTCTGCAATGTCACTTATAAAGACATTGAAGAGGACCGGTCCTAATACTGAACCTTGCGGTACCCCACTAGTGACCTCCCTTTCTTCAGAGTGGACTCCATTTACTATTACCCTCTGTGTCCTATTCTCCAGCCAATTCTTTACCCAGGCTATCATCTTGGGACCCATTCCCAGGCTGGCTAACATGTATATTAATCTTTTGTGTGGGACTGTGTCAAATGCCTTGCTAAAGTCTAGGTGGGCCATGTCCACAGCCCCTCCCTGATCTACTACTTTGGTCACCCAGTCAAAGAACTCTATTAGATTCGTCTGGCATGACCTTCCCGCTGTGAATCCATGCTGCCTAGGGTCCTGTGCCCCTCTGACCTCTAGGTACTCGACAATTCTTTCCTTCAGAAGTGATTCCATCATTTTCCCTATTACTAAGGTTAAACTAACAGGTCTGTAGTTTCCCGCTTCTGCCCTGCTCCCACGTTTGTGAAATGGAATCACATCTGCTCTCTTCCAGTCCTCAGGTACCACCCCATCCTCCCATGATTTGTTAAAGAGGGTACTCAGTGGTGTCACTAGTTCCACCCTTAGTTCTTTTAGAATTCTGGGATGAATCCCATCAGGCCCCATTGCTTTGTCCACCTTCAGTTCTAAGAGTTCTTTCAGAACCCTTTCTTCTGTAAATGGGCTGGTATCAACTTCTGTATCCAGAGTCTTTCTATTGTTTGGTTTAGGTACCTCCCCCTCTTCATTTTTAAATACTGAGCAAAAATATTTGTTTAGCATCTCTGCCTTTTCATCGTCACCCTCTGCCTGCCTCCCTCCCCTTTATTAAGCCTCCCTATCCCTTCCTTGGTCTTTCTACGCTCCCTGATGTACCTATAAAAGGTTTTATCCCCTTCTTAACTGAGTTGGCTATCTTTTCCTCGGTTTGGGCCTTTGCTGTTCTGACTGCCTTCCCAGCTTCCTTTTGCTTTAACTGATACAATTCTCTCTCCTGCTCCTTCTGTAATTCCTTGTACTTCCTGAATGCTTTCTTTTTCTCTTGAACCTTCACTGCCACCTCCTTTGAGAACCATAGTGGTTTCTTTCATTGTTTTGTTTTGTTTATTTGCTTCACACAAAGGCTTGTTACCTCTATGATGGCAGTTTTTATTATTCCCCATTGTTCTTCCCTTTTTTCTGCCCATTTGCTAATGCATTCCTTAGGCACTCACCCATTTTGGCAAAGTCAGCCCTCCTGAAGTCCAGTACTTTTGCCTTTGTATGGCTTGACTCTGCAGCTGTGTTTATTGTGAACCATACTGTTTGATGGTCGCTAGTTCCCAGATGGCTACCCACTTCTACATCTGTGATCCTCTCTCCATCTCCATTTGAGAGAACTAGGTCTAAGATTGCCTCCTCTCGAGTGGGTTCCAATACAAGTTGTCTAAGGCATGCCCCCTGAAGGGCATCTAGAATAACCCCACTCTTAGAAGTGGCTGCTGCAACTGCACTCCAGTTAACATCTGGCATATTCAGATCACCCATCAGCAATATCTCCCCTTTTCCTGCCATTCTAAGTATACTTTCTATCATTTCCTTGTCCATTTCCTCCCCCTGAGAGGGGGTCTGTATACAAACCCCTGTGCGGATTGTGGTGCCATTGCCTGTCTCCCAAGTTGACCCACAGTGCTTCTTCTCCTCCCTGTTTACCCTTTTGTTCTGTTGCTTTGATTCCTTCCCTATGTAAGAGCTACTCCTCCTCCTCTTTTACCCTCCCTGTCCCTCCTGTAGATAGTGTATACTGGTATGTTTATGTCCCAGTCATGGTTCTGTGTGTACCATGTTTCTGTGACTGCCACAATATCCAAATGTTCTTCCTCCATCAAGGCCACTAATTCAGGAAGCTTATTGCCCAGACTACGGCATTGGTACTCATTGCTCTCCATTTTTTGATGGCTTTACCTTTTGTAGCAGCATCCCCCACTGTCCTTTCTACCTTGGTCTTTTTCTCATTTAGTACCCTCTTTTGTAGGAGGACGCTGGGAATTTCCTGCTACTTATCAGTGCCTCCCCCCTTGACTAGTTTAAAAGCTTGCCATTGAAGCATTTAAACTGATTGCCCGAAATCCTTGTTCCCTTTCTGGACAGATGCAGACCATCCTGCCAGTATAGGCTGGTGTCCCTCCAGGTGGAACCCCAGTACCCAATGAAGCCAAATCCCTGTGCTCCACACCATTTCTTCAACCATTCATTAAATTGCATGGTGCAAAGTACCCTCGCCTCACCATGCCATAGACAGGTAGCACCTCTGAGGAAGGATACTGTGTGTGCTACTTGTCTTGAGGCCCTCCCCAACTCTACAAAGTCCCTCCCTGCACTGCTCTAATCTCATGATGAGCCAGTTATTTGTCCCTAGGTGGACAATGACGTCCGGCTCAGACTCCCGTGTAGCTGTTCTCGTGATCCTGAGGATGCACTTCCTGTCCCTCCAAGCCATGGCACCAGGCAGACACCTTACTTCAGTTTTCCCTGCCCCCCCGTTCTATCCCCCTAATAATTGAGTCCCCCACCAGGAGCTGCTTCCTTTCCCTGTGGTGTCCTCTGCCTCCTTCCTGTGGGCCTCCCTTGTGACAGTTGTCTGCAACCTCCTTAGTCTCCTCTGCAAGTGCATCCATAGAGGAACTATGGTCCCCAAGAATGGTGTATGGATTATGGAGTGGAACAACTGACTGGGTGTGCCTCTGTTCCACCACCTTCACCCTCCCTGAGCCCACTGTGGTCCAACTGCTGTGCTTTCTTTGCAACCTCTGAGGTTGTAGTGGTAGCTCTGGTGCTCCCTGGATGGGGAGGTTCCCTTACTACTGTCCATTGTGGCCTGGGTGGAGGTTCCCTTACTACTGTCCACTGTGGCCTGAACATGGGCAACTTCCTACCTGAGGGCAGAGAGTTGTCTGCAAATAGGGCAGCATCTCAGCCTCCAGAAAGACTCCCGGAAGACTGCTGCCCCACAGCCATTACATTGCACTACTCCTCACATGTCTGTCTACCTCCTTGTTTATCCTGTTTATAATTTTTTTGTGTGTGTGTGATTGGTTTGTTTTTTAGAAATATATATAGCATACAATGTGTATGCTTATATTGTCAGTGCAGTGTGTTAGAAATGATATGACAGTGATATGCACCTTGCCCTCTTGAGGAAATGATGTCAGAACCCCATGTATAAAGGAACTATTTTCAGGGGTGGGTGGGGTGAGGGTGGGCAGGGTTTGGGCCTAAACTGTGCCCTCACGTAACAATCAGCTAAAAGCTCTGACTCACCGCAACGATTTCTGCCTTTCTGTCAGCAAGATGCCCTACACAGCAATTTGACAGAGAAAATACCCTGCTAATCAAAAAGAGAAAAATCCAACCATCCAAGTCAGACACAGGTAAACCTCCCAAAACAGCCCGGTGATTTGTACTCTGAAAGCAGTCAGTGCCAAAACTGCCTTTTAAGGCACACAGAGATAAAAACAAAAAACAGTTTCCACCCCCTGGGGCACTGTCTGGGTCAAATACACAGCCTGCAAAATGCACTCGCTTCAGGACTTAAGACAAATTCTTAGCCCAGTGAATAACTCACAGTATTACAAATATTGCAATGCAAACAGTCAATCAATAATTCCAATCAAGTCAGCTGTGCACAAGGACAGACACAATAAAAGTATTCAGCCCCTCTGGGTTTAAACTCTTCCTGCACTGAAAATATTAACAATTGTAACAAAAGTAAAGCAAGGTCCACCTCTCTCTGTCGATTGAAAGACTGTCTTTCCTGATAATTCTAAGTTCCTTATTTCACCTTTCAGTTAGAAGTAGCCTCCACCTGAAGAATATTAGCTTTTCTGATGAACTGCTACAAAACAAAGACAATTGTAAACTGTAAGGTTCCCCTCCCTCTGTTGTGAGCACAACTCACTTTCTTGCAGATCCTAAGTTCAGTATTGCAGCTTCCAGCCAGAGGTAGCTTCATCTGAAGAATATTAGCTTGTCTGATGAATCTGCCATAAACCACTTGCTTATAGTACTGTTGTTATCAGGTCTGTAATACTCTTCCAAAGCTACTGGCTGATAAGTAGCTGTGATGTAATCATTTCCTGACACAGTCTGGCCTGGCCTTTTAAGACGCACAGAGATAAACACAAAACACAGTTTCCACCCCCTGGGGCACTGTCTGGGTCAAATACACAGCCTGTAACCTGCACTCACTTCAGGACTTATGACAAATTCTTAGCCCAGTGAATAACTCAAAGTATTACAAATATTGCAATGCAAACAGTTAATCAATAATTCCAAACAAGTCAGCTGTGCAGAAGGACAGACACAATAAAAGTATTCAAGTCCCTCTGGGTTTAAACTCTTCCTGCACTGAAAATATTAACAATTGTAACAAAAGTAAAGCAAGGTCCACCTCCCTCTGTTATTGAAAGACTGTTTTTCCTGATAATTCTAAGTTCCTTATTTCACCTTTCAGTTAGAAGTAGCCTCCACCTGAAGAATATTAGCTTTTCTGATGAACTGCTACAAACCAAAGACAATTGTAAATTGTAAGGTTCACCTCCCTCTGTTGTGAGCACAACTCACTTTCTTGCAGATCCTAAGTTCAGTATTACAGCTTCCAGCCAGAGGTAGCTTCACCTGAAGAATATTAGCTTGTTTGATGAATCTGCCATAAACCACTTGCTTATAGTACTGTTGTTATCAGGTCTGTAAGACACTTCCAAAGCTACTGGCTGATAAGTAGCTGTGATGTAAGCACTTCCTGACACAGTCTGGCCTGGTCTTTTAAGGCACACATAGATAACAGAAAAAAACAGTTTCCACCCCCTGGGACACTGTCTGGGTCAAATACACAGCCTGTAACCTGCACTCACTTCAGGACTTATGCCAAATTCTTAGCCCAGTGAATAACTCACAGTATTACAAATATTGCAATGCAAACAGTCAATCAATAATTCCAATCAAGTCAGCTGTGCACAAGGACAGACACAATAAAAATATTCAGTCCCTCTGGGTTTAAACTCTTCCTGCACTGAAAATATTAACAATTGTAACAAAAGTGAAGCAAGGTCCACCTCCCTCTGTTGATTGAAAGACTGTCTTTCCTGATAATTCCTGATAATTCTAAGTTCCTTATTTCACCTTTCAGTTAGAAGTAGCCTCCACCTGAAGAATATTAGCTTTTCTGATGAACTGCTACAAACCAAAGACAATTGTAAATTGTAAGGTTCACCTCCATCTGTTGTGAGAACAACTTGCTTTCTTGCAGATCCTAAGTTCAGTATTGAAGCTTTCAGTGAGAGGTAGCTTCACCTGAAGAATAGCCACACCATTTGCGCGCCCCTGAGAGGCAAGGGTAGTGCTGGGGAACAGGACTAGTGTTGCAGTGGGCACATAGAATGTGTGATGAAACAACAAAAGCAGAACTCACAGATACTGGTTCAAGCAAAAAGACTACTCATTAAAAAGTAGCCCTTACCACTGCTGAGTAGGCGAGGAAACCTTGAGAAAGCGTGTGTCTGTGAAAATGGTTAGCATACTCAGCAATGTCAGTGCTATTTTTATGCTCTAAACAAATGTTTTGTACATTATCTGGCAGCCAAACGAGTGATCTTTTTGCTTGAATCAGTGTCTGTGAGGTGTTCTGCTTTTGCTGCTTTCTGACTGGTTCCCTGTTCAGCTCCAGATGTGGATCTCCTCTAGCCGCCTGTCCTCTAATTTCCTACACAGGATGAATGACCCAGGACTTATGCCTGGATGTTTTGTTATCATTTCTGGCCATTGTGCTGTTGTTTTTTTCATTCTGTTGCGGATATCTATGTAATGCATCTGCTCTGTGTCTTGCTGTTCTTGGGGGGGGTTATATGCATACTTGATTTTATGGCTGGCCTTCAGGCTGTGAGTTACTTGATGTGTCCTGCTCCATGCTAGTCATCCAGGTACAGCCTTATGCACCATTATGCATATGCATTGCAGTCCCGCATATGTGACCACTCACCCCCGTTGTGCATTGTGGGCCCCCATGCAGTTGCACATCAGTACTGTGTGTGCAGTGCATAGGGGTAACCCATGCAGTGTACTGCCTGCAACCCCACGCAGCACATGTAAATGCCTCAACACCCATGCTACGTGGTATGTAATGCCTGTGTAGCCACAGTTTATAGGGTCCAGAATTTTTGTAAACCTTGAAATATGCTCCTGCCTTTCATGTAACCTGTCTGAGAGGATTCTACTAAAAGAGGTATTTGATTTTCAGTTCTTTTTAATCATTAATTTTGTTAGAATTTTGTAGTCTGGTTTAGAAGTGCAGTCGGTCTATAACTATGTATACCAGGTTTTTCATTAAACTTTGGGTTTGAAATTAAATTAATAAGTAGCCAGTCCGGGCTGATTAATGTTCACCATTCACTGTTACATATACCCAAATGATTTTATCTTGGGGTGTGCACTGATCTTTTCTTTTTTTGATGTTGTTAGCCATATGCAGTAGCACCTCACTAGAAGCCCTTTTAATTGTATAAAAGATCAAGGGTGAAGCAACTAATTAGCCCTGGGAATAGTATGGCTCTCCCACTTAGCTTGCTCCTCGCCTGTTACCTGTACACTTGGCTGGGGACCACACCTTAGTTAAGCCCATTGCAGGCGGATGTACTCTATATAAAGGAAGCTACTTGAAGCAGAGGCATTTTGGTTAGGGACCCAGCTGAGGGTGGTCTACCTCGACGTTGGTAGCTGGGCGACTTCACAATAGGGCCCTGTAATGAACACCAAGAGACCCCCACTTCTTTTGATACTAAATTAGTAAGCCAATTCAGGCATGAAAATGTTTATTGTTATATTTTTTTTTTAACCTTGGATTTGAAATTAAATTAGTAAGTAGCCAGTCCTGGCTGATTAACATTCACTGTTACATATACCCAAATGTTTTTATCTTTTTTTTGAGGGGGTGCACTTGTCTTTTCTTTTCTTTTTTTTTTTTTCAGGTTTTTATATTGTATTTAGGATTAATATTATAAGTGCATCAGCAAATGATTTTGGGATGGGTAAATCACCTGTTACTTTTATGAATAGTAATTCTGACCATGGGAGGAGAAGATTTTTGAAAATCTGAAAAACTCAGCTGCTATCCGGCCCAGGGGATTTATTTTTCATAGAATCTACCATTTATGTTGTCAGATTCATCTTTAGTACATGGCATGTCTTCAGTATCTTTTGGTTTAAATGGAAATTGTTTTATATCATCTACAAAGGTACCTACAAAGGTGTAAGGAGCTGAGAACATGATTGGCCCATTTATGGTCCTGTCCATTATCTGTAATGGGACGGATTATTTCCATCTTGAATGTAGGAATCTATTCTGTTTTTAAATTGAGTTTTATCTTTACTAGTTATGATCTCTGGAGGGATTTTGTTCCATGGGTTAATTATTCTTTGAGTATAGAATGCTTTTCTCCTATTTGTATGAAAACATCTTGGTCTTAACTGCAGGGAGTGTCTCCTGGTACCTTTCTGGTCATTTTTGAATTCTAAATTTAGTTTGGTAAAGAAATAATCATCATATATAATATTATAGCAAAGAAGTAAGTCCCCCCCCATATTCTTCTTGTCTCCAAGGACATCAGGTTATTTCACTGTTTCATATAATTTCAACTTTTTAAGTCTTATTCTTGCAAAACTTGATAAACATCTTTATTGTACTTTAGGAATATCTTGGCTATTTGTTTATTTTTGGTTAGCAAATATTCCATAGTATATAATATTAGTTATTATATTCCTATCTTTATTTAATGTATGCATTTTTTTTTTACTAATCTGCTACCATCTGGTCACGGTTTGCAGGGCCTCTCTCAGGCATCCTGCCTGCTCCTGCCCTGCCTGAAGTCCTCCTACTTGTGCCTCCTCTCTCCCCTCCTCTTCTGTCCAAGATCAGTACCCCCGGCTTAACCCTCCAGGGTGGGGCCACTCTCCTCTAGGGCGTGCTTCCAGTCAGACTCCGATGTGGGAGAGGACCCAGGTGGAGGAACCTGGAAGGCCAAGCAGGATGGACCCAGCCGTGGGCATGGGGGCCGATGCCGTCACCTATCCTGCAGACTGGGCGTTTTCCTTGTTCTAGTGGTTGCTCCCCCCTGTGCGTATGCACACCCCAATGCTTGGAGCACGACAACCCCTGGCTGCATCAGGCCACACTGATTATGCGTAGCCCAGCATGCTGCAGTGCACACCAGGCAATCTCCAACCTCCTCCCACCGGGGAGGAGACCAGCCTAGCAGGCGCTCAACCCTCACCTGTCCCTGCTGTCCCCCAGTGGCCTGAGCTCACTCCTGAACCCAGGTCACCAGCGTGGCATGAGGTGTGGCCTCAACCCTCAGTGCCACCAGGCCGGCCTCATGTATGCACTTTTTGACTTGGTAACTATAATAAAGCTAAAATAGAGGGCAAGTGATGGGAAGTTGAGAATTTGCAAATCCTAGATCAAATACCTACACACAAATGTTAATAATTTATCGACTGAATACTCTGTTAATGTTTTAGGTATAACAGAAATAAATCCACAGAGTATTTCATACAATATGTTATGTAATCTCATCTTTTATACTGTACAGTTCCATCAGTACACATAAATGAACCTTTCGGAAACTGAAAAAAAAGCAAAAAAAAAAGCTCTTGCAAAAGCTCTGCTGGTGAATGAGTGTTCTCTGCAGAACTGACAGTTACACCAGGTTACACAGAAAACTGAGTGAATTTCTCTTCAAGTTCTGTCAAGCTTTATGTGGGATTGCAGTGCTGACAACATTAACCAGTAGTCTCTTTTTTTTTTTTGTAAACCTCTTGCATTATGACATCTTTATCTGATGAACTCACAAATTTTGCCACGATTGCATGTGGTGGATGGACTACTTGCATCTGGCTTTTGTCTCAGGGTGCAGTGGATACGGTCCAGTTCAGAATTTCTTTCTTTGTAGGAGTCTTTTAAATATGTATGGAAAATGTTATTCATAATTTTATTTAAAGAAATCTCATTGTCCCATGCCTCCAACACACAGATCACTCCACTATTTTTCTTTCTGGACTGCGCTTCAAAATTAATTAATTTGTTTCCTTATTTCTGCTAGGTTGTGGCTGTGTTGCATTACAGTCCATTTTTGTATAAGTATATTGTCTTTTAAGTTTGAAATCTGACCTTCAGTTTCAAAGGTTTTGGTTTTAATGTCTGTGATTTAAGGTATGACTTCTTCCATTTGTGAACCTGACTTGTCAATTTTTTTTGCAATGTCATTTATTGGAGCAGAGTTTTTTGTTTTTTTTTTGAACTTCTTTATTGGAGTTTTATAATTTCAGCAGTAAGACATACATACATACATACATCCCAGGGTGGGAGCCTGGGCCCACATCCCTAAACTGGACATGGAAACTATATACATCCCCAAACTTATTTACAGTCACAGTTATATGGAGTCACTAGAAAGAAGAAAATGAAAACTTGAGTCCCCTTAAATCAAAATAACAAACATTTCTATTTCTTCACAGCTGGTGATAGTCAAACCCAGTTCTTGTCCCTCAAGGAATTGATATCATTCCGTCACCTTTGCCATACCAGTGGCTGTACGGGGACAATCTTTGATAACTGTGTCCCTGAGAGAGAAAGAGAACCCTACTTGACCCTGAAGTATGTATAAAAAACTTCCGTCCCTATAAAACTTAATCCCATGAGAGTGTTATGCTCCATTCATTAAAGACATCCCCTCGAAGGGGTGATACATCCCATACAATCCTAGCTACTTATCGCATTCTATTACATGAATATTGTAGGTTACCACCCTTCAGACAGACAGATCTGAGTTTAGGAGCCTTTCTGTTGTATCGAGTAAACTGCCTCTAAGGCTCCCCACCTTCTGGCATATAGCTTCATTTTTCCCTCTACAGCCATCTGACTTTTAAGTCTGCCCAGGACCTGCATCAAATCTCTGACCTATTGATCGTAAGTGTATATATTACCATTCTTCCAATGTCTCAACACAAAAGCTTTAACCAAGGCAGACATCAGAGACACATGGTATTTGGCTGAATCCCTCATTATTGGTTTCATGTCCCCAAGGAGACAGATCTCCGGTTTGATATATTAGTATAGTTTAGCAGTGGGTCCATTTCCTGGCCAATTTGGATCCATAACAAATGGATTTTAGGACAGTTCCACATTACATGAAACAGGTCCTCTGGTTTTGATTCATATCTAAAACACAGATCTGTCTGTCTGAGTTTTCTAGAACATAATTTAACAGGGGTATAGTAAATATTCGAACAAATGAAGAATTGCATAGTCCTGTACTTCGGGATTGACAGGATTTTAACATTTTTCCAAATCTCCTTCCAGTCAGGTCTCAGGAGGGAGAGAATTTTATCCCAGTAGACTGTCTGGGCCTCAAACTCTAAGCTCAGAAATTCTAACAGCACCTTATACACTTTGGAAAGAGGGTGTTGTAGGAGATCTAGCTCCTTCAAATAATCCCAAGTGAATGGGGTCCATCCTTCTACTTTATTGTCTCGTATGAACTTCTGTACCATATTTTTAATTTGGACCTTTTTAAAAAAGACCCACTCCCTAGTATGAGCTGGTAGGCTCACCTTATCATCAAGTATAAAATCTATCAGTTTTAGCTTAGCCAAATGTGGTGCCCATTGTGGGCTAATTACCAATCCCCCTAGACGGAAATTAGGATTACCCACCATGGGTTGGTGTTTAGCTCCCCTCTGTGCCTTCCTCTGAGCCGGTTTAACAGTTCCCACCAAGCCTTCATCGACTTTTCAATTGGTGTATGCACCCCTAATAGGCAAAGCCACTGGTCTGTATACAGCAGTGCAGCTGGGGAAATTTTTAAATCTTTTAGAATGCTCTGCTCGATTCGCAGCCAAGTTGGTATATACCTTCCTACCTCCCCAGTTCTTGCCCATTGCTCCATTAACCCAAGCTGTCCTGCAACATAATATAGGAACAGATCAGGGAGTTTTATACCTCCTTTAGGGTAAGGAAGGTGCAAGATAGTGTGTTTCCTCCTTGGGGGTTTAGAATCCCATAGGAAGCTTGAGATTATCCTTTGGATACTAATAAAGCGGCCCTTCGGGATATTGTATGGTAGAAGGTGTATGGCGTACAATAATCTGGGCAACAGATTCATTTTAATCATTCCTAATCTGGCAGTAAAGTTTAAAGAGAGTTTATTCCACCTTAAGACATCGTTTTTAAGTATAGCCAATAAATTACCCAGATTGTCCTCCACCCCATCTTCAGACCTGGCTCTAATCCAAATTCCCAAGTATTTAATCTTATCCGAGGCCCAATTGATCTGCAGGTGTTCAAAATCTGATCTAAGGGTGTGTATCGTAAGCGGGAGAACTTGGGTTTTGCTTAAGTTTAGTTTATAATTTGAAACCATCGAGAAATCCCCAATAATTTCCAGAGCGTGTTGGAAGCTGACAGCTGGATTGTTCAAGTGCAACAAGATATCGTCAGCAAATACCGAAAATTTAAGCTCCATCCCTTGAACCTCGACCCCTCAAACCCTGGGTTCCATAGACAGTGCTCTTAGCAGGGGTTCCAGTTAAATATTAAATAGAATTGGTGACAGGGGACAACCTTGTCTAGTTCCATTACGGAGGGAAAACTCTTTAGAAAAATAGCCATTACATAAAACCCTGGCTATGGGGGCTTTATACAGGTTTTTAATACCTTGGAGAAGTCCCTTTGGGAAACCAATTTTTTCCATTGTAACAAATAAAAAATCATGGGAAACCCGATCAAATGCCTTCTCGGCGTCAAGTGCTATCAGGGCCATAGCAGACTTCGAATTAGAGGCCTTATGTAGGATGTGGTGTAGTTTCCTTAAAGCATCATGTGCCCCTCTACCTGGCATAAATCCAACTTGATCCTGGGTAATTAATGAAGGAGCAACCTTAAGTACCCTATTAGTCAAGATCTTAGTGAGTACTTTAAGGTCCTGGTTTATTAAAGCCATGGGTCTATAATTACCCGGCAAATCTCTAGGTTTATCTGGCTTTGGTATCAAAGTAATATAAGCTTGATACAAGGGCGGATGGGGCACTTCCTCTTCCATAATATTCAAAAAGAATTCTTGTAGTAAAGGCATTATTGTCTCTAAATGTGTTTTGCAAAATTTGGCCAACAAGCCATCCGGCCCCGGTGCCTTATCAATAGGCAGGCTTTTAATTGTCTCCCTGATCTCCATTTTCGAGATTGGAGCAGACAGTGCTTGGGCCTGCTCCATGCTCAATCTGGGCAGCGGTATTCTATCAAGAAAGCTCTTAATTTCATCTTCTGTGCCAACGGCCCCCTCTTGGTATATACTAGCATAGTAGTCCGTGAAGGCATCAGCCAGTCTTTGAGGTTCAGTAATAATTCCCCCTCCAAAATTTACAGCCAGAATCACTCTTTCTGCCTCCCACTCCCTAATTCTGTGCGCCAATACATGGCCCGGCACATCCTCTTGTAGCAAATATTTAGCGCTTATTCTCTCCCAAGAGTCTACCCTAAGATTCCATATCGCCCTATACTCTCCTCTTAATTCCTTTAGCTCCTTATCTACTTCAGGGGAGGATCCCTCCACCGGCGACAATGACCCTATGGCCCCCATTAAGAATTCCTCCCGGGCTCTATCTATTTTGTTTCTCCTAGCAGAGTATTCCTGTGCTATTCCCGCATATAGAATCTTACAGACTGGCCAGGCAAGCTTCTTATCTGTTAAAGTTGGAACTTGAGTTTGAATAATCTCCTTAAGGGAATCCTCTAGCCTATTTACCATATTATCTTCCACTAAGATCCCTTCGTCTAGCCTCCATCGATATGGTTTCGGAGGTATATGACCCAATTCCCATAGCATTTGGATTGGGGAGTGGTCCGATAGTACCCTACTAAAGGTATTTAGACTTTTAATCCTACTAAGCACATCCCTATTGACCAGAAAAAAATCAATCCTCGAGTGCAACTTATGAACCCCAGAATAAAAAGTCATCTCTGTATCCCCTTTCTTATACACTTTATATGGATCTACTAAAGCTGTAATCCCCATAAATCTACTCAATGCAATCTGAGAGGCAGTAGGAGGTCTATTACTTACAGGGCTTCTGTCCACCTTATTGTCCAGGCAGAGGTTCCAGTCGCCTGCTATGATCAAAGGGTTATGAGGAAGTGTAGCGATGTCTGCTTCCAAGGAAGCAAAGAATTCTGGCTTGGGGGGAGTAGGGCCATATACTGAAGCATAAGAAAATGAGTTTCCCAAGACTGAACCCGACACGTATATCCCCCTACCATCCTCCCTTGGCAAGGTTCGCTCAACCACAAATGGGCATGACTTCCTAATTAATATTGCCACACCCCCTGACACTTTGGCTTTCCCATCTCCTATGACCTTGCCTACCCATCCTTTCTTGAGTAGGTGCAACTCCTCACTCCGTAAATGTGTTTCTTGGAGTGCTGCAATATGTACTCCTAACTGGTTTATATACTGCAGTATAGCTATTCTCTTCTTCCCCTGAGGCCTTTCACATTCCATGACAGAAACTTAATTAAAACCATCTACTATATCAGTACCCCTATAGTCACCTCATATGTCCTACTTTCTTTATTTTATATATCTTGATTCTCTCTCTCTCTTCCCCACAATCCTCTAACCCCCACCCCTGATCCTCTGATCGTCCTCCTTAGTTCTCAAGAGACGTGTATGAGTCAGCCCCCAACATGTTTCTGACCGTCCCCCACGCCTCAGCATGTAATACACTAAGTAAACCCCAACCTAATCCCCACCTCGAGGATAGCTTTAAATCTGCCCCTCACCACCTGCAAGATTGGTGAAACAAACAACAACGAAAAAAAAAGGGGAGGCTGCCATTTCCCATTACATAAGTGCCCCATAGACGAGGGGTCATGGAAGCCAAATAGCAGTCTGCCTCAGCTTGCCAAATATAATCTGCTTCGGCTTGTCAATTATCCCTTAGGGCTCAACATAAGGCAGGTAAACTCTGAACTTCTAGCGGAAAGAAAGGATCACCATCAGCAAAGTCCATACTTTCAAATCAGTTCTGCCCTGGACAAGTATAGCATTAAAATGAACAACAGAAACAAAAAACAGGGCATTCATTTTCACAGTCTTTCAGAACTTCATCTCTATCAAGAAACCAAAAAAAAAAAACTGAGCATCTGGTGGGTTTCTGCCATCCGTCTAGGTGCTTCCCTGATGTCATTCGTCTCACTCAGCACAGTTCCATCTGCATCCATCGTAGGCCTTTTCACTCCTTCAGGTCACCGATTTGAACAGGTCAGGTAGCTCCACCCTGAGGCCCTCCAGGGCATCGCGAGCTGTGGGATACCTTTTGTCTCCTTTTGGCAATTTCACTGTCAGTGTAGCTGGGTACTGCAATCTAAATTTCAGACCAGCTAGATACAACTTTTTCTTGATCTCTGCATACTCTTTTTATTTCTCTCTCACTGAAGGTATTAAGTCCTGGAAGAGCCAAATGGAAGCCCCATTCCATTGTAGGTTTCTAATAGCCCTGGCTTTATTCAGAACATGGGTCTTCTCTTTGTAATTCAAAAATCTCATAATGAGAACCCTAGGGCAGGCACCAGGTGGGGGGGGGGGTTTCTCTCAGTGATCGGTGAGCTCGCTCAATATTGTATGATTCCCCAAATGGGGTCGGACCAAATAGCTTCTGGAGAAAGTCCTGCATGAATGCTACACAGTCTGGGCCTTCAGACTTCTCAGGGAGACCTGCCATAATTAGGTTATTTCTCCTGCTGCGTGATTCCTGATCCTCCAGGCGGTCTTCTAATTTTTTAACTTGTCTTTTAAGGCCAATTATCTCGTAATCCATGGTTTCCGTCTTCCTTTCCTGCGAGGCCATTCTCACCTCAACATCCCCCACCCTTTGTGATAAAGCATTTAGGGCAGGCTTAAGTAGGGTAAAATCAGCAACCAGCCCCTGCAGAAGCTGTTTAATCTCGCTGATGTCCTCCGAGGTTGATTGTCCCCCTGGTACTTCTGCCCTGAGTTCAGCGGACTCCTCAGTAGTAGGGGAATGCAGCTTGGAACGCTTCACCACCGGCGTTCTTGCTGCCAAGGGCTCGGGGCTTCCATTATTCATCTCAGCCATTCCCCAGGCAAGCCTCACTGTGGATGCTGCTGTTTATCTTTTTTTTTTTTTTTTCCCCCGATGCGGTTTCTTTCGCCCTCTACAAGGTAGTATGCCTCACCGACTCTAAGCACTTCACCGAATTAAACTGCGGGGTCTTGGAGTGCGTAAAAAATTATATTTAACTCACCGAAGCATGGGAGCAGTCTCGGAGACTTCTGCTCGCCGCTAGCTCATCACGTGATCTCCCTGAGCAGAGTTTGTTTTGATGATCGCAGTGTCCCATAACAGAACCCTGGCCCAGTCTGAAATTTGCATTAATTTCATTTTATTTATCAAGATAGCACGCTGGGCCAAATGCCCCTTTTTTCAGGTGTGGGCTGGAGCCACAGTACAAAACAACCACAGTTAGTAACACAATTTACAATTATAAATATATACAATGTAATAAATTACATCTTGCAATATGTAGGAAATACTTTAAGAGAAGAGCACTCAAAGCAGGTTAAAACATTTACAACATGAACTGGGAAGCAAAAAAATGTTTTCAACTTTTCAACTGTTTAAAGATCAGAGGCATCTTTGCAGTGTGTGCAGACAAAGGCAATCCATTCCAACAACTGGCAGCTTGAAAGGAAAAGCATGCTGACACTTTAGTGCAGGCTCAAGAGAAAGAAAGATGAAGGTTTTCATACTATCTTAGAATTCTATAGTCATTTTAAAAACACAAAAGTGTGAATAATGGTGAGTTATAATTTAGCCTTATGGTCCCATCCATCAGTCAACAAAAAAATATAAGATCTATTTAGATTGGGAAACAACCAGCGAAGCTGGCTGTAAAGTTCACAGCGATTTATTCTAATGAAGGAGCCTGCAAGGCATTGCAGGAGGTGGGACTTTGTCTGGGGGCATGACCAAGGCCACCTGGATGGACAGGTGGGAGGTGGGGTGGGATAGGCAAAAAAAGAATCGCACAGAAGAGGCAGGGTGAGGTATCCCGGGGGTGGAGGGAATTTGTGGCCAGGGATAGGGAGAAGCCAAGCCTTCATAAGGGGCTGCTCGGTAAAAATTACTCCTCATTTCTCCCTTTCTCAGGTCGCAAGTGAAGCAGAAGGTACCAGGCATCTTCAGTGCACTACAGAAAGGTAAGGCCTAGTCCTGGATAGCCAGCCCTGAGTGGCTGGGGTAGTTGCCAGTCTGTTCCTGATGCACCCCCCCCAGCATGGGGGAGTGCAAAATATAGGGGGTAAAACAAGCTTCAATCCTGGAGGAGGGTCCTGGCAGGCCGCTTGGAACTGGTGAGATCTGAGGATTTCGGGGGGTGGCCATGTGGCGGCCCACTTGGCGTCTTCTTTGTATCACTGCCCTTCTCCCACTCCTGTGTTGGCTAAGTTTTTCACCGCAGTCCTGGTCAGTCAGCTTAGTGGTTAAGGATCTGAGCCTAGTTGTTGGACTTACCGGAGAGAGTGCTGCCCGGTGCTGCAGCGGGTTGAGGCCTCCCATGCTGGCACGGTCCAGGCGTGTCTTGGTATCTTTGAGGGTCTCCCGGCATTAGAGCTGTGGTTGTCAAGCTGATTGGTGCATTGGTTCTCTGCACCTTGCAGCATTCTGGGGATCCCGCGAGTCAACGAGGCGCAGGAGCAGTGCATTTCCAGCTTGCGAGCAAACAGTGAGTGAATGAAGCTGATAGAGGTAGCAGCTTGTATTTCCTTGCTTCTCAGCAGGCGTAGAGTGTATCACTCATTTGAGCCAGAGGCAACTGGGGGGAAGGGTGGAGCGCATTGCTGTGGCATGGACCATGTGGCTGCCACTGCCTCCCCTCGCGGGATTAAAAAAAGAGAGACAAGGAGAGAAAGGTCCTGCTGTTTCAGGAATCTTGGTAACCAGTGCCCAAAAAGCATTTTTGGGCTTACCCAAGTCGCAGAGCCAGCTGAATACAGTGGGCTGAAAGTGCCTTCCATTATTTATTTATTTTTTACTATTTATTTATATATTTATGTAAAGTCTCAGAATTATAACCCTTTGAGTCAGGGACTCATTCACAAAGGCTCCACGTCATACATTGAATGAGGACAAATACAGAGGATGATAAGTACAGTGACTAAGTACAGAGGCAAAACATATAATACATATACAGAGCAAACTCCGAAGATGTGTAACTGTGAATCATAAATTAGAATCAGAGTAAATTTAGCAATGAAACTGAGCCATTGCTAGAGGAGTTTATGTGCAATCACAGTTAGAGCTGGACATAATGCGGGTACGTAGCTCAGATTTAAAAGGGCCACAGCCTGGGAATAGACAGGGCAGTATCAGGGAGGGAGTTCATCCAGAGTGGTGCCCTGTAGCAAAAGGACCTTTGGCTGGCAGTGGTCCTTGCAAAAGGGATGTGAAAGGCAGTGGTGACAGAGTGTCTTGTGACCTGCGTTGGCAAGCATGTCTGGAGGAGCGAGAGACAGCCAGGGGGAGCTTGCCCTAGTTGTATTTTTTTGGCCAATAAGCAGGTCTGATAGAATAGGCGCCCCTGAAAGTTTAGCCATGATGACCGTTGGTAGAGGTCACAGGTATGTGTGAGGTTGATCGCAGCTTGTGACCAGTCGGCATGCTTTAAGGGCATGTTTAATGCTGGTCAGGGCAGTGTCAGAGGTGGCACCATATATGAATATGCCATAGTCTACCAGGGAAAGGATGGAGCTAGAGATGGCTAAATGGAGAGCATCAGGAGGGAGACAGGGCCTATACTTATACAGGAGACCGATTCTAATGTGTATTGCAGAGCAAGTCGATGCTATATGCTCACTGACGGTAAGGGCTGAGTCTAGGATGACCCCTAGATATTTAAAACTGGTAAATGATTCCAGCGTGGTACCCTGGGAATTAAGTATGGATAGTGTGGTCATGCTGTGTTTATGTTGAGGGTGGGCGAATAGTATGACTTTTGTTTTTTTGTAGTTGAGGACAAGTTTGTGGGAGGAGAACCATGATTCTATTTCTGTGAAGGGGCTCTGCAAGGATTGTTGGAGCTGGGTAGGGTCTGGGTGTCAGCTAAAGATCACAGCATCTTCTGCATAAAGAAGCAGGCACCCAGAGGAGGCCAGAGGGAGGGAGTTTAGGTATAGAGAGAAAAGGAGCGAGCCAAGGATGGACCCTTGTGGGACACCCGACCGGACTGGAAGGCTTGTAGAAAGGGTGCTAATTATTTTTACCTGCTGGGTATGGCCATGGAGAGAGTTTGAGTACCAGGCAGCTGCCTCTTGGGATACACCAACAGAGAGGAGGGAGTTTATCAGCAAATTGTGATTGACAGTATCAAAAGCCCTGGAAAGATCAATATAGACAGATCCAGCCAGGGCTCCCTGGTCAAGGGCATCATGGATAAAGGAGGTAAACCCAAGCAGGGCAGTAGTTGTGTTGTGCCCTTTCCTGAAACCATGCTGCTACTGGCACAGCAGATGGTGTGAGTCTAAACAGTCAGTAAGTTGATCTGCAGCTATTTTTTCGAGTGCTTTAGAGAGGGGAGGAAGTATGGAAATGGGCCTATAATTACAACTAGAGGAACGATCACCATTTTTATGAACTAGAATGATAACCACCTTTTCCATACTGTAGGGAACTGCCATAGGCACAGAGACATGTTGAATATTTTTGTTATGGGTGCTAGAACTGCATCCAGGGTTAAGGAGAGCAGTTTTGCATTGAGAGAGTCACCACTCTGCCTTGTCTTTCCAAGGCACTTGGCGGGATATATGCGAGCGACACTAGGAGAGATAATTTTGAAGTAAAAAGGAGGAGCACTGGAGGTGGTGGGAACTGTCCAGTAGATGCAGTAAAGAAGTTGGGAGGGAGGATAGAGCTGAGGTCAGAGAAAGATGCATTGAAGGCATTAGCTATCTTACTAGGGTCTTGGGTGGAAACACCGTCGATGACAAGCGTGAAGGGAGGAGGGGAGGGATACTTGCCACTAAGCTCCTTCATATTTTCCCAGAACCTCTTCCCATTTCCCCAGGTAGCAGTAAGGTTGGACTGATAGAAAGCTGCCTTAGCCAGGCGGATAGCCCAGGTGCATGAGTTACGGGCAGCACGATACCGTTGGCAGTCAGTGGGGTGACAAGACTCAAGGGCACGGTGCCATAGGTTATCACGGGCCTTCATTTGGTCAAGCAAGGACCGATTAACCCAGGGGGAGGATTTAGTTTTTTCAATCTGCTTAACACAGGGGGCAAAGATATCACAGGTGGCTTGGAAGGAGCTAATGAAGAAGGACAGGGTGGCATCCACCAACCGCAGGTGATCTAGTGGAGACCAGTCAAGGTTGAGGAGATGGTTCTGGAGATGTGCCAGGGACCCCTTCTTTAGCTGGCGATACATGGTGATCCCCGGGGGGGGGGGGCTTCTAGCTATTCGACCAGCGGCAGGTAACAGGGGAGTGATCACTGAGTGAGTCTGGGAGGATCTGGACATCCTGTAAGCACTCAGGATGGTTCGTGAAAATGAGATCAGTGAGAGAACTAGTGCCCCTGTGGTGGTTTACTCTGGTAGGGGTAAGGACCATTTGTGATAGATTTTGAGCTGTGGCTACATCCCTGATGGAGGATGTTTGGGGAGCAAGCCAGTTAGTGTTGAAATCACCTAGGACAATGATTTCCAAGTTTTTTGGTAGTTGGGCGATGATATTTAGGATGGATGAGAAAGCCTCCTTTTGGTTGCGAGGGGGTATGTAGACTGACAATAGGTAGAGGGATTTACCTGAGTTGCTAACTGCTATCTTAAGGGTGAGGGACTGTGCACCTGCCACGGGGTTCATTGTAGGAATTTTAAGACCTTGCAGGTGGTCCCAAAGGTACAGCACACTCCCACCACCCCACCTATCCAGTCTGTCCGATCTGAACAATGTATAGCCTGGTATGTAGGCAGCCAAGTCTGGGGTATTCTGGGTTAGCCATGTTTCAGTTACAGCTAGTGCATCGAGGTTGTGGAGACAGACCCATGCTTAGAGTAAGGTGAGAGTCTTTTGGAGGCTACATATGTTTATTGCTGCCAGCCGGAGTCCTTTGGATTGCATTGATAGGCAAGGGGTGAAGGTAGAGGGGCTAGGATTGGGGTGTATATTGCCCATAAGTAGCAGCAGGATAATGGAGATCCTGGATAGGGCACTGTTTTGGGTCATAGAAATATAGAATTTGACAGCAGATAAGGACCGCTTGGCCCACCTAGCCTGCCCATTTCCCTACCTGATGGACAAGCTGCAGATTCTAGTTAATCAACAGCATACTTCCTCTTACCCTCCGCTAGAATTGCCTTATGCCTGTCCCATGCATTCTTGAATTCTCCCACTGTTCCTGACTCCACAACCTCCTCAGGAAGGCTGTTCCATGCATCCACAACCCTCTATGTGAAAAAATACTTTCTAACATTACTTCTGAGCTGTCCCCCCATTATCTTCAAATTGTGCCCCCTTGTTCTTGTACATCTCTTCTTCTGAAAGATGCTACCCTCTTGTACTTTGTTAATTCCCTTGAGATACTTGAAAGTTTCTGTCATATCCCCCCTCTCCCTCCTTTCCTCAAGGAAATCATCTTGTGAATACTCAGTGACGGGCCTGCATGTTGAGATAGTTTGTTGATGAGATGAGAGTAGGCGAAGTGCAGTATTTCTGGGCTATATATAAAGGGGGTGACCGCGGCGGCTGAGAGCAGGTGGCTAGGAGCAAGTGGGAGGTAGTGTGGGTAGGACATGGTTATTGAAGGAGGAGTAATTATGGGGCTGTAGCAGAAGGGGTACTTGGGGGGCAGGAGGGGTGGTGGAGGTTGGAGCAGGAGGGAGTAGGGGTGGTACGCCAAGGGGAGAGTTAAAGAGAGGAGAATAAGCCATGTCATCATTCTGTGGGGGGGGGGGAGAGAGAGAGAGCGAGAGCGAGATAGTAGTGTTGCTAGCAGTATATGGGATGGTATTAAGTACAGGATATATAGCTGCATATGCTATGAGTAAAGGAAGACAATGAGCTTATTGTTGCTGTGAGAAGAGAGGAGATAGTAGGCTAGCAGATAGAGTGGGATTATGAGTATTCAGGAAATTCACACACCAGATAGTGTGTAAGGGAAATTTGTCAGTAATAGCAGCCACTAGAGGCAGGTGCTGATAGCCTGCAGATGGGAAAGTTGTCTGTTTGGTTTTTGGGCATCACGTGTCTCTAATTACTGTATATAATACAGAGACGACCAAGGGTGGTGGTGGGGAGCCGGAGCGAAGTGACAGTAGGGACCTCTTCGGCCAGATGCTAAAAAAAACACCACGGTCCCAATTCAGATCAGAGCTTGTTGCTGTACCTGGGCTGTTTGTGGGGGAGGTCATCTTTCTGCCCTCACGGACCTCGGGGGAGCCGCCGGAGCAATTTCTTAACTGTGGAAGGGAAGGAGAAGAACAGGAGAATTAAAAGCAGGTATGTTTTGGGGAGGGACTGCTGAAACAAAGAAAGGGGGGGAAGGGGAACGGTAGTGTGCACCAAGAGTAGCTGCGTAGCCTGTCCCTAGTAATTAAATTCAGCACTATAGCTGTCCCATCTGCGCAGCGGTTGGATTTCCGCTTGCAACGCCAGCAACCCGGGTTCGGGAGCGAGCCCCGGTTGCTGGAGGGCCAGCGGGGAGAAAGATGGAGTGTCCCAAGGATAGCTCTCCTTTTCCGGGGGGAGGGTGAGAGCATGCTCCGGTGCCTGCTGGCTCCTAGCGGAGACTGGGAGCATTGCAGGACACCAGATTACACACATCATTGGGGAGGGGCAGACGTCAGCATCAGCCATTACGCCACTATGCCACCCCAAACAGAAAAGAGGAAAAATGGCTGGGTGCTTGCTGGATAATGGCCTCCAGATCATCTGCACCTCCTAACCCTCCAGGGAACTGCTTCCCGCAGGCCTCAGCAGCGCCCTACGGCCTGTAAGGTAGGTGCTAGTATCCCCCTCTACTGGTGCATTCCCCCCCCCGAAGGGGTGGGACCCGTCTGGCAAAGGGAAATGCCGTGGTTAGGGCTGCGATATGGGGCTTGCGCGGGGGGGGTCAGGACTCGAGTAAGGCAGTAGGTAGGTATGGCAGAGAAGGTCATAGGAGTGCCTGAAGGAGAGGGGGGCATCTGAGCAGCAGTGAGGGGAATAAATACATTATACACAAAAAAATTCAGCACTACAGCAGGCTAGCCCTCTGACTGCTATGTAGAAATTCGGATTAAAAAGCAGTTCACTGATTCTCACTAGCGAGTTAGCACACATCGTTTCCCTGCAGATTATCTTGCCAAGGATAAATTAAAAGCAAAAGGTCACAGTAGCACATATAGTACTGCTTTGGCAAACAGTAAATTCAAACAGAAGTTATGGTCAGAATTGTGTTTAGCTTCACATGCAGTATACAATGAAGCTTCATGCAGTAAAATCTAGTCAGCTTTGCTTGCAATATCCACTTAATTAAATTAAGGCTGCAAAAAGGAGTATAAAAATCAAGGGTATATCTTCATTCGTGGGGCGACTTAAATAAAGTTAAAGGTGCTTGGTATTTGCAATAAAAAAGGCGCTAAGTCCTCTTTGGCCAGATGCTAAAAAAACACCACGGTCCCAATTTGGATCGGAGCTTGTTGCTGTACATGGGCTGTTTGTGGGGGAGGGCATCCTTCTACTCTCATGGACCCTTGGGGGAGCCACTGGAGTGCTTTCTTAACTGGGCTGTTTGTGGGGGAGGGCATTCTTCTGCCCTCACGGACCCTTGGGGGAGCCACTGGAGAGATTTCTTAACTGGGCTGTTTGTGGGGGGGAGGGCATTCTTCTGCCCTCATGGACCCTTGGGGGAGCCGCCGGAGCAATTTCTTAACTGGGCTGTTTGTGGGGGAGGGCGTCCTTCTGCCCTCATGGACTCTCGGGGGAGCCACTGGAGAGATTTCTTAACTGGGCTGTTTGTAGGGGTGGGCATCCTTCTTCATTCACAGACCCCCAGGGGAGCCGACAGAGCGATTTCTTAACAATGAAACTGTTTCCCCAGCAACCTGCTCAGTCAACTAAGGTAGCACTGGCTGATATTGGTGATGCAGGCTCACCATGGGTTATGAAAGCAAACTGAAGGCTGGCAGTATAGCCAAGAGGTAGAGTGAAAAGCTGCAAAGGAACCTGGTAACTGAGATTGGGAGTTTGATTCCCATAGTCTCCACTTGCACACTGTGTGACACTGAGCAAGTTACTTAACCAGCTCAAAGCTCCTGGGTCTCCCCTGAAAGCAAGCACTTGTGCCTAGTAGGCCTAATTATTGAACACCAGTTCTCAGAGCTGGTGTAGCAGAGGGCTAGGATTAAGAAATGAGGTGTGGGGGGGGCTTATAAATAAAAAAAAAGAAGTATGAGGATATAAAGGCATTGGAAGGGTACACCCCAGACAATGGGGGCCAGCTTAGTACAGTGGGTAAGAGTTCTGAGCAGCAGAGCTGGAACACTGGGTTTGAGTCCCACGGCCATCATTCACAGATGGTGTGGCTATGAGCAAATTAATCGCTGGTAATTCTGCAAAAAAAAAAAAAAGAAAAGGGTTTTATTTGTCAGGTATTGGGACTCTTCCATGGTCAATTACCCATTGTCGTGTGGCAGCAAAAGCTTAAGTGACAGTGAGGGGAGGTGGCCGTGGCTGTTTTTTTTCTGATTGCAGATCAACAACTGACACCTAGTGAAGATGAGCAGAGACTTACAGCAGCAGCTGGTGGCCCTCATGCGGGGCAAGGGTAAGGCTTGGTGGGATGCACTCTTCAGGGTGAAGGGGGGCCAGGACCTTCAGGGCCGGTGCTCCCACCTGAACCTAAGGACCCAGTTGAGTTGGTTCTGGAGAAGCTGCCGGAAACTCTGGTGTTGCTGACCCTGCTGCGAGACCCTGTAACCCTGCCGGTGGTGCCAGAAAAGCCGTTGCCTCATCTGGACAATTCGCTGGTGCTTCCACCACCACCTAAAAAACGATGCAAGAAGAGGGTCGATCAAAGAGCAGTGGCACTGGAGCAAGGAACGGGTATGCCTGATGTAGACCAGCTGTCCACAGATGAACTGAGAGCTCTGCTAAGGAATGGGGATGCCCCCCAACATAACCTGAAGCAGTCCCAACAGGGGGGCAGCAAGGCAGGGTCTACAGAATTACTGCCAATAGGGCAAGTAGGAGGGAACTCAGGGGAAGGGGGTACAACACTATCCCCCATCCAGGGGCAGCCAGGGGGTCTGCCGCTAGGACAGCTGGCATGGCCACAGGTAAACTTGGGGGTTCCCGAGCAGGCAGGGCCAAGCCAGGCTGTCATGTATCAGGTGCCTACCCCACCCTGGTGGGCTGGGCCGTGGCAGCCTCAATAGTTCATACAAGGTGGCCAGGTCATGCAACCTCTGGCAGGGCTTGGAGGTCTAGCTGGGGCAATGCCACTTGGTACAGGGGTGCCAGGCCCACAGACGTCAGCAGGCAGCTCGTGCCAGTCTGGGGTGGAGCAAAAGCTAGATCGGTTGTTGGCATTGCTAGCAGAGCAAAGTAGTGCCCAGTCCGGAGTGTTCTTGGCACCCCCAGCTCCAGGGAGAGAGTCAGGGTGCAGGAGCTTGGCAGCAGCTACACCACAACCACAAACCTCAGGGCAGCAAGGGGTGGGAAGTTCCTTATCGTTAGCTGAGCCCATTGGATCGCACTTGCCAGACAAGGTGAGGCAACACATTTCTTAATGGGACCATGTCGACATCTTTTCTCTGCTTAACCGGCCTAAGGGTCCGGAAAAAGACAAAAAGGACAAAGACAGGGATGAAGGGGGTAGAACAGAAGTGCAAAGCGACAGTGCGGTACACTTGGGAGAGTTGGGTGGACTGGCAAGCTTTGTGATACATGCAGGAATACTCATTGCTCACACAGCGCAGTCCAAGTAAAGCTGATGGGCTGTGGGTTTACTTTAGCAGGATCATGACGACGCATGCAAGTAAACCAGGAGGGGGTGGTTAGAAAATGATGAAGAATATCGGAGGAGAAGACAGATGGATGTGGTGAGGTCATGGGCAGTGTTAGACCTCCCACTTCTGTAGACCATAGACTTGGGTGGTAGGGTGCAGCATATGGATAGCGGCTTCCCTGTGAGGTGCCCCCTTCCACCCAAAAAGGGTACCAAGGGGGCAGTGGGGGAAGGTGGGGCAGGGTGAAAATGGGCATTGCTTCAATTATAACCAAGGATCATGTAAGACTGAGCATTGCAAGTACAAGCATGAATGCATGGCTTGCGGGAAACCCCACTCCTTTCAGCAGTGTAGAAAAGCCGCTGAGTCTGGGGCAGGGAAAGCCAGTAATTTTCGTTCCTTTCGGAAGGGAGAGGCCAAGGCTGCCAACACCAATCAAGGCAGAAAGTATTGAGGGGTGGTTGGCCAACTACCTGGAAAGGACAGCCGCTTGCTCGTTGGCAAAAGGGTTCAGGGAGGGATTTCATATACCATACCAAGGGCCAAGGAGGGCATACGAAGTGGACAACCTGAAGTCTGCCAGAGAGCAACTGGAAATCTTGCACAAGAAACATCAGAAGGAGTTGGTCGTTGGACAGATTAGAGGCCCTTTTGCCACCCCTCCCTGCCTGCGCCTCAGGGTGTCCCCTATCTGGTTGGTTCCCAAGAAGGTGCCAGGTGAATTTCAGATGATAAAAAAATCTGTCTTACCTGGACAGAGATTCAGTCAACCATTACATTGACCCAGTGCATACAGTAGTGTCTTACGCATCTTTTGACAGGCAGTAAAGGTGGTCCAGCAGGTGGGCCAGGACGCTGTCTTTGGGAAGGCAGACATAGAATCTGCCTTTCGTTGGTTGCCCGGTCATCCTGAAGACAGAGAGTTGTTGGGCATGAATTCGAAGGGTATTAATATATCGACAATTGCATGCCCATGGGATGCGCAGTGGCTTGTGTGGTCTTTGAACAGTTCAGCACATTCCTGCACTGGGCCACAACTCAGAAGGCCCATCTCGATCACATGGTGAATTATGTGGATGACTTCCTGTTTGTGGGGAAGGCCAGCACTGGACATTGCTTACAGCTTATGGAGGCTTTTCACAAGGTGTGTGCTGAGCTGGGTATACCATTGGCCTGGGACAAGACAGAAGGGCCATGCACTCAGCTTTCCTTCCTTGGGATTAAAACAGATACAAGGATGCAGGTATTCTGGCTACCCCAAGAGAAGTTGGTGGCCCTGCATGCCTATCTGGAATCTGTAATGAAAGCTTGTAAAGTCATTCTATGCAAGCTCCAGCAGTTGGTGGGCCACCTGAACTTTGCTTGTCAGGTACTTGCCATGGGCAGAACCTTCATGAGGCACCTAGCAGGGGTAGGAGCCAGATGCACAAACCACACCACAGAATCCGCATTACAGCGGCAATGAGGGATGATCTGGGCATCTGGCAGGCATTCTTGCGATGCTTTAATGGGGTGTCTCTGTGGCTGGTTCTAGTGTCCAGTCAGGACTTGGAACTTTTTACAGATGCCAAGTGGGGGCCTGGGCTTTGGGGCCTATTTCCAAGGCAGGTGGTGTGCAGGCCAGTGGCCCACCGACTGGAAAATACAGGGTATTACACGGCAAATTGTGGTCCTGGAATTCTTCCCCATAGTTGTGGCATTGGTGATGTGGGGTGACCTTCTCAAGCATAAATAGATCACCTTTAGGTCTGACAACACCTGGGTTGTGCATGCCATAAACAGATAGCCAGGGGGCAAGGGCCCAATGGGCAACCTCATACGAGTTTTTGTACTGAGATGCTTATTGCTGAAAATCAGTTTTAAGGCCGCACATGTCCCAGGTATTGAGAATGGTATAGCTGATGCTGTTTCTTGTTCACAGTGGATGAGATTCTGAGAACTGGTGCCAGCAGCAGACCACCAGCCCAGGGAAGTCCCAGCATTCCTATGGGAATTAATAACCCAGAAACCTGAGAGTTACTGAGGAATTCACTAGCACTTAGGACACAAGCAGCATACCAGAGGGGGCTAGCCAGTTTTTGGCAGTGCAGCATGCGCGAGAGTGGGCAACGGCATGGCCGATCCCAGTACATCAACTGTGTGAATACGTTCTATACAAGAAATATGGGGGGAGGGTCATGCTGGCTATGGTAGAACAGCACCTGGCCAGCATAGCCTTGTTTCAGAAAGCCAGGGGCTATGCGGATACCACAAGGGCTTTCCCTCTCCGGAAGACGGTAAAAGATTGGGTGCGCTCAGCCCCAAAGAGCCCAGACAGCTAAAGCCGTATTAGCCCTTCTGTATTTAAACACATATGGGATAAGCTTCTGAAGGTATGCTCATCCCCAGAGGAAACTCAGCTGTTCCAGACAGCCTACTTGGTGGCTGTTTGCGGGGCCTTTCGAGTGTCTGAACTTGTGCAGCCCAGCAAGGCCGCTGGGATTCCGTTGGCACTGAGGGATGATGACGTTGAGTTTTCAACATTGGGAGTCTTCATGCACCTGCAGAAAAGCAGGAAGGACCAAGATGCCCGTGGGTGTTGGTACAGATTGGTAGCGCCCCAGAGGCTCCAGTGAGATATCCGAGCTGGGCACAGGACTACATAGACAAGTGTCCATCAATGGGGAGGAGGTTTTCTTTAGACACAGGGATGGGGTGCCGCTGATGGCATACCAATTCAGGCATGTGTTGCAGGCAACCCTGCAGCAGCTGAGCTTCACAGCAAAACAATTTAACACCCACTCCTTTAGGATTGGTGCAGCGTCACAAGCAAGGGAAAGGGTTTGTCAGATAGTCAGATACAGGCATTAGGTAGATGGAGGTCACAAGTATTTGAGAGATATGTTGGACCCCACATGTTATAACTCTTTCTTGCCTTGTTTTCCACAGGTGTTACAGCCCAAGCAGCGCAGCTTTGGATTTTTTTTTTCAATTGTTTAACGAGGAGTAGCACCCTAAGCTGAAAGCTTGTTTACAGGTGCGACCTGGGAGCACAAGAAGTTAAGTGACTTGTATGCAAGTGGGGGCTGTGGGATTCATGCCCAGGTCTCCAGATCTGCAGCTCAGAGCCTTAAACCACTGTGCTATGCTGCTATACTATATATACTGCTATAGTGCCTTGTGGCCACTCATACATACACTGGGCAACCATTTGGCCAGGCAGTACCAAGGAGGAGAAAACTTGTTTTTAGCACCAGAACAAGCTGAGGTGCACTATTTGGGTCATCATGGGATGAGATGGACTGAGCTACTTGCAAGGTTAAGAGCTGAAGCCCGGCAGAAGGAACAACTCACAGTATTAGTGATTCACTTGGGGGGGGGGGATGATCTGGGAGCCATAATGGCGAGAGAATTGAAGGACAGGGTATGGAAGGACTTGATACTACTAAAACAATGGTGGCCAAAGGTGCACATTATTTGGTCTGATAGAGTACAAAGGCAGCAGTGGCAGCATGCCCGGGACATCAGGGTGATAGGGAAGGTGTGCCAATTGCAGAACTCGTCAATGCAGTCAACTAGGGACTCTGGGGGGGGTCAATAGCAAGGGGGGGCATTGTGGCAGTGAAGAGGTCTGTATGCACTCACCAAAGAACACTTGGATTAAAAAGCTGAATTTGCTGAAAATGTTATGGTGGGTGTTTTGAATGCCGTTAATTGTTTGCAGGAGTGCAGGTACACTGGATATTTTCAATAGCAAGGCACCCAGACTTAATCATGAAAAGGCCAGGTCTGTATAGAAAGGATGGGGTACATTTGTCAGAGAAAGGGTTAGATCAGTTCTTAGATGACATACAAGGGCTGTAGAGAATGTATTGGCATGAAAATATTGTGTGGGGTTGAGCTGGGGCAGCACTCACCCTATGGCAGCTTGGTAGCTTGGAAGGCTGTTCAGAGGGGATAACAGGGGATCACGTGTCTTGACCATCCAGATCTCCCTGGGGCTGACAGGAGGGTGGGCCTAATAGCTGGAGTCCTTCCCTGAAAAGGGGGGGGCATTCAGATTGGCACCCTCTTTGGGCATCTGCCCACGGCATGGCGGGTCCTCTGATGGAGAATTGGGATGCAGCCGGTAATAGAGCCATCCCTTATGCCCAAAGGGGGCTGCCCTAGTGGGGTCCTGATTGGTGGTAAGGCAGCCCCTCCCCCTGGTGAGGGGAGAGGGTCCACCATCAATAATGTTATCCTCTGATGGGAAGGATTAGGCCACAGCCAGTCATAGAGCCATCCCTTATGCCCGGAGGTGGTTGCCCTAGCGGGGTCCTGATTGGTGGTAAGGCAGCCCCTCCCCGTGGTGAGGGGGGAGGGTCAATGATCAATAATTTTATCCTCTGATGGGGGAGGATTAGGCCACAGCCAATCATAGAGCCATCCCTCATGCCCCAGAAGACCATCAATAATTTTATCTCCTCCAATGTGAGCATTCTTGCTTCCAAGGTTATCTAGCTGCACACACTCGCTAATGTTAATGTACATTGATAATTGGTTTTAATAATAAATACATGGCTATGGCCATTTTCTCCAAAGCTCCTTGTGGTCTCAATCTGTTCTGGTGAACAAGGTATGTGCCCTCAAAGACAATGAAGGAGCTTGCAAGGCATCGCAAGAAGTGGGACTTTGTCTGGGGGCATGACCAAGGCCACCTGGACAGACAGGTGGGAGGTGGGGTAGCCAAGAAAGGACTGCCCAGAAGGGGCAGGGGGAAGGTGTTCCTAGGTGGGAGGGAATTTGTGGCCTGGGATAGGGAGGAGCCAAGCCTTCATAAGGGGGCTGCTCAGGAGAAATTCCTCCTCATTTCTCCCTTTCTCCGGTCACAACCCAACCGAACCTCACCCTTGTAAAAGCATGAGGGAATGCGAGGGGGATATAGGGAACTTGCTGTCCCACTAGTGGGGGATTGCCTTAGGGATCGAGAAGGAATGTCCCTTTTTTCCCCACTGTTTTCTGGGTTTTTGCCTTCTCCAGCAAGGGGGGAGAATGTTGACAGATTAGGTTAGGTAGGAGCGTAAGTAAGTAGGGCATCACAGTCATGTGCATATGTAAGTGGTGGTGGCTTGGTAGTCTTGGAAGAATGTTCAGAGGGATTTTTAAACCTCAGTGCATCATTTTCATAAAGGTTTTTTTTTTTATCCTCCTTAGTGCAGAACAGGTGGCTTCTCAGCCCTGACCCCGTGCACCTGTAGGAGTTTCTTACCTCCTCTCAGTGGTGGGTCCTATCCCTGTTGATTTTCCGCCACAGCAGGCCGGGGCTGTCCTCCCCCAAGTCACATATCCAGATTTGTCCTAGACCAGAGTGACAGAGTGGGCCACAGTACAATGGGCAGGGCTTCATCATGGAATCCATCCTCCATTTTCTCTCCTCTTTCCTTACTGGGCCAAAGGACATGCAGTGAGTATGAAGTGCATGCTCCGCCTCTACAGAGATGTCCCAGACACTTTTTATGTGTCATCCTTTCCTGTTGTGTGATTCGCGCTGCCACCCAGAAACCTCCAGGTGGCAGTCAACAGCAAGACGTGGCAACCCCTGAACTCCATGAAGGAGGAGAGCAGTCCTATGGATGCACAATGCTCCCTCTCCCAGCCAGCACCCAAGTGACCTGTGTCCTGTCCGTTTCTGACCCTGGGTCACCAGTGCAGTAGGAGGTGAGGCAACCAGTACATCAGCCCTCCATGCCATCCTGCCAGCTTTGACATGTACGAACATACAAAATTTGCCAGCAGATAAAGGCCTAGAGGTCTATCAAGTCTGCTCGAATGTGCAGCTAGCACCCCTTATTCTGCAGCTGAAACCTCCCTTCCAGTCTTCCCCTCCACTGACCCTCCTCCTTGCCCTTTCCCAGCCCCTTTTGAAGCAGTCCACTTTTGCCGGTAACGCATTCCACTCAGCTACCACCCGCTCTCTAAAAAAGTGTCTCCTCATCTCCCTCCTGAACCTTCCTCCCTCCAGTCTCGTATCATGGCCCCAGGTGTCCATTTCCTCCCTTGCTTTGAACAGCCCCTCTGTACCTGTCTTGTTTATTCCTTTCATGTACTTAAAGGTTTCAATCCTGTCCCCCCATCCCTCCGCTCCTCCAGTGAGTACATGTTCAGCTCCCTCAGCCTCCTCTTATATGATAAGTCCACAGCCCATTGATCATCTTTATCGCCTTGCACTGCACCCCCTCCAGTAACTTAATGTCCCTCTTAAGATACGGGCGCCAGTACTGCATGCAGTACTCCAGGTGCGGTCTAACTAATGGCCTATACAATGGCAGAATCGCCTCTTCCCCCCTCGAGGATATACCCCTTGCAATGCAACCCAGCATTTCATTGGCCTTTGCAGCTGCCTTCCTACATTGTGCTGAGTTGTTCATTGACCCTGGAATGAGCACCCCCAGATCCTTCTCCTCCTCTGTCTGGGCTAGCTGCACTCCCCCCAGCTGGTAACTCCTCCTTGGGTTCTTCACCCCAAAATGAAGCACCTTACACTTTTTGGCATTAAACCCCAGTTGCCATGTGTCTGACCTGGTTTCCAGCTTTGCCAGATCATCCTGCAACCCCTGCCATCTCCCTAGGTCTTCCACCACCGCTCCTATCTTGGTATCATCAGCAAACAGACTGATCTTGCTCTTGATGTCCAGTGATATGTATGCAATGAATATCCAAAACACTGGTCCCAACACCGAGCCCTGTGGAACACTGCTCATCACTACCCTTGGGGATGAGAGGTCCCCACCCACCACCACTCTCTGTTGCCTTCCCTGAAGCCAGTTCCCTACCCATTTCACCAGCTTTGCACCCGCCCCTGAGCCTTCTAACTTACTTCCTAGCCTCCCATGTGGCACTGAATTGAATGCCTTACTAAAGTCCAGATACAGGGCTTCCACTGCATGGCCCCTGTCCAATTGCCTAGTTATCCAGTCATAGAACTCCACCAGGTTGGTTTGGCAGGATCTGCCATGTATGAAGCCATGCTGTCTGTTGTCCTGTAGTCCTTTGGCCTCCAGGAGGGCCACCAGCCTCTCCTTCAGGATAATCTCCATCAGCTTACCCACAATGGATATGAGGCTCACCAGTCTGTAGTTCCCCGGTTCATCCTTGGGGCCACTCTTGTGGAGGGGCAACACATGAGCCATCTTCCAGTCCTGAGGTACACACCCTGAGTGTAGTGAGGCATTAAATAGGCCTGACAAAGGTCCTGCAAGGACCTCTGACAGCTCCTTCAGTACCCTGGGGTGGATGCCATCTGGGCCTGGCGCCTTGTCCACCCTCAGTGCCTTCAAATCCTCCAGAACTCTGCCCTCCATGATTTTCCTGTCTGTCACCCCCCGTTTCTGCTGTTCCTCTCCCCTAGGGTATCACCCCTCCTCTTCTCCTTAGTAAATACCGAGCAGAAGTAATCATTTAGCGCTTCTGCATTATCGCACCCTGCTTCCACCCAACTCCCCCCTTCCTAATCCTTACTATGTGGTCCTTACAGATCCTTTTCTCTCTGATGTACCTAAAGAAGTCCTTCTCCCCCTTCTTAATGTCTTGTGCCAGCCTAAGCTCCATAGATGCCTTGGCTCTCCTTACTGCCCTTGTCACCTCCTTCGATTCCTTCAGGTACCCCTCCCTGTACTTCCCCCTCCCTGTTTTTTTTTGTACCTCCTAAAGGCAGCTCTTTTCCTCCTTACCTTTTCCATGACCACCTTGGTCACCTGGCTCGGTTTCTTAGTCCTAGCCTTCTTGCTCTGGGCTTTGCTGCAGGTTCTGGTTGCTTACACTATCTCCAACTTTATGAGCTCCCACCTCTGGTTAGTGCCCATACTAGGTTGAATTCTGGCCAGGTACCCTTTTACCACTTCCCCTATCCTCCCAAAGTCAGCCCTCCTGAAGTCCAGCACTCTTGTGCCAGATTTCACTCCTTCCTTGCCCATATCCAATGTGAGCCATACTGAGTGGTGGTCACTCCCTGACAGCAGTTCTTCCACCCTAATTTCCCTCACAAACTCCCCATTTGCCAGCACAAGGTCAAAGGTATTCCCTAACCTGGTTGATTCACTGACCATTTGCATCAGGAAGCTGTCCTGGAAGGCATCCAGCAGTACCTGCTCCCTTCTATTCCTGGTTGTTGGGGTACTCCAGTCCATTCCTGGCATGTTGAAGTCCCCCACAGTCACCACACTACCCTTCTTGCTGTCCTCCTGATCTTTCCCACTAGTTCCCTAACTCCTCCATCTAAGAGGGTGGCCTGTATACCACTCCCAGTCTGAGAGTCCTATTCTTGGAATCCTAGATTTGCATCCAAAATGACTCCATACTACCCTCCTCCCCTCCCCTTCCTCCCTTACACACTTCAGTCCTTTCTTCACATATAGTGCCATGCACGTCTTTTTTATTGCCATCAGCCAGGGTTTTGTCAGGCAGATATTTCAATACCGACCTCTTTCATCTTCATTATAGACTTGCTCCACAGTGAGACACTCTATACGAATCAGGTTAGAGAGTTTATATATGAATGGTGCTACCATCTCGGCTGCCACTACACTCAAAACTGCTCTCCACACAGTTTGAGCTGCCTAATTCCAAGTAGTTTTTTTAAAACCATCTATCCAGCCAGCACTGGTGGTAAATGCTCCCTTTTTACAAAGTTTTGAATGAAACTGCAGGGCTTCTACTTATAGCAGCAGCCCTGAGATAGGTGTCCCATTTTTCCCTCCCTGCTGCTTGTTGGTGCAGCATTTCATGTTTTTTCAATCCTCACCGGCACCAGCCATCTCCATGGCAGAGACAAAATCACAGAGCTTTGCTTTAGCCTTTATATTGAATCTGGTTGATTTCCTCGCGCCATACTCTGCTGCAAGAGCTACAGCCTTTTCACCACTCTTCAAACAGGTGATGATTCGTAGCTACTGTACTAAGGTTAATACTGTTAGTTTTCTTTTAGCCGAGTTTGGGGAAGGGAGAGAGTGTGAAGATGAGGAGAATGGAGCAGATGAAGCTGAAATACTGTCTCAACTTACTTCTGTGCCTAATGCTGTGATAACATCCATCAGTCAGCAGGAGGGGGCTTAAAGTGTTAATTAACACCTCATTCACCCGGACAGCTGAGAGACTTGACAAAGTACTGTACTGTATTCATGCCAATTCAAACTTCTGTTAAACTGCTGGGAGACAAGCCAGGAGTCAATTAGACAGGCAGTTCCAGTTAATGGGGGTTCAGATAATCAGGAGGGTAATGTATTGTCCTTTCTGTCCTGGACTTGAGGTGAATGACTCTGGGGAAGGTGAAGCAGTCACAAATCTTTTTCCAGTACTGTTGTACTGATGTATCAGCAATGGGTTCCAACTCTGAGCTCCTCAGTCAATCAGGTTTCTGGACGTTTGTACCCATTTTGCAATTATCAATGAGCGAGAGCTTTACTCTGTGGAAAGAGCAATATCATCAGAAACAACAGGAGCAGCATTAGTGTGAAAACTTAAAGGCAAAAGCAGTTTAAAGGATTACAAAAGGACTACACCCAGCATTTTGGCAAATAGGCCTTCATCAGTAAACATCTCAGGCTTGAAACAAGTGTCCTAGAGACTGTTATATGTTGTCTTGCAGTTGTGACTTGGTACTTGGCTGAGACAATGACTGTACTACACCGAGGAGTCCCAAGAATATGAAGAACATATTTGTAGTTTCTCATTCTTAACCAGTACTGGATCAGATGTACAAGGCCATTTAGAAGAAGATGTCTGTTGGCGAAACCATGTCAACCTGTTTTAGGTAAGGATTTGCATACTCATGATGGCTTAGACTTGGATTGCGGCTCTAGGGTATATATGTTTGTTGTTTGTTGCATTTTGTTGACCCGGTAAGCCCACTGGGCCTAGAAGTTCCTTTTTCAGGGGTGACCGGGGGGGGGGGAATACAGATGGTAAGCAACTAAAATTGAACCAGATTAAGCTGTTGGTGATATTTTTTAGTGAATGAGGGAAATTTGGCCAGGACACTGGGAAAATTCCCCTACTCTTTTCGATAAGTGCCATGGGATCTTTGACATCCACCTCAACTACCACCAATCCAGGCAGATGGGACCTCGGTTTAATGTCTTATCCGAAAGACAGCACCTCAGAAGTGCAGCACCCCTCTCATGCTGTACTACAGTGTCAGTATTGGGATTTTAACCCAAGTGCCAGATGTGGGAACTGAACCCACAGCCCTCTGATCTCCCGGTCTTGGAGGCGAGTATGCTACCTACTGAGCCACTGACACTGACAATGGGGTTTGAGAGGTGATATATGGGGTTTGAGAGGTGGAAAAAAAAAACAAGTGTAATGACAGACAAAACTGCCATTTGTAACTTGTTTTCTGCATTTCTGAAAGTGACATTTTGCAGCAGAGTTCTTGTCTAAACATGGGAAAAAGTGTGTGGGAGTGGGGAGAGGGCTGCATTTTGAGAAGGCACTTAACACCCGAAAGTGGTTTTGCAGTATGAGTGCCAAAAGGTTATGATTCTGGCATCTGTCACAAGTCTGTTGTAACAAACAATATACCAGGAAAATCAGCATACCTCACAGTTGAATTTACTGGATCATGGACTAGCACTGGGGGTTGGAATTCTTTCCGCTGACATGAGCTCTGGTCCACACTCGCAGACTTAATCAAAGGAGCTGTTCTCCTCACTGGACTGGAGTCACAGCTCAGGAAGCTCTTCTCGTATGAAGCCAGGTTTGGCACACTGACCAACGGCTGGGGGGTTCTTCTGTTTTCTTTTTCTGTTGGAATAAAAAAAATTTATAAGAAACAAGCTCACAATTTGTACTAAAAAGGTATTATTTTAAGAAAAAAAATGCTTTGACAACTACAAAAGCTATCACAATAACTTGACCAGAATCTGCTGTTATATGAAGAATTTATTCACACAATCAATCCACCAGTGTGTAATGTTTTAAGTAATGTTAATTTGTTGACATCAAAGAAGACTTTAAAGGATACCTTTCTTTTTACAATTTTTTTGTAAATTACTCCATAGGCTTGTAAAAGAGAGGTTGTTTACATTTATACTGAAACTGCATTTATTAAAGTAGGATAAATGCAGTTTCATAGAATTTGAAAATTGTAAACAAAACCTCTTCTTATTCAAAAATCCTGCTCTCAGAATTCTAAAATGGCTTCCATGATGATATCACTCATGACAGAGCTGACAGCTGTGTTCTAGCTCTTCTAGCTGTTTTCAAAATGTGAATAACTTTAAAATAAAAAATTATAGCCTGGTACTGTGAGCACAAAAGTTGTTCAGCACAAACATATCTACAAAATGAGTAGTGTTTCATGTAAGCAATAATAACCGAAAGGGTGGGCATTATTGGGAAATACTGGACCACCCAGGGATGTAATGAGGCCTGATGCCACAGGTGGAGGGCCTTATAGCCACTGGAAAGTCCGGTATTTCCCAATAATGACCACCCTGTCAGGTATTATTGTGCTTAGAAAATGGTCAACCGTGTAAATTTTTATGAAATTGTAAAAAAATGTAGCAAATGATTGTGAAAAATCTAATACAGGTGTTAGAAGCAAACCTATTCATAAAGTAGTCCATAGGGAGTTCCTGGTGCTGTTGTTCCTCCCTGCAGCATTCTGGTGGATTGAGGCTCCCCCGTGTGACATTGTATCTGTGCAGCGTGCGACCTTTGACCACGATATGCTAGCAAGGCAAAAAGCGACATTTGACCTTGAGGTATGAGGAGAGAGAGAGAGAGAAGAAAAAGATTTATGTTCACTTTCTAGTGAGCGTTTTTGTCACCCTCCTTCCTGGTCTGACGTTGTAGCTATGCGGCATGCGACCTTTGACTGCGATATGCTAGCAAGGCAAAAAGCAATGTCTGACCCAGAGGTATTTGGAGAGAGAAAAAAAGATTTATTTTCAGTTTCTAGTGTATTTTTTGTTTTGTACAGGAGGTTAATTGTTTGTTGGCGAGTTGTGACGAGTGATGGGTATGGTTCTGTTTGCATCAGCAGGGTAGTGCGAGACCGCGATCGGGAGATGGACAACAGTGTGACACTGCGATCGGAAGAGTAGCACTGTTGTCAAACTGTTCAAACTGCAAGCTGTAAATGAAGTGTGTTTTTTCTTTTTAAAACAGGGAGCGGCTGGATGTGAATATTGTTTGGTTTGCACTGGGGAAGATGAGTATGTCTCGCTAAGCAAGAGAAAAGGAAGTAGTGTTGGGGCAGTTGTAGTTCTCGCTAAGCGAGAGAAAAAACATGGCGGGTTTTTCAAATTTTTTAAGGTGCTTTCAGCCAATTAGAAAGCAAGCTGGGCACCTCTGGAAAATGCTACACTGTGATGTGGTACTTGGACTGGCTTTTATTTTTAGCTGGGCATCTATTGAAAAATTAATGCCCAGCTTGTAGCCTGTCTCAGCCAATCAAGTTTCAGAATTGATTCTTGCCTTTTTCTAATTATATATACCTTTTCTTTTTTTATAATTAGCAAAAAAAAGGCAGGGAAATTATGTTTTTTCTCATTTTGCAACAAGCAAATGCAAATAGCTTTAAAACAAAAATGATAGCATGGCACTTTGAGCACAAAAGTTGTTCAGGACAAAAAGATCTAACAAATGAGTGGTGTTTCATTTATAGATACCTTTTAGATTTTTTTATAATCAGCAAAAAATGGTAGCAAATTCAATTGTTCACTTTTTTGGAGGTATGGAATAAATAGATTATGCTACCTCCATACTGGAAATATTGTTGATACTTTTTGTTTTCATGCTGACTGACCTGATGACATCACTTGTGGTTTTGCCACTCATGATGTTGTTGGGTCAATAGGCACTTGAACTAAAAATATCAACAAGCTTTCCAGTAGGAGGGTAGCATATCCCTTATATATTCTTTGCAAAAAGCTCTGTTAATGCATCAGTTAGAGTTGCTATTAAAGTGGCAGTAGTATGGATATTTGATGTTAGGATTTTCAACATACAGCAATTTAGTATTGTTGCACACCCTGCCATATGTTAGTGCTTACTTAAAACTTACAGTGTGATCCTATGGGAATCATCTACCACACTTCACAGGTGGTTGAAGGCATTTGGCTGTGCTTCATGCCTCACAACCCACCTTGGGCATGTGGTAATTTAGCATTGCATCACACCCTGTCATGTGTTATTCATTGATTACAATTTACACTGAGATCCTAAAGTAATTTTGTACTGCACTTCCCAGGTGGTATGCAACTGTGCATGTGCATCGATGGCTACAGAAGCACTTGTTTGTCCTACCTGATGATGGATGACTGTGGTTGCTTGTGTTTCCTTTCCCCCATTGGCTGCTTTGTGGGGGGGGGGTGAGGAGTTAGTGTTTAAAACCCTAACATCACATTTCCATACTATTGCAACTTTAATAGCACCTCAAATGGATGCATTAATGGAGTTTTTTTGCAAAGACTATATCAGGGATATGCTACTCCCCTATTGAAAATATTGTTATGTTTTGTTCCAGTGTCAATTGACCAGACAACATTACAAGTAGCGAAATCACAAGTGATGTCATCAGGTCAATCAACATAAGAACAAAAAGTATCAACAATATTTCCAGTAGGGAAACAGCATAATCCATTTATGCCATACCGCCAAAAAAAGTTTAAAAAAAAAACTTTGAATTTGATGCCATTTTTTGCTGATTATGAAAAATCTAAAATATATCTATAAATGAAACACTACTCATTTGGTAGATATTTTTGTACCAAACAACTTTTGTGCTCAAAGTACCATGCTGTCATTTTTATTTTAAAGCTATTTGCTGTGAAAGGTGGAAAAAAAGAATTTTCAGATTTTTTTTGTTGATAATTATCAATAAACTAAAAGGCTTCTATAAATGAAACACCACTCATTTTGTAGATATTTTTGTGCTGAACAAATGGTGTGCTCACAGTACCGTGCTATCATTTTTTCTTTAAAGTTATTTGCATTTGTTTGTTGAAAATGTGACAATTTCATTTTCTGCTGCCTTTTTTCTAATTAAAAAAAAACTAAAAGGTATCTATAAATTAAATGCCACCCATTTTGTAGATATTTTTGCGCTGAACAACTTTTGTGTTCACAGTACCATTCTATCATTTTTCATTTTAAAGTTATTCACATTTGAATACAGTTAGAAGAGCTAGAACACAGCTGTCATCTCTGTCAAGAATGACATCATCATGGAAGCCATTTTAAAATTCTGAGAGCAGGATTTTTGAATTAGAAGAGGCTGTGTTTACAATTTTCAAATGCTGTGAAACTGCATTTATCCTACTTTAATAAATGCAGTTTCAGGATAAAGGTAAACAGCAGCCTCTCCTTTACAAGCCTACAGAGTAATTTACAAAAACAAAATGTGTATATAAAAAAAAAAGATGGTTTAGGTATCCTTTAAGAAACTGTTTTTGACACCTCTAGATGCCCTTCTTTTTTTCCTTTTAGTGTCTATCCAACACTGTGATATGTTATAACCTTTTTTTTGTTAAATTAATAATTTAGATTTGTTTGTGACTACTTTGAATCCTTTTCTCAATAGTTTCTGCTCTCTTTTTTTACACTGCCTGAACATTCTGTGATATCAGTAACACCATTCCAGGCCATTCAGATCAACAGCATGCAGAGTGTAACTGATGTCATGGAATATCTTAGAAATATGAAAAGAAACGGCAGTAGCTGGTGAGTAGCGTGGAACTCTATGCAGAGGATATACTATGGTATGTCTAAACTCAGTGTCCTGAGTCTCAGGACACCGACCCCACTGGCCCGAACTGAACACTCCTGAGTCAGATGCCTGAATATATGATTTCAGGCATCTAATTGAAAAAAAAAAAACAGTACAAGTCAGGGGGGGCTCCACCTGCCACACACCCCGTAACTAATATATCTAAATCCGAGGGTGAGCAGACCTCAGAATTAACAAAAATTGTTACGGAGGTATGAATGGGTAAAATAATTTGAGCACACAGTGCATGATAGAACTCACATCTCCCAGAGAATGCTGGCCAAGCTGCCAGTGGTTTAGCCCACAACACCACTGGGGCCGCTTGGCCAGCCTCCCGATTCTGCCGCAACTTGAATTCCATCCACAGGGGGAAGGTAGGAAGCTGTCACATCCACTACCTTACCCCTGTAACGTTCGTCAGCTTTTCATCATGCCTGGATGCTCACTGTCTGGACACTGAACCTGTTGGGCAGTACTGCCTGGGCAGGTCAGTGTCAGGATAGTGAGCCTCGGCAAAAGATAAGGGTACCTATGTAGATCCGAGGGCACCCCAAATCTAGATTATTTACTCATTAAAATTTCATCAAAGCAAGTCTGAAAACATAACTGGCATGGAAAGAAAAATAGGAAGGCAGTTAATTCTACAAAATTATTTTTGTATCACCTATTATGTCTCAAAGACTTGCGATCCACAATAACACCATTGCTTACAAACTGAACAGCACAGGTTAATGTGTGTCATTCCTTCATACATAATACTTTAGTAATAATATTACATTGGGGATAGCCTACTCTGAATAGTATACAAGGGTGTAACACTATCAAGGGGTTCTGGTGACATTTATAAACCACAAGGCGAAGCGGTTTGTGTTTATCATCACAGCCCTAAGATAGCTTTAAAACCTCATTTTATGTATGATGGTGTGTAGTTTATTTGTTATAATACAGTCTGAAAATGGGTCTACTGAAGAACTAATATGTGCTCATGAAGTATGCAGCTAGAGTACAATGAAAGCAGTGACTGCTTTTAAATAGGTGATTTGGCTGATGAGCCTGTCAAAAATGGTATGCATAACATTTGAAAGTAAATCTTTTTGGGCAAATTTAAAATGTTTTAGGCAGAAAATAGTTTGCATAGAGGGAGGCAGATATACAGAAATGCTTTGTCGTAGCCATTACGTGTTTTGACTACTGAAAATGCGATGGTAACACAAATTCATTTTTTAGACTAATTCATTGTAGATATTGTTTATAATTGTTTATGTGACATGAAATGTGATGAAGTTAAAACAAAAATAATTACCCTAGGGGTTTATTGTAGACACTGAAAACTCTTTGTAATCATAGTTACAGACTGAGCATAGGCTTGTGCTGAATACAGGTAAGTATGCTCATCTTCTAGCTAATTGATTTTATTAACTACACTTGTTGCATGCAAAATGTACATTGTAAGTTTGCAAACTGCTTTTTTTTTTTTACCATTGTACAACACAATATTATATCTGTATAAGGAAAGTGCAGATTTGGAAATATTTTAATAAAACTATAACAGTGCAGACATGGAAAATAGTTTAACAAAACTATATTTACAAAACAAATATTTTCCTTTAAGGGGTTTAGCGCACATCTTAGAAGCCCATTCAAGATGTTTGTTTCTAAAGTCTTTAACTATCGTCAACTGACTCTTTAACTATCCTCAACTGACAAAATTCTGCTCTGATTACAGATTCTGTATTCACTACAAAATCCCAGCAGTAAACCTATGGTTACTAGTAAGCAACATATTCATAGTGAAGGCAAAACATTTATTTTTTGTTAAAAATGTTATTGTTTCAAAAAAATTAAGTAGAATACCAGTTCAAATACATTTCAATAGACAAAGCTTCTTTATGCAAAAAAACACATATGGTTCAAAAAGAGTAGGGGAATTTTCCCGGTGTCCTAGCCAAATTTCCCTTATTCACTAAAAATACCACCAACAGCTTAATCTGGTCCAAGGTCAGTTGGCATTCATCTGTATGCCCCTCCCCTGGGTCGCGCCTGAAAATAGGCAGGATTTGTGTAGTGTACTTACCCGGTCAACAATAACTAACTAACTAAATAAATAAATAATACAAGTCAAGTGGTTACTAGAGCCATATAAGCCATGATGTCATGTGTTGTAATTGCCACAACCTGAATGTGCATGTGTTTATCATTGACGTGAAGCCTTTGGAAATGAGTCCCTGACTCAAAGGTTTGTAATTCAGATACCTACAATAAATAAATGAAAAAAAATAAGACTTACCACTTATCAGTGGTGATATTCCCTAGTCTTCTCTCACATAATTTTATCTAACCTATTTTTGAAGGCAGCCAAGCTAGGAGCTTCAACCACTTCATTCGGGAGAGCATTCCAGTTGTCCACCACTCTCTGATTAAACCACAGACCTCTCCTTGTGGTTTTGTACAGCTCTCCTCTAATCTGAAACTGATGGTTTCTAGTTGCTCTACCTGTTTCAGTTTTTTTTAGTCAGGCCAGCGGATTCTCAGAGTGTCCCATCATAAAATGCCTTGTAAACAAGCACGCAGTGTCAGTGGCTCAGTAGGTTGCACACTGGCCTCTGAGGCCAGGAGATCAGAGGGCTGTGGGTTCAGTTCCCACATCTGGCACTTGGGTTAATATCCCAGTACTGACACTGTAGTGCAGCATGAGAGGGGTGCTGCACTTCTGAGGTGCCGTCTTTCGGATGAGACATTAAACCGAGGTCCCATCTGCCTGTATTGGTGGTAGTTCAGTTGGATGTTAAAGATCCCATGGCACTTATTGAAAAAAGTAGAGGAATATCCCTAGTGTCCTGGCCAAATTTCCCTCATTCACCAAAAATACCACCAACAGCTTAATCTGGTTCAATTTTAGTTGTTTACCTTCTGTATCCCCCCCCCCCCATTCGACCCTGAAAAAGGGACTTCTAGGCCCAGTGGGCTTACTGGATCAACAAAATTCAACAAAACAAACAAAACATAAATCACCTCTCTGTTTTCTATAGTCTAATGAGAACAGGCCTAATTCAAACATTTTCCAAATAACATTTATCTTTAACTGTTCTAACTCTTCTTGTCATCCTCCTCTGAACTCTCTCTACCAACTTTGTGCAGCCTACGGTTTTGGAAGTGGAGAACAGAGCTCCATACTCCAGAATGGATCTGACCAAAGACCTGTAAAGTGGCATCAGCACCTCACTTTTTCTACTTTTTATATTTCTAAGAATATTGCCCATTACTCTGGTTGCTTTCTTTGTGGCCTCTTTATTGTGCATATCAAAACTAAGGTTGTCTGTAATAACCCCTAAATCCCTTTCATTTTCAGTACTGGCAATTACTCTATTTATTGTGTACTGAGCATGAGTGTTACTGCTCCCAAAGTGCATGACTTTACACTTTTTCTCATTAAAACTCAAGTTTATTTCATGTGCCCATTCCACTTGCTCCTTAATCTGCTTTTGGAGGTTATTGATAGAATATACGTTGTTACAATTGCTCCTACTTTAGTATCATCAACATATTTTCTAAGCCAGGCTCCCCCAGAGACCTACATACTAAACACAAAGGTTGCAAATAGTAGGGGACCCAAGATTGACCCCTGGGGCAACCCACTAGTCAGCCTTCTCCAGTCTGACATATGTAAGCAATAAGGCATGAAGGAATGTGTGTAAAACATATTTTACAGCATGACCTGGGCGTAGTAACGCATGAGGCCGAAGGCTGAATGACATCAGCCGCTGGACATGCTGTAAGATATGTTTTACACTCATCCCTGAGTGCCTTATTACGCTTATAAAATTGGCTCCTTTTTTTACTCTTTACTGTTAGGAAAAGCATGTTTATATGTACAAAACAATAGATTTACTTGTGTGCATTTGTGATAAAATAGTCCTTCCACCCAGTGCAAGTGATGACATTGATTATGTCATTGTATTAGTGCCTACTTTATTCTTCCTGTTTTTTTCTCTGTTTTTCTATTTGATATGGAATATTTATCATGGAATGTTTACCACAGACTATATGTATTCAAAATTCTGTTCAGTTCCACTGGCAGAATGTTTCTCTCCTAACACACTGTACACACAGACAACAAAGGCCTTTGTTACAGCCAGAGACTCAGTTATATCACTGTCAGGGCAAGAAGACGAGAGTTCCCTGATGAGCTGGTAAAGACAGAAGGGTGATTTTTCACTGTGAGCAAAGAAACAGTTGTGAAAGCTATAAACAATACTTATTGTTTCTAATTTGTTTATGTATGTAAGGAGAGTGTGATAATCAGAGAAACAACATTTAGTTTTATTTTTTATTTAAAGCAGCAGTATTTGTTAGTCAGGGAAAAAATATCATATATTTTTTTTAGCATAAATGTATTTCTGACAACCTAAGATTCATGCTAAGTATATTTTTTGTTTTCTCAGGTGTGTTACAACTTTTTTATAGCTGATCTTGTAATTAATGACTCATGTCATTAAAGATGGTCAACATTCTCCATTTTTTTAAATTTCTTCCCCTGGTGTTACTTGTTGAATGTGCATGCTAGATTCATGCTGTAGCTGCATTAGGATGATTCTTCCACACGTTTCTGATAGTAAACAGCACAAAATGTAACAATTTTTCATGGTGGGTGGAGCACGGGAGTGGCAACATAGAAACATAGAATTTGACGGCAGATAAGGACTGCTTGGCTCACCCAGACTGCCCATTTCCCTACCTGATGGATAAGCTGCAGATCCTAGTCAACCAGCAGCCTACTTCTTCCTACCCCACCCCCTAGAATTGCCTTATGACTGTCCCATGGATGCTTGAATTCCACCACTGTTTTTGACTCCACAACCTCCTCTGGAAGGCCGTTCCATACATCCACAACCCCCGCTGTGAAATGGCAAGGCTGTAGCATGGGTGTGGCAACTTTTAAAACCTTCAAAACCCAATATCTTGGCTCAGGAATGAAAGACAATGAAAAGAAAAACATGTATCTTGATATTTTTGCCAGAAAAATCTTATTATTGAAAAATGTGCATGTTTATTAACAAGCACTGCTGCTTTAAGGTAGTTTTATTTTTAGGGTCCCGTTTAAGTTTTTTTTTCAGTGTAAAGGTAGCAGCCATGTTTGTGGTGGATGATCAGTTCTGGCTGTAGGGGGCTAACTGAAATGCCTGTGTTCCAAATGCCCACTGGTCTGGGTTCCAGACTCTTCACTGCTGAGCAGTCCTTTTTTCAACCATGTGTAAACCATATTTTACACATAAATAAGAGACAATCAGATTACACTATTTTACTCTGCCATTTTATAAGTCCCTGTATTTAGACTCTCTGTAATCTATCCATCAACCATGACTGTATCCACTTAGTTAAACCTGGATCTACTCCTATTTGTATTAATGTTTTCAAAAGATTCTCATGAGAAAGCCTTCATGTAATCCAAATATATTACATCAACTGGGAATCTTTGGTCCAATGCCTGGCTGACAGGCTCAAAGAAATCCAGAAAATTGCTAACACAAGCTTTTCCCTAGGTGAATCCAGGTTGGGTAACATCTAGTGAACCTATCTGCCTGAGATTTTCTTCCAGAAATTATTTTACAAATCTCTCCATAATTTTGCCAACAATGGAGGTAATATTAATAGGTCTATAATTGTATACTAACATAGAAACATAGAATTTGATGGCAGATAAGGACCACTTGGCCCACCCAGTCTGCCCATTGCCCTACCTACTGGATAAGCTGCAGATCCTAGTTAACCAGCAGCCTACTTCTTCCTATCCCCAACCCCTAGAATGGCCTTATGACTGTCCCAAGCATGCTTGAATTCCACCACTGTTTTTGACTCCACAACCTCCTCCGGAAGGCCGTTCCATGCATCCACAACCCTCTCTGTGAAAAAATACTTCCTGAAATTACCTCTGAGCCACCCCTCCATCTTCAAATTGTGCCCCTTGTTCTTGCACACCTCTTTTTTTGAAAGATGCTACCCTCTTGGACTTTGTTGATTCCCTTGAGTTACTTGAACGTTTCTATCATGTCCCCACTCTCCCTCCTTTCCTCGAGGCTGTACATATTAAGCTCCTTTAGTCTCTCTTCATATGTCTTCTATTGCAGACCCTGCACCATTTTAGTTGCCCTCCTCTGGACAGCTTCCATCCTGTCTATGTCTTTGCCGGAGATTGGGTTTCCAGAACTGCACGCAGTACTCCAGATGGGGTCTGACCAGCTGTCTGTACAGAGGGATAATAACTTCCTGTTTTCTACTGGTGATGCCTCCCTATGCATCCCAGTATCCCCAACCCTCCTTGCTGCTCTCTCACATTGCTTGCCCACCTTTAGGTAATCTGATATGACTACCCCAGGTCCCTTTCCCTTTTGTTGTTGTTAGTATCTCACCCCCATTGTGTACTCTTCCCTGGGTTTTGTTTCCCAGGTGCATTACCTTGCACTTCTTAGCACTGAATCTAAGCTGCCATACATTTGACCATTCCTCTAACCTTCCAAGTCCCTTCTCATCCTTTCCACCCCACCTTGTGCATCAACTCTGTTGCAGATCTTTGTGTCATCTGCAAAGAGACATGCTTTTCCTTCCAGTCCCTCTGCAATGTCACTTATAAAGACATTGAAGAGGACCGGTCCTAATACTGAACCCTGCGGTACCCCACTAGTAACCCTCCTTTCTTCCGAGTGGACTCCATTTACTATTACTCTCTGTGTCCTATTCTCCAGACAATTCTTTACCCAGGCTGTCATCTTGGGACCCACTCCCAGGCTGGCTAACTTGTATATTAATCTTTTGTGTGGGACTGTGTCAAATGCCTTGCTAAAGTCTAGGTGGGCCATGTCCACAGCCCCTCCCTGATCTACTACTTTGGTCACCCAGTCAAATAAATCTATCAGATTCGTCTGGCATGACCTTCCCACTGTGAATCCATGCTGCCTAGGGTCCTGTGCCTCTCTGGCCTCTAGATACTCGACAATTCTTTCCTTCAGAAGTGATTCCATCATTTTCCCTATCACTGAGGTTAAACTAACAGGTCTGTAGTTTCCTGCTTCTGCCTTGCTCCCACTTTTGTGAAGGGGAATCACATCTGCCCTCCTCCAGTCCTCGGGTACCACCCCATCCTCCCATGATTTGTTAAAGAGGGTAGTCAGTGGTGTCACTAGTTCTACCCTTAGTTCTTTTAGAATTCTGGGATGAATCCCATCAGGCCCCATTGCTTTGTCCACCTTCAGTTTTAAGACTTCTTTCAAAACTCTTTCTTCTGTAAATGGTCTGGTATCAACTTGTGTATCCAGAGTGTGTCTACTGTTTGTTTTAGGTACCTCCCCCTCTTCATTTGTAAATACTGAGCAAAAATACTTGTTTAGTATCTCTGCCTTTTCACAGTCTCCCTCTGCCCACCCTCCCTCCCCTTTATTAAACCTCACTATCCCTCCCTTGGTCCTCCTTCACTCCCTGATGTACATATAAAAGGTTTTATCCCTCTTCTTAACTGAGTTGGCTATCGTTTCCTCGGTTTGGGCCTTTGCTGTTCTGACTGCCTTCCCAGCTTCCTTTTGCTTTAACTGATACAGTTCTCTGTCCTGCTCCTTCTGCAATTCCTTGTACTTCCTGAATGCTTTCTTTTTCTCTTGATCCTTCACTGCCACTTCCTTTGAGAACCATAGTGGTTTCTTACATCATTTTGTTTTGTTTATTTGCTTCACACAAAGGCTTGTTACCTCTGTGATGGCAGTCTTTATTATTCCCCATTGTTCTTCCACCCCTCCTTCCTGCCCATTTGCTAGTGCATTCCTTAGGCACTCATTCATTTTGGCAAAGTCAGCCCTCCTAAATTCCAGTACTTTTACCTTTGTATGGCTTGACTCTATTGCTGTGTTTATTGTGAATCATACTGTTCGATGGTCGCTAGTTCCCAGATGGCTACCCACTTCTACATCTGTGATCCTCTCTCCATCTCCATTTGAGAGAACCAGGTCTAAGATTGCTCCCTCTCGAGTGGGCTCCAATACTAGTTGTCAAGGCATGCCCCTGCAGGGCATCTAGAATAACCCACTCTTAAGTGGCTGCTGCAACTGCACTCCACTTAACATCTGGCATATTCAGATCACCCATCAGCAATATCTCCCTTTTTCTGCCATTCTAAGTATACTTTCTATCATTTCCTTGTCCATTTCTCCCCTGAGAGGGGTCTATGTCTAACCCCTATGCGGATTGTGGTGCCATTGCTGTCTCCAAATTTACCCACAGTGCTTCTTCTCCTCCCTGTTTACCCTTTTGTTCTGTTGCTTTTATTCCTTCCCTTATGTAAAGAGCTACTCCTCCTCCTCCTCCTCTTTTACCCTCCCTGTCCCTCCTGTAGATAGTGTATCCTGGTATGTTTACATCCCAGTCATGGTTTTGTGTGTACCATGTTTCTGTGACTGCTACGATATCCAGATGTTCCTCCTCCATCAAGGCCACTAATTCAGGAAGCTTGTTACCCAGATTACAGACATTGGTACTCATTGCTCTCCAATTTTTGATGGATTTACCTTCTGTTGCAGCATCCCCCACTGACCTTTCTACCTCAGTCTTTTTCTCATTTAGTACCCTGTTTTGTAGGGACCTTACCTCCATTCTTAAATATTGGAGTAATATGAGCAATTCTCCACGCATCTAATACTCTACTCTGTGACACTGATCTGTTAAACAACAGTGCCAGAGGTCCTGCCAGCTCATCTGCCATGTTTTTCAGTATGAGTAAACACCATCCGGAACACAAGATTTATGTTTAACTAGTAGTTTTAGTCTGTCAACTACCTGTTTTGCAGAAATAATATATTCTTTATGTTCCATTGTGATACAATTACTAATTGTGATGAGATCCTGCCTGTCTTGTCCTTGATGTACACTAAGAAAGTACAAATTAAATTTGGATGCCATTTCAATTTAATTGTCTATAATGTTATCCCCTTCCTTAATGTTTGAGATCTGCTTATACCCATTTCTCAAACTTCCTACATAATTGTACATTTTTTTTACAACTGTTCAGTTTGTTTTGGGCCAGACTTAATTCTGCCCTTGCTTCTGCCTTTTTTTTATAGCCCATTTACATTTCTTAACCTAACTTTAATATTTTACCTCCCTCTCCTGTGATGGATTAGCTATATATTTTTATAGGCCTTTTCTTTTGTTTTAATAACTTGTGTATTTTTTTCATGATCCATTTAAGTATTCTACCATGATAATTATACTTATTTACCAGAGGCACAAATCTATCTACACATGATGATATTTTGGTTTTGATAGTATTCCATGTCTCCTCAAGGTTAACAGTTCTTTAATTCATTCTTACAATCCCAATTTTGTAAGAAGTGTTTTACACCCTTTATATCTGTTTTATTATAATTTCTAACTCTGGTTACCCCTGATATATTATGTCTCATCTAACAATGAGCATACAACCATATTATGGTCGCTAGAACTTAGAAGTTGTAGTATCTTGACATTTCTCAGTCCTCCTTCAATATTGCCTAACATTAAATTTAAGATATTGTTGTCACTTTACTATCAGTGACATACTGTTCTAAGCTGCTCAGTAAACATATTTCAATAAAATACAAAATCACACATGCCCCCACAATGAAAAGCATCATGGGCTGCATATGCAAATCACCACAGAATGTTATGCTGGTCCAACTTTAAGCAGAATTGCATGGTGCCGAAAGGCCTCTCACAGAGTTTATTTCAATAAATCTATTTTCAATCTGACTGTGACCCTGTAATAGGTTCCAGTTAATTGAAGGAAAATTGAGGTCCCTAAATAATATACAATTATCAGTCATGTTATAATATTCTAACTTATCCAGGAATAGCCTATTCTCCTGTTCCAATAAACTAGATGATCGGTAGCACAAGCCCAGGGTTTTCTCCCTTGTATTTGCTTTAAACTTAATCCACATCTGTTCCACCTTAAAGTTATCATCATCAGCAACAGTAACGTCATATGCCTTAAGGTGTGAGGATATATAAACTCCCAAACCCCCATCTCTTCTATCTTCGTTATCTTTATAAAAAAAAGTTGTAACCCTGGATTTGCTCATCCCAGTCCCCTTGTTTGAGCCAGGTTTCTGTGATACCACAGATGTCTATTGTGTTTGTTGACAAGGTATATTTTAACTCCTCAGATTTATTTTTTATACTGTACTCCTGGCATTTAACAATAATATTTTAATTTCTTGTCCTTTTGTTACTTCTCCAGTTTTACCAGCATTCTTTTCCCTGTGAGTCACTTTTGTTATTTTTCTTTATTGTAGTGTACACATTTTCGTGTATGTAGGTCACATTGCTGCATTTCCCAGTGTTTAGTAATGGAGCAGAGAAGAGCTACTAGAGCAATTAAAGGCTTAGAATCTGTAACATATGAGGAGATGAGGAAATAAAATTTTTACTCATTAGCATATAGATGTTGGAGAGAGGATATGATATTAGTATATAAAGCATTTCAGGATCCTAAGCTTAGACTAGACCTAGGGCTCGAAGTTAAATAAAAGAGGTACAGTACCAGAACTCATAACCTACAGATAGATCTACTAAAGTGGAGACTACTTAAGCAGAAATATTGGTTTAGTCAAAGGGTAGCACCCCATTGGAATGCACGTCCAAAAGTAGTAGTAGTAGACAGTCCTTTATTAGAAAGTTTTGAAGATAGACTGGACGCCCATAGTCAAAATAAAATCTATGAGTACTAATTGGGAAGTTTTATGTAAAATGGGTATATAGCAAGCAAACTGGTGAAAGTCCACATGATGCTTTGTATTTACTATGATACTATGAGCCCCTCTCCTCTTTACTGTCGATTTAAATTCTCATAAATTTTTGTTTTAAATAATCTGCCAAGTTCACTGCTGCTCTTTCTATTGAGGTGGAGTCCATCTTTGCTCTATAGAGACCAATTGTTCATAAATATTTCCCATTAGTATATACAATGCATACCCTGAATCAGGCACCACCTTCTGAGCCAGTTATTTATCCTTATAATTTTTTGGTTAATTCTTTCATCAACCCTTGGCACTGGTAGTGTCTCTGAAAAGATTGCTGTACCATTCACATTGTGTATTATTTTTGCTATTTCCATGTATTCTAAATATATTTAATCTTCCCTGGCGGTTTTAAGATCATTAGTACCTGCATGAATCGCTATCACTGGTTTGTCTTCTTTAGAGTTAACTATCTTTGGTAACAGCATGACAATGCCCCATAATTTGGCACCAGGTAGATATGAGCTTGTAGTGTTTTCCTTATTCTCTCTGGTGGTGTAGGCGTCTGTGTACTTCACTATGGAGTCCTCTACAATAAATATCCTTTTACTTTCTACCTGATTTTCCACCTCTATGGCTACTTCAATTTGTTCTGATACTAGCTCTTGTAAGTCCTGTAGTGTGGTTCGATCAGTTGTTATTCCAGTATACCTTTCGGTTGGCTATTCTTCTTTATTAACCAAGACTTCATTAACTTATACAGGGATCTGCACTTCTTCCCCATGCCCTACGGATGATTCAGTGTTATCTGGCATTCTATCACCTACTATTGCCTCTGTTTCTCCATTACCCTGAGCCACATTTAATAGTTCATCTGTTTTGATTTTCCATCTATTCCATTAGCTTTTGTAAAGGTGAATATTTATTAGACATAAGGAGGCTGAAATCCATTTCCCTTCTACCCTTTTTGCTTTTATTTTTGTTCCCAGGAACTTCCCACTCCTCATCCGTCTTGATGTCCCTTCTGTCTCTTTTATGGCTTGGTTCTTTTTGGGCTTGATTTACACCTTCCCCTCCTTGTCCACAAGTATTAATTGTTTGAGGCATTTAAGCTCTAATTCCAGTCCCCATAGAAACACAGAATTTGACGGCAGATAAGGACCACTTGGCCCACCCAGTCTGCCCATTTCCCTACCTAAAGGATAAGCTGCAGATCCTAGTTAACCAGCAGCCTACTTCTTTCTGCCCCCAACCCCTTATGACTGTCCCATGCATGCTTGAATTCCAACACTGTTTTTGACACCACAACCTCCTCTGGAAGGCCATTCCATGCATCCACAACCCTCTCTGTGAAAAAATACTTCCTTAAATTACCTCTGAGCCGACCCCTTCTATCATCAATTGTGCCTTTTGTTCTTGCACACCTCTTGTTTTGAAAGATGCTACCCTCTTGGACTTTGTTCCTTGTGAGGTGCCCGAAGAGTTTCTATCATGTCCCCCTCTCCCTCCTTTCCTCGAGGCTATACATATTAAGCTCCTTAAGTCTCTCTTCATATGTCTTCCGGTGCAGACCCTGCACCATTTTAGTTGCCCTCCTCTGGACAGCTTCCATCCTGTCTATGTCTTTGCGGAGATTGGGTCTCTAGAACTGCACGCAATACTCCAGATGGGGTCTGACCAGCTGTCTGTACAGAGGGATAATAACTTCCTGTTTTCTACTGGTGATGCCTCTCCCTATGCATCCCAGTATCCCCCAGCCCTCCTTGCTGCCCTCTCATATTGCTTGCCCACCTTTAGGTCATCTGATATGACTACCCCAGGTCCCTTTCCATTTTGTTGTTGTTAGTATCTCACCCCCATTGTGTACTCTTCCCTGGTTTTTGTTTCCCAGGTGCATTACCTTGCACTTCTTAGCATTGAATCTAAGCTGCCATACATTTGACCATTCCTCTAACCCTTGCCAAGTCCCTTCTCATCCTTTCCACCCCACCTTGTGCATCAACTCTGTTGCAGATCTTTGTGTCATCTGCAAAAAGACATACTTTTCCTTCCAGTCCCTCTGCAATGTTGCTTATAAAGACAGTAGTTTCACCTTAAGCACCTTTAAATCTACACATTGTTTACATATATACTCAGCCAGCCCTGAACACTCTTTCAGTGTGAAATTACCACAGTCTCTATGCTTAATACCTAATTCACCTGTTTTTAGGGTCACTATGTAGTTATCCTTATTGTTTAACAATATAGTTCAAGTTCTAGCTGAATTGGGTGAACAGTTATACAGTGGTTACCTTGTCCCCTTTCACTGCCACTTATCCCCAAATGCTGTTTAATCTTCTATGACTCCTGCTCCTCGCCGCTATGTCCTGACTTGATGTGGTGTACCACAATCTGGAACTGCCTCTGTGGCCACAGAAATACAGCCCCAATGTTTAAAAAACAGTGCCAAATGTTTGTGCACGATCCCTGAAATGCACCATAAGTAGTGGTGCTAAAAAAATAAATTAAATTGGCTGCCTTATAGATCACTGTGCCCCCAACTATACTGCTCCCAGGGGTCACTTCCTGGAGCTTTGCCCTTTCCGCTGAAGTCAGCAAAATTCACCCTGGTTACAGCGACAAACAAATGGCCACACTAAAGCTCCTGGCCTCCTGTCTCACAGCTTTTGGAGGTCGCACAGGCTCAACTAGTTGCAGGGGTGAAGCCGCTCACTGCGCTGCGAGTTTACGTGATGTACCATGACTCGTAAGTGCCTCTGTGGTCACAGGCTCACCTGCTACAGAAATACAGCCTCAATGTTTAAAAAACAGTGCAAAATGTTCATGCACAATCCCTGAAATGTATCATAATATGATTAAACGTATACAATTACATAACAAGAAACATCAAACAGTTCAAACAATACTAAAAGTCTCAAGGATGAAATTCATAGCATTACCCAAATAACTACAAACAGGACTAGCTTATATGTGCCTAGTGCTGTCAGTGACCTGGAGGTGCTGAGTGTAGTTAAAGAAAAGAAAAAAGGGAACCTCATGTAAAAGTAGCATTACACAGTCATAACTTCAGCTCTAAAAGGGGCCCCAAATTAAACTGAAGGTGTCAGTTTGGCCTAGCATAAGACAACACATTCTTTTGTTACTTGTCAATATGGGCATACTATTGTACCACTCTTCAAAGGATGATAGATTTTATTCCTTCCGCATTGCAAGACTCAATCTTTTAAGTGCAAGTGAGGCAGCTAAATCCCAATTCATTTGGTGTTTTCAAATGTTTCAAATGGAAGGACAATTCTAGAATAAAAGCCTGTGTAAAAAATGGACTCTTGTTTCTAGTTTCACACACTGACCGAAGAGATCTACGTCGGAATATGTTCGTGTATAAGTTTATTTTAAAAACTTTACCTTCATTCTTATTAAGTATACTACAACTAAAACATCTTCTAAATATTCTTTGAGATCTGCATCCCAGTTTTCATTTCAAATTCCAAGAAGCAGATCTAAAAGTGGAGAAATTACACTAGTGATAGCAGTGCCTCGTACTTGGGATATGCTACAAAAAAAATGGGTGCACTGTACTATCACCATTAGCACATTTTAAAGCTTCTTTAGCTAGCCTATCTTACAAACACTGTAACTGCTTTGGATAAATAGTTATGCCTAACTCTTATGACTGTATGCTGATATCAAATTTTTAATAATAGTATGCTTGTTGAAACATATTGCGCACCATGGGATTCAATGAATAGTTGAAAAACTGGCGTGGAGCTCAGGGTTTTGGCTTCATTGGGGACTGGGGAGCCACCTGGAGGGATGCAGTCCTATACTGGTGCAATGGTCTGCATCTGTCTATGGGGGGAACCAGGATCCTAGGTGATAGGTTTAAATGCTTCATTGGCAAGCATTTAAACTAGCCAAGGGGGGAGACACTGAAAAGGAGCAGGGAAATTCCAGCCTCCCCCCACAAAACACAGCAGTTAGAGAGGTAAACACCAAGGTAGAGAAGTCAGTAGGGAGCAGGACAGGGGTAAATGCAGAAAAAGGCAGTAAGGACAGGGATGGGGCTAAAAGGGGTAAGGCCATAAAAAAAAATGGAAGGTGATGAGTACAAATGCCCGCAGTCTGTGTAACAAGCTCCCTAAACTAGTGGCCTTGATGGAAGAGGGATGCCTGGATATTGTGGCAGTCACTGAAACATGGTACACAGAGAACCATGACTGTGATGTCAACATACCAGGATACACAATCTACAGGAGGGACAGGGTGGGTAAAAGAGGAGGAGTAGCTCTCTATATAAGGGAAGGGATTAAAGCAACAGAACTAAAGAGTAAACAGGAAGTTGATGAGTCACTATGGGTCACCCTGGAGACAGGAAATGGCACCACAATCCACAAGGGGGTTGTGTACAGACCCCCATCTCAAGAGGAGGAAATGGACAAGGAAATGATAGAAGGCATCCTTAAAATAGCAGAAAAAGGGGAGATATTGTTGATGGGGGACCCGAATATGCCAGATGTGAACTGGAGTACCTTTGCTGCAGGCACATCCAAGAGCAGAGCCATTCTTGATGCCCTACAGGGGGCATGCCTCAGACAGCTAGTTTTGGATCCCACTCAGGAGGGAGCAATCTTAGACCTGGTACTCTCAAATGAGGAAGGAGAAAGGATCTCAGATTTAGAAGTGGGTAGCCATCTGGGAACAAGTGACCACCAAACAGTGTGGTTCACAATAAACACAGCCATAGAGTCAAGCCATACAAAAACAAGAGTATTGGACTTTAGGAAGGCTGACTTTGGGAAAATGAGCATGCCTCAGAAAAGCACTAGCAAACGGACAAGAAGGAGGGGTGGAGCGGAACAATGGGGAATAATCAAAACAGCCATCACAGAGGCAATAAGCCTTTGTGTGAAGCAAATCAACAAAAGAAATGAAGGAAAAAAACACTATGGTTCTCAAAAGAGGTGGAAGGGAAGGTTAAGGAGAAAAGAATAGCATTCAGGAAATATAAGGAAACACAGAAGGAGCAGGACAGAGAACTTTATCAGTTAAAGCAGAAGGAGGCAGGGAAGGCAGTCAGAATAGCAAAGGCACAAACTGAGAAGAAGATAGCCAACTCTGTTAAGAAGGCGGATAAAACCTTTTATAGGTACATTAAAGAGTGAAGAAATATCAAGGAAGGGATACAGAGACTTAATAAAGGGGAAGGAACGTGGGCAGAGGGTTACAGTGAAAAAGCAGGGATACTGAATGAATATTTCTGCTCAGTATTCACAACAGAAAGGGGGAGGTACCTAAACCAAACAATAGAGAAACTCTGAATTGAGGGGTCTATACCAGTCCATTCACAGAAAACAGGGTTTTGAAAGAACTCTTGAAACTGAGGGTGGACAAAGCAATTTGGCCTGATGGGATTCATCCAAGTATTCTAAAAGTACTAAGGGTAGAACTAGTAACACCACTGACTACTCTCTTTAACAAATCATGGGAGGATGGGGTGGTACCTGAGGACTGGAGGAGGGCAAATGTGTTTCAACTTCACAAAAGTGGGAGCAGGGCAGAGGCAGGAAACTACAGACCAGTTAGTTTGACCTCAGTGGTAGTGAAAATTATGGAATCAATTCTGAAGGAAAGAATTGTTGAGTACCTAGAGGCCAGTGGGGCACAGGACCCAAGGCAGCATAGTTTCACAGCAGAAAGGTCATATCAGATGAACCTAATAGATTTCTTTGATTGGGTGACCAAAGTAGTAGACCAGGGAGGGGCTGTGGATATGGCCTACCCAGATTTTAGCAAGGCATTTGACACAGTCTCACACAAAAAATGAATATACAAGTTAGCCAGCCTTAGAGTGGGTCCCAAGGTGGTAGCCTGGATAAAAAACTGTCTGGAGAACAGGACACAAAGGGTAATAGTAAACGGAGTCCAGAGTGAAGAAAGGAGAGTAACTAGAGGGGTACCGCAGGGTTTGGTACTGGGACAAGTCCTCTTTAATGTCTTTATACGTGACATTGGAGAGCACCTGGAATGAAAGGTATGTCGCTTTGCAGATGACACAAAGATCTGCAACAGGGTTTATACACAAGGTGGGGTGGAAAGGATGAAAAGGGACTTGGCAAGGTTGGAGGAATGGTCAAATATGTGGCAGCTCAGATTCAATGCAAAGAAGTGCAAGGTAATGCATCTGGGAAACAAAAACTCAGGGGAAGAGTATACAATGGGGGGTGAGTTAATAACAATAACAAAAACTGAAGGAGATCTAGGAGTAATTGTATCAGATGACCTAAACATGGGCAAGCAATATGAGAAGGCAGTAAGGAGGGCTGAGGGGATACTGGGATGCATAGGGAGAGGCATCAACAGTAGAAAACAGGAAGTTGTTATCTCTCTGTAAAGACTGTTGGTGAGACCCCATCTGGAGTACTGTGTGCAATTCTGGAGGGCAACCAAAATGGTGCAGGGTGTGCACCAGAAGACATACGAGGAGAGACTAAAGCAACTTAATATGTATACCCTTGAGGAAAGGAGGGAGAGGGGGGGACATGATAGACACTTTCAAGTGTCTCAAGGGAATTAACAAAGTACAAGAGGGTAGCATCTTTCAGAAGAAGAGAGATATGCAAGAACAAGGGGGCACAATTTGAAGATAGAGGGGGGATGGCTCAGAGGTAATGTTAGAAAGTATTTTTTTTCACAGAGAGGGTTGTGGATGCATGGCACAGCCTTCCTGAGGAAGCTCTGTGGTCTAAAACTGTGGGAGAATTCAAGAATGCATGGGACAGACATAAAGCAATTTTGTCAGTGTCAGTGGTTCAGTAGGTAGCACATTTGCCTCTGAGGCCGGGAGATCAGAGGGCTGTGGTGTTCAGTTCTCACATCTGGCACTTGGGTTAATATCTCAGCACTGACACTGTAGTGCAGCATGAGAGGGGTGCTGTACTTCTGAGGTGCCGTCTTTCGGATGAGACGTTAAACCGAGGTCCTATGTGCCTGGATTGGTGGTAGTTCAGGTGGATGTTAAAGATCCCATGGCACTTATTGAAAAGAGTAGGGGAATTTTTTATTATAACAACATCAAAACAAATAACAAACCGTGTTAATGCACACCAAACCAAACAAATTAAAAGGGTGAAAAAGTACAGACAGTGAGCAAGGTCCACAAAATATACAGAAAAGGAATAGCAAAAATCCTAACCTCATAACAGTGGTTAAAATACATATCAGAAAAAAACATAACTAATATAATCTATTTATAGTTAATAAAAAAAGTCAGACCTTGCCACCAGATCCTAACCTGCTTGGGAGATGCAAACCTCACATCATGTAGATAAACCCTTTCCATAGCCCCTTGAATCAATAAAGTCACATTCTCATAAGGCATATGTTTCTGATATAAAACCCATTGACAGCGGGCCTGCCATAAATAATAAATCAATGCACAACATAATATCTGCAGCGTATCAACACAATAGCTCTTGTGCAACTGAGCAAATTTCTCCAAAACCAAGCTACCATAATCAAGGTTACATAACCACATCAAATTCCATGTTTTAGCCAAGAATTTCCAAAGAGAAGAAGCAAAAGAGCAATCGAAAAAAAAATGTTCCATGGTTTCTTCCTTATCAATACAACCCAGATAAGGACAATTCCTTTCAGTCTTGGCCTTATATTTAGCATTACCCCTCACCCCCAATCTGCCATAAGAGGTCAGCCAGATCACTTCCCACATGTAGATCGGTAAACGTGAATTGTTCAGCCGTTGCAAAACCAAATGAATATCTGCAGACGGACAGTTCTTAAAAGCGGGATCAGTAGGATAGAGCTCCAACATGACTGTGTCATACAGGCATCTCCCTGAACCTGCATGCACTAAGAGAGCAGACAATCTCCATCGAAATAGTCTCTTCACAATAGGAAGAAATAAACTTGGTATAAATAAAGTAGGAATGGGTTTTAGAGGAACTGTAATCCAAACCGAAAAATATTTAAATAACACAGTGCGCAACAGAAGATCGTCATTTATGGATGTCTCCGTCCATCCTCCTTTAAAATTGAATGCAATAAACAAGGTAGAAAAAACGACCGGGTCAATCATCCCTAAACCACCACGGATCCTCGCTAAATAAGTGTAATGTCGTTTAATGGGATTAAGTCTGTTTCCCCATACCATCTGAAAAAACAGACTATACAATTTAGTCTCCAGAGAAATGGGAAGTGGAAAAATATGTGCAATAAATAACAAGATAGGTACGACAAATTTCTTTAACACCATAACCCTCTAAATTTTAGACAATTTCCAACGTTTCCAAATGTTAATCTTATAGTCCACCACTTGTAGACCTTTTTCCCAGATGAGACTAGATAAATTTTGGGAGCCATACCAGAGACCTAAAATCTTAATAGGGTCCAAAGAAATCCTTAAACCTTGAACAACTAAAGACTCAGGGAAATTGACCCCAATAAACAAACTCTGGCTTTTAGTGGTATTCAATTGAGCATTAGAAATCCTTGCAAAGTCCTCCATACAATCCAAAAAAAACAGCACTTTTTGATCATGAGTAAAAAATAGACAAAAATCATCCGCATACGCCTGAACTCTGACTTTCTGCAACAAGAGAGGTGCTGCAATACCTTCCCAGAAAGGCCTATGTGTCAAATACTGAACTAGTACGTCAATCGTAAAAACATACAATAAGGGACTGAGCGGGCAGCCTTGTCGAACTCCCGTAGTAACATGAAATCCGTCCCCAAACTGGAATCGAACGACAGGAAATGTCAGAGAACTCCCATATATTGCTTTAATCCAAGAGATAAAAGTCGCCAGAACTCCATAATGATGTAACACTGAAAACAGAAAGGGATGATACACCCTATCAAACACTTTCTGTTGGTCCACCGACACAATGCAACCTGATAATTTATGTATATTAATATATTCAATCCAATCCCGAATTATCTTATGAGCCTGAAAAATAGACTTCCCTGGTATTGCACAATATTGGTTGGGAGAGATAACAAGCTGAGCCATGTTTTTCAACCTTGTATTTAGAATACCTGCCAATAATTTATAATCAGAATTTAATAAAGTAATAGGTCTCCAATTCTCCAACAATAAACTAACCCGCTTTTAAACAAAAAAATCAGTATCCCATCAGTAAACCATCGAGGGAAGGTTTCAGCGTCCAAAAGGAAATTAAATATCAATTCTAACCCCACCGCAAAATCATCCAGAAACATTTTATATAATTCAATCGTAAGACCATCCATTCCTGGTGAAGTGCCAGCTTTCATATTCTTTATTGCTTCCACAATTTCCAATCGAGTGACAGGTACAATTAAGGGCCCACCCTGAACCCTGACATCGGGCGGTTTAACATGGTTTAAAAAATCCCGAATCTCACAAAGGGGCAGAGGAAATTTAGGTTCATGAGAGGTACAAATTGTTTGATTAAAGACTGTAAGTCATCTGGATTTGTAATGATAGACCCATCTGCCCTCTTTAATGCTACAATCGAAGTTTTCTTTTTATAAGTTTTAAAGGCTTCGTAAGGATCCCCAACCGAGCTCTTCTTATCACCATATAAAAATAAAGCCTGTAGGATACTAGCCCTATCATATTACCAGTCCTTAAGCTGTGATTTAGTATGATCTATAAGAAGAGAAGATTTATTATTAGAAGTGTTGGCCGAAGAAATCAAAGTATATAACTGCTGACGCAATGATAAATACTTAAGAAACTTCTCATTCCCCTTAGTGCGACCTACATTTTTGAAAAATGAACCGAAATCTAGTTTAGAATCAACCCACCAATCTCCCAAATTATCATACAAGAAAGCCACAGACAGTCTTGCTCGAATTAAAACTTTAAATTTAGCCACCACATCAGGATAGTCTAACAATAACGCATTCAATTTCCACCTGGGTCTTGTCGCAGAAGGTAAGCGGTCGAGACCTATAATGCATTGAAGCAGTAAATGGTCAGAAAATGAAGCCGGAAATGACAAAAACGTAAATGACAAAGTGTCCAGTAAAAAAATATAATCTATAGTGGAAGTAAATGAATTCTTTCTATAAGTAAATAGCATCCCACCCGGTTGTTGAAAATTCGCAACAACCAGGCTAGAAGAATCAAGCAATTCCACCAACGCATTGGAATCACAATACACCTTCTTGTTCCCACCCGGGACCTTTGCCCCTAATTTATGTTTAATATCACAAGTAAAATCCCCACATAAAAAAATAGAATGTGTAGTGCATAAAAAAGGTTTAATTATTCGAAAGAGCTGTACCCTTTCTGCTTTAAGCTGGGAACAATAAACATTTATGAATCTACATGTCATTGTATCCAGAACCCCATCCAAAATCATTAATCTACCCGGAATCAAATCCATCAATTTAAGCAAGGAAAAGCTAAAGGAGTTAAACAAAAATCCAATCCCGTCTGCTGTTTGTTGACCAAACGACCAGTATGATGGGCCCCAACACCATTCTCTTTGGAAGAATCTAGCTTGATCAAGTGAGTACATCCGTTTCCTGTAAGAAACAAATGTCAAAAGCCTGAGAATGAACATAATCATAAATTATACAATGTCTCTTAAAGTTCAACAGACTATGAACATTTACTGATCCTAATTTGAACACCATTAGCTAGGCCCAAATCCAATCAACCATCTTTTTTTCTCCTTTTTTTTTTCTTTCCCTTATAACCCTCCTGTAGACGTGACGGGGATGGTGGACTATCTGGAACAGACTGGGAATCTAACTCTTGGCCATCCATTTCGGATTCCCCCAAGTGGTAGCCAAGACAGAAAATGGGTTAGTAGATTCTAGCTCCAACGTACTTGGCCCAGAACTAGCCTTGGTGTTCCTGGAAGAACGACGTACAGGGATCAATATCACAGGTTTAACAGCCTTCACACTCCCAGTAGCATGGCCCTCCGAACCCTCCACCTGAACATCCCGAAGAGAATCCCTGGGAACCGAATCATGAGGTATACCATTGGAACCAGTAGACCCGAAAACCCCATGCCCCTCTATGGTGATACCCTCAGACACTTCCTGCTGTACAATTTTATCCTGAGCCACCTGAATCAATAATTCCGGGTTACCGTTTGAGGTTTTATTTTTAGCCGCCCAAACACAATCCGAAAAAATATGCCCCACCCCTTCACACAAGTCACACTTCATAAGATTTGAACACTGAAATGCCCTGTGGCCAACCTCCCCACAATTATCACACCGTGGCTTGTCGCAGGAGCTCGACAAATGTGTCCTCACCCCACACCTATAACAGGCTCTAGGCTGATCCGCATAGAAACACACCCCTCTATCTCTCCCCAGTAGGAAGGAATTAGGGATATGTTCAATCCCTTGATCCGTCTGTCGCAGTTTAACCTTAAATTTCCATCCTCCTGTTCAAAACTGCTCCGAGTCCAAATGGCCTCGAGCACCTAAGACGTCACACCTCTGGGCAAGCCAGTAAGAAATGTCATCCACATGGACGCCCTCATTCCGAAACATGATTGTCACAAACCGAATTAGAGGTTTAGTTAAGGGGATGACAAAAAATGGTGTCCAAATGGGTGAAAACTTGACCTGACTATATCTTTCCCAAAATAGATCTAGTGCTGAAGCAGAACGAAAACTAACATCAAAATTATCCTCCCCCGAAATATTTATGAATGCAAACACCTCCCGAGGGGAAAAGTGTAAAGAATCCTTTAATAACCGTTTCCCCCACATACACCCTATCAGGTCTAACGTCCAGTCCCCCTTTATAACACATACGAACAGCATTCCTACGAAGGGCTGCCTCCCTTTTCTGTGAGGCAAATAAATCAGGCAGAAGAGGAGGTCTGATAGTGGGAAGAGCTGCTGTGCCACTCCGGGGCTGCAAACCCCACTCTGGAATAAGCTCAGAACCATTCAGGAACCCCTGTGCTTCTTGACCAATTACCACACTCTGTGCCACGCTCCCCCCAACACTGCCAGATTGTTTTGAGACAATAGGTAAAACAGGTTGCCAACCAGGCACATTTTGTGAAAAGTTCAGCATAGGATCCCAGTTCTGGGTGGGATGCCAGGAACCCCGATTGAGAGTCCAGCCAGCATCCTGCAAGGCCTTTTCAGGTGACCAAGTCTCGGGTTCAGAAGCCGTAGAGCAGGTATTCAAAACAGGGAGACCCACAGCATGCTTACATTGTTCAGTCACTAGTCCCACATCATCAATAGAATGTTCAATGTTATGTTTGGCAAAAAAACACCGCCGCCCGCTTCTCCTTCCCATCTTCCCCAGATTTCTCCTTACCAGATACCACTCGTTTCGTGAAGGTGAACTCCGACACCCCCTCCTGTTGATCTGGGCTTGTTTGAAAAATGCAGGGAATGGCATTAGCACACCGCAGTTCTGGCCCCCGAAGCACAAAACCAGAGTCTTTTAATAAGGCTGCAGAGCTTACACCAGACACATCAGTACCAGAAATCACTTCCGCATAGCTAGAAGTGACAACGCCAGTGGTTTCTGACGCCTCGTCGCATCCTGAACTCGTCACTCCTCCGACTAGCCGCAATCCAGGAGCAGCCTCCAACACAACAGCGGTGGCCACCGCAACCGATGATTCCATCTGATCCCCACGGAAACCGACAGCAAACGGCACACCACCAACAATAGGGGGTTGAGTCCCTCCTCCTCAGCACTGCAACCTCGCCCACCTCATCAATGGGAGAATTAGTAGCTGAATCCGACTCCAAAGAAGCAATCTCCTCCTGCACCCTAGCTTGCTCACGTCGCAAAGCCGCAAGTTTCTCCGAAGCCCTCTGCAGAAGGTGAGGACTCTTAATTTCAACTGCATTTAATAAAGGTGCTTGAACAGTGACCAGCAAATCCTCAGGGGTTGTATCCGTAGCATCATTAGTCAACAGTCCCATCGGGACCGGTGCAGGCGGCACCTGAACATTGCCCTCGTTCCGTTCCTCCATCTCTGTAGCATCCAGTCCTACAGTCGCTCTGCCGTCCATCCACTCCCAGAGCTGACCTCAACTGATGCAGCGAGACATGCTGCTAGCCCTCTACTGGCCACAGAGTGCCAGCAGAGTAGGGGAATTTCCCCGGTGTCCTGGCCAAATTTTCCTCATTCACTAAAAATACCACCAACAGCTTAATCTGGTTCAAGGTCAGTTGGCATTCATCTGTATCCCCTTCCCCCGGGTTGTGCCTGAAAATAGGCAGGATTTGTCTAGTGCACTTACCCAGTCAACAAAAAAAACTAAAAAAAAAAACTAGTGGGGGGTAGGAGGAAGTAAGCTGTTGATTAACTAGAATCTGCAGCTTATCCAATAGGTAGGGAAATGGGCAGACTAGGTGGGCCAAGTGGTCCTTATCTGCCATCAAATTCTATGTTTCTGTGTTATATGTTGTTGTAATGTCTTGTTTTATGGTCGGACACAATTGTAAATGAGTATCCCTCTCAATTTGCTATCTAATAAAACGAATGATGATGGTGATGATGACATAATTCCTGAACTCTTGTCCAAACATTCATAATAGCGGGGCAACTCCACAGCATGTGAAGAAGGCCTGCATGGGGTACCTTGCATTTCCAGTATGCTCCTCATACAAGATAGTTCATTTGCTCTAGTCTGTGGGGTGAACAACTGTATTGATGCAAAATCTTAAATTGTATGCATCTCCTTGGTACTGCCCGACAAGAATGGTATGCCTTCGATCATTCAACTGCCAGTCTTCTGCTGAAATACTGCACCCTAGAGCAGTTTCCCATTTCACTTTGGGGGATTTTGTGATTTCATTAGAGTCTATATTATTAGATAAAACCTTAAAGATCCAAAAGATCCCTTTCTTTAAATTTGCTACTTTACACAATTGTTGCCATTCCTGGTACAGAGGTGGGAATGTAAAATTAGGATCTACAATTGATTCCTGCAATGCATTCCTGATTTGGAGATAAACAGCAAAGTGGAATCTATACAAACTAAATTTGTCTGAGACCCGCAAGTGATAATAGCATCCCAGTGTTGGGGGTCCTAGATGTCATTTACATTGTACTATTGTATTTACTCTAGTCAGGAACCTCTGGGGGTTTGTTGCGAATTAGAATCCTGGAGTTATCCCAAAGTGTTTCCAAGTGCACAGGTAGTTTCTGAACATTAAGAAGAGACTGTACTTTCTTAATATTTTTAAGTGAGTTTAACGTGCAAGGGTTGTCTCTATTGTGTAAAAATCCAAAGGACAGCTACTGGTTGGGGGGAGTGCAGTTGGCCACTGCAGAAGAGGAGAAAGAGCTGGTAGTACTAGTGACAGGGGACATGAAATGCTTGGCACAGTGCAGGAAGGCAGTAACAAAGGCAAGCAGAATTTTGGGATGCATTGCCAGGAGTATCACCTCTAGGAGGGAGGAAGTCATTTTGCCCCTGTACAGGTCCCTGCTAAGGCTGCATTTGGAGTACAGTGTGCAGTTTTGGTGCCCATATCTGAAAAGGGACATTAAACTATTGGAGGGGGTCCAGCCTAGAGTGATGAAGATGTTCCTGGGGATGGGGGACAAGACATATGAGGAGAGATTGATGGAGCTCACCATGTACACCCTGGAGGAAAGAAGGGAGAGGTAATATGATTGAGACATTCAAATACCTGAGGGGCATAAACAGAGTTAATTCAGATGGCTTGTTTAAGTTAACAGGGGTGAGGGACACCAGGGCACACAGCCTGAAATTGGAGGGAAGAAGGTGAGAGAGAGAGAGAGAGAGAGATGAGAAGGCACTGTTTCATAGAGAGGGTGGTGGCTGGTTGGAATGCTCTGCCAGGAGTAGCAGTGGCACTATGGACAGTGGGAAGATCAAGAGAGGGTGGGATAGGGCCAAAAGGAGGGTCAAAACTATGGAGATGGTGGGAGGTAGGAAGTGTGGGGCACTAAGTTTGAAGGTGGAGCAAAAGGGGGGGCAGCTGCAGTTTAACAGGACTGCATGCTGCACATTCAAGCAGACTAGATAGACTGAATAGCCTGTATCTGCTGACAGTTTTGCATGTTCATATGTGTTTAAGTAGGTTTTTGAATAGGAAATCTGAAAGCTTGTCTGGGGCTAGTAATTGCTGTTCTACCTCCAGCCATAAAGGCATATAATTCCAAGACGGGGCAGTAAGGTAAAGAACCGAGTATTTAAAAAGAAAGACAGTCTGATAATCCCATCAAGAGAGCCTAAATCCCCCCTCTGCCCACATAGCCCTCAGTTTAGAGAGTGCAAGTCTGGGAGGTTTGGATCCCAATACGAAATTCTTTATTATTTTTGTGATGCAGGCAGGGAATACTAGGTGGGTCTTGTGGTCCTTATCTGCCATCAATTACTATGTTACTATCCTAGCTTACTTGATTTTGTCAAAAGCAAAAGGAATATTTTGAAAAAAAAAAAATAGCGTAGGCACCACCATTATTTTTACAGAGTTAATTTTGCCCCAAATTGACACTGAAAGGTTTTTCCATAGTCCAATATCTGAACTCCACTCTTTCAAGAGGTAGTCCAAATTTAAATCCACCATGCGCTTTAAATTCTGAGGAATTCTAAGGCCTAGATAAGTAATTCCCTCTGGTCTCCAACAACTATCCTCTAGTATACTACCTGCAGTTTTTACAACTCCATCATAAGTCTGCATAGTCTGAGTCTTTTTGCAGTTAATTACTAAACCTGAAAAGCTAGATAATTTCATCAGTTCCACCTTTAAAGCCCCTAGTAGAGCTTGAGGTTTGGATAAAGTGAACAAGCGATCATCTGCAAAGGCAAATTATTTATTATTAACCTTCCTGGTTTCAAATCCTTTAATCTCAGGCATCAGTTGGACTTTCCCTATAAGAAGCTCTACAGCTAGAACAAATAGGTAAGGGGACCAGGGGCATCCTTGTCTTGTTCCCCTGGATAATTTAAAGGATGATGAGATGTACCCATTCATAATTATTTCTGCAGTGGGGTTTTTGTACAACATTTTATTCTATACTGTACTTTTTACAAGCTTCCAGTTAATAGTTCCATTTGATGGAATTGAATGCTTTGAAAAACTAGAGAAAGAATGATGACAGCTTTTTTAGATTCATGTAAAGAACGTATAACATTCAAGAATCTTCTAAAAATTTCCATTCCATACCTACCTGGAACAAAACCCACCTGCTCTCTACCAATTAGCTTGGTGATAACCCTTTTCATTCTATTTGACAGTGCTCTGGCCAGTATTTTATAATCTCCATTCAGTAATGATGTGGGTCCATAACTTTCTCAAAATTGTGGTTCTTTTTCCTTTTTTAACAGCAGAGTGATATGAGCCTTATTTAGAGACAGGCAAAGTTTGTCCCAGGTGTGCTTCTTCATATACTTTGTGAAGGTATTTGGAATGAGTGGCCCTAAAGCTTTGTAAAAACTCTCTGGAGATACCGTCAGGTCCAGGTGTCTTATTATTAGGAAGATTGTTAATGACCTGAGCTACAACTTCAACTGAGATAGGCCTTCCTAATTCCTCATTCTCTTGGTCATTAACAGATGGCAAGTTAATTTTAAAAAAATCTTAATTTTAGAAGTATCAATTTTCTTGCTATAGTTTTCCATAAAATTCAGTAAAGACTGTGTTAATATCTTTATTTGTGACTTTGACTGTTCCATTCTTATCTAACTCCCCTGTAATAATGTTTTAGGTTAATTTTTTTCTTGAGGCTAAAAGCAAGTAATTTGCCCAATTTTTTTACCCCCACATCCCAGTAGTTCTGTCTAATTCTAGTTAATGCATTTTCTGCCTTTGCAGAGTATATTTTACTGATATCAGACTTGAGGGACAATATTTCTTGAAGCTTTGCAGGACTCCTATTCTTTTTTATTGCTTATATTCAGGTTCAACGCTCTGAAGTTTATCTTTCTCAGCAAGTTCCCTAAAGGAGGCGTTCATGTTGTTTGTTGCAAAGCTTATTACTTTACCTCTCAAGAAGGCCTTAAGGCTTTCCAAAGAACAGCGCAGGATGTTTGTCCATTATTGTTAATTTCAAAATACTCTGCTACCACTTTCCCCATATAGTCTTTAAAGTTTTCATCATTTATCAGAGAGAAGTTAAATTTCCAGCACATTTTCTGGTCCTTTCTTTGTCAGTAGTTAAGGAAACAGTGACCAACCCATGATTTTGATATTAAAATACTTCTAATGCTTGCAGATATTAGAGCTGAGCTTAGGCCACTGGATGTTAGTAAATCATCAAATCTGCTGTAGGAGTCATGTCTATTCAAATAAAACATATAATACCCCCACCTGGGTGTAGTGGCCATAGTAGCTGCCATGTGTCTGCAAGAACCAGATCAGTTTTCAGGTTGTTAAAAGCTCTTCGTAGGTGGGATTGAGAATGATAATTCATCTAATTACTCCTGTCCAGAAAGGGGTCTGCTACTTCATTAAAGTCCCCTCCCCAAATTATCTCTGTGTCCTTATAAAGATTGAGCTGAGGGGTGATATTAAAAAAGTTAGTTTGGTCCTTGTTAGGGGCATATCTATTGCAGATTGTTATCTTTCTGCCACTAAGAGGTCCCACAAGAAATTGGTAGCACCCCTCAGGTCTGCAATATGGTTACATGTAAAAAGGGAATTCCCTTCCCAATTAAAATTGAGGTATCTATTTTTTTGTATTAAAATAACTGAATTCAGTTTGTTCCAACTAAACTCTGTTCAACTTAATTGCTTCCTCTGGAATAAAGTGGGTTTCTTATATTGACCCTCTCCTTTTGGAGATAATTAAGCACTTTCTTATGCTTGATTGGGAGAGCCTACCCCTCTCATGTTCAAGATAGCTATGCAAATGCTGTTTGTATTCATTCTAATAAACTCAACTTGATGTAATGACTAAGACATAGTTAACACAACTGTCTAGCATATAAACAAATATTCTAGTAGATTCAATCACATGTTAAAATATTATAGTGAGGCTGACCCAGTGGCACAGAGGTAGGATTTCCATCTGCGACACTGGCACCCTGGGTTTGAGACCCGACTTGGGATGTCTGATGGCTGGCCGGGGGGGAGGAGGATTGAGCATCCTTGGGACTGCTGTCCTCCTCCAGTGGGAAGGGGTGTGAGACCAGTGTGTGATTGACCCCTGGTGGAGGCTGTGATGCTTGGCCAGCTGGTTATGATTATTATATGCTATTTGTAATACAAAAAATATAGTATGTGATTGTCGCACATAAGGCAGCCTGTGCCATGGGTGCCCCCCCTCCAGGTTTCAGTTACAGGATGTAACTGACCAGGAGATCTCTGTAATGTAATTAACTTCCTTGACAAATTGTATTTTATGGCTTTTTTATGACCTGTTGCTGCCTCTGAAGTTGGGAAGCTAAATATGCATTTTATTATAGGACAGGACATAACTTAGCTGATTCCTGTTGACTATATCGCACTTAAGTGATGCATGGCAGAGTAGTAAAAACCTTTGATGTTCCTTAGGAAAATAAGAAACCAGCCACCAGTTCAAAGGAAAGGCTTGATTAAAAACTGTCATCATTTGGGAAAGTATTTTTTGCTGAAGTCACATTATTTAAAATATTTCCTGACAGGAAATCATGTTTGTATTTTTTTTTTGGTTCTGAAAGGAGGAGCTAGATGACTCATAGAAGGGGGGTGGAGACACAGAGTTTTAAACTGAATTCAAGTGTCTGAACATTGATGTATACCATCTTGGGACACTAGAAAGACAGAGCTCCCTGAAAAGCACTTAGAGGTAATACATTAGATAGAAAAGCATCTAACTGTATGTTGGTAGGAGTTGTTCTGTAGTTTTCTTTTCTTTTCTTTTACATGATTTTATGCTCTTTGATATATTGTTCTGTGTTTACATTTTTCATATTTTTATCATCTTTTAGTAAAATACCTTTTGTTTGAAAGACTGCCTGGGGGTCTCTCAGTTCTTTTTGCATGTGATGTATAGAAGATTAAGTCTGACAAAAACAGTTCAACAGCTTGATGGTGTTACTAAACTGGGAAAAGGTAAGAATATACCTAAGGTCTTTTATCGAGTTTTAAGGGTTCATTTTGGAAACCTGGCTGAGTGCCCCCTGGCAAAAGATTGTACTACAATCCCCGAAGAGGGTACGAATTTGTACCTATACATTGGATACGCTAGCATAAGGTTCACAATTTGAATCCCCCTAGAACTTGAGACTAAAGGTGATTCAGACCCAAAAGCAGACAGGAGGGTTACCCTGTCTGTTACCTGTTCACATTACTGCACTCGGAGGTTGGCACTGTGGGAGCAGAGGGCCTGACCTGCTGTGTGCATTTGTGACAGATTTGGTTAGCAGCAGTGTGAAAAAATTGGTAACACAAGCTTCAACTGTTCAGTGTGTCAGCTTAATACTGTACAGCTCACTTGCAAAATATGGCAGTAATTTATTTTTAAAAAGCAAACAGAACTATATAATTTTGCTTACAGTCAAGTTCCTACCCGTTTTATTTTTTTTCTAAAGTGCAAGTTAGAGTAGCCATAGTTAGGGAAGAAGATGGCTTCCAACTACAATGGGTACACTGCAGACTACCTGAGGCAGTTGTGCCAGGATAGAGGAGTCCTGCACGAGGCGAGAGCCACCAAGCAGAACCTCATGGATGCCCTGATGGCAACAGATGCCCAGAGTGTTGAGTCACTGACTGTGACTGTAAAGGACCAAAGCTTGGGTGTGGAGGGGCTAGCGGACAGTGCAGTGTCCAGAACTGGTAAGGAGGGCAGCAGGGTCAGAGCAAGTGAAGGACCACAGCAGCAGGGAAAGGTCACCAGCATTCTGGAGCCAGAAGCAATCAGACTGCAGATTGAGTTGTGCAGAATGGAGCTGGAGTTCCAAAGGGAGGCTGAGAGGGAACGTCAAGAAGTGGAGCAAGAACAGCGAGAAGTGGAGAGAGAACAGACAGAAGTGGAGCAAGAGAAGCGAGCCACAGAGGAGAAGAGGGAATGAGAACAGTGAGAAGCTGGCTGTGAACAGTGAGAGGTGGACTGAGAGGAGTGAGAGCGCCCAAGGCAACATGAACTGGAGAAGCTACAACTCCAACCGCCAGCACCAGAGCAGGTAAGTGGCTTGGGTTTAACTGGGACTCCTGGACTGGGTTACAAATTAAATTCCAAATTGATAGCTGAATTTAAAGAGGGGGAGGTTATGGATGCCTTTTTAAATTCCTTTGAAAAAGTTTGTATTCAGGCAAATATTCCTAGAGGGTCCTGAAGCTTCCAGCTATTCCCCGCTACTTACCGGGAAAGCTCAGGATGCATTGGGTCAAATGGACAATGAAGAAAGCAATGGTTACAGCAAACTTAAAGCTGCACCTTTAAAAAAGTTTGATTTAACTGCAGAAGCATACAGAGCTAAATTCATAAGCTCAGAAGAAGCCCTGACATGAGCTATGAGGAGCAAGCCACAAAACAACGTCAATGTTTAAAACGTTGGTGGGAGGGAATTGAAGCAAACTCTGCAGATAAAATTGAAAATGCTATTTTGTTAGAACAGTTTTTCTGGGCTTGCCCAGCAGAGCTGAAAACCTGGCTGGAGGACCAAGATCCCAAAACAGTGCAAGAGGCTGCTGAACACTCGGACCGCTATGCCAAGAGAAAACCTGCTCTGAGAGCGAATGGGGCAGGTGTGGCAGAGCAGAAAGGGCAGCTAAAACCCCTATATATTGGATACACTAGCATAAGGTTCACATTTTGAATCCCCCCAGAACTTGAGACTAAAGGTGATTCGGGTCCAAAAGCAGACAGGATGGTTACCCTGTCTGTTACCTGTTCACATTACTGCGCTCGGAGGTTGGCACTGTTTGAGCAGAGGGCCTGACCTGCTGAGTGCATTTGTGACAGAGGCCATGGGGAATACAGTTGCTGGAGCCTAGCTGTCATAGTGGGGAGGCATTCTGGACGTTGGCACTTTGTGCCACTACATCACTGCATGCCACGCCACCTGGCAGTGGGTTCAGCATTTCCAAAAAATGCCGGCCCTCACACATGGTGCTTCACTCCTCTGTTGGTCCTGCTCTGCCTGCAGTGGCTGGTAACTGAGCCTTGTGTACTCCTCTGGGGAAGGGAGTCCTTCTTCCATGACCTCATCCTGGAGGCTTAAGCCAAGGTTTACCCTGTCCATTTCCATCAGGGGTGGGGGTGCCTGCTTGGTGGCACTGCCTTGGGGAGTAGGCCAGGGCATCGATCGCTACATAAGGTAAGCCCCAGGGGTCCAATCACAGGATGGGTGGTGGCAGGAGTTGAGCTCCCCAGTGATGGGGTTGGGGTCCTGGCACAGAAAAAAAACAGTATGGTAAACTTTTTACAGGGTGTCAGAATTAAATCAATACCAGAGGAAAGCTTCTCAACACACTATCAATAATAAAAGGTAAAACAAGTAACAATTAATAAAAACAGACAAACTACAGTTAATAAAAACTGAATAAAGGGCTAAGTAATTGGCCCAATGGGCAGTATATCAAAGATAGTCTACTGAGTAGGTTGCTGTTGCACCAGTGTGTTAGACTTGGTCCACTGACCTATATTGAAAACCCTGGGTACACCCCTGACAACATCCATAGTATTATCTAATCATGGCTCCAACATGAGCTACAATCAGTACTAACCTATTAGGGCATGGATACCTACCATATAAGAGTAAGATATCAGGAACAATCAATACAATTATTGTTATGATTCATTAGAAAGATACATGCAATATACTAATGATGTATTACTGCGTTCTGATTCTAACACATTCTGATCTTCTGAGAAGTCTTATGTATGCCTACACTGCCACCATGCAGATTTATGTAACACAGCACTTGTTTTCTACGATTTGTGAGAACCCTTTGTATTGACAATTTTAGCTGACTTTACTATAAATGTATATCTTTGATACCATGGAGCCACCTAGCATTTTAGCCAATGAGGCTTGTTGGTACATCTAATGTGTGTAAGAAGAATGTGTTGCTATAGTAATTATCTTTAGTATGAGAACTGTTGTAAGACATTTTTGCCCCAAGTCCATCTTTATATCCTGGGGTATAGGGAATATTCTGGCTCCTGGTATGTAGGTAAGATTCCGTATAGGGCTTTGTTCTGATTTTGTGTAATAAACCTGTTTATTATTTACTGATGCCATTTGTCTATAGTCTCTTCTGTTAGCCTCTGACCAATAAGAACCTGAAAGGTAATACTCCTCTATATTGTGGTGACCATGAGCAGGTGGTCAGCAGAGTTAACAGGGATTCCCTATTTAACTGGCATTCAGACTGGTTGTAAGAAGGTTCACCCTCGCCGGTCCGTATACTCCATAGCATCCTTCAAAGTCTGGCTGCACACTGAGCAAGAATGACTATTTCTCGTATTGCTCCACAGCAGTTTTGAATTGTAGGATTGCAGAGTACAGATGCTCGGCCATCTTTTGGTTTAACTGATGCGGATTGATACACAACGGGGCACCACTGATGGGTTATTTTGAGTTTCCCTACCATGTCTAATATCTGTGCAGATTTGAGACTTCATGTCTCGAGTTTTCTTGCCTCCCATGTGGGCTGGAGCGACTTCGCGCTGGATGAAAAACCTTCAGACAACCCGGTACTAGTAATCTCCACCCAGTACTCGGAGATGCAACAAACAGCTAAGAAACACACCCACAAGGGTCTGTTGGTCATGACCCTATTCAGTGCTTTAGAAGCATCTGAATTGAGGTTCCATTCCCTTGAACTGTAAAACTCAGCTCTAAAAAAGAGCTGGGCTGCAAGCTACTGAAATGATCAGAAAGCAGCAGATAATGGATGAAACTCCAAACTCTGTGCTGTAAGAATGAGACACTTTTCCATTGTGCTGTACAGGATAATGAATGAGAGTTATATATGCTCAGAAGGGACTGTGACAGGTTGAAGCAGGATAAGAGGCATATATTGCAGATAAATGATTTGTTGAGTGAAACAAATGAGATGTTGCGAGATGAGAATGAGGAGTTGTGAGAGGATCTAAAAAGGGTAAGTGGTGAATTGGACAGGGAGCTTGGGATCAATTATGAACTCAGCACCACAAACTGAGTGTTACAGAAAGATATTACTAGAGGTGTAGGGCAGAACAATGCTAAAGTTAGTCATACACAATGTAGAGCCAAGATGGTGAAGCTGCGCCATCAAAGAGAAGTGTTGGCTGATCACGTCAAAGCCATGGGTGGAGTCCATTACCCACCCATTGACATTGTGCCAAGAATGCATTCCTCAATGTCACTTCCAGCATGGCAACTTCCATGTGCATTGCCAAGATGGCGACCCCCATGACAGTGGGGGCAGACACATCCTCCACCCATTGTCTTCCTGAAAAAGGAAGATGGATTGGAACTTGATCTTATGATCAAGATGGCAATCTCCAACTCCCAAATGACAGAGGAACAGTAAACCCTCTTTCAGGAACACATGCAGGCCATGCTGAAAGAAACAGCAGCCTGTGAGCTGTTGTTCCGTACTGTGACCGACGCCGCATCTAAGGCCGCCCTTCATGGTGCACATGTATTTCTCCCATTACCCAACCAAAAGCTATTCCACCAGTTTTTGGCAGATACTGAGAGAGGTCAAAAGACATTCCCCTGCCAATCCACTACCTACCAAAATTGTGGCAAATAACACCTCCTACACAGATAGGTCTGAGATGCTAGATCAGCTCAATAACCACTTCGCCACTGCAGGCCTTGCATTCGACACGTCACCTGTTGGTAAACTGAGCACCACAAGCACCGCCAGCATAGCTACTAGACCGACCATAGTCCCCCCACCACCATCGCCCACTCTTCAAGTTCCAGTCAGTCTCCTACAAACAGCTGGAGGACCTGCTCCTCTCACTGGACACCAAAAATAGCGCTGGTGCTGATTCGCTTGAACTCTTCTTAAAAGTAGGTTCTTATTATCTGGCAGCTCCAATTGCCCATCTCTTTAACAGCGCACTATCCCAAGGGGAATTTCCATCTAGTTGGAAAACCATGCACATTATCCCCCTGTTCAAGTCAGGAGACCCCACTGACTTGAACAACTATAAGTCTATTTTGTTGCTTCCTGTTTTATCCAAGCTAATTGAAAAAATTGTAAACTCTCAATTAAGGGAGTACTTGGATCGTGAGAAACTCCTCAATCCAGTCCAATCATGTTTCAGACCTAAGCACAGTACCATATCTGCTCTTGCCAAAGTGTCAAATGACTGGCTAAAAGCCCTTGACAGTAAACAGCACATCTGTGCACTCTTCCTTGACCTCAGCAAAGCATTTGATACGGTTGATCATTCCATACTTATTGATTCCCTGAGTAGCATTGGTCTAACCTCTGCTGCAGTAAAGTAGTTCCGCTGCTACCTCACAAATTGTAAACAGCAAATTAAAGCCTAAGGGAAATTCTCCCCACTAAAATTACTGCCCCGAGGTGTTCCGCAAGGTTCCATTTTGGGACCTATCCTCTTTGTCCTTTACATCAACCATATTGACTCTGGCCTGGTTGCTGGAAACGATCATCTCTTTGCAGATGACACAGTCCTCTACACGACGAACCCCTCCTTGGGACATTGTGTACAAGGAGCTACAGCAGGATTTTATCATCCTCTAGCACAACCTGCTGAATCTAAAGCTCTTGTTAAATGCAAAAAAAACCAAAAGCTTTGATCATATCTCCATCCCACAATATGGGGCTACCTGGGACCCCACAGATTATTACCCTCCTTAATGAACCACTAGAGCTACTGGATAAATTTAAATATCTGGGAGTCTGGCTGGATAACAAACTCACCTTTGGTGTACATCTAAGTGAGTTAGCAAAAAAGCTAAGGCAGCGCCTCTGTATTTTCTACTGCATAAGATGCCTACTCACCCTGGAAGCTAGAAAGCGGCTGGTTCAAACAACCTTTCTTCCCCTGATTGACTACGATGACTTCCTATACAGCCATTGTCCCTAGTATGTGCTCCAAAAGCTGGATACACTCTATCATCGCGCACTGAGATTTGTACTTGACTTGCCCTTGCAGACTCATCACTGTTCATTGTACCAAGCATTAGATTGGCCGTCCCTCTCCACAAGGAGGTAAATAAACACCCTCATGTGGCTATTCTGGGCTTTGTCCAGCAAACTACCACCCTATATCTGTGACCAGTTTGAACGTTCAAAGGGTGCCTACGGACTAAGGAACTCCTCCTTTGTCCTCCTTAAGCTACCACGAACAAGGACATGTCTTGGCTCAACTGCCATTAGCTCCTTTTTACCAGTGCTTTAGAATAGCATGCAAAAATTACTTTAAATGTCCCTGCTGCCCAGCCATTTTATATTTCGTGGGCTGCTCTAGAGGCCTGAAAATGGCATGTGATTGTTTCAGGTAAAGCCTTACCCTGCTCAACTGAGTCCCTTAACCTCTGTAATCCTGGGCCACCTATTTCCCGTGTCGGCCAGCATCCCTTTAGGGCAACCACTCCCCCACCTCCCCCCTCTCATCAATTAGCTTCGCAGGGGGCCTCATTCTATTAGGCTGCCCTATTTTCCCTCTCTGCTATGTGTCTGATACCCTTTCTTCCCACTGCCCTTCTTTATGTCCCTCCTGCCTCTCCTCATTTGTACTCTATAAGATACAACCTGTATACACTGCACTTTAAACGCCGATATTTGCACTTGCTTTACATGTCTGATTCATCCAAGTACTGACTTTGTATATTGTAACTGCCTGCACCGATGTCTACTTTTGTATGAAGTGTTGTCTACTGTAAGCAAAAGTGTCCTCTGTGTCCAGGTCCATCTTGGAAATGAGCTTGCTCAATGATGTAACTGCCTGTTTAAATAAAGATTGATTGATTGAAACAACCCTCTTCAGTCAGCCCATTATGTTCAGCACATCGCTGACAGTGTAGGCGTCTCATCTATCACTCTTTGTATGTCTAGGTCTGTTTCTATTCTATTATCAACCATTAGAAATCTAGGCTATGTGACACGCCACCCCAACCAGGGCCCCTGTTATACAGCTAAACAATTTAGCATTCATGACACCATATTTGTAACATTTACTGTCTCACTTCCACGTTTTGATCCTCAAACAGCCATCTTTGATAAGCTGGCTACCATCCACTCCATAGGACATCCTGATGCTGACATCTTCAGGGAGAGAATCAACCTCCCACCTCTTCTGGTTTTCCACGCCACCTTGGATGCTTGGGTCGCTCCTCATATGGACTGTTGTCCCAAAAAAGGTTATCACTATCTCTGCAGATGTGATGTATTCTACGTCATTAAGCCTGTCTGTGGGTATTCACTGGACAGCATTGATTGTTCCTTTACTTTGGACTCTGAACTTTCTTCATATGGAACTCTTAACCCTAGTGCAACCAACTCTACTTCGTCACCAGTCAGCCAGATTGGACATCTCTACAAAGATTACAAGGAGGACATTCAACGCTTCACTACCAGGATGACAAATTCATCTTTCACCTGTCCTATTCGACTTCATAAATGGTGGATCCCACAAGTGAGAGTGTAATACAACTCTGATGGCCAATATTGTGTTGTCACTAATCATAAATCTTTTGCAGATGGTGATAATGTGATATTATTGCACCTAACTTTTGTTTTATTCCTCATCAAACTACAGTTATTGGTCATACTGTAAAAACCGCTGTTCCCATCCTGGAACTAGATATCATTGACTCGGACTCTGAATATTTACTTGCTCTGTCTCAATATTTACCCATTTTCAATGTTCACATTGACCCACTTAATCTGGCACTCAAGACACTTTTAGATAGAAAGGACACATACTTCATCTACATTAGCAATAACATCTCCAAGGCCAGAGATGCTCTTAATACCCTTAACCATGCCGGTGACCTCAGCACCGCACTCTCCAATACCTGTTTAGAATTAACTTTCAACGGTTTTGTGATTATACAACTCTTTTTCATTGATATTAATCCTCTGCTGTCCCAGGCGTACTCTGGAACAACACCATGAACAAAGTACAGTTATGTAAGAACTTACCGTAACAGTAGATCTTCGAAAGGAGCTCTTGCAGCAGGCCATTACAATTAGGACTGTATCACAGGCACTAGGACTCATCGGAAACCTTTAGCTAGCAGTCTCCAGTGGGGGCCGTGCCTGACGTCGACTCCACCCTGACATCGCCCAATGGTATATCGGTGGCGGTCCCCAGCCCCACCTCAGTTCACCTGCCGGAGACCCGTGAATAAGGTCCAGCAGGCAGACCAGGTGGAAGCGTGCCATAAAAAGGATGCAAAAACAACTCACCAGGGGGGAGGAGGGAGGTAAAGCAGCACCTGCTGCAAGAGCTCCTCTAGAAGATCTACTGTTACAGTAAGTTCTTTCATAACTGTACTATCTTACTTTGAGTGGGAGTTCCTGCAGCAGGCTATTACAATTAGGACTGAATCCCAAGCAGTCCTGCAAAAAGGAACAGGAACTGGGAGGTGGCTGTAAGAACCAGTGCTAGCAACAGGGCACCTTTAAGAAAGGAGGCCCTGCAGGACCGTTAGGCCGAAGCCTGCCTTTCGCCTAGAAGCAATGTCCAGGCTGTAGTGTTTAATGAAGGTATGCACTGAACTCCAGGTAGCTGCTGCACAAATGTCTCCAATGAAGACATTTTGCAAGGATGCAAATGAAGTAGCTACTCCCCTGGTAGAATGACCCCTAACCGCACCCGGTAGGGTCTTGTTGTACTTGTTTTAACAGAAAATGTAATTGACCAGCCATTTTGATAGGGTTTGCTTCTACACTGGAGCGTCTTGGCATCGAGGTGCAAAGGCCATGAACAACTGCTCCATCTTGTGGTGTGAAGCAGTACGTTTCAGATAGTACCTCAGCGCCCTGTGGACGTCCAAAGTATGCAGGAGTGCTTCCCCTCTATTCGAGTGATCCAGATAATATACCAGAAGATTGACATAGAAACATAGAATTTGACAGCAGATAAGGACTGCTTGGCCCACCTAGTCTGCCCATTTTCCTACCTAACAGATAAGCTGCAGATCCTAGTTAACCAATAGCTTACTTCCTCCTACCCCCCACTAGGGCTGCCTTATGCCTGTCCCATGCATTCTTGAAGTCCCTCACTGTTCTTGACTCCACGACCTCCTCAGGGAGGCTATTCCATGCATCCACAACCCTCTCAGTGAAAAAATACTTCCTCACATTACCTCTGAGCCGTCCCCCCTCTATCTTCAAATTGTATCCCCTTATTCTTGCACATCTCTTTTTCTGGAAGATGCTACCCTCTTGGACTTTGTTACTTCCCTTGAGGTACTTGAAAGTTTCTATCATGTCCCCTCTCTCCCTTCTTTCCTCAAGGGTATTCATATTAAGCTCCTTTAGTCTTTTTTCGTATGTCTTCTGGTGCAGACCCTGCACCATTTTGGTTGCCCTCCTCTGGACAGCCTCCACTCTGTCTATGTCTTTGCTGAGATAAGGTCTCCAGAACTGCACACAGTACTCCAGATGGGGTCTCACCAACTGTCTGTACAGAGGGATAACAACTTCCTGTTTTCTACTATTGATGCCTCTTCCTATGCATCCCAGTATCCCCCCAGCCTTCCTTACTGCCTTCTCACATTGCTTGCCCACCTTTAGGTCATCTGATATAATTACCCCAGGTCCCTTTCCATTTTTACTGTTGTCAGTATCTCACCCCCATTGTGTACGCTTCCCTGGTTTTTGTTTCCCATGTGCATTACCTTGCACTTCTTTGCATTGAATCTGAGCTGCCATACATTTGACCATTCCTCCAACCTTGCCAAGTCCCTTCTCATCCTTTCCACTCCATCTTGTGTATCAACCCTGTTGCAGATCTTTGTGTCATCTGCAAAGAGACACACTTTTCCTTCCAGTTCCTCTGCAATGTCACTTATAAAGACATTAAAAAGGACTGGTCCTTGACATCCTGATTCAATGTAAGTTCAGACACCACTTTAGGCAAAAACTTAGGATTGATTCTCAAGGACACTCTGTCCCTATGAAAAATTAGATAAGGATCCTTACACATCAGGGCCTGAAGTTCAGAAACTCTCCGAGCAGAAGTAACTGCAAACAAAAATAACACTTTCCGTGAAAGAAAGTGAAACTCACAATCCACGGCAATTCAAGCTGAAAGGAGGAAGGGTAAGCTTCTCCAGCATAAATAGGAGATCCCAGGGGGGTACTAGATCTCGGATGGGAGGCTTAATATGTAAAATGCCCCTCAAAAAGGTACATGACATGTCCAGTTGGGCAAGTGTTTTCCCTTCCATTGATACATGGCAAGCAGAGATTGCTGACAAATGTACCTTTATGGAGGAGTAGCTCAAGCCTTGATTCAAAAAGGAGAGAAGACACTCTAATATCGAGTTCACTGGTTAGGTAAGAGGGTCCAAGTGATGGGGAAAAGCCCATAGACAGAATCGCTTCCACTTCATGGCATAACTGGATCGAGTTGAGGGCTTTCTCGCTACTACGAGAATGTCTGCTATCTCCTGGGAGACCCCAAACCTGGATTTGACTAAGTAGGCAGGAGCTAGGCATGAAGATGCAGGGATCCGAGGTCCGGGTGGACCAATGTTCCCTGATCCTGGGACAGCAAGTGCGAGCTCAGCAGCAGCTGAATTGGAGGTTTCACTGCCAGCTGCTGAAGTAGTGGGAACCAAATCTGCTGAGGCCAGAACGGGGCAATGAGGATCATCTCTGCTCCCTTGGCCTGAAGCTTCAGAAGAACCCTCTGAATAATGGGGAAGGAAGGGAAGGTGTACAGAAACCTCCCCGTCCAACAGAGGGACAATGTGTCTAGCCAAAAAACACCAGGTGCGGGCTCTCCTGAGCAGAAACTGGGCAGTTTGGCATTGAGTACAGACGTAAAGAGGTCCAACTCTGGATAGCTTCACCTGTCGAACAGTTGATCTGCCACCGACTGGAGGAGCTCCCCCTCATAAGCCTTGGACCAAGGCCGGCTTAGGCTATTGGCCAAGAAATTTTGGATGCCTGGAACATGAACAGCAGTGAGAACCAGGTGGTGTTCCCGTGCCCAATACTAGACTCTCATCTTCTCCTGGCATAGGGGGTAGGAATGCATGCCCCCTTGCTTGTTGACGTAAAACACTACCGATGTGTTGTCGTCTGGATGAGAAGAGGGCATGGAAAAGGGTCCATCTGAAATGCCCTCAAGGCATTCAGGACCACTCGCAATTCGAGAATGCTGATATGGAGCTGTTGCTCGTCTGGAGACCATGTCCCCTGGGTTTGTCTGTTCCCCAGATGAGCGCCCCAACCGACACAGGAGGCGTCTGGCATTAGGATCCATCTTGGGGGCTCCTGATGAAAAGGGACCCCACGTTCCAGGTTGGAGGGGTCCAACCACCAAGAAAGAGTCCTCCTTACTGTGTCAGAGATCCTGACCGGCTGGTCCAGATCATCTGACCTCTGGTCCCACTGCACCCTGAGCATCCATTGTGGGACTCTCATGTGGAGGCAGGCCAAAGGGACTGTGGGAATGGCTGCTGCCATGTGCCCCAGACATCTGAGGAAGGTCCTGACTGGGACCTGTGGAGCCATGGATACCATCCGGGCTATGTCCCTTAGACAAACCCCCCATCCTGCGGGAGGAAGGCCATGCCATGAACTGGGTCAAGGACTGCTCTGATGAATAGGAGTCACTGACTGAGCTCTGGGGAAGACTTTGGAAGGTTCAGGGTGATCCCCAGTTCTCAGAAGAGAATAAAGGTGTCTTCAAGAATGCAAAGTAGCTGAGCCCTGGAAGGCGCTGCCAGAAGCCAGTCATCTAGGTAGGGGAAGATGTGCTGGCCCTGGAGTCTGAGAGCCACAACCATTACTGCTAGGCATTTGGTGAAGACTCAAGGAGTGGAGGAGAGGCTGAACGGTAAGGCTCAGAACTGATAATGTCTCCCCTGGCAGTGGAACCTCAGGAACTTCCGATGGGGAGGGAAGACCCTTAAGTGCATATAGGAATCCTGCGTATCCAGTGAGCAGAGCCAGTCCCCTTGGTGCAAGAGGGGAATGAGGCCTGGCAGAGTGACCATCCTGAACTATTTGTACTCTATGAAAAGATTTAGGGAACTGAGATCCAGAATGGGTCAAAGGTCCCTGGCCTTTTTTGGAACCAGGAAAAAAATGGGAATAATAGCCTCATCCCTGTTGTCCCTGGGGGACCAGCTCTATTGCCCATTTTAGCAAAAGGGCTTGAATCTCTCCTTCTATCAGAGGAATGTGTGAAGGAGGATAACGGGAGGGTCCTGGTGGCTTTTCTGGAGGAATCTGGATGAACTTGAGAGTATATCCTCTCCGTATTAGGTCTAGAACTCAGAAATCTGTTGCGATGCTGCTCCATCCCTCTTGGTAGAGGGAGAAGTAGCACCCTACTACCTCCCCCATTGCCTCTGCTGGGGGGGGTTGGTAGCGAGTCATTGGGTAGATCCGGGAACTGGTAGAGAGGGCTGGGAGGACTTGTAGACTCTAGAGGTAGAGCTCCCAGAAGCTTGAGTTGTAGCCTTTCTCTTAAAGCCACATCTCTGGGGGAATTGGCCGTGGGTATTTTGCCCGGAGGGCTTACAAAATGGCCATTTGCAGAAAGGTTTCTGGTCCCCCTTATATAGCTTTTGGGCAGACAAGATGGACTTCCTGGAATCTTGGAGGTGAGAGATGAGTTTCTCAGTCTCCTCCCCCGAAAAGGATGGAACCCTGGAATGGAAGGTCCAGGTTTCCGGACTGCAGATCCTGGAAGAATCCTGAGACTCTAAGCCAGGTGTAGCACCAAAGGCAAATGCCGGAAGCCGCTGCCCTCGAGGCCGTATCTGCAGTGTCGTACGAGGCTCTCAATACATGAGTGCCTACGTCAGAACCCAACTTCAATAGGTCCAAAAGTTCGGTCTTTTGTGCCAAGTCTGGTAAGACTTGAGCCACTTCTAGGCCCTTCTCCCACACAACATTCTGGTACTGGACCATATGCATGAGGAAGTTCAAGGAACGGATAGAACAGGTGGAGGCAGAATAAACCTTTTTGCCCACCTGATCTAAGAATCTGGACTCAACATCAGGAGGCTGAGAGCTGAGGTGTTGGGGATTTTTAGATTTATCATGGGCAGCCGTAATCACCATATAGTCCACCTGAGGTGCTCCGCCAGAAAAAGACTCCTCCCTCGGGGCTCAGTACAGCCTGTCCGATTTTTTGGGAACTGCTGGGGTGGTGGAGGGATGCTTCCAAGTGATCCTAGTAAGGTCCTGGAAGGGATCCACAAGAGGAGGAACTACCAAAGGCTTTGGTTCCTTCTGCCTCAAGTATTTTGCCAACCTTCAGCGCTCCAGATCCAAGTCCTCCATCTTCCCATCCGTTGGAGGACTGGATGCACCTCATGACGTCTATGAAGGCTGGATCATCAGGAGGGGATCTGGGAGTGTCCTTCTCATCCCGGGACACTGGCCTTTCCTATGAGAGAGAGAACGGTTGGACCCAGAAGAACTGGGATGTGAACGTGGCCTTCAGAGGAGGAAGAGGCTGATCTTGAATGAGTTGGGAATCTGCTCCTCTCACATGAACGTCACCTACTGGGAGACCGGCATCAGCTATGGGACTGACGATGGCTGTGGGACTGGTGACAGCTGATCGAGCGCCAAGCACGGCTTTCAGACAGTGTCAGCTATATGATCATCTCCTGCTAGGGGAGCGATGGTGACTGGTGCTACTAGACCTGGAGCATCGTCGGTGCCGATGTTCCTTGTGCATAGTCCGGCCACAGGTATCTGCTGCAGTGCATGATCATGACTTGGGTTGGGCTTTGGAGAGGAACTTTTAGCATGGGAGAGGACAACTTTTCGACTGGCCTTTGTCCCTTACTTCCTCCAGAGTCAGAGTTGGGTTTGGCTGTGGTGGGAGTACATCCTTTTTAACCTGACCCCACCAGAACTGAAAAAGGTTCTGTGACCTCCTCCTTGGTGAACTGTGCTGCGGCAGACCCCGCCGGAAGGCAGGGTTTGTTTGGTGTGTGAGGAACTATAGGTGAGGATGGAAGGTCAGGTAGGTCCCTGAGAGAGGAATCATCTTCCTGATCCTCAGGAGTAGAGGCCCTACAGGCCGGCGAACGTTCGGTGACCAGCAGCACCTTGCCCAACATCCGCTCCTCCTCTTGTGCCGTCAATGGTTTGGAGCCATCTGGCTTGGAAACCATCATCGGCTTTGGTTTAGAAGGCTGAGCTGTAGAGGATTGGTGAGCTGATGCCAGCTTTGAATCTGGCTCCCACTCCCTGTGTTCAGTGGTCTTGCCTGGAGCCCCAGGAATGACCAAAGTTGGGATTTTTCGCAACGGGGCTAAAGCCCCCACGGAAGAAGAACCAGAGGTTCTGATTCCCAAGGTGGAGGGTGGCTGCATGGGTGCTGCCTTCACCTTCAGGGTGGAGGAGGCTGGCATGGAAACTGGCCCATGACTACTGCTGCCCAACGTCAGTGGCTTGGCAGGAGTGGTAGTGTCATGTTATCCTGTGGAGTGCTGCAAGTGGCAGGAATAGTCCGAACTGCCCGACCCAGAGGAAGATTTCTTATCAGATGAATGGGAGCATGAACGCCACTTAGACTGGCCTCGGTTCTTTTCGTGGGACTTACATTCATCCGAGTCCCATTTCTTTTCTTTATGTTTAGTGGAAGAGGACTTCTCCGCTGGCGAGCATTGCATCATGGCCACCTGTTGTTCTAAATGATGGGCCTTGAGAGCCTTAAGGTGATGAATTCTGATCCTGTCTGTAAAGCTGCAGCAGATTGAGCAGGCCTTGGTGTCATGGTACTGCCCAAGGCAAAAGATGCAGACCTTGTGGGTGTCCTTCGCTGGGATCTGGCAGCCACAGGTGCACTTTGTCCTCTTTTTTTTTGGATGAGGAGACTGACGACGGTGAGGTCGACATGCAGTAGTAGGTAGGCTGAAGTGAAAAGTGGACTTTTCGAGAAATAAAATGAGAAAAAACCTTGCTAGAAACTACTAGACCGCGTTCTAAAGGCAACCAAAGAGCTGATGGAAGCAGGTCTGTGGTGGGAAAAGAACTGAGGTGGAGCTGGGGACTGCTCCCTCATATACAATTGGACGACGTTGTGACGGAGCCGACGTTGGGGGCAGCCCTACTGGAGACTGCTAGCTAAAGGTTTCCGATGGGTCCTAGTGCCTGCAGCACAGTTCTAATTGTAATAGCCTGCTGCAAAAGCTCCCACTCGGAGTAAGATCTACAGTTTCTTTACAAGGCTCATGCAGCTGGTCTGTAACAATGCTATCACCCACAACTTACCCATTAGTTGTTGCCTTTTCAGTAAGAAAACAAGGGGGCGATTGTTAGACTTGGTCCCCTGACCTATATTGAAACATACAGTACACGCCTGACAGCATCCATAGTACTATCTAATCACAGTTCCAACACGAGCTACAATCAGTACTAACCTATTAGGGCATAGGTACCTACCATGTAAGACTAAGGTATCAGGAACAATCAATAAGATTATTCTTATGATTCATTGGAAAGATATATGCAATATACTAATGATGTATTACTGTGTTCTGATTGTAACACATTCTGATCTTCTGAGAAGTCTTATGTATGCCTACACGGCCACCATGCGGATCTATGTAACACCCCACTCTTGTTTTCTATGATTTCTGACAACCCTTTGTATTCTCAATTTTAGCTGACTTTACTATTTATTTATTTTTATTGACTGAACTTTTGGAATTACAACCTTTGAGTCAATGACTCCTTTACAAAGGCTCCATGTCAGAGGTGTAACAGTAGACACAGGTACAAAATATACAGAGGTAAAACAATATAAATACATGGATTCAGACTCATAGCTAGGACAGTGAGACGAGGGGGGGCAGAAAGAATGACTTGGGGGACAGCTACCAAGCATGAAAATTTACAGGGGGGGCAAAACAAATTATGGGGGGACAGTACTGCCCTACGCCTCCCTGTAGCTACAGGCCTGCATGGATTGCACAATAAATGTAAAAGAAATGCAAATAACATGATACAAGGAGTACAACATATGGTGATGCAAAATCAAGGTGCAAAGGCTCCATGTCGAGCCATAACAATGGACAGAGGGTACAAAAATACACAGAGGTAGACAAATGTTTATCTTTGATACCAAGGAGCCACCTAGCAATTTAGCCAGCAAGGCTTGTTTGTGCATCCAATGTGTGTAAGAAGAATGTGTTGCTATAGTAATATCTTTAGTATAAGAATTGTTGTAAGATATTTTTGCCCCACGTCCATCTTTATATCCTGGGGTATAGGGAATACTCTGGCTCCTGGTAGCTGGGTAAGATTCCGTGTAGGGCTTTGTTCAGATTTGTGTAATAAACCTGTTTATTACTCACTGATGTCATTTGTCTCTAGTCTCTTCTGTTAGCCTCTGACCAACAAGAACCTGAGAGGTAATACTCCTCTACAAGTGCAACCAACATACCAGCTCTAAGGTTTTTTTAACTCCATAGGTGTACATAGGGTGACTGTCAGCATCTCAAATGAAGTTCCTACATTTAATGTTAAAATCTGTCATGTCCACCTTAATACTGATAAAAGTGGCACCATGTTCCAGGGGAGATCATGTCTTATAAGGAGTGTCTTAACAGAAGCCACCTAAGTAATTTCTCCTTTTTTGGTATGGGTGAATAAGCCAGAAGAGGTCAGGGGAATATGAGGAGCTATGCCACGTATTAATTAATCTATAATCATTAAAATTTGAAAAGTGAAGGAACTGGACTATATCTTTGTCTTGAACGTGGGGGCTAGATGCAATAAATATGGAATAAGTGCATGGTTTTCAGTGACCACCCAAAATTACCCCAATTTCAGTGAAAGGCAATGTACACCATATGGACATAAAAGATTCACCCTCCCAGCTAAACCAGGCTTAAGTCTCAGTAGTCCATTCATTTAAGGATGCCTAAATTGTCCAGATGTGTTGTACAAAGCAACAAGCAACGATCTAAGCATGGCCATAATCCACACACTTTCCTGAGCGCACCCTTTAATTTTTGAAGGACTTTAGTTGTGCTAAGGGGAAGATCATATAAAAAAGAGTTAATGATGCCAAATTCTGTATTGTAAAGGTACTGTTTGCCAATAGAAAGTAGCTGAATGTGGTGTAGTAAAGAAACATAATGCAATTTCACAGGTTTTTTTTTTGCTCATTGTTTCTGCCCCAGGTCCCGGTCGGCAGCCATCTCCATATCCAGCCCCGTACCCCGAAATCAGGCCACTACCCCTCTACCTCCACAGATTACCCCCCATGATGGGGCGGCGAGGAGCACCCCCCGGCTTGACTCACCTGATCAGGATCCAGTGTGGGGAGTGCCATTCAGGGTCGGGGCCTGTGGCTGGTGGACAGCTCATCCTACACGTCCGGGACCAGTTTTCCTGCATTTTTTGCCCTTGCATGAGGGGCATGCAATGACACCAATGGAAGGAGCATGCACACATCCGCATGTGCTCCTCCAGGTGCCTGTCCCATCATGCGCCCTCTCTCTACAGCAGAGGCACCATGTCCCCCAGCCTCGACTAGGGGACACCCATGCACCGACCACTGGAGTCCCTCCCCCCAGAGAGGGAGAGCTGTCCATTGGATGCTCAATCCCTCTTCTCCCCTGCCAACCCCCGGCGGCCCAAGATTGTTCCTGAACACAGGTCGCCAGCGTGGCACGAGGTAGGGCGTCCAGTGCCTCAGCCCTCAGTGCCACCGGGCTGGCCCACAGCTTCACAGGTTTTAACAAAAGATGCTTATAAACAACCATATGTATTTCCATACAATTGATGGTTATAGTATGTGGTCCGAGGGGGTGCTGTTCATACCCCTATTACTAATACCAGCTAGAATGAATGACTGAGGTGGAATGAATGTGCTTAATCAATAAATAGGTGTATAATCTGCCACCTCAGGATGTGAATATAGAGTTCAGATTTACTGCCATCTAAATACAGCACAATCATCCTACCAGACTGCTTATATAAGAATTGTGACTCACCACTCCAGCTTTTTTCTGTTTCTGCTCCAGGAATAACAAATCAGACACCGTCACAGCAGATAAATGAAGATGGTCTGTTCATGGTGTAGATAAGAGGCCTAGGATAAATGGCAAGGAAAATCACAAAAGTCTAACATTGTAGACTGCATTGTGGGGCTGCACCTTCCAGGAATCACAGTTCTCGTGAGGAGATTCTGTCTCAAGTGTTGTTAACAAGTGTTGTGTGATGAGATTCCCTCTTCTTCCTAACTTCCAACAGTGCCATCCTGCAGGAACAAAGGATCCATCAAGACATCCTGAGTTAAAGAAAGTGACTGGATCACTGAACCATTTCCTCCAAGATATGCTGCATATCTTCTCCTTGGAACAAGCCTACTGAGGAGCTTGCACTAGAAGAAAGTCCCCTATCATGACTCCTGCTCCATGTTCTTTTCTTGGGGTTGAAGGATCACCTCTGAAGGTAACTATAATGTGGACAAATTGGTGGTTTGACTTTCCTCATATTTTGCTCAACATTTGATTTATCATTTTTCTTTGTTGCAGCTGCATGTCAGCTAATTCAAGCAGGGTGATGGTAAGTGCACTGACAATTACCGGCTAATAGCCATCTTGTCTGCTGTCAGCAAGCTATTTGAGAAAGTAGTTGAGGTGCAGCTATCTGAGTACCTGCTCAAATGCAGTTTGCTGTCCCTTGAGCAACACAGATTCTGTAAGGGCCATAGTACTGGAACAGCCCTTACTATGGTCACATTCGAAATTGGGACCTCAACTGACCTTGGCATGTTAACAGGCGTAATCTTCATTGACCTCTCCAAGGCCTTCGATTTAGTTGATCACATCCTTTTGTGTACAAAACTGTGCTTGCTTGGCATGTTTAGCCCAGCCCTAGCCTAGTTCTCAAAATACACTGCTGGTAGACAACAGCTAGTAAAATACAATTGAGTCCTTTCAGAACCTATTTCCATAAAGGCTGGGGTCCCACAGGGATCCATCTTAGGCACTATCTTATTTTCTCTATTTGTAAATGACTTCCCATAGGTTCCTACCCATAGCAGCATAACATTTTATGTTGATGACTTGGTTCTTCTGTCTAGCTCACATGAAATTAACATTATAACCCGTCAGCTACATGCTGACTTCCATTAGCTACAAGCCTGGCTCCTCAATAATAAAGTTGTTCTTAATCTAAAGAAATGTCAGTCCATGTCTTTGGATGTTCTGCCAAGCTTAAGATCGACACTATCCCTCTGATGATTATGAATTCAGATGGATCCTTTGTTGCCTCTACTTCCTCCTTCAAATACTTGGGAGTCACACTTGACCCTCAGTTAGACCTCTCCTCGCATATCCAAAATGTCTGTAGGGCAACAAATATCAAACTGGGCCTAGCCTATAGGGCCATGGGGAACCTAACTGCAGCTGTGCATCTTGCCCTTGCCAAAGGAATTCTTCTTCCTACACTTAGCTATGGTCTTACCATTTTCTCCCTTGCTACAAATGCTAGCCTTGCCAAGTGGGATGTGACCTATAACAATGTCTGTAACTTTGCCCTCACTGTCCCCCACCTCACTCATCACTGTGAACTGTATCGCAAGCTACACTGGTTGTCTCCATGAAACTACCGCTCCTTTGTTCTTGGCAACTTCCTTGACAAAATTGTCCATTCTGCCACTCCCCCTGCCCTGTCCAAACTAAACCTATTCAACCATCACACCTACTCAGATCTGCTGACTTGCAGTCCTTTCTTGTCCCAAAGTCACACTCTCTGTCTGGAGACCGAGCCTTTGCAGTCTGTGCTCCTAATTTCCGGAACTCCCTCCCAGTGCATACTAGCTTTACCACTCCTCGTCGCTCTTTTAAGAGATCCCTATGGGCATACCTTAAATCCGCTCCTGACTGTTACTGTTTTTAGTGTGCCTTGTGTGCTACACCCCTGTATGATCTCCCTGACCTCTTCACCTGGAAAAGAGTTATGTCCTATATCTTTTACTAAACTCAAGCACTTAATGAATTTACTATATTATAAAAAATTCGACTGTACCACAGCTTGTCCTAATGCTCATTCCTCTATGAATACATGTGGCTTGTCCTAATGCTCATTCCTCTGTGTAATACATTTGGCTTGTCCTAATGCTCATTCCTTTATGTAATGTACTTGCCCTTTATTGTGTTTGTTACCTCTACTATTGTGTTCATGATTCTCAGATGACTGCATGTATAGTCTTTTCTCTGTTGCACCTTCTTCTTCTGTATTTTTACCTTTGTAATCTCCCATGTCTTACCTGAAAATAGGCACATTTTGCCTAGTGTGCTTACCCAGTAAACAAAAGCTAAATAAAAAAAAAAGAAAATGCGTGACCGAGTCTAAGGTTGTCTTATCAAGTTTGACCCTGTGTATTTTTTCTCCAGAATTCTGGCTGCTCTGAGGCTTCTGTGATTTGGCATTAAGATGCGTGCTCTGGTCAGGGCTATCAAAGGAGGCTCACAGTGATCATTCTGCATTAACATTATTTGAAATTGACAGTTGGCTGTTTAAGTGTTTATTGCCATAATCCCCAGAGATCACTTGCCAAACTTTTTCCAGAGTATCACACACTACTGAGAGGCCCCCCACTGGCAGAAATCACCAGAAAAAATAGATACTTCAGGAAATAACTCCAACCCTTTTTGTTAAGTACTTGTCTGACTTCAGAGACCTCTTTATGCCTCTTCACAGTTTCTACTGCAGTCTTGAATTAAACAGATAAACGTCCTCTTCCATATAAGCTGCCTTTTGTCTCTAGCTAGTCTTAGGATCTCATCCTTTACTGTGTAATGCTAAAAGTTAACCATGACTAGTTGTAGTCTATTGTCTGATTGTGAGTGAGGGGTTAGTGACCGTGAGCCTGTTTTATGTCCAATGGCCACTGCCACTGATGCTGCAGTAGCTCTGCAAAAAATGGTTGGAAAAAAACAGCCACATTGTTTCCTTCTACCCCCTTGTGTAAACTTACAATTTTTAAATTATTTCTTCATCCCCTATTCTCAAGATCTTCAATCTTATCCAGGAGATAATTTGTTTTCTGTGCAGTTCTGTGGTATCTAATACATAACAGTGGGACTCTTCTAATGATGCCAGCCTACTTTCCGTAACTTCCACCCTCCCCCTTGCATCAGCTGACTCTGCTTCTATTTTTCCACTGCGTTTTTGAGTTCATTAATATCCAGTTGTGTAGTTACCAGCATGGTTTTGATGTCCTCCAGTTCAGATCTGCTTTGTCCTCAAGTTGCAGCAGACAATCCGTGTGTTGCTGTTGTCTTCACCGCATCAACAGACTTCGCTCCTAATGGTGCCATTGAAGCTTAACTGCTAATTTTCTTTTAGTCAGAAAATAAACAAAATGCTGAGATAATGATACAAATTTGATATTGTTTGTTAGCTTTTAATTATTCTAACAAATGTAACTAATTTTTGGTGGAAATAAAAAAGTAGGATAAAAAATGGATTATTTCACTAGCTGTTGACAGAGCAGTAATCTCACACCACCATCCTGCTTGACATGGAGTGTACACTCCCCAAACTTTTGTATTTTGTAGGAGTGTAAATATTCATTATGTACAGTACTATAAAAAAATACCTTGGCATAATATAACATGAAATTCAATTTGTAAGCAATGGTATAAACATGGATCATAAGTCTTTTAGACTTTTATGGAGTTTAGTAATTCTACAAAACAAAGTTAGTCAGTTGAAAAAAAACACATTCTACATAACCTGGAGGGGATAGTGGCCCTAACACAGCATACAAAGTTACATTTTCATCTCTCAAACATTTGACACATCATTGGAGTGAATTTTCATTTCCGTATACTACACACACACACACACTATCAAATATAAGCCAAGAGATGCATGAATGTTTCCTGAAAAGAAGACATTTAGATTCTAAAAGCCCAGCCCCATAATAGGGAATATGGAAACCAAACATAATTCCCCAAGTATTACCTGGATCACTCGCAACATCAATAAAGTATTGAGAAAAACAAACAATGCACTGAAAAAAAACCGTGGTGGTAATTTCCCTCATTTTGCAAAAGTGTGTACTGTGCATAATGTCTAAAACTGTTATTGAGCAGCTTTTCAATCTTGAAGATAGACACCAGTCCATCAAAAGAGGCAACCAGTACTGTCAAATCACAATAAGAGTGCCCCCTGATGGCTCTAACAGTAGCAACATGCAGCAATGCCATGCAGGGAGCTCAGATTTGAGAAGGGACTCGGTGAGCTGTGTTGGGGAGAGGCCATGAGGGTAGTGTACTCTACCCAAGGAGGATTGACAGTGGGTTCTGGTACCATAGCAGCACCTGTGGGAGGGCCAGGGAGCTTGCTCCCCATGTGGTGCAGAAATGGCTCTTGCTTACACCATGGGGCAGAGGAAGGTATGGGGGAAAACACAGATAGGAAAAGAACCATCTGCCATCGGATTGATGGCTTTGGCCTGATGCGGGGTATATCAGACACTGAGAAAATAAAATTCCCTTTCACACTTCAGAAACCTAACAAAGCACTGTTTTCTTCATGAGCACTACTTGCAAGCATTAACAACTGTAATTCTATATCTCTACTACACAGAGAGCCATGTTTGTCATTCTTCTCAATACACTTACTGTTTGAACTAGCAATTACAAAACATAAACTATAGGATTTTACATTTCCTGTTTTTGTTTTATACACCCTCCGTGTGTAATGTCTGTATAAACCAACCATTCTTCACACTCATGGTTTCTGTGGTATCTCACACCTTGGGTCAGGTGTGGGAAAAAAAAATCAATGTACAATGCAACATACATTATACTATATGTATTATTTTAACTTAGCCTGGATAAATAAATAGGTCTGCTGAAGGAATACATTGACTTACATCAAGTCTAAGAGTTTAACAGATCTCTATGGTGTACTCAGTGAGGCTATCACTCTCCATGCAGGATCTGTTATCTCTGCTATGGGTCCATCTTCTTACCTTCATGGTTGGTGTCAGACTTCCAGGGTTGGGATTGCAGGACCGATTTGTGTGACTGCCACTGCTCATCATGATCATGTTTGGGAATCCGCGTTCTTCCTGCCAGAGAGACATCAGTAAGCAAGAAAAAGTAATAAGCAGGGGTTGGCGAGGATCTTGTTCTGAATATGTGGTGAATATTCATACTAGGAACCCTAAAAACTCGGCTAGTCATTACCTGTTATTTATATTTGGGCAATCCCTCTCCAGGTGGTCAGGTCTAGTCCCTTTGCAACCCCCCCTCCCCATCTGAACCATTTACCACCATCAAACGGGGGCAGCAACTACTGAATGGTCTGGTTCAGATTGGACATGGGTAAGGAGCCTGCAAGTACTCGGATGATGGTATTAGATTTAGATTTCAGAAAGGCAGATTTCAGAAAGATGGGTGAGGTGCAAGGGGGTGACATAGCTAGCCTCAGAGAAAGTATGGGAGTGGGCCAGAAGTGGTCCTTCATCTAATAAGGGACAGCAGTTGCCACAAAAGAGTGTGTCAGGAAGATGGAAAAAAATTATGAAGTCATGAAATCAGGTTGGTTTGATAGACACATAGGCCAGGCAGATAGGAAGAAGAGTGCCATCTACAAGAAATTCAAGAAGGCCCAAAGGGATGAAAAGAGGGTGGAATACTTGGGGAAGGCTGAGGAGTAAGGAAGGATAGTCAGTCTAACCAAGGCCAGAAAGGAGTTGCAGATAGAGGAGAGGGATCAAGAGTGGGTAGAAAGCCTTTTTTCCAGTACATCAGTGAAAAATGGAGAAAAAGGATGGAACAGTGAAGCTACAAGGGGGAGTGCAGCACAGTACAGAGAAGACGGATATATTGAACATAGAAGACAGAAACATAAAAACAGAATTTGATGGCAGATAAGGACCACTTGGCTCACCCAGTCTGCCTATTGGTCCCTGCCTATACTGTCACCACAGACCCTACTTGATGTCTGCCTGGCGCCCCGCTTCCCAACTAAGAATCCCTTATACCTATCCCAAGCATTCTTGAAGCACATCACTGTTTTCGCCTCCACCATCTCTACTGGAAGACTATTCCAGGCATCCATCAGTCTTTCAGTAAATAAAGTACTTCCTCATATCTCTCCTAAATGTTTCCCCTTCCAACTTCATTGCATCTCCCCTTGTTATCATGCATCTTTTCATCTGAAAAATACTCCCCTCCTGTACCTTGCACAACTCCATGAGGTATGTATAGGTCTCAGGCATGTCTCCGCTCTCTCTCTCTCTCTCCTTTCTTCCAGGGTGTACATATTGAGGTCCCTCAGTCTCTTCTCATAGGGCTTCTGATGGAACTCCTGCACCATTTTAGTTGCCCTCCTCTGTATAGCCTCCACCTTGTCTATGTCCTTCCTGAGATGTGGTCTTCAGAACTGGACAAAGTACTTCAGGTGGGATCTCACCAGTAATCTATACAGTGGTGACACCACTTCCCTGCATCTGCTTGCAGTACCCCTCCCTATGCATCCTAGCATCCCACTGGCCTTACCTATTGCCTTGTCGAACTGTCTCAGCACCTTGAGATTATCATACAAACATACGAAGAAGCCAACAGAAGAAGGCCATTTGGTCTATCAAGTCTGCTCGTATTGCAAGGCCCACAGCTTGAGCTAATGTCCCTGCCCTCCCTCCCCACTCCTCCCATCCTCCCATCCCATGATCCTTACCTTCCCCCTATGCCTATCAAAGTCTCTCTTAAAGCTGCCCACTGTCTTCAATGAGATGACCTCTTTTGACAGCGCATTCCAAGTGTCCACCACCCTCTCTCTGAAAAAGTGCTTCCTGACCTCCCTCCTAAACCTTCCACCCTCCAGCTTAAGACTGTGCCCCCTCATGTTATGGTTGCCACTCAGCTTAAAGCGATTCTCCTTATCAGCCTTATTTATCCCTTTCAAGTAATTGAAGGTACCAGTCATGTCCCCTCTCCTGTTTTCCAGGGTTCAGTGCATTCAATCTCTCCTTGTATGCCTTACCTGCTGACCCGCTATCATCTTTGTAGCCCTCCTCAGGACCTTCTTCAGCAGATTAATGTCCTTTTTGAGGTGTGGGCACCAATACTGAACTCCATACTCTAGATGCAGCCTTACCAGTGACCTGTACAAGGGCAATATAACTTCCTCTCTCCTACTACTGATCCCCCTAGATATGTATCCCAGCATCTTGTCTGCCTTTGCTGCTGCTTTCTTGCACTGCATGGAGTGCTTCAGATCACTAGTGATCATCACTCCCAGGTCCTTCTCCTCTGATGCAGATACTCGGACTCCACCCAGGTAGCACTCTGTCCTGGGATTCCTGGCTCCAATATGCATAACTTTGCATTTCTTGGCATTGAAGCAAAGCTGTCAGATCCTGGACCACCTCTTCAGCTTTTTCAGATCTTCCTGTAGGTCCTGTATCCCTTCAGCTGTGTCCACTCTCCCACAGAGCTTGGTGTCATCCACGAATAGGCACATTTTGCCCTTAATACCATCCCCAATGTCATTGATTTATTTATTTTGTTTATTTCTTGAATTGTTTCAACAGCAAAGATACACTGAGCAACTTAATGCTCATCTCACGGTACATCCTGGGGGAAGGGGAAAGGGATATACAGAGTACAAGTTCAGGTAAATACATACAGATGGTGTAATTCTACATACAGTTATAAAAACAGGAACAAGGCACTTGAGACAATAAAGGCTGTTGTAGAGTATCAGTGCAAGCAGATCTTAGGAGCAGCATACAAAGTAGAATCAGTACATAGGATACAAGGTTGACAATGCATAAAATACAGACAGTACACTAGCGCATTAAGCAGCAGGGTGAGCATGTAGGAGCTAGTCACCCCCTATTTAAGAGCTGATCTATAGGTATAAGTGCAAGTGGGGGGGTGAGAGGGGAGATAGAGATGGAGAGAAAGACTAAGAGGGAGGCAGATAAGGAAGGGGGGTCAGCAGCAGGTGCAAGAGGGTGTGAGGTAGTTGTGCAACGCAGTGGTAAGGGAATAGAGGGAGGAGGAGTGACGGATTAGTGGAGGGAGAGCATTCCACATTTTAAGCAGGTGGTAGGAGAAGGTTTTTTGGCCAGAGGTAGTGGTTCTGTAGGGGAATGATAGGGTGTGAGTGTCAGCATGGGATCTCAGGGAATAGAGGGAGAGGGTAGGGTTGCCAAGAGAGGAGGAGATTTATGAGGGGAGAGAACCATTGATGAAGACATTAAGCAACACCAGCCCCAGCATTGAGCCCTGCAGGACCCCACTGGTTACTTCTCTGGTGCCAGATTACTCTTCCCCACAAAACCACCCTCTAGGTTCTGTCCCTCAGCCAGTTTTCCACCCATCAGGCCATTTTTTCCCCCAGCCCCGAGATCCACCAACTTCCTGATCACCCTGTTGTGGGGCACAGAGTCAAAGGCCTTGCTGAAATCAAGATAGAGGATGTCTACTGCTTGGTCCCTGTCTACTGTCTTAGTAACACAAAGAAGTCAATCAGATTCGTTTGACACGATCTCTCCCCCCCATGAACCCATGCTGTTTCGCATCCTGGAGAACATGCCCCTCTTGATATTCCACCAACCTTCCTTTTAGTATGGTCTCCATGAGCTTGTCCACAGTGGAGGTCAGACTGATTGGTTTGTAATTCCATGAGTCGTCCATGGGACCGCTTTTGTGGAAGGGCACTACAGGTGCTGTTCTCCAGACCTGCAGTACCAGGGCTGACTCTAGTGAACTATTAAATAGGTCTGCCAGCAGGGTTGTCATGCAACCAGAAATTTTGGAGGGGCACAAAATCAAAATTTCTCTGGGGGGTCTGGGGGCATGCTCCCCCAGGAATATTTTGAAAAACTGAGGTCAAATGGTGCATTTTGGTGACTTTTAGAAGGCCAGGAAGCTTTTCCTTAACATGCAAAATGTTGTCACGATGATACTTTTTTTCTTTGTTCAGTCTGTGACAGTGACCTCTTGTATTTTCAAAGCAATTTTGTAAAAACTGAACTGAAATGGTGCATTTTGGTGGCTTTTACCATACAGTGAATCAGCTAGTTATTTACAGTCCATTCCTAACTAATTAATTACCTGCTAAAAGCCAGAAATGCACCATTTGAATAGTCAAATTATTACAGTCATTTACTATAAATGTTTTGCATGAAAAATAATGACACAGGTCATCGGTTCTTGCTGATAATTTGTTTACTGTGTATAATCTTTTCCATGTATTACTTGCATATATGCAATAGGGATGACAATAAACAGAGTATGATGAATCCATTTATTTGAGTAACTGTGTGTATAAATTTCATTTATACACACAGTTATTACATCACGCTCCACCACTCGTGAGGTTACTTGAGGTCAATGGCAACTTCACAAGATAACCGATTTATCACACAGTCGTACCCCGGCTATCCCTTATTCATGCAATAGGTATGGCAGGGTATTAAATAGCTAGCATACCATAGCATAATGCCATTCAGTATCAGAGGGTGGTGCTATCCATTTTCTGAACCGTATAGCACTAGACTGCTAAACATTTTTTATGATTTTTTATTCAAGTCTACACATACAAAACATATTAAAAACAAGTATTTTTCATTTTGCTAACCAGTCTGTGCCATATACTGTGCTTTTTTTGCAGCCAATTAGCACTTTCACATGTGAAACTGCTAATCAATTTTTTTGGATTATTTAATACCCTACATGGACACAAAACCCATTTAATAAATTTAATAAATCCATTTATCTGCACAGCCATTGAATAAATCACATTTATCTATGCAGTAGTGATTTAATCACCATTTATCCACACATTATTTATGTCATTATCATTTATCTGCATAATAATGATGTCACGTATTCCCGTATTCAAATGCAAATAACTTTAAAACGAAGAATAATAGCATAATACTGTGAGAATGAAAGGTGTTCAGCAGAAAGGTATTTACAAAATGAGTGGTGTTTCATTTATAGTTATCTTTTAATTTTTTTTATAATTAGCAAAAAATAGCAGAAAATTACATTTTGTTCACTTTTTGCAAGAAACAAATGCAAATAACTTTGAAACAAAAAAAATGACAGCATGGTACTTTGAGCACACAAGCTGTTTAACACAAAACTATCTACAAAACAAGCATTTGTCAATGCCGAATGTTGCTTGCTTGTATGTGCTGTGTAGGTATTTTGAAGTGAGTGGAGTGCAAATATTGAAAATTTGCAAACTTACAGCGTGCGTAGAAACTGCGCAATGCACGCTCGTGAAACAGTCATTTTTAGGAAGTTTGTGACCAAATTTTCAACATAGCTATTTTAAGACCTCTGCTCATGAACAGTGTCACTGTGATTTTCTTACTATGTCCCATACATTGATTTCGCACACTGACTGCTCCATTGTGCGCTAGATGGGCGGAAACATGTTGTGGGCAAGATCTGAAAAATGACAGCTGTACTGCTCATAAGGAGGTGTGGTAAAATGGCAATGTTGGAAATCTGGAGTGAAAATATTGAAAATCCGCGAATTTACGAGCGTGCGTAGGAAGTGCGCAATGCAGGCTCATAAAGCAGTCATTTTTAGGAATGTTTCCACCAAATTTTCAACATAGCCATTTTAAGACCTCTGCTCATGAACAGTGTCACTGTGATTTTCTTAATGTGTCCCATATAGTGATTTCACACACCGACTGTGCCATTGTGTGCTACATGAGCAGAAACATGTTTTGGGCGAGATGTGAAAAAATGACAGCTGTACTGCTCATAAGGAGGTGTGGTAAAATGACAATGTTGAAAATCTGGAGTGAAAATATTGAAAATTTGCGAACTTATGAGCATGCGTAGGAACTGCACAACGCACGCTCATAAACAGTCATTTTTAGGAATTTTTCCACCAAATTTTCAACATAGGCTTTTTGAGAGCCCACCTTATGAAAATTGGCAATGTCGTTTCATTAATTGGTGCCGGAAGGTGATTTCGCGCAGTGACTGCAAAACCACCCTTTGGGCGCGATTAACGCCATGACAGTGAGAGCATTCATGAAAAGGGGTTCCAAAAACCCCATGTTGAAAATTTGGTGCAAAAATTCCAAAAAATGCCTGAGATATGCAACAAAGTTGAAAAAACCCTATTTATTACATTATACACGAGGCCACTGTTTTTTGGAGCTTGGAAAAAGCTAATTCCGTTTTGACCATTCTGGATTCTGGGATTTTACTGGTGTTTGGGAATCCAATTTCCGGGATTTTTCCGGTAATACAAAACTTTATATTATTCACTCATTTTAAGTAATAAATTTGTCTATCAGTGTTTTATCATGTTTTTATGCAGATTTAAGTCACATCAGAAAACAAGAACATTTACTCTCATGTTGCCTGTTATATTAGCTATCCAAGTTTTGCATCTACCAACTATCATGGCTAATGAGTTGACCGTGGAACTCCGTTGGCCAAACTGGCATAAATATTCCCCTCAGATCAGTGCAGCCCGGTGAAAATAAAAGGTCTCATGTAACAGTAACATTTTTCTCACAGGGAGTAATCAATTCTGAAGACTGTTCAATACTAAAGACAATAAAAGCTAGTCTTTGTTTTAATGTTGACAATGTGTTCTGTGACATGTATAATAAAAACTTCTCAAAGCTAAAATGCAGTTCATGTGTTTTATTTTAAAAAGATTTACAAAGATAAACGTGTAAAACACACAATTCAAGTATTAACTACTGAACATGGGTCGACAAATAAGCTACACGGACAAATACGCTACCCAGACAAATACGCTACCCAGACAACATGAAATAAAGCATACTATGTGAAGGACAGTAGAATCTAACCCATAGTTACATATAATGCAGAGATACTACATATTGCACATCGACACTTTATTGCACAGTGGAGCACCATTTTTTTTCCCTACAATACTGCACCAGAACACATCTTCGTCATTGCATAGTGAAGCACCACTTTGTTTTCTACAACACTGTACTAGAACTGTATGTCTGCAACTTCATTGCACAGAGGAGCACCATTTTTCTGCAATTGTGCATCAGATCTGCAATTACACAAATGAGGGTGGGAGATTCTGGGTCTACTTATTGAATAGCAGCATTGAAAATAATTTTAAATTGTCCACAGTCAGGCTTCTCCGTTGGTCAGTCAGGATTTGTCCATGTGCAGAAAATGACCGCTCCACTTCTGCACTAGAAACAGGGACCCAGATGGCCTGAAGAGCTGCCTTTGCCAGAGTTGGTACCTGTGAGGACATAGAGATCCAGTACTGGTGAAGATCAAATGATTCGATCTCTGGTAGTTCCCGCACATCCTGCCGTATGTAGATCTCCCAGTCCCTTATCAGTGCATTCTTATTGTATAAAGTGAACACTGGGATATAGGGCAAGTACAGTTGGAAGTCCTTATTGAGTTTGGGTAGGTTGAGTGGGTTTAGAATTCGACAGGCCATGAGAAACTGTACAGATGGGTTTGACTGCAGGTGTTTTGTCAGTTTCTCCAAACTGACCTTGAAAGCATTTTTGAACAGTTTAATGTTCTCATCTCTTACTTTATTCCTCAGTTTAGAGAGGTAAATCTCTGCTTTCTCACCAAAGCCATCATTTTTAGTTGTGCCAGCCTCAAAGCGGCTCTTGATTGACATTAGCATGTCATAAGTGGATGTCGCAAGCGGGTTTCTCCTTTGACTGCAAAAGTTCTATCGCAGCACTAATGTCACCTGAATTATCTGTAATGAATGCCAGCTGTGCTTGTAGCTCATCGTACCACTCATCCAGTAATGCCCGTAGATTGTTTATTGAGGTGGCATCACTTGAATCTACCCTGAAAAAGTCCCTCAAGTATTGCAGGTGTGTTGAATGGTATGCCACTGCTGCAAACCATGTGTTCCATCTAGTTAAAACAGGAACCGGGTGGCAAAGCAATCATTTCTCCTGGAGCTTCCAGATCCTCCAAAAATGTGATGAATTCTCATTTGCGTTTTGGTGACTGCTGAAAGGCATATTTTACCAATGAAACCAGTTCATTAAGTTTTTTGAAATGGTGCAGCCTTGTATCCCCAACAAGGGACAAGACATATGCCCAGCAACACACATGCACAACATGGTCCCCAATAACCCCACGAAGTGCGTCATTAAAACATTTAATCATGTAACGAGCACTGTCACTGACAAATGAAACTATATTCATAAAGTCAATGTCACAACTCTGGAGAGTCTTCAAGACAGCTTGAGCCACTGTGGAATGGTTGACGGAGTCGAGTTCTATGCTGTTTCCAAGATATGTCTTGCCCCCTTCCAACACAAAGATGACATGAAGAATGCACCTCGACTGAGCATCTGTGGTCTCATCACATATCACCAACAATGATTTCCCAGTCAGAGCTGCTTTAAGGTCTGCATCAATCTGCTCTCTTAACTTGGATAGATAGAGTTGCCTCAGGGTGTCTGCTTTTGGCACCCCTCCACTCCCCTTCACATACTTGCACATCCATTCCCTCAGCTGTGGATGGTCCAGCTTCTCCAATGGCATATTTGCAGCTCCCCATGCCTTAACTGTGTCCATGACCATCTCATTTCTTACTATGGATGATTCTGTTGCAGCTCTGAAACTGCTGGTCAGAGTCACCTGCCTTGCCCATCTTCCTTCACTCACAGCTCGTTCCTTATTCCTAGCATGGTTCTTGCTGAGCAGATGATCTTTGACTGTATCTTTTCTGGTATGGTCCAGGACATGGTTGCAGTATGGACAGAAAAGTTTTCCTCCATCCTCATAAAGGCCTTCAGATTTAAACTGAAGACCTCGCTCCTTAGCCGAGGTGTAGCAGAGCTTGGCTTTCTTATTCATTGGTGTAGCAGACATCATGCCGGAAGTATGAATACTGAAATCACAACCAAAAAAAATTATTAGTAGTGTGTTCCACTAACCTGCTTGATAAGATAAAAATTCAACAAAATGGGAGTCTCAGATCCCCTGGATAGGGCAGTCCATGACTTTTATCCTCTGGCTATTATGGCAGCAGCCACCGTGACAAAGCACCCATCCTCCAGGTACAATGGCAGCAACAGCCTATGCTATGACTTCCATCCTCCAGATACGATGGCAGCAGCAGCTCAGACTTCCATCCTCCTGGGATGGCAGTAGTAGCCAGTGACCACCATTCACTAGGTGAGATGCAGCAACCATCTACAACTCCCATCCTCCAGGTACAACAGCAGTAGCATTCTACGACTCCCATCTTCCCAGGTGTGAAGGCAGCAGCAGCAGCAATCTATGACTCCCATCCTCCGGGTGTGAAGGCAGCAGCAGCAATCTATGACTCCCATCCTCCGGGTGTGAAGGCAGCAGCAGCAATCTACAACTCCCATCCTCCGGGTGTGAAGGCAGCAGCAGCAATCTACGACTCCCATCCTCTGGGTGTGAAGGCAGCAGCAGCAATCTACAACTCCCATCCTCCGGGTGTGAAGGCAGCAGCAGCAATCTACGACTCCCATCATCCAGGTGTGAAGACAGCAGCAGCAATCTACGACTCCCATCATCCAGATACGACAGCAGCAGCATTCTGCAACTCCCATCCTCCAGGTATAATGGCAGCAGCAGCCTACGACTCCTATGCTCCTGGGATGGCAGTAGTAGCCTGTGACCACCATTCACTAGGTGAGATGGCAGCAACCGTCTACAACTCCCATCCTCCAGGTACAACAGCAGTAGCATTCTATGACTCCCATCTTCCAGGTGTGAAGGCAGCGGCAGCAATCTACGACTCCCATCCTCCGGGTGTGAAGGCAGCAGCAGCAGCAATCTACAACTCCCATCCTCCAGGTACGACGGCAGCAGCAGCCTACGACTCCCATTCTCCTGGGATGGCAGTAGTAGCCAGTGACCACCATTCACTAGGTGAGATGGCAGCAACCATCTACAACTCCTATCCTCCAGGTACAACAGCAGTAGCATTCTACGACTCCCATCCTCCCGGTCTGAAGGCAGCGGGAGCAATCTACGACTCCCATCCTCCGGGTGTGAAGGCAGCAGCAACAGCAATCTACAACTCCCATCCTCCAGGTGTGAAGGCAGCAGCAGCAGCCATCTACAACTCCCATCCTTCGGGTGTGAAGGCAGCAGCAGCAGCATTCTACAACTCCCATCCTCCAGGTACGACGGCAGCAGCAGCCTACGACTCCCATTCTCCTGGGATGGCAGTAGTAGCCAGTGACCACCATTCACTAGGTGAGATGGTAGCAACCATCTACAACTCCTATCCTCCAGGTACAACAACAGTAGCATTCTACGACTCCCATCCTCCGGGTGTGAAGGCAGCAGCAGCAATCTATGACTCCCACCCTCCGGGTGTCAAGGCAGCAGCAGCAGTCTACAACTCCCATCCTTTGGGTGTGAAGGCAGCAACAGCAATCTACGACTCCCATCCTCGTGTGATGGCAGCGGGGGGAGCAGCATATAGCCACCATTCTCCAGGTGCAGTGCAGAAAATCATGTAAAAGTGCAGAACTTTTAACACGCTGCACTTTTACATGATTTTCTGCAGTCTGAAAATGGGTTCGTGCTCAGATTACCTGGTCCTCTCAAAACGAGACACTGTGGGCAGGTACAGCAAGGCATTGCTGCAGTGGGAAGTGGGGGTATTTCCATATACGCCCCTGGCAGGGATGGCTTGTGCCTGCATAGAGTGGGATGGAAAAACCACTGGTCTCTGAGGTGTGGCAGGCAGGTGTGGAGTGCAAGGTTACTGAGGGGATCCAGGGGGCCTTCCATCCCCCCCTCCCCGAAAAAGGGAACACTTATGTAAGAACTTACCATTAGCAGTGGATCTTCAGGACAGTCTCTTGCAGTGGGTCACAGTTTGGGACTGCAACCATTGGGTGCCGGGACCACATGGAGACATTTTTGCTAGTGGTCTATCTGGGGCCACCCACAGCTACATAGGGAGGATGTCAACCTCATGACAGTGCTGTGCGTGGCCCCAGATGGACTGCTGGCAGTGGGGTTTCTGTGTGGTCCTTTTGCCTGATGGGTTGTGGTTCCTGGGGTGTGGCCAGCTGTAAGAGACTCTTGAATATCTACGGTCACAGTGAGTTCTCACAAGTGTTTTTGTTTTGATGCCTGGTTTGGCCCTGTCTCCACACCTGCCTGCTATGCTTCTGAGGTCAACCTAGGTGTAAGGATTTTATTTTCACTTTGCTGTGGCAGGTGCAAGGTTTTTTTCTGCTGGTGAGGGCTGGGACCCTCCCCCCGGCCCCACAATCCCCAGGGCAACTGTGTCTTGCCATGTCAGTCTACCATGTTCCTTTTGAGAGACATCCTACAAGAGATATCCCCGAAGATCTAGAAAACATTTTGTCCTCAGACTTGCTCTGAGGGACACAGCAACCAAAAGAGCCCCTTCAGACATGCTTAGATCCAGCACTGCCAACTCTGACCCCAACAGCACCACAGACATGGACCCCCCCTTTTTTTTTTTTTAAACACATCAACTTCTTGCACTCGAGGGCTTTGTATGTATGCCCACATAACAGAGCTGTACACCCTTTTCATAACTTGGGGAAATGTGACCACTTATTTGGTTTAAACTTCACAGCAGCATAGAAACCAGTACAATATTTTAGAACCCCCTCCTCTGAGCAAAGTGTATAAACTGAGACACAAACAGGATAAACCTGCACCTCTCTGAGGCACCTCCCCTCCTCAAACACACATTCTCTGGGGCAAACAAAGGACAACAGAATACCTAGACCCCCTATCTGTTCAGACTCTTCCCACCACCACATACATATTGTCTGAGCCACACAAAAGGCAACACAGTTGGTCCACCAAGAAGTTGGGCCATGTCTGGGTGTAAGGCATGGACACATGGTGCCCTAATTAGCTGCAACAATCTTTTTTTACCTTGCAAATCTCAGTAAATATATATCCCTCATATTTGGTTTTCTCCCCCCCCCCACGTCAGCTTTTCATGATTGCACGAGACGCCCATAGCCACTGAGTGCCAGTCTGTACCTCATCTTTGTATACAGCTGGGACATGTAGTTTGAAAGCTGGAGCTTTTAATGGCTGCCTTTACGTAGACAGTCTATAGGCACGCCCCCCCGCCTGCTCACCGTATGAAATGACAATACTTAAGATAGCCACGGGTAGCTGTGGGCATGCTGCATAAACTCATGAAAAAACGACAGGACACAGGCAGGATCAACCAGATATGAGGGATACTTAACCCATTGTTACTGCTAGTGCCATATGGTGCCAAACCATCAACATTTACTTACCCGACCCAAAATGGCCACACAACATAGAATGAGTTGATTTGTCAGGAAAAAAAATAAATTTTGCAAAACAGCTAACAGTTCTTGATGGACAAACATTGGCATTGCCCTTTAAACCAGTACTGGTAGTAGCCATGGTGGAGGCACTAGTGTGGGAGCATGTCTGACTTTCTCAATACAGAGGCGGTGAGGTGGGATTTTGCAGGGGATATAAGCCCTATTTATCAGCTTATTCTGGATCGCTCTATGAGTTGGGAAACTTCGCGCCTCCCCCCACACACACACCTCTAAGGTAAAAAAAACTTATTGGTGCCAGCCTAGGACAAAACAGGAAAAGGAAGAGCACACTGGTGGAGGGTGCCTCACAGGCTCCGCTCCCAGTTAGCCACAGCACTAGCCCAATGAATACGGTCCCCAGTGGGGGCTGGGGAACCCCTGGCCCCCACCAGTGGGGACAAGCCCTGGGAGTTTGGGTCAGTGCTGGATGGTGGACAGTTTGTTTAACCCCAACACCCCTCACCAAACTTGCTCTGGGTGCACAGCAACCAACACTGCCCCTTCAGACGTGCTCCGAGGTGCAGCACTACTAACTCTCACCCATCAAGCGTGCCCATGTTAGCATGCTGCATCATTCTGCCACCTCACCCCACCTTCTCTGAGGCACACAGCAGGCAGACAAGGGCACTAAACCCCTCTCCACACTTGTTCAGGGGCACACAGACCCTCTGATGTTACAGATGCACCAACTCTTACTCCAACCATGCCCACATTAGCATATATGCCATTCCCCCTACTGTAGTGCACATAGCAAGATAGGGGATTCTCCCCCTCCCACACACACATATGCTCTGGGGAACACAGTAGCTGCTTGGGAATCTTCAGACCCCCCCCAAAAGGCTAATATGCCCAAGTACCCGAAAAGGGTGTACAGCTCCCTGGAGCACTGCACGAGGTACTTTACAATAGCTGTATACCCTTTCTTGGTACAGCACTTGATTTCTTCCAGTTAAAAAAACCTCACTTCTACACTGGAACACTCTCACTGTAGCAATATGCAAAAATGGACAGTGACCCACTCTCAGCACCCAGTAAAGCACATTATATAGGCAGTTCAGAATGGACTGGGAATTGATGACACCCACACATAGGTAGCTGTAGGAGCTGTTGTATTATTTAACAGGGAAGGGCTAGCCTTTACATTTCTGAGATCAAGTACCTCAGTGGAATCAACAAAGTCCAAGAGGGTGGCATCTTTCAGAAAAAGAGATGTGCAAGAACAAGGGGACACAATTTGAAGATAGAGGGAGGACAGCTCAGGGGCAATGTGAGGAAGTATTTTTTCAGAGAGAGGGTGGTGGACACATGGAACAGCCACTCTGAGGAGGTTGTGGGGTCTAAAACTGTGGGAGAATTCAAGAATGCATGGGCCAGACATAAGGCAAATCTTGTAGGGGGGGTAAGAAGAAATAAGCCGTTGGTTAACTAGGATCTGCAGCACATCCTGTGGGTAGGGAAATGGGTAGATTAGGCGGGCAAGCAGTCCATCAGAATCTATGTTTCTATGTTATTCCACAGCTTCTCCATAAATAGAAACCTTCGGCTACCAGTCTACCACACAAGAAAGCCCAATGCTAGAAACACGTTTAAAAACAATACAAAAAGCCCCAAGCATTATGTTTCATCCAAAAGATGCTTAATAAAGCATCTTTGGATGTAAAATGTATGTTGACAGGGAGGAGGGTGCTTTTGTATTCAATAATATATTCGCCCTCTTTGGGTACTTTAGCCATGTATTACTGACTCTAAGGACGTCAGTGCATAGTGTATACTGGCAAATATCTACCCACCATATCCTCCGACTGCCAGTTCCATTTCCCTTTCCCTTCAGAACACCACAAATGCTCACACAGCATTGCCAGCCACTTAATCCTCCCTCTCGTGGCTTGAATTGGCTCAGATTAAAGAAATTCAGAGAAATCTGCTTTAAAATAGCTGCACAAATTACAGAATTTCCTTATCTCTCTCTAAGTTAACAGAAACAAAGTTTAAGGCAGGTGGGGTACTACTGACTCTAAGGACGTCAGTGCATAGTGTATACTGGCAAATATCTACACTGGAAGTTAAAATGAATGGTTTAGAGTAAAACAAAAACATTTAAAATGGGCAGCTAGATCGTGATGCTGCTGCCCTACTCTACTCTTGCAAAAGACAATCTTTTGGTATTTCTATGCCCCCTTACGACGGTTGCCTTTATTCGGACGTTTTCCCAAGCAGTCTGCGGTGAAGCCCCCAAGGCACGAGAGGCATGCGAGAGCACACAGCTGCACTTGACTCTGCCAGAAGGGAACTGGGTACCGAATGGGAAGGTATTCTCAGTGGGGAATAGACAGCAGCAGAAGCAGCAGCTCCCCACCACCAAACTCACCGACCATCCTCCATCGAGACCATCGAGACCACTGGGAAAGGCAGCATATTGTATTCTGCCCCATCTCTTCCCATATCTGCTACTGCTGCAGTACATGGCTAACTCGGGATGGCTTTAATAGTCCATCTGAAAATGGTCACCGATCTGAGTGGAAAGGGCAATCAGATGGCTAAAGTGTGAAGGGTGACTGATAAAGTGAGGGCGCGCTAAAATTATACATTAAATAACAGCTAAGCAAAATATTGCAAATACTGTAGAGTAGGTTATAACCGCGGTCTGTTTATTTTCGTTATATTCACTATTTTAAAATATCAGCGAATTCATATTTATAACAGGAAAAGATACCACAATACATCAACATCACACATTAAAAGCTGCCAAGGAGCTGCTAAAATCTCCCGATTAGCACCATTAATGCACAACTAAATAACATTGCAGCAGTCTTTAAGTTTATTTTTACCTACTATCAGTTTAAACTTTCTGCTTGGGAGGGGGCACAAAGAACACTAGCAAGCTTGGATTACTGCTTCACCGGGACCGCGTGAGCCTTGAATGAATTATTCAACACTATTTAGATGTTAGGGAAAATTACTGTAAATAGGAAAACTACTGTACTCTGCAAACTGCGAACTTGGTTCACTTGCCGTCAGTCCCCAGAGGGTCAGCGGGACGGGAGGTTGGGCCACAGAAGTCAGGCAATCTCCAACACAAGCAGATTCAAACAAGTTCATACAAAAACATTGCGGCTGAATGACTTACTCCTAGTATTTTGAACAAGCTGTAATGCAGGGAGTGTAAGACAGTAACAACACAGACTGAGACACAGCAGCATCTTACAGGTTGGGTAATGCATACTGTGGGACCGGGTTTTAACATCCGACAGTGTGGGTAATGCCAATGCATACTGTGGGACTGGGTTTTATAGTACAGCTCATGTGCTAATAATAGCAGACGTGAATATGCGATTTCAATCAGTTCTACAGTACCTGAAGGTTTGTGGCCTGGTGTACCTCAGAATGGTCGTTCTTGAGCTGGGCGTTCTTCAGGTGGTGGCTTGGGTGGTTGTTGCGGCGAGTGCGGCAGCAATAAATACTTTTTTTTTAATTTCGGTTGTCTGTCGCGATCGAGAATGACTAAAATAAAAGCTAGCAGCAGCGAGGTTCTCTGGTGTCCAAACCGCGTGGTTTTTAGCATTTGTAGTACGTTCTCTCCTCCTTCTTCCGGTTGGTCTCCTGAAAATAGGGAGAAGCTGCAATACGTGCCTACTTTTAAACAGGCAAACTCCCGAATGCAGCATGAGTTCCATGAGCACTGGCGGGAAGTTTCAAATTCCAGCAGCCAATGGGAATTCCGTGATTCCATCCGTGATCACGGAATTACGGTAAAACAGTGGCCTTGATTATACAGCTTACCGGCATTTCCTCAGTTCGCGGTCGGATTGGAAGAGTGCAGACGTGTTCCTGGTCCACCGAAGATCATTGCGCCCAGGTCAGAGGTAAGTATGGGGTGAGGGGGGGTGTGGGGAGGTGGGGTGTGCAGTGGGGGCGCAGGTGGGGGCCCAGACAGCGAGGGACCATTTTTGTATTGCAAGTTTTTTTTCTTTTTTTTAAACAGGAGAACAACGCGGGACATTTGCCATCCTGGGGTGGGCTCCCAGCGTGGCACAAGGACACTGTTTGGGGGGGCATGGAGCCAACAGGGGATTGGGCACCCCCGTCGGTGATAGCATATGTTGCCATGCTGGGGTGGGCTCCCAGCATGGCACCTTGTACTTCGGGGGAACAGTGGAGCCAATGTGGGATTGGGCACTCCCGCTGGCTATACAGTGTGTGGGGGGGGCGAGCACGCAGTATGCATGTGTGTGTGTGTGTGTGTGTGTGTTGAGGGAGCGCACTTGAGCAGGCGATATCTTATCGCTGCTCACTGAAGCATAGCTCCCCCTTTAAACTGTATGCCACTGCATTTTGGTCTGCTGTCATAGACGTCTCCAGCAGCGACTGGAGAACTGTGGCCGCGCCTGCAAACACACTGACTGAATTGGAAGAGGGATGCCACACCTCCGAAAACTCGGATGATGGCACTATGTTTCTTGCACATGCGTGCAAGCAACATAATGAGTGGTGTTTCATTTAACAGCAACCACTGTGCTAGCTGGAAAGTTGACAAAAAGTCACACAACCTATCATTTAAAAAACATCAAAAGCAAATGTCTCTGCAGCATCAGAAAGCATCCTTTATTGTATAAAGGAAATATACAATCGTGAGCTGTCAGATAAATTATTTATCTGCACAAGTGCTGTTTGACCTCAGAAGTCTGGACCATACCTCTCATCTTATCATGTCAGCACTTGTCTTTAAATTGCAAGCAAACTGTCTGAATGTGTAGCATATTATTAATCAATATACAAATAGTGGGTTTCCTATGCTTAGTGCCAAAGTATGTTTCAATAAAAGTTTATTATGAAACTGCAAACAACCCAGAAAAACTGCAAACAGGCGTGACAGAGATCACGATGAGCAATGCAGGCAGAAATACTGTAAATAGGTGAGAATAATCCATCACATGTGGGCTGCCAGTATAGCCTAGAGGTTAGAGGAATGAGGTGTGAATGAGCGTGATACATCCAGCAGACCAGACCTGAGTTTGATTCTCACAACCTCCACTTGCATACTGTGTGACTCTGAGCAAGTCACTTAACCACCCAGTGCTCCCAGATCACCCCAGAAAACAGGCACTTGTGCCTAGTTGGCCTCACCTGGTTACCAAAGACTAAAATATAAAATAAATAAATAAACATCAGTACCAGCTCCCTACCAACAGGCCCTCCAAATGAAGAATAGCAAACAGAGCAAGCCAGCTTGTAATGCACTGTACTTAGTATTGCTAACAAAAGTAAAACTGTCAGAACAGCATAATAAAGGAGCATACTAATTAATGTGACTTGTAAAACTCCTACTGCCCCGGGGGGAATAACCCACTCCAAGTCACACAGTTTACACTCCATTCAAGAGCACAACCACATCCTGCAGGCTTTCAAACCAGAGCAAGCTTAGTAACCGCAAATTAATGCCTTTACTAATAACCCTCCAACACTGACAAATAACAGAAGTGGTGACACCACACCCAGATGAGCGACCTCCTCTTGCAAACCCTCCAAACAGAAACAGACGAATGACAATAAAATACATCACAGACTGACAACCCAGACGATACTGAACTTCTGCTGCTGCATGAACATCTGCCCCACTTTGCTTGGCTTGTCCATGGTGACAGGTGGTCAGCTCCTCTGCCTGTCTCTCAGCACCACAGGGCATCCCCAGTGGATCAAGCTGTGGTGAATGTGGCACAGTTCACTTCTGCTGCTCCAGCTGAGTACGGGATTCTTCCATTCCTGAAAACCAAACTTTTAGAGCTCTCTGTTGGTGTCTGGGGTGGTCCAACGGTCATGTCCCTCTGTGTCCCTACACTGAACCCAGGAGAACTCTTATCACTAGTATACCCTCTGATTCTCTTGCTCCCCAGACCCCACAACTGCTTAGCTCGTGGCATAGACCACTGTCTTTTTGCAGATGCTGGAGGCTGGTTTGCATTGATCACTTCCACTAAGTATGTTGCTTTGTTTGGGGGGCATCCGTTACTCCTGTTGCTCTGGGTCCCAGCACTGTGGCACCTGCTGCCTTTCCAGTGGGACTGCACAGTACAGTGACACTCCAACACCATGTCCAAGTATCCCAGGTGTATGGTGCTACCCCAACACACCTTGCCTCATACCCAAGTATCTGTGGCATTCAGAGGCAGCCCCTCCAACACCCCATCCCCACCCAAGTATCCCTGCTGGCCACTGATATTGACAACTCTCAGCATTTCCCCCCAGACACACACACAGAGAACACACACACACACACACACACTCCTTGCCTGGCCACTAAGTGGGGGCTTTGTGTAAATCACTTTTATAGCATGGCAGTATGGAGAGGCTCTGTGTGCACCTAACGTCCATCACCCCCAACAGCTACCATATATCGGCCCCCAAGAGCCACTGTGTATTGGCCCCATATGCCTACAAAAGCTTCTGAAGATAATTATGTGGGTTGTAGCTGCTACAGTCAGTGAGAGTCCCTGGATCCCTGTTGCTCATTATATATTATCTTTAATAAGGAGACATGCCAAAAAAGAAAAGTCAAAATCCAGCATGGCAGAGTTATAAAAAAAATGGCATAGTTTTGTGTTCCATGAGCATTTCTGCCTACACTCAAAAGCTAAAAACTGAATTCCCCAAATCAAAGTCAGGTTTCTTTTTACCTGGTTAAGTTATAATTTGTCTCTGAGTTTTCAGGGAAAAGGAACAAAAGCTAACCATTCAAAGGAGAGACACTAGCTTGTCTGATGCAACTTTTTTCCTTTTCTCAGATGATGGACGTGTGAGCAGAGTTTCATTTCCTTTCCTTTCCATGATGCTTCAGAAAGGAAATGAAACAAAACTCTGCTCACACGTCCATCACCTGAAAAAAGGAAACAAAACCTGAAAGTCGGAAGGGGAAGGGGAGTGGATTGGCAATTTGGAGAAGAGGTACCTGCAAAAAAAAAATGGGGGACGGAGAACACATTCCAGGTGTACGCCACTCCTCAGCCATCCAAACACTGAAATCCTTGTCTGTGGGCCAACGCCGGCTCATCAAGTAGTTGATGGACACTGGGCACAGCTCAGAAGAATTAGGCTTGTTATCTCACCCACTCTGCCCCATCCCCTTGTCACATACAACATCCTCCAAGAACAGAGCCCTTTTACAAGCCAACCCAGACCAATGAATGAAGACATTTGGACTCACCTGCCTCCTATTGCTGCTGGTACTGCTAGGACTCCTCTCCTGGGAAGTAGCGGCGGCACATACACATCCACTGCCGATCTCACTCAATAACGTGGCCCGTCACAGGTGAACGTTTACCCTTCCTGGTTGCAGTTTTGCTTAGTTTTTCTCATACCAGTCTTCTCCTCAGTCTGTTCTCCTTGAGCGCACAGAGTAAGAAGATGGTGCCTGAAAATCCACTCTTTGACGCATGGCAGCGTCAACAGATCCCCTCCCCCACCACTTATGACTTCAAAAAAGTCAATATTGTTTTAGACCTTGAGATTTTCTGGAAAATAAAATACATTTACAGGTATTTTATACTAGTTTTGAGCAATGATATTGGGGGGCACATGCCCCCTCGGGCCTTATGGGCATGGCGCCACTGTCTGCCAGTAGCCCTGCCAGCTCCTCAGCTAGTTTCTTTAGTACCCTTAAATGCACTCTGTCCGGGCCTGGTGATTTATCCACCTTCAATGCCAGCAGACCCTCTCTCACTCTATCCTCCTTTATCACTACATCTGTGTTCCCCTCCCCCCCGCTCCTCTTTTCCCATCTGAAGGCACTGGTCCGTCCTTCTCCCTGGTGAAGATCGGACAGAAGTATTCATTTAGTATCTCTGCTTTTCCCCCATTATCCTCCACCCAATCCACCCCATTCTTAAGCTTAACAATCCTTTCCTTCTTGTCCCTTTCTCACTTATATAGCAAAAGAAAGCCTTCTCCCCTTCTTAATTCCTTCAGCTATCTGCAGTTTCTTCTGTGCCTTTGCTCGCTAGACTTCCTTACTTGCCTCACTAGCCAACCTTCAGTAATTTTCCCTATCCACCTCTCTCTTGGTCTTCCTGAATTTTCTATAGACCAATCTATTTTCCCTTACTGCCTGGGTAACCCCAGAACTGAACCAGCTGGGTTCTTTGGCCCTTGTGTTCTTCCCCCTGAGCCTAATGCACTCATCTGTGGCAATCAGTATTCCTTCCTTAATGTTGAACCACCTTTGGTCCAGCCCCCATATCTGCTCTGATCCCCACCAGATGGCTCCTTAGCACTTCGCCCAGTTTCCTGAAGCCCGCCCTCCTGAAATCCAAGATTTTGGTCTTAATCAGGATGCTTTCCCTGCCCATATCCAACTGGAACCACACTGTGCAATGGTCACTTCCACCCAGTGGCTCCCTGACCATTATTTCCTGTTCACGCTCCCCATTTTTGAGCACCAGATCAAGAATTGCCTCAGCTCTTGTTGGTTCAGTGATGCCCTGAGTCAGGAATCCACACTGCAGTCCTTCCAGGATCACCTGACTCCTAGCACATGTTGTGGAGGGTATGCTCCAGTCCACCTTGGGCAGGTTGAAGTCCCCCACAGTTACCACCTCTCCTTTCCCTGCAGCTTCCAATATTAGTGAGCTCAATTCCCTGTCCCTCTCCCTCTCCTCATCCTGACAGGGTGGTCTGTAAACCATCCCCAACCTCGCCTTCTTCCCTCTGTTGGACCTTAACTGAACCCATAAAGCCTCCACCTCCCCTTTCTCCAACTCCTCCCTCATGCAGGTTATTCTCTCCCTGATATAGACTGCCACCCCTCCCCACTTCCTGATTACCCTGTTCCTCATATACAGTTGATTTCCTGGGATTGCAAAATCCCAGCCATGGTGTGATGTTGCCCAAGTCTCGGTTACTGCAGCTATGTCTACCCTCCTGTCTGCTAATAGTGCCTGCAGGTCATCCATCTTGTTTCCAAGACTCCGCACATTCAGAGACACCATCCCCCATCTAGAGTCTGACCTTCCTTCTCTTCCCTCTGTTCTTCTATTCACATTTATTACCTCTGTGTGCACCCCTCCACGTACCCTTGTTATGTGTTCCTCACCCCCTCCATCCTTTGCAAACTGTGTTCTCACCCCTTCCACCTCCTCCCTCCAGACCTCTTCCATCACTGTTGGGGGGAGGTTCACTGACCTCCTCCTCTCAGAGTCTGTGGGCCTGCATGCCCGCTGCCCCCCAGTAGTTTAAATTAGGTGTAGTGGTTATGTATTCCCCCAGTTTGTCCCTGAGTACCCTCAAACCCTTCCTACTGAGGTGTAGCCTGTCTGGTGAAATTAGTGCTTTGTTTGACCAGGTCTGCTCCCGGTCCGCAATACAGATAAACATCTCCTCCCTGCACCATTTTCTCAGCCAGTCATTAAAATCCTCTATTCTTTTTTTCTGGCTGTATTGGCCCTTGGTACCAGTATCACCTCTGAGTAGGCCAGCAAACTTCCTTCCTTCCTGCAGATCTTCCCTAACTCCTTGAACCTAATTTGCACTACCTCAACCTACTCCCCAGCTAGGTCACTGGTTCCCAAATGTTTAACTAAATTAGGTTTTCCTCCAAACTCCCTTACTATTTCTCTTATTCTTGGGCCCACCTTCCCCTGCTGTCATCCCTGGCATTCAAACCACCCTCCTGCTTGCATTTGGGTCCCCTTTCCTTCCTCAGTGAATACCCCTAATTATGGCTTCCCCTATGATTGCCACCCTTCCATCCGTGCACCCGTGCTCCCCATCCTTCCTTTCTTACCTTCGGTAATAGCCGCTTCCCCATCTAACTGCTCCCTCTGCACCCTGGTGAACTTATCTCCACATCCACAATTTGTCCCCTTAACTGTTTTTCCATCTCTCACTATGCTGCATCCCTTCTGACTATATGTATCTGCTTTCAGTTTTCCCTTCCCATTTCCTTTCATTTCCTCTCCCTCCCCCCATCCTCCACTCCATTTTGCCTGCCTTCTCTTCCCTGCCCACCCTGATTAGTTCCCTCTCCCCTCCACTGTACTCCTATTCTCAGCCCTGGCTCAACCTGACCTTCTACCTCACCTCCTGCTGCCCCCTTCCTCTTTCAGACAGTGGTGCAGATCTATTCAGTAAAGGCACCCCTTTAGAATGTCCCACCCCTGATGCTACTCTCACATTCCCACCCCTTCCCCTTACCACTTATCATTCCTCCACCCTGGGCTCCCCAGTCCTTGAGGAAGAGGTACTCCTGTATACTGGATGCTCCTTCCCACTCCCATCCCCTGCCAGATGCCCTCACTCCCCTGGGCATCACCCCTCTGCGTTTCCCTCCACTGCTCTGCTCCTCTGACTTCCCACACCATCCTCCCAAGCTCCCATCTGAGCAGCCTTATTTCAGCCCTTAGCTTCTCCAGGCTCTTACACACAGGACATCCCCTTTTACTCCACAACACCCCCAGAAAGACTGCTGCCTCGCAGCTACTGCAGTTTACCACTCTCCTGCTTCCCATACGTATACCTATTCCCTTACATCCTCCTAGCTCAGCTTCTCCTAGCCTCCAGTTATACATAACTATAAAATAACTATAAAATTAAAAAATATATTAATTTCTGTCTCACTTTACCAACAAAATGTAACAACAATCTCAATAATCTAGAAGTCAGGAGGTTGCTACTTCCAGTGTTCTATCAAAACTAGAACACTACGCCAAGGAAGCTGTTTCTTAGCAACCACCTGATTCTAGCTCAAAAAAATATTTTTAATGCCTTTTAAATCATCAGCCCAGAAATCCCATGAAACAGTGATAAAGTCACAGTACCACCTAAACAACATGCCACCACCCAACAACAAGCCAGCTAATCCTGGTGACAAGGACAACTCCACAAAAATCTCAAACAAACTGCCTGTCTACTGTATATAAACAAAATGAAACCTACACAAGATATGATTCACTGCAGAACAAACATGCTGACTATACTGTTCCCAACTAACATAAAATACACACTTTCCACACCTTCCTGTAGGCAACAATATCCTCCTTCTCAGTCCACAAACTGTACACAAAAAAATATTTAAAAACTAGAACAAATATAGAAAAATTTGACTTAGCTATGGGAGCTCCACACAGACAGAGCCACTCTGCTGCCAGCATTCTAGATAGCATCAGATATGAATACTCCAAGGTCCCTTCCCTGTTTGGTGACCGTCAGTATCTCTTCCCCTATTTGTTACTCTGCCGCTGGTTTCTGTGCCCTAGGTGCATGATTTTGCACTTCTTTGCACTGAAACACAGCTGCCATACCCTTGACCGCTCCTTGAGTTTTCTCAAGTCTCTGCACATTTTCTCCAGCCTCTCTAGAATGTCTACCTCTTGAACATTTTGGTATCATCTGCAAAGAGGCATACCTTTCCTTCCCAAGTTATTTGCAATGTCACTTATAACGACATTAAATCGGAAAGGACTACCATGTCTGCCATGCCCTCACCCCAGCTGCTAGAGTTACAACTGCCCAAGGTGTACTACTGCCTGGACTATGTTATACTCTCTCAATTTTTTCTCAGACCAATGCCAGTTCCCTTTATAAATGGGATGTCGTGTACAATAACATCTGAAGGTTTGCTCTATCAGCCCCTCGCCTCACCTATCACTGTGAACTGTACTCTGCCCTACAATGGCTATCTCCCTCTTCCCGGCGACTTCACATCTGCAGTTGCCTAATTGGCAATATTGTTGGGTCCTCACAACTTGCTTCACCTTCCTCTATGTTGTCCCAGTTGAACATTCTCATAGACTTCAGTTCTCTGCCCAGGCCCACCTTGTAGTTCCTCACTGTACAACCAAAATAGGGGTGCAAGCATTTGTCCACTTTGCCCCCAAAACTTGGAACTTCCTGCCCTATCAGCTTAAAGTCTCTAAATCACACGTTTTCAAAAAAAGAGCTGCTCTCGTATTGAAAACCCTTAGGCACGTGCTCTTGCTTCTGATCACTACCCTCTCCTTTCTAACTTACCCTTCTCTCTCCTGCTGCTAAATACTGCCTGTTTCTTTTCTTCTGTCTTAGTTTTCTGTGGCACTTCCTCCCTCTCCCTTATCTATCTGACTTTCTTTTTACCCTCTCCCTCTCTCCCCAAGCTCCCCTTCTTCAGGAATCCCAATGGAGTCTTCCCCCACTTCAGCCACCTATCTGTGCCGCCCAAGAACCCCCATGTAGCCTCGGTTCTACCCCCCAGGCTGGGATGAGGTGGGGCACTACACCCCAAGCTTCTTGTCTGCGTCGGGCTTCGGGATCAGCCAGGCAGGTGGGAGCCATGAGGGGTCTGCTCTGGAGCTGAGTCTACGCGGAGTCTGGAGAGTGTTTTTCCACTGTTTTGTGGGCATCACGTGAACCCCTGACGTCAGGGCGCATAGTGCCGATGTCCGCGATGTCCTCCCCTTCTCTTTGTCTCGGTGCATGCTGTGCCCCAGACCTCCACCTGGGGCCAGTCTTGCACCGGGACCTGATCCCCCCTTCCTCCTTGGAGAAGGTGAACTGACCTGGGGATGCTCAAGCCTTCTCCCCCAGCTGGCTCTCCAGCTTCCTGGGCTCGTTCCCGAACCGGGTCACTGGCGTCGCAAGTGGAAATCTAACCACTGTGCCGGTGGGCTGGTCCATCTATCTCATTTCTTTGTAGGTTTCCTTTACTCTCATCCCCTAGATGTTTTAGATCTCTTCTGCTTTCTCTAGTTTTTTTCTTTAACTAGCCCGCTCTTGTTTTCATTACCCAGACCCTGAGGGTGGTTCACTAAACCAATGTACTTATACACCTCTCTCCTTTTATTGCCCCACTGCTCTGAACATGTCCTGGACTATCTATATAGTGCCAAAGCATAAATATTGCCATCACAGATTTAAACTGCTAAATTGTATTGTACTACCTGTCTAAATTTCAACTCTTGCTGGTTGCATTCTGATCTTATTTTCACTGTAAATGTATTTGTACCAAATCTTTGTATCCACTGCGCTTTAATCCCTTACCTCTGTAAGCCCCTGGAATCTCTAAATAATCCTGTTTATTCATGAATGTTTAGCTTCTGTGTACTGTAAAAGTTTTTAGCTCTCAGTATCTGTAAATGTTTGTACTCTCTGTAACTGTACTCTCCTGGGTTGTGCCTGAAAATAGGCAGGTTTTTGTCTAGTGCACCTACACAATTAACAAAAATAAAGAAGTAAATAAATAAGGACTGGTCACAGTGCTGAGCACTGAGGTACCCAGCTGGTCACCCTCCCTTCCCCCGAGTGAAATCCATTTACCATCACCCTCTGTCACCTATCCATTAAACAGTTTCTTATCCAGTTCACTGCACTTAGATTCACCTTGAGCTGCCCAGTTTCCTTATGAGTCTATGTGGTATGGTGTTGAAGGACTTACTGAAGTCTAAGTAGGCCTCGTCCACTGCCCCACCCTGATCTATTTCCCTGGTCACCCAGTCATAGAAATCTATCAGATTTGTCTGACATGACCTCCCCTCCTAGTGAATTTGTGCTGCCTTGGGTCTTGTTACATGCTGGATTCAAGGTACTCCACAATTCTTTTTCATAGGATTCATAGGAGTATACGAGTCAGGTCAGGCATGTGCCCATGTACAGCTTGCCTTTAGCTCAAAGAGAATATCCAGTAATGTTACTTGTTATGAAATAGATATCTAATTTATTTTTAAATGTGTTCAAGGTTTTGCTAGCCAGCATTTCTAAAAGGAGTCTGTTCCATAGCTTCATTACTCTTTGGCTAAACCAGGTTGCTCTCTTCTTTGTTAGGCATTGTTCACCCTTTAGCTGAAGTATATGAACTCTTGTGTTGAGTGTGTTTTCCTTGATTTCCAGACCTAAACAGTCCCATATTTCATCATCATTAAAGGCTCTGTACACTAAACACGTCACCTTGTAAATGCCTGTATTCCCATCGACTCAAGTCTGTTGCTATGATTCAAATTTCTGACAGATTTAACCATTTGAGTAGCCCTCCGTTGGACCCCTTCCTAATAAAACATCCTCTCTGTTACTTGGTGAAATAAATTGAACACAGTATTCCAGGTGCGGTCTCACCAAAGAGGAATACAGCAGCAGCATCAATACTTTACTGTCTTTGCTCTTGATATGCCTGCCTATGGATTCGAGCACTCCCCTAGCTTTCCTGGCCATGACCTGACAATTTCTACATTGTTTGAGGTTGTCAGTTATTATCATCCCCAGATCTCTCTCTTCAGATGTTTTCCTTAATGTTTGCCCTCCATGGTATAATTTGCCTTTTTCCTCTAGGAGTGACTCCATTAACTTCCCCACCACTGATGTCCGACTGACTGGCCTGTAGCTGCCAGCTTCCTCCTTGCTACCACTTTTGTGAATCAGGACTACATCTGCCCTCCTCCTGTCCCATGGAACCACTGCTGTTTCTCATGGGTTGTTGAATAGGGCTGTCAGAGGAGCAGACAGCACCTCCATGAGCTCCCGCAATACCCTTGTGTGTATACTGTCCAATCCCATAGCTTTGTATACTTTCAAATTTGTGAGTCCTTTCAGGACTCTCTCTCCTCTGTAAATGTACTTGTGTCATCCTCCCTTGCTTAGTGCGCCTGCTGCTTTTATGTGGTCCATCCCCTTCCCCTTCCTCTGTGAAGACTGAACAAAAAGGATCTGCTCAGGATATCTGCTTTTCTCCTGATCCTCCTTTGCACAGCCTCCTCTGCCCATCTTAACAGCACAATCGTTCTCATGGTCCTCCTCTTTTCACTTATGTACCTGAAAAAGGTCTTGTCCCATTTAACTACTCCTTGAGCCATTCTTTCTTCAGTTTGTGCCTTTGCACTTCTCACCACTTTCCCTTCTTCCCTTTGCTTCTCCTGGTACACCGCCATATTCTCTTACATCTGTGTCTCTTTGTACCTCCTGAATGCTACCCTACTAGCCTTTACCTTTTCAGACACGTCTGTTGAGAACCATAGCAGTCTTTTTTTTCTCCAGTTTTTGCTCACTTCCTTTGCACAGAGGTTTTCGCCTTCACTATGCCATCCCTAAACTTGGCCCACTGTTCTCAACCCCACCCAAGTCCCCCTCCCCCTCCATGCTAGGTCATCTTTCAGGTATGCACCGATTTTTTTAAATCTGCCCTCCAGAAGTCCAGGATCCTCATCCTTGTGTGGTTTGCTTCTGCAGCCATCCTTATGCTGAACCATACTGTATGGTGAGCACTGGTCCCCAGGGGGCTTCCCACCTTGACATCTGCAATACTGTCCCTGTCTGTGAACATTAGGTCCAGTATTTCCCCATCGCTAGTGGGCTCCCTGACCAGTTGCCTGAGAAACACTCCCGGCACAGAGTCTAGGATGTCCCTGCTTCTAGCTGAGGTTTCAGGTGGGAGGCTCCACTCTGCATTCGGCAGATTTAACTTTCCCCACCAGCAGCACCTCCCTTTTTCTGCCATTGTGCTAATGGCTTTTACCAGTGCCTTATCAAGCCCCCCCCCATGTTGGAGGTCTATAGTGCAAACGTGGCTCCAGTTACTGCCTCCAGGATGACCTACAGTACCTCTAATACTTCCATTTCCCTCATGGTTTTCCTGTGTCTCAATTGCTGTGATACCCTCCCTTACATATAGCACCATTCCTCCTCCCTGCAGTCCCTTCTTATCTTTCTCGAACTGAGTATATCCTGGTATGGCCATGTTCAAGTCATGGTTTTCTGTGTACCACAACTCAGTAATGGCCACAATATCCTGGTTTACCTTTGTCATGATGGCCTGTAGGTCCAGAATTGTATTTCCAGTATGTCTTGTGTTTACACACATGGCCTTCCACACTTTGTTCCCACTCTGCCTGCTAACCCCCTTTTTTCCCTTTTGCCCTGCCTCCTTACCTCTGTCTTTTTGCAACTCTTGTTCCTGTCCCCTTTGTTTTCTATCACATTTCTTTATTTTTCTCCCTTGGGGATTCTTCTTCCCTTGAGTCCTCCCTTCTCTCTGCTTTAGTCTGTGTGTGCGTGTATGTGTGTGGAGTGGGGTGGGGGTTGGGGGCAGTTAATGCCTCTGTTTTTTTATTTCACCACCCTGCTCAGCTACAGTAGTTTAAATGTTCATCAAAGTGCCATTTAAACTATTCACTGAGGACTGTGGTTCCCCTCCCAGACAGATGCAGGCCACCACTTTTGTATAGGTCCACAGCCTTCCAGGTTGATCCCCATCCCCAATGTAGCGGAACTCAACTTCTCTACACCATTCCTTCAACCATGAGTTGAAGCTACCGGTGTGGAGAATGAATAACTCTGCTCTGTCTTTATGAAAGAAAAAGATGGCCCAATGCCGCAAGACAGGATGGGAGGGGGGGAGGCAGAAGGGAAGAAGATAGGATCTCATATGAAAGGGTGAAAAGAGGCCCTCAAAGCTGATATGTCCCCAGAACCGGATAGTACTCACCAGAGGATGCTAAAAGAGCTGGTAGAGGACCTGCCAGGTCTGACTGTGGATTTGTGTAACAGTTCGCTGGACATAGGGGTGGTGACACAGCAGTCAAGAACAAAACATGTGGTGCCACAACATAAAAGTGGGCCTAGAGATGACCCGGGCAACTACAGGCTGGTGAGTCTGACCTCAATTGTTGGTAAGCTTAAGGAAACCATACTTAAGGAAAGACTGCGTGGGTTTCTAGAGGCAAATGAGCTCCAGGACAGGAGGTAGCATGGGTTCATAGCAGGAAGATCCTGTCAAACAAATCTGATAAACTTTGACTGGGTAGCAGGAGCAGCAGACAGGGGCCAAGTGGCTGAGATACTGAACTTGGACTTTTTTGACTCTGTGCCCCATAAGAGGTTTATCAGGAAGTTGGAGGACCTAGAGGCAGGTGCTAAACTAACTAGGTGGGTGGCAAATTGTTTGGGTGGAGGAACCCAAAGGGTGGTAGTGAAAGGGGAATGCTCCGGTTCAAGGGAAGTCACCAATGGGTACCACAGGGCTTGGTGCTTGCCCCAGTGTTGTTTAACATGTTTATAAGTGACATTGCAGATGGCATAAAGGGGAAGATCTGTCTCTCTGTGGGTGACAATAAGGTCTGCTGGAGGGTAGCTACTGCTGAGGGGATAGATACAGGACCTTAAGAAAGGTCTAGCTAGGCTAGAAAGGTGATCAGGAATATAGCAACTCATTTTCAGTGCAAAGAAATGTAAAGTCATACACATAGGAAGTAAGACCCCGATGACTGGCTACTATTGGTGGGGGGTTTGGGGTGGGGGACAGGTCATCAAATTGAAAGTTGAAGAAAGACTTGGGTTAGCCATCACCAGTGACCTGAAACCATCAATGCACTGCAAGAAGACAGCAGCTTAAGCAAACAAAATGCTTGGCTGTGTTGGAGGGGATCACAGGAAGGCAGGAGGAGGTTATATGGCTGTTGTACACATTCTTGGTGTGCTACACCTGGAGTATTGTGTGCAATACTGGAGACCCTACCTGAGGAAGGATGTAAACCTTCTCGAGACAGTACAGAGGAGGGCGATGAAAATGGTCCGGGGACAGCAGAGAAATGCATATGAGGACAGGCTAAAGAATGGTACCCGCTAGAAGAGAAGAGGGAGACATGATTGAAATCTTCAAGTACCTAAAAGGTATTAACAAGGTGGACAGAGGGGATGTCTTCTATCTTAAAGGGAACTAGACCAGAAGGAGAAACTGCTATACGCTCGCAGAGGGGAGGTGCAGGAAAGTGGTTAGGAGACGCTTCTTCATGGATGAATGGTAAAAGGATGGAACCAACTCCTGGAGGTGACTGTGTTTCTGGAGACGGTGAATGGATTCAAAAGGGGGTGGGACAAGGTGAAAGGGAGGGTCAGGGTCACATGGGGGGTGGAGGCGAGGAACAAAGAATCCAGTACCACCAACTGCAGTTTCCGAAATAAAGGCACTGGCAAGCAAATATATATACAACCAATATGGAATTAGTGTTTTTATTCATTTTTACTGTTCCTCCAGTTCATTCCCTCCACCCGGACACAGCTCAACCCCCCCCCAAATCTCCACCACCCCATACCCCTTAATAGGAGAGTGCAGTATTGTAAAGGGATTATGGTTACTGTTGTAAAGTGGTGGCCAAGAAATGTTTTTAACTTACTGTGTTTTGCACCATTTTTGTATATGAGCACATTGCACTTTATGACACTGTCTCTTTAACAGGCAACTTATTTTAACATCTATATGTAACATAATAGTACTCCCTGATGATGCTGTAAAGCAAAACTGGTTGGAAGTTTTGTTGCTGTATTCCTGATGGCATCTCCATGATGGGGCTGACAGACTAGGTACTTGTCAATTTTCTGCTGCATACATATTTGCCTGTAAGTGCCCTTATTTTGGAAACTGCAGTGGATGGTGTTGGATTCTTTATTCCTAGTTGTTGCCCATATCCTCATGCACACCTAGCAGTGCGGCGGTCTTGCTTTGTTTATGTTTCATTGAGGGGATAAGAAAAGTGCAAACAGAAGGATCAGGATTAAAGGGTAGTGGCAGAGCCCACAGTAGTTGCTAAGAAGAGGTTCTGAACAGGCCTTCTGCTTGCTACTTTTGTATGTTTGTAACCCACCACCCCTATTCTCCCATAACCATTTGTTTAAAAAACAAAACAGCAGCGTGCACTCTGCCGGGGCTAACATCTTTTTTAAATACCACAAAACTTACTCTCAAAGTCCCCCAAATATCTGTAATTATTTGAACCCCTTCTTCTGATCTCCATCCATGATTTTTTTTGTTCGGGAGAGACATAGTTCCTAAATTCTGGCTAGCTCGGTCATTCCCCTGTCTAACCCAAAGCATGCATGCCTACTTCCGTTAGATACTGTCATCTGAATGTATTACTGCAAATGAGCACATGTGTAACAGTGAGGGAGTGGAGTGGTTGGCATCATTGATGATGCTAGACAGACTGACCAATCAAGGAAGGTGGGAGGGCCAAATAGGGTAAAATCTCTGCCCCACATAAATGAAGACTGTCACTTATTCACCTGCCTCACTGCTTACTAATGCCCCCAGGGCTCTACTTCAGACTCGAGCAGGATCCATGATCCATCTAGGGGCTAGATTTTCAAAACGTTAGGTGACTAAGTCCCACATTGCAGCCACCACTACATCACAAAATCTCTGCATCTGTGGAGATTTCTGTTTTCAGCCTGTGCACTACACCAGCGGCAGGTGCAGCTGCAGGAGATGTTATGCCTGGTCCCACCAGGTGTAACATTTCAGCACAGCTGTGTCACAAAAATGGCACAAGCTGCTGTAAATCGGAGAGCTGGTCGTAAACCAGCTCCCGTTTTGAAAATATGGCACATGTGGGGAAAACTGCGACTCCACACTTGAAACCCCACGTGCAGCAGTTTTTCCCTGCACCTGTGCTGATTTCAGATGGGCTGAAAATCCAGCCTTAGGTTGGGAACTGTGACCTGAACAGAAAAGGGTCCACCGTGGGGACAAGACACAGGAGTAGCATCATTCAAGGGATCTATTTTGGTGTCCCCAGGAGGCAGGAGCAGTACCAAGAGGGGAATCTGGTGTGACTGCAAGCCAGAGAGTTAAGGGGTAGAAGGGAGTGGTGGCTGGAGGGGAGAACAGATGCAGATAAAGCAAAAACAAAAATTAATAAATACCCAAATGCTACCATAATATGCCCCCTCCAGAGTAGGCTTTACCTCCAGTCTCCCAGTTTAACCAACTTCCATCCTTAGATGCTTTCGCTGGTACAAAGTGTTTTTTTCTCCTTTTCCTTAAACAAAATTCTTCCCAAACTCCCGGCTCAGTTATCCCCACACACAACCCAGTTTCTGGTCCAATATTGTTTTTCGAAGTAAACTCTCAGCTAAGCCAGTTCTTCCCCCAGACCAGGAGGAAGCATAATCTAGAGGCCACCATGTAGGCTTAGGATAAAGAACAATAAAGCTCAGGTTTAAATCCCACAGGAGTCACTACACTTTGTTCTTGCGTTAAGTCTCTTAACCTCCACTAAGCAGTAAAAATGGATAAAAACAGGATGTCACTGAAAACAAAGATGTTTCCCTTCAGCTGGACTATCCTGGGAAAATAGATGATAAAGAAAAACAACAAATAGTCACTGGCCCAAGATTTTATTTTTTATTAGAAAATGGGTAGAAAATTAGCTGGCCTGGTGGCATTGAGGGTTGAGGTGCTGGATGCCACACCTCATGCTACACTGGTGACCCGGGTTCAGGAATGCACCCAGGGTTGTCAGGGAGCAGCCGGGGAGGCTGGAGCTGGATTGAGCCAGCTGGGGTGGGTTTTGGCACAGCTTCACTAGGGAGCGGTGCAGGGAGGGGAAGGGCAGACGTCATTAGGCGCTAGGAAGTGGCCGTGTTCTCCGCACAGCTTCCTGCCTGGGCTGTGGCCCTTCATGCAGGCGTCCTCTGGGGTCAGGGACTTTGGCTTCAGTAACTACTTCAGTAACCACAAAAACCCTTCGTCCCACTGCCGTACCATATGAAACCCCGGATGGCGGGTAAGCTGGCACCGAGCCTTGCTGGCAGACAGGCAATAAAATATCTATGCAAAATAAAAAAAAGAAAGAAAATGGGTAGAGTGTGTCCTGGTCTCTATCTGATAGGCTAAGACTCCTGGCAAGGGGGTACATTAAGTACCAATAGTGACTGGGGGAAAAATAAGTCCAATGCCAGGCTGCCTTTTTACTCAAGGCAATCGGTGTGCCCACATAATTTTCAAAACTCATAGCCAGGGACACTGGTTTACCGGGATTGAGAAAGGGTATATTCCATTTTGCACATTGTAAAAAATGGTATTGTCACCGGTGTCTACTAAGCCAAAATCCGGTTTTACCGGTATTTGGTTCTGTGTACTTTATTTAACAATTTTTAACTCTGCTAACATGCATTTTAACAATTTTGACCTCCACTATTGCACATTCTTCCATCCTTGTACCAATTTAAAGTTATTTTAGGTACAAGATGTGATGGCAGCAGCAGCACTACAGCCCCCCCATCCCTATGGTGTGATGGAAGCAGCACTACCTCCCCATCCCTCAGGTGTGATGGCAGCACCAACAGTACTACGGCCCCCATCCCTCTGGTGTGATGGCAGCAGCAACAGCACTACGACCTCCCTCCCTCAGGTGTGACAGAAGCAGCAGCACTGTGTCCCCCATCCCTTAGATGTGATGATAGCAGTACTACATTCCCCATCCACCAGTGGTGATGGCAGAAGCACTACAGCCCCCACCCCTTCGGTGTGATGGCAGTAGCAGCAATGCAGTCCACATCCCTCTGGGGTAATGGCAGTAGTGACAGCATTATGGTCCCCTTTCTTCAACACCCACAACCCACATGCACAAGTTACAAATAACTTAGTCTCTTTGCTTGTTAGAACTCAGATGTGAATTAATGTGAACCATCAATGCTAAGGTGGACTACCTTTGTTTTTTCCTATCTATAATTTAACTGCATGAATTGGATTTCTGCCTGTGACACCGCTGACCAGGATTAGGGAACAGACTTGGGTGTTGGGGGGCCAGCTGTTGGGTGAAGGCTTGAGTGTCCAACAACCACTCACCTTCTCCTAGGAGGGAGGGTGGGTTCACGACTCAGCATTTTCTGTCCCCTGGTGGAGGCCAGAGGCATGACAACACATCGGCCCTCACTGCAGGAGGGAGCGTGACGAACATCGGCTTGTGCCTTGACATCATGTGGCCTGTCACGCTCCCAAGAAAATGGGAAAACACCTGCTGGCCAACTGAAGTATGGCTGCTGGTCTCTCCATAAGCTGGAAGCCTCAGACATGTGTCTGTTCTGACCCCTGCCATGCCCAGGATACACAGGAAGCTCTTTGGGGCAATTTTCCTCCCCTGGTAGCCTCCCACAGGGGTAGGGGCCCACTCAATAAAGGGTTACTTTGGGTTACCTGCTAGCACAGCAGTAATGGACAGTGGATGGTGGTCGGGACTCAACAGTGGTGGTAGGGGGCCTTGGCAGGCCTGAAGGAGTGGATGGCCAGGGGGTAGGAGGAGCAAAAAAAAATGCTTGAATTTGCTTCTTTGAAATAAAGTGTCTTCACCTAAAAAATCCACATGTGATTAGTGGAGGACCTTCAAATGGATTCATGCATCTCCCAGACATGTGGATGCTTTTTTTTACTTGGTGTCCATGAAAAGGGTGTCTCCCAGTTTTCACGTCTGAGCTCAGATGTGAATTGAGCACCACTCTGCCCACCAGCATCATACAGCCCCTGGGGTCCTACTGTCTGTATGTCATTGACTGTGCTTTCAAAATTCACTGGCCAAACTTAAGTACACTTACATACTTCACATTTGTTTTTTGTTGAAGCAATGTATTACAAAACTTTTTGTTGTCACAGAGACTGAAACCACAGGTGGGAGAAAATTGCAAATGATCTAATTCACCTAAATGGGGTGCTGACTGTGAAGTCTTTTCATAAGTAGTAAGGCAGCTTTTCCTTGTGAACATACTTTCATTCAGACTAGTTTTATTCAAACAACTGAGGATTTTGGTTGGCCCTGTTGATTATAAACTTGAATAAGGTAGTTAGTAACAGTGATCCTGCATTTAGCAATCTACAACCTAGATTCTCATATGCAAAGAATACAATAAAACCTGACTAAAATCTAAAAGCAAGCTTATAAAACACATAAAATGTAGTTGAACATTTATCTTTACCTATACAAAATCATTGCAGCCCAAGTAAAACTCAAGTAAATTACATGGTACACCGACTACTATTCTATGATGTGGTACTAAACATTTATTGTTATTTATTTTATATTCTTTGTAAACCAGGTAAGGCCCACTAGGCAGAACTGCCTGTTTTCAGGAGGTGACATAGAAGCACTGGGGAGGTTAAGTGACTTGTTTGGAGTCTCACAGTATGCAGGTGGAGGTTGTGGGAGTCAAATCCAAGTCTGCTGGATATACAGTTCAATCACTGTTTGTTATTCTAACCACTAGGCCATACTGCCAGCCATAATAACATCCATATATAATGTTTTAATACATAATTTTAATAATAGTGCACAGTACCTACAGTACAAATTCTAAACATTAAACACTTTACAACATTTTACTAAAACTGAGTTATTCATCACTCCATCTGCTTAGTTTTTCTTACACCAAAGTGGGTGAATAGTTGACAGAGCATTGTAAATAGCTTTTGATCAGGCTTCATTATTCTACATCCAGAAACAGATAACATTTGTTTATTCTGGATTTATTTAATATTGATTTTCTGTGGCTCACTAAATAGAATCTGGCACTGCATGAGGCAGATGTTTTTACATATTGGAAGAGGCAACACATCTTATCCGTTTAGGATTCATGTTAGAAACAGAAGTCTTTCTTCATATTTAAAACATATTCAAGTGTCAGTGTATTCATTTAGTAGTTTATGCTGACTAATATATGCTGTAGAAAACAGTAAAGGATTTATTGTGAAGCACTCAGGATCTATAGTAGAACTCCTGCAATTTTCCAGCAAGTTTTGCAAAAGAAATCAGCAATTTCAGGTTACTTTTCCTGCAATTTTCCAGTGGCCCTGCCCATGTGTGCTGATACTTGTAGACTCTTAGGCACATACTACAAGAAAACTGTGGTTTCAGGAAGGAAAGCAGTCTTCAGATGATGGAGATGTAGGTGGGAAGCATGGGTGGTTAAACTGAATGGCTGATTACAACAAAGCAGTGCAGGTGATTTCCTTACTGACGCTATTCGCAACAAAGCAGAAAGAATGCGAAGCACAGCAGCATTCATTTTAAGATGCTGAAATCTGATTCGGCCTGCTGGCACTGCAGTAGCACTACTGCTTGCAATGCCAGTGACCCAGGGTCAAAAGCAAACTTGGGTTGTTGGAGGTCTGGCCAGGGGAGTAGGATAGAGTACCTGGGGGACCGCTCTCCTCCTCTGGGGAAGGTGCAGGTCCTGCTGCTTTACCACCACCTGTGTGACCACAGGTGGTGGTGCAATGGTGCTGCAGAGTGATCAGGAGGGGAGGACGCTAGCCAGGATCTGGAGCAGTGGCACGTCTCTATGTGACCTACGTCCTTGGATCTCCTCTAGTGCCGGTACCCTCAGGGACAGAGACCAGAAAACCAGGAATAATCACCCCACATCGGCCACTGGTAGAAGGGACCCAGGTGCCCCAGACTTCATAACCAGGCTCCATGAGGGACCCACTGGGTTACCTGACACACACTAAGGGAGTGTGGAGGGGTGATCTGGGGTCCCCTTCCCTCCCTTCCCACCTGGGGGGGTACAACCCAGGCAGGATAGGGGCAGGTCCACAGGAGCTCCTGAGCATTACCTGGGGGTGAAGCTAGGGGATACCCAGCCTAGGGATCTCTGAAAAGTGGAGACTGATGCTGTGAGAAGGGGACATAGAAAGAGAAAATAATTTTTTTTTAAAAAGATGCTGAAATCTTAGAGATTCTGTGCAGTGACATGCAATTTCCGTGAACCACCGGTACAAGAATTCAAAATCCGCATACCAAGCGGGATTCCGTGATTGCTACCAGTGTTACCGGTAAAAATGGAAAACCAGGGTCCCTGCTCATAGCTGCCATTTTATTTTTTGCTCACTTAGCAAATGAGAGAGAGTTGCCTAGAATAACAAAAACTTGGAAGTGTAAATCAGTAAAAACTCAAAATGAAACACTTGTTTTCACTTGTAATCTCTATTCTGCCTTTTTTGCGCTTCCCCATGCCGTTCCTCCACTCACAGTCCCAACGTCTGATCCAGTAGTAGCAGACTCATAACCCAGTGGTGTCCATGCAGTTCGTGAGTTTTGATATTAGTCATGGCCACACACCACACCTTTCCCTTATGCTCTTGCTGACTGCGTCCCCAGCAATGGCAACAACAGTCTCGACTATACTCACTAACACAAGTTAATGGGGCACCAGTTGTGGGGAGAGGGACATTTCAGGGCATCTTAAAGGCAATAGCAGTGTTAAAAAAGGGTCTCTCAAAACACCGCAGTGCCCTCTCCTTACAAATAACTAGTAGAGGGACTACATTACAAGAAAACAGCCCATTAATTGATTTTGTCATTTTTTTAAATATTGTATTAAAATGCCACGTGTAGCCCATTTTCTAAGCACAACAATACCCTGCAGGGTGGGCAGTATTGGTAATACCAGGACTTCCAGGGGCTATAAAGACATCCATCTGCAGCGCTGAGCCTCATTAAGTCCCTGGGCAGTTCAGTATTGCCTAACACCACCCACTCTGTCAGGTATTATTGCTTACATAAGACACTCAGGAACTTCTCAGCTTAGCCAACCCCCTGCAGCACCCAGGCCCCACCTCCCTGCTATTCAGAACCCTCCCTACCCCTATACCTAGTGCAGAAAGTCTTCTTTTGCAAATTTGGTCCCATAAAGACCATGTCTATCCTCAGTGATGCTACCTGCTTCCCACCTAATTTTCACCACTCACTTCTGCACTTGTATACTACAAGAACTGGCAACAGCACTGAGGAGGAAAGCAGATAGTGGCTGTGAGGAATGGCAGTGAGGAGGGAAGCAGACCATGGCAATGAGGAGGGAAGCAGACAGCTGTGGTGAGGAGAGGAGCAGGCAGTGACAGTGAGGAGGGAAGCACACAGCAATGGTGAGGAGGGAAGCAGACACTGCTATTGATGATGAAAGTCAGCAGTAGCAGTGAAGAGGACAGCAGACAGTAGCAGTGAGGAGGGAAGCAGACAGCAGTGGCATGATGGAAGTGGGCAGCAGTGGTGAGGAGAAACACATATAGTGGTGGTGAGGATGGAAGTGGGCAAAAGTGGTAAGAAGAGAAGCAGATAGCAATGTTCAGGAGGGAAGCAGACAGTGGTGATGAGGACAGAAGTGGGCAGCTGTGGTGAGGAGGGAAGTAGACACCAGTGTTGAGAAGGGAAGCAGACAGCGTCGGTGAGGAGGGAAGCAGACAACGATGATAAGGAGGCTATGTTGGGAGGTCAGGGAATGTTTAATTTTTCAAAACAGTCTTGGTCAGAGGATTGGGGGCTGGCTATGCTGGGGGGGTTCATTCAGGGATTTTAAAAACAGCCTCAGGCTGAGGACTTGGTTTGTGGAGAATCTGCCTGAGCTAGAAGGTCATGGCGGGTTTATTTACATTCAAAAAAAAAGAAAAACAGAAAAAACTATAAACAGCCTCAACACCCAACTTTTTACTATACTTAGTGTTGTCTAGAAGCAACCAGGCCATAGCCTGAAGGCCTAGGCCTTCGTTTGGATTCAAAATGTTTGGCCGAATATGCCTTAACTCAGCTGCCATGAATGCCAAATTCCCTTGCACAGCATTAACCAATGCTTGGGCCTTCAATTTTTGTAATCCTGCTGACTCCCCTCGATGTGGTCCTCATGCTTTGAATCCACCAAGAAGCAGCTGTGGCAGTACACAGTGCCGTTCCAGCCAGGCTACCAGGAGTTGTTCTACACATAAAGTGACATACAGTACCATTCCAACCTTGACAGAACCGTACCAGGGCACACTTTGTTGTTTTGTAAAGGCTATCCACAGTCCATTACACTTACTTATAGGGTCTAAAGATCTGATGCCATGGAATTCCCTTAAATTATTTCTGACAGCTTACAAAATAATGATTGATTTTCTCTTCTGTCCAGTACCATTGTCTTACAAAAACAGTGCTTCCGCAATTATTTTCCCTTCAATTACCTACCACCCTTGGTATCTGCCAGCTTTTTCTGCTATACTAATTATCTTCCGTGTTAATTCCTCCTATTGTCTGCCATTCTCATTATCCGTTATTTGCAACAGTCAAGCCTGGCATATTATAATGTTCCTCAATGTGAATTGCCCTCCATTATCTGCTGGCCAGGTGTAAATCGCCGATTGGTTCTTAAGCACTTAACATCCTATGTTGCGGCAGTCTGTCAGAAAACTTCTTATGTAGCTTTACTGCTTTCAGCGCCGACGGACCGGGTTCAGAAGTGAACTCGGAGCATCAGAGAGTTGGCTGGGGAGAGGAGTATCAAGCATCCAAGGACTGCTCTACTCCTCCAGGGGTGATGGGGACATAAGCCTCGGCATTCTGCCTGACTCTAGCGCAGGCTAAGGGGTTAGTAGTACGGGGCTGCCAGGTGTGCAGCGGCCATCAATCCATGTCATGTGGGAACGTGTGACGTGCATCCTGACAATACTACACATGCACACCTCCTCCTGGAAAAAAGGAAAAGTCTGACTGGTAGGATGACACTGGTCCCGTGTAGGCCCCGCACCTGACTACCCAGGCCCTGTCCAGCAGCACTGTACCCTGATCGAAAGCGGGGGTTGAGGAGCCCTTGACTGTCAACCTTGCCAGGAGAGGCAAGCCCTGAGGGCAGATGCTGGACAGGTAATCTCTGGAGGACACCAGAGTGATGGGGCTGAGTGGATATGGGGAAGGGGGCCGGTGAGATAGTGAAGAAAAAAAGAAAACTACTTATACTGCATGGGCAGTGATTACTGTGTATGGAAATCCATGCCCTCAAGAACCTTAATGTGCCACAGTAGTGATGTAACTACTGTGGTACAACAACTTTTCATTCTGCCGTAGTAGTAACATCATAGTACAAACAAAGAAATCAGCTGCTTAAAGAGCTTCTATCCCATGCACACATTGAATGAGTCGCATGATTGAAACACTGTAAAATTAATGTTCTTTTGAAGAGTACATGCCCTGGCGTGATCTCCGTCTGGCTCCTGCTCCATTAATAACTGTCTGCCGGGACTCATACACACACCCTCCACACTTCCTACTAATTAGCATATATAGTTCTACCACTTATCACCACAGGGAACTTAAAAAACAGTTGTATCTCAGCTCTTCCATAATAAAAAAAAACTGTACATCCCTTGATCTCTCCTGTAAATGTCTCTTGCTCTTCTGCAGCATCCCTCGTTTCTACAGGTTAAAACAAAAAAACAAGGCCAAGTAAATGGTTCTCTCTTCCGCTACTGCAGGATCAAAACAGGCACGGGGTCATTATGTCGCACAGCAGAATGCTGAGTGGCACACTCACGCTGCGTGGTTTCTGATTACTTTTGTTCTGTGGGGGGCTCTGACCCCCACACCCTCCATTACGGGGGCCTGCGCCCCCAGACCCCCCCACTAAAGATTCCCAACTCCGGGGGTTGGGGGTGCAACTCAGAGAACGCACAGGTCCAGGCTCGCCATAATGTCATACGCTATTATGTGTGCAACATTATAGCCTAGTACAATCAAAACAAACCCCAGATGAGAAACTACTTTCTTTTTTTACAGCAATACCTCTACATACAAACCCTGGTGTAGTGTAGACTAAACATAAACACCCACTAGGCTACTGCAGAGACCATAAAAATATACAGCTCTGTTGGTGAGTACAAGATTAACAACCCCTTCTATAAAAAAGCGAGTAAAAACTCAGCAGTTTCACTCAGCTCTAGGAAATAGATATAAGAGGCTGCCTGTTAAACAGGCCACTATCTTGCCATCATTTAAACCCATACACTCTGTAGAATAAGGTACAGTCAGCCACTCATTCCAAGGCTGGTATTTCCATCTTGGGGTTGTCATGATGCCTTTTTGTGTATGGTTGCTGTCACAGACTGGCTCTCTGTAAGAATTCAGTTTGCACCATGCTACTAGTTTTCACAACCTTTCAGACATCTGAACGGTCACCTTGGTATGCTGCCATTGCTCAGCCTGACTCTCACTCAGGATATCTTTAGGTCCAAATCCTAGCAGAGTCAAGGCTCACATAGTACAGTGTCCTTTCGCAAAAGGCAAATGACCCACCCCTTTAGTCAAACCTGAGAACACCTTTCTTCAGATATGGTAGTGTAGCAGCCTGTCTCTTTGGATATACTGTAGATCACAGACTTGCCAAATTACCCCAGGTTATCTATACCTTAGAAGCCTCAGTCATAGAAAGCATGACAAATATAAAAATAACATTTAATACTCCACAATATTTACATACGAGGAATGCAGGATACTACAAAAAAGAACAAATAACACATATGAAAAGATACAGATCACTTAGAAAAACCTAACTCAAAGCTAACTAAATTTCCAAGTAGAGTAGTCTCTTACCCCCCAACTGGGAATTTGTGAGTTATGGCAGACTGAAACCTGTGATGTTACCAGTGCAATGTCCTATAGCACTACTGACTAATCGGAGAAACATACAACAGAAATACCTCTGGCCGGCCCACTACCCTGCATCATCAGCCATACCTCATGCTGGCACATTGGCGCAGTGGTAGGGTTTCCACTCATGATGCCTGCAACCTGAATTCAGTAATGAGCTCAGGTCATCTGAGAGCCGGCCTGGGGGAGGAGGATTGAGGGGCCCATGGACTGCTCTTCTCCTCTTGGGGAGGGTGGGAAACCTGTTAAGAGTTCAGCTGACCCCTAGTGGAGACCAGGGGTCTGAAGGCCAGAGTTAGGCAGTGCTGGGAGGCATGCCAGACATGCAGCGTACATGCCACAACATCATTGCAAACCACACCTCCCCGGGGCTACAAAAAAATATATATATATCTGACCATGCTCTGTGACATCCATCCCTTGCCACCAACTGTAAATCCTCACTCCTAAGTACCGACTGAGTTTCCATCGGGGGTAGGACCCCCCCCATCAGCCCCACCATAGGGGTAAGCCAGGGTACCTGGGAGTCAAGTTAGGCCAAGGGTGTTGGGGGGGTGCAGGGACCAGGACTGATGTTCTGCCGGTCAGACAGAGTCAAAAAAAGCAAATTAAGAAAAAAAAGCCTTGCCTCTGTGATATCACACTCTGGACTTTCTTTTGATCTTGGAGCTCACCTCCACTACAAAACTAGACTAAACAGGATTTGTGTATTCACTTTGAATTGCATTGATCCTCCAGCTCATAGCCTAGCAGGGTGCCATCTGGCTGGACCAGTCATTTGTTTATGGTCAAAACAGAGCCACTTTTAGATGTTAGGAGCCCAACCCTTGATGTTTTCCCAAAACAAAAGCCTTTAGATGACAGGAACTCTTGCTGTCCCCACCAACCTCTGTGAGAACCCTGGAGTGCTCACACAAAAGGCCTGGGACTGCAATAAGAAGCAATTTTCAATTCTCCCCCTACATCCCACAATTAAAATATTTTACAGACAACAGAACTAGTAAAATAAACAAATAAACAAACATTTCCTATGTGTTACATCTGTTACAGTTGACCATACATTACTGTCTATGTTGCCATAGAGACCAAAACAATGGGTTGGCAAAAAGGAACAATTTACCCCTTTCACCAAAATGAGGAACTAGCTGCAAAGTGTTTTTGTGAGCGGTAGTGTTGGGTTTTCCTTGTATAAGTGCTTTATCTGAATGGATTTTGATTCAATTTCTGGGATGAAACTATTTGTTATGAACCTGAACTGTGATCTCTCACTTAATTATGCCCCACTTATGTGCTTCTATGCAGACTAAAATAACAGCTATATACTAAGATTCCTGAAAACAAGCAGGTAAAACAGATAAGAGTTCAAAATTTCTCTTCAAATAAGAAAACCTGCTACAGCCAAATAAAAACAAATTCTGGTCAGAGCCAATACGGCTGTGGAGAGTTTTTAGGAGCGGCATGAGCAGTGAAAAGAATATGCGGTGCTCTCGCTGCACCGGAGTCGGCCGTAATACTGCAGCAATTACAGTACTGTGCATGCGGGATACTTGCACATATGCAGTTTGCCCCGGAGTCTACCTTGCGCAACATGATGGTGCTGACATAACTACGTGTAACAACCCAGTCCCCTCGGGTTACTAGAATCCCATTAGTACTAGTCTTAGGCAGGTAAGAAAAGGCAGCTGGTGGGGAGCTCATTTGGGGCTTTCTACATAATGACATCATTGTTTACTCAGCTAGCCTGAGAGAAGGATGATTATGTCATTTAGAACTGTCACAGCAGCATAACCATTTTAGAGTCAGCTGCTCTCGGGGAGCTTAGAATGTTCATCAGTAAGTTCAAGTGTGGCAGTCAGAGTGGCAGGAGGTCTGCCATTGGGGCTCTGTTAAAGGGAGTCCTGGTATTTCTCACCCTAGTTTGGTAAAATCTTCAGTTTGCGTGCAGGACTCTTTAGTTTCACTCCAGTTGGAGTGAGAGGGAATTCAATTCTTGTGGATCTAAGGGGTCAATCCCCTGAAGTTCACAACTGCCTTAAGAAAGAACAGTGAGTAGAATCTGAAAACTACCAGAGAAAGAAAGGTGTCTTTTGTTCTTTCCATGACTGGGAGGAAGGAACAACTAATCTGTGAGTACAGAATTTGAGACTGTTCTCTGAGGGAGTTGTCCGAAGTGTGTGTACCCTAGATAAGGCTAGATCACACTGGTCAGGACCCCTTTCACCACAACTGTGCTGAATTTAAAGTTGGGAGTCTTTAGCAATTCATTGGGAATTGGAGACTCATTTGGTGTAACCCTGAAGTAATGACAGAGGCTGTTTGGGGCAAAGGGTGGGAGGAATGCCATCTGGAGTTTCAGGCAGGGCTAAGTGGTTCGTGAATGGGCTTCACTGTCCCCTAGGCAAAGCCCATGCACCAGGAGGATTTTAAAGTGTGTGGCACATCCCACAGATATACACTTTGGAAATGGAAATGTGTGGCAAATGTTTAAAGTGTCTGGCACATCCCACAGATATACACTTTGGAAGAGAGATAGAGATGTTTCTGTGGAAAACAGTACTGCCTAGCAAAGTGTGCTATAATAGAGAGTGTGCCTGTATTGCAATAACACACCTCTGGGGAACCACCCTTGCTTTATGTAACATCTGTAGATAAAGCCATACTGCAAAATGGGTGTTTACTCACCTAGTAAAGGTGATTGTGTTGGTTGACATCCATGGCACTCTAGACATTACCTCATGGGTTTTAGCCCAACTGATAGGCTAGTGATGCACATGACTCTAGGATCAGATTTCTACCATATCCAGGTCCGAGAAACCCCTGCTCTCCAATTCGAATCTTCCAAAGCTGAAATAAGGTTAGTAACAGACAAATACCAAGAAGAGGAAAGAAACAATGATCATTCTGTATGAAAAAAATGCTAGCAAGGCGTATGTAACTCAGGCCATAGGTCTTTACTTTATTTACTGTTAGTACAATCTAAACTCGGACCCTAATGGGTCGACGGTGGACATCCTGGATGTCTGTTGAGAAGGTATACAATCAGTTAACTTTATACCAGATATTGTCCTCTAGTTCCTGGTCACTTCTGAACACTGTGTCGGGAGGGTCGGGGAGTGCCATGGATGTCAACCAACACAATCACCTTTACTAGGTGAGTAAACACCCATTGTGATTGGTTGATCATCCATGGCACTCCAGACATTACCTCATGGGTAGATAAGCAGCAGTACTGTACCTGCGGGAGGGAGACAGAGTGGTTTAGGAATGAGAGGAAGGGTTGGCGGCAGCTGATAGTACCTGTGTTGCAAAGGTTGGTTGTAAGTGGTACAGATGCTCCAGGCGATAATGCCTGGCAAAGGTGTGGAGGGACATCCACGTAGCTGCCTTGCAGATATCTTCTGCTGAGACATTGGCCCTCTCCACCCAGGAGGTAGCTACCGCCCTGGTGGAATGTGTCTTGATGCCTGGGGGGGGTGTCATTTGTTGTGATTTGTAGGCCTCCTGAACGGTCCTCTGTAACCAGGCCGCAATGGTTGTCTTGGAGGCGTCTTTTCCCTGTCTCTCTCCCCTTGTGATAATGAACAACCTCTCGGTCTTGCACAGAGGTTGTGTCCTAGCTATGTATGTGGACAGGGTGGATCCTATGTCTAGGTGTTGTGGAACGGCCTTGTCTCCCATGTGAGAGTCTTCTGTGAATGTGGGTAACTTGATGGGTTGTTCCCTATGGACGGCGGAGATCTTTGGTTGAAACGCTGGGACTGTGCGTAGACACACCCCATGTGGGGTGATCACAGTGTAGGGTTCCCTGCAGGATAAAGCCCCTAATTCACCGATCCTGCGTGCTGAGCATATCGCCACTAGGAAACAGGTCTTCAGACCTACCCAGAACAGGTCTACATTCTGTAGTGGTTCAAATGGGACTGTGCTGAGGGAGTCTAGCACCAAAGGAAGGTCCCAGGGAGCCATGGATGGGCGTACTCGGAGTCATAGAATCTCGACTGCCCTTAGGAAGCGCAATGCGTCCGGGTGGGGCCCAGGACTGTGGCCACCTATGGGCCCGATGGCTGCTCCAATGGCTGACAGTTGTACTCTAAGAGATGAGTGGGCCAATCCCTTATCTAGTCCTTGTTGAAGGAATAACAGGATGGTAGACATGTCTGCGCATTCCGGATCCGAGCCCCAGTCTCGGCACCACCTGGCAAATACCACCCATTGCCTGCCATAAGTGGAAGTGGTTGAGGAACGCCTGGACTACAGTATTGTAGAGATGACCGAGTCGTGATAACCCGCGTTCATCAGTCTTCTCCTCTCAGGAGCCAGGTTGTGAGCTTTAGGGTCCTGGGACTCGGGTGCAGTACCGGGACCCTGGGTCAACATGTCAGGTCTGCAGGGCAATCTGAGACTGTTCAGCACCATTGCCAGGACCGTGGCAAACCATGTCCTCTGTGGCCAGTAGAGGGCCACTAGGATGATGGTCCGTCACGAAGAACAGATCTTGGTGAGAACTTGTGGTAGTAAAGAGATGGGTGGAAAGATGTAGGCGTTGTCCCACAGCCAAGGTTGCGACAGGGCGTCGGTTCCCTGAGACTGACTCTCCCTGTATCTCGAATAGTAGTTCTGGACCTGTGCATTTTGTGCCGAGGCCATGAGGTCCATGGAGATGGGCCCCCAGGTCTCCTGAATCAGCGTGAAGAGACTGGGGTGTAGATGCCACTCCCCTGGGTGGACTTGTTGTCGACTGAGCCAGTCCGCCCGAATGTTGAGCTTCCCGGCGAGATGAACCGCACCGAGATGGGAGAGGTGGTGTTGTGCTCAGTTGAGGACCTTTGCTGCTTCTCTCAGCATAGCTCTACTTCTGGTGCCTCCCTGCTTGGAGATGTAAGCCACTGTGACTTGGTTGTCGGAACGTATCAGTACTGACTGTCCGGAGATGGAGGTCCTGAAGGCAGTGAGGGCATGGTAAACTGCCCGCATTTCTAGGACATTGATGGACAACTGGGATTCCGTGGAGGTCCATCGGCTCTGTGCTGTTCTGTCCCCTAGGCAAGCACCCCAACCCAGGAGGCTTGCCTCGGTCTCGCTAGAGACCTGGTATGTGGCCTCCAGCGGGATTCCTTGGGTCAGATTGGTGCGATCTGTCCACCAAGTCAGTGATTTCCTCACGGATGGTGGTAACCGGAGTATCACATTCAGGTTGTGCTCGTTCGGAGCTCCTCAAGCGAGGACGTACATCTGTAGTGGTCGCATGTGCCACTTGGCCCAGGGAACCAGGTCTATACAGGATGCCATGTATCCTAATAGCTGAGCTAGTCTTGCCATGGAAGCCTGATGAGTGGTGCGCGATTGGCGTGCTAGGCTGATCAGGTTGAGGACCCTTGTCTCGGATGGCTTCACCCAGCCTTTTGCTGTGTTGATGCTTGCCCCAGGTGCTCTATTTGTTGCGTGGGCACTGGGTGGCTCTTTTCTAGGTTTACCACCCAGCTGTGCACCTCGAGAGCCCGTAGGGTGAGGGTGGTGTGTTGCAGGAGCGCTCCTTGCGTCGCGCCCGGATCAGCCAGTCGTCGAGGTAGGGGATAATATCGAGCCCCTGCTCCCGGAGCCTGGCCACTAGTACCACTGAGACTTTGGTGAACACTCTTGGCACCGAGGTAAGCCCAAAGGGTAGCGCCTGGTACTGGAAATGTTGACCTAGAATATGGAATCTGAGGTACTGTCTGTGTTTCGGCCTGATGGGGATATGGAGGTAAGCGTCCCTGAGATTTATGGACGTTAGGAAGTCGCCCACGCGAATGCTGCGTAGGGTTGACCTCAGTGTGTCCATCTTGAACCTCTGAGGAACCACATGTTGATTGAGGTGTTTGAGGTCCAGGATGGGGCGCAATTCGCCTGATTTCTTTGGAACGAGAAAAAAGATGGAGTACACCCCCAACTTCTGTTCGTGTGGAGGCATGGGCTGTATTGCCTTGTTGTGCATGAGGTTCCACAGGATGTGCTGCACCTGATGGGCTGTGGTCTTCTTTTTGGTGATTGGTGAGGTGATGAATCTGTGTGTCAGGGGGGTCTGTGATAGTTCTATTGAGTAAACCCCTTGACACAACCTCGTGGACCCACTTGTCCAAGGTGGTGTGAAGCCACTGGTGGTTGAAGAGCAATAGCCTCTGACCCACAGGGGGACCTCGCTTCTGCCCGTGTGGGGCTGGGTGCGAGCCGTCATTGCTGCTTACCTCGCAGATCTCTACCTCTTCCTCCAAACCTAGGGCCGCGGGCCCTGAAGGAGGAGGGATGGTAGGACTGGGTGAAAGGGGCACGTTGAGAGGTGTGGGACCCTCTCCCGTGAAAGGATGAGGGTGAGTATGTTGTATCTCTACGTGTCTGGTAAGATTTTTGGCCCCCCTGAAACCTCCGTCTAGTGGAGGGTAGATAGGAGTGTCGACTCTTGTTCTTAAGGAGTTCCTTTCCCTCCTCTTTCTGCTTTAGGAACTCCAAAAGACCCTCCCCAAAAACATGTTTCCCCTTCAAGGGAAGATTTTGTAGCAATGTCTTGGATTCGTTGTCTGCTTCCCATAGCTTAAGCCACAATGCCCTTCTAGCCCTGTTAGTGATGGCAGTGGCCCTTGCGTTAAGCCTGAGGGAGTCCACTGCCATATCGGCTAGATATCTTGCTACATCGACAGTGCATTCTAACAGTTCTGCCTCTCAAGACTTGGGGTTTGCCTGTTCCAAAAGCTCCTCGAGCCAGCGTATCTGGTCCCGAGCTGTATAAATGGCCGCTTCGTCAGAGGGCCGGCCGGGGGGAGAAGGATTGAGCGTCCGATGGGCAGCTCTCCTTCTCCGGGGGAGGGTGCGGGCAACATTCGGAGCTCCGGGGACTCCTGGCGGAGGCCGGGAGAACCTCGCACTGCCGACGCTCAAATGGGGGTGGGAGGCGGGCAGACGCTGGTGTCATTGCACGCCCCGCCTCCTTGGGGAGGAATATGGAGGAACAAAATCCCACGCCTTATGCCTCGTGACGCTTCGCCCCAGGAAAGCTGATTGGCCACTGGAGCAGTCCCCCAACCAGTCACAGTTCTGCGGTCCGACATAGGGGGCCTGAACCGCGCCCCACCTCTGGGGGTAAGCCAGGGATGACCGGGGGAGATGGTAATTTCCGGTGGCCGGGGCTCTAGGGGTCCGTGACCAGAGTCGATGGTCGACGAGAGGCGTGTGGAAAAAATAGGAAAATTAAAAAAATAAATAAATAAATGAATGGCCACTGTGGAAGCTCTTGCCGCTATTTCTTCAGTTTTGAAGGCCTTGTTTAACATGTCTTCCACCCTTTTGTCTGTGGGGTCCTTCAGGGAGATGGTTCCGCATGGTAGGACAGTTCTTCTACTAAGCACAGCCACCTGCGGATCAATTGTGGGGGCTGTGCACCACGTGCTGGCCTTGTCCTCTTGAACAGGGTACATATGGTCTAGATTTCTTCTGTTTGACATCCGGCTGGGCTCGGTGGACTGCCATTCCTTGGCAACAATGTCTTCAACCACCGGACAGACTGGAAAGGCCTCTTTGACAGTCGATCTCTGCTGGATTAGTGGGTCCAACTTAGACTCTGGTTTATTCTCCTCCACTTCGAACCCCATGGTGGCCTTCACAATTTTCATGAGGCCTGGAACCATATCAAATGAGTACAGCTTTGAGGTGAGGGATGGAACGGAGTGCAGTGCCATGTCTTCTTCATCTGAGTCTGCTCCGTCTTCCTCATCTGGTAGGTCCCTGTCTTCTCCTGAGTCGGGTTTTATGAGTATCTGGCACTGGTTCCGGCAGGTCCATGTGATTCTCATTGGCCCCCCCGTTGTCTTGCCCCAGAGGTTGTGTAGCCGGCACTCTGTGTTGAGTGAGGGACTCCAACTTTTCCATGACCTTCAGCATGAAGTTCTGTTGACTCTCCATCATAGCTACGGTGGCCTGCTGGTTCTGTAGCAAGAAGGCACCCGGATCCAACCAAGTTGAATTGCTGGGACCCAGATTACTTGGGCCCATGTCGGCGGCCTGTTCCAGTGGCAGATCGTCGTGGTGGTGGAGGCAAGCAGCGCATAAGGGGCCAGGGGCGTGGGGTAGGAGGTTAGCGCTGCACGCTGTGCACTTCTTGGCCATGACCATCTGGAGAAGACAAAAGATGGGAGCATTTGTTAGGATTGAGGTACCAATTGGGCCCCTGAATTGTAGGTGACCCACGTTAAGCAGAGTTCTGAAGCGCTGCATGTAAGTAACTAGACAGAAAGAGAGAGATGCAGGCTGTCTCTGTCATAGGGGTCGCTATAGAGAGGGACCCGCATGGAGACTGGTGACAACAAAGGTCGCTATGGAGAGGGACCTTTGTGGCAAGTGGTGGGGGCTCTTGAGACGCATGGTCCATATATTAAGGTGGCTGTGTGAGAGACCCCATATATCAGCAAGCGATGAGGCTTTTGGCTGTATTTCGACATTAACTGCCCTGTTCTTCATTGCAGACCCCCAGAATTAGACTTGTTCCCTCTTTGCACCCCCTTGGAAGAAAACCGGGGCTCCCTGAAGCGTTAGCTCCCTTATTGGCACAGTGGGAAGGGGGGGCTAGGAGAACTGTAGCTCGGGCATGTTTTTCCCCCGGATGGTAGTGCTCCCGAAAAGTTGTGGGCAGGGAGCACCTAGATCCCGCTCCCCAGGTGATCAGAATTCCTGATATCCTTATCAAAGGGCGAGATAGGAGGCCTGCAACAGGCCCCTGGCAGCGTAGGTGCAGAGAACCTGTCTGATGCGGCTCTGCCATGCTGTGGTAAATTTAGGGACTGTCTGGGACTTGTACCCGATGACACAGAAGAATCTCTCGCTGTTCTGTCCCCTAGGCAGACGGTGCCTGCATCAGGCATGGAGAGCCTGGACTGCCCCAGTAAGAAATAGGCCGGTAGGCCTGAAGCAGTAGAAGATGCTCTTTGTGCTGGGAGAGCTGGCACATGGTCAGGGGAATCCTTAGGCCATAGTGGGAGCAGCAGGAAGCTTGGGGAGAACCGTGGCATTACAAAAGGGCCCCTGTGCTGGGGAGAGACGGAACAAGCCGGCAACGCGGCGGGGGGGGAGGTGCGGAACACGGAGCCGGAGAAAATCACACTCCCTGGAGGCCAGGGCATAGGAGCATGACACGAGGAACGGTAGGCCAGAGCCTAGCCACGTGCAGGGGCAGGTCGGCGTTCAGTGAGTATGCGGCAGACCCCCCACAGCGCACAGTGCTCCATGAACGCCTAGAGGCCTCAGGAAGGGGGAGAACAGGAACTTAGGCAGTTAAATAAGGTTAACAGAGCACCATGCAATGCGGTACTGGTAGTACAGATGGCCGGGATGCGCGGGTGGCGTGCTGAAATGCAGACGGGCATGCAACAATAGTCCTAGGTCGCCAGAACAAACAACATGCGGCACGAAGGTAAGGAAGGCAGTAATAAATGCTCGCAGTGCATAAACAACAGAGATAGAAAATCACAAAAATACAACCTTGATCTCCTGAAATTATACAATTAGCTTAGCGCTTCTCCAGCATAACGAACAAATGATTGAGAATTATAATAGTATGGCATTAGATGGTGGCCTATAACCTGTTTGTAGGCCTCTTGGATTCTGATAAATCAACAGTCAGTAGTTTAAGCGAGCTCAAAGCCATATTAAACAAGCCTAAGCCACACAGCTGGCTTTCTATATAAACCCAGGTGTTGTTCTCTTAATTCAGTAACCTAGTATTCTTTCTTTGAGATTATAGCCATGGCTTACCTTATAGTGAAGCAGCAGGGATCCTGGTGTGCTTGTTGCCTGATCAGATGCACAATTTGAACTGGAGAGCAGGGGTTTCTGGGACCTGGATATGGTAGAAATCTGATCCTAGAGTCATGTGCATCACTAGCCTATCAGATGGGCTAAAACCCATGAGGTAATGTCTGGAGTGCCATGGATGATCAACCAATCACAATCCCAGTTACTGCTTTGGACATTCCACTTGTTGCTTCTAGTGTGAACATTATTGGGGCCCCTCGGCAGTTAGGTCTAGCATATGCCTAGCATCCTCTCCCTTGAAACTGGTTGTAAATAAAAAGGTTAATTTTAGTACATACCCCCACCCCCTGTCCTCTAGATAATGAGCCTGGTTCACACTCCAATGCTCGGGGTGGTACCATGAATGTAGGTCTGCCAAAAGAAAATTGTATGTCATGTAGTTGGCACAGTGCTGGAGCCAGTATTTTACAGTGGGGGGGGGGATGCTGTGGTGGTGTATTTACTTGACATGCAACTTTTTATCATGTTTTTAATCCTTTATACTGTCCTTTTCATTATATTTTTGACAGTTTTGAATGTAGATTTTCTTACAATCAATATATTAGACTTCTCCAGCAAAGTGAAATGCAGCAGCAGCAAGTAAGTTACAATGGTGGGGGGTTAAACCCCCCTAGATCTGCTACTGAGTTGGCGGTAGTTATTTTAAGGGGGTTGCCAGCTAGCCAAAGGTGGCGTGGGGTTACTTATGTATGCATGATGCTCATGCATGCTCACTCTAAGTCAGCACCACCATGTTGCACACAGCTGCCATCACTTCTGCAGTTGCAGAAAGGAAATATAATGCACCAGGAAGTGAATATGTTTATGTGGCCTGCAGAGGGGAAAGACTGCATAAACAGAAACACTGGAAGCTATGCTGGAGCACTGTGGCAGGACATCAGACAGCGGTCCAGTTACATGCTTCTACAGTGGTCTTCTACAAATCTGATGATGGCATAATATCTGTGGAGCTTGGCCCACACAGCCATAAAAATCAGACTCAGGAGGAGACTATTAACAAACTAGAGATCTGGTCTAGGATTTGCTTGTCATCACAGTCACTTTCTCATTCTTTTCTAAGCAGTAATTGCTGGTAAATGTGCCTTAAAGGGGCCCTGTCAGCTTTGCCCCTCGGTTTACCTTCAGTTCACAAATGCTGACCTGTGGACACAAACGAGCATTATGTTTGCTCTGGAATGGCCCTGCATCAACATAAAAGTGATCAGTTTACCTGATTTCTGATATTTTGCAGTTCTTTCTTCATATTCGTCCCGACTGAAAGTCTCCATCCCCCGGAAGCAGATGCCATGCCGGGAACGTGCGTCTACTGTTCAATCGGTGCTGAAGTGCACCTTTTAGCAAATACATCACAGCACACACATAATCAGCATAAACAATAAAATTAAAGAGCTGCTGGTATGTACAGCGTTAAAGCGAGCACTGGATTAGCTTTAGAATCCTACTGGAGTCTGGCGCCGAAATCACGCGCATGCGTACTAGTGGCACTTTCTGGTGCATGCGCGAGATCTTTCCTCTGACCGTAAGTGCGCACGCTCGGGATTTCGGCCCCAGACTCCAGTAGGATTTTAAAGCTAATCCAGCACTCGTTTTATCGTTGTATATACCAATAGCTCTTTAATTTTATCATTTATGCTGTATTACATGTCTGCTGTGCTGTATTTGCTAAAAGGTGCACCTCAGCACCGAGTGAACAGTAGACGCACGTTCCCGGCACGGCATCTGCTTCTGGGGGATGGAGACTTTCAGTTGGGACGAATATGAAGAAAGAACTGCAAAATATCAGAAATCAGGTAAACTGATCACTTTTACGTTGATGCAGGGTCATTCCAGAGCATACATAATGCTCGTTTGTGTCCACAGGTCAGCATCTGTGAACTGAAGGTAAATCGAGGGGCAAAGCTGACAGTGCCCCTTTAACCATATTGATCTCAGTGCTGGTAGACTACTTCTGGTTTTCCCCTGATTGTATTAGGTGGGGGTAGTAGCAGTCTTGATGTGGTAGCTGCCGGTGGTGGCAAGCTCTGAAAAAAAGTGGTCCCTACGCTTGTCTGCACATTTTAGAAATGACCCCTTTCCTTGTTTTTGCTGTAAAAAAACTGATCCCTTTAACACAAAGATGAGTCAGTTATGGCCCCCACACCTACCCCTTTTTACTTCAAGTGAGGAACATGATTATGGGTTTACACCAGATGTACAGTGGCAGCCATAGATGCATAATATTGTTAAACAGTAATCAACTGTATGTAAAAGTGTTTTTTTTGAATGTGTGCTTTCTTAATGGTGTCAATACCACTACATTCATTTTGTACTCTGCCCCTGGATTTCTGTGCCCCAAGTACATTATTTTACATTTTCGTGTTCAGGACAATAAGGCCTTTTAAATTAGGGCAGTCACTAATCTAAATTCTTTATAGTTTTTTTTTTTTAATAGCCATCAGAAATGTGAATTTTGTAAGGAAATGGAAAGGGGAAATTGTTTAGCCAGGAAAGGCACACTAAGCTGAAGCTTGTTTCCAGGTGTGACCTGGGAGCTCAAGGAGCTAAGTGACTTGCTCAGGGTCACACAGTATGCAAGTAGAGGCTGTGGGATTCAAACCCCAGTATCCAGGATTGCAGTTCAGAGCCCTAAACCTCTGCACTATACTGCCTCCTAAAAAACCAAAATGGAAATACAGGTAATAGGATGACCATATTTTACAAAATATAAGGAATTCAGATTAGTGACTGCCCTCATTTGAAAGGTCTTTTTGTCCTGAACAACTTTCAGACTGTTTTTTTTTTTTTGCACCTGGAATAGTTTTAAAGATATTTAGAATTTTTTGTAATGTGTGCACATTTGCTAAGAATTCTGCACAATGCCTTAGGAAGATTCTCAATGAAAAGTGGTCTGGAGTTCTGTCTCCAACATTCTAAACACACAGTGTGTCTGAATGAGTTAAAGGGGACAGGAATTGATTACTCATGTGCAGGTGTCTGAAATGTCACTATTTTCATAAATTATATTCATACCTCTAATGGATCCCTTTTTAACTGTGCCTGAATAAAAGCTGAAGCTGTCAGTTGTGTTTTGTTTTGGTTTTAGATTTATAGAACTGTTATTTAATACAACAGCAGATTAGGTACATATGGACACATGTTGATACATGGACATATTAGGATAATAGTATCTCAATTACAATGGGGCCTGTGTTAGGCTTGGGTTTTGAATATACACATACACTAGTCACTTGTTACAGAATTGCAGATATATCATGTTTAGGTCAGTATAAGTTTGACTACTCATGAGTAATATGCACTTATTGTACACAGAGTTTAAGAAAAATGTATCTGAACAGTACATTGTGTAAAATTTGATTGACACCACTGTGTGAAACAGCTGGTGAATGCTTAATTTACACTAGGGCAGATTGTCGTCTAACCTATTTTTTACTTAACAAGCAGATGTTTTCATATTTTTAAGACTTTTAACATTATTTACTATGCATTGCTGAAAGAGCTTCTGACGCCTGAAAGAAAACTTTCATAAACAATAATAATTAGGTAAAATTCTGCTTGTATTCCATATATATTCTAGATTTCTCCTCCCTGTTATTTATTACTGAGGAAATATGCATGAATACATGATTTTTATCCCTTAAAGTTACTTTAAAGTTAATCTGCCTCTATAGTTTACTCCCTGCTTCAAGTCATAATGCTCTGTTGTGACATCACAATCTGTTGCCATGACAGTAACTGTGATGTCACAAGCAGTGCATTGTGACCTCAGGTAGGGAGACAGCAATAGAAATAGATGAACTCTTCAGGGGCAAAAATCCTGTTTTCATGCAAATGACCTCAGCAATAAATAATGGGGAAGGGGAATAAAGAACTAATGTGAAATACAAGCTGAACTTTATCGAAATATCAGGTTTTGTTAAAGTTCTCCTGAAGTTGTCAGCTGATCTTTAAGCTTATTTTTCCTTGTGGTTTTTAACCATTATCATTTACTAATTCTAGCAAAGATACACACACAGGGTTTTAAAATGGAGCTTCAGCTTTTCTCAGGGAGTGAACTTTCAAGTCAATGTTATTTGACCTTGGGATAGCCTTCTTTTGATGGAACTTTTGCTATATTTTTATGGGTCTGTTGTTTTTTTGAATGCAGTTTTAACCAATGGGGTCCTTAACAACTTTTCATCTTTTTTTTTTTGTATAATCTGGGTTTTGAGAAAGTATGTTCCTCTGAAACAACTGCTAGTGTTTTCTGATGAAGGATTCTGTGTAATCCCAAAGCTAAAAGCACCTGTGTTCTTTTGTAACAACTCTGTTGGTCCAATAAAAGGTATCAAATTATCTGTTTCTGTGGATCTTGTGTTACAAGTACCAATATGGCAACAAGTTTTTTCTGTGGCTTCACTGTTTCAGAAATGTTAGCAGGAACTTATCAGTACATGCCCACAGTTCTGAAACCATGAAGTGATATAGTCAAAACTCCAAATTCTTGGTTCCATGAAAGGAACTGCACAGAATGTTGCCCATACAAAGAAAATAATACAAAACACAACTGACAGCTTCAGCTTTTATTTAGGCACAGTTAAATAGGGATCCATTAGAGGTATAAATGTAATTTATGAAAATAGAGACATTTCAAACAGCTGTACATAAGTAATAAAATACTATGTAAGTGTGAATACATTTTGTATATATTGTTTACCCAATTATGATGTAACTGAGTATTCCTTTGTATGTATTGTTAACCTCTCCTTTCCAGGTCCATCTTGAAAATGAGCTTGCTCAACGATGTTTGCCTGGTTAAATAAAGATTTTGATTGATTGATTGAATCAATTCCTGTCCACTTTAAATTAGGCATGACAAGAGATGAACAAGGTGGTCTGATTTAGAATTTCACTTACATGGCATAGTAATTTACAAAACTGACGCTGTTTAGAAGTACACTAGGAGTTATGCCAAACAAATGTAAATATCTCTAAAAGTTTATAAGTTACAGATAAAAAAATAGTATGAAAGTTGTTCAGGACAAAAAGACCTTAATTAAGCATTAGGCTGTACTAATTATATTTTTTAAACTATGGCCATCTGATTACCTCAATCTTATTTTTTTCTAGGATTAATGCCAAACAAATGTAAATATATCTAAAAGTATTCATGTTACACATAAACCATCATATGAAAGTTGTTCAGGACAAAACAAAAACCTTTCCAATGAGCCTATTCATTAAGTTGCACTAGTTATATTTTTTAAACTGTGGCCATCTGATTACCTGAATTTTCATTTTTCTTCACATGTGTCACCTTTCGGATGGCTATATTTAAAAAAATCTAATGAATTCAGATTAGTGACTACCCTCCTTTGAGAGGTCCTTTTGTCCTGAACAATTTTCATGTTGGTTATATATTAGTAACTTGTATACTTTCTGAGATATTTACATTTGTTTGGCATGACTCCTACTGTGTTCATTCAGAGAAAAACAAAATGAGGCTGTTTGGAAGACCATATTTTACACAATATAAAGAATTCAGATTAGTGACTACCCTCATATGAAAGGACTTTTTGTCCTGCAAAACTTTCACACTGGTTGTTTTTGTGCACCTTGAATAGTTGTAAAGATATTTAGATTTGTTGGGAAGGTGTGCACATTTGCTCGCAGAGAAAAGCAGCTTGGAGTTTTTTGTCCATCATTCTAAAAAGAAAGAAGGGAGTATTTTTTAACTGCCATAGGGATTTGCAGTGTTATGAAAGGATACACTGAAAACTACTAAAAAATGTGTTCCGTGAAAACCCCTTTTCAAGATAAAGCAATATGGCTGTAGGCGCTGCCCACAGCCATAATTAAGGTACATCACAGACTATTGCATGGTGTGGTGGAATAATATTAGTGAGATTTTACATTTTTAATAAGTGATAAAAAATAATATACCTGCAGTTCAAATTAAAAACAACAAACATTTCAACAAGAATAACATTGGTCATTTACCAGGTTCATGTGAGGCTATTTATACCAGTATTATAAAGGAGACTCATATTTAAGGTAACTGTAAACAATTCCTCTTTAGTCAATAACTGCATTAGGCCTTGCAACAAAGCACATTACCAGAAGAAATGACTCAGTTCCCCAGGAAGTTCCACACTCCAAACCTTGGAGAATTAACCCTCTAGTAGTACCCTTGATAATAGCTAGTCTAATTTAAAAGGTTTCACCAGGTTTTTGCAGTTTTCTATCATTCCTGTTTTTACAAGCTGATAAAAGCACACAAGTCCCTGCCTTTCCTAATTTTGGAAAACTTGACAGTTCTGTTGGCCACAAAGCTGCATTCCACCCTGTAATTTGGAGTTGAACATATGAACATACAAACATGCAAATATGACAGCAGAATAAGGCCTTGTGGACTATCAAGTTTGCTTTTATTGCAGAGTCCCCAGCATCAGCTAAGGACTCTGTCCCCCCTCCTCAACTGATGCCCCCTCCCATATCTGGCTATACTCCTTATAGCCATGACTTTCCCTTTTACCCTGTCCCATCCCCTTTTGAACTCCTGCACTGTTTCAAGTGATACTACTTCCCCAGGGAGCCCATTCCATCTCACCACCACCCTCTCCATGACAAAATGCCTCCTGGTCTCCTTCTTGATCCTCCTCCCCTCCAACTTAAGGCAATGTCCCTTCATATTTTTGTTTCCACCGAGTCTGAAGAGACTCTTCTTGTCCATCTTGTTTATGCCTTTCCAATACTTAAATGTCTCAACCATGTTCCCCCCTCTCCTCCAGGGAGTACATGTTCAGAGTCTCCAGCCTCTCCTCATACACCCTGGCTTGTTGACCTTTAACCATTTTGTTGCCCTCACTTGGATTGCCTCCAGCAGGTTTGTGCTCATCTTTAGGTAGGGATGCCAGTACTATACACTGTACTCCATCTGCAGCTGCACCAGCAGCCTGTACAGTGGCAGTATTACCTCCTCCTGCCTGCTGCTGATCCTCATTGCAATGCACACCAACATTCTGTTGGCTTCTGCCACTGCTTTACTGCTTCATATGGAGTGTTTCAGGTCATCAGTGATCAACCGTTGCAGGATTTTTCCTTCCTCAGATCAGGTTACCAGGACCCCTCACAGGCTGTACTCTGTCTTTGGGTTCTGGGCTCCGGTGTGCATAACCTCACACTTTATTGCATTAAAGAGGACCTGCCTGTTCCTTTTGGAAGCTGAGAAATTGGCTATACTGCAGAGAACAAACTAGAACGCATTTGAGGAACTGGTAACTTGGTAAAACATAATATTGTAGGGGACTAGGAAGGTAAGCTACACTTTCTACAGAAAGTTTCATTATTTTCTTATTGGCATTAAGAATTGCAGGATTCCATTAAAGTGTAGTAATTTTATAACCAGAGGGGTTGTAATACAACTGAAGTTGCTTGATTTCTGAGCTAGACACATAGGATTTGAAGGATATTTGTGCAATATTTTGGAAGTGTCCTGCTGGCTAAGCAGTGAGTTTATCCCTGGTTTCAGATAAAGGGTTTGTGTGTGTATTAGAAGCAGACATAGCAAATTGTCTTCACTGAAAGGCCTGCTTACATCACAGGTGTCACTAGTCAATCAATTGATTCTGGGTGGGGCTTGTATCACTGTTCTGCTTAGGCATACTATACAGAGTAAAGTCAGTCAGAGGACCTGCCTGTTCCTTTTGAAAGCTGAGAAATTGGCTATACTGCAGAGAACAAACTAGAACGCATTTGAGGAACTGGTAACCTGGTAAAACATAATATTGTAGGGGACTAGGAAGGTAAGCTACACTTTCTACAGAAAGTTTCATTATTTTCTTATTGGCATTAAGAATTGCAGGATTCCGTTAAAGTGTAGTAATTTTATAACCAGAGGGGTTGTAATAAAACTGAAGTTGCTTGATTTCTGTGCTAGACACATAGGATTTGGAAGGATATTTGTGCAATATTTTGGAAGTGTCCTGCGGGCTGAACAGTGAGTTTGTTTTTATCCCTGGACTCAGTAGAGTGGTTTGTGTAGGAGCAGTGGTCTAGTACATTGTGGTGTTGGTTGACTTACTATAAAGGGCAGTACTCACTAGGGTGGTGGAGCAGTGGTGTAATTGATTGTTTCTAACAGTCACCAGTGGTTGTGGCATTTCCTTTATAGCCAAGGTTCTCACATCACTTCCTCAGTAGGTCTTGGAGCAGAACTGTCATATTCTTAATTACCCAGCACAGTGCATAAAGCGTAAGTATACACACACCAAAAAAAAAAAAAAATGTGTATATTACTCATTGTATATTATAAGGAAGAGGGACATGCGGGGAGTGGTGCAATGCACTGGCTGTGGGGCAGCAATTTTCCGGGAAACATTCTGGAACCTGCGTTGCTGCCTATTTGCAGACAACTGTCAGCTCTGAGGAGGAGGCTGCCACCTCCAGGCTGAACTGGCAGGACTAAGGAGGACTCCCCACCCAAGAGCACCAGTTCCACAACCACTGCCTCAGAGGTTGCCATGTGTGAAGAGCAGATGGACCACAGTAGGTTCTGGGAGGGTGAGGGTGGTGGAACAGAGGAGTACCCCGAGTTGCACCTCTACACAAATCATATGTCGGTCTGGCAAATCAAGGTTCCTCTATGATGACACCCCATTGGAGACCAAGAAGAATGCTGGGGACATCCACAAGGGAGACCCACAAAAGAGTGGCAAGGGACACCACAGGGGAAAGAAACAGCTTCTGATAGGGGACTCAGTTGTTGGGGTGTAGACCTGGGGAAGGGAGAGGAGAGGGAAGTAAGGTGCCTGCCTGGTGCCATGGCTTGGAGGGACAGGAAGCGAATCCTCAGGATTGCAGAAGCAGCATCACAGGAGAGGAAACTAGATATCATTGTCCACCTCGGGACAAATGACCTAGCTAGGCATGAGATCAGTGCAGCGCAGGATGAATTTGTGGAGTTGGGGAGGGGCCTCAGACTGGTAGCAAGCACGGTAAGCTTCTCAGATGTGCTGCCAGTCCATGGCAGGGGTGAGGCTAGGGTACTGCACACCATGCAGTTTAATGAATGGCTGCAAAACTGCTGCAGAGCACAGGGCTTTGGCTTCATTGGGGACTGGGGGTCTACCTGGAGAGATGACGGTCTATACTGGCATGATGATCTGCATCTGTCCAGGAAGGGAAACATGCTCCTAGGTGACAGGTTTAAAGGCTTCCTTGGCAAGCTTTTAAACTAGCCAAGGGGGAAGGTGCTGATAGGAAACAGGAAAGTTCAAGCCTCCCCCCGCAAAGCATGGCAGGTAGTAGGGTAAACACTGAGGTACAGAGCTTGACAGAGGGCAGGACAGGAGTAAATGGAAAAATGGACAAGGGCAATAAGAGCAGGGATGGGGTAGTAAAGGATAAAGCCAACATTAAATGGAGGGCAATGAGTACCAATGCCCGTAGTCTGGGAAACAAGCTTCCAGAGCTAGTAGCCCCGATGGAAGTGGAACACTTGGATATTGTGGCAGTCACAGAAACTTGGTACACGGAGAACCATGACTGGATGTCAACATACCAGGGTACACAATCTACAGAAGGGACAGGGAGGGTAAAAGAGGAGGTGAGTAGCTCTACATAGGGAAGGATCAAAGTAACAGAACTAAAAGGAAAGGGGAGGACAAGAGGAACTCTGGATCACATTGGAGACAGGGAATGGCATCACAATCCGCAGGGTTGTATACAGACCCCGTCTCAAGGGAGAAATGGACAAGAAAATGATAGAGGGCATTCTCAAAATGGCTGAAAAGGGAGATACTGTTAATGGGGACCTGAATATGCCAGATGTTAACTGGGCAACATGGACTGCAGCCACATCCAAGAGCAGGGTCATTCTCGATGCCCTACAGGGGCATGCCTTAGACAGCTAGTGGTGGAACCCACTCGGAGAGACAATATTAGACCTGGTACTCTCAAATGGAGAGAGGATCACAAACTTAGAAGTCAGTGACACCTGGGAACAAGTGACCACTGCACAGTGTGCTTCACAATAAACACAGCCATGGAGACAAGCCATACAAATACAAGGATACTGGACTTTAGAAGGCTGACTTTGGCAAAATGGGTGAAGACCTGAGAATGCATTAGCAAATGGCCAGAAAGGAGGGTGGAAGAACAATGGAGAAAATCAAAACTGCCATCATGGAGGCAACAAGCCTTTGTGTATGAAACAAATAAAGAAAACAAGCGGAATAAAAAACCACTATGGCTCTCAAAAGTGTCAGGGAAGGTTAAGAGTTAAGGAGAAAAAGGCTGCATTCAAAAGTATAAGGAATCACAGACAGAGCCGACAGGGAACTGTATCAATTAAAGCAGAAAGAAGTGGGAAGGCAGTCAGAAAAGCAAAGGCCCAAACCAAGGAAAGGATAGCCAACTCAGTTAAGAAGGATAAAACCTTTTATAGGTACATTAGGGAACATAGAAAGGTTAAGGGAGGGATAGGGAAGATTAATAAAGGAGAGGGGAGGTGGGCAGAGGGAGACAGTGAAAAGGCAGAGATAATAAATGACTACTTTTGCTCAGTATTCACAAAAGAAGAAGAGGGGGAGTTACCTAAACCAAACAGTAGAAGCACTCTGGATAGTGGGGTTGATACCAGTCCATTTAAAGAAGAAAGAGTACTGAAAGAACTTCTAAAACTCAAGGTGGACAAAGCAATGGGGCCTGACAGGATTCACCCTAGAATCCTAAAAGAGCTAAGGGAGGACCTAGTGACACCAGTAACCACACTTTTTAACAAATCATGGGAGGATGGGGTGGTACCTGAGGACTGGAGGTGGGCAGATGTGATTCCCCTTCACAAAAGTGGGAGCAAGGCAGAAGCAGGAAACTACAGACCTGTTAGTTTGACCTCAGTGGTGGGGAAAATGATGGAATCACTTCTGAAAGAAAGAGTTGTTGAGTACCTAGAGGCCAGCGGGGCACTGGACCCAAAGCAGCATGGATTCACAGCAGGAAGGTCATGTCAGACAAATCTAATCAATTTCTTTGACTGGGTGACCAAAGTAATAGACCAGGGAGGGGCTGTGGATATGGCCTACCTAGACTTTAGCAAGGCATTTGACACAGTCTCGCATAAAAGATAAATAATCAAGTTAGCCAGCCTGGGAGTGGGTCCCAGGGTGGTAGCCTGGGTAGAAAACTGGCTGCACAACAGGACACAGAAGGTAATAGTGAATGGAACACATTCTGAAGAAAGGGGGGTTACTAGTGGAGTACCTCAGGGCTCAGTACTGAGTCCAGTCCTCTTTAACGTCTTTATAGGTGACATTGCAGAGGGTCTGGAAGGAAAGGTATGCCTCTTTGCAGATGACACAAAGATCTGTAACAGAGTTGATACACAAGGGGGGTAGAAAGGATGAGAAGGGACTTGGCAAGGTTGGAGGAATGGTCAGACATATGGCAACTTAGATTCAATGCAAAGAAGTGCAAAGTAATGCACCTGGGAAATAAAAATCCAGAAAAAGAGTACACAATAGCAGAGGAGGTACTAACAACAACAATAATGGAAAGGGATCTGGGTGTAGTCATATCAGATGACCTAAGGTGGGTATGCAATGTGAGAAGTCAGTAGGAAAGCCAGGGGATACTGGGATGCATGGAGGGGCATCACAAGTAGAAAGAAGTGGTTATCCTCTATACAGACAGTTGGTGAGACCCCATCTGGAGTACTGCGTGCAGTTTTGGAGACCTCATCTACGCAAGGACATAGACAGGATGGAAGCAGTCCAGAGGAGGGCAACTAAAATGGTACAGGGTCTACATCAGAAACCATATGAAGAGACTGAGAGAGCTTAACATGTATACCCTTGATGAAAGGAGGGACAGGGGACATGATAGAAACTTTTAAGTACCTCAAGGGAATCAACAAAGTCCAGGAGGGTAGCATCTTTCAGAAAAAGAGATGTGTAAGAACAAGGGGGCACAATTTAAAGTTAGAGGGGACGGCTCAGGGGTAATGTGAGGAAATTCATTTTCACGGAGAGAGTGGTGGACGCATGGAACCGCCTTCCTGGAGAGGTTGTGGGGTCTAAAACAGTGGAGGAATTCAAACATGCATGGGACAGACATAAGGCAATTATAGTGGGGGGTTGCAGGAAATAGGCTGTTGGTTAACTAGAATCTGCAGCTTATCCAGTAGGTAGGGAAATGGGCAGACTGGGTGGGCCAAGTGGTCCTTATCTGCCGTCAAAGTCTATTTTCTATGTAAAGTCAAGTTGCCAAATTTCAAATTACAGATTGAGCTTTACCATATCTTCTTTTTAGGTCCTGTATCTCTTCTGCTGTATCCACCCTCCCACAGAGCTTGGTAATGTCCACAAACAAGCAAAACTTGTCCTTTATGCTCTCACCAGTGTCACTGATGAAGACTTTAAATAGCACCAGACCAAGCACCGAATCCTGTGAGACTCCTTTGATGACATCTGTAGCACCTGAGAGCCCTCCCAAACCACCACCCCCTGGGTCCTGCCTTTCAGCCAGCTAGCTACCCAGCTAGTCAGCTTCTCTAGTACCCCCAGATCTTCCAGCTTTTTGATCAGTCCCTTATGTGGCACAGAATCAAAGGCCTTGCTGAAGTCCAAGTATAGGATATCCACCACTTGGCCGTTGTTCACTGTGTTAGTGACCCAATCAAAGAAGTTGATCAACTATGTCTGGCATGATCTAACAGCCATAAAGCTGTGTTGCCGCTCATCCTGGTGGCCATTCTTTTCCAGGTATCCTGCCAGACTCTCCTTAATTGTGGTCTCTGTGAGCTTGCACATGATTGAGGTCAGGCTGACCAATCTGTAGTTGCCCAGGTCATCCCCAGGTCTGCTCTCATGGAGTGGCACCACATGTACCACCACTGGCTCAAGTGAACTATTGAACAGGCCTGCCAGGGACCTGCAGTTATCTCTGATAGTTCTTTCAGCACTTTTGCATGGATGTCATTTGGACCTGGGGATTTGTCCACCCTCAGGGTTAACAGTCCTTTCTTCACCCTCTCAGCCTCTATTATTCCATCTGTACCTCTCCAACCCCCCTACTTCCCCCCCTTGTGGCACCAGGGCATCGCTCTCCTTTGTCAAGACTGAACAGAAGTACTCTTTCAGTACCTCTGCCTTGTCCCCATTTGCTTTCACCCACCCTTCCCCCTTCCTGAGCCTTACTATACTATCTTTTTTACTTCTTTTCTTGCAAATGTATTTAAAAGGGGCATTTTCTCCTTTTTTAATCCGTTCAGCTAGCTTCAGTTCTTTCTCAGCTTTATCCTTTTAGACTACTTTTCCTGCCTCACCAGACCTTCTCTGGTAGTCTTCCCTGTCCTCCTCCCTCTGGGTCCTCCTGAACTTCTTATAGGTGGCTCTGTTATCTCTGACTGTCTAGGATACCTCACAACTAAACCTGCTGGGTGCTTTGGCTCTTGAGTTTTTTTCCCTTTATCTTACACTCCTTTGCTGCTGCTATTCCCTCCTTAATGATGAACCACTTTGATCTACCCCATCTCTACATTGATGCCATATAGGTGTCTTTTTAACAGCTCACCCATCATTCTGAAGTCCGCCTTTCTGAAGTCCAGGACCTTGGTCTTTGTGGGTACATTCTCCCTGCCTATGTCCAACCTGAACCACACTGTGGATAGATCACTCCCACCCAAGGGCCCCCTACCTGAATGTCCTGGATATGGTCCCCTATTGTCAGTACCAGATTGAAGATCGCATCCTCCCGGTAGGTTTCATGACACAATGGATCAGGAATGCATCACTTCCAGGATTACCTGACTCCTGACGTAGGTCATGACAGGGATCTTCCAATCCACCTTAGACAGGTTAAAGCCACACACAGTTACCTCTCCCTTCTCCACAGTCACCCATATCACAGAACCCAGTTCCATGACCCTTTCCTCCTCCTGGTTGGGTGGTCTGTAAACCACCCCCAGTCTTACCTTCCTTCCCTTATTGGATTGTAACTGCATCCACAGCACCTCTACCTTCTCCTCCTCTAACTCCTACCTTGTGCATGTAATTTCTTCCCTTATATATTCCTTCGCTTATATCTATATATTATAGGGGCATGGTAGCACCCCTACTGTTAGGGTTGTATAGACAGTTCTATGTTAAATTCCAAATTTTGTACCTTAATAACTTTGGCATGTTTTTGATGAAATTGCTTGAAATTTGGCATGCATGGTCACCCTGTAAATATCTCAAGGTATGGAAGGTTTCATGATGGCATCTTGCATGGTTTTTAAGACATAGAGTGGTAAAAAACAAGAAAAAAACACTTTGTTCCCATTGGTTAACATGGGATTTTTTGCTCTCATCTACAGATCAAACGGAATAAAACTTTCACCTGAAATTTTCAGAGATGATGGGGCAGCACCAAAAGTGTGCCTTTGGATAGTTTGGTGAAAAGAAATGTCACCAGTTTTGGATTATAATGAATTCTGTGATAGCTGCTAGACAGGCAGGTTATTGAAAACCATTCAAACTGTTAATTATTAAGGAGTTACTGGTCGAACTTCAGAGAAATATTGTTCGTGCTTCTGCCATCTTGTTTTTTTTCTCCTTTTAAAATAGAATTTCTAAAGAAATCCTACTAGGTTAGGAATGACCAAGACCTGTATTTAGGTCTCAGCAACATTATTGTATTATTGTTTAAAAATCTTTAGGTGACGTGTGTGTTTTGGGGGTAAGAATCATACCGCCAGTCACTCGCTTTGTAAGGATCAATCGATCAGAAAATATCAGTTCGTAGTTCTTTACAGTTCGAACTTTACTGTTCAAACTGTAAAGATTTCAAACAGTAAAGGGCAATAACTGATCAAATTGTTGCGTTGCTTAAGCGCCGGTAAAGATGTCAGGTTAGTCCTTTAGCTGTCGGCTACCTCACAGCAATCCTGTTTAATTTGTCAATCCACCAGGCCTGTTTTGGGGTCTTGCCCAGTCCCTGCAAACAGACTAAATTACTTCTGCACCTAAATTGTTAGCACAATACTTTTGCAGTTTGGCAGAGCCCACAATAGGAATGTTCCTGATCGTATTCACCTCTGCTGCTCACAGTTTCTAAATGAAGCATCGCACTACACAAGCACTAAGTTTAACTTTTTTTTTAATTTGAACGAAAGTCTGATTCATTTGGTTTAATTTATTGCAAGAACAGGATGTGCTATACGCTTTCCTGATGCCTACTGATATTCAGTTTCAATCAGGGATAGCAATTACATTTTTAGTACTTGGAGAGTTTTAGTGCTCTTTACTTGGTGCAGGCATCAGCAGAGCATACAGCACGTCCCATTCATGCAGTAAATTAAAGGATGCGCTATTTAACTGAAAAACTATGAGCAGAGGCATATACAGTCAAGACCATTCCCACTGTCAGCTCTGTCAAACTGCAAAAATATTGTGCTGACACAACAACTCATTCATGTTCTTTTTAACTGCCGATTTTTTAAAAAAGAGTACAATGTGGCAAAGAAATGACAGTAGCGAAGAGCAGTAGCACTGATAGACCACTGTCTTCTGCCAGATTTGTTATTATCCATTCTGTTATACAAAGCTTGCCAATGAAAGGAGTACAGGGCCACCCCCAGAAGCAAAGCCTGGTATATAATGTCACCCCCCACCTGCCGATTGCTGATTTCCCTGCTGTCTAGTGGCAGACCCCACTTGCCGATCGCCAACCCCATTAGTTGGTATTCCCTGGTGTTTAGTGGCATACCCCCACCCTCCCACTTCAGGCACAACCCTGAAAAAAAGAAAACAGTCCCCAGGCATCTTTTCCTTTTTCCAGGTATAAAAAAAAAAAAAACAGTCCCTCCTTGTTCCCGCCATTCCCCTCTCCCATCCCGACCCTCCCACTGAGCACCCACCATCCCACCACCCCTTATCCTATATTTACCACTGGAGGTCATAGGCTGTCATCTTTTGTGGACTGGGACACATCTGCACTCATCAAAGCCAAACCGTGAACTGCGGAATCAAGGTAAGTGCTGTATAAGGTACTTCAATGGCGTTTTGAACTTATGTTCATAACTTTGCCATTTTTAGGAATTTTTTCACCAAATGTTCAACATGCCTTTCTGGAACCCCACCTCACGAACACTGCCACTGTCATTTTGTTAATCAAGCTCAGAAGGTGATTTCATTGTTGCTCGTGAAATCACCTTTGAACGATTAACAAAGCAATGATACTCAATCGACCATCGAGGTGGGTCTCAAAAGCCATGTTGAAAATTTGGTGAAAAGATTCCTAAAAATTGCCAAGTTATGAATTTTCATTGAAATTTCTCTATGCACATACATAACTTGGGTAATATTCAATATTTTGAGTCCAAATTTCAGCATAGCCATTTTTTCACACCACCTCATGAACAGTACAGCTGTCATTTTTCACACCCTGTCTGAAACATGTGTTCGCACCTGTGGTGTGGAATGGCATTTTGGCACGTATTTGAAACATTTAACCTATGGGGTTTATGAGGTGGGGTCATAAGAAGATTATGTCATAAGTAGATTTTTAACCAGTTAGGATGTCATTGTTTTTCTTAAATTAATAACAATTAGCATTTGTATGTTTGTCAAATTATTGGCAAGTCATGTCTTGTTTACTGTTGTTTTGTTCATCTTTGATTATATAGTATTTTGATAGTTTCCTGTTGACTATATAACATCTTGACTGTTTTCTATATAATGGTCTAGGGTCGCATATGAAAAAGGGCCATTGGCTCATATATTTACCCAGTAAACAAAAGTTTAAATAAATAAATAAATTATGTTGAGAATTTGGGGTCAAAATATGAAACAATGCCAAAGTTATGACCATTTGTTGCAGTTCCTCTACGCCCGCTCATAACTTCAGAAATGTTACATATTTTTACACCACATTTTCAACATAGCCTTCTTATTACACCACTTCATGTATGTCACAGCTGTCATTTTTCAAATACTGGCCAAAAGTGTTTTCACACCTGTGGTGTGGAATGTGGCTATGCTAACAATCTGGTCACTGTTGTCCTATAAATGGAAGCACAGGGCCTTTCCACAGCTACATACATATGTGCATCTATAGAGGGATGGGGCTGTGCTCCCACAGTAAAATAAAGATACTACTATACTATCTCAAAAAGTAAGGATATAAATTGCAAAAAAACTGCATTAATGCTTTAGTTACAAAGTGACAAAAGTTGGGAAATGTGGCATTAGGGTTTCCAAACCTAACACCCCACCTCCATGCTATGCACACCAATAGGCGTCAGGGGTGTACCTTGGGGGTGTCAGCCCTATCGTTCACCCCATTCTCCAATACTGTACCTATTTCAGCTTATTTACTTATGGGATGGGGTGAGTGTTAGGGCTGAGCCTCTCTCGTCCATATATATATATATATATATATATATATATATAGCTACCCCTCCTTCCCCACTCCTTTGTCCCTCCTGTATAGTTTGTACCTAGAGGGGATCGAGAGGTCCCAGTCATGGTTAGGAGTAGCCCATGTTTCAGTAACCACTGCAATGTCTATACTCCTTTCCATCAACAACACCTGCAGGGCATCAATCTTGTTTTCTGGCCTTCTTGCATTCAGTGACACCACCCTCCACTGAGAGTCTGAGCCTCTCTCTCCCCTAACCTGATTTTCTTCCTTCAGATTCCTTTGTCTGCTCCCTCCCACCTCACTCCTCCTGTTCCTCTTACTCCAGACCTTACTCCCTATTCTTCTTGACCAGATTGTGGGGAAGGCCTGTGGACCTTCTCCTCTTGGAGACTGGGCCCAAAGACCCATTCTGCCCACCAATCTGTTTAAATTGAGGTCCCCAGTTATGTGTCCCCCCATCTATGCTGCCAGAGGAAGTGGTCTCAATGAAATCAGTGGACAGCTTCAAGAGAGTCTCGGATAGGAATAAGGGGAAAGTTCAGGGCACTGAGGGGGCAGATGGAAAGGAAGGGAGGATCAGTAGCATAAGCTAGGGACTCTGCAATACGAGCAGACTAGATAGAACAGCCTTGTTCTGCTAGCTTCATTGTACGTTCATATGTATGTAATCTGACCCTAAGGACCCTTGAACTCCCACTACTGAGGTGCAGCCTGCCTGGTATGAATAGAGATTTGTCATTCCAGGGCTCCCCCCCCCTCCCCAGCCACCAATGCAAACTGCAACTTATCTCTTTGCACCCTTCACACAGCCAGCCATTAAACTCCTCTATTCCTTTCTTCCTTATTGTGCTGGCTGTATGTACTGGCAACAGTTCAGAGAAGGCTACTGCTATGGCCACCCCCTAGAGATTCTCCCCACTTCTTTGACTGTAAAACTGTTTTATATACTGCTTGAAAATGGATCTTTCCTTTGTTTCAGACTTTTAAAATATTTTGAACCTCATCAGGTAAAGGCCTCACCTTTGTTTTACAGTTCATTTACACTAAATTATCGCAGCTGTTGGCATCTGATGAAATTCAAATATCTCCACTGCCTCCCATGAGGTTTTCTCACTATTTACTAACCACATTAAAAGGCTGCACAATGGAGACGCCTTAACATCTGAAAGAACTCCCCTTAATTTGCTGCCCGTATAACATTGTATTTTACTGTTTGCTTTTGCCTGCCTATAAAAATCTTGAGATTCCTATTTTCCAAGCTCTAATCAACTTATGAAGAGGATATGTCATTGGTGTCTAGAAGAAATACAGGTGCAGTGCTGTAAGGAGGCAACAGATTCATTGTAATTGTTCCTACAATATAAAAAATTCACAGTGCCCACAAATCCTATGTTTTAGAATAAAGTTTTACCTTCATGAATCAGTTACCATAGTTTTACCCAGCATAAGCTGTTGAGTTTTTGGCCTTCTAAGTTAGCACATGTTTCAGAGGGGAAAATGTCTTCTTAGTCTCGGCTCCTGTTCCAGCAGTGATTTTACAGCAGCAGTGGAATGAAAAATATTTTTTTCCAAAAAAGCTAGTTTCAGCTACAACAAATAAAAATACTAGCATACCTGTCAAATCTACTTTTCTAGGTACCTCCTTTGCTGTGCACAATGAGTTTTTTTTTCTCTCGATCCTAACCCTTGCCAGACCAACAGTGCTATTTGTAAGCCGCATGTGGTGGCCATCTTTTTTTCTTGAGAAAGCACTAAACTAAAATATTTTAAATACTCAAATGTTGATGAAACAAGAATATTTTATTACCAAATAAAACTGGAAGAAGCCTGGAATTTTTTTGTAGAAAAAAAGGCATGTTTAACTTTTTTGCCCAGTTTGTTGCACTGCTGCTTTAAAAGTAAAACTCAGTTCAGGTTTACATTTTTAGCACTCCATGTTTAGTTAAACTGGCCAACACTGGCACATAGGTTGGTTGACATTATAACTTTAATATTTAAAGAGGAATATACTGGCCCAGTGGCTCACTGGAAGAGCTACAGCCTGCCACGCTAGTGACTCAGGTTTGGAAGCAGACTCATTGTGCATGGGGGTCAGCCTGGGGGGAGAAGATTGAGAGTCCAATGGACTGCACTAATCCCCCAAGGAGAGGGGCTCACTCACTGCTCCTATATTGTCACCACATGGAGGCATGGTGGTAGAGCAGCAGATGCGATAACGAGGGGGACGGCCAGCGACCAGCACATGGTACGTGTATGCCTCCACGTAAATACACAATTACATCCTTCTACACTGCCTAGTCAGGACAGAAAACTGAAAAAGGGTGCAGTCTATATGATGATTGACTCACTCGCTCCAAGCCATGCTACAGTATCCACCCATGTGAGCTGAAGCTGGATGCAGTTACCGGGGTGGGGGGGCCAATGACCCTCCCCTTCCTGGCCCTAACATGGAGGGCAGTCAGTGGGGACTTCAGGGGAAGTCGCCAGTTGGGGGAGTGAGCGGGAGCTGGAGACATGTTTGTTTCCCAAGGGGAGGAAAACCTCTATGGAAAAAACAATATTTAAAGGGGAACATTTATGAACAATGTCCCTTGTAGTTTGAAAGTCATGAAAAGCTCCTTTAAATGAGGCATTGGGCTAATCTATATCTGTCAGCAGTCCACAGATATAGATAACTTAATCTGTTAGCTAGATAATAACAGTAATATACAAAGGCACTGCTCTGAAGAAGACCACCCTATGGTCGCTACGTAAGCATACCCGGAAGTGTGTGCAAGCCGTGGGTCTATGTTGTGACACGAGTTCCTAGGCATTTGCAAAAAGTTTTGTATTTTCAGTGTGTTTTTGGCATGATATTCACCTAGAATTGGTTCTCAATGCATGCTAGCAACCCGTTTCTATATAGGTGTGTTGAGAGTAATCATATGCGAAATGTTGAATTGTACCGTTGCTTAAACACTGACTCTATGAAATTGTACTTACAAGGAGACTCGAGACCTCTGGCAGCATTGTGCAACAGCTTCCAATTTTCATACTTGCACTTCTAGCTGCACTTTGGGTGAGATTATTGTCATTTATTGTGTGTGTTTTTTTACATGTTTTTATAGCTGTTATAAGAATTTTGATTAAAGATTCAATAGTGCTGACCCCACTGTATTTTTTGAAGAACAGTAACATGTTAAAGGCTGTCTACATTGTGAGGTGTTTGCATAAATCACAATGTATTTGTAGCACGGTAGTAGGTAAAGAGAACAATTTACAGCATAGCCTCATTAAATTCAATGGCAAAGGCCAATTATTTTTTAAGGAGCGGCAAACTAGCTGCTGGGGCAATGGAAAGGCATTTTGGGAATCCCTAAAAGATCTCTTGGGAAAGGGTGATAAATTCTCCCCAGCAATGCTCAACATAATGGATCTGTCACACTTGACCCCACTGAGATTGCCAATGCATTCAACAAAACCTTCACTGACCTCAGCGCAGTTCTCCCTCTGGGGGATGAAGAGACAGCCACTCTAGCCAGTTACCCTGGCACACGCAAGGACCAAAGCCTACCACAGTTCTATTTCAAAACTGTCTCAGCCAAGGACACTGTCAGATATTTTAAATGTGTGCTAGGTAAAACCAGGATGGGGAGTGACACACTTGACATGAAATTAGTTGCCCTAGTCCTGGATGAACTCGCCATCTCCTTCACCAAACTACTTAACCTCTCTCTTAAATACTCACAGTTCCCCAGTGTCTGGAAAAGTGCTTTCATCACTCTTGTCCACAAAAATAGTGACCACACCCTAGTCTCAAACTACAGGCCAATATCCATCCTCTCCCCTCTGTCCAAAACACTGGAGAGAATGGTATCAGACCAACTCATCACTTACCTCCGCCAATACAAGATTCAGTGTAGACAACAACATGGGTTCCACAAACTGTATAGTACCTCCACTGCCCTGATTGAATATACCAGCTTTTTATATGAGTCACTTGACAGAGGTCACCTAGTGGGTACCATCTACATTGACCTAACCAAGGCCTTTGATTTAGTTAATCATGCACTACTGCTAACTAAACTCCCTACCTTAGGCCTCTCTGCTGACACTGTACTGTGGTTTAAAAACTACCTCTTAGGCAGATCCCAACAGGTCAAGATCAGTAGGGTGCAATTCTACTCCCAGTCTGTCACAACTGGGGTGCCACAAGGCTCCATCCTGGGACCCCGCCTGTTCAGCCTCTTCATAAATATTCTTCCCAAAGCATGCCTAAGCTCTAGAGTCATATTCTATATGGACAATGCAGTAATCTGTACAAGTAGCCCCTGCCAGGAAGTGCTCACCTGGGGCCTTCAACACAGCTTTGCGTCTCTCGAGAAATGTTTCCAGCAGAATAAGCTTATGCTAAACTACAAGAAGACCAAAACAATGCTCTTCTCTAGTGCACAAAACAGGGCAAAGGTGATTCCACTCAGCATCCGAAATGTAAATGGGGAGGCTCTAGAACAGGTAGACTCATGTAAATATAGTACAGTTACTTAAGAACTTACCGTAACAGTAGATCTTCGAGAACAGCTCTTGCAGCAGGTTACACCATTAGGACTGAAGCCAGCAGGCGCCCAGGACCCCACAGAAATTTTCTAGCTAGCAGTATCCAGTGGAGACTGCCCCTGACATCGGCCTCACCCCCGACGTCAGGCATCATACAAAAAGGGGCGGTCCCCTAGAATCCCCAGTTCTCCCGCCGGAGACTCCCGGCCGCTAGATGACATCAGAATTGGAGACTGAGGATCCGCCATCAAAAGGTATTCAGAGCAGCATTAGAAACACCTAATCCTAGAAAAGAGATATCGGAACAACTCTACCTCCAAAGGGGATGGTGGGAGGGAAACTACCTGCTGCAAGAGCTGTTCTCGAAGATCTACTGTTACGGTAAGTTCTTACGTAACTGTACTATCTTACTTCGGGAAACAGCTCTTGGAGCAGGTTACACCATTAGGACTGATTCCCAAGCAATGGAAATCTCTCACAGGTGGGAAGAGGCTAGATAGAGATCGCGAGTTGGACCGAAACCAAGGATAGGAGTCCCTGAAGGACTGCTAGACCAAAACCAGCTCTTCGCCATGATGCAACATCCAGGCTATAATGCCTGATAAAGGTGTGCACGGTGCTCCAAGTAGCTGCTGTGCAGATAGCTGAAGTGGACACGTTCTTCATGGCCGCAAAGGAGGTAGCCACCCCCCTTGTGGAATGACCCTTAACTGCGCCCGGTAAAGCTTTGTTACGTTTCTGGTAACAGAACGTTATACAATGGATGAGCCGCCTGGACAGCGATTGTTTAGAAACTGGAGCTCCCATCATCCTATGGGCGAAGGAGATGAAAAGCTGATCAGATTTACGGTGGTGCCTGGTTCTGGTCAGGTAGTATCTCAGACACCTATGCACATCTAGAGTGAGCAGAAGGGCCTCGCCTCTATTAGAGTATTTAGGAAAATACACTGGTAGGTCGATGTTCTGATTGAGGGTGAGAGCTGAGACCATCTTAGGTAGAAACTTTGGATTTGTTCTTAGGGATACCCTGTCCTGGTGAAAAACCAAATAAGGTTCTTTGCACATCAGTGCATGAAGTTCAGAAATCCTTCTAGCCAAAGTAACAGCAACTAAAAATAACGTCTTCTATGTCAGGAGACGTAGCTCGCAATTGCAGCTGGTTCAAAAGGTGGCAGCGTGAGCTGCTCCAGGACAAAGGGTAAATCCCATGGAGGAATAGGATCTTTAATTGGAGGTCTAAGGTGGAGAACACCTCTCAGGAAGGCTCGTACGGTGTCCAACTGAGTTATGAGACATCTGCCTATAGGTGTATGAGAGGCTGAGATGGCACAAAGGTGTACTTCAATAGAGAAGTAGGCCAAGCCTGCCTGGAACAGAGACAGAAGGTAGTCTAGGACCTACCTTTCTGGACAATCCATTGGGGAACGTCCTCGTGCTTGAGCCCAGAGGCAAAATCTGTGCCATTTCATGGTGTATGTGGCATGAGTGGCTGGTTTTCTAGCAGCCGCTAGAACATCTGCTACCTCTTGCGAGACCCCGTACCATATGATAGCTATGTCTCTAGGAGCCAGGCATGCAGGTTCAGAGAGCGAAGGTCCGGATGGACCAAAGAACCTGCCTCCTGGGACAATAAGTGAGAGCTGATTGGCAGAGGCACTGGAGGTTCCTGGGACAGCTGGTGTAGCAGAGGAAACCAAATCTGTCTGGGCCAAAAAGGTGCGATAAATATCAGCATCGCCTGCTCTCTGCGGAGTTTCAAAAGGACCCTCTGGATCAACAGGAAGGGAGGAAACGCGTAGAGGAATCTGCCCTTCTAGGAGAGGGACAACGCGTCTCACCAGAAAACACCAGACCCTGGATCTAGCGAGCAGAAATTGGGCAGTTTTGTGTTGGATGGGGACATGAAAAGGTCTAACTTTGGTGTGCCTCATCTGTGAAACAGATCCTCTACTACCTCCTGGAGTAGTTCCCACTCGTGGACTCTGGCCTGAGAGTCACTCAGACTGTCTGCGATGACATTGTCCACTCCTGGGACATCAACAGCAATGAGGTTTGCGCCGTGTTGTAGAACCCAATCCCACACCCTCATGGCCTGCAAAGTGGGTAGGAATGGGTGCCTCCTTGTTTGTTGAGGTAATACATCACCGTGGTATTGTCTGTTTGTAACAGGAGAGTACCCGGTGGGATCTCCGACTGGAAGGCCTGCAGAGCATAAAGAACTGCTCTTATTTCCAAAATATTTATGTGGAGATGAGCTTCCTGGGGCATCCATGAGCCCTGAGACCTGACCCCGTCGAAGTGTGCTCCCCAACCGAACCCTGAGGCGTCTGTGGAGAGTGTCACAATCAGAGATGGCGCAATGAAAGGGACCCCTGACGACAGGTTCTTTGAATCTAGTCACCATTGCCAATCCCAGATTACGGCATTTGTGATCTGAATTGGAAGCTGCAAATGGTCCTGCTTCTGATCCCATTGTACCCATAACATCCACTGGGTCACCCGCATGTCGAGACAGGCTAGTGGAACTATTGCAATGGCCGCAGCCATGTGTCTCAGCAGGTAAAGGATCAGTCTGGCTGGGATTGTCTTCTATGCCAAGATGTCCCTGATGAAGGATCTGATGTGTTCCACTTGGTCCTGGGGCAGAAAAGCTTTCCCCTGGATGGTGTCCAGAACTGCACCTATGAACTGCAGATTCTGTGACGGAACCAGGTGTGACTTCTCCTGATTGATAATGATGCCCAATGCTCAGAACAGGGACTGAGTACAGTGAATTGCGGACATAAGGGCTTCCTCAGAAGGTGCCATGAGGAGCCAGTCATCCAGGTAGGGGAACACGTAGTGGCCTTGTCTCCTTAGAGCCGCCGCTATGACTGCCATGCACTTCGTAAACACCCGAGGTGCCAATGACAGTCCAAAAGGGAGGGCTCAGAACTGATAATGATGACATAGAAATTCGAAGCGCAAGAACTTCCTGTGCGCTCGAGCCATGGGTATGTGCAGGTAGGCATCCTGCATGTCCAAGGACGCTAGGAAGGTGCCCTGCTTGAGCATGGGTATCAAATCGGGAAGGGTCACCATGCAGAAGTGTTTGTAAAGGACTGAAGCATTGAGATCACTGAGATCCAGTATTGGATGGAGGTCCCCTGTCTTTTTGGAAACCAGAAAGAAGTGGGAATAGTAACCTGCACCCTTCTGGCTCCTCGGTACGTGCTCTATAGCTTCCTTTCCCAGAAGTTCGAGCACCTCCTGCTGTATGAGCAGTGCGTGCTGACCCAAATAACGGGAAAGCAGGGGAGGTCTTGACGGTGGGTGGTCGAGGAATTCTATAAAGTGACCTCTCTTGACCAGTTGAAAGACCCACCGGTCGGCAGTAATCGACTGCCACCTTGAAAAGTGGCGAGTGATGTGACCCCCGACCTTTTCTGCCCGTTGATCCAGAGGAGGGACAGGGGCCGGGAAGGAGTCATGCTGTGGTGGCATTACCCCCGCAGGCTGGGCCGGTTTGGTATACCACTGACCTCGGCCTGAGGAAGACTTAGGTTGGGCCTTATGCTGGAAGGTGCCCCTTTGCTGCTGGCTGGAACGTGGCTGCTGTCGTTGTTGTCGGCCGCAAAAATGGTTCTGGTTCCTATGAACGGAACCAGATTTGGGTCTGTACATGGCCTGTACAGTCCTTACTGCCTTCCTGGCGTCCTGAAGCTTGGTGACAACCTTTTCAGAGGGTTCACCAAACAGGACCTCTCCGTTATAAGGGACGTCAAGGATACTGTTCTGTCCGTCCGGGGTAAATCCGGAGACACGGAGCCAGGAGTGTCTCCGGAGACAGACGTCTGAAGCTGCGCCCCTAGCAGATGAGTCCACTGAATCATATGCGGCTCTTAACACTTGGGTCCCCATGTCTGACCCTGTGAGGAGGAGGTTCAAGAGCTCCGCCTTCTGCTTGCCATCCAATAGTTTGTCAACCAGGTCCAGACCCTGTTCCCACAGGACATTCTGAAATTGAACCATATGAGTCAGATAGTTCAGTGACCTGATGAAGCATGTAGCAGCCGCATACATGCACCTCCCCTGGGCATCCAACTGCTTGGATTCCTGGTCCAGTGGCTGTGTACTCAGAAGCTGTGGTCATTGAGACCTGTCATGGGAGGCCGTAATGACCAGGGAATCAGCCAGGGGTTGTTGCATCAAGTACGGGTTCTCTGCAGGGGCCCTGTACAGGCAGTCAGCTTTCTTCGGCACCATGGGGGTGGAGTGCGGACGCTTCCACGCAGCCTTGGTGACGTCCGCGAAGGTGTCCACCAAGGGTGGCACCACCACAGGCTTAGGGTCCTTCTGCCGAAGATAACAAGCTAGGCACTGTCTCTCGGGGTCGAGATCTTCCAAATCCCATCCCATGTTCTTCTGGCTGTGCCTCATGATTTCAGAAAAAGAGGGATCATCCAGAGGTGACCTGGGCAGGTCTTGTAGGTCAGGTCATGGGATGCTGATTGGAGAAGGAGACCTGGAGGTATCTGAGATGTCAGGTCTAGAATCATCCCCTGTGGAGTGGACTGTTGACATCTGGGTCGCTTAGGACTGGGAGACCCTGAGGGAGATCTTGAAGGGGGCCTTCTCCTTTCTTTGGATCTTCCCCTAGGAGGTGGAGTAGGCTCCTTGGGGGTTGGTGGTCTTCCTGCTGGCCCCTGAGTGGAGGAGGGGGAGTAGGAGATGAAGGAGTAGGAGGAGGAGGAGGTTTTACTGGGATCACATCCTTGTTTATTGATTCCCATCAAAAGGTGAACAGATCATTGACCTCCTGAATATTCATACCAGACGATGGACCCGGCGTTGGTGGTCTGTCGCTAGTATCGAGAATCGGGTCCAAGGACGTCGCCGGGTTTGGTGAAGGCTCCTGTGGAAGCCCGGCGCCCTCATTGTTGCCTGCCTGGTCATCAGGCAATGTCGGGTCCTCCTCCGTAGAGTCCCGGCGACCGGTGTTCACCGGTGACGGGGAGGCAGTCTTCAGCTCCGGTGAACATCTCACTGACGTCGGGTGCTTAGCCGATGTCTGGTCCAACGGGCGCTTACTCGATGAAGGGTTGGTAACCCGCTTCGGGTCCATCATCCGTTTTAGGGACATCAGATCCTTAGTCTTCCTGGGAGGGGGATCCGGACCCCTAGGAGGCCGGGAGGCCGATCTGGCGTCGGAGTCCCGGCGTCTCTCTGAGGAAGCTTGAAGTAATTTTGAAGAGGACTTGGACCGGTGATGGTCTGAAGACTTCGAGGAGGCCCTGGAGGGTGTTGAGGAAGCCAAAGGCCTGGAAGTCTTGATGGGATGCAGAGGAGCCTAAGCACTGCCTGAAGACTTAACCTTAACTGGAGGGGGCTGAGAGCGAGCCCTGGAGGGAGAGCGGTCTGAGCACATGGAGCTTGAGCTGGTGCGTGAGTCCAAGGCCCGGTTAGGGGATCTAGACCTGGCCTTCTCCCGATGCTTGTCCCAGTGCTTATGGGACTTAGAGGTAGACTCACCTCTGGAGGCAGGGTCTTTGTCCATGCTTTTCAACTTTTCTTCCAAGAGGAACCCCCTGAAGAGCCTTCTGGTGGCGGATCTGGGTGCGACTAATGAACCGCTGGCAAGAGGAGCAGGCCTTGGTGTCATGTTCCAGGCCTAAGCACCACAGACAGGATGAATGTAGATCCTTGAAAGGGATCTAGTTGCCACAGTCACACTTGGAGGGACGTCCTTCTGAGGAAAGAACTGGAGATGCCGACATTTTGAGGTAAAACGTTGAAAGTTCTAGGTGTCGTTCGGTAGAGTGGGACCGTGAGGCCGATGCTGCCGAGTCGACAGCGGGAAAAGAACTGGGGATTCTGGGGGACCGCCCCCTTTTTTATGATGCCTGACGTTGTGGGTGGGGCTGACGTCAGGGGAGGTCCCCGCTGGATACTGCTAGCTAGAAAATTTCCGTGGAGTCCTGGCGCCTGCCGGCTTCAGTCCTAATGGTGTAACCTGCTGCAAGAGCTGTTTCTCGAAGTAAGCTCTAGGAGTAACCACTGACCAGACACTTACATTTGCACCACACATGGACCAAATCATCTACAACATAAAAAGGAAACCGGGGGTGCTCTATAGACAGAGACACAACCTCACTCCTGAAGCCAAATGAGTGGCAGTTACTAGTTCAATCCTCCCCCATAGTGGATTACAGAATCATAGTTTAAGGATCAGCCTCCAAGACCGTGTTAAATAGGGTCCGATTAGCCCTGAACAAAGCTTGCCGGTTTGTAACAGAGGTAGACAAATACACACACACGTGCACGCTCTACTCCCTTGCGAAATGGCTCCCCTGAATGACAGAATTAAGTACCAGACATGCCTCCTGGGTATGAAAGCCCACATGGGACTGACTCCCTTCCCAGGTCTGCAAGCTCTCCTAAGTCACGCCCAAAGTCCAGACCCTACTAGGAGCATGGCCTGTGGTACTCTGACAATGCCGTACAACAGAATAAGTCTAGCCAAATGTTCCTTTGCAACTAGAGCCCTTCAGTGACTAAACAAATTGCCAGTATCACAAACGGCACCTATTAAACTAAGCCACTTCAAACAGGAGCTACTAAAAACACCCCTACCTGGTACCAGCTGTGGCTGCCTCAACCAAAAAGAACCCTCCACACTCTCGCGCTCATCACCAGCACCACTGCCCAGCCCTACCAAAGCAACTCCTTGACCTCCCACCTGTGTACTACTCTACTGATCCCAGTGCCATAATGCACACAAATCTGCCCCAGACAATGCCTCACAGGGCTGCTATTTCTGTACAGCACTACTATGCCCTATGAAGTGCACTTCAAATTATGTACTATGATGATATATTAACTCTTCTGTTGTAACAGCTTAAGCTATATCGTTGTGTTGTGAATCTGCTGAACTGTGAACCTTGAATGTCATGTTGTGAACCTTTCTAATGTATTCAGATGAGGAACCTTTGTAATTGAGCATTTTGCTCAAAGGTGTGCACCTGAGTAAATAAATTAAAACAATGTTAGTAACCACAAGGAGATCAGCATGAAAATGAAATATTATATTAATTAATCTGTACACCTTGGCCCAGATATTCAAAAGGGTTGCTCCATGCGCAACAGGGTTGCGCATGCGCAAGTTCTACATTGCGCCATTCTGCGATATTCAGCAGGAGGCAGTTGCTCCACTGGCAACAGGTTGCGCAAAAGAGCAATGCAAATGAATGCATGCTCAACAGGAGGGGGAGGAACCATGCATAACCTGCGCAACCTGATATTCAGTCGGGTTGTGTAGAGTTGTGCATGCGCAACCCAACCCGCGCCTGCACAACCTTGAGCCAAAAAATGATCAGTTGAGGGCCACCCACAGGTGAGCTGCTGTATTGCAGAGCAACACAGCAGCTGCCACCCTAGCTGGCCCCAACTCAGGTCCTATGCCCCCACCAGCCCGATCGGGCATCACGTTCCCATGAAACCCCCACATCTCCCACAGCCCGATCGCGGGCAGTACACGTGCATGAACCCCCACACATCTCCACGGCCGATGTGGGCAGTACCGTACATGAACCCCACCACATCTCCCACAGCCCGATCGCCGGGCCGGTACATATACATGAACCCCCACACACACATCTCCCACAGCCCGATCGCGGGCAGAACCTGTATGAACCCCCAGTGCCCGATCGCGGGCAGAATGTAACCCTCCCCAACTCGAATAACTCCCTGGTGGTCCAGTGGACCGTAAAGCCCGTCGCGGGCAGAATGTCACAACTAACCCCCCAAACATCTCCCTGGTGTCTAGTGTCCCCCCACCCACCTGACCCCTCCACCCAGCTCCCCGCAGCCGGCAGGCGACAGCATCACACCAGGGAGATGTTTGGGGTTGTGTTAGACATTCTGCCCGCGATCGGGCTTTACGGTCCACTGGACCACCAGGGAGTTATTCGGTTGGGGAGGGTTACATCTGCCCGCGATCGGGCACTGGGGGTCATATAGGTTCTGCCCGCGATCGGCACTGGGGGTCATACAGGTTCTGCCCACGATCGGGCTGTGGGAGATGTGTGGGGGCGACATGTACGCGTTCTGCCCGCGATCGGGCTGTGGGAGATGTGGGGTGTCATGTAACTGTGATGCCCGCGATCGGGCTGCATTAGGCGTTGGTCCCCGACGGCTGCTGCCTGGCAGGGTGGCCAGGAGCAAGTCCTCGGGATCGGCGCACTTCAGCAAATGGGGCCATAAATAGATGCAAATGGCCCCCCTGGCCTTTGCATAAATTATGGCCCCATTTGCATGTCACCTTTGAATATCGGAAATTTGCGCGTAGGCAATGGTACTGCGCCACCGCAAGTTTAATGCTCAACTCTGGCAACTTCACGGTGGCCAAGTTCCACTAAGCCATCTTAAGTGCTGTGTTTCGGGGTGATATTCAAAGAGTTGCTCAACAGCGCAACTCCTTTGAATATCACCCCTGCCACCCTCAAGAACTATTTTGAGCGGCGCAGGGGCTTGCGCCTCAGACTGGCGCAGTTTGAATATCTGGGCCCTTACCTTTAAAAGTTGACTATTTATTGAAGGCAAGCAGCAACAGCCTCCTCCCCCCCCCCGGAAGCCACAAACTGTGATGATGGAGCCTAGTTTGGCATCATTGTGAAGCTGTGTCTCTGCTATATTTTGTTGCACTGAGCACTTAATAAACTGGACTTGAAACAAGCTCTCCATGGTATGTGATAAATTATTTCTTAACTTTCAGTTGATATGGCACTAGCAGGTTTTTGGCAGATCCAACAGGACAGTGTACATGTTTTTTGTTTTGTCTATGTTTGCCCTATGTTGATACTACAGTGCCATCATATTTGGAACCTTTTATGATGTCATGCAGGGGGACTCTTTGCCCAACTCCAGTGCTAGGCACAGCTTTACCATCAGTGATATAAAAGGGTTCCATAAAATGGTGGGAATGTAGTACCAACATTAGGCAGACTTATTCTGGGATATCTGCAGACTGCTGACAGCTATAAGTAAGCTCGCTACCTCATTTAAAGAGCTTTGTGTGGCCATTTGGACTCAGTTTATTAACATTCCCCTTTAAGAAAATACATACCATTAGCACTGCCGCTCATAATGCCGGTGACCCAGGTTCGGCAGCAATCCTGGATCATCGGGAGCTGGCCAGAGGGAGGAGGACTGAGCATTCTAGAGGTTGCCCTTCTCCTCTGGTGAGGGAGAGCAAGCAAGCTCTGCCATGCTACCACCTCCTGGGTGTCCACAGGTGACAGTGTAGGCGGGAGCCACTAAAGGCAGGAAACACTCCCTGGTGAAAAACAGTGGCACCCTTGTGTGCCTGCATCATGCAGTATCTTCCTATGGAGCATCCAAGGACAGGGAATGAAAAGAAGGAAAAACCACCAGCTGCATGCAGGATGAAGCCAATGGCCCCTCGCAGACCCCACACTGCCTACCAGGCACTGGCCTGCCCTAACCGAGTGCTGTACCCCTGCCAGAGGGTGCAAGCTGTGGAGGAAAAATATAGGCCACTGTAAGACCTAGAGATTCTGGGTGATGGGGCTTTGGGACCATCAGCAGAAGGGGGCCAGCCAGGTCACCAAGGGGGACAAAGTATACAGAGTTAAGAAAAAAAAAAGTACATACCATAAGTCGTTTGATAAGCTGGTCTCGTTCGGTTAGCTTATCTTGGAGTTTCCCAATGAGATGCAAGTCCTCTGGTCTTGACTCTCGCTTCCTGGGCTTTTCCTCACAGTCCTTTAGCCTGTAAAGATGAAAGGAATTATAATTCTTTGAGACTGAAAAGGAAATCACTTTTGACCACTCTGCCCCCCCCCCCAACAGTTTGAAGGCGCTCACTCTCATCAGTTCTGAGTCTGCAGGGGAGGAACTCACTCAATCCCTGGGGCTAATGGCATGGGAGAACATCCTCTGTAGGCAGTTGGAAACCATGGAGTTTGCTCAGTCTGACAGACACAGAGACCAGGCGTAAGAGGATGCTGAGGTGAGAGAGAGAGAGAGGGGAGTTAAGTTCTGCTGGGGTCCAGTGGAAAGCAGGGGGCACCCATACTGAGCGTTTTCCTCAGCAGGACCTAGGTTTGCAGTTCAAAGGTGGTCTTGGCCTCATCCAGAGAAGGAAATGGAATAAACATAGAAACAAAAAGGTAATTAATTTGCATTCTTCAAAGCCCTGAACCTCAGAATCAGTGAACCTGCTTGCCTAAATGAATAAAACTAGACCAGGATTAGATTTGCTATGCATTCTCTCTTCATGCCTACATACCTCAAGCATAGTTACCCCTTGCATGGATTTGTCAAAAGATTATTTCAGCACAACTAGAACACAGTCTTATATTTTGACAGCTATCCACCCAGGACAACAGATATAACAACTGAATGAATTGTCTCAAGGACAGCTGTCAAAACATCAAGGTTGGGACATATGGTTTTAGACCCAAGGGAAGTTCATCACATGGGACAAAGATCCCAAAATACTCATCTTATGTCATATTACACTGGGCATTCTATGGAGCTTAAAAACATCCACCTGCTGCTGGTAGTACATCTTCCCCCGCTGCCTATACTAATGAAATTGCTGTCTGTCCTGAAGGCATGCTCCATGAAACATGAACCCGCACACTTAGCTGATGGCTCCCTTTTAATATTTACAACATGACTTCTAAATCTGACTGCATGCAAGAGAAGGAATGCATTCCATAGGGACCTTACAGTTGCAATATCCATTGTGCCCACCCATGTTAGCGTGGCTCAGTGGCGGCATTTATGCCTCTAGGTCAGAAGGTCATGCATGCAAATTCCACACTGGGGACTTAGGCTCTCACCCAGTATAGACAAAGAAGTGCAGTACTGGGAGATGCAGCACTGCACAAGGGGCTGTAGTTTGGATGAGAGTCCAGATCACGTTTGTCGATTTCTGGAGGTTGTCCAGGTAAATGTTTACAGGGATTTTCCTAGCTTTTCCCTTAAAGACACACAGGTCTGTGCAGCTGTGCTCCTCCAGATGGACCGGTTGGCTCCTGCATTTTACAAGTAAGGACAGTAATTCTGTCCCATAATAGCAAAATCTTGCTATGCTGCTTTAGATCCCCCAAGATAGTTATTGACCTAACCCTACCCTCTGAATACCCTATGCCCTCCAGACCATGTTCTATTATGCTGCCCCCCCCCCCAACATTTGGGTTTCACCTCCTTCACCTCCTCCCCCAGGTAACGGCTACATTGGACTTGAGCATTCTTACTGTACATGAAGAGTCAGGTGAATGCACGATCTACCTAGAGAGTCATTGTCCCTCCCCTCATGCTGTAGCAAAGAGGGGAGGACGTGTAAACAAAGATGTAACACTGCATCATGCCTGATTACTACTGTAACACTGTACATAAAACTCAACTCCACGAATGTATAACATGTTTAATATTTATGTCAAAAGGTTTATCAGGAAAGGCATACTGGGCTGATAACAATTCACTTCCAGATATGTCCGGGGGGGGGGGTGGTAAGGAACGAACAGAACAGACCAAAAGTACAGTGTGCAAAAAATAATACAACAGTATGGAAATAAATAAAACAGCACATACCAATTACAAGAAAACACTACAGAATTAAAGTTGCCATACTGTAAATTAACATACAGTAAATTTCGAACCAGGCAAAAGAACGTAAAACTATGAGCAACAACACATTGAAATGAGAAGTAGAGAAGTGACTGATTAACTGGGGTAGGGGAGATAAACTAGCATCAGTGTAGGGAGGAAAGCTGTTGACAGAAGTCCACTCCAGTATTAAAACCAACTGCAGGAGTGAGTAGAGAAATCATGGAGGAGAGATTTGAGAGTGAGAAGGGAAGGAGAAGAGTGACTGGAAGGAGGGAGAGAACCCCAAATTTTAGGGAAGCAGAATGAGAAGGCAGCTTGGCCAGCAGATTTCATTTGAGGGAAATCAAGAAAGTGAATGCAAGCATTGCAAAGGAAATAAAGGGTAGTAAGGTGGAAAGGCAGGAGAGAAGCAAGATATGAAGGGAGCCAAACCAAACAGAGATAATAATAATAATAATAGCTTTATTTACAAAGCGCCTTTCTCAAATCAAGGCGCTGTATGGCTTAAAACAGATGAAATCAGGATAATAAAAGCATAACAATTCATCAACAACACACAGTAAATACTATATGATTCAGATTACAACAGATAAATGAGACACAATGGGAATGGCACCTGGTATCAAGAGAGGGGAGGGAAAGGGACGTATACAGAGAACTGTGGTGAGTATGCTGGGGGTTCTCAAGGACAAATCTATAGAATGAGTGAAAGAGGGGGTCCAGTCTAGCTGAAGTGGACTTTAGAGTGGCATTGCAAACAATGTTGCCATAGTCAAAAATTGGGAGAATCATCTTAGTGAGGATTTCTCTTCAAACAAGATTGGAATGCTTCTCTTATTTCTGTAAAGTGCTTCAAGTTTGGGGTGGAGCTTTGTCGTTGAGGCACAGGTCAGGAAGCACAGGAAAACCAGGAGCAGCTGTAGAATTCACCAACAATATTTATTTACACTAGCAGTAACATAAAAAAAGTACAGTATAACTATTTACATAGCCAAAATAAAATAGAGAGCATCCATCAGAGTTTTCCTTCAATCTCTGTGTCCCTTTTCTTCTTTCTAGCAGTTGCAGCTCAGCTCTCTTATACGTCATTTCAACCCCCATTCTTAACGAGCATCCTGTTCTTGTAAGTATCAGGCAGGTGCAGCAAGAACACAGTGTGCATGAGCTGAGGCCCATTTTCCACATCTGTTCTGCTAAAGGCTTCAAAATTTGCACTTGGTTAACCTCTCAAGTTTCCAATAACTTTTTACAATCATCTCAAACCACAATTATATACATTTCAAAAATTAACACTATATAATTTCTGAACAAAAGGGATCCCAATATCAGTTATATTTCCATACAATGATTTGCATATATGTTTATATCAGAAGATATGCAAGGGAGGAAAAGAGACAGACCAGCAAGTGAAGACTGAGAGACCGTGAGGGGCAAAGAATTGCGAGACAGTCGGGGTGATCAAATCCTAGGTCTCACAGGAAAATGTGGTTGCGCAACCAGATAAGCAAGAGACAGGAAAGGAAAAAAACCAGATCCTTGCATTTAAACACTTTCTCCATAACAACTGGGACAGGGTCCTATTCTACCCTATCACATACACCCCCCCTTAAGAGGGAACCTGTTTTATTAAACAGGTTTCCAACCCTTTTTATTAATTCTTCAATAACATTAGCTTTTATCAGAAATTAAGCATATGTGCAGTATCCTTTTTCTGTAACAGTATCGCAAAGAGAAAGTTTAAACTCAAACATTTATTTTTCAACCTTCAGAACCCTCCATTCCTGATCCACATCTTGACAGAAAATCAGCATTGCTATTCTCTTTACCAGATTTGTGTATCACCATGAATTTAAATGGTTGTAGTGCCAGGTACCACCTTGTGATTCTGGAATTTTTATCTTTCATCTGACTAAGCCAATAGAGAGGATTGTGATCTGTTATACGTACAAAGTCAGTTCCTAGCAAATAAAACTTAAGGGACTCCATGGCCCACTTTGCTGCTAAACATTTCTTTTCCATGGTGGAGTAACTTTTCTCTGTGTCATGCAACTTCCTACTTATGTACAGAATAAGATGTTCCATCCCTATTATATTTTGACTCAGTGCTACTCCTATGGCTACCTCTGATGCATCTGTTTGTAACAAAAATGGTTTCTCAAAGTCTAGGCTTCTTAAAACAGGGGTGGAACATAATGCAGCCTTAATGCCCTGAAAAGCTTCATCACACTCTGGAGTCCATTTCACATTATTTGGGTAATGTTTTTTCGTGAGTTCATTAAGGGGAGTGGCTAACTCAGCAAATTTGGAAACAAATCTCCGATAATAACCAGCCAACCCTAAAAATTACCTGACATGTTTCTTTGTTTTAGGGACAGGGTTGTTAGCTATAGCTTCTATTTTAGAAACCTCTGGCTTAACTTCTCCATTTCCCAACACATAGCCCAAATATCTGGTTTTCTGCATGCCCAATGCACGCTTGGTAGGATTAATAGTCAGGCCTGCATTTTTGATAGCTTGGATAACTGCTCATAGGTGTTCAAGGTGGCTTTTCCAGTCTGGACTGTACACTACAACATTATCCAGGTATACAGCACAATAACCAGTGTGAGGGGATAAAATTACATCCATGTACTACTGGAATGCAGCTGGTGCACCACCATGTAAACCAAAGGGCATGGTGGTGAACTGACAGAATCCAACAGGAGTGGCAAATGTAGTTTTGTCTCTGGTTTCTTTAGCTAAAGGGATTTGTCAGTAACCCTTGGTGAGATCGAGGGTACTGATATACTTTGCACTCCCCAGTCTGTCCACCAAATCATCTATTCTGGGCATAGGATAACTGCCAAATTCTGACACTTGATTAAGTTTCCTAAAATTAAGGCAGATTCTAACACTCCATTCTTTTTTGTTTACAATTACCATTGGAGATGACCAAGCACTCCTCGACTCCTCTATGACACCCAGTTCTTTCATTTTTCGTATTTCCTTAACCATGTCAGCTCTTACCACTCTGGTAATCTGTATGTCTTTTGCCTAATAGGACGAGCATTCCTTGTCCCTAGAACATGCTCAACCTGGAACTGTGGTAAAAGTACTGTTAAATGTCTTTAGCACATTACGAATGTCTGCAGTTTGTTCTGAGGTTAAGGAAACATTTACCTTTACAGCATGAACACTTAGAGTTTGTTCCAGTCTATTATCAGCTACATCAATATCTTCCTTATCAGTTTCTGGTAAAACTAAAAAAGCAGCTTTGGGCATTTTTTTCAACCCATTTCTTGAGGAGGTTAGCATGGTATATCTCAGTAGGATTTTCTGTCAGGGGTCTCAGTCTCATAGTTAACAGTGCCAGCACGTCTAAACACTTTATAAGGCCCTTGCCACTTCATTAACAGCTTATTTTCTGTTGTGGGTAACAGTAGCAAAACCTTTTCACCTGGCTCAAAAACTTTTCCTTTTACCCCATGGTCACAATATACCTTCTGCTGATTTTGGACCTCTTCCTGATTACAATGGGGAATTTCAACATATTTTGCCAGCTTCTTTCTTAGAGTACACACATAAGATGTTATAGATTGTTTCTGAGTGGGGTTATCTTCCCACATTTCTTTTATCACATCCAGTGGCCCTCTTGGCTGCCTACCATACAGCATTTGAAATGGTGAAAACCCTGTTGATGCCTGTGGCACTTCTCTGTAAACAAAAAGTAGGTATGGTAAGTATTGGTCCCAATCTTTCCCTTCCCCTTTTACAAACCTTTTTAACATGCATTTTAGGGTTTAGTTAAAACACTCAACAAGACTGTCTGTCTTTATTTATTTATTTATTGAAAATGTTTCACCAGAAGAGGCACACTGAGCAACAAGATGCTCGTCTCATGGTGCAGCCTGGGAGTACAAGGGAAGAGGGTGTACATGAAACAAGCAATAGATTGTACATTGGAGTCAAGCAATTCAAGCAATTGTTACACAGTTAAGGGTGGCTTTACATACTTGCTACATGAAGAGAGAGACACTACATACATGTGCCACAAGGTGGGTGACATTACATACTTGATTACACATCTAGAGCCATACATACATGCATAAGTGCCTACTATCTAGTATTTAGTTTGGAGTATTTTACACAGAGTTGGCTGATAGAACTAGAAGCCTGGGCTTTGGGCCAGGGAGCGGTGACAGGTCTGAATAGACTACACAAGGAAAGATGATTGCGTTGACTTAGGGAAGACATTGTCAGGGAGATAAGCAGGGGGATAGCAGAAGTGCCATGAGGGGGCAAGTGCATGGGTTGGTAGGGCAATTTATAAGCCAGTCATTTTGGGCGAAGGCCAAGCCACTGGTCAGGCTGCGTAAGGTGAGGAGGGAGAACGATGAGGGGGGAGACTCAGGCAAGGGGGGAAGGGGGAGGAGGCCAGGGGCATGTACAGTTAGGCATGTAGAAGTTATTAAGGGCAGACTTTAGAGAGTGTTTGGAGGAAGAATGGCAGATTTGGGCTGGCAGGTCGTTCCAGAGCTTAGGGAGAAGGTAAGAGAAAGCCGATTGGCCTGCAGATGTCCTTCAGTGAGGGATTACTAATAGTCTGGAGTCAGTAGACCTGAGGGCATGAGCAGGGGTTGGTGGGGAAGATAAGGAGGTGACGAGGTAGGGCGGAAGGGAAACGAGCCAGAAATTAGAAACAAATTTAGCACTGTGAAGTAAACACCGGTTGCTCAGGGATAGAAGGGCCAGTGAATGGAAGAGCTCGCAATGATGGGTAAGGGGGGGGCATCGAGGGTGAAATGGCAGAAAGCATTGAAAAGGGTGTCCAGTCTGGATAGGGTTCACTTGGGGGCAGAGCTGTAGACAACATCACAGTAGTCGAAGGAAGGTAGAATTATTTTCAGGACGATTTCACGTCTCACAGGAAGCGGGAGACTAGTGCGGTTTCTATAGAGGGCACCGAGCTTAGGGCGCAGTTTTGACAGGATGGCGTCCACGTGTGTGGAAAAGGCGAGATGGCGGTTGAGCCAGACCCCCAGGTACGTAAAGGAGGGCATGTCTTCTAGGACAGTGTTATCCAGGGTATGGAAGATCAGTGGGGATGTAAGTCTGGATAGTCTCTGTCTAGTGCTGAAAGTCATAGAGACTGTTTTCTTGGCATTTAGAGAGAGTTGGTTGGAGTTAAACCAGTGTTGTACCTTGTAGAAGTCAGTCTGGAGATTAGAGGTGACTTCATGAGTCCGGCCGGATGTAAAGAGGGCCATGTCATCTGCGTACATATGAATTGAGGTAGTAGAGCAAGTCTTTGGCAGATCATTTAGTAGGATGGAGAAGAGAATGGGGCCAAGGACTGAGCTCTGGGGAACGCCGGTGGTAATAGGGAGCAGGGGAGAGGTGGAGTCAGCTATTTTTACAGATTGGGTTCTGTTTTGTAGATAGGCTCTGAACCAATTAGTGGCTGTCTCAGATAACCCAGCACCTGACAGGCAGGATAATAGGAGGGAGTAGGATACCGTATCGAAAGCTTTGGCTAATTCAATGAAAATTGTGGATATAATTTGTCCTTTGTCCATTCCTGAGAGGATGGAATCCATGAGTCTTACTAGAGAGGTGGTGGTGGAGTGACTTTTTCTAAAATCAGGCTGGAATGGAGTGAAGAAGTTGGTTTCAGAGAGAAAGTGGGAGAGTTGAGATAGCACGAGGTGTTCCTGGAGTTTAGCGAGGGTGGGGAGGAGGGAGATAGGGCGGTAGTTTGCAGCAGAGGTGGGGTCTCCTCCTTTAGGTAGTGGTAGGACAGTGGCATGTTTCCACTCCGTGGGGATTGATTCAGTGGTGAATGAGAGATTTAGCAGGGCAGCGAGGGGAGTAGCTATGGCAGGAGCAGATAGGAAGAAGAGTTTGTTGTCGAGACCGTTGGGAGATTTTCCTTTGGCGGGATTCAGGGAGCGAAGGACATCTAAGGTTTTGATGGGAGAGATGTGTCTGAAGGAGAAAGGGTTCTGGCCAGGTGGTGGTGGTGAGGGGTAACTGTCCAGAGATTGGGCAGGGTTACTGATGTAGTGAAGTAGAAATTGAACTCAGAGGCAACCGTCAGGGGGTCGGAGTGGAGAGTCCCTTGGCAGATGGGGGGGGGGGATTTGTTGTCGGGGGGGAGAAAAGGGAGTTGATGACTTTCCAGAATTTAGATAGCCTCCCAAGATTGGCGTTTAGGGTGTTGTTAAAATATTCGGCCTTTGCTAAGTGGATGGCCTTGGTGCATTTGTTTTGGAGCATGCGGTAGGTGATGTTGTCGCCTGGGAGGAGCACAGTTTTGTACTTTCACCACACCCTGTTGCGGGCTTGTTGGAATGCTATTAGCTCAGAGGAAATCCAGGGAAGGTGAGTCCCTCAGACCCTAGCACGGCGCAGTGGGCATGTTTATCTCAGGCGCTAAGGAAGGTGTTCTGGAAGTGTGTAAAGGCAACATCCATGTTAGTGCATCTAAGGATGAGGTCCCAGTTAGAGTGAGCTAGTTCTTCCAGGAGAGGGGAGAGGTTTAGAGTTTTGTATGTCCGTTGGAATATAAATTTGGGAGGGGATTTAACCTGGTGGATTTTGCGGACCAAGTAGGTTAAATGATGGTCGCTAATGGAGTCAGGGAGGAGGCCGGAGCTGACGACGCGGTGGGGATGAGAGGTAAGCGCCCAGTCAAGTGGAGAGTGGTTGCCGGTCTTATGGTTTGAGCGTGTAAGTTCCAAGATGGTTTGGGTAAAGTTGAGAGCAGATATCTTGCTACGTGTTTTGTTAAAAGTGGGGACTGGCCAGTTGTGGTTAATTCACCCATAACATAAAGTTCACCCGACTGGGCTAGAGACGTTAGTTGGCTTAGGAGGTCAGTGACTGTTGTGGCTGAGGTGCCAGGGCAGTAATAAATACCAGCCAAAAAGATAGGGAGTGAGGATGATAGAGGTAGGTTCATATGGCAGTGATACCCAGCTGTCTATACAGCTCCGTAAGTAATGCAGCACCAAAATTACTAGCCTGATCAGAAATAATTTCTTCAGGTATGCCCACTCTGCTGAAAGTTTTTGCAAGCTCTGCTGCCACTTTTGAAGCTGTGACAGTATGCATTTGAACTGCTTCTGGGTATCGAGTAGCATACTCACATACTACCAGGATAAATCTATTACCCTTTTTACTTTTGTCTAAAGGACCAACCACATCCATTGCAATTCCCTCAAAAAGCACATCTATCAAGGGTAGGGGTACCAGGGGCACCTTATCTTTTCTAGTGACTGGAGCTACTTTCTGACACTCAGCACAGGAATTACAATAGGTAACAACATCTTCATGAATTCCAGGCCAGTAAAATCTATACTGCAATCTGGCAAGGGTACGGATCCCTCCCTGAGTGACCAGTCATAGGACTATTATGTGCTCTCTGTATCAACTCTGTTCCATACTTCTGTGGTATAACTAATTGTTCTCTCTGTTCCTGTGTCTGAGGCTTAACCCAAATTCTGTACAGTAACCCGTTACATTTTTTAAACGTTGGTCTACCCTGTTTTGGTTTCACCCCCAGCTGCTTAAAATAACCCTGGAAAGAAACACTGTTAGCTTATTCTGAAAGAAAATCACAATCAGTTATCAGTTTAGTTTCAGCATTTTCATATTTTAACCTGTTATGTCCATCAGTCATTTGTTGCCACAGTTTCTTCAGGCATCGTCTTTCATTTCTGAATTTCTGGATCTTGGAGCTGTGCTCAAACAAGTCCAAATCAAAATTGGTGAAAGAGTCCCCACCATCTGAAATTTTCTTTGCCTAAGGTCTTGTCACCACAGTTGCTGAAACATCAGGATTTACTCCCTCTTTGATTAACTCAGTAAATCCTGGAAAGTCATTTACAATAATCACAGGTACTGGTAACTTACTGTTGGTACTACCCCCACTTTCATTTGATGCAACTTAATTGTCAGAGTCACTTGGATGGTGGGATAGTATTGAGCATCCCAGTGGATGCAGATGACACCAGTACCTGGTCCCTTTGCACAGTGTTTTCTCAGCACTTCAACATGCACTAGGGTCTGTCTGCTTCCCGAATCAATGAGTCCCTTTACAGTCTTATCCCCCACCTTCATATCTGTTAAGTACTTGCCCCAGTTTACCAAGGACAAATCTGCTCCAGTGCCACTCTCCTTCCTATGGCAGTTTCTTGCAAAATGGCCTGGCTTATTACAGTTATAGCAAATAATGTCTTTGGGCCCAGATTTGTTACCCCCACCTGAGTTCTTATTAGACTTGGAGTTTAAATGGGAAAAAGAGTGTCTTACCGGTGCTTGGCTGTTACCTCGCTGCTGTGACATCTGTCTGGCCATTTGATAGTCCTTGGCCAAAGAAACAGCCTTTTCCCCACTCTCTGGTCAGTGTTTCTTTACCCAAAGCTGCACATCTGTAGGCAGGATATGGATGAATTGCTCCATGGCAAATGTGTCAGTGATCTGTGGGACTGTTTTGTTCTCTGGTTGGAGCCATTTTATCAGGAGTTCTCTGAGTCGGGTGAAGGTTTCTCGACGATTGTCGACCGAGTTGTACTTCAGAGATTGAAATCTCTGCCTGTAGGTCTCTCCAGAGATGTCATGCCTTTTCAGGATTTCGCTTTTCACCAGGTCATAGTTTTCTGACTGTGCAGTGTCCATATTGCTGTAGGTAAGTTGGATTTTCCCTGTCAGGTAGCGTACCAATCTGATTGTCCATTGCTGCTTTGGCCATTGGCAAGCTGTGGCAACTCTATCAAAAGTTGTCAGATATGCCTCTCTATCATCCGTGGGACACAACTTTGTAAGTTTAATGGCTTTTAAGTTGCTTGCATTTTTTTGCTCGTCTGAATGTGTGTCAAATCCTCTGCCTTTGATAGCTTACAAGGCATCCAGCCATTGCTGCTCCCATCGCTGCATCTCTTCTCTCGTCTGTTTCTCCTGCTGCTGCATCTCTTCTCTCCTCTGCTCTTCTAAACGTTGAATCTCTTTTTCTCTCTGCTTCTCAGTCTCTTTTTGTTGTATAGCCCACCATTTGAAAAAGTCCATCAGGCTTTCAGGTTCTGTCACTGCCTGTTCTTTTTTCATAACTTGTGTTGGCTGTACAATCTCAGCTTAGACTTCTGTCTCTGCCAGTTTGGCTGCCATTCTCTTGGTTAGCACTCCTAGACTTGCTGTTGCAGAATTCATACCTTTCTGTATGCTTCCCTGGTACTAGGTCCAGTACCCACACACAAAACTCCTGGATTACAGTATGCATGGTGTAAATCCCACTTTTTACACCATCTGTCATTGAGGCACAGGTCAGGACGCATAGGAAAACCAGGAACAGTTACAGAATTCACCAAAAATATTTATTTACACTAGCAGTAACATAAAAAATAAACTTGTTCAGTATAACTATCTACAAAAGCAAAATAAAATAGAGAACATCCATCAGTTTTCCTTCAAACTCTGTCTTTTTTCTTCTTTCCAGCAGTTGCAGCTCAGCTCTCTTGTAAGTCCTTCCGACCTCCATTTTTACCAAGCATCCTGTTCTTGTAAGTATCAGGCAGGTGCAACTAGAGCACAGTGTGCCTGAGCTGAGGCCCCTTTTTCCACAGTTGTTCTGCAAAAGGCTTCAAACTTTACACTCAGGTAACCTCTCAAGTTTCCAATAGCTTTTTGCAATCATCTCAAACCACAATTATATACATTTCAAAAATTAACACTATATAATTTCTAAACAAAAGGGATCCCAATATCAGTTACATTTCCATAGAATGATTTGCATATACTTTTATATTAGCAGATATGCAAGGGAGGAAAAGAGACAGAACAGCAAGTGAAGACTGACAGACAGTGAGGGGCAAAGAATTGTGAGACAGTCGAGGTGATCAAATCCTAGGTCTCACAGAAAAATTTGGTTGCACAACCAGATAGACAAGAGACAGGATAGGAAAAGAACAGATCTTTCCAATTAAACACTTTTCCATAACAACTGGGACAGCGTCCTATTCTACCCTGTCACAAACTTCTTGTGGATTGCATCCACGTGAGCAGAAAAATCAAGGTGTGATCCAACCAGAATCTGAGGAACATGGTGGAGGAGACATCTTTACTATCTGCACCATCAAGGGTATGAAAGGAAGGAAGGGGGGAGATTTTAGCAAGCCTCTGCCTGGTGCCAAAGGTCATAGAAACCATTTTCTTTGCATTGAGGGAAACATATTTTTTTGGAACCAGTACTGGATGTTGTGAAAGTCCAGTTGGAGCTGTTTCATAAAGTCAGAGGCAGCCGGTCTAGTGGCACTGAGGGTTGAGGCACTGGACGCCATGCCGGCGACCGAAATTTGGGAGTGAGCTTGGGCTCTGGGGGTCAGCAGGGGAAGGAGAGGACTGAGCTCCTGCAGCACTACTCTCCTTTCCTGGGAGGAGGGTGTGGGATTGTCTGGTGCTCCAGTGGCCCCCAATGGAGATCTGGGGTGCTGAAGAGCACTGGACTGCATGTAAATAGCATGGCTGATGCAGGCAGGGCTAATATGTGCCACAGCATCAGGAGTGTGCCACTGGGAGGTGGGAGGGGTCTTGGGGGACACAATAAAGAAATGTCCCTCCAGCTCGGATACGCAACAGCCCTTCCAGTGCCACCACCAGATGCCCAATGCGGATTCCCTGCCTTTGCCCCTTTGGTCTCCATGGGCTGTAGTGGTCCCAGTCCCAGGGAGGAATCATAACATCCTTGAAGAAGGCAGGGAACACAGTGGGTGGTAGAGTGACTAAGGATAGTGAAGTGGCCATAGAGAGTCTCGGCGCTGGGGGCGAGAAATAAAAGTGACAAAAATAAGGTCAGAGGCAGAGGAGCTAGAGGAAAAGAGAACTGTATCATCTGCATACATATGAATGGACACAGAAGAGCAGGCAGCGGGAATGTTCTTCAGAAAAATGGGGAAAAGAATTGGGCCAAGGACAGACCCTTGGGGAATGCCTGGATTTATTGGGAGTGGAGGGGAGAAGAAATCACTAATATGGATCGCTTGAGACCTACCCTCAAGGTAGCAGCAGAACCACCCAACTGAAGAGGCAGAGAATCCAGCAGCCTTATGCTTGTCCAGGAGAATGGGGCAGGCAACAGTGTCAAAAGCTTTGGCTAAATTGACATAAATGGCAGAAGTGACAAGGCCCTGATCCATACCAGAGAGGACAGTATCAGTGAACCTGATGAGGAGGTGGAGATGGAGTGGGACCTTCTAAAGCCAGACTGGTAAGGAGTGAAGAAGGAGGTTTAGTAAAGAAAAGGGGAGAGCTGGGAGAGAACACAATGTTTCTGGAGTTTAGCCTGAGTGGGGAGGAGGGAAATAGGACAGAAGTTACTCCTAGAAGAGGAAGGGAAATGACCATAGGCAACTTCCAAGAGTTAGAGACACAGGATAAGGATAAAGAGAATGAGAAACTGAGGAGGTAGTTGGTATGGAGGGCAATAGCATGAGCAGACAGATATTAGATTCTGGGGTCAAGACCATCAGGGCTCCCACCCTTATGTGGGTTTAGAGCCAAGAGGGCCTTAAAATTGGCAGCAGGTGTAGTGGGTGAGAAAGAAAAATGGAGGAGGGAGGCAGTAGGGTGGGTAGAAAAGGAGAGTGAGAGGGTAGAGAAGAAGAGAGGGGGGAGAGATGGAGGAGGAAGAGAGGCGGGATTGGGCACATAAGGCAAAAAAAAGAATTAAAAGAAGAGGCAACTGCATCGGGGTCAGAGATAGGAGTGCCGCCCACCTTGAGAGTAGGGAGAGGGGACTGGTTATGAGGAGAGAAAAGGGTATGAATTACCTTCCAGAACTTAGAAGGGTGATTAAGGTTGTTCTGGAGAGTGGATACACAGTGTTCAGACGTTGCAAGCCTAGTAGCTTTAGTATAAGCATTATGAAAGGTCCAGTAAATTGTAAGGCCAGAATGGAAGCCAGATGACTTGTAGGTCCCCCAGGCAAGGTCATGCACATGGTAACAAGCTAGCAACTCAGCTGAGATCCATGGGAGGTGAGACCTCATAACCTAGTTCTTCTAAGGGGGGCATGCAACATTTTTATTATAAAATGGCTGAATCAAACAAGCAATCCGATTGGTCAAAACTGGTCACATGACTGTGCAGTAATTTCAATTACCACACAGCTCAAATTTTACTTTTTCCCCCTGCTTTTCTGTGCCTCATGCCTTACAGCCTACCTGGGACGTGTGGTAATTAAGCATTACTGCACACCCTGTCATGTGTTATTGCTTACTTATTGTACAGCACATTGTACACACAGACCTGTTCAATAAAAATATATGTACTACAAAAAAGACACATAGCTGTCATATATGGGGGGTACTTAGGTTCTCTTATTCATACAAGATATACTGTATTTTAAAAAAATTAAAAAGGTGTTTTAGGAAAATCAAAATCTTTGATCCAGGAAGTAACCAACTGTCCAGCTCCTGGTCAGACATGCAACCTCTCCCTGACACCAGGTATCCCACACAGACTCCTGTGTGTCACAAGGATGAGGGAAGAAACTGGTCAGCATATCTCAGAGCCTCTGTGACCACTATACTCAAACCCACCTTTAGAATGAAGCAGTTTAGCCACTTGCAGGCAAGGGGACAGTCTAAATCAGAGCCATCAGAGTGCCATACTCCATTGTGGCAGATGGCTCTGCTCTGCCCCCTTTCCCTCAGGTGATGTCAGACAGAGGACTGTCAGTGGCAGAACCAGTATGCAGATGCAGGGCAGTGGAGAAGATTTGTACTGACTCACCTGTTAATGCGGTAAACAAATACTTGTTTTCTTAATGAAGAACAGCATACAGAGGCTCCAAGATAAGATACAGTAAGTGGTGTCTACGTGAGATGAGCTATTGTATGATATCAGAAATATCGTCTTGTGTTGTACTTCACATCTGACCTCTCGAGTGGCAAAGCCTTGAGTAAGGTCATAACAGGTCAAGTACAGTGAAAAAAGATATTTCCAGTATTGTACATTTTCTCACATTATATTTAATGTACACAACAGGACCTTGAAACTTCTTACATAAAGCCTGGAACGTTTTTTTTTTTTTTCATGCTTGTTTCTATAAATGGAATGTCTCTGAAGAATGTGTGAAGTAATGGTTGATAAGGTAGAATTATAATTAGGTAATTATTTAAGCCCTGTTGTTATTGGTCAGTTATTAACTAGCTGAATGTGATGTAGGTGATATCTTGATATCTTGAATGTTAGCTCTAACTACTGCATATCTCAGGTTATCTTTGTAAATGTATACCTACAGATATATATATATACTTTGCAAAAAGTGTTTTTAATGCACCAGTTAAGGTAACTTAATGCCATAGAAGTAATTAAATGTGGCATTAAGGTTTCCATCCCTAACTCCCCAACCCCACCCTCCAAACAGCAAAAGGAAAAAAAATTAGGATTTTGGGTCTCCAGAGTCTTGGTGAATCAGTGGTGGGGTCTTCCTTGGGGTTGTCAACCCTAATGCTAACCCCTCCTCCCCAGCCCATAGCCTCCAGTCTGTAACACAAGGTACAGCTTCAAGCCAGTGCCTCATAGTAATACACTTTTCAAATGTAGAGGAGTATGTCTTGACACATGTTGCCAACATAGTTTGTTGTAGCCTTCCTCAAACAGGGCCCTGTGTGAAGAAAGGAGATCATGTGTGACGTTGTTTGCTCAGGGAATGAGGTGGGCATTAGGGTTGACAACCCCAAGGAAGAACCCACTACTGATTCACCAAGACCACGGAGACCCAAAACCCTAATATTTTTTCCTTTTACTGCTTGGGGAGTGGGGATGAGGATTTAGGTTTGGAAACCCTAACACCACATTTCCTTTCTTTTTGTGGCGTTAAGTTACCCTAACTGGTGCATTAACAAAGTTTTTTGCAAATAATTTCCCTTCTTTCTGAGATAGTAAAATCATATCCTCATTCATGCAGGTCCAAAAGAGAACAGATGCAGATGCCCTGCGAAAAGGGAAGTCTCAGTCTGCCTACAGAAGGGCAGGGGCCCTGCACTTCTGTGCAGTGACAGATGTGAAGAATTCAAGGGACTGTCTGTCGGGCTGTGAAAGTACAGGGCCCTGTGGTCCCTGTGCTTCTGTGTGGCTGCAGATACAGATGTACAGGACAAGGAGTGCATCTGTCAGCCAATGCACAGGACCCTTTGCCACCCAAGGGTGAAGAGGTGCAGGGCCCTATTTATTTATTTATTGATTTAAAGGTTTTACCAGGAAGGCATGCTGAGCAGACTACTGCTTGATTCCAGATGCATCCTGGGTGTAGAAGGAGAGGGAGTGCAGTCATATATACATAATCAAGTCAATTACACCCCTATACCAAGGGGACAGTTGTCTGCACTATATGTTACCTGGGCCAGTGCAGACAACCCTACACCTTTCATTCCCTGTCTGGGGGGATGTCGCATAACAGTGTCATCCTTCCATCCTCATGACATCCAGCTGGGTCACTATGCTCACCACCGAACTCAGTTCACCAGCAGAGGATCACAAGGCATACCCGCTGGGGTCAAGACTGACACTACAAACAAAGTTTGTTAACAATTATATATTTTTTTATTTTGACCCCAAATTTTTAAGATACTCGTTTTATGATTTGCCTTACAAATATGACATGTACTATTTATAGTATATTGGATGAAATGTCATTTTGCACCAGAAATATGAAAATGCATCCCATCCAGGATTTCAGAAATGACACATCACATTTATGAGGTGGTGTGGAAAAATGGCTATGTTGAAAATTTGGAGTTAAAATATTGAAAATAAAGTGAAGTAATGAGTGAAAGTTGAAATACTGCAACTTTCACTTATAACCTATGCATTTTACCATATTTCTGCACCAAATTTCTAGCTTTCTTGTTACCCCACCTCATGAATCTGGTAGGTGAAAATTGTTAAATCACTGCTGAAATGTCATTCTGCGACACTGAAACATTATTCCATGCAACAAGTGCTAAAACACATTTTGGCCAGGATTTGAAACATGACAACTGTTAGATTTGTGAGGTGGTGTGAAAAAATGTTTATGTTGAAAATTTGCGGTCAAAATATTTAAAATTATCAAAGTTACGAGTTAGCATAGAACAATCTCAACATACATACATAAATTTGCCATTTTTATATATTTTGACCCCAAATTTTCAACATAGCCTTCTTATGACCCATCCTCTTGAGTAAAGATGGTGAAAGTTTTCAAATCCTGCCCGAAAGGTGATTTTGCCAAGTGTTCGCACACTCACCTTTTGGGCTTGATTTGCATAATTTCACAGCCATTGGTCATGAGGCAGAGTCCCAAAAAGGCCATGTTGAAAATCTGAGATTAAAATATGCAAAAATGACAAACTTATGTATATAAAGATAATTAAAAAAAACATTGAAATACACTGAACTGCACTTACCTTAGTTTCTCATATTGCAGTTGGTGGTTCCAGCAGCAAGACGTGTCTTCAATCCAAGAATGGATCTTCGCCATGGGACATGTTCAGGTGAGTGAGGGAGTGTGAGGGGTGTGGAGTGGTAGGTGCTGAGTGGGAGGTTGGGGTGAGGGGTCAGATCAGCGAGGGACTGTTTTCTTTTTTGTAGGTTAAAAAAAACACATCTAGGGACAGTTTTCTTTATTTCAGCTGGCAGTCTTTTGGGCAAATGGGGGCAGATGACCTGGAGGGGAGGGGAAGGGGTCTACAGAATTGGTCCCATGGGTGGGCATCCCAGCCTGCTTATATAGTAAAAAAATAACATTGGGAAGGGAGGGCCATTTGGAGGGTAGACAGGGAGAAAGAAGTGGTACCAGGGGGACATCCCAGTCTACTTAATAAAAAAGATAAATAGATAGATAGATAGATACAGACAGAGAAGGAGAGAGAGAGAGAGACAAAGACAGACAGAACAGTGGGTCGGCAGTTCACTGTTGTCACTGCAGCCCACAGTACAACTTCCAGCTGCTGCTGCAGAACTCAAGAAAGTCCCACTGCTCTCATACAGAGAACCTGGATGGCTCCTCTCACTAAGCTGGGCACCCTGCATTTTGGGGTGCCCAGGAAAGGTATTTGTGGCATTAAAAAAAAAACAGCAGACTCTAGCTAAATATGTCCCATTTAGCTAGGTTCAGGTATTTGTTTCTTAAAAACAGATCATTTTAATGCATGTTCCATGTTTGTCAATTTAAAAAGAGGAAAAAAATTGTGGCTGACATGACTGGTACTTTTTTTTAGCAAAAGAAGTAAATCATGAAAATAAGCACTTGTGAAAGGTTTTTTTACCAGTCAAACTTGAACATCATAACTCTAAAACAGTATAATATTTTTCACCAAACCTTTGGAAGGCATACCCTTGGCATAGGCCCCTTCAAACCTGAACATTTCATGAAACAAATTCCACACCGTCTAGGCAGTAGTTGAGAGCAAAAAATATGCAATGATAAGTATAGTTTTTAATTTTTCTTTTCATTTTTTGGTACTCTGTATCTCGAAAACCGTACAAGATGCCGTCACAAAACTTTTCATGTCTTGACACTCTGACAGCCTGACGGCACTGCCAAATTTTGTGCTATTTTGTCAAATGACACCAAAGTCATTAGTGTGCAAAATTTAGGGTTTAACATTAAACAGCCTACTCAACCCTAACTACAGGGGTGCAACTGTGCCTCTTTAATATGCAAAAGGAGTGGTCTCAAACTCCATGTGATAAATCCATTTATACAATGGCTGTGATTAACAAGCTGTAGAGATAACAGTGCTATCCAGACTGATGACAAACCTGATTCATAAAATAGCATTGTTATCTAGTGAATCAGGTTCATCACAGCTGCTATCCTCACAGTTCAGTTCATCACAATTAGTGGACAATGTTCTGTTGAACCAGGACTACATTACCAGACACAGTCCCTATACATATTCCCCCACAGTATGAGCCAAGGAACATTTTAGTAAGGTCCCCCGCAGTGCTGCACACTCACGCTGCATAAGACATGCAGCTCCACTTATAAACGGCAGCAGACAAGGAAAAAAAGGTAACATTTCTCTTGCCGACTCTGACCCAGGAGCAGCTGTTAGAATTCCTCACAACGAGAACAAATAACAATCAAAGTAACTTCCGGTATGAGCATTTTGTAGTTTGTAATTACTAACTGGCAGCATTTTGATACCTGTTCCTTAACAGTCATATACAACAGTAATAAAGTAATTGGTAGTAAATGACTTAGTGCCATAACTCCCACATATGGCAAAAAGAGAAAGAAAAACATCGGAAAGAATGTAAGTTTTGAAATGGAGGTACATGAGACACTGGCAGACTATGAATCTGATGTGGAATCTCTACTAGACCCTACAGTACTTGATGCAGCAGAAAGTGTGACAAGTAGAGAACAATTACCAGCAAATGCATGTACTATAACAGATACAGAGATAGCAGTAGGCAGCAGTAGAAATGACACAGTGTTAACAGAAGGCAATGAAGCTTTGCAAACTGCTTAGTACACCAGTCAAGACAGCATGTGATTGTTGGAAGACAGCCTCAAGTCCTTCATAGAGACGAACGAAAACAGAAATACTGTAAGAAAGACCCAGTATGATTTACCTGTTGTGCAAAGTTATTTTGTTAAAACCCACAATGAAAAAAGATAGAGTGTATTGAGCCAAGTAGACTGAATACCCTACTAGCAGATTTTTTTCATGAAAGCCCCCCAAAAAGGATGGCACACCCTAGAACCCAGTAAGCTTACAAGCTGTTTTTCAAAGCATAGATAGGCACTTGAGATCCCAAAACTATGAGTGTTCCTTAACTAGAGACAAATGTTTTGAGCTTGCAAGGTCACCGGAACAAAACAAAAGCAACTTAAATCAATGGGCAAGGGTTGCAAAGCAAACGCTGCAGACGAATTAACAGAGGATATGATAAATATATTATCCGATAAAGAGCAGCTTGGTCCACACTCTGCCAAGTCTGTGATAAACAGTCTTTGGTTAGTCTGTACTATGTGTTTTGGAATAGGTGGATGTACAGAAGTCAGCAACATCAAATGCGGTGACACTGCAGTAAAGTGGGATGAGAATGACAATCAATACTTGGAGTATTGCAAAGAGCGGCAAACTAAAACCTGCACTGGTCAAAATGTAAAGGACAGTCATAAAATCCATTCTAAGGCATACGAGAACAAAGCAGATACCCTGCCCTGTCTCCACCTTTAAATTGTGTGAATCAGAATGGCCTAGCTGCACCAAAACCCACGAGAGTCCTTTTTCTCTGTCAGTAAATAAGAATAAGCCAGTATATGTAAGAAGGGTACAATGGTATACAAATCAACCAGTCAGAATAAACTGTCATCTATCTTAAAAACTATGTTAAAAATGCAAATATACAAACTGACAAGAATTTAACAAAATCACAGTGCTCAAAAGCATGTTGTCCAGAAACTGAATGACTGTGACATACCACCAATGGAGATAATGCAAATAACTGGGCATAAGAACCCTAAACGTATAAATGATTATTCTCGGCTAAATGAGAGGCAGCAGCAGAAAATCTCTAACCTGATTAGCGGTATTGGCATATCAACAAAACCAATGCAGCCCTGTTTCTATGAACATCCAGCCATCTGCAAGCACGTCAAGTAAATGGGATGGCTACTTGTACCAGCCATGTTTCAAAACTGAAAATATCTAATTTCACTTTAACTCAGGGTAGTACTATAAATGGCGAATAAAGCAGATAAGCATTTTAGGTTTAAAACCAGGTGTCCTGGCAGCCTGAGCAGTATTTTAAAAGACTGGGGCCAAAAGCAAACTAAACATGCTGTCCTAATAATTGTTCTGGGTTGTTATTTTCAAGTAAACTAACATTTTTCCAAAGCTTCATCCCATATTGGTACTATTAGAACAATGAGTGTAAGTGTATTGTTCCTGGTAACTCATTCTAAATGTGTGAACTAATGAGGTTCAAGACCAGATAGATTTGTACTTGTGCACTGTGAATTGATATGCTATGATACTTCTTCATGAGGGGTTATGCTTACAATTTCAGGCCGTCAAACTGTATCCCCAAAAAGGAAGCGGATTCATGTTATTACAAGTGTCAGTGATAGTGAATAAAGTGAGGTATGTCAACAAATGCAGGCAAGCTATCATAAAGACAGTGTTACGGTATCACACAGTGTCTATCTACATATTGTTGTTTGTGTATATGATGGAGAAGTGTATTTTGTGAAGAGAAAAATGCACAGAATGGCAATGTTGAAAGAGAACACATAAAAAGAAAATATACAGGATTTAGAGCAGTAAGTGATACAGCCAAGTTAATTATCCAGCATTAGTTACATATATCCACTGAGCTCTGAAGAGAAACACATGTGGTGTGTGTGGTGGTGGGTGGGGTTTGGGGGTGGAACAGATGTTCCAGTGGTAGCATATGTCTTGAAAATGTTTAAAATTTCTGACAGTTGTTTCCCTTTCTGCTACCAAAATTTGTTTCACAGATACGCACGTTGCCAAAGGAAGTGTACATAATGCTGCATCCTTTTAAAAAGAATTCCATGATTGAGGCCCATATCTTGCCTAAAACTGAAGCAGCAGTAAAATAACGGGATACAACATATTTTACAGTGGTTGTTTTAGTTGTTGTAGTTCCGGTCATTGCTTGTTTAAACCATTTCTCTGAAGGAATCAGCAAAATAAATAAATACATATTTTCTGTAAATACAAAATCACACATGCCCCCACAATGCAAAGCATCATGGGCTGCATATGCAAATCACCACAGAATATTATGCTGGTTCAACTTTAGGCAGAAATTCATGGTGCCAAAAGGCTTCTCATGGGCTGCATATGCAAATCACCACAGAATATTATGCTGGTTCAACTTTAAGCAGAAATGCATGGTGCCAAAAGGCTTCTCATGGGCTGCATATGCAAATCACCACAGAATATTATGCTGGTTCAACTTTAAGCAGAAATGCATGGTGCCGAAAGGCCTCTCACACAGTTTACTGCTGCTTCAGTATCTTCTGCAAATGTTCCTTATTATAATGTTTAAATGTACTAGCATTTGTAAACTGATAGTCCAATAAATAAAATCAGAATGCAGCAATGTTTAAAAAGAGGCATACCATCTAACAGTTACAGCAGAATGTCACAGGCAATGTACCTGCTCAATGTATTAACTGTTACAATAAAATGCAGAACAATGTTTGGTAAGCTAACAGTATCTGAATGACAGAACATTTTAAAATAAAAGCACAAGTAATCAAATAAATTAGATGTGAATTGCATAACTGTTTTACTAGTAAATTCATTGCAAGCACTGTCTACAGAGATAAAAGTTAAATGTGATTAAAAGTTCATTAGTAAAGTATTCATTGTAAACATTAGCAGGCTAATAAAGTTTATAAAAGCCACAACCAGTCACTATGAGTTTTTATGTAACCAAACATATTATAAAAAACACAGCAATAGAGTTAAGCCATACAAAGGCAAAAGTACTGGACTTCAGGAGGGCTGACTTTGCCAGAATGGGTGAGTGCCTAAGGAATGCACTAGCAAATGGCAGGAAGGAGGGGTGGAAGAACAATGGGGAATAATAAAAACTGCCATCACAGAAGTAACAAGCCTTTGTGCGAAGCAAATAAACAAAACCAAATGATGTAAGAAACCACTATGGTTCTCAAAGAAGGTGGCAGTGAAGGTTCAAGAGAAAAAGGAAGCATTCAGAAAGTACACGGAATCACAGAAAGGGCAGGACAGAGAACTGTATCAGTTAAAGTAAAAGGAAGCTGGGAAGGCAGTCAGAACAGCAAAGGCCCGAACCGAGGAAAAGATAGCCAACTCAGTTAAGAAGGGGGATAAAACCTTTTTAGGTACATCAGGGAGCGAAGGAAGACTAAGGGAGGGATAGTGAGGCTTAATAAAGGGGATGGGGTGGGCAGAGGGTGACTGTGAAAAGGCAGAGATACTAAACAAATATTTTTGCTCAGTATTTACAAATGAAGAGGGAGAGGTACCTAAAACAAACAATAGAAACACTCTGGATACAGAAGTTGATACCAGCCCATTTACAGAAGAAAGGGTTCTGAAAGAACTCTTAAACTGAAGGTGGACAAAGCAATGGGGCCTGATGGGATTCATCCTAGAATTCTAAAAGAACTAAGGGTAGAACTAGTGACACCACTGACTACCATCTTTAACAAATCATGGGAGGATGGGGTGGTACCAGAGGACTAGAGAGGGCAGATGTGATTCCCCTTCACAAAAGTGGGAGAAGGGCAGAAGCAGGAAACTACAGACCTGTTAGTTTAACCTCAGTGATAGGGAAAATGATGGAATCACTTCTGAAGGAAAGAACTGTCAAGTACCTAGAGGCCAGAGGGGCACAGGACCCAAGGCAGCATGGATTCACAGCAGGAAGGTCATGCCAGACGAATCTAATAGATTTCTTTGACTGGGTGACCAAAGTAGTAGATCAGGGAGGGCTGTGGACATGGCCTACCTAGACTTTAGCAAGGCATTTGACTCAGTCCCACACAAAAGATTAATATACAAGTTAGCCAGCCTGGGAGTGGGTCCCAAGATGATAGCCTGGGTAAAGAATTGGCTGGAGAATAGGACACAGGGTAATAGTAAATGAGTCCACTCTGAAGAAGGGGTTACTAGTGGTACCGCAGGGTTTAGTATATAGACTGGTCCTCTTCAATGTCTTTATGTTTACTATTGCAGAGGACTGGAAGGAAAAGCTGTCTCTTTGCAGATGACACAAAGATCTGCAACAGAGTTGATGCACAAGGTGGGGTGGAAAGGATGAGAAGGGACTGGCAAGGTTAGAGGAATGGTCAAATGTATAGCAGCTTAGATTCAATGCTAAGAAGTGCAAGGTAATGCACATGGGAAACAAAACCCAGGGAAGAGTACACAATGGGGGTGAGATACTAACAACAACAAAAATGGAAAGGGACCCGGGGTAGTCATATCAGATGACTTAAAGTGGGCAAGCAATGGAGAGGACAGTAAGGAGGGTTGGGGATACTGGGATGCACAGGGAGAGGCATCACCAGTAGAAAACAGGAAGTTATTATCCTCTGTACAGACAGCTGGTGAGACCCCATCTGGAGTACTGTGTGCAGTTCTGGAGACCCAATCTCCAAGGACATAGACAAGATAGAAGCTGTCCAGAGGAGGGAGACCAAATGGTGCAGGGTTCAACCAGAAGATATATGAAAAGACTAAAGGAGCTTAATATGTATAGCCTCGAGGAAAGGGAGGAGAGGGGACATGATAGAAACTTTCAGGCACCTCAAGGAATCAACAAAGTCCAAGAGGGTAGCATCTTTCAAAAAAAGAGGCGTGCAAGAACAAGGGGGCACAATTTGAAGATGGGAGCGGCTCAGGGGTAATGTAAGGAAGTATTTTTTCACAGAGAGGGTTGTGGATGCATGGAACGGCCTTCTGGAGGAGGTTGTGGAGTCAAAAACAGTGGTTGAATTCAAGCATGCATGGGACAGTCATAAGGCAATTCTAGGGGGTGGGGGTAGGAAGAAGTAGACTGCTGGTTAACTAGGATCTGCAGCTTATCCATTAGGTAGGAAAATGGGCAGACTGGGTGGGCCAAGCGGTCCTTATCTGCCATCAAATTCTATGTTTCTATGTAAGTTTATAGTACACAAAAATGTACATCAATTTATATTGCTTATATAAAGACGTAGTGAGCATCTGCAGAAACAGTAAAAGTTGTTTTTTCTAAGTACATAAAAGAAATCTAGGCATAGCAGCACAGTGATGCATGCAATGTATTTTGCTTCATGTCCTCAGCAGTGACCGTCCATCCTAATTTATTACACTATAAGTGGAGAAGCAGTTAGCTGAGTTTATGCAATGCTGACTGTATATGCATATGGGTTATGGGTATTCATAGCGTAAAATGTTTGCCTACTGCAGTTTAACAGCAGTAATCTATTCAGTCTTTTGCAGACAGTGATGACCAACTAGTCTGATTACTTGTCTCTGACCTTCTAAAAAGGAAACAAGCAGTCAGTACCCAGTTTACCAAAGACTAGGTTGCCAGAAACCGTGCTGTACTCTCAAGTCAAATGGCATCATTGCTTGCAAGCAATGGCATATTGTGAGTAAACCGTACATGCAAACAGGTCCAGCCATGACAAACTCAAATCATCCTTAGTGTCGAAAGGCAGGTTTCGAACCTATGTGAACAAGTCAGCACAAAACAACTGTATGATGAACAAGGCAACACAGAGTAACTGTATGAGACAGTTATATTAAGCGATGGCATACTGTTCTGCATTTATTTGTGTGCCTCTGCTCACAAATCTGCATTTAGTTCCGAAAATTGCCTTAGTAATTATAAGGATTTGGAGTGGTACAGTTGCTGTCTAACTTGAACGGTAATGCACCAAATGCTGGTTTGTGCATGTATGTTTGACACCTGTCACTATCAGTAACTGCCGATGTAAATGTTGCCATGGGTCTGGTTGTTTATCATGTGTTTTTCAACGAAGCTGCCTTACTGACCCAGCAGCATCATCCATTTAAAGTGTGGCAGTTTCTCATCAGTGAATGAGACTGTACATGGTGTGTGTGTGTGTGTGTGGTGAGTGACCATGAACACAAAAATTTAGCAACAGAAAAACCACTGCTGAGCTAGACTATCTTACCTTCCTCTATGAAAGACAGTGTTTTTTCAATTTGTAGCAGCTTACTTCTGAGAAGTAAAACACGTGTTTCATTCTGAAATGTAAAATTAAAAAAAAAAAAACACGAGCCGGCAGCCTCATCCATGCTACGACACCATCCACGCAGGCGCATCTGTGTCCAGCTAACAAGCAATCAAACACATTTTCCCACACTCTGTCAGCAAATGGAACTCATCAAACAGCCTAGCAATGATCAAGATTACGATCATCGCTTAGTAACCAGCATACCGGGAGTAACAGACATGACAGCTATCAAGCAACCAAGCAACAGCATTGCTAGGTTCTCATTTCCATAACAATGTCACCTCACACGGCAGTGGCATAATGACATACAACAGAAAATGAGCTTGTCACGCATACACAACCCAACGGAGAAAGAAAACGGTAAATACTAAGAACTTGTTTTTCTTTTTTTAATCACAGTCATTGCATAAGCTGAATATATGATCCATGTGTGTGTCATATGTTTTTTATCTTCATTCAAGTTCTGTGACCTCTAACTCCACAACTCATGGCTGCACCACTCGTGAGGACTGAAGAGGTGACAGACCTCTCATGAAGATAAAAAAAACATATCATACACACACACGGGTCACATATCCCCTGTTTATCTGATCTACTTACTATGCATATAAATGTAGAATCTTACATTTATACACATAGTAGATACAGTATATCACTGCCTGTTTATACATATAATTAATATGTCATCAGCTTCCTACATCTCCCCATGCCTGTTGGCACTACTTCCTTCTCTTTTAAATACCTGCTTCATTCTCCATAGAAGCTCTACGTAATTTCCAGCTCTCCTGTTAGCCTGACAGTCAACTTTTCTCTCCTACCTGGAGGCACGCAGAAAAAAAGCTTTCTTTTTTTGTTATAAAGCTCCCCAGCTGCAAACAGCGGTTCTCGCTGTCACACACTTAGTCTTTCATAAAAGGCAAATGCACACTGGCTGGTATGAACTAGACAACATTTGAATTTGCCTATATATCCCATGATGCTTTGCATTATGGGGTATGTGTGAATTTGTATTTCTTGGAAACTTGGCTTTGTTGCCAATGCCCTTTTTGGGTGACTCTTACCTTGGTGCTTTTGTGCTGAGCTTCTTTGTCTTTTTTGCTTGCTTTCTCATTTTGGGCACACCATGACCTAAACCTGCAACACATTATGGGTGGTTCATATTCCCCAGGGATGAGATACGGATAAAACACACTGAGTCCTGTGTAGGATGAAATACATGTCTGTGTCTTCTGTTATCACCCTTTGCAGATCATGTGAGAGGTCCTGAAAGTAGAACCAGCCTAAATGTTCATGCTAATTGCATATATATTCCATGATGCTTTGTATTATGGGGGCATATATGATTTTGTGTGTGTGTGTATTTATATATATATATATATATATATATATATATATACTCATTGCAAAAACTCAGCTAATGCATTAGTTAGGGTTGATAGTTACACGACAAAAATTTGGAAATTGGAAGTGTAGGGTTGCCAGCCCCTAGCCCCCTTCCACCCTCCACACACCAACAGGTATTGGCATGTGCTTTGGGTCATCATCCTAACTCTCACCCCATTCCATTTGTAAACAAGCTGAGGTGGTGCAGTTTAGGAGAATGGGGTGAGAGTTAGGCCCGATGATCCCAACACACACACCAATGGCTGTTGGTGTGTGAAGGGTGGGGGTGGGGGTGGGACGGTAGGGGCTGGCAACCCTAACACTGAATTTCCAAACTTTGTCGGTGTACTGTCAACCCTAACTGATGCATTAGTGAAGTTTTTTTGCAATGAATTTCCCTTCTTTTTGAGAGAGTTTAATGTAAATAGTAAGTGGTATATAATTGCCGGAAGGGCCCTACACTCTCGTAATGCTGAAATTCAGGCATGCTGTAAAAAATGACAGCTGTACAGTTCATGAAGGAGGTGTGACAACATATCAATGTTGAAAATCTAGAGTGAAAATATTAAAAATGTGTGAATTTATGAGCATGCATTGAAACTGCGCAAAGCATGCTTGTAATGCGGTCATCTTTTGGATTTTCTTTTACAAAATTTTCAGCATGGTTTTTTGGGACCTCCCCCATGAGCACTGCCACTGTGATTTTGTTACTCCATCCTGAAAGTTGATTTCACACAGCGACCACGCCATTCTGCGCCCCATGCCATTCTGTGCCACAGGTGTGAAAACACATTCCAGGCAGGATGTGCAAAATGACAGCTGTACTGTTCGTTAGGAGGTGTGAAAAAATGGCAATGTTGAAAAAGTTAAATCAAAATATAAAAAATTGGCGTAGTTACGAGTGTGTGTAGAAACTGTGCAACGCATGCTTGTAATGCAGTCATTTTTTGGTATTTTTTCCACCAAATTTGTAACACGGGCTTTTTGGGACCCCACCTCATGAACAGTGGCACTGTTGTTTCGTGAATCGGTCCCAAAAGGTGATTCCGCACAGTGACCAAGAAATCACCTTCCAGGACTGAGAAACGAAATGACAGTGCCAGTGTTCATGACATGGGGTCCCAGGAACCCCATGTTGAAAATCTGGGGCCAAACTTCCAAAAAATAGCTGAGATATCAACCTAAACTGAATCCCCCCCAAATTGACTCCCATTATATGGCTTACCTTTGATTCACCATTTTGCAGTTTGTCTTTGCAGCGTGCAGATGTGTCTTTGGTCCTGAGATCACTGTTCCTGATCTTTGGAGAGTAAGTATGGGTGGGGGGATGTGGGGGGTGGGTGCTCAGTGGGAGGGGGATGGGGACTGGGGAGACGACGATGGACCATTTTCTTTTTTATAGGGGAAAAAGACAGTGGTGGACGGTTTTCTTAAGTTACAGGTACTGTACAGAAAAAAAGTTTTGGGCACACTGGAGTGGGCTCCCAGTGTGCCACATGAGTTTGGTGGGGAGACATGCTGCCAACAGGGGGATTGGGCACCCTCATTGGTAAGTTCAGAAAATCAATAACTGGCACACTGGAGTGGGCTCCCAGTGTGCCACATGAGTTTGGTGGGGAGACATGCTGCCAACAGGGGGATTGGGCACCCTCATTGGTAAGTTCAGAAAATCAATAACTGGCACACTGGAGTGGGCTCCCAGTGTGCCACATGAGTTTGGTGGGGAGACATGCTGCCAACAGGGGGATTGGGCACCCTCATTGGTAAGTTCAGAAAATCAATAACTGGCACACTGGGTGGGCTCCCAGTGTGCCACATGAGTTTGGTGGGAGAACATGCTGCCAACAGGGGTTGGGCACCCTCATTGGTAAGTTCAGAAAATCAATAACTGGCACACTGGGGTGGGCTCCCAGTGTGCCACATGAGTTTGGTGGGGAGACATGCTGCCAACAGGGGGATTGGGCACCCTCATTGGTAAGTTCAGAAAATCAATAACTGGCACACTGGAGTGGGCTCCCAGTGTGCCACATGAGTTTGGTGGGGAGACATGCTGCCAACAGGGGGATTGGGCACCCTCATTGGTAAGTTCAGAAAATCAATAACTGGCACACTGGAGTGGGCTCCCAGTGTGCCACATGAGTTTGGTGGGGAGACATGCTGCCAACAGGGGGATTGGGCACCCTCATTGGTAAGTTCAGAAAATCAATAACTGGCACACTGGGGTGGGCTTCCAGTGTGCCACATGATTTTTGGGGGGGATATGCTGCTGACAGGGGGATTGGGCACCCCTGTCAGCAACTCTAAAAGAAAACAGTTACGTTTTGGCTAGCTGGGGTGGGTTCCCAGTGTGCCACATGATTTTGGGGGGGGAGTGAGGTATGCTGCCGACAGGGGATTTGGCACCCCCATCAGGAAGTGTTTAAACAAAACATTTTGGGCACACTGGGGTGGGCTCCCAGTGTGCCACGAGTTTTGGGGCTGAGAGGGGACATGATTCCAACATGGGGATTGGGCACCCTGATGTCGGAGCAGTTATTATGCACAGAACAGGAATTTGATGCAGGATCCTGCATTGTATATGAAAGACATCGAGGCCCTGTCGGTTTTCCTCATTTTGTTAGGTAAACACTTGTGTTTACCTAATAGGGGACAGAGAAACACGGTAGGACCATTACTTTGGCCCAAAAGAGGCTACAAAAGGATTTAGGTTGTTTTTAATGGGGTAGAACACTGCCCGCAGCTTTAGCAATTTGCAAAAGATCAGGTGTAACACTTTAGCAAATGTGAAAGTGCCGCATCAGTTTCTTTTACAGATTGCGACAGTGGGGCTGATTCTGAAAAAAGCATTTCAGAGGCTCAGATTAAAAATCAAATAGCCTCAGTGTGTTCCTTGGCCCCCAATAAGATAAACACAACAATCTGTGTTTACCTAGGGCCATTATGTTTTAAATGACAGCGTTTTCAGCTGCGCTAACTGAAACAAGATGGTGGCCATTGCTTTGTGCGAATAGGGCAATTGCGAAAGCTGGTGGCAGCTTTCGAGAGGCACATATATTTTTTCCCATTGACTATAATGGAAAACATTTTCTTTTTGAATAACTTTTGAACGGATTTATATTTTTACACCAAATCTTCAAAAGGCACATCAGTGACCCAGACTGCATATTCCCTGAAGATTTCAGACCAAACAGACAAATCATGTGGGCTGTAGCCATGAGCAAAGAAACACACAAAACCCCCATTTTGCATGTTTTTTGGCTCTCTGCAGCTCCGCAACCGCTCATCCAACCATAACGCAATCTACCAGATCCAGAGATCTACGGTGCCAGATCGTGCATGCATAATTTCAGGCAAATTCGCTGTGACGTAAGTAAAGTTATTAAAGTGCAAATGTGGGTTTAACATAGACATGGCCAGGCAACCCAATATAGCTATAATATATATATATATATATATATCTATATATATATATATATATATATATATATATATATATATATATATCATTTATGCAATGGGGCTGTTGGATAAATGCATTATTTTCACAAGTGTTGTTTAATCTTTAGTCACTGCATGAGTGGACTATGCCGTGGCCTGGGGGCGGGCGGGAGAAACTGAAAATCCAATAAAAGTATACTGTATATAAAAAAGAAAGAAAAAAAGCAGCACAACTGAAAATAAATCATTCATTCAACAAGCTCCCTATTGCATATTTCATTTATGCAACATGGAAGTTTTCGGACACTAAATGCAGATTTGTTTAAAAGTGGTGGGTTTTTTTTCATAATCAAAAATTACAAGGACTTTTTGGTGCTTTTCCTAGTGTAGCTCTGTTTTTAGAGTGGTTGCCAGGCAGCTGCTAGGAATGCCGGAACATCCTGACATCCCTAACAGCAGCGACATGTAATCTGATTGCTAGATAGGACATGTTTTGAATAAATACCTAAAAACAATGGCAGTGAGTCTTCACAAGAATGGATGGGTACACAAGAATGGAGGGCTGCAATGAGTTATGTGGTCTCCACAGTTGCAGTTTGTGGTGTTTTTATTTTCTTTTTTGCCATGTTTTTTTTTAAAATTAGTCTTAAAAATCAGTTTAGTTTTTTTACTGTATCTGGGCAGGTTTCACCACACATTAGCAAGCATGTGCACATTAATGTGCCAATAAAGGAATAAGGTGTGGGTGCTGTCTGCTGTAGAAGAAAAAAAAGCAAGTTGGTCCCACCGAGGAGAGTCTTTATTTATACATAGAGGGTGGGATATTCAAAGCAGTTGCGCAACGTGCAACAGGGTTGCGCCAGCGCAACTGCGATAATGCACCGGAGAGTGATATTCAGTGGCAGCAACTGTGCAGCGCAATTCACCAAGTGCCAATGCACAATGGTAATGCATGCATGCGCAAGTGCAGGGGGCATAGCCATGAATATGTGACTCAGTGCGATATTCAACAGCAGACAAACGGTGCAAGCATGGAGCAAATGGGAATTGCGCAAAGCAAACTTCAGCCTATAAAGAGGGAGCAAGCAGGGGAAGGAGGCTTGTGCCACAGGAGAGCAGTAGAGAGGGAGATAGAGCAGGCAGGCTGGACAGCAGGAGGGGTGCGAGACAGAGACAGAGGCAGTCAGGGAGTGGAATAGAGTGAGAGAGTGGGTGTGTGACAGTGACTGTGTCTGCGTGCGTGTGTGTGTGCGTGAGACAGGTGCGGCGGCAACTACCAGAGCATGTGCCTGCGACTCCCAGCACAGAGGGGGCAGCACAGGTGCCCAGACAGGTGGGAGGTGGAGGGTACAGCCCACAGGCTGCCAGTTGGGAATCCCAAACACAGGTGTGCGCCCAGCAGAACAGCACACTCAGCTGCACACAGCCGGGGGTGCCTGGGGAGACAGCCGCCCGGGGAGGCAGGAAATCCGAGGCCATGGCCAGTGCCATCTTCCAGATGGAGGTGGTAATGAGGGGTGTAAGGAGGCATAAGGCAGAGTGGCATGGCTATGGAAGGGCCTGTCGGCAGTACGCCCAGAACAAGTGGTACCGTGCCCACACCTTCTTCGAACAGTACAGTGATACAGAGATTGTGGGCTGGTACTGCCTGAACCGGGCAATTCTGAAGCAGCTCTGTGAGCTGTGCAGTGAGGAGATGCAGGCACCCACTAGACAGAGCCATGCTCTGTTGGTGGAGATGAAAGTCATGGCTGTCATGTGCCTGCTCTCCACGGGTACCTTCCGGAGACCAACAGGGGACACCACAGGCATAATCCAGTCAGCCACGTCATGGCTTCTCACACAATTTCTCAATGCACTGCTGCCACATGCTGCGGAATACATCCATTTCCCCAGCACACAGGCAGAGCGTACAGCGAACATGCAGAAGTTCCACAGGGTGGCACGTATATGCCTGGCATGCTAGGGGCCATCGACTGCACCCATGTTGGCATCCGCATACCACCTGACCCAGAGGGGGTAGTGTACATCAACAGAAAGGGCTACCCCTGTGTCAACTGCCAGGTGGTGTGAGATGCCAGGGGGCACATAATCAATGTCTGTGCCACACACCCTGATGGAGCACACGATGTCTTCATCTGGCAGCGGTCGGCACTGTGCCACAGGTTCGAGAGTGGGGACATCCTCATCAGCCACCTAGTAGGTGAGTATGATGTGGAACCGGGCAGCCTGGCTCAACAGGGCACAGTGTGGGGAATGCTAGAGCAGGGGTGCTGCAGGGTGTGGCCGGGAAGGCTGGGGGGGTGCAGCAACACAGTTCACCATGCTAACCACACTTCTCTACACACAGGTGACAGTGGCTACCAACTCTGGCCCTGGTTGCTCACACCATACCAGTGCCCGTTGAATCCAGCGCAGGAGCACTACAGCGAGGCACATGCCAGCACAAGGAACATCATCGAGCGTGTGCTTGGGCTGCTGAAGGCATGGTTCCATTGCCTGCACAGGTCTGGTGGTACCGTACAGTACAGCCCCTCAAAGGCCTATGGCCTGTTCCTGGCCTGCTGTATACTACACAACATGGCCACCGATTGTGGGATAGCTGTCGAGGTTGAGGAGGGGAACAGCAGTGGGGACGATGCGGACGCCGGGCCAGGGGGTGGTGGGCAGCCCCCCCCCGGGCAAAGGGAAACCCTGCTGAACAGGATGGGCCAGTGGCACCAGGACACAATTGCAGAGGAGCACTATAGTGCACGCAGGTAGGTGAACATGTCCACATGCACATCCCAGGGACTATAGCACAGCATACAGGCATGCATGGGCGGGCCCTGTGACAGGAACGCCTGGAGGGGAGCGTTGAGAGGCGTGGGACTGGACCCCACGGAAGCGCACAGCACAGCACTGCACACCTCACCCACACACCCCCACACACATATGCACATGCACACAGGCACCATCATGCCCGCGCCCAGAGGCTGGCACCAGGCGTGTGTCAGATGCTGAGCACTGGTGCACAGTAGCAGTCAGCGCTGTGCTGGCATCATCATGCACACACCACAGTGGCCAGCAGCCAGGTGGGTGTGCACACGGCCTGTGTGTGGCATCAACCACGGATGCCACGTCCCTGGAATGCACATGCACATGCCACACCAATGTGCACACAGGGCAGCAGCAGACAGCGGACAGGGAGGTGGGCAGTTCAGGACCGCCGAGGACACATGGATGGCCCTGCTGAGACCACCCAGCAGACACAGGCTGTGCAATGGCCACAGGGGGTGTCTGTGATGGTCCCCCAGGGGTGTTACTGTGGGAACGTGACCGGGTCCTCGCAGGGGTCTGCAGGCTCCCAAACATGCCCGCTCCAGGCGTGCCCGGGATTCCCACTGCGGATCCCGGTGTCGACACAGAGGGGGTCACTCGACGCCGTGACCGAGGGGTGGAGAATGTGCTGCCCACGGGGTCTGCGGTGAACGGCCACGCACCAAGGTGGACAGTGGTGCTAGGCCAGCCGTGATCGCAGTGGTAAGGCGATCCAGGGCTGCGGTCATGTCCTTCCACATTCATGTGTTCTTGGCCAGGAGCTGTTCAAAGTCCCTGTCGCACCGACCTGCAACCCGGCTCAGCTCTGCGCGTAGCACATGCATGCCTGCCACAACTGGCGTCTGTTGCTCCACAGAGGCTCGTAGCAGATGGGTGTGCTCGGCCAAGGGGTCGGTGCCCTGGGGTGAATGGGCATTGTGCCGACCCACGGGTGGCATTCGACCCTGCAGCCCAGCCCCCCATGCAGGTGGGCGCTGCAAAGCAGGGCCCTCTTGGGGCTGCTCGTTCAGTGGTGCACTGTCGGTGGGTGTTGCACCCGGCCCCCCTTCGACCCCGTCCAACTGCTGCTGCTGCCCCTCCAGCCGCTGTGCACCGAGCAGTGCTGGTGCGGCTGCACCACCACCGCCACCACCAGCAGCCAGCGCCGCACTACCATGGGCATCCAGATGGACAGCGGTGTTGGCCAGCATGCGATCTGGACCCCGGACACCGGTGGAGGTGGAAGGACAGTCCTCCGGGTCCAGGACTGCCCCCAAGGCAGACACCCCCACCCCTGCCACTGCATGCAGGCGTTCTGGAGCTGTAAGGGAATACAGTCGTATTAGTGCCGCTGGCACACACCCCTGCCCCCTCTGCCCCAGGCGCAGCCATACCTACCATGCAGTGATGGGCTGCCTCCTGTCTGGAAACTGCCACCAGGCACCACCTCGATGGTGCTGCGCTGCATGGTAGCTGCCACCAACTCCTCCTGCGGCCCAAGCTGTGGCATGTTGGGCTGTCCACCGCCCGTTGCAGCACATGCGGCCCGGATGGCTGCCACCTTCTCCTTAATCTGTGCCGACCTTCTTCTTGAACTCCTGCACAGACCTTTGATGGATGCCCTGCTGATTCACAGCTCTGATCATATCCTCCCATGCTGTGGACCTGGCCTGTGGGGTGCCTGTCGAGCCACTCAGTAGAGGCTCCTGGTCGAGGTACACCTCAAAAAGGGCATCAGTCTCTGCTCTCGTGAAGTTGGGCCAATGCTTCCATGCAGGCCCATGCTCCTCACCTTCATCATTTTCTGTCGTGCTTTGTCCTGTGGGAATGGACATGTGGTCATTGACTGCTACCACCCGCACCACCCTCCAAATCCACTGTCCTGACACCCCCACAGCATCGCATCTTACCTCTGAAGGATGCAATACCGGTCCATGTCCTGTGCAGTCCCATGGTGCCTTTATAGTGCATCGCATGCAAATGAGGGGATGCGCAACTGTAATGAGACGCAAATGCCTCTGATTCGCCGCGGATAGGCTGATTAGCTAATCTGCATAAGCCAGCTGAATATCGTGTTAGTGCACATGGCACAATGGACTTGCGCATGCTCAAGTCATGGCACAACTATGTGACATGCGCAGTAGGTCTGGCAGTATGCATGTGCACACTGCCAGTGCCTACGCCACTCGTGCAGCTTACGCACACTGCGCAATATGCGTTACAGCACTCAGCCGCTATTGGAGATGTGGCGCTTGTGCGCTGTATGGCTTATGGCATCCTGGTGCCATAAGGCCGTCGGCACTCTGGTGCCATGGGGCTAATGGCGCTCCTGCACTATGGGTCCCACGGTGCCCGGGCGCTATTGGCCCATGAACCGTGGTGACCACATGCCCCTATTGCGCACCATGCATGGCGGAACCAATAGTGCAGTCGTGCACGGTGCGCATGCCGACCCATGACCCCACAGTTGCCCTTCGCTCCTCAGAGAGCCCTGCCGCATGTGCCAGTGTGGCATTGCCCATATCGTGCATCTCTGTGACTGCGTGATTGGTGATGGCAGTGCATCTCCGTGTGAGGCACGTATACCCAGCACGTTTGGCTCATGCGCTACTGGGCGTCATTTTGGATTTCTGACTGTGATACAGCCATGCAGCATTGCAGCAGTGCCAGGGCACCTTACTGAACGCAGGTCAAACTAGTCAACCTTGTGGCCCTAGTGGAGCCACACGCAGGCAGCCTGTTTGGCCAGGTGCCCCTGAATAGGCCACGGACGGAGGTGTGGCAGGAGGTTGCTGATGGGCTGGAGGAGGCCACAGGTGTACAGCATACCAGTGAGCAATGCCGCCACCACTATGAGGACCTGAAGCGGAGGGACCCAGAGAGGCTGCAGGCACGTGTCCGGAGGGGTGCCGTGCCATGGCCAGGTAAGTGCGCTTCGCCCATGTCTGTGCCCAACCAGTGTTGTGGGGCCAGCAGGGTGGCACAGCATGCTGCTGGGGGGGGCTGGGGCTGCGTGTTCTGTTGGCTGGTGCTGTGCCACTGCGCTGCTGCTGCGCTGGGCCGGGGAGCACACTGTGCTGGGGGGAGGGCATGTGGTGTTGCCAAGTACTGATGTGTCTTTCTCCATGTTCCCTTCCTAGGTCCTGAGGACAGAAGGAGAGCCCGCCTGGCTGGTGCTGTGGGTGGGCCAGGGCAGGCCACCACAGGGTCTCGGGCACAGGCTGCAGGCCGCATGGGCAGTGCTGCTGGACCAGTGCAAGGTGTGCTGCAGCATGCAGATAGGCACTGTGACATGCTACAATGTTGTGCAGGGTGGGCAGCAGGGGTGGGGGTGGGCCACGGCCCCCTGTGCGCATGGCCATTACAGCTGTGCACTGCCCGCAGTGACCGTTGTACCGTACTGTGGCTATCGCACATGTGTGTGGCTGCTGCAGGAGGGCTGTGGGTGCAACTGGATTCCAGCTGTGCCACCACCATCCTGCTGCTTAACCATGGTGGTGATGTGGGGTACATGGGTGGAGTTGGTGTGCAGTGTTCTGCTGCAGAGGATGCTGCGCAGGCAACAGCGCAGATGACGGGTCAAGCACTGTTGGGGTGAGGCTGCCCGTAGGGCCCATTGGCCTGCAACGGTTACCCTTCCCTGTCCCCCCTCTCTTGCCCTCCCTTGTCCCCTTGTATAGCCCTGACCCCTATCCCCCTGCCTCCCTTCCCCGGCCTCCCATTTTGTACGTGGCCTCCCCATTCTTTGTTCACTGTCCCCTGTTACTTGTACATTTGTATATAGTTGTTTTATAACTGTTGTAATACACTTTTCTATGGTTAGCCATCTGTGTCCATGTCTGCTTTGCGGCTGGCGTGTGGAGTCATGCTGCAGTGGTGTGCATGGTGGCTGTGTGGTATGCCTGGGGTGACCAGGGGGTTGTGTCTGGTGGTGTACACCCATTGGTCAGTGGCTGTGCCCTGGGGTGGCCGTGGGCTCTCTGTTCAGGTTGTGTGGTGTGTGCATTGTGTCCTAGTTGCCTGTGTGTTGCCAGCTGTAGTCCAGGTGGCATGGCATGTGCCTTCCTGTGAGGGGTTGCTGGTGGCGGTTTACCAGTGGCCACTGGTGCCACCCTGCCTTCGTGCACCACTGTGGTGTACGTACGCGGGGGCCTGCTGCTTCCCCATGCACATTGGGTGGTGTTCCATCGTGTGCTTGCCATGCCTCACTCCTGGCACCCTCTGCACCCTGGTGGTGGGACTTCCCGCCCCAGTGACTTGCTTCTTGCTGTGCCTCTTGCCAGTCCATCTGTGTTCTGGTGCATGCACCTCTGCTCCTTGCGCATCCCTGGTTGTGCTATTGTGCTTCTTGGCTTGCTCCCTGGCACAGCCCTGGTTGTGCTATGGCACATCCCTGCGATATTCAGCCGTGTTGCTCTGGCGCGTGCCATCATGCGCAACCTTTGAATATCGCGATCGGTGTGCCATGGCACACTGGATTTGTCCTGCGCCGCTCTTGCGCCTGCCTCTGGTGCATTTCTGAATATCCCACCCATAGTTAATACGTCATCAGCTGCCTACATCTCCCCATGCCTATCGGCACTACTTCCTTCTCTTTTAAATACCTGCTTCATTCTCCACAGAAGTTCTACCTCATTTCCAGCTCTCCTGTCAGCCTGACAATCAACTTTTCTCTCTTGTCTGGAGGCACACAGAAAAAAAGCTTTCCCTTTTTTTTTGCTATAAATCTCCCCAGCTGCAAACAATGGCTCCTGCTGTCACACACTTGGTCTTTTACAAAAGGCAAAGGCCCACTGGCTGGTATGAACTAGCCTAAATATGAATTTGCCTATATATCCCATGATGCTTTGCATTATGGGGCATGTGTGATTTTGTATTTCTTTGAAACTTGGCTTTGTTGCCAATGCCCTTTTTGGGTATGTGCTGAGCTTCTTTGTTTTTTTCCCTTGCTTTCTTATTTTGGGTACACCATGACCCAAACCTGCAACACATTATGGGTGGTTCATATTTCCCAAGGATGAGATACAGATGAGACACACTGATGAGTCCTGTGTAGGATGAAATACATGTTTGTATCTTCTTTTCTCACCCTTTGCAGATCATGTGAGAGGTCCTTTGGCACCATGCATTCCTGCTTAAAGCAGAAACAGCCTAAATGTGCATGCTAATTTGCATAATATATTCCATGATGCTTTGCATTATGGGGGGCATATAAGATTTTGTGTGTGTGTATCTATCTATCTATATATATATATATATATGTGTGTGTGTGTGTGTGTGTGTGTGTATATATATATATATATGATATGTGATGGGGAGCTGTTAGATAAATGCATTATTTTCATGAATGCTGTTTGATCTTTAGCCACCTCATGTGTGGCGTAAGCCACGAGTGATGGTCTCAAGGTCAAACAGCACAAATGAAGTAGCTGGCCCGGTGGCGCAGAGGGCTGAGGTGCTGGCACCTTACCTCGCACTACGCCAGTGACCCGGGTTCAGGAATGACCTCAGGTCGCCGGGGTGCCGGCTCGGGGGGGGGAGAAGGATTGAGCCACAGCTCTCCCTTCCAAAAGGGGTGGAGGCCTGCCTGTCCATAGTCCTGCTTCCACCGGGTGGAGGTCTGGTGGGCACGTAGGCAGCATGGTGTGGTGACGCAAGTCAGGGGAGAGGCGGAAGGGGCCACCGGATCCTGGTGTGTGCATGCTCCTCCACACGTGCACACGCATGTGTATGCAGTGGCCTTGGAGGGGGTGGAGAGAAAACTGAAAAATCCAATAAAAAATACATATCAGAAAACAAACAAACAAAAAAAAAAAACAGCCCAAGTGAAAATAAATAATTTATTCAACAAGCGCCCTATCACATATTTCATTTATACAATAGGGAAGTTTTCAGACACGATATGCAGATTTGTTTAAAAGTGGTGGTTTTTTCATAATCAAAAATTACAAGGACTTTTTGGTGCTTTTTCTAGTGTAGCTCTGGTTTTAGAGTGGTTGCCAGGCAGCTGCTAGGGACGTCGGAACATCCTGACATCCCTAACAGCTGCGACATGTAATCTGATTGCTAGATAGGACATGTTTTGAATAAATACCTAAAAACAATGGCAGCGAGTCTTCGTAAGAATGGACAGGTACACAAGAATGGAGGACTGCAATGAGTTATGTGGTCTCCACAGTTGCAGTTTGCAGTGTTTTTATTTTCTTTTTTGCCATTTTTTTTTTTAAATTAGTCTTGAAAATCAGTTTAGTTTTTTTACTGTGTCTGGGCAGGTTTCACCAGACATTAGCTAGCATGTGCACATTAATGTGCCGATAAAGGAATCAGGTGTGGGTGCTGTCTGCTGTAGTAGGAAAAAAAGCAAGTTGGTCCTGCTGAGGAGAGTCTTTATTTATTTAAAAGTTTCTTCTTTTAATCTGTGGCACAACATGTGTGGAGATGATGGTATCATATGGAGAAGTGGAAAGGGGTCTGAGAGTGGGAGCAATTCAGCATGGAAAAAAGGTCTTTCTTAAAAATAAAAAAACAATGTGTAGCGGTAAAGGGATTGGGTGCTGTTTGGTGTAATAGCAGAAAAAGTGAGTTGGTGTTGCTGGGGAGAATTTTCTTTTAAATTAATTTAACTGTTCTAATTTTCAGGGAACAGTGAGGAGAATGAGAGTGGGACTGATGCTGAAAATCAAAGTTGAGTTCAGTAGCTGGAAGTAGTGCTGGTGAGTGGGGGGCTGACAAAGTGATGCACTAAGCAGGTGAATAAATCATGTGTGACAAACTAAATATGTATATAAACTGGGTGTGATGTAGTTACTATATGTCTAAAGAAAAAATTACTCACCTTAGTAATGTTGTTTCTTCTAATGGAGTCTTGCTATATTATGACATATGCAGTATAGCCCCAGGTTAGAACTGCTCCGGAGGTGAAAGAGTTAACTTCCATGCAGGGCATGGAATCTTGAGCGCGAGCTCGGTTGAACACTCTGTCTGTTGAAGCTCAAACTTAAACTGTCAGATCTTTACGAGCAAAAACTCACTAAGGTTCTGTGTGGAAGCTGGAAACCTACACTAGCCACTGGCTACTAACTACAAAAACACCTTTTTGATCTTGATCCCAAAAACAAAGACTCAAGTCGGGGGATTCAAGAAGAAACTTAAGCATAACACCTAAGCACCCTAGAAGGGTGAAATGAAGTGGGCATCAAAGAAGTGCCAACATTGCACTGCCCACCCACATCCAAAACAGAGGTTCTGAGAGGGGCAGGCTGGGGAGGTCATAATATAGCAAGACTCCATTAGAAGAAACAACATTACTAAGGTGAGTAATTTTTTCTTCAAACAACATGAAGTCTTGCTATATTATGACATATGCAGACTACACAGCAGTACCTCCATGGAGGAGGGACAGAACCTACTTGGGAAATAGGCTCTGAAGCACAGCTGAGTTAATCGAGCATCACTCCAGCCTGGATATCCAAGGAGTAATGCTTAGTAAAAGTGTGAACTGTTTTCCAGGTAGCTGCTTGACATATCTCTAGGATAGGAATGTCCCTGGCAGCAGCCAGAGATGCAGCTTTACCTCTGGTAGAGTGAGCCCTCAGGCCTGAGGGAGGAACCTTACCCAGTTTTTCGTAACAGAATTGGATACAAGAGACAATCCACCTGGCAATGGATCTTTTAGTGGCAGGTTTCCCTTTACCAACCTCACCATAGGTGAGAAACAATTAGAGGGATTCGAACCTGTGACCCTTGGTACGTTCTATATAGTAACTAAGGGCTCTTTTGACATCTAAACTGTGCAATCTCCTCTCACCAGAGGAGGAATGGTCAGTGAAGTACACAGGAGAGACATGGATTGATTAAGGTGAAAGTCTGAAACCACCTTAGGCAAAACTTCCTGTTAGTCCTGAGGACTACCTTATCTCTATGAAAGGAGATGAAATCAGGCTCCACTGACAAGGCTTGTAGCTCACTTATGAACCTGGCAGAGGTGATGGCTACCAGAAACACAGTTTTCCAAGTCGAGTACTTCAGCCTGCTGAAGACAATGGCTCAAAAGGGGGTTGCATAAGCTGAGCGATGCAAATATTAAGATCCCAAGCAGGGCAGGATCCCTGAACGGGGGATTGGTGTGAAGCAACCCTTTAAAAAACTTGGAGAACACAGGGTGAGCTGATAAAGAAGAGGGCTTACCTGCTGACAAGAAGACAGACACAGCTGCCAAGTGCACTTTTAGGGTAGCTGGTCTCAGCCCCAAGGAATTCAAATGCACCAAATAATCCAGGATCGTGGGCACACCAGCAGATTCTGGGGAAATATGTTTACTAGCACACCATATGGAAAATCTTTTCCATTTTGAATTATAGGTAGCCCTGGTGGAAGGCTTCCTAGAGGCCTTCAAGATATCCAATACACCTTGAGAAAGGTGTAGGTCAGCAAACTCTAACTCTTCAAGAGCCAAGCCTTGAGATTGAGAGATTTGAGGTTCGGATACCAAACTCTCCCCTGGGCACAGGTTAACAGGTTGTGATTCCTGGGAAGGCATAGGGGAGGGTGGACTGCTAAGGACATGAGGAGTGGGTACCAGGGCTGCCTGGCCCAATCTGGAGCAATCAGGATCATCGTGCAGGATTGAGATCTGATTCTGACTAGCACTTTGAAAAGTAGAGGGAAGGGGGGAAAAGCATAGAGAAACTTCCCTTCCCAACTGAGAAGGAAGGCATCCAGAGGGACTGAGCCCAACACTGGGGGCCTGCAGCAAAAAAGGGGAAGTTGGTGATTGTCTGGGGCTGCAAAGAGATCTACTTGGAGTGCCCCATCTGGCAACATTACCTCCAGTACAGGGGATCCAGTGCCCATTCGTGATGGCCCTGGGAAATCCTGCTGAGAGCATCCGCTAGGACATTGTCCTGCCTGGGAGGTGAACTGCCGTAAGGAGGCGTCTCAGAGAGTAAGCCAGAGACCACAACTTCATTGCTTCCGTGCACAAGGCCGTAGACCAAGTGCCCCCTTGCTTGTTGATGTACCACATTGTAGTGGTATTGTCTGTTCTGACCTAAACTACCTTGTTCTGGACAGATGTGGAGAAAACCTGAAGTGCTAGAAAAACTGCTCTGAGCTCCAGCAAATTGATGTGGAGCAGGGATTCCTGAGGGAACCACAGCCCTTGGGTGGAAAGGTCGCCCATGTGAGCTCCCCACCCCAGGAGGGATGCATCTGTAGTAAGGGTCAAGGAATGAGACTGGGGGGTGAAGGGAACCCCCTGTCTCAGATTGTTCTGATCCTGCCACCACTGAAGGGCCTGGATCAGGGTTCGAGTCACTGGAATCAATTTGGTTAGGGATCCGTCCTTTGAGACCAAAAGGCTCTCAAATGGAACTGAATGTCCCTCATCTGAAATCTCGCCTCCCTGCACTACTGCTGTAGAAGCAGCCATGTGCCCCAGGAGCTGTAGGAAATGCCTTGCTGGTCGAGAGACCTGCAGGGTGAAAGAGGAGGCCAGAGACACCAGGGTCCTTGCTCTCTCCACAGGAAGGAAGGCTCTGGCTTTTTTGTGTTCAGTTCTGCGCCTATGAAGGTGAGAAGCTGGACAGGCTCCAGAACTGACTTTGGAAGATTGAGAAGAAACCTAGAGATGTAAGCAGCTGCTGGGTTACTTGCAAATGAAGTTTGACCTGTTCTGGAGACTGGCCTACTGAGCCAGTCGTCCAGATAAGGGAAGATGGCAATCTTTGCCTTCTTAAATGAGCAACTGCTACTGCCAGGCATTTTGTGAACACCCTTGGAGCCGAGGGAGAGTCGAAGTCTGAACTGGTAATGGCCTGAGGGCAGTTCGAATCTGAGGTACTTGATGGGAGCTTTGATGAGAACATGGAAGTAGGCATCCTTGAGGTCCAGGGAGGCTAGCCAGTCCCCTGGCCTTAGAGAGGGTAAAATAATCCCCAGGGTCACCATTTTGAACTTTGGTTTTAAAAGGTGCTTGTTTAGATACCTGAGATCCAGAATGGGCCGCCATTCTTCTGTCTTTTTTGGGGTAAAGAAGTACCTGGAGTACAACCCTTTGCCCTGGTGTATGGGTAGAACCCTTTCCACGGCTCTGAGAGCCAGGAGGGCAGAAACTTCTGCTTCCAGGGCAAGTGCCTCTGATGGGTTTGCAGGTGGAAAAGATCTGGCTCTCATCTTCGGAAATTTTTTGAAGCTGAGAACCAGTCCCTGGCTTACTACCTCCAGGACCCACTTGTCTGATGTTAAAGACTTCCAGTCTTGGACAAAGTAAGCCAGCCTGCCCCCTACTGGTAGTGGAGAATCGACCCTGGCTACCCAATCAGGGAGCCTGTTTTGCAGGGGCTTTGGGTTGAGGGGTAGAAGCAGGCTTACTAGAACCCCTTCTGCCCCTTCCTCTAAAGAACCCCCTCTGGGCATAAGCAGAAGAGGAGGCCTGGGCTTGGTAAAATGGCCTATGAAAAGGCCTGCCCTGCCCCTGACATGCTGCCTTGAGGAGTGACTTGCCTTTTGGCCTGTGCACTCCTATAGGTGGTCCTATACTCATCCATTTTCTTCATATAATTCTCTGTCTGCTCTCAAACAGAGAATTTCCCACAACAGGAAAATCCATAGCCTTAGACTGGGTATCCTGTGACAGGGCAGTACATCTGAGCCAGGCCATTCTGCGAAGAGACACAGATGTAGCCATAACTCTAGATGAAACATCATTAGAGTCTACAGCAGCATGAAATTGCACCTTGATGCCTCAATACCATCCGCAGCCACCTGCTCCAGCTCCCTGGCAAGCTGTTCAGGGCCTGTTTTGCTAGGGCCAGGACAGTATCCCACCTGGATTTCTGGTACCTAGCCTGTAAGCCATATAATTTGCCTGTCTGAGTCCCAAAGATGCTGCCATGTACTGCTTTTTTGCCATGGCATCCATCCTCCTGGAATCCTTTTCAGGAGGGTGAGAGGCTAGAGGAATGCCTTGTCACAGGCTGCAGCCTGCACTACCCCCACATGGCTGCACTGCTGAGATAGAAACTCCGTATCAGAGCCTAATAAAGCATACCTCTTGTCCATCCTTTTATCCACAGGGCGGATAGAATGAGGAGTTTTCAGAATTTTTACTGTCTGTTTCCTAAAAGATTTATGCAAGGGAATAGACAGTCTTCTAGACTCTGGAATATCCTTCATTTCCACAAAATCAGGCTCTTCTTGATCATCAACAGCTTCCTCAACAGGAGTTGCAGAGTGTCAGCAACTTTCTTGTAAAACAAAAATGAGAGGGGACTCAGATAGCCTGGGAGGATACTCCTGAAGGTCTGTCTGGAGAGATGTCCGTTCAATGGGCACATCCAAACTGTCAAAATCACACTCACTCTCCTCGTACCCTTCTCCCTTCCCGGTTCATAAAAATCTTCAAAATCATAATCTTGAATGAACCTGACTGAACCGGTGCTTACCCAATGGTGCCGGTTCGACGGGACTGGGGAAAGAGACTGGACAATCTGAATAGCTTTGGCTATTTCCTCAGCGGTTGGAGAAAGAATTTTTGGTCCCAAACTAGCTGACCTTCTGGCCCTTTTAGTTGGAACCGGCTCCTCAGAGCTGGCTCTTCGTTGCCCAAGGAAGCATTGCCCTGGTCAGAGGGCCACTCTCAGGTTCGGTTGGAACCGAACCGGGCTAGGCCATCCGGTCAGCGACTTTTAGCCTCCTTTCCTGAGCCTACCAACTTTTTTTCCACGGTGGAGCAAGAACATTTTACAAATCTGGCAGTCTGCATTGAGGTGGTCAAACCCCAGACAATATACATATGGTGGTGGGTCAGCCTTGGCAAAGGCTTCCCCACAGAGGCCACAGTGCTGAAACTCAGTGGGTCCGGTTTCTTTTGGGTTTCTCAGACATTGTGCCAGCCTAACCAAAACTTGCCCGTTAACGGCAATCCACCAAGCAAGACTCTCTTATCGGTTCCCAACCGTGTACACGAGTCATGAAAAACGTAATAAAATCAGTTTTTTAGAACCGATAAGAACAGAACCGCACTCTAAAGGGCTAGAAAGTAATTTTAAACCCTTTGATCGGTTCAAACCGAACCGAAAAAGACGTTTACAAGTTCCACACAGAAGAAAAATAAAAAAGTAAGCCTATCTATTACTTACAATACCACAAACAGAGCTTGAACCGACGACTGCGGTTAAATTTCGGTTAAATAAACCGAGAATTACACTTTAAAACCGACAAACAAACCGAGCAGCAGGAGGAATCTCCGGAGCGACTGTTCAGTGAGGCGGAGTAAAGAATCTGACAGTTTAAGTTTAAGCTTCAACAGACAGAGTGTTCAACCGAGCTCGCGCTCAAGATTCCATGCCCTGCATGGAAGTTAACTCTTTCACCTCCGGAGCAGTTCTAACCTGGGGTTATACTGCATATGTTATAATATAGCAAGACTTCATGTTGTTTGAATGTAAGATTCTACAGTTCCACATATAGTTACTCTAGTAAATGGATTTACCAGCAGTTGTTTCTGTTCACCGCTGTTGGATAAACAATAGTGGTTCGATAGCACCACTATAGTTAGGGTTGAGCAGGGGTTTCTATGTTAAACTCCAAACTCTGCACTTTAATGACTTTGAAACCATTCAACAGTTTTCCACTAAATTTTCCAATCATAGTCTTGGGGGGGGGTAGATCTCTTGATGTACTACGCTTCATTCTGCTTGGATATGCAGATTTCAAGATCTGGATAGTGAAAAAAGTGAAAAAACATAGGTGTTTTTAGCTGTTTTCTGTCATCACCTAGCACCTAGATGGTTTAAAATTTTGCTATGAAATTTTCATGGTAGAAAGGGCCCACTATGGTGGCTTTCGCTGGTTTAGTGAAAAAAATATTAATTTGTTCCAAAGTTATAAAAAGTTGGTTCTGAACATGCTCAGCATGTTCTTTTAGACAGCTGTTTAGAATGAAAAAATAATTTGGTCCACATAAAAAGGATCCTTTTTTATATAGGGCAATCATTTTTTGTAAGGAAAAATATTTTTTATATGGTGGCCATCTTGTTTCCATTTTTTCCAACAACAAAAAATGCCAAAACACAAACAAATTACATCCTGCATACACGCCAACATATATCTTGCTAATAGGGACCATTTTAGACGGATTCTGCACTTAGATTGAAGAGAAATGACCCAGAGATGTATTTTTTTGCATTTAAAAAATTATTTTTGGTGGGCCAATTTTCTTCTTTCGTATGGGCATACAAAAAAAAAATCATCAGCTCATATGAAAAAGGATCTCTTCATATGAAAAAAAGAATTTGGACTTAGCTTTTTTCCAATTCTTTTTTCGTATGAAGGGATCCTTTTTCATATGAATGTAAAAAGGATACGAAAAGGATTCCCTTCAAAAAAAAAAAGAAAGAATTGGAAAAAAACTGAGTCCAAATTATTTTTTCATCTAAAGGAATCCTTTTTGGATGAATGAGGTACATTAACAACATTTAATGTTAAACCCCAATTTTTGCAGTTGAATAACTTTACAACTGGTCAACAGATTCGTACAAAATTTTTCATGCATAGTCTCATCTGGTAGATCTCTTGACTTGCCAAGTTTTGTTCCAGTTGGATGTGCGGATTTCGAGAACCGGATAGGGAAAAAAGTTGTTGTTTTTTTTTGCCAGTCCCTAGCATCCAGATGGTTTGGAATTTTGGTCTGAAATGTTCATGGTAGAAAGGGCCCTGCCCACAGATGTGCCTTTCACTAGTTTGGTGAAAAAATATCCCAAAGTTATTACATTTTACAATTTTGGGTTCTAAGCATGCTCAGTAAGCACTTCAAGATAGCTGTATGAAATGAAAAAAAGAATCATTTTTCATATGGAGCCAATCCTTTTTTGTGAGGGAAAAATCCTTTTTTGTTTGCTGCCATCTTGTTTTCAGTTTTTTTCTAAAAAAAAAAAAAAAACTTTCAAAATCCACAAACATGACATCCTGCAGCGAGAGAAACACATCTGTCTTGCTGTCTCCGTTAGGTGAATTCTATACTTAACTGTTGGAGAAATGACACCAAAATGTGATTCTTTTTACATTTTAAATCCTTTTTTGTGACTCGCTTCCACTTTTTTTGTTTGGACTTAGTATGAAAATTTTCATATGAATGAAAATATCATACAAAAATGTTTATATGAATGAAAATATACAAAAAATTTTGTATGAACACAAATATCATATGAAAATGTTTGCATTAATGAAAATATCATACAATCCTTATTTTCCCCAAATATCATTTGAACATTTCCATATGAACAAAAATATCATATGAAAATGTTCATATGAACAAAAATATCATGCAATCTTTATTTTCCATGGTGTCTAATGGCACCCCCACCCTTTGATCGCCATCTCCATAATTATTTAATTTTTCCTTAGTGTCTAGTGGCACCTCCCACCATCCAGATCGCCGTCCCAATAATTATTTAATTTTTACCTGGCGTGTAGTGGCACCCCCCCACCCTACCATCACCATCACCGTCCCTATCCTTATTTAATCTTTCCCTAGTGTCTAGTGGCATCCCCCACCCACTGATCACCATCCCTATATTGTTTAATATTTTCCTGGTGTCTGGTGGCACCCCCAACCCTCTGATCGCTGTCCCATATTTTTTAAAGTTTCCCTGTTGAAACCATCCCTCGATATCTTTTTTTTACTTGTAAAAACGGAAACGGTCACTCATCGATCTGACTCCCCCCACCCTGACCTTCCACTCAGCACCCACCATCCCACACACCCCTACACCCCCTAGACACCCTCACTCACCTGAACAGCTCACTGGGGCAAGATCCACTCTCTGATTGAAGACATGTCTTGCTGCTGGAACCACCGACTGCAATATGTGAAACTAAGGTAAGTGCAGTTCAATGTATTTCAATAGGGTTTTAAACTTTGATGCATAACTTTGACATTTTTGCATATTTTGAGTCTAGATTTTCAAACATGGCCTTTTAGGACCCCACCTGATGACTAGTGGCAGTGGAATTATTCAAATCCAGTCTTTAAAATGATTTTGCGGTTGCTTGACGAAATCGCCTTTCGGATAGGATTTGAAAATTTTCACTGCCCTTGTTCATGAGGTGGGGTCATAATAAGGCTATGTTGAACATTTGGGCTCAAAATATACAAAAATGGCAAAGTTATACACATCCATTGAAATTTTGTTGCGCTCACTTGTTACTTTGGTAATTTTAAATATTTTGACCCCAAATTTTCAACATTCCCATTTTTTTACACTGCCTCATGAATGGCACAGCTGTCATTTTTCAAATCCTGGCCAAACTGTGTTTTTGCACCTGAGGCACAGAATGATGATCTGACAGGGATTTGGAAATTTTCAGTACCAGCTTCATGACATGGGGTAATAAAAAGGCTATGGTGACAATCTGGTTGTGGTTTTGCTAAAACTGCAAGCACAGGGCCCTCCTGGCACTGAGCTTCCACAGCAACATACATATATGCATCTATAGAGAGATGGAAGCACAGGGCCCTCCCACAGACAAATAAGGATACGATTACACTATCTCAAAAAGTAGATACTATTATACTATCTCAAAACGTAAGGAAATTCTTTGCAAAAAACTGCATTAATGCAACATTTATTGTTCAAGCTAAAGCAAAAACAAGAGTAGGGAGATGTGGTTTGGTTGACGACTCCAAGGAAGACTGCACCCCTGATCTGTTTTAAGGGTGGTGGGGTTTTAAGGTAGGAAACCCTAAAACCTCAGTTCCCTACTTTTTTGCTTTAGCCTGAACCCTAAATAATGTTGCATTAACATAGTTTTGTACAAATTTTATATATATATTTATATATATATATATATACAGACACACACACACACACACACACACACACTTACATAGATACATACACATATACACAAAAAGAGATATGTACAGTATGTGTTATAGGTGTGTGGTAGCACCCCTATAGTGTAGGCTGTTTAATGTTAAACCCCAATGTTTGCACCTTAATAATGTGGTGGCATTTGATGAAACAGCCCAACATTTGGCATGTGCGATCAGGCTAGCAGAGTCTTAAGATGTGAAAAGTTTTGTGATGGTATCTTGTTTGGCTTTTGAGATACCGAATGCCAAAAAATGCCAAAAAACAAAAAAAGTGTTTGGCTTTCCTATACTTAACATGTTATCTTTTGTTTTTTTTGTTCTCACGTGCAGTCTAGATGGTGTAGAATTTTTTCATGAAACTTTCAGAGTAGAAGTGGCCTGTACTGAGGTAGTGCCTTTCTAAAGGTTTGTGAAAAAAAATTGTATGGTTCCAGAGTTATAAGGATTTTTCTGATACCCATTAAGCTCAACAGGTTAAAAAACACCGATTATGAGTACTTATTTTCATGATTTGCTTGCTGTGAGAAAAAAGAAAGATCATGGTGGCTGCCATCTTGGTTTTGTTTTTTTTTTTCACTCAAAAACATTGAAACTACGTAAAAATTGTGCATTTTCAAAAACAGACACCTGAGCCTAGGTAAATAGAATCGTTTAGCTAGACTCTGGTGTTTGTTTTTTGAAAATTGCACTGGAAATAACATTTCTGGGCACCCGAAAATCCTGGTCTGGCAACTCATTCCACTTGGCTACCACCCACTCAGTGAAAAACTGCCTCCTCATCTCCCTGCTGAATCTTTCTCCCACTAGCTTTACATTGTGCCCTCAATGGTTTTGATCCCACTAAGGCTGAAGAGGCCCCCAGTGCTCACCCTGTTTATACCCTTGAGGTACTTGAAAGTCTCAGTCATGTCCCCCCCCGTCCTCAAAATACTACATTTTGAGCCCCTTGAGCCTCTCTTCGTAGGTGCTGCACTGCTGGCCTTGGATCATCTTGGTTACCTTTCTCTGGACTGTCTGCAGCAAAATGATACCCTTCTTAAGATAAGGGCACCAATATTGCACACTGTACTCTAGATGGAATCTCACTAGTGACCTTACAGTGGTGGAATGACCTCCGCCTTCCTGTTGGTAATTCCCCTGGGTGTTGGCTCAGTGAAACATAGCACACTCTCCAATTATTCTAGTCTCCTTAGGACTAGGAATGGGTGAAGTCTGCAAACTATGCTTTGTATAGTCTGTGCCATGAAGTAAAACAACTTTACATAGTTTGACTTTCATGAACGGTGTAGTCCAAAGAAAAAAAACTGTAAATTTCACCCATGACTAAGGTACAACTTCTGGAGGCCAGCACATCTGCAAAGAAATCTGCTATGTGAAGTGTAACAGGTGGCGTGCTTCAAAAAGTTCCAAAAAATTAGGTCTTCATCCCACCCTTGTAGCACTCCTGTGACAGCCCTCTCCCACTGTCCCAGTGGTACTAAGAAAATGCCCCTTCCCTGAACCCACTTAGAACCTCCACTTCCACCCTTCTCCACTCACAGTCCCAGTAAGATATTTTTTAATACATTCCCTATGTTCCCACCCATATAGCACCACATCAACTCCACTTCTCCCCCCCGTCCCAGTAGTAGAAAAATGACTCCCTTTGTATGTACTGACATAAAACAAAAGGATACATTAAGAGCTAGTCCAGAGACAGTGACCAACGCTGCCCTCCTCACCCCCCCTTGGCTGTCTGTTGTCTGAATGAAAGTGCAAGCATGCTCAATTCATATTCTTTGAGTGCACTCATGCTCTCATTCATTCAAACAGCAGCTGACTGAGGTGGTGTGATGAGGGCTGTGATAGTTGCCAACTTGCCACCTCCAGACCGACTCCTAATGTAACTTTTTTTCTGTCAGTTCACCCAGAGGGAATGAGGGGGAAAGGGGTGCTAAATAGGTCGGGGGAAGGGGCTTTTGTTTTCTACTACTGGGACAGAAGTGGAGGAGGGTGGTTGATTTGGTGTTACAAGGGTGAGGGAAAGGGGTTATAGTTAAAAAAACAAGCATTTGTCAATGCCGGATGTTGCTTGCTTGTATGTGTTATTTAGGCATTTGGAAGTGATAGTTCCATGTCTTCCTCCTAACACATCCACTGTGTCTTTCCGTTCAGTATTCAGAGAAGAGTGGGAGGGGCAAGGGCCACCGCAGTACAGCAGTTGCCAAGGGGGTGAAGAGGTGGACAATAGTCCATTCAAAGGCAAAAGAGTCCTGCAGGAGCTCACTAAATTGAAGGTGGACAAAGCGATGGAACCAGACGGCATACGCCCAAGGATATTAACAGAACTGTGAAGGGAGATAGCAGTACCTCTGGCAGCCATGTTCACTGAGTCATTCAACATGAGTGAACTGGAGGAGGGCACATGTGGTCCCTCTACACAAGTCCGGCAGCAGGGAGGAAGCAGGGACAATAGGCCATTCAGCCTCACCTCAGTAGTGGGGAAGATCATGGAGACATTGCTTAAAGAAAGGACAGTGGGCCATCTAGATGCCATCAGAGCCCAGGACCATAGACAACATGGATTCACAGTGGGGACATCATGTCAGATAAATCTGGTTGATTTCTTTGACTGGGTGACAAAGGAAGTGAATCAGGGTGGGGCAGTGGACAACGCTTACCTTGATTTCAGCAAAGCCTTTGAAACCATCCCATATAGGAGGCTGATAAATTAGCTGGGTAGGCTGGGCATGGGGGAAAGGGTGGTAAACTGGGTTAGAAACTGGCTAACAGACAGGAGGCAGACAGTGGTGGTAAATGGTGTGCAATCTAGGGAGAGGGGGCGACCAGTGGGATGCTGCAGAGATCGGTCCTGGGGCCAGTTCTGCTCAAAGTCTTCATTAGTAATATTGCAGAACGTCTGAAAAGAATTTTTTCACCAAATTTTCAACATAGCCATTTTAAGATCTCTGTTCATGAACAGTGTCACTGTGATTTTCTTAATCTGTCCCAAACATTGATTGCACACACCGAATGCACCATTGTGCACTACATGAATGGAAGCACATTTTGGGTGATATGTGAAAAATGACATCTGTACTGCTCATAAGGAGGTGTGGTAAAATGGCAATGTTGAAAATCTGGAGTGAAAATATTAAAAATTCGCGACCTTACGAGTGTACATAGGAACTGCGCAACGCACGCTCGTAAAACAGTCATTTTTAGGAATTTTTTCACCAAATTTTCAACATTGCCATTTTAAGACCTCTGCTCATGAACAGTGTCACTATGATTTTCTTAATGTGTCCCATACATTGACTTTGTACACTGACTGCGCCATTGTGTGCTACATGGGCGGAAACACGTTTTGGGCAAGATGTGAAAAATGACAGCTATACTGCTCATAAGGAGGTGTGGTAAAATGGCAATGTTGAAAATCTGGAGTGAAAATATTGAAAATTTGGGAACTTACGAGCGTGCGTAGGAACTGCACAACGCACGCTCGTAAAACAGTCATTTTTAGGAATTCTTTCACCAAATTTTCAACATAGACTTTGAGAGCCCATCTTATGAACACTGGCAGTGTTGTTTCATTACTCAGTCCGAAGGTGATTTCATGCAGTGACCGTGAAATCACCCTTTGGGCCCGATTAACGCCATGACAGTGCAAGAATTCAGAGAGGGGTCCCAAAACCCCATGTTGAAAATTTGGGCCCAAAATTCCCAAAATGCCTGAGATATGCAACAAAGTTGAAAAACCTATCTATCCCATTATACAGCTTACCGGCATTTCCTCAGTTCGGGTCGGCTTTGAAGAGTGCAGATGTTTTCCCGTCCACCAAGATTGTCGCACCGAGTCTGAGGCATGGGGTGAGGGGTAGGGAGGCAGGTGCGCAGTGGGTGGGTGCGGGTTGTGGGAGGGGTGCAGGGAGAAGCGCTGAGGGACACTTTTTGTATTTACAGGTTGTTTTTTTTTTACTAAGACTACGAGGGACGAAGACTACGAGGGACGTTTGCCACGCTGGGGTGGGCTCCCAGCATGGCAGCTGGAAGGCTGTTGGGGGAGCTGCAGCCGATGGGGGATTGGGCATCCCTGTCGGCCATAACATCAATTTGCCACGCTGGGGTGGGCTCCCAGTGGCACCTGGGCTCTTTGGGAGGCGCGAAGCCAGCGGGGATGGGCATGCCCCCCATCGGCCGTACAGTGTGGGGGAGGGGAAGGCGCATGAGCACGGCGTGCGTGCGCATGCATGTGTGTGTGGAGGGGGGAGCTCCGCTCACTCAAGCAGAGTTCTCCATTTCAACTGTATGCCACTGCATTTTCAGCTTGTCATAGACAGCTGCAGCAGTGATTGGGGAACTGGGGCCGCACCTGTAAACACACTGACTGCATTGGAAGACGGGTGCCACACCTCCAAAAACTCGGATGATGGCACTATGTTTCTTGCACATGCATGCAAGCAACATAAAAACAACCTTACTGGGACTGTATAGGGGGGTTGGGAGTGGGGTGTTAAGTTGGTAGTAAGCATTTTTTAATACCATTGGTACCATGGTGGGAGGGTGGTTGGTTGGGTACTACAAGGGTGGGGTTGAGTTAACTAACTTTTTTTCTTTTTCAGGTATTCATCCACAGGGACCTCTGAGTTTGACAACGGATCCTTAAACAGCTTAAACCAATACTTCACTGGTGAAGGGAACTTCACCAGTTCATAAAGGTCTTTTGGCAAAGTGTTCGATTTGCAATCACTTTGCCAGACCTTTGCCAAGGACAGTTTGCCACTTTGCTTCAATTTTGCTAGTGAAGTATCATTTCACAATATCTCTACCAGGGACCAATATGGCTATGACCGTTCATTCTTATAAAATGATACTGAGCTTCAGATTTGGCCTTTTACTTTCCTCACATCCTAACTGCAATTTTCTCATATTCTCTTGATGAAATATTGCAATGTTCTAGCTGTACCCCACTGTAGCAAATACATTCACCGCCTTAGGAACATAGTAATGCTGATGTTTTCCAGTTTAGCCCAAGAAGTGCTCAAAATTGGTTTCAGAAAATGCTGATAATTATATGAAAGAATATAATAACGCAAAATAATTCAAAGGAGATACTGTAAAATGCATTGTGAATAGCAGAGTAAAATAAAGTTCAAATACAAAGCGGCCTATTCCAAGATGTATGGCGCAACTCACTGGTGGATGTGAGTTGCGACATATGCTGCTATGCCAAGGACCCTGCGCCACATTCCAGAACAGGCAGGGTCCCCAGCACCTATGCCTTGTGACTTGCGGCTGCTCCAGGGTTGCACCACAGGAAGGGCGCACCTGACCTGAGTGCCACAAGCCGCAGCAATGCCCACCCACAGGGCACAAGCCATACGTGGCATGGCCCCCCCAAAGCCCCTCACCAAAACACCATGGCAGTGCTCCACAGGACTGGGGCAGGGGTGTGGGGCCACTGGACAACCTTGAGGAGTATGGCAGGTGGGGGATGTGTACTGCCCTGTGAAGCGCCGCTCAGGGATGGGGGCATGGAGGTGCCAGCTGTTCCCTGAGGGCAGTCCTGCCAGTGGGGGTGGGGTGGGGACCTGTGTGGGACCGTGGGGAGTTGGCTGTAGGGGCGCCAGGCATGGAGGTATGACCCCAGTGGATGTAGGGTATGGTTAGACTAGCTAATAGCTGGTCTAACCATACTTAGACCATTGTCTGCTGGGGCCCCTCCTGGAAGAGCAAATTGCCATTCTGTCAGCCGCACACCTGGAATAGGGCCGAAATTGATGCCAGAAACCCCCTTGCACCATGTTGCAGGATGTTTTTGATATAGCCTGCTTTTTGCACAGGCAGCCTGTGCCATGTCACAGGCTGCCTTTCAGAATAGTGGGCGGTATAACACATATCACAAGGTGCGACTTACATCATTGGGTTTGGCACAAGTCGCCTTGCGATATGCATAACCCGTTCTGGAATCGGGACGAAAGTGTTTTATAAATATCAAAGGTTTGTGAATATGTGCCATATTGCCTTATTTGCTTTTCAAAGGTACATTTATAACAAAATCCCCCCTTTTAAATTAATAATAATATTGAAATGAAACATGGGATTTGATTTTTCTTATTGCCACATTTGTAAATTATGTAAAGGTAAATGGGGCTGCTGAGATGCCTCTTGGTTTATCAGAAGTGTCCTCTTGTGACTTCTTCAGGATACTGAACCCTAAGGAGGCACAAGATGGTGCTGTTGATAAACCTATAACTAAGAGACATCGCAAAAGCCCCATTCACCTTTTATCAGTCAAGTATTTGTTTTCCCCTGGTTTTGTGCTGCGACCCTTTTCTGATGATTACTGAGTGTTGGATCACATTGTGGGAAAAGTTTCTACTTCCACAATACTTATACATGCACACACAGTTTTCCTTTTTATGTCAGTACATGATATTTTTTGTTGGGGGCGAGCATGGTGGGCATGGCAAAGTGATTGTAAATATCGCTAATTCTATGGGGCAGGAAACTAGTTTACTTGTGGTGTTCTGTTAACTTGCTGACGGTGTATGAAAATACTACCAAAATATGACAAAATCAGTTTTTTTTTTTTTCTGTTGGACTGACAAGTGGAGATTTAGAGACAGAATTGTTTTTTATGAGGCGTTTCCACTGGATGAACAGCTGAGTATATGAAATGAATGTTGAAAGCATACCCCCCCCATCCATAACATACACTCACAAAACTCACTGATCTTGTCTAATAAAAACTGAAAACAGAAAATGTTATTACTATACTTTTTTCAAAATATTTTGTGGCTTTTTGTGCACTATAGGAAGATTCAAGAGTAGGATGGCCATGGGGTTCGTGTATTATACTAAACACCGCCAAGTCTCACAAATTGCACATCACTCATGGTGTTGAGTCTTTGATAAATTAGTACAAGAAGAAAACTAGACTGTTAGCAGCATTAATGGAATATACAGTACTTTGTAATGGGGGGTTGTGGTCTCTGGCACAGATTGAGAGCAATCTTGCCAAATGTGAACAACTTTTTAATGCCCCATGACAATTAACTGAAGTGCAAGCGGAGAGTGTAGCAGGGACAAACCCATTCAGCACATGTGAATGTCTTGGCAGGCTCACTAGAGGCAATCCCTTTTAAAAACGAGAAATAATGCTGTGGAGCCGCACATATGCAATGCCAACTAATGTTTAATAGGAACCAACAAAAGAAAACAACAGCAAAAACCAGTTTACTTTTTGCCGTTGTTTCTTTTGTCAGTTCCTATTAAACATTACTTGGCACTGCATATGTGAGGCTTCAGTGCATCATTTCTAGTAAAGTTTGTTTTACTGCTTTTGGTTAAAGTTTCACTTACCACTATTTTCCCCAGCCACACTGTGCCGGACCTCTTTGTTCTGTTACTTCACTGCTGAACTGGGCAGGTGGAAGGGAGGGAAGCCACAGGGAGCAGCATTTCAGTGCTGAACCAGGCAGGTGGGAGGGAGGGAAGCCACAGGGAGCAGCATTTCAGTGCTGAACCAGGCAGGTGGGAGGGAGGGAAGCCACAGGGAGCAGCATTTCGGTGCTGAACCTGGCAGGTGGGAGGGAGGGAAGCCACAGGGAGCAGCATTTCAGTGCTGAACCAGGCAGGTAGGAGGGAAGGAAGCCACAGGGAGTAACATTTTGGTGCTGAACCAGGTAGGTAGTAAGGAGGGAAGCTGCAGGAAGCTACTGAGTTGACTGCTTTGGTTCAAGTTTCACTACCCACTGCTATCCCCAGCCACGTTGCACCAGACCCCTTTATACTGCTGCTTCAGTGCAGAACTGGGTGGGTGGGAAGAAGGGGAATCCAAGGGTGTGTAATTTCAGTGCTGAATCGGTGTGGCAGGAGGAAGCTGAAGGGAGTGGTGTTTCTTAGTGCTGAACTGGGTGGGTGGGTGGGTGCAAGGGAGGAAGCTGCAGAGAGTCACTCACCTGATTGCTGGTCGGATTCATGCAAATGAAAAGATCAAAGTGCTCTCTCATAGGAGTGCTTTGGTCCTTTAAACAACATGAAGCTTCCACCCAGTGAACAGTGACCAGTGTCATGATCAGCCTTCCTGGTCATAGGTCTGTCACTGCCTCACCCACTGCATCTTGAGCTGCATTGGACATGACAGCGACACACCTCTGAAACATAGCTCAGTGTAACAAAATGTCTGCTGTGCATGCATGTGCAAGAAAACATAAAAAAAAGCTTTTAGAGGGAAAAATGCTTAAATAGTCTGTGAAGTTATCCTTTAAGATGCTACGGCATGTTTCCAGAAAAGGTAAAGGATATCCTTGATGGTCAATATTCCCTCTTTCAACATAAGCAAGCAATAACACACGACGAGGTGTGGGTTATTGCCTGATAAGAGCACGTCCAAGGGTGTACTAAGGCGCGAGGACGGCGCGAGGCGCTATGCTGAAAGTGCCTTATGCACCTGGGCGCAGCCTTTATCAGGCGAACCCACACCCTCGGAGTGTGTTGCGCTTTATAAAATGGGTTCTAAGTAAGTATTTAATAAAAATAAAAAAGTGTAAAAGATGGGAAATTATTTTAAATTGAGGTTTTAATAAGGACAGTGGTAAAATAGTCCCTCTATTTCTGTATTTTATGTGATGTCTACTGCATGGTGCCCCCCCCCATCCCACACACACACACACACACACACACAGATACTGGTTGTGTTGGAAATGTTCAAATATTGTTAATGCAGTAAAGGAGTGATTATAGTTTTAATTTTATTTTGAAGATTTCTGACGATAGTGAAGTGATCGAGACAACTGTTTAACACTTCCAGTTTTTCAGTGAACTGTGAGGAGATTTCCTGACTAGATTTATTTTTGTACGGTGTCTATTTCCTTTTGTTTAGGGAACTTGAATGTGAGATACATTTTTTGTATGGAGAGGTGAAAGTTGACTGAGTTGAGTACCGAGGAGGACCGACTTCCAGTTTTGAGGTCCGCTTGGGAGACCGCCGTGGAATTTTGAAATTGCAGTTCGGTTTTAATGAGCGAGGTTGGGTGGCAGATTCATAAAGCAACCAGCGGATTAGGTGACAGAGATGGTTACTGGGGTTTTTTTTTGTGTGTGGTAACAAAAATAAGGAGGAACGGGGCTGTGCTTTGCAAGTCGTGTCATGGACGTGTCATAGTTGGAGCTCACAGTCGGTTGTTTCCTCGCGGTCCGGTTTGTTTCCTGGATTTATTGGAGAAGCTGGTCTTGTAAAGTGGCAGGTAACATTTACAAAATATATTTTTTTGTAAAGTGGAAGTGGTGCAAAATGAGGGTTTGCTCGGGGGGGGCTAGGTATCGCTCTTCCGGGTTCGTTAGGTGCTGGCGCAACCGCTTCAGAGAGCTCTGTAAGTGAGTATTTCTGTTTAGCGTTGCCAGAGCTCACTGATTTTTGTTGTTATGGGGCTCAGGAGTGGCTGTAAGTGCCGGTTGGCTACTATATCTTCTGATAAGGACACGGCTCAGAAGATGTAGTAGCCAACCGGATTCATGGATTTCTAAGACCCATTTTATAACAGCTTTTATCAGTTATTAGTGCCTCTCTGTGGATGTGGCTGAGTGTTTAAAGAGCCCTTGCCAGGCCAGTGGAGATTTAAAAAAACAAATAAACAATATCTTCAAACAGCTGCAAAACACTCCAGTATCACTGCAGCAGCTGCTGGCACTCGGACCCTCACTCCACACAAGCAGGCTTCAAACAGCCTCGGAGCCCTCCAGTCTCACTGCAGCAGCTGCTGGCACTCGGACCCTCACTCCACACCAGCAGGCTTCAAACAGCCTTGGAGCCCTCCAGTCTCACTGCAGCAGCTGCTGGCACTCGGACCCTCACTCCACACAAGCAGGCTCCAAACTGCTGTGGAGCCCTCCAGTCTCACTGCAGCAGCTGCTAGCACTCGGACCCTCACTCCACACAAGCAGGCTTCAAACAGCCTCGGAGCCCTCCAGTCTCACTGCAGCAGCTGCCGGCGCTCGGACCCTCACTCCACACAAGCAGGCTCCAAACAGCCACGGAGCCCTCCAGTCTCACTGCAGCAGCTGCTGGCACTTGGACCCTCACTCACACAAGCAGGCTTCAAACAGCCACGGAGCCCTCCAGTCTCACTGCAGCAGCTGCCAGCACTCGGACCCTCGCTCCCTCGCTCCACACAAGCAGGCTCCAAACAGCCACGGAGCCCTCCAGTCTCACTGCAGCAGCTGCCGGCACTCGGTCCCTCGCTCCCTCGCTCCACACAAGCAGGCTCCAAACAGCCACGGAGCCCTCCAGTCTCACTGCAGCAGCTGCTGGCACTCGGACCCTCGCTCCACGCAAGCAGGCTCCAAACAGCCGTGGAGCCCTCCATTATCACCGCAGCAGCTGCCGGCACTCGGACCCTCACTCCACACAAGTAGGCTCCAAACAGCTGTGGAGCCCTCCAGTCTCACTGCAGCAGCTGCTGGCACTTGGACCCTCGCTCCACATAAGCAGGCTTCAAACAACCGTGGAGCCTTCCAGTCTCACTACAGCAGCTGCCGGCACTCGGACCCTCGCTCCACACAAGCAGATACTTCAACATCTCTCCCGGACTGTCGGAGGACATGCACTGATAGAATATTTACAGCTTATAGTCAGGCATGTGTACTGTATTTGGGAAGGTGGTACAAGGTGCCTTAAGGGTTTTACTGTATAGCGGCTATCTATGCGGTGTGTAGATGTACTTTAAGATCCTGCAGTACACTGTTTAAGCATTATTACCTGAAGGTTGTGTGCTATTGCTATTGCACTGTTGTTCTCCAACCTTTACCTCCCCTCTTCTCCAGGACTGTGCAACAACTGCAAGGGTCCCCTGCAAAATATTTTGTGGGGCCCACCTCATGACGAATAGATAAAAAATAACCGTTAGCGCATATGAAATTTGTAAGTTTTTTTTGTATCTGTTCTGTTGAGCATACATAGTTTGTCCAAGCTACCCCTGCCCCCCTTGCTGGCACCATGATCAAAGAACTGAACAACGTAATTTGTCCCTGCTCCTCCTAGGTACACAAGCACCAAGATTGGGGGTCCTATATTGCTTCTTTATTCTGTACTCCCCCCCCCACCATGTGAAACTGGAGTTGGACTCTTCTGACACTATTGCTGACAGACCCAATTTCAAATGGATAAGCAATTTCCAAAGAAAAACTTACAATTCTGTCTGTTCGAAAAGGTTTTCTTAATGCTGACAACTGACCTCTGAGGCAGTGGGCCCCCTAACAGTGTGGGCCCTACTGCAACCACAGCTCTTGCACCCCCTGGTAACCTCTTCCTTTGCCTCCTCTGCTCCGGTCGATATTACAGGACCCCCCTCCCCCCTCCTCTGGGGATTTCCTGCTTGACCTATCTCCAGCCTTTGTCTCCCAACTCTGACATCGGCATCTGCATCTCTCCCACTGATCAGTCTACCCTCCTCTTTCCCTCTAGGTTTCAAACAGCCACAGAGCCCTCCAGTCTCACTGCAGCAGCTGCTGGCACTTGGATCCTCACTCCACACAAGCGGGTACTTCAACATCTCTCCCAGACTATCAGAGGACATGCACTGATAGAATATTTACAGCTTATAGTCGGGCATTTGAACTGCGTTTGGGAGGGTGGTACAAGGTGCCTTAAGGGTTTTTACTGTATGGTGGCTACCTGTGTAATGTGTAGATGTACTTTAAGATCCTACAGTACACTGTTTAAGCATTATTGGCTGAAGGTTGTGTGCTATTGCTACTGCACTGTTGTTCTCCTACCTTTACCTCCCCTCTTCTCTTCCTTTGCCTCTGCTCTGGTCGCCATTACGGGACCCCCCTTCCCCTCCTCTAGGGATTTCCCACCTGACCTCCCTTCAGCCTTTGTCTGCCGACTCTGACATCAGTGTTTGCATCTCCCGCACTGATCAGTCTACCCTCCTCCTTCCCTCTAGGCTTCATACAGCCGTGGAGCCCTCCAGTCTCACTGCAGCAGCTGCTGGCACTTGGACCCTCACTACACACAAGCAGGTACCTCAACATTTCTCCTGGACTGTCGGAGGACATGTTAGCCCTGCTCCTGCTATCATGGCAGCTGCCCCACCCACCCCTCTCCCACCTGCACTGGGTGGGCACTTCCCTTTATAGTTATCTGTGGTCATGTGACTAGGTGTTTTTCAATCACCCCATTTCCCCCTTAGCAGCTTATTCTGCCAAGCCATTAGGGGGTGCTCTGCTCTACCTCACTACTCCTGTCCAATCTTAAATAGAAGGTGCTTACCCTACCTTCTGATCACTACTGTTCATCCCCTTCTGCTCCCCAGTGCTACCATCCACTCTATGAACTGCCTTCTCCATCGTTGGGTCTTCCCACTGTGGGATTTAAATCCGTGCCTGTGCAGACTGACCACATAATAGACCTCAACCCTACTCACTAGGCTATCCAGCCTGTTAAATTTGAACCCTTCTGCAAGCTGCTTGACTTCAACCTCTCCCCTCCCATTGCTGCCCAGCCCCTTACTTTTGTTCAGCCCCCTGGTTCAGACTATCTTTACCGGATGTGTTTTGCTGTCTCCCCTTCCCCTTTATTTTGAATAACCCACCTGTTAGACATCTACACCAACTTGGCTTTACTCTTTTGACTAGTCTCTTAAAGGGACAGTGCACATAATAGGCAAACCTTAATTCTAGTGAAGACTACATACTGCTGACTGTGCTTGCTACCTTACTTGTCCTATGCTGGAATCTGGCCCTGCTGTTTGTGCATTTGGACCCCTTGCCTACCCCTTACCTACCCGGTCCTCTGCAGCTTCTTCTCTCTGGGGGCATCAAATCAAATCCAGGACCTATGGGTCCTTCCTCTAGCCCCCCTACAAAAGGTGATAATGGTTTCTACCACATAAATGCCAGAAGCCTCCTGCCCAAGCTTGATCACATAAAAGTATGGGTAACTCTACAGTCCACTGACATCCTATGCTTACAGAAATCTGGCATTCCTCTAGGACCGACTGTTCCTCACTAGTGATCCCTCACTATTCCCTCATTCAGCAGGACGGGGGAAATGAGAAGGGAGGTCGCTATTTATATAAACAAATCCCTCTCCTATTCCATCACCCTCCAGGATGCCTTCCCTGCATCCCATGAATTATTACTCATCAAATTAACCCTCCCATCAGCTGCTCCCATCTATACTGGGGTTTGCTATTTCTCTCCCAAAGCCAAAACCTCCTACATCATCTCCCGCCTACCCACTATCACCTCCAATGCCCAATCGGAGCTTCTCCCCATGGAAGACTTTAATCTAAATTCGCTCACCCCCAATCCAAAAGAGTCATTCAGGAGATAGAGTCCCTTAATGTTAGCCAACTCATATCTGAACCAACTAGACTTAACCCCGACTCAAACAACCACTCTCTCATTGACTGGGTTCTGTCATCCCACTTTCTCAAGTACCCCATTGTGGGGACCCTCTCTGATGCTTTTAGCGACCACTGTGTCACCTAATGTGTCAGAAACTCCCATCCCCCACATTCCCCCCCCCAAGTATATGTTGCTCTGTCTCCTAAGATCCCTCAATGCCCACGCACTATTGTCTGACCTCTACTGAGCTGATTGGTCAGGGGTTTTCACTCCTCCCAAAACTGACTCTGCCCTAGCAGCCTTCTCCAACACCTTTCTAAACATTTGGGGTACCCATGACTCCTCCAAGAGTGAGCACCTCTGGTGCAGACACCTCCCTTGGGTGTCCCCTGACTTGATTAACCTCTTCAGAGTCAGAGATTAAGCCTGGAACACTTACAAAACAACACTGGATTCTACTGACCTACAAAGGCTTAGAACCTGAGGAATGTGTGCACTAAGGCAGTGCATTCAGCTAAGGCCAAATTTTTCAATACCCGTATAGATGACAATTGCTCCACCCCTGCAGAATTCTGGAAAACTCTCCATTCTCTACTAGGATCTACCACTCCCCCTTTCTCCTCCCCCTTAGTCTCTGATGCCAATGACCCCAACTCTGCAGCCGCCGCCTTAAACCGTTATTTCACCACCTGTGCCCTACCTAAGGATCCTGCACCTCCCTCTCTTCCCCTCCAATACTCACCTCTCCTCTACCCCTCCTCAATAGGCTACTCCTTCCCCCATCACCCTTATTGAAGTCCTTCACTCCCTCAAATCCTTGAACCAATGAAAGCAAAGTCCAGATCTGCTCAACCCTAATATCCTGAAGATCTCAGCCCTGGCCAGTGCACCACAACTCACTCACATTTTCAATCTCCCACTCACCCAAGGTTCAATCCCATCAGTGTGGAAGCTTGCCAAGGTCATTCCCCTGCATAAAGATGATGACCCCTCCCAACTGGGTAACTACAGACCCATCTCCCTATTCCCTTCCTTTGCTAAAGTGATGGAGACCCTTATTTCTAGAAGGCTAACCTCCTTCCTGGATGCTTTTGGCACTACCATTCCACTTCGTCCTCACTACTCCATCTTACTAATCACATCCATTCTGCCATGGACAATGGTCAGCTGACTCCGGCCATCTTCACAGACCTTGCCAAAGTGTTTGACTCGCTCTCCCACTGTCTCCTTCGGGACCAACTTGTTGCCATCGGCCTCTCTTCCTTATCCACCGACTGGTTCAGCGCTTATGTCTCCAACAGATTTCAGTATGTACAATTGGGTGACACCACCTCCCCCCCTTCCCATCCTTGCTGGGGATCCTCAGGGCTCAGTACTGGGCCCTTTATTATTTTCAGTCTTCAAAAATGAATAACCCTCCTCTTGCTCCACATCCCACATACATATGTATGCAGATGACATGGTCATTTATGCGTCCAGCCCCTCCCTTTCCAGTGTACAGGCCTCACTCTAGGTTGAATTTGAAAGTGTACAAAAATGGTTTGAACTAAATCTGCTCAAATGTAACACTAAGAAGACCATCGCTATGGTCTTTGGCATGGCATAAAAACTGGCTAGGCTCCCCTTCCCTTCTCTTTCCACTCCTTAGATGGCTCTAAACAAGAGACAGTAGACTTCTTCAAGTATCTAGGACTTTGGCTCAATCCTACAGTAAGCTGGAATTCTCCCGACACATGGACGCAAACCACAATAAACTCTGGCCCAAGCTAGGTGCCTTATTGCAGCATAGCAATTGTCTCTCGCTCCCTACTCAGAAAGAGCTTGTCACAAAGCTAATTCTGCCCTCCATAGACTAAGCTGACATTGCATACAGCTCTGCGCCCCAACTTTCTCTCTCAAAACTTGACCCATTATATAATGTGAAGAACAACAAAGTAAGGAACCAGCACCTGCTTTAAAGGAACCACTTTGATTAGAGTGTGCTCAAAGAAAAAATTACTCACCTTAGTAATGTTGTTTCTTCTAATGGAGTCTTGCTATATTATGACATATACAGTATAACCCCAGGTTAGAACTGCTCTGGAGGTGAAAGAGTTAACTTTCCATGCAGGGCATGGAATCTTGAGCGCAAGCTCGGTTGAACACTCTGTCTGTTGTAGCTCAAACTTAAACTGTCAGATCTTTACGAGCAAAAACTCACTAAGGTGTTGTGTGGAAGCCGTAAACCTACACTAGCCACTGGCTACTAACTACAAAAACACATTTTTGTTCTTGATCCCAAAACAAAGACTCAAGTCGGGGGATTCAAGAAAGAAAAATTTTAGCAACACCTAAGTACCCTGGAAAGGGTGAAAATAAAGTGGGCATCAATGAAGTGCCAACATTGCACTGCCCACCCACATCCCAAAAATAAAGGTTCTGAGAGGGGCAGGCTGAGGGGAGGTCATAATATAGCAAGACTCCATTAGAAGAAACAACATTACTAAGGTGAGTAATTTTTTCTTCAAACAACATGAAGTCTTGCTATATTATGACATATGCAGACTACACAGCAGTACCTCCATGGAGGAGGGACAGAACCTACTTGGGAAATAGGCTCTGAAGCACAGCTGTGCCAAATCGAGCATCACGCCTAGTCTGGATGTCCAGGGAGTAATGCTTAGTAAAAGTGTGAACTGTTTTCCAGGTAGCTGCTTGACATATCTCTAGGATAGGGATGTCCCTGGCAGCAGCCAGAGACGCAGCTGTACCTCTAGTAGAGTGAGCCCTCAGGCCTGAGGAGGAACCTTACCCAGTTTTTCATAGCAGAATTGGATACAAGAGACAATCCACCTGGCAATGGATCTTTAGTGGTAGGTTTCCTTTACCAACCTCACCATAAGTGAGGAACAATTGAGGATTCAAACCTGTGACCCTTGGTACGTTTCTATGGTAACAAGGGGTCTTTTGACATCTAAACTGTGCAATCTCCTCTCACCAGAGGAGGAATGGTCAGTGAAGTGACACAGGAAGAGACATGGATTGATTAAGGTGAAAGTCTGAAACCACCTTAGGCAAAACTTCCTGTTAGTCCTGAGGACCACCTTATCTCTAAGAAAGGAGATAAAATCAGGCTCCACTGACAATGCTTGTAGCTCACTTATGCGCCTGGCAGAGGTGATGCTACCAAGACACAGTTTTCCAAGTCAAGTACTTAAGCTCTACTGAAGACAATAGCTCAAAAGGGGTTGCATAAGCTGAGCGATGCAAATATTAAGATCCCAAGCAGGGTCCTGAACGGGGGTTGGTGTGAAGCAACCCTTTAAAAAACTTGGAGAAGACAGGGTGAGCTGAAAAGAAGATGGCTTACCTGTTGATAAGAAGGCAGACACAGCTGCCAAGTGTACTTTAGGTAGCTGGTCTCAGCCCCAAGGAATTCAAATGCACCAAATAATCCAGGATCAGGGCACGCCAGCAGATTCTGGGGAAATATGTTTACCAGCACACCATATGGAAAATCTCTTCCATTTTGAATTATAGGTAGCCCTGGTGGAAGGCTTCCTAGAGGCCTTCAATATATCCAATACACCTTGGGAAAGGTGTAGGTCAGCAAACTCTAACTCTTCAAGAGCCATGCCTTGAGATTGAGAGATTTGAGGTTCGGATACCAAACTCTCCCCTGGGCACAGGTTAGCAGGTTGTGATTCCTGGGAAGACACAGGGGAAGGTGGACTGCTAAGGACATGAGGAGTGGATACCAGGGCTGCCTGGCCCAATCTGGAGCAATCAGGATCATCTTGCAGGATTGAGATCTGATTTTGACTAGCACTTTGAAAAGAAGGGGGAAGGGGGGAAAAGCATAGAGGAACTTCCCTTCCCAACTGAGGAGGAAGGCATCCAGAGGGACTGAACCCCACACTGGGGCCTGCAGCAAAAAAGGGGAAGTTGGTGATTGTCTGGGGCTGCAAAGAGATCTATTTGCGGGGTGCCCCATCTGGCAAATACTACCTCCAGTACTAGGGAGTCCAGTGCCCATTCGTGATGGCCCTGGGAAATCCTGCTGAGAGCATCCGCTATGACATTGTCCTTGCCTGGGAGGTGAACTGCTGTAAGGGAGGTGTTCAGAGAATAAGCCAGAGACCACAACTTCATTGCTTTGGTGCACAAGGCCGTAGACCGAGCGCCCCCTTGCTTGTTGATGTACCACATTGTAGTGGTATTGTCTGTTCTGACCTGAACAACCTTTTTCTGAACAGATGTGGAAAAAACCTGGAGTGCTAGAAAAACTGCTCTGAGTTCCAGCAAATTGATGTGGAGCAGAGATTCCTGAGGGGACCACAGCCCCTGGGTGGAAAGGTCGCCCATGTGAGCTCCCCACCCCAAGAGGGATGCATCTGTGGTAAGAGTCAAGGAATGAGACTGGGGAGTGAAGGAACCCCTGTCTCAGATTGTTCTGATCCTGCCACCACTGAAGGGCCTGGATCAGGGTTCGAGTCACTGGAATCAATTTGGTTAGAGGATCTGTCCTTTGAGACCAAAAGGCTCTCAAATGGAACTGTATGTCCCTCATATGAAATCTCACTCCCTGCACTACTGCTGTAGAAGCAGCCATGTGCCCCAGGAGCTGTGGAAAATGCCTTGCTGGTCGAGAGACCTGCAGGGTGAACGAAGAGGCCAGAGACACCAGGGTACTTGCTCTTTCCAGAGGAAGGAAGGCTCTGGCTTCTTTTGTGTTCAGTTCTGTGCCTATGAAGGTGAGAAGCTGGATAGGCTCCAGAACTGACTTTGGAAGATTGAGAGGGAAACCTAGAGATGTAAGCAGTTGCTGGGTTACTTGTAAGTGTAGTTTGACCTGTTCTGGAGACTGGCCTACAATGAGCCAGTCGTCCAGATAAGGAAAGATGGCAATCTTTGCCTTCTTAAATGAGCAACTGCTACTGCCAGGCATTTTGTGAACACCCTCGGGCCGAGGAGGGCCGAAGGGCATTGCTCTGAACTGGTAATGGCCTGAGGACAGTTCGAATCTGAGGTACTTGATGGGAGCTCTGATGAGAACATGGAAGTAGGCATCCTTGAGGTCCAGGGAGGCTAGCCAGTCCCCTGGCCTTAGAGAGGTAAAATAATCCCAGGGTCACCATTTTGAACTTTAGTTTTAAAAGGTGCTTGTTTAGATACCTGAGATCCAGGATGGGCCACCATTCTCCTGTCTTTTGGGGTAAGGAAGTACCTGGAGTACAACCCTTGCCTGGTGTATGGGTGGAACCCTTTCCACGGCTCTGAGAGCCAGGAGGAAGAAACTTCTGCTTCAGGGCAAGTGCCTCTTATGGGTTTGCAGGTGGAAAAGACCTGGCTCTCATCTTCGGAAATTTTTTGAAGCTGAGAACCAGTCCCTGGCTTACTACTTCCAGGACCCACTTGTCTGATGTTAAAGACTTCCAGTCCTAGACAAAGTAAGCCAGCCTGCCCCCTACCGGTAGTGGAGAATCGGCCCTGGCCACCCCATCAGGCAGTCTGTTTTGCAGGGGCTTTGGGTTGAGGGGTAGAAGCAGGCTTACTAGAACCCCTTCTGCCCCGTCTTCTAAAGAACCCCCTCTGGGCATAAGCAGAAGAGGAGGCCTGGGCTTGGTAACAAGGCCTATGAAAAGGCCTGCCCCTATCCCTGACATGCTGCCTTTGAGGAGTGACTTGCCTTTCTTTGGCCTGTGCACTCCTATAGGTGGTCCTATACTCATCCATTTTCTTCATATAATTCTCTGTCTGCTCCCCAAACAGAGAATTGCCCACAACAGGAAAATCCATAGCCTTAGACTGAGTATCCTGTGACAGGGCAGTACATCTGAGCCAGGCCATTCTGCGAAGAGACACAGATGTAGTCATGACTCTTGATGAAACATCATTAGAGTCTACTGCAGCATGAAATTACTCTGGATGCCTCAATACCATCCGCAGCCACACCCGCTCAGCTCCCTGGCAAGCTGGTCAGGGGCCTGTTTGCTAGGGCCAGGACAGTATCCCACCTGGATTTCTGGTACCTAGCTGCATAAGCCATATAATTTGCCTGTCTGAGTCCCAAAGATGCTGCCATGTACTGTTTCTTTGCCATGGCATCCATCCTCCTGGAATCCTTTCCAGGAGGGTGAGAGGCTAGAGGAATATTAGCCTTGTCACAGGCTGCAGCCTGCACTACCCCCACATGGCTGCACTGCTGGGAGAGGAACTCCGTATCAGAGCCTGATAAAGCATACCTCTTGTCCATTCTTTTATCCACAGGAGGATAGAATGAGGAGTTTTAGAATTTTACTGTCTGTTTCCTAAAAGATTTGTGCAAGGAATAGACAGTCTTCTAGACTCTGGAATATCCATCATTTCCACAAAATCAGGCTCTTCTTGATCATCAACAGCTTCCTCAACAGGGAGTTGCAGAGTGTCAGCAACTTTCTTGTAAAACAAAAATGAGAAGGACTCAAGATAGCCTGGGAGGGACACTCCTGAGGGTCTGTCTGGAGATGTCCAGTTCAATGGGCACATCCAGACTTTCAAAATCACACTCACTCTCCTCATACCCCTCCTCCCTTCCTCCGGTTCATAAAATCCTCAAAATCATAATCTTGAACCGGGGAACTGTCCGAACCGGCGCTTCCCCTAATGGTGTCGGTTCGGACGGAACTGGGGAAAGAGACTGGACAATTTGAATAGCGCTATTATTTCCTCAGCGGTTGGAGAAAGAACTTTTGGCCCCAAACTAGCTGACTTTCTAGTCCTTTAGTTGGAACCGGCTCCTCAGAGCTGGCTCTTCGTTGCCGAGGAAATGTCGCCTGGTCAGAGGGCACTCCCTCAGGTTCGGTTGGAACCGAACCGGGCTGGCCATCCAGGTCAGCGGACTTTTTGGCCTCCCTTTCCCTGAGCCTACCAACTCTCTTTTCCATGGTGGCAGCAGGAAAATTCTTACAAATCTGGCAGTCTGCATTGAGGTGGTCAGACCCCAGACAATATTACAAGTGAGGTGTGGGTCAGCCTTAGCAAAGGCTTCCCCACAGAGCCACAGTGCTGAAACCCAGTGGGTCCGGTTTTTTCTTTGGGTTTCTCAGACATAGTGCCAGCCTAGCAAAACTTGCCCGTTAATGGCAATCCGCCAAGCAAAGACTCTCTTATCGGTTCCCAACCGTGTCATGAGTCGTGGAAAAACGAATAAAACTGCTTTTTAGAACCGATAAGAACCGGGAACCGCACTCTAAAGGACTAGAAAGTAATTTAAAACCCAATCTGATCGGTTCAAACCGAACTGAAAAGACGTCTACAAGTTCCACACAGAAGAAAATAAACAAAAGCCTATCTATTACTTACAATACCACAGACAGAGCTTGAACCGACGATTGAGGTTAAATTTCAGTAAAACAAACTGAGAATTACACTTTAAAACTGACAAACGAACTGAGCAGCAGGAGGAATCTCCGGAGCAACTGTTCAGTGAGGTGGAGTAAAGAATCTGACAGTTTAAGTTTGAGCTACAACAGACAGAGTGTTCAACTGAACTCGCGCTCAAGATTCCATGCCCTGCATGGAAAGTTAACTCTTTCACCTCCGGAGCAGTTCTAACCTGAGGTTATACTGCATATGTCATAATATAGCAAGACTTCATGTTGTTTGAAACCGATGTTCAGAATAGTAGGCCTAGAGTGTTCATGTTTCATGTGATGAATTTACTATTGTGCAAATCACATCATGCAAAAAAACTCACGTTTAGCAGCCACTTATAAAGGATATCCACAAGTTTCACGAAGAGTCCACAGAATGTCTATATATTGTCCATAAATGTCCAGACATAAAATCAAACAGGCGGCAAGAAGCTACCTTGAGGCTGGGGACACCTACATGCACGCCACCTGACCCGTTTCTGATTGGCTGCTAAACGTGAGTTTTTTTGCGTGATGTGATTTGCACAATAGTAAATTCATCACATGAAACATGAACACTCTGGGCCTACTATTTTGAACATTGCTTTTGAGCACACACTAATCGAAGTGGTTCCTTTAAAGCAGGTGCCGGTTCCTTTCTGTATTGTTCTTCATATTTATTTTAATCAGGCACCGCTGTTTCCCTGGTGCAGTCATATCCATTCCAAATACCTATTATATAATGCCTTCTGGCGCTTTGCCTCAGGTCTTCCCTATCTAACGCACCACTGCTCCTTGTACTCTTCTCTCTCTCACTTCACTAGCCTGCCACCGTTCTGCCCACTGTGCAATCTTCATTGCTAAGTACTGGTTCGGTACACTCCCTTCCTACCTCTCCAGTTTCCTGTCCCCCTCCACCAATCCTGGTTATGCACTTCACTCCCGTGACCCACACTCCTTCTTCCTCCTGCAACTGCACTCCCATTCTGGTAAGTTATCCTTTGTCTTCAGGCTCCCCCCTCCCTCTGGAATAATCTTCCCCATGCAGTCCGAACCTTGCCTATGATTTCAGCCCTTAAAAAGCACCTAAAGCCCCTTCCCTCCCCCTGCTCTTGCCTCCTTCCTCATCCACCTTGATGCGGCCCTCACTTCCCCCTCTCTTTCCTCCCTCCCTCTCTCCCCCTGCCACCTAGTCCTTGCACTTCACTTCTTTCCTGCTGCTAATTCGCATGACATTACACTCTCCAATTTTATTTATGGGTACTTATGGTGTACTGATGTTTTACTCTTTACCTTATTGTATATAGCTTATACAAAACTCTAATGTAGTTGCTCTATATCTACTGCCTTGCAGTCCACCCTGTATTGTGTCTCGTCACCCCCCTTCCCCGGGTCACACCTGGGAAATGAGCCTCGGCTCAGTGTGCCTTTCACGGTTACCATATTTTAAATAAATAAATAAATATTTCAGGTTACAGTTCATATTCCTTCTGTATTCAGTGTCCCCTTTTTTCTTTTCAACTGTGCCCCTTACCAGGATTGTAGTGCCCTGATCCCATTTACCTAATTGCTTGACCACACCAGTTACATGATAATCTGTTGTCGTAAAAATGATTATGATGTCAGGTGTAGACATGCAGCCAGAGTGGACACAGCCTAACAGACAGTGATCTGGTTTTTGAGTTAAACACATATTGAAAACCAGGACTAGAAGAATAGAAACACGGACCATACACAGTATGAAAAGTTGGACGGTGTATAAAAAAAATATGTTGTTTCAAAGTTCCCATGAGAGGGTGTTGGCAGGGGCTCTTAAATGGCTGCTTTGCCAGTCTGCATAAAGTTACTGCTCCGCAGGTAAAGAAATCGCAGTTTTGTGAAGCATTTTGAGAGACAGTGCATATAAAGGGCAGTGTATAAATCCAGATTCTACTCTGTTATATTGAAGACTTCCCTTGCTTTGCAGACTATGTCTGACTAGACGCCTAGGACCTCCAAGAAGAACTTAGACTAACAGTTCATCCAGTTCTTTGTCTGTCTGTCTATCTATCTTATTCATTTGCCTGTTTGTTTTTTGTAACTAGGTAATCCGACTGGAACAAGAAGTCCTGTCTGCAATATACAGTGGATATTGGTCTCCAAAAGAAAATCTATCCAAACTGGAAAAGTTTCAATGTTCCCAGTTTCTGCAATCTCCTCTGGCAGGCTGTTTCACTGGCTCGTCACCCTAGGTGTTGAAAGTGGGGGTGGAAGGTCCCTGTGTAAATTCAGTTCCAGGAGTGAAATGAAAAGTCTGACTCCATTCTGGGAGTAACATGAGGAAGGAATGCTCCTTTGTAAAATGTACTCCCCAAAAAGCATAAAACTACTGTAACTAAGGTGTAAACATGCAATGCATAATAAATGTGTTTCCCAAAGTCCTGTCAGGTGTGTTCAGTTCTACCGTACATCAAAAGTGGTGGGTTCCCCCACTAAATTGTTTACATGTTCTACACTGTCCACCCTTAGTGTAAACAATACGTTTCTGGCTGATGTCTCCTTTTATCCTACCCCATGACAGCCTTTATTTGCGTAACCCTTTCGAATAGCTAAGCAATTCTCTAGACAAAGCCAGTGTCCATGTGAGAGTTCTTTTCTGTTCATTGTGCAGCTACAGTGCCTCTTACATATAAAATGGGCAAGGAAATCCCAGTGTCCTGATTGGCTGAGACTTGGTTCTAGCCATGGCAGTAAGAGAGCACCACCAATAGCTAAGAACAAGTCCCTGCCAACCAGGGCAACTCACAGAATTCATAAGCCATTTACTTCCTAATTTTCATTACAAACATGGCTGCAACCTTTACTCGTATATAAAAAAATTCAACTAGTCTCTAAAAATAAAAGTCCATTAAATTAAAGTAAGTAAATAATTTAATGTTATTCTTACTCAAGCGCCCCTTCTTACACACATACACAAATTTTAAAAATTGAGTACTATTCAGAGTTTCCATTGCTGGTGTTTCTTTGATGACCATGAAAAATCTCCCTCCTATCCCCACTAGTTTGCCAAAGAACTTCCTGCTCCTTACCTGGCAAAAGATAAAATTGAGGTTCTGGCTCCACTTGAGGAGCGTGAGTGTGTGTGTGTGTGTGTGTGCCAGTGGAACTCTGAAGAATTTTGAATTCATGTATTCTATGTTACCATTCTGTGTGTGTGTGTGTGTGTGTGTGTGTGTGTGTGTGTGTGTGTGTGTGGGGGGCATTCTACTACTAGAATAATGTAGCGCTTTGAATTCTTCTATTCCATGGTAAACAATCACACAAGGTATTGAATGTGAAGAAAGACAGATGACTGACAGGTGAAAAACATCTGTGGGGGAACTATTTTACATGATTTAGCAACATTTTATTATATTTTTGTGACTTTGAAAACTTTTAGAATGTTTGTTTTTTAAAACGTTGCCTATGGGCCCGTTTTATGCAAGCAATAAGGCACTCTGGGAACATTGGTGGTACTAGATTTACCCCACAGTCAGGGGGCTGAAGACACTTTGCTTCATCTTGTGCCTCACTATGCCCCTGACTGTGGGATAAACCTAGTGGCACCAATGCCCCATCATGCTTTATTGCTTAAATCAGCACTTAGTCATGGTGTACATGCAGTTTTCTTTCTTTTTTTTTTTTTTTTTTTTCACTTTCTTTATCCCCTGTCCTGGGATGCCCTCCATCTCACTGCCCCCCCCCCAACTCCATGCTCCCCACTCGCAGTGCACCTCCTGTCGTCCTACATGACTTACCCCCCATGGCGGGGCAGCAGGGATCCCTAAACCCACCAACACAGATCCAGTTTCGGAAGGTGCCTGCCATTCACGGGAGCAGCACCTGTGGGGGTCAGTATACATCCAGCTGCCCAGGACATTTTCTCCTCCAGATTTTCCCCCTCTGGCCCCCCCCCAGATGTGGAGCATTTTTGGCTCTGGCAGTGGCTGAGCTGTGCGTGCTTCTGCCCACAGCACACCAGCCAACTACTCCACCCCCATCCCTAATGTACGGGACCCAGGTGCTCTGACACCCAGCCATTGCTTGGTGTCAGAGGTGCGCTGGCCTCCATGTCCCTCCCTCCCTGGGAGAGGAGAGCTGTCCTCCAGATGCTTGATCCTCTCCCACCCCAACTGATCCCAGTGACATGCTCGCACTGCGAACACAGGCCACCGGTGTGGCAGGAGGTAAAGCATGATGCCTTAGCCCTCCACGTCAATTTGCTGGCGATACATGCAGTTTTCTAAGGTATCAGGAATCTAGCTTGGTATGTTTACTTGCAGTGCAATATAACAGCCTGGCAGACAGGGAAACTGAAAAGACAAGACTGACAGAGGATCTGTGGTACTCAGCACTAATCATAGTTTGTCTCTTAAGTCATGCACGTTGGTTAAGGATCTTTCTTTTATCTTTGGAGTCACTCACTCAGTTTCAAGGGAGACGATCTTTGCTTGCAGACGGGCCTGGGCACTACTGAAATCAGACACGATGGTTTGGATTTCTTTCCGGTGATCCAGTTTCATGGAGTCCAGCTCCTTCATGTGCCTGGCCTTATGATTTTCTTCAAGCAGTCTTAAGTAAGACACACAAAAAACTGCAAATGACTGAGAAAGAATCACTGGCCAGCAATTTGTTTTATGTATTTAGTTTTTGTTAACCAGGTAAGTGCACTAGATATTACATGTCTATTTTCAGGCACAACCTAGAATAGTATAAGTCAAGACACAGTATATTACTTAGAACATCTCCAAATGAAACAAACCTAAAACACACTTGGTAAAATGTTTTGATACGAGTTTGCCCAACTCTAAAAGGGGCACTACACCCTCATAGTTTAAATTTTATCTGCTAACTGTGATTCTATATCTGTTGAGGGTATAAACATAGACACATAGACCATAATGGCAGAAAAAGATCAGAGGTCCATCCAGTTTGCCCATATTCCCTACAATCCTGGAACCTAAGGTTCCTTCAGGGAACTAACTCTCACTGTCCTATCCCCATTCTCCTCACTGGTCTTGTTGCCCCAGGCGACCACTATTCCCATCATTCTATCCCATGCCTGCTTAAATCCCCTGACTGTGTTTGCACCCACCACATTGGCTGACAGACTGCTGCAAGGTTCCACCACCCTTTCCATAAAGAAGTTCTTCCTCACATCCTCCTGAGCCTCCCCCCTGTTAATTTCCACTCATGACCACATGACCTCAAGTTTGTATTCAGGGTAAATAATTCCCTGCAGTTTACCCTGTTAATTCCTTTAAGGAACTTGAAGGTCTATATCATAGCTCCCCTCTTCCTTCTGGTTTCCAGTGTGTACATAGTTAGTGCCTTGAAGCGCTCCTCATAGGATCTGCCCTGCAGGCCCCGAATCATTTTTGTTGCCCTGAGCTGTATTGTTTCTAACCAATCCCTGTCATTTCTGAGGTCAGGGCTCCAGAACTGGACACTACTCCAGGTGAGGTCTCACCAGGGATCTGTATAGGGGAAGTATTAACCCTTTTCTTCTGCTATCAGTACCCCTCCTGATACATCCCAGCATCCTGTTAGCCTTGCTATAGGCCTTGTTGTACAGGCTCATTTGTTTAAGGGTGTTACTGATAACTCCTAGATCCTGTTCCTCTTCTGTAGTGCTAAGTCTCACCACACCCATCTAGTACGTCATCTTGGGGTTCCTTTTCCCTAGGTGCACTACCTTGCACTTTTTGGTGTTGAATTTTAACTGCCAGACCTTCGATCACTCCTCTAGTTTTTGTAGGTCCCTCTGCACATTCCTTATTCCCTCATCACTATCCACCCTCCCACATAACTTTGTATCATCCATGGAGAGACACAGCCTACCCTGGATTCCCTCACCAATATCACTAATGTTGAGGAGGACTGGACCCAGGACAGATCCTTGGGGAACCCTGCTTGTAACCTGCCTTTCCTTTGATTTAACCCCATTGACCACAACCCTCTGTTTCCTCCCTCATAGCCAACTACCTACTCAGTTCACTATGGTTTTAGCCATACCCAGATCTTCCATCTTTTTGAGTAACCTTTTGTGCAGTACCAAATCAAAAGCCTTGCTGAAGTCAAAACACACTAGCTCCACAGCGTGGCCCTTATCTATTTCCTTGGTCACTCAGTCAAAGAAAAAAACTCAGATTAGTCTGACAAGACCTTCCTGCCACAAAACCGTGTTGTTTACTATCCTGGAGTCCTTTATTCTCTAGGTAGTCTGTGAGGTCCTCTTTGATTAGTGATTCCATCAGCTTCCCCATGATGAAGGTCAGCCTGACAGGCCTGTAGTTCTCTGGTTGCTCCCTATCCCTCCCTTAAGAAGGGGTACAATGTCTGCCATTCTCCAGTCCCTTGGAACTTCCCCGGACCTAGGTGAGCTGTTGGACAGCCCAGCCAGTGGTTCAGCCATTTCCTCAGATGCAACCCATCTGGTCTTGGGGCCTTATCTATCTTAAGGGCTGCCAGCCCTTTCAGGACCTTCTCTCTCGAGTAAGTATTGACTGCCTCATTTCCCTTAGTAGCTGCTTTGATGTCACTTTCAATAAACTTTTTTTTAGTTTATATTTAACCGTCAATAGTAGAACCAACTATCCTGATACCCTCCATTTTCTGATTGTTGAAATCTCATTTGTTCATGCACACCCACCAGTCTCCCCAAAGAAGTCCCTTCTGTCTGAAGAAGCCAGATCCCCAGGCATATTCAGTTCCCTGCTCCTGAAGACCCCTCTCAATGAAGACATCCCCTGCATACCTGAAGAAGACAAGCCCCCTATGAAGATATCCAGTGACTTGCTTTGTGAATCAGTCTATTAATATACAAAGCACCCCCTGACAGCCTAGCACAGGCTGAAGCACTGGAGCTCTTGTTCAGTTTCTTCCATCTTTTTGCTGTAAGTATGCTTCTCAAATAAAGTATTTTTTGCACTTCGGCCCTAATGGATCTTCAGTGTTTGGCTCCTTGTGCATGAAGCACTGTTTGTATACAAGTACTATATACACACGTCACTTACATGCAGATTATATGTTAGTTGCCTGTCTTAGAAAATGAGAACTTTTTCTGAGTGAGTCTGAACCTGAACTGGCAAAGTACCCATCCTTGACAGAGACCAATCCCTAATATGGACTTAATATGGTCCCTCTGTAGAAAATTCTCATAGCTAATAAATACCAGGCATGAAAATATAAGGAAAGGGGGGGATGCGATAATCTGTGAAAGCACCTGATGAGACAATAAATCAGACCTTTGCTTGTCTTCCCTGTCCTTGAGTTGTGTGATTTCCTGCTTCTTTAGCTCAGACTCCTCCATAAGCGAGTCCAGTGTATTCTTTAGAAGAGTATTCTCTTTCTTCAGACTACTAATCTCAGTCTGATATTTGTCCAGCTCCTCTTTCATTCCTCTGAGATGGCTGTGATTATTTCCTTCCTAGAAGAAATCGAAATGTTACAGTTACAGTTATTTGAATGGACCATTTCATTATACTGTAGGCAAAAGTATGTAGCCGAGTAAGTGGGTGTGATGCTCAGACATGGAGGAAGGATTCCAGGCTCCTTAACTTGAAGCGAGTTAAATATTTGTTCAGTTATACTTGAATATTAGTTTAACTAATTTGGTATTGAACATGCAACTGCCAAATTGTTTTGGACATTTGTACAATAAGACATTACACATAGTGAGGAACAAAATATTCTGTTTTATTTATTTTTTATTTATTTATTTCAGATTCAGATTAGTACCTTTGAGCTTTGGAGCTCATTTACAAAGGTTCCAAGTCAGTTATAATGCAGTATGAGACATAGGGTACAGGCAAGTTCACAAGACAGTACAGTAAATACTCAGAAATACATTATATTGACAGTATCATAAGTTTGAAGTGGTAACAATGTAACAATATCTGCAGTACAGAGTAGTATTGAGGTGCAAGTACACAGTTATTATGCTATGAAAACACTTAAGTTACTTAAGTGCAAGACAATGAGGTAGTAGCAGCCTGAGTAGGCTTTGTCTGGATGAAAGTTAGGTTTCTGTCTGAACTAAGCAATACAAATTAGCAAAGCCTCTACTGTACTTAACCAAAATGGTAGATGAAGCAGTCGACATCCTTAATGCCAAACTTACCTGCTGGCTAACAAACATGCCCCCTTCATTAAAACCAGGGTCTGCAAATTCTCCCACCCCTGGTTTTCGCCAGACCTCAAAGCTGCACTGACAAACCGTGACAAGCTCTTGTCCAGAGCAAAATGTACTTAAGAGTCCATCTGATTGGCATGCCTTTAGAGCAGCAAGGAACACCTGCATCAAACTTATATGAGCTGCTAAGTCAAATTACTATATCACTACTCTTGAACAGGCCAATGGGAATTCGGCCAAAATCTGGAGAACTATAAAATCGGTAGAAGGTTGCCAAGCTGCTCCCTCCATCCCAGTCAAGATTCATACCAATGGTGCTGCTATCAAAAATCATGGCCAGATCCTTGAGGAGCTTAATTCTCACTTTGCCACTGCTGGGTTGGCATTTGACTCCTCCCTGTACGCTGGACTCGTCAATCCCACCCCGGACAGCAAATCTCCCCAGGCTACCCCTTCACCTCACCCCTTCCAGTTGCAGCCTGTCTCCTAGAAGGAAGCAGAAGACCTCCTCATCAAACTAGACACTAGGAAGGGTGAGGGCAAGGATGGACTTGAACCATATTTTCTCAAACTAGGCTTTTTCCACCTTACAGCCCCCATACTACACATTTTTAATCTCTCCATCGGCACTGCCACAGTACCTTCCTGCTGGAAATCTGTAGATATCCTTCCTTTACTGAAATCTGGTGACCTTTGCAACTTAAATAATTATAGGCCCATCTCTATCTTGCCCATCCTGTCCAAAATCCTAGAAACATTGATTTATAACCAACTAAAACACCATATCAAAAGCTACTCCCTCTTCAACCCCACACAATCGGGATTTAGGCCTAACCACAGTACCATCTCTGCCCTCGTTAAAGTCACTAACAACTGGGTCACAGCCCTGAATTTCAAAAAAGTCACTGGAGCTGTTTTCCTAGACCGCAGCAAGGCGTTCGATACCGTTGACCACTTGTCATCTATAGTCTGCGCCACCTAGGAGCCACTGCTTCTACAGCCCAGTGATTCACCAGCTACTTCTCGGGTAGAGTCCAGAAAGTTAAGGTTGATGGTCTGTTCTCAGCCTCTGTCCCCATCACCAGGGGTGTCCTTTAAGGATCCATTTTAGGTCCTATTCTCTTTTTTCTCTATATCAACAACCTAGACTCCAATATCACTAACTCCAAGCTGCACTTCTTTGCAGATGATACAGTTCCGTACACTTCCAAACCAACCCTGTCTGAAGCCAGAGACGTCCTCCAAGCTGAATTTGCTCAGCTCGAACTGAATCTCATCAACTCGAAGCTTCTCCTACATGCCAAAAAAACAAAGGACATGTTCTTTACCCTCAACAATACCCTCCCTTCCCCAAATCCGCTAAATGTCTCTATCACTACCATGCTAGGGGAAGCCCTTGAGGCGGTGTCTAAATTCAAATACAGTAGTTAGGTTTATGGCTCGATAGCAAGCTCTCCTTTAATACACACATTGACAATTTTAGTAGCAAGCTCAAAGCCAGACTAGGTTTCTTCTTCAGAAACAGGTCTCTCTTCCCAATCGAGGTTAGAACTAGGCTTGTCCAAGCCACATTCCTGCCTCTTCTCAATTATGGGGACATAATCTATAACTACACCTCGTCTACCAATCTACACAAACTGGATGTCCTCTATCATCGAGCCCTACAGTTCATCACCAAAGCTCCCTTCAGAACTCACCACTGTGATCTATATGCAGCCATCAGCTGGACGTCCCTCCCTACTAGGTGCTTGTTACACTCTGGAATCTGGATGCTTAAAATCCTACTTAACAAGCTACAGGGATATTTATCCCCCCTTGTCCATATCTCCCACTGCACTTATTCCCTTAGGAAGTCAGACTTCATTCTCCTAGATGTTCCTAGGCTCCCTTGGCAAGCGTGCTATCTCCCATATCCTACTTGCTGCTTGAAACAGCTTGCAGTCCATCCTAAAACTATCCAGCCTTGTTTCAATTAACTTCTTCAAAGCCTTAACTGCTAGGAAAAATGAAAGTTATCTGCAGCTGCTGCAAGTCCTAACCTTGTCCTATGCCTTTTCTCACCCTGGTCTTTTCGTATCCCCCCCACACGGTCTCTTCTTTTTTCTCTTGTCCTACCCCTTGGTCGCCCACTTTTTCTCTCCCCTTCCCCTGCCACCATCCCCCCATCTTTGCTCTCCCTCTTCCACCTCCACTACTCCACTCCTATCCTCCCTATATCTCCCCTCTACTGCTCGGCATCCCTTTATCTTTCCCCGCCTCTTCTTCTCCTGCTTCCCCCTTGGCCCCCCTCATTATCCCCTCACTCTTCCCCTTTCCTCCCTTTACCACTCTCACAGTTCCTTGCTTACTCCTCCTCTCGTATATTAGTACGTTGCGCCAAATTCACTTGACTGGCACCTCTGTTAGTCTGCTATGCACCAGAAGTTGTTACCTTGTAAATATCGTATCCGTCATGTACATAACGTTCATTTGTATCCAATGTTAATCCTATGAACCATGACTGTATGTACTATGCCTTGTCGTTTCTCTGTATATGTTCCCAATATATGTTCTCAGAACATCCTTGTGAATGATCCTGCTCAATGGAGTTATTCCTGCAATAAACTTGAATTGAATTGAACTGAATTAAAAAAAGGGAATATGGGGATGGGGCTGGTGTTAGGGAAAAAATGATTGTACAGGGGCGAGTCAACCAGTGGTTGGGCATGGGCCAACGTGTGTCTAAGTGGGGCAGTCACAATGATTTGCTTTAGCTAGGAGGAGGTGGAATTCTCTTTTGAAGGGGCCAACCTTACCACAGTCTATGAAGGAGGCCAGGAGGTCATTTAACCAGTGCAGCCCTCGGTAGGATAGGGCACGCTGGGCAAAAGTGGTGTGCTTAAATGGGACATGGAGTACACCATTAGCTGTGCTTCTCGTCGTTTTAGAGATTTGGGCTTGTTGGAAAATGCCTGCCATGGAATCGTCAGGAGGAAAGGTCCAAGCAGGGCCTTTTTACCAAGCAGGCAGGCCTGGTATCGCACCCTTAGTTGTAGTGGGAGCCACTCTGTCTCAGAGTATAGACTACAGGTGTGTGTTAGATAATCTACCCCTAAGACCAGTCTGCAGGCCTTATTTAGGAGTATTTTAATCCTTTTCAGGGCTGTGTCAGTACCAGCGCTGTAAATTACCAGCCCATAGTCAATAGTAGACAGTACCAAGCTTCTAGTTACTAGCCTCAAGACCTCAGGAGACATTGCCTGCCTGTGGCGATAGAGAATGCCAAGCTTGACGTTTGTAGTTTTAATTACATGATCAATGTGTGAGGAGAAAGACAGGGTGTCATCAAGATGTATGCCTAGGTAGTTGAAAGAGTTGATTTGCTCAAGCTTGTCTCCTTTTTGGCAATGGATGATCACTTTACAGTCTTACATTGGTATTGCTTTGTGTTTAATTATTTTAGTTTTTAAATCAGGAAGGGGGTTTTCAAAACTGCTTATCTTGTGAGCAACTTCAGAAGGGTTGAAATAACTGCATATTTGATTTTCCTTCGTGGGTAACTGGACTGTCTATTATTATTCTGTGACAGTTTGCATCAATATATTTTGAAATAATTTACTGGTGGTGGCTGTGTACTTCTAATAGCAAAGGCTGCAGTTTGTAATTGGATGCCAGACTGAGCCTCAGGTGGTGGAAATTGTCTTCACTAGTCAGGGAGACCTGCATCATAGCCAATTGTTCTGGTTGGAACATTCCAGCATTGATCAATTACTATAAACTACTGGTGTGATCTGTCTCAGACAGAAGACCATCTTCTTCAAGTTGTGTAACAGGGTGTGCTTTGAAACAACTGAGAAGCTGTATGGGATATACTATACTGGACTAGAAATCTGCAACAAATCTCTCTTGCTTACATCTGAGGGAAGTTTTCCTTACTTTACAGTCTTACATTGGTATTGCTTTGTGTTTAATTATTTTAGTTTTTAAATCAGGAAGGGGGTTTTCAAAACTGCTTATCTTGTGAGTAACTTCAGAAGGGTTGAAATAACTGCATATTTGATTTTCCTTTGTGGGTAACTGGACTGTCTACTAGTATTCTGTGACAGTTTGCATCAAATTACTTTTAAATAGTTTACAAATCAGTTACTGGAGGTTAGTTGAATTACTATAAAGGGTAGTACTCACCAGGGTGGTGGAGCAGTGGTGTATTTGATTGTTTCTAACAGTCACCAGTGGTTATGGACTACCCACCCCCACCCTTTCCCACCCCATCCCACCCCCAGGCATGACATTTCCTTTAGAGCCAAAGTTCTGACACCACTTCCTCAACAGGTCTTGGGACAGGACTGTCATATTCTTAATAACCCAGCAAAGTGCATAAAGGGTAAGTACACACCTCCAAAAAAAAAAAAATATATATATATTACATATTGTATATTATAAGGGAGAGGGACATGTGGGGAGTGGTGCAATGCACTGGCTATGGGGCAGCAGTTTTCTGGGAGACATTCTGGAAACTGCATTGCTGTCCTATTTGCAGGCAACTGTCAGCTCTGAGGGAGGAAGTTGCCCACCTCCAGGCTGAACTGGCAAGGACTAAGGAGGCCTCCTCCACCCAAAGAGCACCACTGCCACAACAACTGCCTCAGAGGCTGCCAAGTATGAAGAGCAGTTGGACCACAGTGGGTTCTGGGAGGGTGCAGGTGGTGGAACAAAGGCAAAGCCCCCTAGTTGTACCTCTACACAAACCATACGCCAGTCTGGCAGAGCAAGGCTCCTCTATGATGGCACCCTCAGTGGAGACCAAGATGAGTGCTGAGGACATCCACAAGAGAGACCCAGATAAGGGTGGCAAGGGACACCACAGGGGAAGGAAACAGCTTCTGATAGGGGACTCAATTGTTAGAGAGGTAGACCTGGGGAAGGGAGAGGAGAGGGAAGTAAGGTGCCTGCCTGGTGCCATGGCTCGGAGGGACAAGAAGCGAATCCTCAGGATAGCAAAAGCAGCATCACAGGAGAGGGAACTAGATATCATTGTCCACCTTGGGACAAATGACCTAGCTAGGCATGGGATCAGTGCAGTGCAGGATGAAATTGTGGAGTTGGGGAGGGGCCTCAGACTGGTAGCAAGCATGGTTACCTTCTCAGAGGTGCTGCCAGTCCATGGCAGGGGTAAGGCTAGGGTACTACACACCATGCAGTTTAATGAATGGTTGCAAAACTGGTGCAGAGCACAGGACTTTGGCTTCATTGGGGACTGGGGCTACACCTGGAGAGATGAAGGTCTATACTGGCACGATGGTCTGCATCTGTCCACGAAGGGAACCAAAATCCTAAGTGACAGGTTTAAATGCTTCCTTGGCAAGCTTTTAAACTAGCCATGGGGGGAGGTGCTAATAAGAGGCAGGAAATTTCAAAGCTCCCTCCACAAAACATTCCAGGTAGTAAGGTAAATACTGAGGTACAGTGCTCAACAGAGGGCAGGACAGGGGTAAATGGAAAAATAGACAAGGGCAAAAAGAGCAGGCATGGGGGGGAAAAAAGGATAAAGCCAACATTAAATGGAGGGCAATGAGTACCAATGCCCATAGTCTGGGAAACAAGCTTCCTGAGCTAGTAGCCTTGATGGAAGATGAACAATTGGATATTGTGGCAGTCACAGAAACATGGTACATGGAGAACCATGACTGGGATGTCAACATACCGGGGTACACAGTCTACAGAAGGGACAGGGAGGGGAAAAGAGGAGGTGGAGTAGCTCTATACATAAGGGAAGGGATCAAAGCTACAGAACTAAAAAGTAAAGGGGGAGGAAAAGAGGCACTCTGGATCACCTTGGAGACAGGGAATGGCATCACAATCCGCACAGGGGTTGTATACAGACCTCCGTCTCAAGGGGAGGAAATGGACAAGAAAATGATAGAGGACATTCTCAAAATGGCTGAAAAAGGGGAGATACTGTTGATGGGGGACCTGAATATGCCAGATGTTAACTGGATGACATGTACTGCAGCCACATCCAAGAGCAGGGTCATTCTCGATGCCCTGCAGGGGCAGGTCTTAGACAGCTAGTGCTGGAACCCACTTGGGAGGGAGCAATACTAGACCTGGTACTCTCAAATGGAGAGAGGATCACAAATTTGAAGTCAGTAGACATCTGGGAACAGCGACCACTGCACAGTGTGCTTCACAATAAGCACAACCATGAGACGAGCCATACAAAACAAGCATACTGGACTTTAGAAGGGCTGACTTTGGCAAAATGGGTGAATACCTGAGGAATACACTAGCAAATGGCCAAAAGGAGGGTGGAAGAACAATGGAGAAAAATCAAAACTGCCATCATAGAGGCAACAAGCCTTTGTGTGAAACAGATAAAGAAAACAAAGCGGAGTAAAAACCACTATGGTTCTCAAAAGAGGTGGAAGGAAGGTTAAGGAGAAAAGGCTGCATTCAAAAAGTATAAGGAATCACAGAAGGAGCATGACAGGGAACTGTATCAATTAAAGCAGAAAAGAAGTGGGAAGGCAGTCAGAATAGCAAAAGCCCAAACCAAGGAAAAATAGCCAATTCAATTAAGAAGGGATAAAACCTTTTATAGGTACATTAGGAGCATAGAAAGGTTAAGGGAGAATAGTGAAGATTAATAAGGGAGGGGAGGTGGGCAGAGGAGACAGTGAAAGGCAGAGATACTGAATGAACACTTTTGCTCAGTATTCACAAAAGAAGATGAGGAGGAGTTACCTAAACCAGACAATAGAAGCACTCTGGGTAGGTGGTTGACACCAGTCCATTTACAGAAGAAAGAGTCCTGAAAGAACTCCTAAAACTCAAGGTGGACAAAGTAATGGGGCCTGACGGGATTCACCCCAGAATCCTAAAAGAACTAAGGGAGGACCTAGTGACACCACTGACCACACTTTTTAACAAATCATGGGAGGATGGGGTGGTACCTGAGGACTGGAGGAGGGCAGATGTGATTCCCCTTCACAAAAGTGGGAGCAAGGCAGAAGCAGGAAACTACAGACCTGTAAGTTTGACCTCAGTGGTAGGGAAAATGATGGAATCACTTGAAAGAAAGAATTGTTGAGTACCTAGAGGCCAGCGGGCACAGGACCCAAAGCAGCATGGATTTACAGCAGGAAGATCATGTCAGACGCATCTAATAGATTTCTTTGACTGGGTGACCAAAGTAATAGACCAGGGAGGGGCTGTGGATATGGCCTACCTAGACTTTAGCAAGGCATTTGACACAGTCCAGCACAAAAGATTAATAATCAAGTTAGCCAGCCTGGGAGTGGGTTCCAGGGTGGTAGCCTGGGTAGCAAACTGGCTGCACAACAGGACACAGAAGGTAATAGTGAGTGGAACACATTCTGAAGAAAGGGGGGTCACTAGTGGAGTACCTCAGGGCTCAGTACTGGGTCCAGTCCTCTTTAACATCTTTATAGGTGACATTGCAGAGGGTCTGGAGGGAAAGGTATGCCTCTTTGCAGATGATACAAAGATCTGTAACAAAGTTGATACACAAGGGGAGTAGGAAGGATGAGAAGGGACTTGGCAAGGTTGGAGGAATGGTCAGACATATGGCAACTTAGATTCAATGCAAAGAAGTGCAAAGTAATGCACCTGGGAAACAAAAACCCAGGAGAAGAGTACACAACAGTAGGGGAGGTACTAACAACAACAAAAATGGAACAGGACTTGGGGGTAGTCATATCAGATGATCTAAAGGTTGGTAAGCAATGTGAGAAGTCAGTAAGGAGAGCCAGGGGGATACTGGGATGCATAGGAGGGGGCATCACAAGTAGAAAAAGGGAAGTGGTTATCCCTCTGTACAGACAGTTGGTGAGACCCCATCTGGAGTACTGTGTGCAGTTTGGAGACCTCATCTACTAAGGACATAGACAGGATGGAAGCAGTCCAGAGGAGGGCAGCTAAAATGGTGCAGGGTCTGCATCAGAAACCATATGAAGAGAGACTGAGAGAGCTTAATATGTATACCCTTGATGAAAGGAGGGATGGGGACATGATAGAAACATGCAAGTACCTCAAGGAATTAACAAAGTCCAGGAGGGTAGCATCTTTGGAAAAGAGATGTGTAAGAACAAGGGCACAATTTAAAGATAGAGGGGGGATGGCTCAGGGATAATGTGAGGAAATTTGTTTTCACGGAGAGAGTGGTGGATGCATGGAACTGCCTTCCTGGGGAGGTTGTTGGGTCTAAAACACTGGGGGAATTCAAACATGCATGGGACAGACATAAGGCAATTGTAGTGTGGGGTGGCAGGAAGTAGGCTGTTGGTTAACTAGAATCTGCAGCTTATCCAGTAGGTAGGGAAATGGGCAGACTGGGTGGGCCAAGTGGTCCTTATCTGCCATCAAAGTCTATGTTTCTATATTTCTAATGGGCCATTTTTATGTTGTTTGCACGCATGTGCAAGAAACATAGTGCCATCATCCGAGTTTTCGGAGGTGTGGCACCCGTCTTCCAATTCAGTCAGTGTGTTTGCAGGTGCGGCCCCAGTTCCCCAATCACTGCTGCAACTGTCTATGACGGCAGTTGAAAATGCAGTGGTCGTTCAGTTGAAAGGGAGAGCTCCGCTTCAGTGAGCAGAGCTCCCCCCCCACACACACATGCAAGCACGCATGCTGCGTGCTGATGCACTCCCTCCCCCCCACGCACACACTGTATGGCCGACGGGGGCGCCCAACTCCCGGCTCCACGCCCCCACAAAAAGCTGTCCAGGTGCCACGCTGGGAGCCCACCCCAGCATGGCAAAGCTTGTTAGGCCAACGGGGTGCCCAATCCCCGCCGGCTCCACCCCCAAACAGCCTTTCAGCTGCCATGCTGGGAGCCCACCCAGCATGGAAAACGTCCGCGTCGTCTTAATAAAAAAAAAAAACAACCTGTAAACAAAAAGCGGTCCTCGTAGTCTCCCTGCCCCCACAACCCGCACCCACCCACTGCGCACCTGCCTCCCCACACCCCCACCCCATACTTACCACAGACTCGGCGTGATGATCTTCGGTGGACCGGGAACACGTCTGCACTCTTCAAAGCCGACCGCGAACTGAGGAAATGCCGGTAAGCTGTATAATGGAATAAATAGGGTTTTTTCAACTTTGTTGCATATCTCAGGCATTTTTGGGAATTTTGGGCCCAGTTTTTCAACATGGGGTTTTTAGGACCCCTCCTCATGAATTCTTGCACTGTCATGGCGTTAATCGGGCCCGAAGGGTGATGTCATGGTCACTGCGTGAAATCACCTTTTGGGACCAATTAATGAAATAACACTGCCAGTGTTCATAAGGTGGGCTCTCAAAAAGTCTATGTTGAAAATTTGGTGAAAAAATTCCTAAAAATGACTGTTTTACGACTGTGCGTTGCGCAGTTCCTATGCACGCTTGTAAGTTTGCGAATTTTCAATATTTTCACTCCAGATTTTCAACATTGCCATTTTACCACACCTCCTTATGAGCAGTATAGCTGTCATTTTACATCTCACCCAAAACGTGTTTCTGCCCATGTAGCGCACAATGGCGCAGTCGATGTGCGAAATCAATGTATGGGACACATTAAGAAAATCACAGTGACACTGTTCATGAGCAGAGGTTATAAAATGGCTATGTTGAAAATTTGGTGAAAAAATTCCTAAAAATGACTGTTTTACGAGTGTGCGTTGCGCAGTTCCTATGCACGCTTGTAAGTTTGCAAATTTTCAATATTTTCACTCCAGATTTTCAACATTGCCATTTTACCACACCTCCTTATGAGCAGTACAGCTGTCATTTTTCACATCTCGACCAAAACGTGTTTCCGCCCATGTAGCGCACAATGGTCGCAGTCGGTGTGCGAAATCAATGTATGGGACACATTAAGAAAATCACAGTGACACTGTACATGAGCAGAGGTCTTAAAATGGCTATGTTGAAAATCTGGTGAAAAAATTCCTAAAAATGACTGTTTCACGAGGTGTCGTTGTTCAGTTCTACTGCACAATGTAAGTTCCATATATTTCAATATTTGCACTCAGATTTTCAACATTGCCATTCACCAGCTTCTTATGAGCAGTGCAGCTGTCATTTTTCACATGTCACCCAAAATGTGTTTCTGTGCATGTAGCGCACAATGGCGCAGTCAGTGTGCGCATTCAATGTTTGGGACAGATTAAGAAAATCACAGCGACACTGTTCATGAGCAGAGGTCTTAAAATGGCTATGTTGAAAATTTGGTGAAAAAATTCCCTTCAGCCATTCTGCAATGTTACTAATGAAGACCCTGAAGCACCCCACTGGTCACCCCCTCTCCCTAGACTGCACCTCATTTACCACCACTCTCTGCCTCCTGTCTGTTAGCTAGTTTCTAACCCAGTTTACCACCCTTTCCCCCATGCCCAGCCTACCCAGCTAGTTTATCAGCCTCCTATGTGGGATGGTGTCAAAGGCTTTGCTGAAATCAAGGTAAGCGTTGTCCTGCCCCACCCTGATTCCTTCCTTTGTCACCCAGTCAAAGAAATCAACCAGATTTGTCTGACATGATGTCCCCACTGTGAATCCATGTTGTCTATGGTCCTGGGCTCGATGGCTTCTAGATGCCCCACTATCCTTTCTTTAAGCAATGCCTCCATGATCTTCCTCACTACTGAGGTGAGGCTGAATGGCCTATTGTTCCTCCTCCTCCCTGCTGCTGCATTTGTGTAAAGGGACCACATGTGCCCTCCTCCAATTCACTCATGTTGAATGACTCAGTGAACATGGCTGCCAGAGGTACTGCTATCTCCCTTCGCAGTTCTCTTAATATCCTTGGGCGTATGCCATCTGGTTCCATCGCTTTGTCCACCTTCAATTTAGTGAGCCCTGCAGGACTCTTTTGCCTTTGAATGGACTATTGTCACCTCTTCACCCCCTTGGCAACTGCTGTACTGCTGTGGCCCTTGCCACTCCCACTCTTCTGTGACTACTGAACGGAAAGACACAGTGGATGACTTGGGAGGAAGGCATGGAACTATCATTTCCAAATACCTAAACAGCACATACAAGCAAGCAACATTCGGCATTGACAAATGCTTGTTTTTCTTGTTATGAGGCATTGCGAATAGCATATCTTTCATCTTTTTATTGATGAAAAAGAGATCCAGCCTTCTGTTTCTTTCCCAGAAGCTGGTTTTGTCTGATGTTTTTGTTCTGGTGAGACGTACAGTAATTAAAACTGATATGGCTCGTGTAATTAAATATGCCCTTGGAGTAAATTAAAAAGGAAAATATAATTAAAATTAAAAGACACAGAGGTTATTATGAAGACTGGCAAATAACTGTTATATTGGATGCATTTGAAAGGGCATCAACCCTTTACGAAACTGCAAGGGATTTAGATTAAATACAAATTCACATAGAAACTCAAAAAAGGATATCAGACATTATGTCAAATATACAGACACAGTACATAGATAATGGCAGCAAAAAAAGGTCCATAGGCCAGCCAGTCTGCCCACCCTACTTAACTGCCCTGTACTGCCCTTAATGGTCACACAAAGTAGTCAGGAGTCACATTGTGTGGCCCCAGAGGCAATTACGGCTGAATAATTCTGTCAATTATTTATTTATTTATTTTAATTTTGTTGACCGGGTAGGCCCACTGAGTCCAGTGATGGTTCCTTTTCCAGGGGCGACCCGGAATTAATACAAAGTGAAACAAGTACAGTCACATACCAGGGTTCAATCAACAGTATACAACTTTTGTTAATTACACATTGGGTACATTCATGAATACAGCCACTCAATGGACAGTTAATTGGATAATAGCCTTACACAGTTGAGACATCACCGATTACAAGTGCATTGGTTAAACTTCAGCAGGTGGATCTTAAGCCCCGATTTGAATCCCCCTAGTGAACTGCACTCCTACAGATTTGTTGGGAGTGCATTCCAGAGAGGCGGAATAAGAGCTGAAAAAGCCTTAGACACTTGTGCAGTTTTCGCTTTGGGTATCATGCGGAGCTTTCTAGCAGAAGACCTAAGTGTTCTACTATTCATTTTCGTTAACAGCACCTTGGCTAAACTCGGGGGAGGGGGGGGCATTAGGCAGTCTGAGCTTGTAGGCCAAGCAGACAGAGGGGTATTTTAGTTTTTCTTCCAGGGTGGGCCAGTTCAGTGTTTGGATGACCAGACAATGGTGTTCCCTTAAGTGGGCACCTGCAGCAAATCTACTGATTCTGTGGTACAGGGTTCTGATCTTCTGTATCTCAGTATTTCTTATAGAGAACAGTACTGGTGAGCCATAGAATAGGGTGGGTAGAAGGGTGCCTTCCGCCACCTTGCGCCGGGTGTCATGTGTTAGGTAGTGATTTAGTTGGTATAGAAGGCCAAGCTTCTGGTTCATAGACCTAGTGAGCACATCGATGTGGGCCTTCAAGGTGAGGTCCTGGTCAATGGTGATTCCCAGGTACTTTATGACCTCCACTACCTCTACCCTTGCTCCAGTGGATAGGGAGAGTGGCAGTATTTGGGATCTAGCATGTCCCAAGCTTTTTGGACCAAATACTTTGTTTTCGTACCATTAATGACCAGCTTATTAGTCAGCCAGCCTTCAAGCAACAGCAGATCTTTTGATAGCAGTTCATTCCAGATGTCATTGTCACCAGTGGACCTGTACAATATTGTGTCATCTGCATACAAGGTGAGCTTAGCCTCACCACAGTATGAAGGCATGCAATTTATAAATAAGCAGAAGTGCAGAGGCCCAGTGATTGATCCCTGGGGGGCCCCGTTTAGTATCTAACAATTACCCGAGGTGGCGTTCTGCCATCTGACTTGTTGGGACCTTCCCTGTAGATAGTTGGTGAACCATTTTACCGCCAGATTATCAAGGCTGACCTGCATCAACTTTGTGAGGAGCAATTGATGGTCAACCAGGTCAAATGCCTTGGTGAGGTCTGTGAAGACTGCACCAGTGCACATGCCCCTATCCAACGCAGAGAGAATATCTGTGGTGAGATTTACTAGTGCTGTGTCTGTTCCATGGTTCTTTCTGAAACCATGCTGTTGGGCAGTAAATAATTTGTGCTGCTTCAAGTAGCCTACCACCTGATTGTACACTACCCTCTCCAATACTTTGCTTAGTATGGATAGTAAGGATATTGGGAGGTAGTTCTCAACCTAATCATGTGCCCCACCTTTGTGAATGGGTGAGACCAGGGCCACTTTCCAGAGCACTGGGACATTCCCTTCAAGGAGGGATCGACTGAATAGCCATGTGACAGGGGTGGCAATGACTGAGGTTGCCATATTTAACAGCTTGGGTTCAAGTTTATCGTACCCAGCTGTTCCCTGTTTTAATCCCCTTGAGTAAGTTTAGGACTTCTATTCTGGAGATTAGTTTGAAATGAAAGTCCGAGATGTGATGTTTTTTTCTGCTAGTAACTTGGGGTGGATGTGGTACCCAGGGTGGATCGACTTGAATTTGTCAAGTTCTGCGAAAAACTTGTTTATCGCATTGAAGGCATCTGTAAGGTTCATATGACGAACTCCGTTTGCTACTATGTCCCCTCCTTTTTGTTTGTTGCTGCCCTTAATGAGAGTATTGATTTGTGCCTTGAATTTTTTTGGGTCAGAGAGGTTCTTTCTCTGGATGTCAGTTAAATACTTTTTTTTTTGGCCCTCTTTAGCTCAGTTTTGCATTTATTTCTGAGTTCCCTAAACCTCTGCCAATCTAACATCTGACCTGAGGATCTGAATGTCCCCCTCGCTCTATCTCTTTCCCTCATGAGTTTTCTTAGGTCCCGTGAGATCCACCTGGCTTCTAGTCCTTTGACCCTGAGTTGCTTTAGTGGAGCATGCCTATTGGCTACTGACATGAAATTATTAAAGAAGTATTCTAGGGCTGCATCAAGGTTTGGAGCTAATTTAATTTTCAGCTAGTCAGCTTTGTTCAGGGATTCAAGAAAGGAGCGCTGGTCAAGTTTAGAGTAGTCGCGGTTCCAGAATATCCTGGGGGGGTGGTGTAGGGAAGTCATCTTTCCATATACAGTACGTAGGGGAGTAATCACTTAATGAGTCTGCTAATGTGCCGGCTAGCTTGGTTCTGCTTGGATTAGTGACTAAGACCTAGTCTAGTGTGGTGTGGTTATTGGTTCTCATATTTAGTCTGGTTGGTTCTTGTATAATTTGGGTCAATCCTGTCTCTTGTAGGGAGGCCTTAAGGTCACTATTGGTATTGGTACCCCAATGTATGTTAAAGTCCCCCGGGATAACCTTTTCACCTTGGGGGAGAGTGGGTAGTATAGCTATCAGGGCCTTTAGGGATTCAGTGGCAGTCTTGGGAGGGTTGTACACAGACCCAATGATTAGCGGCTTTGTCCTGCCCAGTAGAAGTCTAATGAATACTGCTTCACAGTCACAGTGGCTGAGGTCGGGTGTCATGACAAGTGAAACATTAAGGGTTGATTTTGCAGAAACTAGCACACCACCTCCTTTTTTTCTTAGCCTGTCCTGTCTAAAGAACATATAGCCATTTAGGTTAACCTCATGGTCTTGTAGCTAGGGTTTGAGCCAGGTTTCGCTAATGGCAATTATGTCTAGTGTATACAGGCTCACCCAGGCCTCAAGCTCATGTATTTTAGGCATTAGACTATTGATATTGATATGCGTTATTCTTAGACATTTTGCAGTATCTCATGCAGATTTGTTGGAGGCAGCAATATGAGTGTTGACATGGTGGGGGGCAGGATTTTTCTCAATATCACCTCCAAACAGTAGCTTTATACACATAATGAACTGGACTAGGGACCGAGGCATTGGGTGGGGTGTCCAGTGTTTGTGGGCTACAATGTATGCCATCATTTGGTATAGGTTCCCATGTTGCTTAAGGCCTTGCAAATAAATGATGGAGTACTCAAATATGTCCGCTGGAAGGTCTGACAAGCTCTGATGATGCAGAGGGTCACCACTTGTCTCAAATTCCTGGCTTAAGTGATGCAGGATATGGTCAGAGCTCAGCACTACCAGAATATATAGGGCAGCTACTATTGGTCCCTGTGCCATGTGTATGCTTTGCAATCTACAATATATAACAAGTAGGTCATCCTAGGTTACTGGTAGTGTGCTGCCGCTGAGTGGTGCTTGTCACTGATTTTTAGCTTTAACATATACCACCCTTAGAATTAATATTTATAATGAGAAGCGTGTGAATCTAGACAGTTATCAGACAAGTTAATTACTGACCGGAACCCAGGATATATTCAATTCCTTTGCAGTAACAATATAAATTCATCTAGGGGTTACCACCAGCATTACTAAAAGGAATATTGCTCGTTAGGTTAGGGGTGGATTACTGTCAGGGATGGGAATGCTAGTGCTGTGGAGGAACAACAGGAAATGCTGCACAGCAGTAAACAAATAATATAACACAGCTGAGAAACAATATCAATAGAGTAGTCTCCTGGGCAGTAATCTATGCCATAGTAATGCGACCAGTACCAAACACTAGAAAAAATTTTTGAAATAGACTTTGAGCAGTAATGGACCAGTTACCTTTATGGAAAGGACTTGTGGTGGTTGGCTATATGATACCCATCTGGTCCAACTGCTAGTTAGTGTCAATATTTTGATCCAGCCGTAATTTCTGTCTTTGGTATTGAACACTCCCAAAATTTGTTAAAACAAACATGTTCACTATGATTGAAAATGTATTGGGAATTTACAGTATTTATTTATTTATTAAAGCGTTTCACCAGAAAAAACATACTGAGCTCAAATAGCTCATTTTCAGATGCGTCCTGGGGGAAGGGGACCGGGGTAAATTAATATATATAGTGGCACAAATGTAAAAATACAGAGTACATATAGGATACAATATACAGATTTCAGCAGAAAATAGGGTACAAACAATAAGTGCAATATACAGTGTCAGCAGTTAGGTATAAACAATTAGTGCAATATACAGTGTCAGCAGTTAGGTATAAACAATTAGTGCAATATACAGTGTCAGCAGTTAGGTATAAACAATTAGTGCAATATACAGTGTCAGCAGTTAGGTATAAACAATAAGTGCAGTATACAGTGTCAGCAGTTAGGTATAAACAATTAGTGCAATATACAATGGCAGCAGTTAGGTATAAACAATAAGTGCAATATACAGTGTCAGCAGTTAGGTATAAACAATTAGTGCAATATACAGTGTCAGCAGTTAGGTATAAACAATTAGTGCAATATACAGTGTCAGCAGTTAGGTATAAACAATTAGTGCAATATACAATGGCAGCAGATTAGAACCTGGGGAACAAAAGGGAGAGGTAGAATATGTCTTATAATGAAGATGGGATATGGGAATTGGGAGAGAATAATTAGCCTGTATGGAGAGCTATTGGGGGGAATAGGAGCAGGGAGAAAAGAGAAATTTTGCTGGTGCACAGAGGAAGGAACAGGAAGACAAGGGAGGCGTAAGGTGTAAAGCAGACAATGGAGGAAGGGGGAGGAAAAACAAGACCGGCACGTTAAGGACAGTGGCAGGAGGGGGTGGTGTGGGAGTGAAGAAGAGAAATAAGGGAGGGTTTAGAGAAAGCAGAGTGAATGTTAAGGGAAAAGAACTCCAGAGTTTAGGAAAGTGGAAAGAGAAGACTGATTGGCCAGCAAGAATTTTACGGGAAGGGAGCTTGAGGGATCTAGGTTATCAAGGCCTACTTTATGCATGTAGGCACAAGTGGTTGAATAATGCTGTCTAGATTGACTGTTATATTACAGATAAAAATCAGGCTAAGAAAATCTTAATGGAGGCTCCAAAACTTCATCAGAACACTATAATGTTACTGGATTTGAATGCTTTGCACAAAAACACACAAATCCATGCAAATGAATCTTCTCAGGTGACTTTTGATATATCTGTACCAAACAGGTTTGAAGTTCTTGGTAATAATAATTAACAGGAGGTTGGGTTATAAAGGAGTTTTCTTCACAGAATGTACATTTTCTGATTTTTTTTTCTTGGAATATTGGTGGCCTTTTGACAAAACGGGCAGATCAAATTTTAAAGACTTCTTTCTTCAATATGATCTTATTACCTTTCAGTAAACCTGGCTTTTTTATTGTGACTATACCTTGAAAGGGTTTCAATTAGTGGGATTTACTGCAACTAAAAAAAAGTCCGGATAAAGGCTTAATTATTTTATGCAAACCTAATCAAAAAATTAAGATGACTGCTCTAGCTAACTCTGTGGAGGAATTCCACACTGTCAAATTAGAGGTTTCAAAAAATATAATAATAATAATGATTTTAAATGTTTATATTTCTCTAACAGCTACGAAACACAATACTGATACTATTTGGGCTTGGTTTAAGAAATTTCTCACTGACATGGAAACATCATTGATGGAGAGGGTACTTGCATTGCTAGTGACTTTAATGCAAGGTTAGGAAAGTCTGGAAGATGAGTCTTAACTTGAAAATATTTTTTCTGCATTTCACATGGACCATAGTTTGACAAAAGGGCAATATTAAGATAATGTTATTAATGAAAATGTTAGAGTAACTTATTTTATTATTTTGTTTTTGCTTACCGGGTAGGTGCGCTTGCCAATGATATATTTTCAGGCACGACCCAGGAGAGTACAAAACATAGAGAACAAATACAGAACATTTCAAACAGATACATGGCAGGCCTAATACATATCAAAGGCAAAGGGCATTTATACAATGATGGAAAAACAATGATGGAAAAAGCAGACCATAGCAGAAGGTACAGGGCAGCATTGCACATTCCTTGGTTATAGAATAGTTGACAGTGGTTCAACATAACGGAACTGGAAACATAACAGTAACAAACTGTAACAAGAAAGCAACAAGTGACTACATGTTAATTAGATAAGAGCATAAAATAGCCCATGAGATAGAGTAATAGAAGATACAGATGGCATATATATCATTGAGGGAATTTAGAATATAAGAATCATTGGAAGATAGGCAGGAAGAAGACAGAAAAGGTAGAGCAGAGGAGGAGGAGGAGGTTAGGCAGGGCAAGTAGCCCAGTTTTAAGCTGGGATATGCAGAGGTGGATACAGACTAGAGACGAGGGCAAGACAATAAGATAGGGAGAGAGAAGTTAAAGGAGTAGAGTGAAATGAAATAGGAAGGTTATGAGGAGAAGATTTAAGTTTGTAGGGGGCAGGCAAGCCTATAAGTCCATAACGTAGGGTCAGGACAAGTGCTATGGTCAATAACGGCACAGGTCTTGGGGTAAGCTAGCTTACAGGTCATAATTAAGGAGGGTCAAAACAAGTGCAAGGGTCAGTATGTGATAGATAATGCTGAAGCTCTTTCTTAAAGTGTTTGTGGGACCCTGTCTGCCTAAATTCAAGGGGAAGTGTATTCTAAAACTGAGAAGCCACATGCCTGAACCCACCAGTGCCTTTTGAGGTATGACATCTGGGTACTCTTAAGAGGGATTTATCAACTGATCTCGAACATACGAACATACGAAATTTGCCAGCAGATAAAGGCCTAGAGGTCTATCAAGTCTGCTCGAATGTGCAGCTAGCACCCCTTATTCTGCAGCTGCCCCTTCCTTCCACCCTTCCCTTCATTAACCTCCCCTTGTCCTGTCCCATCCTCGTTTGAAGCAGTCCACTGTTCTACTGCATACCACTTCTGCAGGTACGCATTCCACCCAGCCACCACCCTCTCTGTAAAAGTGTCTCCTCATCTCCTCCTGAACCTTCCTCGCTCCAGTCTCATATCATGGCCCCTGGTGGCCCTCCCTCCTTACTTTGAACAGCCCCTCTGTACCTGTCTTGTTTATTCCTTTCATGTATTTAAAGGTTTCAATCATGTCCCCTGTCTCTCCTCTCCTCCAGTGAGTACATGTTCAACTCCTTCAACCTCCTCTCATATGATAAGTTCCCCAGACCCTTGATCATCTTTAGCCTCAGCCTGCACTCCCTCCAGTAACCTAATGTCCCTTTTCAGATACGGACGCCAGAACTGCCGCAGTACTCAGGTGTGGTCTAACTAATGACCTATACAGTGGCAGAATCACCTCCTCCCTCCTTGAGGATATACCCTTGCAATACAACCCAGCATTTTGTTGGCCTTTGCAGCTGCCTTCCTACACTGTGCCAGTTGTTCATTGACCCTGTGATGAGCACACCCAGATCCTTCTCCTCCTCTGTCTGGGCTAGCTGCACCCCCTAGCTGGTAAGTCCTCCTTGGGTTCTTCATCCAAAATGCATCACCTTGCACTTTTTGGCATTAAGCTCAGTTGCCAGGTGTCTGACCAGGTTTCAAGCTTTGCCAGATCATCCTGCAACCCTGCCATCCCCTAGGTCATCCCACCGCCAACCTTGGTATCATCAGCAAACAGACTGATCTTGCTCTTGATGTCCCATGATATGTCTGCAATGAATATCCCAAACAACACTGGTCCCAACACTGACCTGTGGGACACCCACTGCGTCACTGCCCTTGGGTGAGAGCTCCCACCCAATACCACCTTCTGTTGCCTTCCTGCAGCCAGTTTCCTACCCATCTCACCAGCATTGCACCTGCCCTGTGCCTACTAACTTCCTTCCCAGCCTTCCATGTGGCACTGAGTCAAATGCCTTACTGAAGTCCAGATACAGGACATCCACTGCATGTCCCCCGTCCAGTTGCCTAGTTACCCAGTCATAGAACCCGACCAGGTTGGTTTGGCAGGATCGGCCACGTGTGAAGCCATGCTGTCTGCTGTCCTGTAGTCCTTTGGCCTCTAAGAGACCACCAGCCTCTCCTTCAGGATAGTCTCCATTAGCTTACCCACGATGGATGTGAGGGCTCACTGGTCTGTGGTTCCCGGTTCATCCTTGGGGCCCTCTTGTGGAGGGGCACCACATGAGCCATCCCTCCAGTCCTGAGGTACACACCCCGAATGTAGTGAGGCATTAAATAGGTCTGCCAAGGTCCTGCAAGGACCTCTGCCAGCTCCTTCAGTACCCTGGGGTGGATGCCATCTGGGCCTGGTGCCTTGTCCACCCTCAGTGCCTTCAAACCCTCTGAACTCTGTCCTCCATGATTCCCCATCTGTCACCACTTCCCCCCTCGTCTGCCATTTCACCCATCTTGGGTGTCACCCCTCTTCTCTTTAGTAAATACTGAGCAGAAGTACTCATTTAGTGCTTCCTGCCTTATCATACCCTGCTTCCTAGCCCCCTCCTTCTAATCCTTACTATGTGGTCCTTACAGGCTCCTTTTCTCCCTGATGTACTTAAAGAAGTCCTCTCCCTTCTTAATGCCTTGTGCCAGCCTGAGTTCGTGAGATGCTTTGGCTCCTTACTGCCCTTGTCACCTCCTTCGATTCTGTCAAGTACTCTCTCTGTCCTCCCCCCCTCCTGTTTCTTGTATTTCCTAAAAGCAGCTCTTTTCCTCCTTCCTTTTCCATGACCTCCTTGCTCAACCAGCTCGGTTTCTTAGCTCTAGCCTTCTTGCTCTGGGCTTTGCAGCAGGTTTTGGTTGCCTCCACTATCCCCAACTTTATGAGCTCCCATCTCTGGTTAGTATCCATACTAGATTGAATTCTGCCAGGTACCTTTTACCACTTCCCCATCCTCCCAAAGTCAGCCCTCCTGAAGTCCAGCACTCTTGTGCCAGATTCACTCTTCCTTGCCCATATCCAATGTGAGCCATACTGAGTGGTGGTCACTCCTGACAGCGTTCCTCCACTGTAAGTTCTCTCTAAAGTCCCCATTTGCCAGCACAAGGTCAAGGTATTCCTAACCTGGTTGGTTCACTGACCATTTGCAGCGGGAAGCTGTCCTGGAAGGCATCCAGCAGTACCTGCTCCCTTCTGTTCCTGGTTGTTGGGGTGCTCCAGTCCACTTCTGGCATGTTGAAGTCCTCCACAATCACCACACTACCCCTTCTCGCGAGGTCCTCCTGATCTGTCCCGCTTAGTTCCCCTGTCTAACTCCTCCATCTGAGATGGTGGCCTGTACACCACCCCATTCTAAGACTCCTATTCTTGGAATCCTGGATTTGCACCCAAAGTGACTCTGTACTGCCCTCTCCCCTTCCTCCCTTACACACTTCAGTCCTTCCTTCACATATAGTGCCACCCGCTCCTTTCCCAGTCACCCTGTCCCTACGAACAAATTCCTGGTACAGACAGGTCCCAGTCATATATTGGGTGGCCCATGCCTCGTGATGGCTGCAATGTCCACCTCTCCCTCTGCCATGAGAACCTGCAACTCTGCCGCTTTCCTCCCAAGGCTCCTAGCATAGGTAACCACCTTCACCTTTTCCCTCCTCCCATCCCCCTCCTTTCCTAGCATCAGTAATAGTACTTGCCATTTGTCCTTTGTCACTGTTATGAGGTAGCTCATATGATTTCCCAACCTGTGGTCCCTGCATATCTCTTCCAACTGCCACCCCCACTCCTAGTTTGAACTCCAAACTTCCTCTATATTCTTCCATCCTCTGCTTCAACACTTTCTTTCCTTCCTCACTCAAGTGTAGTCTGTCCTTGGCATGAGACTACTGTCCTCCCAGGTCCCTCCCCACCCCCAACAGTCCCATACCTTTAGCACAACACCAGGTTCTTAGCCATCTGTTAAATTCCTCTATTCTCAGCTTTCTTGTTGTGCTTGCCTTTGGCACCGGAAGTATCTCGGAAAAAGTTACTGATCTTCCTGCCCCCTCACATAATTGTGCTAGTTCCTCAAACCTCCTCTGGACTCAACCCATGAGAGGAGGAGAGAGGAATTAGCTACTGAGACTGTGTTGGCAGAAAACTATATTTTGTTTAAAGGGAGATGTAAAGAAGATTTGGAGGGTAACTTTACATGTAAAGAAGATTTGGAAGGAAACTTTACATTTATAGGTCTGACTGAAATGCCTACCATTGACTGGATTCAGATAAATGTAGTAACTTTAGCAAATATCAAATCCTTTAAGGTACTAACTAGATCAGACACCTTACATCTACCACTGGACTTGACTCTGGGAATTCCCAGATATATGGGTCTAGACAAAAGACACAATGATCCACATTTAATGAAGAATAAGAAAACAGTCTTTTGGGATGATTTTAATGGTGGATAAGATTAAGCAATAGTAAATGAGGACATAGCTAGGATGATTAGTGAAAAAGTGATGGATATGGATAACTCTTGCGGTATATACACATACTCTTATAATTTAGTGAAGGCTTATTTTCCATTATGTGTAAACCTTTATCAGATAATCCCACTTAAAAAAAAAATCTGGTTTAATCCACAGTGTAGAAGAGCTGAACATGTTTTTCAAAAATGGTTAGCTATACCAGACAGAATCCATTTAGTAACTAGAAAAGAATGTGTTTATTCTTCTCGAGAACAACCAATAGTATCTTCCGACCATTTTCACAAATAATCTAATGTGATATTTTTATAATGCTTGAAACTATATTTTAAAAACTGTAACATTTGAACTGTAAATCATAAAAACTTAATTATTTTTTAAATGAAAGCCTGTAGTCCAATCAACATGTATAGACCCTAATGATACAGTTCTCCTATGTTACTACTTGCGTATGCAAGATGATATAATATGTTGTTAAAAATGACAGGACTTCAACAATTTAGTGAATCATTTTGTGTTTTTTATATCAGTATGAAACATTTTACTTTTTTTATATTGATATATGGTTGCTGTAGTGATAGCAATATTTCTTCTTAGCTGACTCCATGCTTTCATTAAAAAAAAAAAGCCTCTACCCCTAACAGTTCCATAGTTATCCAGTTTAAAAGAAAACATCTTTTGAAAGGTCTAACTCTGGAACTGCTAGGGGTAGAAACTTAATTTGTTTAAAGCTTGGTGTCCAGCTATTAAGAAATGCTGTTGTTATTATATCATTATCACGTAACAGTAGTAATTATGTTAGCACTATAAAAACAGGCAGTTCTGTCAAGCTATATCAATATATATTTACATAACAACAAAGGCATGTGTTTTATCAAATTAATGTTATTGATATACTTTTTCCATAATGATAAAGTATATCTGGGATCCTCCGAACTCCAGTTCATTGCAGGGTTCAGAATCTACAGAAACAGTTGAATTAGGACCCACTAGCCCAGCTTGTACTGAACCATGCTCTGGTGACTTGCCTGGAGCTGTGGGGTGGAAAGCCATATATCCCCTCAGGTGTGCTGTGCCCAACTGGGGCTTGGACCTCGCTGTCATCGGAGAAGCTACAAGCCTGCCCTGGGAAGTGACCCGGGGTCCTGCTCCTGCTAATCTACAGACTGCGCAGCTTCTTTCCCCTGCTGTAATTGCTGCCTGGGATTCTCTGAACTCTGGTTCATTGCAGGGTCCAGAATCTACAGAAACAGCTGAATTAGGACCCACTAGCCCAGCCTGTACTGAACCATGCTCTGGTGGCTTGCCTGGAGATGCGGGTTGGAAAGCCATATACCCCCTCAGGTACATTGGTGTTTGGCGCCTTTGGACATTTTGAATTTTCAGCGCCAGCACTCTGATTGGAGGATCTCAGTCTCACTGACTTCGCTCTGGCTGGTCTCCATTTTACCTTGCTTCATTAGAGATGCTTATCAGTGCTGCTCCCTCTGAGTCAACCTTTATTTTTTGTAAGGCAAGAAAGGCTGCCCCACTGTTTCTCTCCTTAACTCTCAATCCAGTTTAGGCCATATGGTGTTACAGTGCCACTGTTTAAAGTGACTTACTTGCTCTGAATGCACAGAGATTACAGCACTCTTTAGAATGAATTCTGTGTGAAACGCTTAAGAGTTTTAAGTTGACCTTTTACTGCACTCCCTAATAGTCTAAGCTTACAGCCTAATCCTTTTTAGAATTAATTCTGTGTAAAAAAAAAAAAAAAAAAAAAAAACTCTAGAGTTTTTAAGTTTTCCAGACAATGTACTGCACTACCTGGTTTTCTAAGCTTACAGCTGAATCCTTTTCAGAATTAATTCTGTGTGTAAAGCTGTAGAATTTTAAGTTTAACAGACCTTCTACTGCACTGCCTCATATTCTAAGCTTATGGTCCAATCCTTGCCTCTCGATTTCTAACCTGTCTGCTCTTTCACCTACCTACATCTCCTCCCTGTTTCTGTTTCTTTGCCTACCCTATATTTTAGCCTCCTCGTTCGAAGTAATTTGGCCCGCCCTGTCTGCTTTTCCATTTGCAAATTATACTGCAAAGCCAGTAGAGGGCAACAACAGCAGTCTCTCCTGTTAAAGGGGCAACACCCAATATTTACTCCTTCCTCTTCTACCCCAGCAGCCCCTGGACACCGCTTTTTCTGAGTACCATCCCCTGGGCATGAGCTGTGATTCCTGCCTGTTTCGTGGGCCAGACTATGCTCACTCTGTAAAAGCAGCAAGACTTGAACGCCTATCCTGTGCCACTGCCTCTCTGGCGGAGCAGGGCTAGAAACATGAATGAAAACCACAGACCAAGCCTCCTATGCCAGATAGCAGCCTTGTGCCACCCTGCTGGTTAGGCCAAAAGTCTTACCCCAATGGTGCTTTGCACCGGCTCCCCATCCATCCTGGGTGGACCCTGCCTTATATAGACACTGTGTGGTCAGATGACTAAGTGCCTATTTTTCTGTTAGTCCCTTATATTGCCTGACCACTAGGGGTTTCCCACGCTGAAATTGTTCGACTACAAACAGAAAGTTACCGCTCTGGTAAAAAACAAACCCCCAAGGATAACCAGTAAAGCACCTTTTTACACTCAATGTCTTCTAATTGTGCTCTTCCTGTACCCAAGTCATATCGATACCAGTTGAAGTGGATATCTAGTATCATGAGCTGCCGAGGACTCCTGATCATCCAGGCAGAGGTCTTACTGCTGTTCTTCCTCTCGGGTATTACTATCAGCAACAGCAGTCTGGCCCACTCTGCTATACAGCCAACTTGGGATGACTTCCATTTCTCCAGTCTCCTCCTACTCTGTCTCTCCCACACTGCCTGACTTGACCCCACTGCTAGTGCACAAGGGCTTTATGCATCTAACCACTTATGATCCCAAAAAATGCTTCCTTCATCGCTTGACCACCTCCCCTTTTATACACTAGAAACTCTGGTGTATTCTGCTCTTGGCAATCCTTCTCTCTGGTGATATCGAAACCAATCCGGGCCCGACACACCATCTCTCTCAATCAAACTCCCCACTAGTTGACTCTAAAGGCCTCCTTATTGTACATCACAACATTAGAAGCCTTGAGCACAACCTTGCTGAACTTGAGGCTTGGATTACCCTCCACCACCCGGACATACTCTGCCTATCGGAAATGTGGCTAAAATTCTCTAACTCTGACACCTTGAATTCCATACCAATTATGGCCTCCTATGGAGGGACAGACCATCTCCCAAAAGAGGAGGGGGGTTGCCATCTGCTTCAAAGAACACCTACACCTCACCACTATAAGAAGCGATCCCCTGACCCATTGAGAATCTCTACATGCAGTTCTAACCCTTGGGGCTAAAAAGCTACATGTTGTATGCACTTACAACCCCCCAAACAGTGGCCATGCCAGCCTGGATGAACTACTGAACCATATGTCCAAACTCTCTGGTAAAACTGAAGTTATTATTCTCGACGACATTAACCTAAACTGGTTAGGGAAGTGCCAAGCCTCATCCGTCTCCAAAATTCAGAGCCATAATCTGCATCTAGTCCCCTACTGGTTCAGTTACCTCATTTAAGTACCATGGGGTAATACTGGACCAATCCCTAAACTCTGATCTTCACATCCAGACTGCGTGTAAATCTGTCAACTCTAAACTAGGTATAGCGTAGCGGATCAGATATGCACTAACCCCTGCAGCAAGGCTTGCCATTGCTCATGATATTCTTCTACCCATCCTTACATATGGAGTTGCAAGCTATACTGCCTTACCTAAATCCAATCTCCATAGTTGGGATGTCACCTATGAAAATATCTGTCTCTATGCCTACTTCTCCCATCGACGGAAACACTACTGCCTCCTCTACCCAGATCTAAGAAAAAATTACTCACCTTAGTAATGTTGTTTCTTCTAATGGAGTCTTGCTATATTATGACATATGCAGTATTACCCCAGGTTAGAACTGCTCCGGAGGTGAAAGAGTTAACTTTCCATGTAGGGCATGGAATCTTGAACGCGAGCTCGGTTAAACACTCTGTCTGTTGTAGCTCAAACTTAAACTGTCAGATCTTTACGAGCAAAAACTCACTAAGGTTCTGTGTGGAAGCCGTAAACCTACACTAGCCACTGGCTACTAACTACAAAAATACATTTTTGATCTTGATCCCAAAACAAAGACTCAAGTCAGGGGATTCAAGAACGAAAAAATAAGCAACACCAAAGCACCCTAGAAAAGGTGAAAATAAAGTGGGCATCAATGAAGTGCCAACATTGCACTGCCCACCAACATCCCAAAAATAGAGGTTCTGAGAGGGGCAGGCTGGGGGGGAGGTCATAATATAGCAAGACTCCATTAGAAGAAACAACATTACTAAGGTGAGTAATTTTTTCTCCAAACAACATGAAGTCTTGCTATATTATGACATATGCAGACTACACAGCAGTACCTCCATGGAGGAGGGACAGAACCTACTTGGGAAATAGGCTCTGAAGCACAAGAAAAGAATCGAGCATCACCCCAGCCTGGATATCTAGGGAGTAATGCTTAGTAAAAGTGTGAACTGTTTTCCAGGTAGCTGCTTGACATATCTCTAGGATAGGGATGTCCCTGGCAGCAGCCAGAGATGCAGCTGTACCTCTAGTAGAGTGAGCCCTCAGGCCTGAGGGAGGAACCTACCCAGTTTTCATAGCAGAATTGGATACAAGAGACAATCCACCTGGCAATGGATCTTTTAGTGGCAGGTTTCCTTTACCAACCTCACCATAAGTGAGGAACAATTGGAGGATTCGAACCTGTGACCCTTAGTGCGTTCTATATAGTAACTAAGGGCTCTTTTGACATCTAAACTGTGCAATCTCCTCTCACCAGAGGAGGAATGGTCAGTGAAGTACACAGGAAGAGACATGGATTGATTAAGGTGAAAGTCTGAAGCCACCTTAGGCAAAAACTTCCTGTTAGTCCTGAGTACCACCTTATCCCTATGAAAGGAGATAAAATCAGGCTCCACTGACAATGCTTGTAGCTCACTTATGCGCCTGGCAGAGGTGATGGCTACCAGAAACACAGTTTTCCAAGTCAAGTACTTAAGCTCTGCTGAAGACAATGGCTCAAAAGGGGGTTGCATAAGCTGAGCGATGCAAATATTAAGATCCCAAGCAGGGGCAGGGTCCCTGAACGAGGGGTTGGTGTGAAGCAACCCTTTAAAAAACTTGGAGAACACAGGGTGAGCTGAAAAAGAAGAGGGCTCACCTGCTGATAAGAAGGCAGACACAGCTGCCAAGTGCACTTTTAGGGTAGCTGGTCTCAGCCCCAAGGAATTCAAATGCACCAAATAATCCAGGATCGTGGGAACGCCAGTAGATTCTGGGGAAATATGTTTACCAGCACACCATATGGAAAATCTCTTCCATTTTGAATTATAGGTAGCCCTGGTAGAAGGCTTCCTAGAGGCCTTCAATATATCCAATACACCTTGGGAAAGGTGTAGGTCAGCAAACTCTAACTCTTCAAGAGCCATGCCTTGAGATTGAGAGATTTGAGGTTCGGATACCAAACTCTCCCTGGGCACAGGTGAACAGGTTGTGATTCCTGGGAAGACACAGGGAAGGTGGACTACTAAGGACATGAGGAGTGGTACCAGGGCTGCCTGGCCAATCTGGAGCAATCAGGATCATCTTGCAGGATTGAGATCTGATTCTGACTAGCACTTTGAAAAGAAGGGGTAAGGGGGAAAAGCATAGAGAAACTTCCCTTCCCAACTGAGGAGGAAGGCATCCAGAGGGACTGAGCCCAACACTGGGGCCTGCAGCAAAAAAGGAAGTTGGTGATTGTATGGGGCTGCAAAGAGATCTATTTGGGGTGCCCCATCTGGCAAATCTGCCTCCAGTACTAGAGGTCCAGTTCCCATTCGTCGATGGCCCTGGAAATCCTGCTGAGAGCATCCGCTAGGACATTGTCCTTGCCTGGGAGGTGAACTGCCGTAGGGGAGGCGTTCAGAGAATAAGCCAGAGACCACAACGTCATTGCTTCAGTGCACAAGGCCGTAGACCGAGTGCCCCCTTGCTTGTTGATGTACCACATTGTAGTGGTATTGTCTGTTCTGACCTGAACAACCTTGTTCTGAACAGATGTGGAAAAAACCTGGAGTGCTAGGAAAAACTACTCTGAGTTCCAGCAAATTGATGTGGAGCAGAGATTCCTGAGGGGACCACAGCCCCTGGGTGGAAAGGTCGCCCATGTGAGCTCCCCACCCCAAGAGGGATGCATCTGTAGTAAGGGTCAAGGAATGAGACTGGGGAGTGAAGGGAACCCCCTGTCTCAGATTGTTCTGATCCTGCCACCACTGAAGGGCCTGGATCAGGGTTCGAGTCACTGGAATCAATTTGGTTAGAGGATCTGTCCTTTGAGACCAAAAGGCTCTCAAATGGAACTGTATGTCCCTCATCTGAAATCTCGCTCCCTGCACTATTGCTGTAGAAGCAGCCATGTGCCCCAGGAGCTGTAGAAAATGCCTTGCTGGTTGAGAGACCTGCAGGGTGAAAGAAGAGGCCAGAAACACCAGGGTCCTTGCTCTTTCCAGAGGAAGGAAGGCTCTGGCTTCTTTTGTGTTCAGTTCTGCGCCTATGAAGGTGAGAAGCTGGACAGGCTCCAGAACTGACTTTGGAAGATTGAGAAGGAAACCTAGAGATGTAAGCAGTTGCTGGGTTACTTGTAAGTGTAGTTTGACCTGTTCTGGAGACTGGCCTACAATGAGCCAGTCGTCCAGATAAGGAAAGATGGCAATCTTTTGCCTTCTTAAATGAGCAACTGCTATGCCAGGCATTTTGTGAACACCCTCGGGGCGACGAGGTGAGGCCGAAGGGCATTGCTCTGAACTGGTAATGGCCTGAGGGCAGTTGAATCTGAGGTACTTCGATGGGAGCTTCTGATGAGAACATGGAAGTAGGCATCCTTGAGGTCCAGGAAGGCTAGCCAATCCCTGGCCTTAGAGAGGTAAAATAATCCCGGGTCACCATTTGAACTTTGGTTTTAAAGGTGCTTGTTTAGATACCTGAGATCCAGGATGGGCCGCCATTCTCCTGTCTTTTTGGGGTAAGGAAGTACCTGGGTACAACCCTTTGCCCTGGTGTATGGGTGGAACCCTTTCCATGGCTCTGAGAGCCAGGAGGAAGAAACTTCTGCTTCCAGGTCAAGTGCCTCTGATGGGTTTGCAGGTGGAAAGACCTGGCTCTCATCTTGGAAATTTTTGAAGCTGAGAACCAGTCCCTGACTTTGCTTCCAGGACCCACTTGTCTAATGTTAAAGACTTCCAGTCCTGGACAAAGTAAGCCAGCCTGCCCTACCGTAGTGGAGAATCGGCCCTGGCCACCCCATCAGGGGAACCTGTTTTGCAGGGGCTTTGGGTTGAGGGGTAGAAGCAGGCTTATAGAACCCTTCTGTCCTTCCTCTAAAGAACCCCTCTGGGCATAAGCAGAAGGAGGCCTGGGCTTGGTAAAAGGCCTATGAAAAGGCCTGCCCCTGCCCCTGACATGCTGCCTTTGAGGAGTGACTTGCCTTTCTTTGGCCTGTGCACTCCTATAGGTGGTCCTATACTCATCCATTTTCTTCATATAATTCTCTGTCTGCTCCCCAAACAGAGAATTGCCCACAACAGGAAAATCCATAGCCTTAGACTGGGTATCCTGTGACAGGGCAGTATATCTGAGCCAGGCCATTCTGCGAAGAGACACAGATGTAGCCATGACTCTTGATGAAACATCATTAGAGTCTACTGCCGCATGAAATTGCAGCTTGGATGCCTCAATACCATCCATAGCCACCTGCTCCAGCTCCCTGGCAAGCTGGTCAGGGGCCTGTTTTGCTAGGGCCAGGACAGTATCCCACCTGGATTTCTGGTACCTAGCTGCATAAGCCATATAATTTGCATGTCCGAGTCCCAAAGATGCTGCCATGTACTGTTTCTTTGCCATGGCATCCATCCTCCTGGAATCCTTTTCAGGAGGGTGAGAGGCTAGAGGAAAATTAGCCTTGTCACAGGCTGCAGCCTGCACTACCCCCACATGGCTGCACTGCTGGGAGAGGAACTCCGTATCAGAACCTGATAAAGCATACCTCTTGTCCATCCTTTTATCCACAGGGAGGATAGAATGAGGAGTTTTTAGAATTTTTACTGTCTGTTTCCTAAAAGATTTGTGCAAGGGAATAGACAGTCTCCTAGACTCTGGAATATCCATCATTTCCACAAAATCAGGCTCTTCTTGATCATCAATAGCTTCCTCAACAGGGAGTTGCAGAGTCTCAGCAACTTTCTTGTAAAACAAAAAATGAGAGGGGACTCAGATAGCCTGGGAGGGACATTCCTGAGGTCTGTCTGGAGAGATGTCCGGTTCAATGGGCACATCCAGACTTTCAAAATCACACTCACTCTCCTATCCCTCCTCCCTTCCTCGTTCATAAAATCCTCAAAATCATAATCTTGAACCGGGGAACCGTCAGACAGCGAGCACTTCCCTAATGGTGTCGGTTCGGATGAGAACTGAGGAAAGAGACTGGACAATTTGAATAGCTTTGGCTATTTCCTCAGCAGTTGGAGAAAGAACTTTTGGCCCCAAACTAGCTGACTTTCTAGTCCTTTTAGTTGGAACCGGCTCCTCAGAGCTGGCTCTTCGTTTGGCCGAGGAAGTATCGCCCTGGTCAGAGGGCATTCCCTCAGGTTTGGTTGGAACCAAACCGGGCTGGCCATCCGGGTCAGCGGACTTTTTTGCCTCCCTTTCCCTGAGCCTACCAACTCTCTTTTCCACGGTGGCAGCAGGAACATTCTTACAAATCTGGCAGTCTGCATTGAGGTGGTCAAACCCCAGACAATATACACAAGTGGTGTGTGGGTCAGCCTTAGCAAAGGCTTCCCCACAGAGGCCACAGTGCTGAAACCCAGTGGGTCAGATTTTTCTTTTGGGTTTCTCAGACATAGTGCCAGCCTAACCAAAACTTGGCCATTAATGGCAATCCGTAATAAGACTCTCTTATCGGTTCCCAACCGTGTCGCGAATTGATGGAAAAAGCGTATCAAATCCGTTTTTTAGAACCAATAAGAACGGGGAACCGCACTCTAAGGACTACAAAGTAATTTTAAACCCAATCTGATCGGTTCAAACTGAACCGAAAAGACGTTTACAAGTTCCACACAGAAGGAAATAAACAAAAGCCTATCTATTACTTACAATACCACAGACAGAGCTTGAACAGACGATTGTGGTTAAATTTCGGTAAAATAAACCGAGAATTACACTTTAAAACCGACAAACGAACTGAGCAGCAGGAGGAATCTCCGGAGCGACTGTTCAGTGAGGAGGAGTAAAGAATCTGACAGTTTAAGTTTGAGCTACAACAGACAGAGTATTCAACCGAGCTCGCGCTCAAGATTCCATGCCCTGCATGGAAAGTTAACTCTTTCACCTCCGGAGCAGTTCTAACCTGGGGTTATACTGCATATGTCATAATATAGCAAGACTTCATGTTGTTTGAAACTGGCTGTCACCAAATGCTGCTAGACTTTACTCCCTTGGGTCGACTGTTGACGGTATTATGCAGTATCGAACTCCAAGAATCTTAGCTGATCTACTTGTTCCTCAGATGTCCAGCTATGACCTATGCTCGGCTACAAAATCCCTTCTATGTGTCCTGAAAAGTAACACCACCAAAGGCACTGGTGCTTTCTCCCACCAAGCTCCTCAGCTATGCAACTCCCTCCCTTTAGCGATCCACCAAGCACCCTCCCATAACGCCTTTAAAAAGGAGCTCCATAGCTGCCTCATCTCCTCTAATTGATGCCCTTGCTTCAACCACCCTTAGCACCACTCCTACTCTCACCGCTGTGCACTTGATCTGCTTTCTACCTAATGCCTTGCACTTAATCCTTCCCCTGCCTGTCTACTTGTCTCCCCTCCCAACTAGATGTGCTTCTCCTTTTTGGCTTGTTATCTCAAACCCCTTGCCCTGTCCTACTGTAACTAATTCTCAACTCCTTAGATCTCTGTAATCATTGCCAAAAGGCTCCTACTTGCATTACTCTGTGCCCTATCTCCCAAACCGTGTGAATGTTTCTCTCCTAAGGATCTGCCTTCCATACATTATTTTGTAATTTTCTCTGCTCACTATATCTGATAGTTCCTTGCAAGTATATGGTTGTTTGTTTCCAATTAACCTAGATTAATACATAGAAGGAGAAGACAGTAAACATACAAAGTAACAGGAGAGGGAACACAAAATAAGTCAAGATGGGAGTGGTGCAGTGCAATGGCTGTGGGGCAGCAATGTTCCGGGAGACATTCTGGAGGTTGCGATGCTGCCCTGTTTGCAGGCACCTCTCTGGTCTGAGGGAGGAGGTTGCCCGTCTCCAGGCTGACCTGGCTAGGATTCGTGAAACCTCTTCCCCCACCCAGGGACCATGAGGGCCACCACCGTTACCTCAGAGGTTGCCAAGAAAGAGGAGTGGTTGGACCAAGGTGGGCTCAGGGAGGGAGAGGGTGGTGGAACAGAGGTGCATCCCTCCAGTTGTACCTCTCCACAATTCATATGCTGTTCTGGTAAAGAGTGGTTCCTCTATGGAGGCACCTGCAGTGGAGACCAAGGAGGATGCTGGGAACCTCCACAAAGGAGACCCACAGGAGGGTGGCATGAGACCCCACAGGGGAAGGAAACAACTCCTGGTGGGGGACTCAATCACTAGGGGGGGTAGAAGTGGGGGAGGAAGGGGATAGGGAGGTGAGGTGCCTGTCTGGCGCCACGGCTCAGAGGGACAGGAAGCGAATCCTCAGGATCACGGGAGCAGCTGCATGAGGGAGGGAGCTGGATGTCATTGTCCACCTAGGGACAAATGACCTGGCTGTGAATGGGATCAGAGTGGTGCAAGAGGAGTCTGTGGCGTTGGGGAGGGGCCTTAGACAAATAGCATGTATGGTAACCTTCTCGGAGGTGCTGTCTGTCTATGGCAAGGATGATGCTAGGGTATTCCGCACCATGGGATTCAATGAATGGTTGAAAAACTGGTGTGGAGCTCAGGGTTTTGGCTTCATTGGGGACTGGGGAGCCACCTGGAGGGATGCAGCCCTATACTGGTGCAATGGTCTGCATCTGTCTATAGGTGGAACAGGATCCTAGATGATAGGTTTAAATGCTTCATTGGCAACATTTAAACTAACCAGAGGGCATGAAAGAACGAGCAGGAAATCAGCCTCCCCCACAAAACACAGTAGTTAGAGAGGTAAACACCAAGGTAGAGAAGTCAGTAGGGAGCAGGACAGGAATAAATGCAGAAAAAGGCAGTAAGGACAGGGATGGGGCTAAAAGGGGTAAGGCCATAAAAAATAAATGGAAGGTGATGAGTACCAATGCCCACAGTCTGTGCAACAAGCTCCCTGAATTAGTGGCCTTGATGGAAGAGGGATGCCTGGATATTGTGGCAGTCACTGAAACATGGTACACAGAGAACCATGACTGGGATGTCAACATACCAGGGTACACAGTCTGCAGGAGGGACAGGGTGGGTAAAAGAGGAGAAGGAGTAGCTCTCTATATAAGGGAAGGGATTAAAGCAACAGAACTAAAGAGTAAACAGGAAGTTGATGAGTCATGGGTCACGCTGGAGACAGGTAATGGCACCACAATCCGCATGGGGTTGTGTACAGACCCCCATCTCAGGGGGAGGAAATGAACAAGGAAATGATAGAAGGCATCCTTAAAATGGCAGAAAAAGGGACGATATTGTTGATGGGGGACCTGAATATGCCAGATGTTAACTGCAGTACCTTTGCTGCAGGCACATCCAAGAGCAGGGTCATTCTTGATGCCCTACAGGGGGCATGCCTCAGACAGCTAGTGTTGGAACCCACTCGGGAGGGAGCAATCTTAGACCTGGTACTCTCAAATGGGGAAGGAGAAAGGATCTCAGATTTAGAAGTGTGTAGCCATCTGGGAACAAGCGACCACCAAACAGTATGGTTCACAAAAAACACAGCCACAGAGTCAAGCCATACAAAAACAAAGAGTACTGGACTTTAGGAAGGCTGACTTTGGGAAAATGAGAGAGTGCCTCAGAAAAGCACTAGCAAGCGGGCAAGAAGGAGGTGGAGGAACAATGGGGAATAATCAAAACAGCCTATCGAAGGTAACAAACCTTTTGTGAAGCAAATCAACAAACCAAAGCGAAGGCAAAACCACTATGGTTCTCAAAGGAGGTGGCAGGGATGGTTAAGAAGAAAAGGACAGCATTCAGGAAATATAAGGAAACACAGAAGGAGCAGGACAGAGAACTTTATCAGTTAAAGCAGAAGGAGGCAGGGAAGGCGGTCAGAATAGCAAAGGTACAAACTGAGGAAAAGATAGCCAACTCTGTTAAGAAGGGGGGTAAAACCTTTTATAGGTACATTAGGGAGCGAAGAAAGACCAAGGGAGAGGTAAAGAGACTTAATAAAGGGGAAGGAATGTGGGCAGAGGGTGACAGTGAAAAAGCAGGGATACTGAATGAATATTTCTGCTCAGTATTCACAACGGAAGAGGAGGGGGAGGTACCTAATCCAAACAAGAGAGAAACTCTGAATAGGGGGGTTGATACTAGTCCATTCACAGAAGAAAGGGTTTTGAAAGAACTCTTGAAACTGAGGGTGGACAAAGCAATGGGGCCTAATGGGATTCACCCCAGAATTCTAAAAGAACTAAGGGCAGAACTAGCAACACCACTGACTACTCTTTTTAACAAATCATGGGAGGATGGGGTGGTCCCTGAGGACTGGAGGAGGGCAAATGTGATTCCATTTCACAAAAGTGGGAGCAGGGCAGAGGCAGGAAACTACAGACCAGTTAGTTTGACTTCAGTGGTAGGGAAAATGATGGAATCACTTCTGAAGGAAAGAATTGTTGAGCACCTAGAGGCCAGTGGGGCACAGGACCCAAGGCAGCATGGTTTCATAGCAGGAAGATCATGTCAGACGAACCTAATAGATTTCTTTGATTGGGTGACCAAAGTAGTAGACCAGGGAGGGGCTGTGGATATGGCCTACCTAGATTTTAGCAAGACATTTGACACAGTTTCACACAAAAGATTAATATACAAGTTAGCCTGCCTTGGAGTGGGTCCCAAGGTGTAGCCTGGATAAAAAACTGGCTGGACAACAGGTCGCAAAAGGTAATAGTAAACAGAGTCCACAGTGAAGAAAGGAGGGTAACTAGTGGGGTACCACAGGGTTCAGTACTGGGACCGGTCCTCTTTAATGTCTTTATAAATGACATTGGAGAGCACCTGGAAGGAAAAGTATGTCTCTTTGCAGATGACACAAAAATCTGCAACAGGGTTGATACACAAGGTGGAGTGGAAAGAATGAAAAGGGACTTGGCAAGGTTGGAGGAATGGTCAAACATGTGGCAGCTAAGATTCAATGCAAAGAAGTGCAAGATAATGCTTCTGGGAAACAAAAACCCAGGGGAAGAGTACACAGTGGGGGGATGAGTTAATAACAACAACAAAAATCGAAAGAGTCCTAGGAGTAATTATATCAGATGACCTAAAGGTGGGCAAGCAATGTGAGAAGGCAGTAAGGAGGGCTGGGGGGATACAGGGATGCATAGGGAGAGGCATCAACAGTAGAAAACAGGAAGTTGTTATCCTTCTGTACAGACAGTTAGTGAGACCCCATCTGGAGTACTGCGTGCAATTCTGGAGACCCCATCTCCGCAAAGACATAGACAGAGTGGAGGCTATTCAGAGGAGGGCAACCGAAATGGTGCAGGGTCTGCACCAGAAGACTATCGAGAGAGGCTAAGCAGCTTAATATGTGTACCCTTGAGGAAAGAAGGGAGAGGGGGGACATGATAGAAACTTTCAAGTATCTCAAGGGAATTAAAGTACAAGAGGGTAGTATCTTTCAGAAGAAGTGATGTGCAAGAACAAGGGGGCACAATTTGAAGATAGAGGGGGGACAGCTCAGAGGTAATGTTAGAAAGTATTTTTTCACAGAGAGGGTTGTGGATGCACGGAACAGCCTTCCTGAGGAGGTTGTGGAGTCAGAAACAGTGGAAGAATTCAAGAATGCATGGGACAGGCATAAGGCAATTCTAGTGGGGGGTAGGAGGAAGTAAGCTGTTGATTAACTAGAATCTGCAGCTTATTCATCAGGTAGGGAAATGGGCAGACTAGGTGGGCCAAGCGGTCCTTATCTGCCGTCAAATTCTATGTTTCTATGTTTCTAACCTCTTGCCAAACTTTGCATCATGATAATTCCATGCAAATATGTGAGCTATGTCCTGCACCTACCAACAAATTGCCTTATCTCATGTTTTTTCATGAATTGCCCTGTTTTGTACCTTGCTCTCATCACCTTGCTTGTATTTTTACTGTAAAACCTTGTTTTGTTTCTGTGTTTTATGTAATTCCACTCTGTAACCTTCTGAGTCATGCCTGAAAATAGAAATTTCTATGGCCAGCGCACCTACCCGGTAAACAAAAACTAAATAAAATAATAAAAATATCAATATTTGTAATATTGATATGGAAAAATTCATGACAGCTTAAAACATAATAATTGTTTTGTACTTTTTCTGAATTTTGGTATTAGTCCCTATAATTTAATCAGCATCTACAGTATATCAATGTAATACCCATCACCATCCATCTTATGCCTTAAATTATATAGTTAACATTCCAGTCCCCCTCCAAGCAGTACCAATTTTTCCTTGCTTAAAAAAACACTGAATGGAAGAAATGTCAGTGTTCAAGTAATTTTGTAATTAATTTGGTACAGCCTTGCATTAGATCTGTGGTATCAGTCGTAAAAGTCTTAATAGATATTACATATTCGAAAATGGACTTTTTATTTCCCGGGCTCTGATTGGCTGCCTCCCATGCTGGGGGATACATTAACTTTCAATAGATACCCAGGAAATAAAAAGCTCCACCCTGCCATGCCCTGTCAAACTGGAATCTTAGTACTAGTTTGAAATTCAAAGTTTAGTAGCCGCCATTTTATTCCCGCTGGGTTAGCAAGAAAGCTAGCGAGAGGCACCCCCCCCACACACACACACTCAGTCCATAGACCAGACACTACAGCCATAAATTAAAATAAATTGCAGCAGTATACAAAAAAACGAACATACATTTTTTTTTTCACTTTACAAAGCTCCAACACTCCAATCTCCTGCCTGTTCTCACAACTGCCGCTCAATTCCATAAAAGTCCCGATCCTGTCTTCAGTGACCATGCTCACCTGCTTGGTACCCTGGCTCACTAGTGGAGATTGAACACAAGGACATAACACCCTCCATACTGAAGTGGCACACACTCTGCTACTTTTGTCATAGGTCTCACACAGTAATAAAAAAAGTTTTCATTTTAAATTAGTAGCACTAGTCGGCCCAGTGGCTCTGAGGTTTTTTTTTTTTATTTAGTTGTTTAACCAGGTATAGCACACTAAGCTGAAAGCTTTTTTACAGGAGCGACCTGGGAGCACAAGGATGTTAAGTGACTTGCTCAGGGTCACACAGTATGCAAGTGGAAGCTGTGGGATTCAAACCCAGGTCTGGTCTGCTGGATGTCACCAGATTTGCAGCTCAGAGCCTTAGACTACTGCGCTATACTGCCTCCTCTTTGAGGCACTGGACAACACACCTCGCACCACGCCCGTGACCCAGGTTCGGGAATGAGCCTGGGCTGCTGGGGGTTGACCAGGAAGAAAGAGGATTGAGCATCTGCAGACTGCTCTCCTTTCTCTGGGGAAGGGATCCAGGGATGGCTCGGTGCAACAGCAGCCCCCGGTGGAAGCTGAAGGACATGCACACATTGGGCACCCGGCTTAGAGGGAGGGAGGGAGATGCGGCGGATGTCTCAGACGTCATTGCACATCTGAGCTTCGGGGGGGTGGATTGCGAGAAAAATGAGAAAAAGCCCCTGACACCGGGGAGGTGACAGAACCACCAGGGACCTGGGTCCACATGTCCAGAGCTGGCCGCAGTACCCGACAAGAATTTGGGGACCCTAGAATCTCTCTAGAGGGTGCAGAGAGACTGGAGTCCAGACCCCGACACAGTAGCTCGGGTAAGGGCAGTTCAAGCAGGTGGTTCAGATCCCAGAGCCGCATGTGGATTCCTGAGAGATGCCACGAATGTCAGGTGTACAAATAGAGTGTACAAAAAAAAAATCTGTAGTACTAGCATATCACATGTTCAGTACTGCTTGTAGACAGCACTCCCCTAAACTGCAGTAAACTGTGTTCCTGACTCACCCCGGATACACTCCTGCTCCACAAAATATTTACAGATCTGTTTTTTAAACAAAAATCAACTTCTGATCGTTTCAATAATGCCATCACCTCTAAGTTCTGCATTCCATTTCCCCAATTGCCCGATTGCACTCCTACTCCCAGCCGCCAATGTCCCAAAGCAAAAAGTGAATTACAAGTGAGCATGATGAGGGGGTTAAACTGCGGTCTCACAAAGCAACCCCCCCAAAAAAAAAACAGAACACAAGTGAGCTGGAGGGGGGTGATGGTTCAAGAGCCAAGGAGGGACATGCTGTACACAGCAGTATGAAAACTGTAAAACAAGTGTGAAATACTGCACTCCCCACTACTGGTAAGTATTGGTAAGTATACCAGTAGAGGGACTGCTTTAAATTTTTTTTTACTATTTTTTTTTTAATTCTTAAAATATTGCAAAAAAACCCAAAACTTTACATGTAGCCCATTTTCTAAGCACAATAATACCCTCCAAGGTGGGCAGTATTGCATGTGGCATCAGGCCTCATTACTCGCCTGGGTGGTCTGGTACTGCCCAATACCACTCACCCTATCGGGTATTATTTCTTGCCTAAAAGTCAAACAAAGCCCCAGACTCAAATGCCATCCCTGGAGATCTTTTCAGAAGCGATCCAGCATGGTGGACACCAATACTGATAAAGATGTTTAACTCATTTATAAAAGAGGGACTTTTTCCAGACTATTGATGTGAGGCAGTATAGTTATATCAATGCATATGAAAGAATCCAGATTTGATCCCTTTGTTTACAGGCCAGTTAGCCTCACAGCCACTAAAAGACATCCATTATAGGGGATTATCAAGTGGGGGTTCATAGAAACATAGAAACATAGACTTTGACGGCAGATAAGGACCGCTAGGCCCATCTAGTCTGCCCATTTCCCTACCTACAGGATAGGCCGCAGATCCTATTTAACCAACAGCCTATATCTTCCTGCCCCCCACAAGAATTGCCTTATGTCTGTCCCATGCATTCTTGAATTCTCCCACAGTTTTAGACTCCACAACTTCCTCAGGAAGGCTGTTCCATGCATCCACTACCCTCTCTGTGAAATAATACTTCCTCACATTGCCCCTGAACTGCCCTCCTTCTATCTTTAAATTGTGTCCCCTTGTTCTTGCAAGTCTCTTTTTCTGAAAGATGCTACCCTCTTGGACTTTGTTGATTCCCTTGAGGTACTTGAAAGTTTCTATCATGTCCCCCCTCTCCTTCTTTCCTCAGGGTATACATATTAAGCTCCTTTAGTCTCTCCTCATACGGCTTCTCTTGCAGACCCTGCACCATTTTGGTGCCCTCCTCTGGACTGCCTCTATCCTGTCTATGTCCTTGCGGAGATGGGGTCTCAGAACTGGACAGTATTCCAGATGGGGTCTCACCAACTGTCTGTACAGAGGGATAACAACTTCCTGTTTTCTGCTGCTGATGCCTCTCCTATACATCCCAGTATACCCTGGCCCTCCTACTGCCTTCTCACATTGCTTGCTAACCTTAGGTCATCTGATATGATTACCCCAGGTCCCTTTCCTGTTTTGTTGTTGTTACTACCTCCCCACCCATTGTGTATTCTTCCCTGGGTTCTTGTTTCCCAGGTGCATTATTGCACTTTTGCATTGAATCCTAGCTGCCATATGTCAGACCATTCCTCCAACCTTGCCAAGTCCCTTTTCATCCTTTCCACGCCTCCTTGTGTATCAACCCTGTTGCAGATCTTTGTGTCATCTGCAAAAGGCATACTTTTCCTTCCAGTCCCTCTGCAATGCCACTGATGCAGACATTAAAAGGACTGGACCCAATACTGAACCCTCACGGTACCCACTAGTAACGCCCTTTCTTCAGAGTGGACTCCATTTACAATTACCTTCTGTGTCCTGTTGTCCAGCCAATGTTTTACCAGGCTACCACCCTGGGACCCACTCCCAGGCTGGTTAATTTGATTAATAATCTTTTGTGGGACTGTGTCAAATGCCTTGCTAAAGTCTAGGTAGGCCATGTCCACAGCCCTCCCTGGTCTACTACTTTGGTCACCCAGTCAAAGAAATCTATTAGATTCGTCTGACATGACCTTCCGCTGTGAACCCATGCTGCCTTGGATCCTGTGCTCCACTGACCTCTAGGTACTCAACTATTCTTTCCTTCAAGTGACTCCATCACTTTCCCTACCACAGAGGTCAGACTGACAGGTCTGTAGTTTCCTGCCTCTGTCTTGGTCCCACTTTTGTGAAGGGAATCACATCGCCTTCCTCCAGTCCTCAGGTACCACACCATCCTCCCAGATTTATTAAAAGAGTAGCCAGTGGTTTCACTAGTTCCTTCCTTAATTCTTTTAGAATCCTGGGGTGAATTCCATCAGGACCCATTGCTTTGTCCACCTTCAGTTTTAGGAGTTCTTGCAGAACCCTTTCTTCTGTGAAAGGACTGGATCGACCCCCTATCAAGTGCTTCTGTTAATTGGATTAGGCACTTCCCCTCCTCTTTTTGTGAATACTGAGCAGAAATATTCGTTCAGTATTCCTGCTTTTCACTGTCCCTCTGCCCACCCACCGTTTATTCTATTCAGCCTCACTATCCCTCCCTTTGTCTTTCTACGCTCGCTGATGTACCTATAAAAGGTTTTATCCCCCTTCTTAACTGAGTTGGCTATCTTTTCCTCAGTTTGGGCCTTTGCTATTCTGACTTCCCTCCCTGCTTCTTTCTGCCTTAACTGGTACAGCTCTCTGTCCTGCTCCTTCTGTGTTTCCTTAAAGGTTCCCTAAAGGAAAGTCAATGACTGACCACTGCCTTTAAAGGAAACAGTATAGGGCAGTGATTAAGGGCCCTGAGCTGCAAATCTGGAGACCTGTGTTTGAATCCCATCAGACCCCACTTGCACACAGTGTGACCCTGAGCAAATCATTTAACTTCCTTGTGCTCACAGGTCCACCTGGAAACAAGCACTGGCTTAGTGTGCCTTTCCAGGCTAAACAATTTCCCCTTTCCGCTTCCTTTACACTAAACAATTTAATGCAGAAACATACTTTAATTAAAAATCAAAATTGTTATGCCTTTTCATTGACTTATCATCAGCCTTCGATACTATTTTTAAGGAGTTACCCTGGTTAGAATTAGTATGACTTAATTCACTGTAGATCCTGTTTTATTAGTTAATTTGGTCAAGTTGCACTCCAATACTTGCCTTAGGATTCATTATTCAGTAGATGGGAAACTTGCAAACAAGGTAATGAAAAAGAAAAGTGTTAGACAAGGGTGCTTTTTGGCACGATCTTTATTCGATGTCTGTTGAAATGCTGTAATTTCTGGCCTTAATTTAGAGAACTGCCAGTCACCATAGATTTCAAAAACTAACTGTTTTTGTTTAACATATGATGACAACATGGTATTGTACTCAACTTTGCTTACCAGATTACAAAAGACAAGTAGCAAGTGGTAATAAATATTAAAAGACTAAGACAGTGAACTTTGGAAAAAGCCAGTAAGTATACCTTATTTTTAAAAACAAAAATTGGGATCAGTAAATTTTTAGGATTACCTAAATGTGAGATTTTACAGTAGCAGTAATTAGAAGAAACACATATAACTGTGTGCTAACAAAGCAAACAAAATGACCTGGCTTTATCCAGATTTGATCACAAAAAATGCGGGAGGGGGAATCTTCGAGCAATCGAAGCTAAACTACAATATTCTATTATGTACAGTGCAGAAAATGGGGTATATCAAAAACTGAGGGAATAGAAACAATTCTGAGTATATATTGCAGAATTATATTGAAACTTTCACCTTCTATTCAAACAACATGAAGTCTTGCTGTATTCTGACAATAACAGTGAGTCCCAACCTTCGAACTGCCCTGGAGATGAAAGAGTTAACTTTCCATGCCAAGCGTGGAACGCTGAGCTCAAGCTCGGTTGAGACTCTGTCTGTTGCTGTTTGAACTCAAACCGTTAGATTCTTTACTCTGCCTCACTGAACAGTCGCTCCGGAGATTTCTCCTTTGCTCGGTTAAATTTGTCGGTTAAAGTCCGTTTTTCTCGGTTTTCAACCGAATTTAAACCGCAACCTGTCGGTTCAGTCTCTGTCTGTGGTATTCGTGAGTACTAGATAGGTTTATATTGTTTTTCTATTCTGTGTGGAACTTGTAAACGTTTCATCGGTTCGGTTTGAACCGATCAGGTTGTTTAAAATCTTTACTTCTACTTTTAAGTGTAGTTAGCAGTTCTTATAGGTTCTAAAAAGCAGATTTTACTATGGTTTTCCAGACCCGTAACACGGTCAGGAACCGATAAGAGTGTCTTGCCTGGCGGATTGCCATTAAAAGGGTAAGTTTTGTTAGTACTGGCACCATGTCTGAGAAACCCAAAAGAAAAACCGGGCCCACTGGGTTTCAACACTGTAGTGTGTGTGGGGAAGTCTTTGCTAAGGCTGACCCCCACACCATCTGTGTTTATTGTCTGGGGTTTGACCACCTCGATTCAGATTGCCAGATTAGTAAAAATTTTCCTGCAGCTACCCTAGAAGAAAAAATTACTCACCTTAGTAATGTTGTTTCTTCTAATGGAGTCTTGCTGTATTATGACATATGCAGTATAACCCCAGGTTAGAACTGCTCCGGAGGTGAAAGAGTTAACTTTCCATGCAGGGCATGGAATCTTGAGCGTGAGCTCGGTTGAACACTCTGTCTGTTGTAGCTCAAACTTAAACTGTCAGATCTTTACGAGCAAAAACTCACTAAGGTTCTGTGTGGAAGCCGTAAACCTACACTAGCCACTGGCTACTAACTACAAAAACACATTTTTGATCTTGATCCCAAAACAAAGACTCTAGTCGGGGGATTCAAGAAAGAAAAAATAAGCAACACCTAAGCACCTTAGAAAGGGTGAAAATAAAGTGGGCATCAATGAAGCGCCAACATTGCACTGCCCACCCACATCCCAAAAATAGAGGTTTTGAGAGGGGCAGGCTGGGGGGAGGTCATAATATAGCAAGACTCCATTAGAAGAAACAACATTACTAAGGTGAGTAATGTTTTCTTCAAACAACATGAAGTCTTGCTATATTATGACATACGCAGACTACACAGCAGAACCTCCATGGAAGAGGGACAGAACCTAATTGGGAAATAGGCTCTGAAGCACAGCTGTGCCAAATCAAGCATCACTCCTAGCCTGGCTATCCAGGGAGTAATGCTTAGTAAAAGTGTGAACTGTTTTCCAGGTAGCTGCTTGACATATCTCTAGGCTAGGGATGTCCCTGGCAGCAGCCAGAGACGCAGCTGTACCTCTGGTAGCTTGAGCCCTCAGGCCTGAGGGAGGAACCTTACCCAGTTTTTCATAGCAGAATTGGATACAAGAGACAATCCACCTGGCAATGGATCTTTTAGTGGCAGGTTTCCCTTTACCAACCTCATCATAAGTGAGGAACAATTGGAGGGATTCGAACCTGTGGCCCTTGGTACGTTCTATATAGTAACTAAGGGCTCTTTTGACATCTAAACTGTGCAGTCTCCTCTCACCAGAGGAGGAATGGTCAGTGAAGTACACAGGAAGAGACATGGATTGATTAAGGTGAAAGTCTGAAACCACCTTAGGCAAAAACTTCCTGTTAGTCCTGAGGACCACCTTATCCCTATAAAAGGAGATAAAATCAGGCTCCACTGACAATGCTTGTAGCTCACTTATGCGCCTGGCAGAGGTGATGGCTACAAGAAACACAGTTTTCCAAGTCAAGTACTTAAGCTCTGCTGAAGACAATGGCTCAAAAGGGGGTTGCATAAGCTGAGCGATGCAAATATTAAGATCCCAAGCAGGGGCAGGGTCCCTGAACGGGGTTGGTGTGAAGCAACCCTTTAAAAAACTTTGAGAACACAGGATGAGCTGAAAAAGAAGAGGGCTTACCTGCTGATAAGAAGGCAGACACAGCTGCCAAGTGCACTTTTAGGGTAGCTGGTCTCAGCCCCAAGGAATTCAAATGCACCAAATAATCCAGGATCGTGGGAACACCAGCAGATTCTGGGGAAATATGTTTACCAGCACACCATATGGAAAATCTCTTCCATTCTGAATTATAGGTAGCCCTGGTGGAAGGCTTCCTAGAGGCCTTCAATATATCCAATACACCTTGGGAAAGGTGTAGGTCAGCAAACTCTAACTCTTCAAGAGCCATGCCTTGAGATTGAGAGATTTGAGGTTCGGATACCAAACTCTCCCCTGGGCACAGGTTAACAGGTTGTGATTCCTGGGAAGACACAGGGGAAGGTGGACTGCTAAGGACATGAGGAGTGGGTACCAGGGCTGCCTGGCCCAATCTGGAGCAATCAGGATCATCTTGCAGGATTGAGATCTGATTCTGACTAGCACTTTGAAAGAAGGGAAGGGGAAAAGCATAGAAAACTTCCCTTCCCAACTGAGGAGAGAAGGCATCCAGAGGACTAGCGCCAACACTGAGGGCCTGCAGCAAAAGGGAAGTTGGTGATTGTATGGGGCTGCAAAGAGATCTATTTGCGGGGTGCCCCATCTGGCAAATCTACCTCCAGTACTAGGGGTCCAGTGCCCATTCGTGATGGCCCTGGGAAATCCTGCTGAGAGCATCCGCTAGGACATTGTCCTTGCCTGGGAGGTGAACTGCCGTAAGGGAGGCGTTCAGAGAATAAGCCAGAGACCACAACTTCATTGCTTCGGTGTACAAGACCGTAGACCGAGTGCCCCCTTGCTTGTTGATGTACCACATTGTAGTGGTATTGTCTGTTCTGATCTGAACAACCTTGTTCTGAACAGATGTAGGAAAAACCTGGAGTGCTAGAAAAACTGCTCTGAGTTCCAGCAAATTGATGTGGAGCAGAGATTCCTGAGGGGACCACAGCCCCTGGGTGGAAGGTCGCCCATGTGAGCTCCCCACCCCAAGAGGGATGCATCTGTAGTAAGGGTCAAGGAATGAGACTGGGGAGTGCAGGGAACCCCCGTCTCAGATTGTTCTGATCCTGCCACCACTGAAGGGCCTGGATCAGGGTTCGAGTCACTGGAATCAATTTGGTTAGAGGATCTGTCCTTTGAGACCAAAAGGCTCTCAAATGGAACTGTATGTCCCTCATCTGAAATCTAGCTCCCTGCACTACTGCTGTAGAAGCAGCCATGTGCCCCAGGAGCTGTGAAAATGCCTTGCTGGTCGAGAGACCTGCAGGGTGAAAGAAGAGGCCAGAGACACCAGGGTCCTTGCTCTTTCCAGAGGAAGGAAGGCTCTGGCTTCTTTTGTGTTCAGTTCTGCGCCTATGAAGGTGAGAAGCTGGACAGGCTCCAGAACTGACTTTGGAAGATTGAGAAGGAAACCTAGAGATGTAAGCAGTTGCTGGGTTACTTGTAAGTGTAGTTTGACCTGTCCTGGAGACTGGCCTACAATGAGCCAGTCATCCAGATAAGGAAAGATTGCAATCTTTTGCCTTCTTAAATGAGCAACTGCTACTGCCAGGCATTTTGTGAACACCCTCGGGGCCGAGGTGAGGCCGAAGGGCATTGCTCTGAACTGGTAATGGCCTAAGAGCAGTTCGAATCTGAGGTACTTTCGATGGGAGCTTCTGATGAGAACATGGAAGTAGGCATCCTTGAGGTCCAGGGAGGCTAGCCAGTCCCCTGGCCTTAGAGAGGGTAAAATAATCCCCAGGGTCACCATTTTGAACTTTGGTTTTAAAAGGTGCTTGTTTAGATACCTGAGATCCAGGATGGGCGCCATTCTCCAGTCTTTTTGGGGTAAGGAAGTACCTGGAGTACAACCCTTTGCCCTGGTGTATGGGTGGAACCCTTTCCACAGCTCTGAGAGCCAGGAGGAAGAAACTTCTGCTTCAGGGTAAGTGCCTCTGATGGGTTTGCAGGTGGAAAAGACCTGGCTCTCATCTTCGAAAATTTTTGAAGCTGAGAACCAGTCCCTGGCTATTACTTCCAGGACCCACTTGTCTGATGTTAAGACTTCCAGTCCTGGACAAAGTAAGCCAGCCTGCCCCTACCGGTAGTGGAGAATCGGCCTGGCCACCCCATCAGGAACCTGTTTTGCAGGAGCTTTGGGTTGAGGGTGAAGCAGGCTTACTAGAACCCCTTCTGTCCCTTCCTCTAAGAACCCCTCTGGGCATAAGCAGAAGAGGCCTGGGCTTGGTAAAAAGGCCTATGAAAAGGCCTGCCCCTGCCCCTGACATGCTGCCTTTGAGGAGTGACTTGCCTTTCTTTGGCCTGTGCACTCCTATAGGTGGTCCTATACTCATCCATTTTCTTCATATAATTCTCTGTCTGCTCCCCAAACAGAGAATTGCCCACAACAGGAAAATCCATAGCCTTAGACTGAGTATCCTGTGACAGGGCAGCACATCTGAGCCAGGCCATTCTGCGAAGAGACACAGATGTAGCCATGACTCTTGATGCAACATCATTAGACTCTACTGCAGCATGAAAGTACTGTGGATGCCTCAATACCATCCACCAGCCACCTGCTCCAGCTCCCTGGCAAGCTGGTCAGGGCCCTGTTTACTAGGAGCCAGGACAGTATCCCACCTGGATTTCTGGTACCTAGCTGCATAAGCCATATAATTTGCCTGTCTGAGTCCCAAGATGCTGCCATATACTGTTTTCTTTGCCATGGCATCCATCCTCCTGGAATCCTTTTCAGGAGGTGAGAGATAGAGGAATATTAGCCTTGTCAAAGGCTGCAGCCTGCACTACCCCCATGGCTGCACTGCTGGGGAAGAACTCCGTATCAGAGCCTGATAAAGCATGCCTCTTGTCCATCCTTTTATCCACAGGAGGATAGAATGAGGAGTTTTAGAATTTTACTGTCTGTTTCCTAAAAGATTTGTGCAAGGAATAGACAGTCTCCTAGATTCTGGAATATCCATCATTTCCACAAAATCATGCTCTTCTTGATCATCAACAGCTTCCTCAACAGGGGTTGCAGAGTCTCAACAACTTTCTTGTAAAACAAAAATAAGAGGGACTCAGATAGCCTGGGAGGGACACTCCTGAGGTCTGTCTGGAGAGATGTCGGTTCAATGGGCACATCAGACTTTCAAAATCACCTCACTCTCCTCATACCCTCCTCCCCTTCCTCCGGTTCATAAAAATCCTCAAAATCATAATCTTGAACCGGGAACCGTCCAGACAGAGCTTCCCTAATGGTGTCGGTTCGGACGGACTAGAAAAAGACTGGACAATTTGAATAGCTTTGGCTATTTCCTCAGCAGTTGGAGAAAGAACTTTGGCCCCAAACTAGCTGACTTTCTAGTCCTTTTAGTTGGAACCGGCTCCTCAGAGCTGGCTCTTCATTGCGAGAAGTATCTCCTGGTCAGGGCACTGCCTCAGGTTCGGTTGGAACCGAACCCGGGCTGTCCATCAGGTCAAGCGGACTTTTGGCCTCCCTTTCCCTGAGCCTACCAACTCTCTTTTTCACGGTGGCAGCAGGAACATTCTTACAAATCTGGCAGTCTGCATTGAGGTGGTCAAACCCCAGACAATATACACAAGTGGTGTGTGGGTCAGCCTTAGCAAAGGCTTCCCCACAGAGGCCACAGTGCTGAAACCCAGTGGGTCGGTTTTCTTTTGGGTTTCTCAGACATAGTGCCAGCCTAACCAAAACTTGCCCGTTAATGGCAATCCGCCAAGCAAGACTCTCTTATCGGTTCCCAACCGTGTCACGGGTCGTGGAAAAAACTGTAATAAAATCCGTTTTTTTTAGAACCGATAAGAACCGGGAACCGCACTCTAAAGGACTACAAAGTAATTTTAAACCCAATCTGATCGGTTCAAACCGAACCGAAAAGACGTTTACAAGTTCCACACAGAAGAAAATAAACAAAAGCCTATCTAGTACTTACAATACCACAGACAGAGCTTGAACCGACAATTGCGGTTAAATTTTGTAAAATAAACCGAGAATTACACTTTAAAACCGAAAAACGAACCGAGCAGCAGGAGGAATCTCCGGAGCGACTGTTCAGTGAGGCGGAGTAAAGAATCTGACAGTTTAAGTTTGAGCTACAACAGACAGAGTGTTCAACCGAGCTCGCGCTCAAGATTCCATGCCCTGCATGGAAAGTTAACTCTTTCACCTCCGGAGCAGTTCTAACCTGGGGTTATACTGCATATGTCATAATATAGTAAAACTTCATGTTGTTTGAAAACAGAGTTGGTAGGCTCAGGGAAAGGGAGGCCAAAAAGTCCGCTGACCCAGATGGCCAGCCCGGTTCGGTTGAAACCGAACCAGAAGGAGTGCCCTCTGACCAGGGCGAAACTTCTTGCGCAAAGGAGAACCGATTCCGAGGTGGTTCGGTTAAAAGAACAAGAAGGATAAATCAGCTGGTGTGGATCAAAGTTTCTTCTCAACACGCTGATGAAATAGCCAAAGCGGTAAAATTGTTCAGTCGCTATCCCGATTCCGACCGAACCGGCACCATCAGGAAGGCGCTCGGTTCGGCGGTTCCAGATTCGGATTATGATTTGGAGGAATTTTATGAACGGAGGAAGAGGAAGGAGAGTATGAGGAAAGTGAATGTGATTATGAAAGTCTGGATGTGCCCATTGACGGACATCTCCCCAGACAGACCTTCAGGAGTGTCTCCTCCTAGACTTTCTGAGTCCCTCTCCCATTTCATGTTTTCAGAAAGTGGCGAAACCCTTCAGCTTCCTATGGAAGAAGCTGTGGATGACCGGAGGAGCCTGACTATGTGGAAATGATGGATATCCCAGAGTCCAGGAGGCTGTCTATTCCCCTACACAAGTCTTTTGGGAAACAGACATTTAAGATTTTAAAGACTCCTAATTCTATACCTCCTGTGGATAAAAGAATGGACAAGAGGTATACTCTGTCAGGCTCAGATACAGAGTTCCTTACCCAGCAATGCAGTCATGTTGGGGTAGTGCAGGCTGCAGCCTGAGATAAGTCTAATATACCCTTGGCTTCACAACCCCCAGATAAGGACTCCAGGAGGATTGATGCCGTGGCAAAGAAACAGTACATGGCAGCATCCTTGGGACTCAGACAGGCCAATTATATGGCCTATACAGCTAGATATCAGAAATCTAGATGGGACACTGCCATGGCTTTAGCTAAACAGATCCCTGGCCAGCTTGCCAAGGAGCTGGAGCAGGTAGCTGCTAATGGTTTTGAGGCATCCAAGGTGCAATTCCATGCTGCAGTGGACTCCAATGATGTTTCATCTAGAGTCATGGCTACATCTGTGGCCCTTCGTAGGATGGCTTGGCTCAGATGTACTAGCCTGTCTCAGGATACCCAGACTAAGGCCATGGATTTTTCCTTTGTGGGTAATTCTCTGTTTGGGAGCAAACAGAGAACTACATGAAGAAAATGGATGAATACAGGACCACCTATAGGAGTGCTCAGGCCAAGGAAAGGCAATCCACTCCTCAGAGGCAGCATCCAGGGGCAGGGGCAGGCCTTTTCATAGGCCTTTCTACCAAGCCCAGGCCTCCTCTTCTGCCTATGCTCAGAGGGGTTCTTTAGAGGGAGAGGCAGAAGGGTACAAGCAGGCCTGCGCACCCCTCAGCCTAAACCCCTGCCAAGCAGGCACCCTGATGGGTTTGCCAGGGCCGATTCTCCACCACCCGTGAGAGGCAGGCTGACTTACTTTGTCCAGGACTGGAAGTCTTTAACATCAGACAAATGGGTCCTGGAAGTAGTAAGCCAGGGACTGGTTCTCAGCTTCAAAAATTTTCAAAGATGAGAACCAGATCCTTTCCACCTGCAAATCCTTCAGAGGCACTTGCCCTAGAGGCAGAGGTCTCTTCCCTCTTGGCTCTCAGAGCTGAGAAAGGGTTCCACCCCTACACAAAGGGAAAGGATTGTACTCCAGGTACTTCCTTACCCCCAAAAAAACAGGAGAATGGCGGCCCATCCTGGATCTCAGATATTTAAACAAGCACCTTTTCAGGCCAAAGTTCAAAATGGTGACTCTGGGAATAATTCTACCCTCTCTAAGGCCAGGGGACTGGCTAGTCTCCCTGGACCTCAAGGATGCCTATTTCCATATTCTCATCAGAAGCTCCCATCGGAAATACCTCAGGTTCGAGCTGCCCTTAGGCCATTACCAATTCAGAGCAATGCCCTTCGGCCTAACCTCTGCTCCGAGAGTGTTCACAAAATGCCTGGCAGTAGTAGTTGCTTCCCTAAGAAGGCTAAGGATTGCCATCTTTCCATACCTGGATGACTGGCTCATAGTAGGCCAGTCCCCACACCAAGTCAAGTTACACCTACAGGTAACTCAGCAACTGCTCACCTCTCTAGGTTTCCTTCTGAATCTTTCAAAGTCAGTTCTAGAGCCTGTTCAGCTCTTCACCTTCATAGGCGCAGAGCTAGATACAGAAAAGACCAGAGCTTTCCTTCCTCTGGACAGGGCAAGGATCCTTATCATACTGGCCTCTTCATTCACCCTACAGGTGTCTCGACCAGCAAGGCATTTTCTGCAGCTCCTGGGGCACATGGCTGCTTCTACAGCAGTGGTGCAGGAAGCAAGATTTCAGATGAGGGACATTCAGTTCCACTTGAGAGCATTTTGGTCTCAGAAAAAGGACACTCTGACCAAACTGATACCAGTGACTCGAACCCTGATCCAGGCTTTGCAGTGGTGGCAGGATCAGGACAATCTAAGACAGGGAGTTCCTTTTGTCACTCAGTCTCCTTCTTTAATCCTTACTACAGATGCCTCCCTCTTGGGGTGGGGGGCCCACTTGGGAAACCTGACCACCCAAGGGTTGTGGTCTCCTCAGGAATCTCTGCTTCACATTAATCTGTTGGAACTCAGAGCAGTGTTTCTAGCACTTCAAGCTTTTTCCAAGTCTGTTCAGAACAAAGTTGTTCGGATCAGGACAGACAATACCACCACAATGTGGTATATCAACAAGCAAGGGGGCACTCGGTCTACGGCCTTGTGCACAGAAGCGATGAAGTTGTGGTCTCTGGCCTATTCCCTGAACACCTCCCTTACAGCAGTACACCTCCCAGGCAAGGACAATGTCCTGGCAGATGCTCTCAGCAGGATATCTCAGGGCCATCACGAATGGTCACTGGATCCCCTGGTTTAGGATGAGGGACATTCAGTTCCACTTGAGAGCCTTTTGGTCTCAGAAAAAGGACACTCTGACCAAACTGATACCAGTGACTCGAATCCTGATCCAGGCTTTGCAGAGATGGCAGGATCAGGACAATCTAAGACAGGGAGTTCCTTTTGTCACTCAGTCTCACTCTTTAATCCTTACTACAGATGCCTCCCTCTAGGGGGGGCCCACTTGGGAGACCTGACCACCCAAGGGTTGTGGTCTCCTCAGGAATCTCTGCTTCACATTAATCTGTTGGAACTCAGAGCAGTGTTTCTAGCGCTTCAAGCTTTTTCCAAGTCTGTTCAGAATAAAGTTGTTCAGATCAGGACAGACAATACCACCACAATGTGGTATATCAACAAGCAAGGGGGCACTCGGTCTACGGCCTTGTGCACAGAAGCGATGAAATTGTGGTCTCTGGCCTATTCCCTGAACACCTCCCTTACAGCAGTACACCTCCCAGGCAAGGACAATGTCCTGGCAGATGCTCTCAGCAGGATATCTCAGGGCCATCACGAATGGTCACTGGATCCCCTAGTTTTGGAGGTGATCTTCTCCAGATGGGGCACCCCACAGATAGATCTTTTTGCAGCCCCGGACAATCACCAACTTCCCCTTTTTTGCTGCAGGCCCCCAGTGTTGGGCTCAGTCCCCCTGGATGCCCTGGTTCTCAAATGGGAAGGGAAGTTCCTGTATGCTTCCCCCCCTTCCCTCTCCTGTTCAAGGTGCTAGTCAAAATCAGGTCTCAACCCTGCAAGGTGATTCTGATTGCTCCAGACTGGGCCAGACAGCCCTGGTACCCTCTCCTGTTGTCCTTAGCAGTCCACCTTCCCTTATCTCTTCCCAGGAATTACAACCTGTTAACCTGTGCTCAGGGGAAGGTTTGGTACCCGAATCTCAAATCTCTCAATCTCAAGGCCTGGCTCTTGAAGAGTTAGAGTCTGCTGATTTACACCTCTCTCAAGGTGTTATGGATATTCTAAAGGCTGCTAGGAAGCCTTCCACCAGAACTACTTATAATTCCAAATTGAAAAGATTCTCCATATGGTGCTCTGGGAAGCATATTTCCCCAGAGTTTGCTGACCTGCCCACATTCCTTGACTATATGGTTCATCTGAATAGCTCTGGACTCAGACCAGCTACACTAAGGGTGCATCTGGCAGCTGTCTCTGCTTTTCTTTCAGCAGGTAAGCCTTCTTCTCTTTCAGCTCTCCCTGTATTCTCCAAGTTTTTCAAGGGATTGCTTCATACCAATCCGCCATTCAGGGACCCTACACCTGCTTGGGACCTTAATGTTTGCATTGCTCAGCTTATGCAACCCCCTTTTGAGCCTTTGTCCTCAGCAGAGCTTAAGTACTTGACTTGAAAAACTGTTTTCTTGGTGGCCATCACTTGCCATGGCAGCATAAGCGAAGTTACAAGCCCTGTCAGTGGAGCCTGATTTTATCTCTTTCCATAGAGATAAGGTGGTCCTCAGGACTAACAGGAAGTTTTTACCTAAGGTGGTTTCAGACTCCACCTTAACCAATCTATGTGTCTCTTCCTGTGTTCTTCACTGACCATTCCTCCACTGGTGAGAGGAGGCTGCACAGTTTGGATGTGAAAAAAGCCCTTAGCTACTACATAGAGCGTACCAAGGGTCACAGGTTCGAATTCCTCCAACTGTTCCTCACTTATGGTGAGGTTGGTAAGGGAAAACCTGCCACTAAAGATCCACTGCCAGGTGGATTGTCTCTGCATTCAATTTTGCTATGAAAAATAGGAGGATTCACCCTCAGGCCCGAGGCTCACTCTACCAGAGGTACAGCTGCTTCCTGGCTGCTGCCAGGATATTCTATCTTGAGATATGTCAAGCAGCTACCTGGAAAACAGTACACACTTTTACCAAGCATTACTCTCTGGATATCCAGGCTAGGAGTGATGCTCGGTTTGGCACAACAGTGCTTCAGAGCCTATTTCCTAAGTAGGTTCTTTCCCTCCTCCATGGAGGTACTGCTTGGTAGTCTGCTATTGTCAGAATACAGCAAGACTTCATGTTGTTTGAAGAAAAAATTACTCACCTTCATAATGTTGTTTCTTCTAATGGAGTCTTGCTGTATTCTGACCTCCCCCCTGCCTTCCCCTCTCAGAACCTTTGTTTTTGGGATGTGGGTGGGCAGTAGCAGTGTTGGCACTCAGGAGGTGCCCCACCTTTTTATTATCACCCTCTTTCTTTGGGTGAGTGGGTGTTGTGTTTATTTCATTTTTTGGGTTTCCTGACTTGAGTCTTTGTTTTGGGACCAAAAAAATCTTTGTTATATTTAGTAGCCAGTGGGCTAGTAGGTTTACAGCTTCCACACAGGACTCTTAGTGAGTTTAGCTTGTAAAGATCTGACGGTTGGAGTTCAAACAGCAACAGACAGAGTCTCAACCGAGCTCGAGCTCAGCGTTCCATGCCTGGCATGGAAAGTTAACGCTTTCATCTCCGGGGCAGTTCGAAGGTTGGGACTCACTGCTATTGTCAGAATACAGCAAGACTCCATTAGAAGAAACAACATTACTAAGGTGAGTAATTTTTTCTTCCAGCTTGTGCTATTAGAGCAGATTTAGGGCAAATGCCAACCTAAACAAAGTCACACATTTATGTAATATGGTATTAATTAAAAATGACTAATATGAAGGATGATGGACTACCTAAAATATGATGGAGTGATATGCTGCATATCTAGAAAGGGAATGTTCCTTCCATTTATGAAGGAGATTGAATCTTTGCTTTCTACTAATGATCTTGGTTACATACTGTATTTCATTTTCCAAACTTATATTCATATTACAAATATTTACTACGATAGATATTAAACTAGTATACAGGATGGTACTAGTCAAGAAACAAATAATGCCTGCAGATCTTATACAATTTTATCTTGGTTTGTACAGCATCAAAAGAATATTATCACTGAACAATTTAGACTGTACTTAGAAAATCCATGGGAAAGAAAAATTATTGTGTTGTATCAATTTGATCAATTTCCAAGTAATGCAAGGATGTTACAGTTCTGTAAGAACCAGCCTAATCAGATAACCATACGTTGGGAACGTGTTCAACATCAAGAAGAGGACATTTTGCATGTAGTCCTACGATGCCCCTTGAGGGAAAAGAAAAAATTACTCACCTTAGTAATGTTGTTTCTTCTAATGGAGTCTTGCTATATTATGACATATGCAGTATAACCCCAGGTTAGAACTGCTCCGGAGGTGAAAGAGTTAACTTTCCATGCAGGGCATGGAATCTTGAGCGCGAACTCGGTTGAACACTCTGTCTGTTGTAGCTCAAACTTAAACTGTCAGATATTTACGAGCAAAAACTCACTAAGGTTCTGTGTGGAAGCCGTAAACCTACACTAGCCACTGGCTACTAACTACAAAAACACATTTTTGATCTTGATCCCAAAACAAAGACTCAAGTCGGGGGATTCAAGAAAGAAAAAATAAGCAACACCTAAGCACCCTAGAAAGGGTGAAAATAAAATGGGCATCAATGAAGTGCCAACATTGCACTGCCCACCCACATCCCAAAAGAAAAAATTACTCACCTTAGTAATGTTGTTTCTTCTAATGGAGTCTTGCTATATTATGACAATTGCAGTTTGTCCCACCATTAGAACTGCTCCGGAGGTGAAAGGGTTAACTACCATTCAAAGAATGGAGTTTAGAGCGCGAGCTCAGTTAGAGAAGCTCTGCCTGGATAATTTCAAACTGAAACTGTCAGATCTTTATGAGCAAAAACTCACTAAGGTTCTGTGTGGAAGCTGTAACCTACACTAGCCAACTGGCTACCTAAATATTAACACATATTCCTGGTCCCAACACAAAGACTCTAGTCAGGGAACCAGAAAATAATAAAATAATAAAATAAGGTAGAATAAAACACCACACCCCAAAACCCCAAAAGGGGTGAAAAACATATAATGGGCATAACCGGTGCCCATACTGGACTGCCCACCCCATACCCAAGTAGAAGTTCTGAGAGGGGCAGGCTGGGGGGGAGGTCATAATATAGCAAGACTCCATTAGAAGAAACAACATTACTAAGGTGAGTAATTTTTTCTTCAAACAACATGAAGTCTTGCTATATTATGACAATTGCAGAATACACAGCAGTACCTCCATGGAGGAGGGACAGAACCTACTTAGGAATAGGCTCTGAAGCACGGCTGTGCCAGAATCTAGCATCACTCCTGGCCTGGATATCCAAGGAGTAATGCTTGGTGAAAGTGTGTACTGTTTTCCAGGTAGCTGCTTGACATATCTCTAAAAATAGGGATGTCTCTGGCAGCAGATATAGACGCAGCTGTACCTCTGGTAGAGTGAGCCCTCAGGCCTGAAGGGGGAATCTTTCCCAGTTTTTGATAACAAAATTGGATACAAGAGACAATCCACCTGGCAATGGATCTCTTAGTGGCAGGTTTACCTTTTCCAACCTCACCAAAAGTGGGAAAAAGTTGGAGGGATTCGAACCTATGACCCTTGGTACGCTCTATATAGTAACTGAGGGCCCTCTTAACATCTGAACTGTGCAGCCTCCTCTCACCAGAGGAGGAATGGTCAGTAAAGAACACTGGAAGGGAGATAGATTGGTTAAGATGGAAGTCTGAAACCACCTTAGACAAAAACTTCCTGTTAGTCCTAAGGACTACTTTATCCCTGTGAAAGAAAATAAAGTCAGTCTCCACTGACAAGGCTTGCAACTCACTTATGCGCCTGGCAGAAGTGATGGCTACTAGAAAAACAGTTTTCCAAGTCAAATACTTGAGCTCTGCAGAAGACAGAGGCTCAAAGGGAGGTTGCATCAACTGAGCAATGCAAACATTAAGATCCCAGGCAGGGGCCGGGTCCCTGAAAGGTGGATTAGTATGAAGTAATCCCTTGAAAAACTTGGAAAAACAGGGTGAGTGGAAAGAGAAGAGGGCTTTCCTGCTGAAATAAAAGCAGAGACAGCTGCCAAATGAACTTTCAGGGTAGCTGGTCTCAGGCCCAAAGAATTAAGATGGACCATATAGTCCAGAACAATGGGCAAATCAGCAGATTCCGGGGAAATATGCTTCCCCGAGCACCAGATGGAAAACCTTTTCCATTTAGAATTATAAGTGGCCCTAGTGGAAGGCTTCCTGGAAGCCTTCAGGATGTCGAGAACACCTTGAGAAAGGTGTAGGTCAGCAAACTCTAACTCCTCAAGAGCCAGGCCTTGAGGTTGAGGGATTTGAGATTCGGATACCAAACCCTCCCCTGGGCACAAGATAACAGATTGTGTCTCCTGGGGAGGCACAGGGGAAGATGGACTGTTAAGGACAGAAGGAGTGTGTACCAGGGCTGCCTGGCCCAATCTGGAGCAATCAGAATCATCCTGCAAGGCTGGGATCTGATTCTGACTAGCACCTTGAATAGGAGAGGGAAGGGAGGAAAAGCATATAGAAACTTCCCTTCCCAATCTAGGAGAAAGGCATCCAGAGAGAGACTGAGCCCATCTCTGGGGGCCTGCAACAAAACAGTGGAAGTTGGTGATTGTCTGGGGCTGCGAAAAGATCTATCTGAGGGGTGCCCCATCTGGCAAAAACTATCCCCAGTACTTGGGGATCCAGTGACCATTCGTGATGGCCCTGGGAAATCCTGCTAAGAGCATCTGCCAGGACATTGTCCTTTCCTGGGAGGTGAACTGCTATGAGGGAAGTGTTCAGGAAATAAGCCAGAGACCACAACTTCATTGCTTCGGTGCACAAGGCCAAAGACCGAGTGCCCCCTTGTTTGTTGATGTACCACATTGTGGTGGTGCTGTCTGTTCTGACTTGTACCACTTTGTTCTGAACAGATGCAGAAAACACTTGAAGTGCTAGAAAGACAGCTCTGAGTTCCAGCAAATTGATGTGGAGCAGAGATTCCTGAGGGGACCACACTCCCTGAGTGGAGAGGCCGCCCATGTGAGCTCCCCATCCCAGAAGGGATGCATCCGTAGTGAGGGTCAAGGAATGCGACAGAGGAATGAAGGGGACCCCCAGTCTTAAATTGCTCTGATCCTGCCACCACTGAAGGGCCTGGATCAGGGTTCGAGTCACTGGGACCAACTTGGAAAGGGGATCTTTTCTCTGAGACCAAAAGGCTCTCAAGTGAAACTGAATGTCCCTCATCTGAAATCTTGCTCCTTGCACTACAGCTGTGGAGCAGCCATGTGCCCTAGGAGCTGTAAAGTGCCTTGCTGGTTGAGAGACCTGCAGAGTGAAGGAGGAGGCCAGGGCCACCAGGTTCCTTACCCTCTCTAAGGTAGGAAGGCTCTGGCCTGCTTTGTGTCAATTCTGCACCTATGAGGTGAGTACCTGAACAGGTTCCAGAACTGACTTTGGAAGATTGAGCAAGAAGCCCGAGAGGTGAGCAGCTGCTGGGTAACTTGCAGGTGTGATTTGACCTGTTCTGGAGACTGGCCTACAATGAGCCAGTCGTCTAGATAGGGAAAAACAGCAATCCTTTGCCTTCTTAAATGAGCTACTGCTACTGCCAGACATTTTGTGAATACCCTTGGGGCAGAGGAGAGGCCGAAGGGCATTGCTCTGAACTGGTAGTGACCTGAGGGCAGTTCGAATCTGAGGTACTTTCTGTGGGAGCTTCTGATTAGAACATGGAAATAGGCATCCTTGAGGTCCAGGAAGCTAGCCAGTCCTGGCCTTAGAAGGTAAAATCATTGCCAGAGTCACCATTTGAACTTTGGTTTCAAAGGTGCTTGTTCAGATATCTTAGGTCTAAAATGGGCCGCCATTCTCCTGTCTTTTTGGGGTAAGGAAATATCTGGAGTACAGACCCTTGCCCTGGTGTAGGGGAAACCCTTTCTAGAGCTCTGAGAGCTAGGAGGGTTGAGACTTCTGTTTCTAAGGTAAAGTCTCTAGAGGGTTTGCAGGTGGAAAAATCTGGCTCTCATCTTTGGAAATGTTTTGAAGCTGAGAACCAGACCCAGGCTACTACTTCCAGGACCCATTTGTCTGATGTTAGAGACTCCCAGTCCTGGGCAGTAAGCCAGCCTCCCCCCAGGTGTGGAGAACCAGCCCTGGGCACCCCATCAGGGTGCCTGTTTGGCAGGGCTTTAGTCTGAGGGGTGGGAGCAGACCTACTTGCACCCGTCTGCCTCTGAAGTACCCCTCTGAGCATAAGCAGAAGAAGCCTGGGTTTGGTAAAAGGCCTGTGAAAGAGCCTACCTCTACCCTGGGGTCTGCTTCTGAGGAGTGGCTTGCCCCCGCTTGGCCATGCTCTCTATAAGTTGTTCTGTATTCATCCATCTTCTTCATGTAATTCTCTGTTTGCTACCCAAACAGAGAATTCCCTCCAGGAAAATCCATAGCCTTAGACTGGGTATCCCAGACAAGTTAGTACACCTGAGCTAGCTAACCCACTTAAAGGCCACAGATGTAGCCATGACTCTAGAGGATACATCATTAGAATCCACAGCAGCATGGAATTGCACCTTGTAAGCCTCAATACCATCAGAAGCCACCTGCTCCAGCTCCTTGGCAAGCTGGCCAGGGGCCTGTTTAGCCAAAGCCATGACAGTGCCCATCTAGATTTTTGGTATCTTGCCACATAAGCCATGTAATTTGCTTGTCTGAGTCCCAAGGACGCTGCCATGTATTGTTTTTTAGCCATGGCATCAATCTTCCTGGAGTCCTTGTCAGGAGGATGTAAAGCCAGGGGAATGTTAGCTTTATCACAGGCTGCAGCCTGAACTACCCCAACATGACTGCATTGCTGTGAAAGAAAGTCTGTATCAGGACCTGACAAAGTGTACCTCCTGTCCATCTTTTGTCAACAGGAGGCACAGAATTAGGGCTTTTAGAATTTTTATTGTTTGCTTCCTAAAAGACTTATGTAAGGGATAGATAATCTCCTAGACTCTGGGATATCCATCATTTCCACAAAATCAGGTTCTTCTTGCTCATCCACAGCTTCCTCTAATGGGAGCTGGAGGGTTTCAGCAACCTTTTTATAAAACAAAAAATGAGAAGGGGACTCAGAAACCATAGGGGGAGATTCTAAAGGTCTGTCTGGGGAGATGTCCGGTTCAATGGACACATCCAGACTCTCAAAGTCACATTCACACTGTTCATAATCCTCCTCCCCCTCCTCTGGTTCATAAAAATCTCCAATATCATATTCTTGAACCGGTGGAACCGACCGAACCGACCTCCTACCAGACAGTGGCGGTTCGGACGGAACCGGAGAAAGTGACTGTACAATTTGTATAGCTTTTGCTATTTCTGCAGCAGTTGGAGAAGGAATTTTGGACTCCATACCTGCTGATTTTTTAGTTTTCTTTGCTGGAACTGGCTCCTCAGAGCCAGCTTTACGTTTGCCCGAGGAAGTCTCGCCCTGGTCAGAGGGCACTCCCTCCGGTTCGGTTGGCACCGAACCGGGCTGGCCATCCGGGTCAGCGGACTTTTTGGCCTCTCGTTCCCTGAGCCTGCCCACTCTCTTATCCAGGGTGGCTGCAGGGAAATTCTTACAAATCTGGCAGTCTGAATTGAGGTGGTCAAACCCCAGACAATAAACACATGTAGTGTGTGGGTCAGCCTTGGCAAAGGCTTCCCCACAGACACTACAGTGTTGAAACCCAGTGGGCCCGGTTTTTCTTTTGGGTTTCTCAGACATGATGCCAGCCTAACCAACAAACTTGCCCTTTTAACGGCAGTGCCAGGCAAGACACCCTTATCGGTTCCCAACCGTGTCACGGGTCGTGGAAAAAACCGTAATGAAATCCAGTTTTTTTAGAACCGATAAGAACCGGGAAGCGCACTCTAAAAGCTTTAAAATGCTTAAACTTTAAAGTTTTAACCAACCTGATCGGTTCGAACCGAACCGATAACATTTACAAGTTCCACACAGAAATAAAAACCCGTCTATTACTTACAATACCACAGACAGAGCTTGAACCGATCGGTTTGCGGTTAAAAATAATAATACTCGAGGTTGAATTTAACCGAGAAAATACTGTTTAAACCGAGAAATGAACCGAGCAGTAGGAGAAATCTCCGGAGCGACTGTTCAGTGAGGCGGAGTAAAGAATCTGACCGTTTCAGTTTGAAATTATCCAGACGGAGCTTCTCTAACCGAGCTCGTGTTCTAAACTCCATTCTTTGAATGGTAGTTAACCCTTTCACCTCCGGAGCAGTTCTAATGGTGGGACAAACTGCAATTGTCATAATATAGCAAGACTTCATGTTGTTTGAAATAGAGGTTCTGAGAGGGGCAGGCTGGGGGGAGGTCATAATATAGCAAGACTCCATTAGAAGAAACAACATTACTAAGGTGAGTAATTTTTTCTTCAAACAACATGAAGTCTTGCTATATTATGACATATGCAGACTACACAGCAGTACCTCCATGGAGGGGGACAGAACCTACTTGGGAAATAGGCTCTGAAGCACAGCTGTGCCAAATCGAGCATCACTCCTAGCCTGGCTATCCAGGGAGTAATGCTTAGTAAAAGTGTGAACTGTTTTCCAGGTAGCTGCTTGACATATCTCTAGGATAGGGATGTCCCTGGCAGCAGCCAGAGACGCAGCTGTACCTCTAGTAGAGTGAGCCTCAGGCCTGAGGGAGGAACCTACCAGTTTTTCATAGCAGAATTGGATACAAGAGACAATCCACCTGGCAATGGATCTTTTAGTGGCAGGTTTCCCTTTACCAACCTCACCATAAGTGAGGAACAATTGGAGGGATTCGAACCTGTGACCCTTGGTACGTTCTATATAGTAACTAAGGGCTCTTTTGACATCTAAACTGTGCAATCTCCTCTCACCAGAGGAGGAATGGTCAGTGAAGTACACAGGAAGAGACATGGATTGATTAAGGTGAAAGTCTGAAACCACCTTAGGCAAAAACTTCCTGTTAGTCCTGAGGACCACCTTATCCCTATGAAAGGAGATAAAATCAGGCTCCACTGACAATGCTTGTAGCTCACTTATGCACCTGGCAGAGGTGATGGCTACCAGAAACACAGTTTTCCAAGTCAAGTACTTAAGCTCTGCCAGACAATGGCTCAAAAGGGGTTGTATAAGCTGAGCGATGCAAATATTAAGATCCCAAGCAGGGCAGGGTCCCTGAACGGGGGTTGTGTGAAGCAACCCTTTAAAAACTTGGAGAACACAGGGTGAGCTGAAAAAGAAGAGGTCTTACCTGCTGATAAGAAGGCAGACACAGCTGCCAAGTGCACTTTTAGGGTAGCTGGTCTCAGCCCCAAGGAATTCAAATGCACCAAATAATCCAGGATCGTGGGCACGCCAGCAGATTCTGAGGAATATGTTTACCAGCACACCATATGGAAAATCTCTTCCATTTTGAATTATAGGTAGCCCTGGTGGAAGGCTTCCTAGAGGCCTTCAATATATCCAGTACACCTTGGGAAAGGTGTAGGTCAGCAAACTCTAACTCTTCAAGAGCCATGCCTTGAGATTGAGAGATTTGAGGTTCGGATACCAAACTCTTCCCTGGGCACAGGTTAACAGGTTGTGATTCCTGGGAAGACACAGGGGAAGGTGGACTGCGAAGGACATGAGGAGTGGGTACCAGGGCTGCCTGGCCAATCTGGAGCAATCAGGATCATCTTGCAGGATTGGGATCTGATTCTGACTAGCACTTTGAAAAGAAGGGGGAAGGGGGGAAAAGCATAGAGAAACTTCCCTTCCCAACTGAGGAGGAAGGCATCCAGAGGGACTGAGCCCAACATTGGGGGCCTGCAGCAAAAAAGGGGAAGTTGGTGATTGTCTGGGGCTGCAAAGAGATCTATTTATGGGTGCCCCATCTGGCAAATACTACCTCCAGTACTAGGGGGTCCAGTGCCCATTCGTGATGGCCCTGAGAAATCCTGCTGAGAGCATCCGCTAGGACATTGTCCTTGCCTGGGAGGTGAACTGCCGTAAGGGAGGCGTTCAGAGAATAAGCCAGAGAGCACAACTTCATTGCTTCGGTGCACAAGGCTGTAGACCGAGTGCCCCCTTGCTTGTTGATGTACCACATTGTAGTGGTATTGTCTGTTCTGACCTGAACAACCTTGTTCTGAAAAGATGTGGAAAAAACCTAGAGTGCTAGAAAAACTGCTCTGAGTTCCAGCAAATTGATGTGGAGCAGAGATTCCTGAGGGGACCACAGCCCCTGGGTGGAAAGGTCGCCCATGTGAGCTCCCCACCCCAAGAGGGATGCATCTGTAGTAAGAGTCAAGGAATGAGACTGGGGAGTGAAGGGAACCCCCTGTCTCAGATTGTTCTGATCCTGCCACCACTGAAGGGCCTGGATCAGGGTTCGAGTCACTGGAATCAATTTGGTTAGAGGATCTGTCCTTTGAGACCAAAAGGCTCTCAAGTGGAACTGTATGTACCTCATCTGAAATCTCGCTCCCTGCACTACTGCTGTAGAAGCAGCCATGTGCCCCAGGAGCTGTAGAAAATGCCTTGCTGGTCGAGAGACCTGCAGGGTGAAAGAAGATGCCAGAGAAACCAGGGTCCTTGCTCTTTCCAGAGGAAGGAAGGCTCTGGCTTCTTTTGTGTTCAGTTCTGCGCCTATGAAGGTGAGAAGCTGGACAGGCTCCAAAACTGACTTTGGAAAATTGAGAAGGAAACCTAGAGATGTAAGCAGTTGCTGGGTTACTTGTAAGTGTAGTTTGACCTGTTCTGGAGACTGGCCTACAATGAGCCAGTCGTCCAGATAAGGAAAGATGGCAATCTTTTGCCTTCTTAAATGAGCAACTGCTACTGCCAGGCATTTTGTGAACACCCTCGGGGCCGAGGTGAGGCCGAAGGGCATTGCTCTGAACTGGTAATGGCCTGAGGGCAGTTCGAATCTGAGGTACTTTCGATGGGAGCTTCTGATGAGAACATGGAAGTAGGCATCCTTGAGGTCCAGGGAGGCTAGCCAATCCCCTGGCCTTAGAGAGGGTAAAATAATCCCCAGGGTCACCATTTTGAACTTTGGTTTTAAAAGGTGCTTGTTTAGATACCTGAGATCCAGGATGGGCCGCCATTCTCCTGTCTTTTTTGGGGTAAGGAAGTACCTGGAGTACAACCCTTTGCCCTGGTGTATGGGTGGAACCCTTTCCACGGCTCTGAGAGCCAGGAGGGAAGAAACTTCTGCTTCCAGGGCAAGTGCCTCTGATGGGTTTGCAGGTGGAAAAGACCTGGCTCTCATCTTCGGAAATTTTTTGAAGCTGAGAACCAGTCCCTGGCTTACTACTTCCAGGACCCACTTGTCTGATGTTAAAGACTTCCAGTCCTGGACAAAGTAAGCCAGCCTGCCCCCTACCGGTAGTGGAGAATCGGCCCTGGCCACCCCATCAGGGAGCCTGTTTTGCAGGGGCTTTGGGTTGAGGGGTAGAAGCAGGCTTACTAGAACCCCTTCTGCCCCTTCCTCTAAAGAACCCCCTCTGGGCATAAGCAGAAGAGGAGGCCTGGGCTTGGTAAAAAGGCCTATGAAAAGGCCTGCCCCTGCCCCTGACATGCTGCCTTTGAGGAGTGACTTGCCTTTCTTTGGCCTGTGCACTCCTATAGGTGGTCCTATACTCATCCATTTTCTTCATATAATTCTCTGTCTGCTCCCCAAACAGAGAATTGCCCACAACAGGAAAATCCATAGCCTTAGACTGAGTATCCTGTGACAGGGCAGTACATCTGAGCCAGGCCATTCTGCGAAGAGACACAGATGTAGCCATGACTCTTGATGAAACATCATTAGAGTCTACTGCAGCATGAAATTGCACCTTGGATGCCTCAATACCATCCGCAGCCACCTGCTCCAGCTCCCTGGCAAGCTGGTCAGGGGCCTGTTTTGCTAGGGCCAGGACAGTATCCCACCTGATTTCTGGTACCTAGCTGCATAAGCTCATAATTTGCCTGTCTGAGTCCCAAAGATGCTGCCATGTACTGTTTCTTTGCCATGGCATCCATCCTCCTGGAATCCTTTCCAGGAGGGTGAGAGGCTAGAGGAATATTAGCCTTGTCACAGGCTGCAGCCTGCACTACCCCCACATGGCTGCACTGCTGGGAGAGGAACTCCGTATCAGAGCCTGATAAAGCATACCTCTTGTCCATCCTTTTATCCACAGGGAGGATAGAATGAGGGTTTTAGAATTTTACTGTCTGTTTCCTAAAAGATTTGTGCAAGGAATAGACAGTCTCTAGACTCTGGAATATCCATCATTTCCACAAAATCAGGCTCTTCTTGATCATCAACAGCTTCTCAACAGGGAGTTGCAGAGTCTCAGCAACTTTCTTGTAAAACAAAAATGAGAGGGGACTCAGATAGCCTGGGAGGGACACTCTGAGGGTCTGTCTGGAGAGATGTCCGGTTCAATGGGCACATCCAGACTTTCAAAATCACACTCACTCTCCTCTACCTCTCCTCTTCCTCCGGTTCATAAAAATCCTCAAAATCATAATCTTGAACCGGTGGAACCGTCCGAAACGAGTGCTTCCCTAATGGTGTCGGTTCGGACGGAACTGGGGAAAGAGACTGGACAATTTGAATAGCTTTGGCTATTTCCTCAGCGGTTGGAGAAAGAACTTTTGGCCCCAAACTAGCTGACTTTCTAGTCATTTTAGTTGGAACCGGCTCCTCAGAGCTGGCTGTTTGTTTGCCCGAGGAAGTATCTCCCTGGTCAGAGGGCACTCCCTCAGGTTCGGTTGGAACCGAACCGGGCTGGCCATCCGGGTCAGCTGACTTTTTGGCCTCCCTTTCCTGAGCCTACCAACTCTCTTTTCCACGGTGGCAGCAGGAAAATTCTTACAAATCTGGCAGTCTGCATTGAGGTGGTCAAACCCCAGACAATATACACAAGTGGTGTGGGTCAGCCTTAGCAAGGCTTCCCACAGAGGCCACAGTGCTGAAACCAGTGGTCCGGTTTTTTCTTTGGGTTTCTCAGACATAGTACCAGCCTAACAAAACTTGCCCGTTAATGGCAATCCGCCAAGCAAGACTCTCTTATCGGTTCCCAACCGTGTCACGGGTCGTGGAAAAAACCGTAATAAAATCCGTTTTTTTTAGAACCGATAAGAACCGGGAACCACACTCTAAAGGACTAGAAAGTAATTTTAAACCCAATCTGATCGGTTCAAACCGAACCGAAAAGACGTTTACAAGTTCCACACAGAAGAAAATAAACAAAAGCCTATCTATTACTTACAATACCACAGGACAGAGCTTGAACCGACAATTGCGGTTAAATTTCGTAAAATAAACCGAGAATTACACTTTAAAACCGAAAACGAACTGAGCAGCAGGAGGAATCTCCGGAGCGACTGTTCAGTGAGGCGGAGTAAAGAATCTGACAGTTTAAGTTTGAGCTACAACAGACAGAGTGTTCAACCGAGCTCGAGCTCAAGATTCCATGCCCTGCATGGAAAGTTAACTCTTTCACCTCCGGAGCAGTTCTAACCTGGGGTTATACTGCATATGTCATAATATAGCAAGACTTCATGTTGTTTGAAGGCAAGATCTAATTTTTGGAGAAATACTCTCTCAACAATAAAGACCTCCTGATTAATTACTATGGTTCACCAAGTGTTTTGCACAGCCTTGTTAGATTCTTTTTCTGTTTATTTATCAAGCTTTTTTCCTTCTCCCACATAGCCACCTCCATCCCCCCATGGTTGCTCATCCCCGTCACCCACTGCCCCAGGAACGTAACTGGGGGAAAGTACCCCACTGATATACCCCTTGTGGTAGGATCAGAGGAGGGTGGGCCATCCTTCCCACCCATGAAGAACAATCCAGATTCCCCCAGGTTCATATAGGTGCCGTGGTGACTGAGAGAACATCCTGTGGTTGCTGTGGGTGTTCTTCTGTTTTCTTGTTGGTTCCCCCTGTCTCAATCAAGTGCAATGGTAAGCGTGCACATGCTGATGCATGCACACATTACAGGCATCTGTGTCTGGTCCCCTTTCTATGGTGCTTGCTTATGACACCACCCAGGCTCTGCTAAGTGATGATGGTGCAGCGAGGCTCCAAACCACAGTCCCCAAAAGAGGAAAGCAGTCCTTGAGATGCTCAATACTCCTTCCCCCTGCTGGTGCCTGAGTGAACCTGGTCCATTCTTGAACCTGGGTCACCGGCGTCTCTGGCGATAAGGCATTCAACGCCTCAGCCATCCATACCACCGGGCAGCACTCCTGGTCAGAGTCTTAATAACTATATCTGTACAGTTTGAGAGATGGTTCAAACTTTGGTTTGCCTCAAGCAGTAACTGAGAATGTGTTTTCTTGAGCAGACTACCTGCTGTGAAACTGCACTTTATAAGCTGTACTTAGCACAAAATAATTTTTCACTGTGATATGATTTCCATTACAGCCCTTTCACAATTACTTTCCTCAGCTAATCAGGACCAATAAAATGCACATTGGCATAATCTAGCCATGGCAAGGCAAAGCATGCTGCTTCAACAACCCACCAGTAGGTATAAGGATACTAAACTAATTCTGGTTAATATGGTGAACGTTCAGCATCTGTGATGTTTGGCGAAAGCCAAAATAACAGCTTGCCCTTTTTAATGTACTGAGCAGTGAAAAGACTACCAATATAACCCATCCGTCCATAGTATACATAGAAAATCCCATGCCAACAATGTAGCCTGGCACTTGTGGCTTCACCACTGTTGCCATGCAGCATTGTTGTCAACATGCCAGAGTGAATAAAAACCTTATTTGTGATCAACCTATGGAATATCCCACATTTACACAATGACTGTGAGGAAAACATTTTGCAAATAAATGCATTTATTTTCATGTGTGATAGGACTGAAATGGAAATAAATCATTTATTTCAACCTTAGGTGGGTGATCACCATGTATTTACACTTTAGGTTGGTCACAAAGGAGTTCTTAACCAATGGGAGAACAGCTTGGACAATGCTTGATGACATCACAGTGACATCAGCTGCAGTTAAAAACAGAGCAGTGAAATCAAACAGAAAGAGTACAATCTTCATTGCAAGAACTAAGCTTGCCAGAGAGGCTCTGTCAAAGTATAGATGACACATGCAGTGGGCTCTGCCACTTGTGTGGCCATACTGGTTAAAACCTGCAGCTGCAAATAAACTTGATATTTTTTGTTAGATCACGGCATACTGTATCCCATATTTTGTCTCTTTGCACACACGGCAAATGTGTCATTACTTAACAAACCTCTAAGATGGTTATTTTAAATTTGACAGGGGGATCCCTACCTGTTTTTTCCTCATTTCCCGCAAGCTGCTCAGTTCAGTCTGCAGCTCTTCAATCTGTTTTTTGTGCCTCTGGGTAACCTGACTGATCCAAGACGCATGCTGCTGTGTTAATTCCTTCTTCACAGATTCTGATAAATGAATACAAAAAAAGGACATGAGAACTGATCACTTTTTGTGCCCTATTCACAGAGTTCAAAACTACTTTACGCAATAAAGCTAATCATTTCTGTAGCTACTAATCACATTAAACTTGATACGCCTGCTGCTGGTAAAAGTTTCAGTAATTAGAAATGGGATCCTAAGAAGTAATTAAGTTTGAGTTTGGGACGTTGACAACCAGACCCCCAAGGATCTGAACAAGGAGGCTAGGGAGCTAAGGCAAATAACCATGATGGGGTGTGTCTTATCTGCAGTGATGAAGTAAAGTAATCTAGGTGCAGATATTCGAAATTTAGCCCCGGGGTTAAATTAGCACTGCACGGCATGCTAAATTAGCCCTGAACCAGTAGCAAGCTATATTCAAAGGAGTAGCCTGGGGCTAAACCTGCTGACTACAGCATGTAAAGGAAGCAGTGCAAACAGGGCTGGGAGTGCAGTGCTAAAATAGCCCAGGAACTAAGACAGCTCTGAATATAGCAACAGGGAAGTGCAAAATGCAACAGCAGCTCAGTGGACACAGAGGTGGAGTAAGGCAGAGCTGAAGATGATGGACAATGTGTGTGATAGCAATGAAGTGTTGCACAACAACTGCAAACAGTAATGCAGGCCACACACTGCAGAACTGTGCTATGCTTTCGAGAGGATTGCCCAGGGCTAACCCAATTGCACAGTGCTAACACATTAGCCCAGTGCAAACACATTAGCCTGGGGCAAAAGTTTGCTATATTCAAAGCTCCTATGCAAATTAACCTACTTAGGCAATCCGTGTTCAATCAGCCACATTAGTGTCTCATTAAGACCTGCTTAGCATACATTAGCATGAAGATTGCCCGGTGCTATTCCATGGTGCACACAGCTCCATCTGTAGGTCAGACTGGAACTACAGGTCAAAAACCGCAGGCTGGATGGTGCCCACAGCTCCACCTGTAGGTCAGACTGGACGTACAGGCTAAAAGCTGCACACTGGGGTATGTACACAGCTCCACCTGTATGCCAGCCTTGAGAAACATTCAGAGTGTCTGTGTCCCTCATTCCAGTGCTGACTGGGTTGGAAGTATGCATGGCATATGCCTGCTGACACCCATGGCCTGCAGCTAACAACTGTTTTTTTGTTTCTTTGTTAACTGAGTAAGGCCCACTAAGCACAACTGCCTGTTTTCAAGGGCAGCCCAGGAGCTTTAGGCTGGTTAAGTGATTTGCTCAGCATCACACAGTATGCGAGTGGAGGTTGGGGGATTCAAACCCAGGTCAGCTTGGTTCAGCAGACCTCGGTTCGATTCCCTCAACCTCCACTTGCATACTGTGTGACTTCGAGCAAGTCACTTAACCAGCCTAAAGCTCCTGGGTTGCCCCTGAAAACAGGCAGCTGTGCCTAGTGGGCCTTACCCAGTTAACAAAGAAGAAAAAAAACCAAAAACAGTTTGTTAGCTGCAGGCCATGGGTGTCGGCAGGCATACACAGTGCATACTTCCCACCCAGTCAGCACTGGAATGAGGGACACAGACACTCTGAATGTGGAACAAAGAGGGACACTGATCCCCATAATGAGAGGCACATCTGCAAACATGGAGACACAGACTCAGGACACAATGGGAAACCCTTACCTTCGTATGTACACAGGGTAGGAGTTGTATAGCACCATAGAAAATCTAACTCCCTGCTTGAAAGTCTGGATGTACATACAGTCTCTGTGTGTGCACCACTGTTCCCAGGAGGGACGAATGCAGGTCAGGGCTATAGTGAGAGAAACATAGAGGGATGTCCCCTGTACTGAGGGACACTGTTGAGGACTGTATAACTGTGTTTATGTATCTATATATACATATCTTTATTGCAAAAAAATCTGTTAATGCATCAGTTAGGGTGAATAATATAGCGACAAAAGCAAGGAAATGAGACATTATGGTTTCCAACCCTAACATCCCACCCCCAGGGTTCCCACCCCCACCACTCCACCCTCCACACACCAACAGGCATCTGGGTGTACGTTGGGTTCGATGGCCTAACTCTCACCGCATTCCATGTGTAAACGAGCTGAGGTAGTGCAGTACAGGAGAATGGGGTGAAAGTTAAGCTGACGATCCAACGCACACCCAGATGCCTGTTGGAGTGGTGAGGGGTGTGGAACCCTGAGGGTGGGGCGTTAGGGTTGGAAACTGTAACGCCTCATTTCCCTTCTTTTGTCACTACATTATTCACCCTAACTGATGCATCAATGGAGTTTTTTGCAATGAATTTCCCTTCTTTTTCAGATAGCATAATTGTATCCTCATTTTGCTGTGGGATCCCTCCATCTGGATAGTACAACAGTATCCGAAGGACCCTGCGCTCCCATCCCTCCACAGATGCATATATGTATCTAGCTATGGAAACACGGGTTCTCTGGGCCCTGCGCTTCCACACATAAAGTTACAAGCAGGCGTAGCGAAATCGCAACAAATAGTCATAACTCTGCCATCTTATATAACTTTCACCCAAATGTTCAACATAACCTTCTTATCACCTCACCGCATATATCCAGCAAAGAAAACCTTCAAATTTACATTGTAATGATGATCTATGTAACAGTTTGTTATTATGTGTAACTGTTTGTTGTATGTTTGTAAAATTTAAAGTGTTGGATGCAATTGAAAATGAAATACTGTTATCTCAATTTGTTATTCAATAAAAAGTTGAAGTTGAAATCCCTGTGGAAATATAATTCTGCGCAACTGTAACGCTGTTTTGCACCACAGGTGTAGAGAAACATTTTTGGCAGCATTTGAAACATTACAGCTGTACTATTCATGAGGTGGTGTGAAAAATGGTAATGTTGGAAATCTGAAGTGAAAACGTGCTCAGAAACTGTGCAATGCACACTTGTAACTCTGTCATTTTGTGGAATTGTTTCACCAAATTGTCAACATGTTTTTTGGGACCTCCCCTTATGAACAGTTGCACTGTGATTTTGTTAATCCATCCTGAAAGTTGATTTTGTACAGCGACCACGCCATTCTGCACTACAGGTGCGAAAACATGTTTTGGGTAGGATGTGAAAAATGACAGCTATACTGTTTATGAGGAGATGTGAAAAGGATGGCAATGTTGAAACTCCAGGGTGAAAATATTAAAAATTGCTGATGTTATGAGCGTGCGTAGAAACTGCACAATGCATGCTTGTAATGCAGTCATTTTTTTGAATTATTTCTCCAAATTTGCAACATGGGCTTTTTGGGACCCCACCTCATGAATAGTGGCACTGTTGTTTCGTTAATCGGTTCTGAAAGGTTATTCCGTGCAGTGACCTCAAAATCACCTTTCGGGACTGAGTAATGAAATTACAGCGACAGTGTTCACGAGGTGGGGTCCCAAGAACCCATGTTGAAAATGTTAGGTCAAAATTCCTTAAAATGGCTGAGATAGCACCATAAGTTGAAATCCCCATTGACAGCCATAATACGGTGCTTACCTTTGATTCATTTTGTGGTGTGGCTTTCAAGAGAGCAGACATGTCCTGGTCCTCAAAAGATGACAGCGCCGACCTCTGGAGGTAAATATGGGATAAGGGGGGGTGCGGGGAGGTGGGTGCTCAGTGGGAGGGGGACTGGGAAGACGACGAGGGACCGTTTTCTTTTTTCCAGGTTACAAAAACAAATAACATGTCATGGGATGGGTTTCTTTATTTACAGGAACACACAATACATAAATAAATGTGAGCACACTGGGGTAGGATCCCAGTGTGCCACATGAGTTGGGGGGGATACATGTTGCCGACAGGGGGATTGGGCACACCCCGTGGCAAGGCAATCAATAAGAAATAAATTAACTTTTGGGCACACTGTGGTGGGCTCCCAGCATGCCACATGAGTTGGGGGGGCATGCATGCTGCCGACAGGGGGACTGGGCACCCCCATCAGCAAGGCAATCAATAAGAAATAAATTAAATTTGGGGCACACTGGGGTGGGCTCCCAGTGTGCCGCATGAGTTGGGGTGGATACAAGCTGCCGACATGGGGATTGGGCACCCCTGTCGGCAATAACAGTGGGCTGGCGAGGGAGGGCACTAGACTACCAGAATTGGACCTGGTGGTAATTAGGAGTTACACTTCAAATTACTATGGTAGTAATTTGAAGTGTCATTTTGAATTACTTCAGGTTCCACCGCCACTTACCACATGCTTTTTGCAGGTGGTGTTTAGCGCTGCGCTACAGGTGGCGCAACAACCTGTAGCGCTGTGCTACTATTTTGAATATGCCAGCGCACCGGCATTCATGTCCACTCCCCTACCTTCCTCCCCTGCATACATTAACTTTTAGCATTGGTGCTATCATACAGCGCTGGCGCTAAACAGGCTTTTGAATACTGCAGTCCGGTGCAAATTTGGCGCTATTCCAGCACTACGGATTTGCGCCAGGTGCAAACCTTTGAATATCTGGCCCCTAATCTCCTAACATTGATTTAACAACCACTGAAAGATGTTGACTACTCTTTTGGCAGGAGAATTGATAATAGGATGAAACGCTGCAATGTTAAATGTTGGGCTTTAAAATTTTTTGTTTTTTTATTGTGACAGTTGAAAGTACAGTGTGCTGTACTATATTGGTCATACAGATTTAATAAACATATATTAAAAGAAAGTGAAAGTTCACTTTGACTGCCTTTTAGTAAATAAGTGAGTCAAGATTAATGCTCTCCAGCTGTAAATAAATAGAGGATATGCAAAACGTATATAACCTCAACCAAGGGGTCACCCCACACAGGTGGTGCGTAAGACCGGAATACATTACTACCTACCAAGAAGCCCTTCCACACATCAATAACAGATACCACTGACACAAAGATACAAAAAAATTAAAAAAAGTTTTATTTTTACTCACAGATGCAGCACAAATATAAAGTGTTGCTGGTTCCATGCATACAGCATGGTGCCCCCACAGCCCAGCATAATTCCCAATGTCGTTTTGTGCCTTAGACCAACACTTTATCAAGGGTACTGTTCTGCTATAACACATGCCTTAAATACTTTTTTTCTATAAAGGTTTTTATGTCCTCCACAGCTGGGGCAGGCTAGGCTTCCTTCTGCATCTGTCTCAACTGCCTCTCCACCGGCGACCACCTCCCTCGGACTTATCTCACTGGCTGTATTCCCCACGGATTGCCCCTGTGGCTATGTTACAGAAACATAGACACTGATGGCAGATAAGGGCCACTTGGCCCATCCAGTCAGCCCTTTTTCATTGTGATTGCTTTCACTGCAGACCCTTCTAGGTCTACGGTACATTCTCTTCCATCCCTTTCCTTTCCCTTATGATTCCCTTGTGCCTATCCCTGGCTTTTTTGAATCCCCCCACTGTTTTTGGCCCACTACCTCCACTGGAAGACTGTTCCAGGCATCCACCACTCTTTCTGTGAAGAAGTATTTCCTCACATCTCTTCTGAACCTACCCCCCTCCAGCTTCATATGGTGACCCCTTGTTCTAAAGCACCCTTTCCTCCAAAAAATACCTCCCACCTGTACCTTATTCACCCCTGTGAGTTATTTAAAGGTCTCAGTCATATCCCCCCTCTCCCTTCTCTTCTCCAGGGTGTACATGTTTAGTTTCTTTAGCCTCTCCTCATAGGGCTTTTGATATAAACCCTGTACTATCTTGGTAGCCCTCTTCTGGACCACCTCTACTCTATGGTTTCCTGAGATGTGGTCTCCAAAACTGGACACAGTACTCCAGGTGGGGTGTTACCAATATGAAGGGGCAACATCATTTCCCTCTGGTGATACCTCTACCTATACACTCCAGCATCCCACTAGCTCCCATGATCGCTTTGTCTGGCCACCTTCAGGTCATCTGATATGATTACTCCCAGGTCCCTTTCCTGATTGGTCGTGGCAAGTATCTCTCCCCCCATTTTGTACTCCACCCCGGGGTTTCTGTGACTCAAGTGCATTATTTTGCACTTTTTTGCATTAAACTTTAGCTGCTAAACTTTTGACCATTCCTCCAGCCATTTGAAATCTCTTATCACCCTTTGTACCCCCTCACCCCATAGTGTCCACTCTGTTACAGATCTTGGTGTCATCCACAAAGAGGCAGACCTTCCCTCCCAATTCCTCTGCTATGTTGCTAATGATGACATTAAAGAGAACCTGCCCCAGTACTGACCCTGAGGTACCTTGCTGGTCACTCCAGCTTCCTCGGAGTGAACTCCATTTACCACCACCCTCTGCCTCCTATCCCCTAACCAGTTTCTTACCCAGGTTACCACCTTATAGACCACCCCCATGCTACCCAACTTGTTTACCAGCCTATGTGAAATGGTGTCAAAGGCCTTGCTAAAGTCCAGGTAGGCCACATCCGCCACCCCTCCCTGATCCAACACCTTGGTTACCCAGTCAAAAAATATATTATTTGTTTGGCATGACCTTCCCTCTGTGAAGCCATGCTGTCTTTGGTCCAGCAGTCTGCTGGATTCCAGGTATTCTACAATCCTTTCCTTTAACAGTGCTTCCATTAATTTCCCTACCACCGAAGTTTGACTGACAGGCTTATAATTTCCCACCTCCTCTTTGCTACCACTTTTGTGAAGTGGGACTACTTCCACTCTTCTCCAGTCCTCTGGGACCACACCAGTCTCCAGTGAACTGTTAAACAAGTGTGCCAGGGGTGCAGCCAGAACCTCCCTGAATTCCTTCAGCACTCTTGGATGCACCCCGTCTGGGCCCGTGGCTTTATCCACCCTCAGATTAGAGAGTGCTTTCCTGACCCTTTCTTCAGAAAAGGGACTGGTGTCCACTTCTCTCCCCCTTCAAGCTCCTGGTGCTTATTTGTGGCCTCTCCCCTTCTACTGTGAACACGGAGCAGACGTATTTGTTTAAGATGTTTGTCTTTTCTTTGTCCTCCTCCTCCTCCTCCTCCACTTTACAGCCCCCCCTTTTTTAACCCTACAATCCCTCCTTTGTCTTCCATTTCTCACTAACATACCTGAAAAATGTCTTGTCCTCCCTTGATGCTGTCTGTGCTATTCTTTCCTCTGCGTGTGCCTTTGCACTTCTTACTGCTTTGCCTGCCTCCCTCCATTTCACCAGATACACTTCCCATCCACCTCTCTCTGGGTCTCCTTATACCTTCTGAATGCCACACTGTTTTTGCCCTTACCTTTTCTGCCATCTCCCTCAAGAACCATAATGGTCTTCTTTTCCTTCTGCTTTTGCTTACTTCTTGATGTACAGGTTTGTTGCCTTTACTATGCCCTCTTTTAATCTGGCCCATTTGTCCTCCACCCCACCCAGGACATCTCCCCCCCCAGGTCCTTTCAGTGGCATTTCCCCATCATTGTAAAGTCAGCATATATTGAGGGTTTAACCCTACTGTGGTAGAACAGCATTCTAGAACCTCTAGAGACTGCATGAGTCAGTTTCATTTTGAAAGCAAAAGAACTCACAAAACACATTTTTCACACAGTACTATACAAATAGAATAATAGATAGGTTCTGGTGTATTACAAGGTAGTAATTCCATCGAGAGGTTCTGGGGACACAGAAAACCTCGAGAGCGAAGCTCAAGAGGTCTTCATGTGTCCCCAGAACCTCGAGATGGAATTACTACCTTGTAATGCCAGAACCTATTTGTTATTTTTTTTAATATATGGATACGAGGTGAATTGACTCACCTCCGTTTGAGCACTGGAGTTAGCGGGTGGATGTGCATGCTGGCAGGGTTCCCCAGTCCTGTGTGGATGAGCGGCTGCTGTGGGCTTCATTTAGTCGTGTTTTTTTTTTTTGTCAGTGGCGGTATTGAGCGAGCAGAGGAGCCCCGGAGGGAGTCTGATTGTTAATAGTATAACTCAAATGGTTTTCAAACTAAAAAAAACCAAAACGTTTGCTGCAGGGAAGATTGTCTCGCTAAGCGAGCGAGCAAGCCGCCATGTTTTCAGACTCGTTCTGCCTGCCCACAGAGGAAAAGCGGCCAATCAGAAGGCACGCTGTTTAACATGTCAGGGATAGACTTGCACATGCGCTCTTCAGCTTTGTTAATAATACTATCGTTCGGGTGCCGAACGATAGTATTACGGCACCCCAATGATAGTATTATCACTCAGGAAGAGTAGTATTATCGCTCCAGGAGTGATGGTATTACCAGGAAATTTTTGTATGCTTTTCAAGCATATTATTTTAACAATCCATATATTAAAATATAAAAAATACAGGATGAGCAACTCTATGCACAACCAGCGTGTTTTGCCACTTCGAGATTCTGATTCCCATGGACATGCTTTGCTCTCGAGGTCAGAGGGAATCAGAATCCCTCTGTGGCAGAACACACTGGTTCTGCATAGTTGCCCATCCAGTATTCTCTATAACTTTGGTATTCTGTTTTGAAAACCCACTGCGATGACATAGATGAGAGAGGTTTATAATGTTCTGACTACACAACAGTGGGATTACAAGGTTGTTAACAGCATACTTTCAGTGGGTAATAAGGGCTACCCATACATTATATATAGAATAATGTATGGGGTGATGTAATAACGAAAGTTTACACACGAGAGTAGATGCTACATAAACACCAAGGCGAAGCTCGGGGGTTTGTGCAAGCATCTTACCCTCAAGGGTGTGTGTAACTCTGAGTTTACACAACACCCTATATTTTATTTTTTATAATTAATGGTGATTTGCACTGTTTGTACAGCTTTATGCCGACTTAGCGCTGCTTTTATGCCATTGTGCAGCATTATGCTGTTTGTCATATACACACTCGTGTACAACGAGAAATTACACACGGTTTCCCTATGGGAAAAAGGGGAAGCCATTAATTATAAAGACTATTGGAAATGATATATAAATGACATCTGTTGGTGTGGTGGGGCTTTTAAAGTGAGCTAAAGGAGTTTGTTGAATTCTTGCACAAAAACTCAGATTTGAAGAATGCATTTTATACAATGGCAAGAAAATTTCCTGGACTCTGATTGGTCAGTCTTTGGCTGGACCCGTAATGTTATCCCAGTACAACATCACGGGTCTAGTCTCAGCCTCACTGTGAACCTGTAGCTGAGCTATATGATGAGCTAGATGACCTCTTTTTTTGCATCTCCTATTAAGAAACAAAACTATTTTTCCACACTAAAAAACATTCTTTAAAATAATTTTTTTTATTTTATTTATAACAAGAAGCCATTGTATATTAGCAATAATGCCCTCCAGGGTGTGTGTCGTTTGGGATAACGTCACGTCTCAGTTGTTGGATGCACTTGGCCTGCGGCCTCGTGCCCAACCACCTGAGGCGCGACGTTATCCCAGCACAACACACACCCTGTTGGGCATTATTGCTTAAGTATTTCTGTCAAAAAGAAATATCCTTTTTGGACATTTTGACTGCAAAGCACAATTACCATACTGGCACCAAAATCATTCAGAAACCAACAGACTGGAATTTTGTCTTTGGCTAGCAGTTGCCACTCCTCCTCCACCATAGAAAATGTCTGTAAGAGTCGTTATCTTAAAGTCTTCCCTTCTTCCTCTACCTAGATCTTTAACCTATTTGTCCTGCCCTTGTACTCCTGCTCTACTTTCCCTCCTCCTTACCTCAGCATATAGTAACCTTGGTGTGAGCCTCCATGCCACCACTGGCACTTAGTTCCCCTGCTTTTCCATCTCCTCCCTAGCACCCTTGGTGTGTGCCTCTATTTACCACCTCCAGCACCTAACTTCCCTGCTTCCTCCCTATTCACCTCCATCTAGGTATTATTGCTAGTTGAACTGTTTATCCTGCTAGGTTACTGTGGTGCAGTCTGTTTACCCTGTTTCAAATTAGTTCTACTGCGTGTAACTGATTTGTTCCACTACCCTGTGTCAATCTCTTGTTGTACAGCTAGTTATCTGCTTCTATTGGGCTTGCAACTGTACATTGTTCCGTTACTTCTGTGTCCCATTGCTTATTATGCTGCATGTATGTTTCCGTTGGGACTTGTGTCTGTACAGCTTGCAATATTCTACTCTTATTGGATTGTAAATTATTTTAACTGTTTGATTCTGTGACATTGTTTGTGGCCCAAGTTGTGCCTGAAAAACAGTCCTTGGATCAGCGCACGTACCATGTAAACAAATAAATAAATAAAGCTTGGAGAGTATGTAGTGATTATGGCAGCCATGAAAAAGAAAAACTTGAACTGGCTTTTACATTTACAGAGAGGGGCTATGGTGCAGACACCATCAGCAGGGAAAGTATGGCTAGTGATGGAGTGGACAGGTCAGCACTGTTGGTACCAAAGGCAAGAGAGTGAAAGGAGCAGCAGAGGAAAATCAATTTTGTGACCGCATACTCCACTAGAGTGAATAAAGTCAGTGAGATCATTACAGGGCATTAGCCAGTATGTGGGTCAGATCAGAAATTCAATAAACTGGTTAATCATCCCCTTCGAATGATACAGGGAAGGCCAGCGAATTTAAATGTAAAGGATATTCTGGTACTATACATTTGGTACAACCAGGTGAAAGGCAAAGGCACTGGCTCCTCCCTTTGCCAAAGGACTGCAAAAAAAGGTGGGTGCTATAAATATTGCCCATTTGTAAATGAATGCTGCAGTCTTTTGAATCCAAGCAATGGCCAGAATATACAAAATCATTGCCATACTTTCCCTGGTGATGGTGTCTGCACCATAGTTCCTTCCGCAATAAGAACAAGTCTCATCCTCTTATTATCAGAAATAGCCTAGGAGCCCCCTCGAACAAATCCAGCACTTCAAGTACCTAGGTGTAACCCTTGACAGTCGTCTCACCTACATTCCCCACATCGAGAATGTTGCCAGGATGATCAATGTTAGGATAGGGCTCCTCTATAGACACAGATGGTGTCTGACTCCAGAAGCCCTCAAGCTCATAATCCACAGCTCAGTCCTATCAGTCATTGCTTATGGCTTGGTCATATATGGATCTACCTCCGTCACGTCACTCAGAAGGTTAATGGTCGCCCTGAACAAGGTATGCAGACTCTACATGGGTGCCCCTCATCCTATCCACACATGTGAGCTTTATTCACAATCTGGCTGGCTCCAACTCAGTGGCAGGATTAAATACCAAATATGATTGCTTACTAAAAAAGCACACCTTGGGCTTCTTCCTCCAGGGCTGATAGCCTTCTGAACAAATCTCCCAAGACCCTACACACCCGCTTGTTAACACCTGACCACCTCCCAGTTCCTAGATGCCAGACTGCCCAATATCAATGGACCTTTTTGTACCAGGCACTGCTCTGGTACAATGGACTACATCATGAATCAACTAACCTTTTGAGCCCGGGGCCTTACAAGCATCTGTTTCAGCAGCATTTGCAACTGAAAGCCTCCGTGACTGTATCCCCTAATCTTAAGGGTACCTGCCTGCATTTCCTCCCCCCCCACCGACCTAGCCTCACATCTCCGCAAATCCCGTTCAAAACAAATGGTCTATGGCCTTCTCTGACAAAGCCGTTTTTTCCTACCCTAGGACCTTTACACTCCACTTCCACACTTAATCCCCCAGTGCGCTAAAATAACTTACTCTCTCTATCTCTTTCTTTCTCTCACAACTACTAATGCCGACCTTGATATATAAAGTATTCTCAATGTTTGCCAGATATTCAATTGGTAACTGCTCTCTACATATGGCTATTTACGATGATGTCTGTTGTATTGCCAGCGTTTGCTAGATTCCCATTAATTTTGCTCCTTTCTATTTATTGCTGTTTACTATGATGCATTGCCAATGCCTGCCTGTATCTCACTTATTTAGCTCCCCTCTGTCTGTTTGTTACATCCCTCCCCCTGATGTGGAGCCTTTGTAAATGAGCTATGCTTAGCTCAAAGGTACTTGTAATCTGAGATGAAATAAATAAATAAATAAACAAAATCATGATTTTATCAACTGTAATACCACATACATTATATATATATTGCTACTTGCTAAGTGGGGTGTGAAAAGGAAATTTAAGGTGAGGGTAGGGGACCACATTAGGGCTGTGAACAATGAAAATGTATCATATGGACTAGCAATGCACATTAAAATTCTACAAACAAGGATGATCACAAATCATTGCTCACGGCCACTAAGAATGTAAAACTGTACCAAGAGGGGGAGACTTGAAGATTGCCAGGCGGGAGTCCTCCTGGATCTTTAAGTTCCAGGCATGTGAATGGCCAGGGCTGAACAACCAGCTTGTGAGTGCACCATGCCTGGTTAATAGATAGGGCTCCTCTAAAAATTCCCCCACCCTCTTTTATTTGGTGAGTCCTTGACCTTAATTTTTTCTGTACCTTGATTCTACATTGTCCTTATACAAAAAATATTTCATATAATCTTTAAATTGTTTCTTTATATATGCACACAGAGGTGCCAGCCAGGATGCAATGCAGTAATGCTGCAGTATATCACAGTATGCTGCAGGGGGCAGTGTAATTCAATGGCAGTCAAGCCCTTTTGTCATACAGTATTTCGTGACATGCCATTTACTGATAGGTATTGTGTTGCATCGTGGCTGGCGCAACTGTGTGTCTTGTTTCTTACTCCCAGGTCCTCATATACTTCTTGTAAAATGAACTTCAGAACCAAGAACCCTCCTATTCTATGGGAATGTATGGATTTACCATGAAAGAACTTTAATTGTAAATAGATTTACTTGATTGTGGGTAAAAATGCTATGTTATCAAAAGTTCTACTTCAAGCTCGGTCAGTTAGTGCAACCTCAAAAAATGTGCTAAAGCTTTAGATATTAGAAATAATAAGAACACCAGCTTACATCAGGCGTTTGTTTGATGATCCTGACTGTTCGAGCCTTAAATGATCACCTTGTGTTTTAAATACGCACACTGTTGCTTTATACCTTGTTTGCACATTAACTGGATTTGCATTTTAAATGTTATACTAGGGGTTTGTGCACTAGGGGTCAGTGTTCCTTGAAAAAACTCGGGAGTGAAACGATGGAATGTTTTGTCCACTGGTATCGAGCTCCTGCTGTGCCTATATGGAGCTGCTTTAAAATGCATCTAATAAAGATGTTTTGCTTGGACAATTTGGATTCCAACTTCTTTATGACAGTGTGGAGAGTGCTGAGACTATACCCTGTGTTTCCTGTGCTGTTACTTGTCTTGAGGCACCATACTGAGTGGAGTGGCTTTGTTTTTCCTTGGACTGAGTAGTCTGCCTGCCTCAAACCCATGTTGCTTTCCAGTTTGCAGCCCACTTGCTACTAGGAACTCCAGTACCCTCTCCTTGACTAAATCTTTCAGTAATTTTCCAGCTGCTTACATCAAACTGATTGGCCTGCAGTTCCCCAGACCACCTTCCTTCCACCTTTGTGCAGGGATACCACATTCACTGTTCTCCAGTCTATGGGCACCTCCCCAGACTCTAGGGAACAGCTGTATAGATCTGCCATGGGGGCTGCCATCACCTGTGCCATTTCCCTCAACACCCTAAGGTGTAGACTGTGTGGGGCAGCAAATGTATTTGTTTTTCAGGCCTTGAGCCCTTTGAGTACTCTTTCAGTCATGATTGGTTCCATACACAGTTTTGCCCCCCTCACCCCCCAACACAATGCAGTGATGATGACTTTTCCCTGAGGCAGTGGTCCTTTTTTCTCTTTTGTAAATACTGAACAGAAGTAATCATTCAGTATTTGTGTCTTAACCATGTCACTTTCCACCCAACTCTCACCCTGTTCCTGTGGAAGCAACCCTGGAGGGCTCAGATTTAGGTAAAGGTTTGGGCTCCTGTACAGAGCTACCCCACCTAGAAACAGGTGTGAAAGAATGTGAAATGCAATTTAATATTTGATGCCCCTACAGCATCTGCTGGAGCTGCCCCTTGTTTGCTGATGAATTGCCAGGTGGTTGAGATTTGAGGACTTCAATGCTGCTTGACTTTCTATTCTGTAGATATTTAGCCTTTGTGAGTCAATGGTTGTTTCCTGGTGCCCTGTAGGTCTCTCATTCTGTGGTCCCACTCCCCCACATCTAGAATACATATAAATCATTGATGTTGTAACCTCCCCTTAGAGCCATGCCAGTTGCAGGGGAAGGGGCTACACAAGGCCTTGGGTTTATTTTTCATTGTACAATCAGCTGTCAAATGACTGTCCTTTGAAATGTTAGTTAGAAGGGCCAGTTTATGATCTTTGCCTTTTGTCCTGGCAAAGAAGATAGGAAGAATGGGTGGAAAGTCTGCAAAAAGAGAAAGAAGAAGAATCCTTCAAGTGGCTATTATTTCCTGTACAGAGGTTGTTTCCTTCTGTGGCACAGTGAACTTTCTTTCAGGACACTTATTTTCTTGCAGTTTACAAAATGTTGTTAAACAGAGTTTTTCTGTCGCCTATTTTTACACATGATGAGATGCCTTTTGCTGGCTGCAGGAGCCACCCTGCATTTTACAATATCTCTGTATGTTACACATACCTGCCCATAGTCTCATGGAAGCTGCACTCTGGTGACTTGGTTGACAACACTGAATGAAGCTGGGCAATTGTTTTTTTTCCACATTTCAGCACAGTTTTCCTTGAAGCTATGTGCTCATTCTTCAAAACTACCCATTCTATGTATTATTGTTCCCAACCTGGTTGGTGCACCCACACAGCGGACACGAGCACAGTGACAGAAGTCGCCTGTCTGCGGTGAGTCGCTGTGCTGGTGAGAGGTAGACACCGGTGGTGAGTTTCCTGGTGTTGCACCCCCCCCGGTCCAACTCCGACTTGGAGTTAGATATTTAAGACTGGGGGTGTGGGGTGGAGCCCCCGCATGGGGTTTAGGCGTAGTCCCCAGCACAAACTCACCGACATCCCCGACGGTACAATGCCGACACTTGGCATTGTGTCTGTCGCTGTGGGGGATGTCGGTGCGAGCACTGTCGAAGCGCTATAGTAAAACCACTATGGTTACATATGGATGGATTCTAACTATTTCATAATCTGTAAGGAGTATTGCTACTGCATTGTATTTTAGATGATGTCCTCCGTGGATAGCTTGAATTGTGTTGTTTTTATGAAACTCAACAAAAACAGAAAATTAAAAAAATGTAGGACAAACAGGTATGAAGAAAACTGGCCTTGGACCAATGTCCTTTGACCATGTCCCCATCTTCATGTTCCTATGTTTTTCAAACAGTTAATTAAATGTGAAATGTCAGGCTCAGGTTAGTTTTGAGATGCAAACCTAAATCTATGACATAGTAAACACTGAAACATAGAAGCTGTTGGCAGATAAGGACCTCTTGGCCTACCTAGCCTGCCCTATTTTCCATACATACAGTGCCACTGCAGACTCTACTCGATCTCCAGTCCCCCCCCCCTTGCTTTATTTCTAAGGTACCCTTGTGTCTAGCCCATGCATGCTTGAATCCTGTTACCATTTTAGCACTCACCACCTCTGCTGGGAGGCTGTTCCAGGCATCCACCACCCTTTCATTGAAGAAGTATTTCCTCACATCTCCTCTGAGTCTCCCTCCCTCCTCCAGCTTCATAGCGTGACCCCTTGTCTTTGAGCATCTTTTTCTTTGTAAAATGCTACCCTCATGTACCTTATTAATATCGATGAGGTATTTGAATGTTTATATCATGTCTCCCCTCTCCCTGCTTTCCTCTAGAGACTACATATATAATTCCTTGAGTCTTTCCTCGTAGGACTTTTGATGCAGGCCGTGCACCATTTTGGTTTCCCTCTTCTGTACCGCTTGCATCGTACGTATGTCCTTCCAGAGATGGGGCCTCAATAACTGGACAGAGTACTCGAGGTGGGGCCTCACCATTGATCTATACAGGGGTAACACCACCTCCCTCTTTCTGCGGGTGATACCCCTCCCTATGCACCCGAGCATCCTGCTAGCTGTCCCCACTGCCTTATCACACTGCTTTGCTACTTTCAGGTCATCAGAAATGATTACCCCCAGGTCACTTTCCTGTTTTGTGGTTGCCAATACCTCCTTCCCCAATTGGTACGTTGCCCCTGGGTTTATGTGTTCCAAGTGCATGATTTTGGACTTTTTGCATTGAAACTCAGTTGCCAAACCCTTGACCGGTCTTCCAGCTTTTTCACATTGCCCTTCATTTTATCCACCCCCACACCACCCCTGGTGTGTCCACTCTGTTGCAGATTTTTGTGTCATCCGTGAACAGGCATACTTTCCCCTCCAGCCCTCCTGCAATGTTGCTAATAAAGACATTGAAGAGAACTGGGCATAGTACTGACCCTTGTGATACCCAGCTGGTCACCTTGCCTTCTTCAGAGGGAGAAGCATTTACTACCAACCTCTGAATCCTGTTGCTTAGTCGACTTCTTACCCATTTTACTACTTTGGGACCCATTCCTAGGCTGCACAGCTTGCTCCTACTGTGACTGTGACTGTGATCCATTTCTGGTCTGGAAACAAATCAAACTTCACAAAGGTTCTGTTTTAGTTTAGTGTCATTCTAGGCCATTATGGCTTTTTTATTATTATTACTGTTCTTCCCTCCCTTGACCCCACTCTGATGATCAGCCCCCTCACCTCCCCCGCACAAGTACACTCATACTCCTCCTCCTGCCCTTGGAGGGTGGGTGAGTGCCAGGTCCAATCTGTGCTCAACTGCCAGGGATGCATGAATATTAGAAAACCTGCATCTTCCCACCGTGGAAGCTGAACACCTCAACACTGTGATGTGATTGGTTCCCAGCCAACCTACATACCCAATTTCAGGGCTCCAATCATTGATCTCTTCCAGGATAGCAGACCATACCAATGGGCTAGACAGAGCACAGCAGTTCCAGCTTTAATGCATCTGTTTTTGTTTGTTTGTTTTTTAAATAAAAAGCTGGTCAATACCAGTTCCAGTTCTGAGCAAAGCCATGATGTGGAAGGCATCATACCTAGTAATAATTTCTGCTGCTTCTCTGCGCAGTCTCGTTCCGCCTGTATTTCTTTGCTTGCCCTCTCCTCTAGGGCCTGGAGCTCCAGCCTGTGAGCCTGCTGCTGGATCTTGAGACTGCCACTGAATTCTTTCTTTAGATGCTCTTCTACTTCCTACATAGAAACAAAATACAGTTTTCATCCTTACTATTACATCTGGCCTTACTGATCACATCTACATTTGATCTACATTTGATCTAAAATGATCACATTTTACATTACATCTAAAAAGATATTGAGTTAGACCCTGAAAAACCTGTCATCATTTGCGCTGTCTGCATAATTTTAAAAGGGGTTTAAAGAACTAGTACTGCCAAAAAGAAAATGTTATTTTTTATTCTGTGTACCTGCACCCAATTGGCCCCTCTCAGATTTCCTGCCACTTCCCAGCTCCATCACCTGCCCTCTCCTGGATTTATCTTTTTGTCCCTGTGTTGCCCTTATGGCTCCCCCACCCATGATGGAGCTGTTAGACTGGCGGAGGTCTTTCAGGAGTATCTATCTGGTTGCCAGGAAGTGCCAAGTTTAGCGGGTGCAGTCTGCAACACAGCAGGGCTATCACACTACATGACTGAGGGGTTTTCCTCCTTTTTGTCCCATTCCCCTTGAGGACGTCTCTAACAAGGGCACCGTCGCACACCTTTGTGACACCAGAGACATCCTCCCCTTCCTTACAATTTCTGCCATAGCGCCCCCTGTGGTCACCCAGGGGGCAGTGTGGCAGTGGGAATCTGGCACCTCCTCCTGGAAGAAAAGAGCACCCCCCCCCCAGCTAGCACAGAATGACCCAGGCTCACTCCCGAACACAGGTCATGAGAATCGAAAGCAGCAATGCTACTGCAAAGCTGCTGGACTGGCAAATGTTATGATTTTTATGTTTGCTTGCACGCATGTGCAAAGCGAACACATTGTGGGTACTCTGAGAGTAGGGACTGGGGAGGTGTGGCATTGTGTCAGCCAATGCAGCTGAGCTTGTAGGAGGCATGTGACTGACAGGCCAATAAGGAACAGGCTAATGGTGGTGGTGTTCAGCCTGGCTGACAGCTGGAAACTTTGTGTAGTTGAAAGGATGCGGCTGCACCTATCACAGTGCAACTGCATCCTTTCATTTACAAGATACCACCCAGCAGCCAGCTAAGTGGCATCATCATCAGCTGCTCCCTATCCTAACCCCAAATGTCCATGCCCCCCCCACCATGCTACACTGGCGTGCCCACCTCCATGTGCTGCCAAACAACACACAACACTTGGTTGCTCAGTCCCCAGTGTCAGCCCCCTCAATGTCCAGCTGTCATTTCCCTGCCCTGCTTCCTGCCCTGTGGTTGGAAGCAATTGCAGCGAGTGCCACAGTCATCGATTCTTCTCTTCTCTCAACCCCACTGCCTGCCCTGGAGTCAGGAGCAACCCACTCTGTAAAAAAGAAAATGAGCCATTGATGTGTTTTGCAGTCCCTGATCTACCACCCCAAGCCCCCACTCAGCACCCACTACCCCACACACCCCCAACCCTTGCTTACTGTACCTATCAAGTCCACCACTGCCTCTCTCAAATGTCCTGCTACTCTGGAGAGCGACCGCAAACTAATTGAAAACAAAGTAAGTCCGGTTAATGGCTTTTTAATGCATTTTGAGCTTTTACTCATAACGTTGTCATCTTTTATTATGTTTCCCAAATTTGCAACATGGCCTTTTTTGACCCCACCTCATGAAACAGGCAGGGTAAATTTGTCAAATCCTGACCCTCAAAATGTGTTTTTGCAGTCACTCTTCGAAATCGTATTTCTGACAGGATTTTAAAAATGTCATCTGTCTTGATCATAAGGTGGAGTCATAAAAAGACAATGTTGAAAATTTAGGGTGGGATATTCAGACTGCGCCAGACTATGGCGCAAGCCTGGGTGCAGTGCAACTGGGATGCGCCAGGGCATTGACAGGATGATATTCAAAGGTGCTGCGCCATGGCTCAGCACCATTGAATATCGCTCCGTGGCCACCAGCATTGCGCATGGTGCAGTGGCACTGCACCAGTGCAAGTGGCCAGGGAGGAGCAGGGAGCTGCGCTAACGTAAGTGCCATTGCGCTAGGTGCAGCAACCACAATATTCAGCGGTGGACATGCAAATGGGGTCATAATGTATGCAAGGTGCAAATGGGGCCATTTGCATGTCATTATGGCCCCATTTGCATGCAGGTGCGCCGATCCCCTGCGACTTGTGCCTGGCACCCTGCCAGGCTGCAGCCGTCGGGGACCAACGCCCCCTGCACACTGCAGCACAGTGCCCCAATGCCCGATCGCAGGCATACGTATATAAACAAAGCTGTCCTATATCCCTGGTGGTCCAGTGAACCGCTGCCAGTCGATCGTGGGCAAAAGTAATAAAATAAAGTTGTTCTGTATCCCTGGTGGTCCAGTGGACTGCTGCCAGCCTGATCGGCGGGCAAGGTAGTAGAATAAAGCCATCCTATATCCCTGGTGGTCCAGCGGTACCCCCTCCCCACCGCCCACTGGGCCCTGCCACCCGCTCCCCTCTGTCAGCGGCGGCGGCTCCCACCGCAAGCCACCCGGCCACCCACCGACTGACTGCGTACAGTATGGCTGTAGCCCATTGGTCCACAGCTTGGGCCAATGGGCGTAGACTCATACCATACTACACAGTCCTGATATGTGAATGGATCCATTCACGTATCTGGACTGTGTGTCTGGTAGTCTGCGCCCATTGTACGCTGTCGGACCAATGGACATACAACCGTACTGTACAGTCAGTTGGTGGCGCCAGGTGGCTTGGGGGAAGAGCTGCTGCCCGCCACTGACCAGGGGAGTGGGGAGCTCAGCAGGTGGGTGGGGAGAGGTACGCTGGACCCCGAAGATAGGACGCTGTCTACTACACCTTGCCTGCGATGGCTGGCAGCATCCACTGACCACCAGGGATACAGGATGAATAATATTTAATACTTATGCCCGTGATCGGGCATGGGGGGGATGCTATCACGACGGATGGTGCCGCCGGAGCTCAGGTGGCCACCCATAGCTGGCAGCTGCCGTGTTGTGCCATGCAATACGGCAGCTCACCTGTGGGTGGCCATCTGTCGCTCCTTTTTTTTCTGGCACAACTGTGTGCGGCACAAGTAGGGGTTGCGTCTGCATGGGCTTAGCACATCCCGGGCTGAATATCGGGATGTGCAGGGTATGCATGGGCACCCCCCCACTTGTGCCGCATACATTACTGATGCACCCCGGCGCATCGGGATTTGTGCTGGGCACTTTCCCCATTTGAATATCACGCTGGGGTGCATCAATGGGTTGCACATGGTGCACCCCTGTTGCGCCATGCGCAACCCCTTTGTATATCCCACCCTTAGAGTTCAAGTCTCAAAAAACAACAGCCCTATGAAGAAACATTGAAAGTGTTCAACATTTACTCATAACTTTGCTATTTTTCTAGATTTGGAGCCCAAAGTTTTTTTTTTATCCAACCTCATGAACAAGGCAGGTGTCATTTTTCAAATCCCCCCAAAACATGTTTTCACAGTTGCTCCGCGAAATCCCCTTTTGGATAGGATTCAAAAAGTTACACCTGTCTTGATCATAAGGTGGGTCATAAAAAGACTGTGTTGAAAACTTGATGTAAAAATGTCACAAACAACAAAGTTATGAAGCAACACTGAATGTTTTAAACATTTATTCCTAACTGTTATTTTTGGATATTTTGACTCCAAATTTTCAGCATAGCCCTTTTTCTACCCCAGTTATGACGTGTGATTTTCCAAATCCTACCCAAAATGTCTTTTCACTTTTATGCCACAACATGACATTTTGGAGAGGATTTCATAAATGACAACTGTCATGTCCACAGTAACAAAAAAACACATATGTTGAACATTTGGGAGCCAGATATTCAAAAATGACCAAAGCGAAGCACAAACATTTGCACTCCACTTTGCTATAGCATAGATGCGTAAAAAATGCTATATTCAGAGGAATAGCACAGGGCTCTATTTGTCTGAATATAGGTGCATTTTTGCCCAGCGCCCGATAGCACCCCGAAATAGGCACCACAATGGCTTGTGCTTGGGCAACATTTGCTGTAGTCAAATGTCTCCACGCAAATGAGCCCATCGGGCATGAAAGGTGCTGAGGGACCATTTGCATGCTCATTATGGGCTCATTTGCATGGGGATGGAGGCTAGCTGGCCCGGCACAGTGCCCCCAATTGCTCCAATCCAATGAGCTGTCCCTGGTGCTAGTGGTGTCCCCACTCCCACCAATCCCAGTCCCATTTACCACAAACATATTTTCCTGGTGTTCAGTGATCCCTTCCCCCACTCGATCCCCGTTCCGGTAATATTAATATACAACCCTGATGTCCAGTGGTCCCTCCCTCCACCCGAACCCTGTCCCGGTAATATTAGTATACTACCCAGGTGTCCAGTGGTCCATCTCCCAAACAGATCCCCATCCCAGTACTGGGAAAGCCTCACCCCCGATTTGCCAATGTCCGACCCCCTGTGACAGCCACGCCATCACTGCCCTTGGCATGCCATCAGTAAAGACATGCAGCCCCACCCCATAACAAAGCCCCATCCCAAACCTGCAGCACCGACACCCACCCCTGATGTGTGGTGGGATGTGCCACTTGCCATCATTTAACCGCGGCACCAACAGACAGATAAGGGGACCGGGGGGTGGGTGTCCATGCTGCAGGTGGGAGGGGGCCCCTATCCACCAATGATGTATGGGCTGGGGGGGCACTGCTAACAGCTCAGGATGGAGATGGGGCTTTGTTGTGGGGGGGGCTGCACATCTTTGCTTATGGCATGCCAAGGACAGTGGCAGCCTGGCTGTCACAGGGGAGTGGACACTGGTAAACAAGAGGGGGGCTTTCCTCATACTGGGATGGGGATCAGATGTGGGGAGGGACCACTAGACACCAGAAAACTATATTAATATTATCAGAATGGGGGTCAGGTGGGGAGAGGGACCACTGGACACCAGGGAATATTGTTATTGCTACCAAGAGTGGGATCAGAGCGTGGCGGGCACCACTAGACACCAGGGCCTACTGTGTTGGGGGGAACAACGCACTTCCTCCGGCAGCTGCTAGGGTTGCACCAATTTAAGACGAGGGTTAGGTCTGCAGTATTTGCTTCACGCAAGGGGACTGCACAAAGCACTCCTGCATGGAGCAAATACTTTGAATACTGAACTGTGGTGATATTCAGGTCCCCACCCCCCAATCTGCATCATTTTGCCTTGCGCACCCCTTCAGTTTGCCTGGGTGCAAACCCTGTTTGCCTGCACTAACCTGGCTTTTGAAAATGGACTTCCGTGCTAACCAGGATTTGCGCCCGGGCAAACTTTTGAATATAGGGATCTTGGGATCAAAACTGCAAGCAAACAAGTATGTTATGAGCAATCGTTGACATTTTGCAGTGTTTATTCATAACATCTTGAAAATTCAGGTCACAGTCTAAGAAAACAACAGCATTATGTGTGAACCTCTTCATTTCCCAATCATGGCAATTTCAATATTAAGGGGGACTGGGAGTGAGACAATGTTGTGACCCTTGCTGCTGGGGCAGCAGTTCTGCACTTTTTCAAAAGTCATATAGCAGTGGGCAGCAGCCAGTCCCTGGACTCTGTGACAGTGCTGCCGTTGATGAGCGGTCCTGTGCTACCTCCTCCCCTCCCAACCACCAACAAAGTGTCACAACATGCAAGCAAATATTCAGCATTGACAAATGCTTGCTAAATTATTACTCTTCATCTTTTTTACCTTTACCTAATTACCATACCAGATTTCTACCCGGCAGCACATGGTGGGACGTGTGGACCATACTCTACTTGAAAGCTAGTGCTAGTCCTCTTTAAAGCCCATTAGCCCTCTGACCTCACTGACTGTGACATCAAAAGTGACCAGTCTAGCAGAGGGAGGATAGCCATCCTTGGCTAGCTGTGATGGCACATTCCATGAGGTCACAATAATATAACAATAATAATATTCTTTATTTTTAATGCGCCTTTCAAATTTCAAGGCGCAGTACAAATTAAAATAGTTTTAAACAGTGCTGCACCACAATAATAATGTAACCCCCCTGCAAATGGGGGTTCCCAAAAGACTTCCAGGAGCTTGCTTGAATGCTCCAAGCCTGAATGGTGTTTGGCATTTAAGCCATTTATCAGTGAGTGTTTTTAGAGCCTCTGGTACTGTCTCTTTAAGAGCTGTCTGCTTGCAGACATAATTAGTTTGTATGGGGGGACTGTGTGCTTCTCTGTTTGAGTACCACTCGAGCTGCTGCCAATTCACTCCATTTTTGCAGTCACTAGGAGTGCAAAGGGAACCTATCTGAAAGATGTAACTGTTTGCCAGAAATCATTTAGAGTAATAATGAAATTACAGTTTGTCTAACCTGCTTTCTTTGCAGTCAGAACTGTGTCTGCCTAGTTCCCCATTCTGGTTTTGAACTGCTGAACTGGACCAATCAGTGTGGGTAAGCTAGCTCTAAAATGGTGCCTTGGACGAATCAGAACTTGGACTCATAATCTGAGCCAGCCACAAGAGGATTGTATGGGCAGTGACTCTGGGAGATGTAGTTTAGACTTCGCGCCTTTTGGACCAACAGGAGCAGTCTATTGTGAGTGACAGCCAATCCAGTCAAGAACTGGGAGGAACTCAAAGGAAGTGCCAGTTTTGTCTGTTGGAGTTTCAGTTGAGCTCTGGCAGTGAAGAGGGAAGGAGCCCTGTGCTTTTTCAGTGTGCAGTTTTAGTCGGGAAACGTGTGTAAGGCCCAGAGTTCCGGTCTGCAGCTTGTGTAACTGCTTGTTAGGACTGAATCTGTCCTGTGAAGAGAATCAAAGGATATCTGAAGAGTAGAAACCAGGCTCACCCTGTAGAAGACTGGAGAAATTGCTGAATTGCACTCGGTCTGTCAGGAACTGAATCTACTGTGTGTTCTCCCGGGTATTGTGCAGTAATTGCAATCGGGATAGAGAAGCAGCCTGCCTGTTTGCCATATAAATGTGTGAGGAGTCTCGTGGAGCTCAAGAGTAGCCCTGCTGACATTGAAGAACCCTATCTTGTTTGGAGGTCGTGAGTACTAATTCAGGGTCGCTCCCTGTTGAATTGCCACATTAAATCCAAATGGAATCACTGTACTGCTGACTGTTTAAAACTAATTTTTCTTTTCTCTGTGTGAAAGGGCCCCTACCAGCTGCCACGGTTTGGACTAGCCACTAGGGCTTGGGTACCCAGGGACAGTAACTGGTAGGGATAGACCTGTGCACAGAGCCATAGGTAGATGAGTAAAGTGATAAGCTAATTAACCTGATTTCCCCCTGTCCTTGTTATATTCCCCCTAAATAAATCAGAGCTGCTTGTTTCAAGCAAAGTTATACTGCCTGAGTGTATTTGTCTATGTTAAAGTATTGTACTGTGATTGTTGCACTGTATCTTATTTTAAGGAGGTCCCAGTCACTGAACCAGCCCTGGGGGTAAGTGTATACTGTGAAGGTAATTCTGATATATTGTGTGGGCCACTAGTTGGAAGAAAGGGGGGTTGCAGTGTCCCAGAGGGCTGACCAAGTAAGTTTAACTATTGCAAACCCTGACCTCTGGGTGGAGGCACCCGCCATTGGATCCAGGCCCCTCAACCTGTTAGTGGCAAATCAGGCAGGGGTAGTAGCCCCTGGGATAGCGCCATCTAGGGGTTACAATAAATATACAATTAAAAACTATTTCCACATCACCGTATGCCATGCTCCATAAATATGTCTTAAATGCCTGTTTAAATCCCCCACGGTCATGCACTCCTTTATCCGACGGGGTAGAGAGTTCCAAAGGGTTGGGGCCATGGACATAAATGCCCGTGCCCCCGAAGATTTTAAAGAAATCCTCGGAATCTCCAGTAACCCCTCGTCGGCCGAGCGGAGTGGACGCCCAGGGCTGTAAGGAACCAAAAGCTCTTTCAGGTAGTCAGGGCCCAGTCCGTGTAGGGCTTTAAATATCAGTAAACCGACAATGCTGATAAGGGGAATAGACCTAGATATGTCAGTGTCCAGGTACAGTGCTGTTCTACACATCTGAGTTGATACTGTCAGGCAGAACATCTTCAAACATAAAAGAAAAAAATAAAACGTGCCTTAGGTATAAAAAATAACAGATGACTTTTTTTTTTTATATTTCAGGTGGTTCACTATCTCTTCAAAGCGTATGAGACTTAGAGATGCTTTCTACATAAGAAACTGAAGGACTAGTCAAAGTCTGTCCAGAAATTTAGAAAATATTAACGATGAAAGAATTTTTGAGAACATTAGGTACATGAGATATTGTATGAGATTTTTAATGACTTTCAGAATGCTCCTCTCAAGTATTGCTCTGGATTAGGCATGCCAGTTTTACCTAGCCATTTAAATAATGATTCTTAGGTCACTTTTGTTTTCCATGTCTAACTTTTTGATGCATTGATACAAAAAAAAACATAATCACAAAATGCAGAGGGCTCTGATATTATTTACTGTTAAAAGGGCCTCCTAACGTGGCTACCAGTGTGTCCTGTTTGCCTTATGCTGATGCAACAGCGACATTTCGACAGCAAAGTACATTACAGTGCCAATTCAATGTTGCCACTGTAATGTACCTGCAGGACCTCGGCACTGCTTCTCTGGGTCTTGTATCCCCTTCCTGAATCAACTCCAGCTCGGAGTTGATGTTCAGAGCAAACTTGGAAGCTGGCACGTGGGCAGCCAGGCTGGAAAAGCATGCTGCCAATGGCAGTGTGTCCCAGCCGTGGGGTGGGAGGTGGCATGTCTGGTGTACAGAGGCTCCTGCTGGGAGGCTGAAGAGCTTACTTTCCGGGTAGGAGCATACTGTGTGTGACTGAGACACTCCACCATGTATGCCACCGAGGAGAGGGACAGAAAAACATGGCAGGAAAACCACACAACCAATGCCAGATGAAAATACACTTCACTACTGACCTCGGTGCCCATCCCCACTAGTCCTGACCTGAAGGGGAGACCGCCTGAGGGGTTACCAGAGCCCTGAAAGTTCCTGCCATGAGGGGCAAGCCATGGGGGAATGGAGGAAGAGGTAGCCTGTAGTCAGGGCAATATGGATAACTCCTGTTGGTACACTTGCAATGTATCGATATACTAAAAATGAACTTTTACCAAATCAATATATTAAAAATGTTATATGTTTACTGTATCAATCTATTTTGATGAATATAATATATATTGAAAGTGTATTACCATGAAGTAACTATATCAACCTCACTACAAGCTTTTATTTAAAAAACAAAACCAAGGCTGGCCCAGTGGCATGGATGATAGAGGTTCTGAGCACCTCACCTCTTGCCACGCCAGTGACCCAGGTTCAGAAACAGATGTGGATCACTTGGGGGCTGGCTGGGGAGGGAGGATTGAGAATCCACAGAACTGCTCTTCTTCCTTTGGGGGGTTGCTGTGGCTCACTGCTTGTTTGCCACCTGGAGGTGTCCAGGTGCCAGCACATGTCAGCCACACATAAGAGGGAAGGGAACCAACATTCAAAGTGACGGGGGCGTCTCTGTGAAGCAGAGCTTGCACGTCACACCCATTGCATCTCCATGGACCCAGGGCAAAAACACAACTGAAAACCAACCTTACTGCAGGATGATGACTGGCCCCTAATAGGCCCCATACTGGTGACCTGGCAACCTCCCCCCACAGTCCTGTGGCAGAGGATAATGAAGGGAAGGGAAGTCCTGGAGGAGCCAGATGACAGGGCTGGGGGGGTTGGTCACCGTGGGAAGCTAGGGCAGATCAGGAGCATAAACACCTATATGAAAAAAACAAAGTTGCTAACCCCTTAGAGTCAAAAGTTCACATTTTTTAACAAAATGGGTTGGGATTTTCTTCTTTTCTTTTTTTTAAGCTTATTATGCTTTCTCCAACTCCAGCCAGTGTCCTTCAGCTCCTCCACCCTGCCCAGCCTTGTCACCCGCCTTCCCTGGGACTTACTTCACTTCTCCTGTGCCCCTGTGGATGACCTCCCACAGGAAGGACTGCCCGAAGGCCACTCCCTACCCCAGAACAGAGATGAAGTGTCACTTAGGGAGCGAGTGCCAAAGTTGGCAGTGCAGGATCTGCAGCAGGGTGGCAGGCAGCATTCTGCATGGTCAGGGATTTTTCCATTGTTTCTTCCCCACCCTCAAGCATTGCAAGGTGGTGCATCTGATGCATATACATCAGAGCACTGGCTCTCCCCCTCTGTGAACTCTGGCTTCATGGCACTGCCACCTGTGGTCACCCAAGTGGCAGTAGTGTGGTAGAGAGCCAGATACCACCATCCCCAGGTGAGTGTCCATGGAACACTCAACTGTCCTCCCCCGGATGGCTCTCCAGCAGCCCAGGATCGTTTCCAAACATGGGTTGCTGGCATCACAAGTAGTAGCGCTTACACTTCATTGGTAGGCTGGATGGGTTGGTATTTCCTAAGATATGGCTGCAGCTCTTGCATCCGCATTTTGGACATGTGCTGCATCCAGACAAATATGTTGGGATGCATGCAGCATATTTATAAACATCCCAATGTATCCGCAACACTTGCCCCTTTATCCAGCAAAAAATTAATAAATAAAAGACACATGCATCTAATTTAAATGCATGTGTCATTTACCAGAAGCAAGTTGGGGTGATCGAAGCCAGAAGTTAGATCACTTTGAAGGTGGTCTAACTATCTGGGTAGATGTCGGGGGCCCTGGCTGTCTGCTAATCCTGCCAATGATCTTTACAGAGAGCTAACTTTTCATCTGCTAGGGATAGAAACTTAATTTTTTAACATATATTGATACATCCTTGTCAATACACTTTCAGTGTATTGACATACTGGAAATGTATCAACAGAAATACATTTACATTTTTTTTTCCCCAACATCAACATTTTCAAATTTTTGGTTCATATGAAAACAAAACAAATAACAACGATATGATTTTAGTTCTGAAACTGTCTCTTTGGGCCTAGTGGCACAGCAGTAGTGCTACTATCTGTCATGCCTGTGACCTGGGTTCGGGACCCAACCTTGTGTGGGCAGGGATAGGTCAAGGGCAGAAGGATCTAGTATCAGAGCAGCTCTACTCTCTCTGAGAGGGAGGGTTACACCTCCTGCAATGCACCTGACACCTACAGGAGGCTTGGTATCACAGCAGTTGGGATGCCCAGAAGGGCATGGGATGTCAGTAAACTACTTTGTGCCATTGCATTTTGACATCCCATGGGGCAAGAAACATTCCTGCTAGAGTAGGATGAAGGGTCACCCTCCCACAGGCCTGGCACAAACAACTGGGCACCCGACTGGATCCTGCTTCAGGGGGCAAAGGCAAGTCCTCCACAACTTCAAATAGAGGGGCAAGTTATGGGAACATATGGGTACGTCCCAGAGATAGCTAGTGAATGGGCTTGGAAGGGCCATCCAAATGGGGCAGGCTGGAGTAAAGAGATAAAATACGATGAATAAACAAAAAAAAAGTGTTTTTCTCAAAGCGGTCTAATAGTGTTACATAATATCCTGGTTTCCCCTTCTGGCAACCTCTAAATCTTCCCATTCATTCACAGGAAAGGCAACAATGGACAACAATGGCCTGTTGTGTTTCCTATAACTTTTTCTATTGCCATAGAACAATAGAATGGTGACTAGTCTTACCTTGACATCCAGATGGTTACTTTTCTCCCGGTTTTTCAAGGCCCACTGGTGTGACTGCTCCAGCTGAGCTTTGAGACTCTGAGTCTGCCTCACGCTGTCTTGAAGTTCATGCAGTAACTTTTCTTTTTCCTTGCTGAACTGCATCTGTAGTTCCTGCAGGGCATCTTGGGACCTCCTTGCCTGCTGCTCTGCATTCTTCTTCAGCTGTGTTATCTTTACAGAAAGAGGAACACACACTACTAACTGTAAGAGGTTGCAGCATAGGCACCATCCACCATACTGAGATCACCCAGAACAGGACACTGTTGGTGCTCTGGACTGTTTCTATAAAACTAAAGTATACATATGTATGTATGTATGTATTTATGTATGTGTGTGTGAGTGTGTGTGTATGTATGCATGTGTGTATGTATGTGTACTCTGGCAGTCGGCACTTTTTGGATTTTTATGCAAAGAGTTTTTACACTTGATTTTTTTTTTGTAAATTGTTATAAGCTAAATACATGATGTAGGAGGGCATGGGGTCATAATGTCACGGTCAAAACCGTGCATCACAACAATGCCGCACAGAAAACACTGTGCGGCAAAATAAGGTCTGGTAAATATGCTGGCCGATACTACAAACCACCTTTTGCTATTGGGAACAATAGGGAACATTTGTTTATGCAGGGGCCTTTACACCCCACCCCCAAACTAATTTAACTAACTCTGGGGGGTGTGGACTGAGGAAAAGAATACTCGAAGCAGGGGCACTTATGTTTTTTTTTGATAGAACAAACGAAAAAAATCTTGGAGGATGAGGAATCAAACCCCAATCCCCAGGACACCACTAAATCAGGTGCATGTGCCTTAGCCACTCCACCACGGGAGCAACTCGACCTGGCACAGCACCTATGTCCTGTTCAGACCTTCTTCCGGTTCATAGAGTGCAACAGGGGTAGTGGTAGTGTCCTACTGCTATTAAACTCCTGTTGCTGTAATGCATTTTGTGCTAATAGACTGCACCGTTTTTCATGTGCTGTTTCGGCAGTGCTATACTGACCCAGTACCATGTAGGGGCATGGCCTGGCAGCTGAAGGAAATGGTCACTTGATTTTCTAGCTTGTAACTTGTAGTACCAGATCTGGCATAATCCAATGGCTGCTTCCATTATTGCATGGCTCCTGTCATCTATATTAAATACCTGAAGGGGATCAACAAGGTACAGGCACAGGATCTCCTGCAGGTAAACAACAGCACCCGGACCAGGGGGCACGATATGCACCTAAAGGGGGGCAGGTTCAAGAGCAACACAGGGAAGTTCTTCTTTACAGAAAGCGTGGTGTAGTCCTGAAATGTCCTCCCCACACAGGTGGTGGGGTCAAAGATGGTCAGGGAGTCCAAACTGGCATGGGACAGGCACTGTGAATAACTTAACACAGTGGCCTGAACTGGGAGGGGTAGTATACATGGGCAGACTAGATGGTCCACACAGACCCCATCTCCCGACACATTCTTTGTTTCTATCTTGAAAAGCAAGGACAAACACACTTACAGTAACATTAGTAAAAAAAACTTTTAACGTTCTTTTACTTCTAAAACTTGAGTTCGGCTAGAGACCTTCCTGGTTGGTGTTTTGGTGGGAAGGATAGTGGTGGAGGAAAGTGCACCCAACCAACTGGCAATGGTGCAAGTGGAACAAATGTCTCACATTCTCCTTGCTAGGATGGATAAAGTGACCACCACTATAGCAGATCAGGCAAATGCAGACCTGGACTAGTGGATTATGGTGGCTGAAATGAGAACAGGAAAAGTGCAGGACAGAGAAACTGGCCTAAAAGCGTAGTTTCAAGAGCACCAATAACTAATTCAACAGCTCTGGTTGAAGGTAGATTTAGAGAACTGGAGCTGGAGGAACAGATTCCAGTTCATTGGGGTCCCTGAAATGGTGGAAGGCAGTGATGCAATTGGGTTTCTCAAGGAAGTCCTGCCCATGCTATTAATTTCAGGGGGGCCCTCCCTTTGATGTCGAGCGGGTGCACTGCTCTCTTGCTCCCCCTCCTAAACCAGGCAAGCCCCTGAGACCACTACTAGCAAAATGTTAGAGGTTCCAGAATAAGGAGTTCATTCTGCATTTAACTAGAGAGAGAGAGGTCCCTTAACATGGCAGGGACACAAAATCATGATATTCCCAACTACACTTTTCAACTGCCACAGCAGAGGAGGGCTTTTATGGCAGCCAAGAAGGTGTTCAGCCAGGTAGGAAGTCAGGCTTTGCTATGTTACCCAGCCATTCTCCTGATCCTCCACAATGAAGTCCCTGTTAATTTTGAAACCCCCCTTAGCTGCCATTGCCAAAAGTGTTCTTGCAATTCATTGGCCCCAGATGCTGTTCTTTCTGAAAGCCTGTTCCTTGCATCAAGACAACAGTGACATACAGGGCACTGACACTTCAGCCCCACCAGATAAGGAGGGGCAGGCGGAACCCATCGGCCATTGAAGGGGTCCACACCACAGAAGGAGCATCCAGAGGACCCTTTCATGCCAGTGTTGAGGGGTTAGAGGAGACAGAGAAACAAAATCCATCAGCTGAGGTAGCTCACCCTATCCCAACCTAGGTCCTGCAGCCAAACCAGAAAAGATTCTCTGGACTCCTCAGGTAGCCCATCTCCTTTACTGGGCTCCAACAGATTTGCACCAATGATCCAACTGTCTCTGCCAGCTGAGAACTCAACAGTCAAGAGGGCTGATCCACTGACTACTGCTGGGACCATTCCAGACTCCAGATCCTGGATGATGATCGTAACCACAACAGCTCTTCCAATGGGGAGTTCATCCAGTGCCGATAACCCTGCAGGCCTGAAAACACTCAAAATGGAGACGCATGCTGACACACAGACTGGATGAACAGCCATGGGCCCCAAGGGTTACAGGCATGAATGCAAAAGTAACATAGCATGTGTATAACAGTAATTGTTGTCTCAGTGAAATTTAAAGCAGTGCCTCAGCTCTGTTCAGATTGGGCCTGTCAGCCACTCAATTTCACTGGCCAGTCATGCTATGACCGCTGCTAGGACACGAATTCTGCCTCAGGTTTTACAGACTTTTACCTCAGCAAGGTAGTCCACCTCCAACTTCCACCCACCCATTCGCAACCTGGACGTGGTCTCCAGCAACTATTTGGATTTGAACAAGAACCAGGATGCAACGTTCTGTATAGTATATACAGTACCCTGACTTAGCTCTGCTTGCCTACATGATTTCAAAATGAGAGAAAGTACAGCTCATCTTTGATCAGGTAGGTGTAAATATTAGCCTCCCGTTTCCCCCATTCCTTTCCTTTACACTGTTCCATCCCCCCTCTTCCCTACCCACCCTGACACCACTCCCTTTTTTACCTCCCTCTCACCTGGGGCCTATCTAGGTGGAAGAGTCCTAATAAGAGTAGTAGCAGTAGTAAAAATCTTTATTTTTTAACAGAATTCAAACTCTTTGGACACAAAGTGCCATATTTTACAAAGCTGTCCTGTAACTGGCCTAAAATGGCATAAAAGTTCATTTTTTAAATACTGCTGTCACAGAGGATTTTTTTAAATTTTTTAAATTTATAATTTTTATTGAGACAGACAGATACAGCCAGACTTGTGCATTACATCACAAAGTAGCTACAAATATCAACAAAAAAATCAGCATTATACAAAAGTACCTGAATACATTAAATCATTAAATCATTAAGCTGACACCACTAGCATTAGGTAATAAAAATAAACTGAAGAGTAACCACCCAAAAGTCTCAGATCTAGAAGTTGTCTGTTAGTCCCTAGAACACAAATGGCCCTGCAGCTGGTCAACCAACAGGTTATAGCACAAATTCTGGGTCTAAACCAAGAAGATATTTGTGTCCATCTCTCCCACCTGGAACAAAATTTGTTCCAGGCAGCCATGAATGGAGGCCATGAGCTGTTCCATAAAATAAATCTCCAAGACTGTATTTCTCCAGTCTGCCATAGTTGGGGGTGACTCCTGCATCCAGCATTGAGTGATAGCCTTCTTGGCAGTTGAGATATAAACATAGGCAAGCACTTTGTTGCGCAAACTGCATCCAAGGGGTGGGTTGGACAAAAGAACCATAGAAGTGCACACCAGATCATCAAAAGGGGATAATTGCACCAGTCACTGAGCCAGTCCTTGCAAAAAGGTCTGAAGAGCTGGACAAGACCATAGGATATGTATATGGTTGGCTAAGGATTGGCCACACTGGTGCCAGCACACACCATATTCAATGAGAAGAAAATGGGCTAAAACCGCTGGGGTTCTAAAGAATCTGTACCTATCTTTTCAGGCAAATTCTCTCCATCTCAGGGAGGAGATAATTTTCAACACACGAAGGGCATAGCAGAGCCATGAATCACAGATGACCACCATGTCCAATTCCATGTTCCATTTAGACAATACACTCTTAGTGGAGTCCCCAAACAGATATTGTAAAAAGGTGACCCCAAGTAGAACCCTGTATGGCTCCTGTGAGGAGGGTTAGAAGCAAGGGGGACAGATCTGGTAATTTGGTTCACTCCGATGTTTTGTGGAGTAAGTAAGCTCAAATCTGCAGGTAATGAAAGTGTTCCCTCCCTGTTAAACCATATTGGGTTTGGAAAGATTCAAAGGTTACCACTCCACTAATATCCAAAAATTTAAATGTGTGCCAATCCCAACCTCTTCCAATGGGAGAAGGTCTGGTCTATTTGTGAGGTAAGAAATTCAGTATCTGATGCCAGAAGCCAGCAGAAGTAGAAAACTAAGGAACGCTGTGGGATAACCTGGACCTTATACCAAACAGACAGTGGCAATAGTACAGGTAGAGAGCGGCACAGGTAGTAAAGTCAGACAAATGCAGCCATCTAGAAATTCCAGAAAACTGGAATCATCCAGTATCATGAAAGCCATTAGGGACAAATTCCAAGTACTTCTGTGTGGGGTGTAAGTTCTTCATATTGGACAGGAGCTGTCAAAGAGGCTCTTTGAGAATCCAACAGAGAAGGAAGAGAGGGTCGAGAAAGAAAGTTTGAAAGTAAATGCAGATCGGGGGAGAGGGTGCAGTATATAATTCCTGATACTACTCACAAAAAATGGACCAAATCCTTGCAGAATCAAAAGTGGTTTGACCTGTGTGTGCATCATGAAGCCACAAGACACCCAACGCTGGGCTCGCAGGCACCATGCCAAAAGACATGCATGTCTAGCCCCACCTTCATACTGCACCTGATGGAGGTAATGTAAAGCTTATTGGACTTGCTCGGCCAAAATTGCTTGCAATTCTTGTTTCACCTCGCATATACAGCACATCACTGCTCTATCCTGGGGGGCATATAGGAGGTTGAGAGTTTGGAACTGCTCCTGAAGAGAATTACATTTATTTTGGTGCTTCTGTGGCTTGCCTGAGGCATAAGAGACCACCTCGCCATTGAGGACTGTTTTTAAAGTTTCCCAAAGGATGGGTGCTGTAACCTTTTTGGAGACATTTTCTGAAATGATTTGAGGGATATGTTCTTGCACCATATTTTGAAAGGAGGCATCCTTAAGAAGACAGGCATTAAACCAGCACAATGAGGCTTTCCTTTCCTTCCTCAAGTCGAGCTTGAGGAGCAGGGAAGAATGATCTGAGAGGATCTCTGGAGTGTGGGTGAGATCTATAATGGACGAAAAGTGTTCACAAGTAGTGAAAAAGTAATCTAAATGAGCATAACTGTTGTGCCATGGTGAAAAATGTGTGTACTCTCTCCCAGATGGAAAGAATGTACGCCAATCATCAGTAAAGCCGAGATGAGCAAAAGCGGCCTGGAGCTACTTTTGCTCAGTAAAGGCCCAGAACCTAGAAAGGTTAGAGGTATCCAGATCCGGTGACACTGTCAAACTGAGGTCACCATCAAGAACCAGTTGACCAGCTCATAACTCCAAGAGTTTTGTCACAAATCCCTTAAAAACTCCAGAAGTGGAGTTGGGGGGGAAGTAAACTTTGACCAAAGAGACCTCAGTGTCATACAGGGTGCCCTGCAGAAGTAAAATCAACCCTGTGGATCCAAAAACTCTTAGTTTACCTGAAAGGAAGTGGTCACTAGTAGGCAGTATAGCGCAGTGGTCTAAGGCTCTGAGCTGCCAATCTGGTGACATCCAGCAGACCAGACCTGGGTTTGAATCCCATAGCTTCCACTTGCATACTGTGTGACCCTGAGCAAGTCACTTAACCTCCTTGTGCTCCCAGATTGCTCCTGTAAAAAAGCTTTCAGCTTAGTGTGCTATACCTGGTTAAACAACTAAATAATAAAAAAAAAAATAGCTGCACCCTGCCTTTTCCCTGCAGTGTATGAAGAATTAACCTTATCGTGCCCATCCCACGATAGCCTCTGATGTTCCAGGGGGTGAGGTGAGTTTTCTGTAAATAAATAACATCTGCTGGGTGACTATGCAACTGAGCAAATATTTAGCCCGCTTGACCAGATTATTCAGGCCACTTAGGCTGTAGAACAACGCTGTAACCAATGCAGTAATTATAATATCTCAAATGAAAAAATTACTCTATACAAAATGGTGTCTACTTTTGGCATCTACATTGTCCAGCTTGCCCACTGGCATCCCAGAAGAGAAAACCTGCCCACCCAGCACCTCTTCTATGAGACCTAATACAGCATGGCACTGGAGCAGGGGTGGTTCCTCACCAGGGGATCTATAGTTAGCTTGAAAAAGACAGTATATTTATCTTGTTTGAATTGCACATGGTGCATCTGAGTCTAGCGCCAGTTTTTATTACTACAAATTCTACAGGGTGCAAAAGAATACCACCAGAACCAAACTGGTTCGAAGGTTTCAACCTCAGGACCATAGTAGTCCTAGAGGGTTAGAGCAAAGATTAAGTGTGCTCTAAGGAGCCAAAAATGTGCTAAATCAACTGGGTCAAACTGTAGGAAAGCTGGCTAATGGGGCCAAACTAGCAGAGTGCAGGATCATGGGAACTTTTTGTGGGGTTCCAACAATTTACCCGACCAAATGAATGAGTTAAGCTTAGAAAGAAGGCATGTGAAAAAGACTCCAGGAGTTGCACCGGCAAGATAGCTAGGATGTATTGAAGTTTAGGGACTGCAACCATTTTAATGGCATTCACCTTGCCCCAAATGGAAAGAAGATGTGAACGCCATCTAGAAAAATCAGTGTCCAGCTTGTTCAACATGGTTTGGATGTTTGCCACCATAGTTTCTGCAATAGTAGGTCTAAGTTGAATACTCAGGCAAACTATCCCGTCTGGGGACCACTGATAAGGGTAGTTATGGAAAAGTTGAAGTGTGCATATGCTATTCAAGGGCATAACCTGGGACTTGAAACTATTCAGCTTGTACTGAGAGAGAGATGAGTAGTCAGATATTATTGATTGTAGGATGTTCGGAGAAGTGGGGATGTCCGATAAGAGTAGTGTAATATCATCTGTGACGAGTTATATTTTATGGGGAGATGCCCCCACTGAAATACCTATGAATCCTGAGGTGGTTCTATTCTGGGTCAGAGGTTTGATACCAAGAAGAAATAGAAAAAGGGACAAGGGACACCCATGTCTTGTATCTCTATGCAGTGGGAAGTAGGGGAAGACAAGGGAATTTGTCATGACTGCTGCAGATGGGGATATATAATGAAGCCGTGTCAATGTAATGAATTCCAGTGGGAATCCAAATCTGCCCATTGCATCAAATAAGAAAGCCCACTCAGCCCTGTCAAATGCCTTCTCAGCATCAATCGGCAGGGTGGCAGTCAGCAGGGGTGTGAATCTTGATTTCTAGATCAGGTCCAGGGTTCACAAATGTTGTCTGAGCCCAACCTGCAGTACCTGGTTCAAAACCAACCTGATCAGTGTGTGTAAGGGAGGGTATGACCTGTTTCAGTCATTGGGAGAGTATTTTAGCGAAGATCTTTGTGTTAATGTTTATAAGGGAGATGAGATGATATTGAGAACGGAGTACACTGTCTCTCCCTTTTTTGGGTAACAAAGTTATAAGTGCTTGTGAGAAAGATGTGGGGGGCAGTTCCCCTGACTCCAGGCGTCGATAAACAGTTTTGCCATTTTAGGCAACAAGATCTCTGCAAAACATGATAAAATCACATAGGGTAGCCATCTGGCCTAGAAGACTTCCCCTGGGACATGGCTCGGACAGAGGCTGTCACCTTATCCAATGTAATAGGTGCGGTCAATGCATGAAGATATTCCTTATGCACCTGGGGTAAGGTAATGTCACTGCAGAACCATTCAAGTTGGATGGGGATTTTGGCCAACTCTGATTAACACAGGCGCTGATAAAATTCTCTGAAGACACTACTGATAGCTAGCGGATTACTTACTTTTTCCCTCCGACTAGTATGGATTACAGGAATTTAGTTGATTACTTCCTGGGTCCTTAGTCTAGCAGCTAGAAGTTTCCTTGGTTGTTACCCAGCCTCCCAATATTTCTGGTTGAGTCTATGCAGGGTGTATTCTGTCCTGTATTGTCAGATGTCCTCAATTTCAGATTTTAGAGTTTTGATGTGGGGATGGATGATGGCACAGCAGGCTGAGTATGTCAGGATCTCACTTTCGAGTTTTTTAAGGTCCCCTTCTTGACTACATATAAGGGCATCTCTCCCACACCGTCATTTTGAGGCGTATGCAATTAACTTGCTCTTTAGTATGACTCTCATGCCCTCCCACTTGTGCGGAATGAAATACCTCTGGGATATTATTGATGAATACGATACAACTAACTCCTTTCACAGCCAGGAGATGGCCCCTTACTGTTGCAGGATAGTGTTATTCAGCTTCCATTTGTTCCTAAGTCCTGAGCTGGTACTCCCAGGCTAGGGATAATAAGACAGGTGCATGGTCAGAAATGAGGATATTCCCCAGTGTGACTACCCACACTAGGGGTAGAATCTGCTGGGACATGAAAATGACATCTATATGACTATGGGAGTCATGATCCGAGGAGTAGAAGGAGAAGTCAATATCTCGTGGCTGCATAATCCTCCATACATCTTGCAGGTCGTTTTGTCTAAATGTAGAGGCCACATGAGTGACCACCACAGATTTATTCCTAGGGCCAGGGCCAGTACAGTCAATGTCAGGATCCAGAGCAAGATTTAGGTCTTCCCCTAGGATTACATGGGTAGCACCTCCAGGTAGTTCTGATAGGATCATAGAAAATCGAATCAAGGGAATAGGGGCATAAATAATACTGCCAAGTATGATAGGTTAACCTTGATAAGCGTCACACAGGAGAAGGAGTCTACCCTCTGAGTCTTTATATTCTCTATGTATGCCCCGTTGTAGGCCCTTTTTGCACAAAATTGCCACTCCCCTCAGTTTTGAGGTATCTGCATTATGCACAAACTGACCCATCCACATACGTCATAGTCTATGTGCGTCTCCCTCCACCATGTGTGTTTCTTGGATAATAGTGATATTGCACTGCATGTTGTGCAGTTTTTGCAAGACTTGCCATCTCTTTATAGGACAATTAAGTCCCCTTGCATTCCATGAAATAACTTTTAAGTGGCTAGTGGAGGCCATTTTTGCGTTCTGGGGAGCAGGTGTATTGGCTGACTCATTCTCCTCTATGTTCCCCTCCTCACTCACCAAAACAGCAACCCCATTGCCTGCACAACAATTAGTAACACTACAGTCAACATAAAAGTAGTTCGCTAGAAACTCCCAATAGATTCTAATAAAAATAAAAATATTTTCTATTAAACAGACAGATTAAGTAACAATTACGGTATCGGTTCCACACCCCGTAGTCATGGATAAAAAGTAAAATGTGAGCAAAACAAGAGAACATTACAGAGCAATCCCTGCTAGCTGAGGCAGACTAGTCTCTTTCCTGAGAGGGGCTTTTAAGTCTCCACTCACACTACTATAGTTAAGACAGGAGAAACTCCTGCCACCCCCACCACCCACCTTCCTGCATTGCCAGGCAACAGGGAAGGAAAGAAAGACATATGGTTCTGCCCAAGGATCACATTTGGATTGTCCCAGGCTGATTCATCAGGTCCAGGCTCCCACACAGGTAGCGATGCAGTAGGCTCTCACCTATATAGTGGAGGGGCAATAGGTCTGTATAGAACGGGTGCTGTGAAGCTAAAGAGTATTGCACCCCCCTCCCTGCTGGTAAATAACCCCATCAAATATGCTATGGTTGCCTGTTGTGGGGGTTATTCCTATCCATGAACACTCCTGAGGGCTTAGTGAACAGTGCCCCTTGGTGCCACACCCTCTCGAATTCCAGGCGAAGTTGAAACTCCTGCAGAGCTCCCTTCCACCTTCAGCCCACTTTATTAACTGGTGCCAAGAGGTGCAAAAGGAGCACAGAGGCTTCAAAACAGAACGCCATTTTAAAAGACTTATTTTGACACCAAGTTCTACATGGAGCCCCGGCCACAAGATCGCAGTCTAGTAATTCCTCTTACCTTGCCCCAATCCCCTGTTCTCTCATCAGAGTAAAGATAAAATAAAAGTAAAACTAGCCCTTGAAATAAATAACGTCAACTGGGCAACAGAGGGTTACTACTATCTATTTGGGAGAGGCCTCATGAAGGGTACGTCCCAAGAAACATGTAACAACCAACAAAGTAAGCTGAAGAACAATGGTAGGGGCTATTAATCAAAGTCTTCTGCCCAGCTTCCATACCCAATGATGCCTGTAAACAACAATCACGTCTTCTGGCTGTTGGTGTGGTGGCAATGTTGATTACCCGGACCCCAGGCTAATAGACCCCGGGAGATTGAACAGTCCCTGTCTAGCTTGCCACCAGTCCCCATAGTTCGAATTTACTGCACAGCAAATCTGAAGGGGCTGCTAAAAAGTCCCAATATACAAGGATCTGAGCCCAGTCTATATCGAAGTGGCTTGATGTCAGCCTGGGGGCTTAAAGGATCAGCAGTAATAATGGTTCCTATTGGTATGCTGAGGAGCATCTGGGGTGTTACATGCCGCTCTGTGAAGCTGTTCTGGCTTCCATGGGTGCACCAGTACTAGGAGAATGAGTAAGGCCTAGGTGCTCCTGGAGGTAGGTGTTAGCTTCAGATGGGGATTGAAACTGCAGGCTCCTTCCATTAAGATTTAAGGCAACTGTGGCAGGGTATAGGAGAGAATCAGATATAGCCCCATTCCAAAGTCCTCACTTAATCTTGTCAAATGCCTGCCCTTTTTCCAGGACTCCCCTGGGGTAATCGGAATAGAAAGAAATACGGCTTTCTCCAACATTGACTTTCTGTACTCAGACACGGTGGAGTACCAGCTCCTTGTCCTGGTATCTTAAGAGCTTAAATATGAGGGACCAGGGCCACTGATTGTTCTTCCTGCCTTGCACCCACCAAATCTGATGGGCCTGATCAGTCTCAAAGTCAAAGTCCTCTGGAGTCAACTGTAGCTAGATAGAAAGATTATCTCTTAGAAACTGAACAGTCGTGCCCCATCGCTCCCTCCGGCAGTCCAATAATAGGGAGTTTCTTCCTTCGGCCATATCCCTCCAAGTCTTCCACTTTGGCAGTTGGCCAATAGATCTGGGCCTCCGCAGCTTGTAGGCACTGGTCGTGGGCAAGCTGCCAGTCTGCGATGTCAGAGACCTTAACTTCCATGGCTGAGACTCAGCAGGCAAGGGATGCAAGGCTTGTCTGTGTTTCCATCACAATCTGGCATATTGCTTTGATGAAGACCGACATTTGCTCAAACAGGCTGGCCTGCTATACTGGGTCAGGAAGTGCAGTCAGAGGACTGCGAGTAGCAGCCATCTTTGGGTCTGGGAGGTGGCTGGTAGGTGGAGAGGTTTCAATTCCCTTTTTGTGTTTCAGCTTTGTTGCTGGATCAGCAGTTTCTGCCCAGATAGATGGCACGCTCCACAGGCTCTCTGATGGTGAAACTTGTGATTTGCTTCATTATGTTTAATCAGCAGATGAAGGCAGATAACGTGGAGGTAGCACAGAGCTAGCAGATTAAGCAGGCATGTCTCTTGAGGGCTCACGTGACCTCCCCATTGTGTCCCACCTTGGCAGTGATTTAAATTACTTGGAAGGAGCTCCCGTAGCCCCCCTCCCCATACAGCATAATCATATATAACCTCAAGATAATATGGCCAGGGACATTGTGTATTTCAAGAGTCGATTACACCTCGAGGATTTATATAGATCAGCATGATCAGTTCATTGCACGGTGGTAGACTGAGATCAGTATATCCACTATTAACCCCATGTAAACCTTAACAATAGTAACTGCTGTTCCATAGGTAACTGCAAAAACCTGGTTTAAAACAATAGCACTCTGGTGAGCAATACCCAACCAGGGTGAGGGATGAGCTCCTTTAACACTGTAACAGGAGGTAGCTCATTGATGGGGGGGCCTAAACAGGGACACATTGGTAGGACAAGAGGTGGACTGTTGGAGAGGGGAAAGGGAGCCCCAGGTTAACTAAAAAAGAGAATAATTAATGACCACCCCTCCGCTCTGTGGAGGTGGCTTCACTGCAAGGTTGCTGAGCATGCCAAACTTAAAAAAAACAACACAAAACAGGGTATGACACCAGTGGGTAGGGGATGGACAAACACAAAATGACGGCCCCATGGCTGGTATGAAAATAGACCTGTTAAATGGGTTTATGGGCTGGGGGGTGGCCCACCACCACCACTCATGGGTCCACACTCATTGGTTTCCTCTCCACTCTCTCTGGGGTACATTTCCACAAAGCGGACTGCTATATTGGGTGGCTGGGCCCCTTCCTCCTGGGTTAGTTGAGAGGTTGACAGCAGGAAGGGCACCATATATAATGTATTACCAAGTTCATAACACCTCTCTCAGCCCAGAAACCGGTCTGATTAGACCCTCCTAGTGGATGAATTTTTTCAGACTCAGGTGATAAATAGATTGCCCTAGTTTGCTGCAGAAAACTCCATCCACCTTCTTCTGAAATGGCATATTTCAAGAACTCTACCCTCCCCCTTCCTCATCCTCAGGTTTCCGTACATACCCTCACCAGCTTTCTTCCTTCCCTCCCTCCCATCCCAACCCTGGGAAACTGAGCCAAACCTTGGGCAAGCTTTCAGAAACCTACTGCAAGGGTGTAGAACTATTACTGTCAGGTCATGACAGGATGGAATTGATTAGTACCTAGTTACAAACCACAGCCAGGAAAACAGAAGAACTCCATGGACTTCAGTACTATTCAACATACTGTCTACTTATCTTCTTATTTACCTTATATATGCAGTTATATTAATGTGTGTACATGTTACTGAGGGAAGTGGATATTATACATGGGGCGGTGAAACAGCCCTGGCATCCATAGAACCGGTTTAGATTATCCACCACACCAACTGTATAGTTACTTGCATTATTGAAGAGTGGACTAGACAATAGGCACTTTCTCGACCTTGCAGCCGTGAGAGGGCTGAAAGGTGACTGAAAAGTCAAATTGTTTGGTTACAGTCCAGAGGGGTGAGAGACCCTTGCTCTGTTATAAAACCGGATACTCTCTGATTATGCCACAGTAAAGTGACTCAGCTAAGGGGTCGTTATTTGTTATTGGCCCTAGTTCCCTGCTAGAACTATCATGTGGGACCAGCCTTAGGAACTGCACCTTGAACCTGGACGCCCCTCTATATTTTTAATTAATCTGCTTTTAGAGTCGGGGGTTGGGGTTGGGGTGTGAGTGTGTGATTGAATGTATGAGTGTGGTAACCAATATGGTATTTTTGTTTGTCACATTTCTGATTTATTAATTGTTTGTTAGGTTATTTATTATTCTGAGGTTAACTACTTTGATATACACGTTATATAATATAGCTGGAGGAATAGATTTAGAATGTGTTGGTCAGCAGCTCCCATGATAAGGCATTATTCCCTCTCTAGGCTCCGCAATCTCCGTCCTTTTGACTGTCCCCCATTACCATCAGATGTCTACAGATGTTGTAGGGCATTGGGGATTGCTTGCAGCGGAAGAAGGCGGGAGTTGGCGGGGCCTATTGTAGGGAATATGGCTGGGGTGGTGGGCTCTAGGAGCACCCTGGGGCAAAATGGGTCCAGGAAAGGGGATACCCCCCCTGCCTTGTGCCTATACCCAATGGCTCTGCTTTAGGTGGGCAGGTATCCAAGGGACCAGCCTCATCTGCCTATCCTTCTTAGGCAGTGTTATGCAATGCCAGATCTATTAAGAAAAAGATGGTGATTATTGCTGATCTTTTTTCAACATCTGATCTGACTTGCATCACTGAGACCTGGCTGGATGAGAATGCTGGCCCAGTATTGGAATCAGTGGTTCCTGCTGGGTTCTCGGTGGTCCACTGCCCAAGAAAGGATTGTCGGGGTGGGGGGAAGGGTGTCGATTTGTTTTAAATCGGACTTGAACCTCGTGGCTCTCCTAGTGGGAACAACAAGGTCCTTTGAATGTGTGGCCATTAAGAGGTTGCAGGTGCAGGTTGCAGGATCCTTCTTGTTTACCATCCTCCTGGGAATGAAAAGGGATTCCCGCAGGAAGTCACGGACTTCATTGTTGAACTGGTGTTGGAGTCGCCTAGATGGATTATTCTGGGTGACTTCAATGCCCGGGTCGACAGTGAACTCTCACTGTTTGGACAAGACGTCCTCCAATTAATGCATTTATTGGGCCTGACACAGGTGGTTACCTCTGCAACCCACATATACGGCCACTCCTTGGACCTTGTCTTCTCACTGGGATTGCATGTCACTGACCTCATGGTGGAACCAGTCACTTGGTTGGATTACCATACCATGAGGTTCTTGTTTGAAGCCTCCCCTAATAGACCTTCCCCTATGGAGATGGTCCAGTACCGCCCTTTAAGGGATTTGACCCTGCAAGGTTTTATGTCGGTGCTTGACTTATCAGGTATGATGAGTGCTTGCGATGAGCCGGGGGAGTTGGTTTTGACCTATAATAGGGTTATTACTGAAGCCCTTGACTCTACTGCACTAGTCCGCGTTCAACCCCTCACTTCACACAGGAGATCCCCTTGGTTTGATGGGACTCTCAGAGAGTTGAAGATGAGGGGTCAAAGGTTGGAGCAGCACTGGCAGAGGTTATGGTCTGATGGGAATAAGCTTATTTTGATGTCTCAGTATAGAGACTATCAATCAGCAATCTCCTGTAAGAAGACAGAGTTCCTGTCGAAGGAGGTTGCTGCAGCAATCAGCAGACTGGCTCAGCTCTTCCAGAATGCTGACAGGCTATGTAATCCTGCCTGTCTTCAGTCCATAGGAGTCGTGTCACAATCTAGGTGTGATGAGTTCGCTCTTTTTTTTTTGCTGATAATATTGCCTCCATCAGAAACGAGGTCCAGTTGACACCCTCTATTGGGGTATTTAGTGTTGGGCCGGGGGTCATGGGCATTCATTCTGTCTGGTTTGACTTTGACCAGTTGGTGGTCGTGGATGTCGTGAAGGTCATTCAGGAGTTGAGGCCCACCTACTGTAGTTTGGATCTGGGTCCAACACGCCTTCTTGTAGGGTGTGTTGATGTTATTGGCCCGGTCCTGGCTGGGATATACTGGTGTTCTCTAGTGAGAAGGGTCTTTCCCAGGCCCCTGAAAGAGGCAGTGGTAAGACCACTCCTGAAGAAGGCTTCACTAGACCCCAGACTGCCTAGCTAACTACAGACCTGTCTCTAACCTTCCCTTTGTGGGAAAAGTTATTGAGAAGGTGGTGGCCCTTCAACTGGAGGCCCATTTATCAGCTCATGACATCTACGACCCTCTCCAGTTGGGTTTTAGAAAAAGGCATAGTACTGAGACTGCCCAGGTTCGGGTGCTTAATGATCTCCTGATGGTGAGGGATGGAGGAAGATGTTCCATTCTTATTTTCTTTGCTCTGTCAGCTGCATTTGACACTGCAGACCATGTGGTGCTGTTGGAGTGCCTACAGGTCTGTTGTGGACTGGCTGGCACAGTCCTCAACTAGTCCCACTCTTTTCTCACTGGCAGGACACATAGGGTGGTGCTAGGGACTTTGTCCTCTGCACCACTGCCCCTGCCATGTGGGGTCCCACAGGGCTCCATTTTGTCCCCCCTGCTGTTTGCGATGCATATGCTACCACTAGGGGACATTATAAGATGGTATGGGCTGAGTTTTGATTGCTATGCTGATGTACTCAGCTATACGTTTCTTTTAATCCCAAATAACAGGATGCAGTCTCGGTGTTCAATCAGTGCCTTGCTGAGATCCAAGACTGGATAAGAACCAACTGGTTGAGGTTAAATCCGGCTAAGACTGAAGTACTGGTGGCGGAACCTGGCCACCCGAGGATGAGTGAGCAACCTGGTCAAGTCTCTGGGCTTAGGCTCGGGGACTCCTAGTTGCTCACCTCTGTCAAGGTAAGGAATCTTGGTGTTGTACTGGACTGAGGCCTAACACTTGAATCTCAGGTGTTGACTGTGGTCCAGATTGCTTTCTACCATCTTAGAAACATCACCAGGATTAAACCCCTGATACCCCTGGGTGATCTGCCATCACTAGTCCATGCCTTCATGAAGTTACGGCTCAATTTTTGCAATGCCCTTTACCTGGGGCTATCGGGGGCTGAGCTTTGTCGCCTGCCGCTGGTGCAGAATGTAGCAGCCAGGTTGTTGACTGTTCTTTGAAGATCGTGTCATATTACGCTTGTGCTATGCTCTCTGCACTGGCTGCCTGTTAGGTGGTGGATCACCTTCAAGGTCGGTTTGCTGACCTATATAGGGCCCTGCAGGACTGGGGTCCAGGCTGCCTGCAAAGATATCTGCAGCCCATCCATCTCATCCCCTCCGTTCAGCTGACGAGGGTCTTTTGGTAATTCCCAGTGTCTGTTTAAAATCATCAGGTGCCAGTGCCTTTTCCTTTATGGCACAGACCCTGTGGAATTCACTCACTCATTCTTTAGGAGAAACTTCATCAGTGAATGCCTTTAAAAGGGAGCTGAAGACATTTCTATTTAGACAAGCGTTTCCTTACAGCTGAGTTAGACCTGGGAATCAATGTAAACATAGAAACACAGAATTTGATGGCAGATAAGAACCGCTTGGCCCACCTAGTCTGCCCATTTCCCTACCTAACGGATAAGCTGCAGATCCTAGTTAACCAACAGCCTACTTCCTCCTACCCCCCACTAGAATTGCTTTATGTCTGTCCCATGCATTCTTGCATTCCCCCACTGTTTTTGACTCTACGACCTCCTCAGAAAGGCCGTTCCACGCATCTACAATCCTCTATGTGAAGAAATACTTCCTCACATTACCTCTGAGCCAGCCCCCCTCTATTTTCAAATTGTGCCCCCTTGTTCTTGCACATCTCTTTTTCTGAAAGATGCTACCCTTTTGGACTTTGTCGATTCCCTTGAGGTATTTGAAAGTTTCTATCATGTTCCCCCTCTCCCTCCTTTCCTCAAGGCTATACATCTTAAGCTCCTTTAGTTTTTCTTCATAAGTCTTCTGGTGCAGACCCTGCACCATTTTGGTTGCCCTCCTCTGGACAGCCTCTGCCCTGTCTATGTCTTTGCGGAGATGGGGTCTCCAGAACTGTACACAGTACTCCAGATGTGGTCTTACCAACTGTCTGTACAGAGGGCCAACAACTTCCTGTTTTCTACTGGTGATGCCTCTCCCTATGCATCCCAGTATCCCCCAGCCCTCCTTACTGCCTTCTCACATTGCTGGCCCACCTTTAGGTCATTTGATATGACTAATCCAGGTCCCTTTCCATTTTTGTTGTTGTCAGTATCTCACCGTCCATTGTGTACTCTTCCCCTGGGTTTTTGTTTCCCAGGTGCATTACTTTGCACTTCTTTGCGTTGAATCTAAGCTGCCATACATTTGACCATTCCTCCAACCTTGCCAAGTCCCTTTTCATCCTTTCCACCCCACCTTGCATATCAACCCTGTTGCAGATCTTTGAGTCATCTACAAAGAGACATACTTTCCCTTCCAGTCCCTCTGCAATGTCACTTATAAAGACATTAAAAAGGACCAGCCCCAGTACTGAACCCTGCAGTTCCCCACTAGTGACCCCCCTTTCTTCACTGTGTACTCCATTTACTATTACCCGCTGTGTCCTGTTGTCCTTCCAGTGTTTTACCCAGGCTATCACCCTGGGACCCACTCCCATGCTGGCTAATTTGTTTATTAATCTTTTGTGTGGGACTGTGTCAAATGCCTTGCTAAAGTCTAGGTAGGCCATGTCCACAGCCCCTCCCTGGTCTACTACTTTGGTCATCTAGTCAAAGAAATCAATTAGATTTGTCTGACATGCTGCATTGGGTCTTGTACCCCACTGGCCTCTAGGTACTCAACAATTCTTTCCTTCAGAAGTGATTTCATCATTTTCCCTACCACTGAGGTCAAACTGACAGGTCTGTAGTTTCCTGCCTCTGTCTTGCTCCTACTTTTGTGAAGGGGACTCACATCCGCCCTCCTCCAGTCCTTAGGTACCACACCATCCTTCCATGATTTATTAAAAAGGGTAGTCAGTGGTTTTACTAGTTCTTCCCTTAGTTCTTTTTGAATTCTGGGGTGAATCCCATCAGGCCCATAGCTTTATCCACCTTCAGTTTTAAGAGTTCTTTCAGAACCCTTTCTTCTGTGAAAGGACTAATATCAACCCCCCTATCCATAGTGCTTCTATTGACTGGATTAGGTATCTCCCCTTGCTTTTTCATTGTGAATACTGAGCAGAAGTATTCGTTCAGTATCCCTGCTTTTTCACTGTCGCTCTCTGCCCAACCACCTTCCTCTTTATTCAGCCTCAGTATCCCTGCTTTAGACTTTCTTTGCTCCCTAATGTACCTATAAAAGGTTTTATCCCCCTTCTTAACTGAGTTGGCTATCTATTCCTCGGTTTGGGCCTTTGCTATTCTGACTGCCTTCCCCACTTCTTTCTGCTTTAACTGGTACAGTTCTCTGTACTGCTCCTTCTGTGTTTCCTTATACTTCCTGAATGCTATCTTTTTCTCCCTACCTTCCCCGCCACTTCTTTTGAGAACCATAGTGTTTTTTTTCTTTCATTTTGATTTGTTTATTTGCTTTACACAAAGGGTTGTTGCCTCTGTGATGGCAGTTTTGATGTTTCCCCATTGTTGCTCCACCCCACCTTCTTGCCTGTTTGCTAGTGCTTTTGTGAGGCACTCTCCCATTTTGATAAAATCAGCCCTACTGAAGTCCAGTACCTTCACTTTTGTATGGCTTGACTCTACGGCTAAATTTATTGTGAACCACACTGTTTGGTGGTCGCTTGATTCCAGATGGCTACCCACTTCAAGATCGGAGATCCTCTCTCCACCCCCATTTGAGAGTACCAGGTCTAAGATTGCTCCCTCCCAAGTGGGTTCCAAAACTAGCTGTCTGAGGCATCCCCCCTGTAGGGCATCGAGAATGGCCCTGCTCTTGTATGTGGCTGCAGCAAAGGTGCTCCAGTTAACATCTGGCATATTCAGGTGCCCCATCAGCAATGTCTCCCCTTTCTCTGCCATCCCAAGGATGCATTCTGTCATTTCCTTGTCCATTTCCTCCCCCTGAGATGGGGGTCTGTATACAACCCCTGTGCAGATTTTGGTGCCATTTTCAGTCTCCAGGGTGACCCACAGTGCCTCCTCTCCTCCCTGTTTACCCTTTAGTTCTGTTGCTTTGATCCCTTCCCTTACATAGAGAGCTACTCCTCCTCCTCTTCTTCCCTCCCTATCACTCCTGTAGATTTGTAATATGCCAAAGTCAGAGGGTCCCCAGTAATCCCCAGTAGTCCCCAGTTTCCCCCAGTATACACAGTAAGGTGCGCTGTGCACACTACAAAAAAAAAAAGAGATTTTATTGCAGCTGCAGCATATGAACATACGAAATTTGCCAGCAGATACAGGCCTAGAGGTCTATCAAGTCTGCTTGGATGTGCAGCTAGCACCCCTTATTCTGCAGCTGCCCCTCCCTTCCACCCTTCCCCTTCATTAACCCTCCCCCTTGTCCTGTCCCATCCCCTTTTGAAGCAGTCCACTGTTCTACTGGATACCACTTCTGCAGGTAGCGATTCCACCCAGCCACCACCCTCTCTGTAAAAAAGTGTCTCCTCATCTCCCTCCTGAACCTTCCTCCCTCCAGTCTCATATCATGGCCCCTGGTGGCCCTCCCCTCCCTTACTTTGAACAGCCCCTCTGTACCAGTCTTGTTTATTCCTTTCATGTATTTAAAGGTTTCAATCATGTCACCCCTGTCCCTCCTCTCCTCCAGTGAGTACATGTTCAACTCCTTCAACCTCCTCTCATATGATAAGTCCCCCCAGCCCCTTGATCATCTTTGTCGCCCTGCGCTGTACCCCCTCCAGTAACTTAATGTCCCTCTTCAGATACGGGCGCCAGTACTGCACGCAGTACTCCAGGTGTGGTCTAACTAATGACCTATACAGTGGCAGAATCACCTCCTCCCTCCTCGAGGATATACCCCTTGCAATACAACCCAGCATTTTGTTGGCCTTTGCAGCTGCCTTCCTACATTGTGCTGAGTTGTTCATTGACCCTGTAATGAGCACACCCAGATCCTTCTCCTCCTCTGTCTGGGCTAGCTGCACCCACCCTAGCTGGTAACTCCTCCTTGGGTTCTTCATCCCAAAATGCAGCACCTTGCACTTTTTGGCATTAAAGCCCAGTTGCTAGGTGTCTGACCAGGTTTCAAGCTTTGCCAGATCATCCTGCAACCCCTGCCATCCCCCTAGGTCATCCACCACTGCGCCTACCTTGGTATCATCAGCAAACAGACTGATCTTGCTCTTGATGTCCCATGATATGACTGCAATGAATATCCCAAACAACGCTGGTCCCAACACCGAGCCCTGTGCAACACCGCTCATCACTGCCCTTGGGTGTGAGAGAGCTCCCCACCCACGACCACCCTCTGTTGCCTTCCCTGAAGCCAGTTTCCTACCCATCTCAACAGCTTTGTACCCGCCCCTGTGCCTACTAACTTTCTTCCCAGCCTTCCATGCGGCACAGTGTCGAATGCCTTACTGAAGTCCAGATACAGGACATCCACTGCATGGCCCCTGTCCAGTTGCCTAGTTACCCAGTCATAGAACTCCACCAGGTTGGTTTGGCAGGATCTGCCATGTATGAAGCCATGCTGTCTGCTGTCCTGTAGTCCTTTGGCCTCTAGGAGGGCCACCAGCTTCTCCTTCAGGATAGTCTCCATTAGCTTACCCACGATGGATGTGAGGCTCACTGGTCTGTAGTTTCCCGGTTCATCCTTGGGGCCACTCTTGTGGAGGGGCACCACATGAGCCATCCTCCAGTCCTGAGGTACACACCCCGAATGTAATGAGGCATTAAATAGGTCTGCCAAAGGTCCTGCAAGGACCTCTGCCAGCTCCTTCAGTACCCTGGGGTGGATGCCATCTGGGCCTGGCGCCTTGTCCACCCTCAGTGCCTTCAAACCCTCTCAAACTCTGCCCTCCATGATTTCCCCATCTGTCACCACTCCTCCCCCGTTTCTGCAATTTCTCCCACCTTGGGTGTCACTCCCTCTTCTCTTTAGTAAATACTGAGCAGAAGTACTCATTTAGTGCTTCTGCCTTATCGCACCCTGCTTCCACCCAACCCCCTTCCTAATCCTTACTATGTGGTCCTTACAGCTCCTTTTCTCCCTGATGTACTTAAAGAAGTCCTTCTCCCCCTTCTTAATGCCTTGTACCAGCCTGAGTTCCGTAGATGCTTTGGCTCCCCTTACTGCCCTTGTCACCTCCTTCAATTCTGTCAAGTACTCCTCCCTGTCCTCCCCCCTCCCTGTTTTCTTGTACTTCCTAAAGGCAGCTCTTTTCTTCCTTACCTTTTCCATGACCTCCTTGCTCAACCAGCTCAGTTTCTTAGCCCTAGCCTTCTTGCTCTGGGCTTTGCAGCAGGTTTTGGTTGTCTCCACTATCCCCAGCTTTATGAGCTCCTACCTCTGCAACAATGGCTTGGATGGAATGCTGTGCTGAGCTGCTCCTGCACAGCATTCTACTCTAACCATTCTGGAACCAGAGCCCTGTTTTCAAAATTTTAACAGTTTTCAGTGTGTTCCTGCTGGCTGTGGAGAAGAGAGGACGCAGAAGGTTAAGGGAAACCAGGAAAAGGGCTTACCTGTTGGTTGAAGCTGTTCCCCAAGGGCCATTCTGTGTGCCTGCTCTGACTCCAGCCAGCGAAGATCCCCAGAAGAGCTCCAGTGCGGTTGGCGGTGCCATCGGGGCACCACGAAGAGAGAAAACGTACAGTTCGGCCATTTTGGGCTGTGAGCCCCGTCATTTTTTTAAAATTTTAGCCCCCTTGTTTTGTTTAAAAAGTAATTTCGGTCCCACGTCGGCGGCAAAGAAGAGATGCATCGCGCCTGTAAGCTGTTGGCTGTCCGAGGCCCCAATGCCATCCTCCCTGCTGCCTGACAAATTCCCTCCCACTGCCAGAACACTTCCCGCCTCCCGCCTGCTCCTTTTACCTCCCAGTGGCTTGGGTGAGTTGGCGGCGGCACGCTGTAACGTGCTGGCTGCCCTTCAGGAGAGACTGTGTTTTTTTTTTATTTTTTTTAATTGTTTGTGCTTAGCACAGAAGAGGAGTGACTGAGCGCCGTGGGGAGGATCGGGTCAGAAGGACCCAAATTAATATTTGAGAGGGGTGGATGTAGCGACGCCCATGGGGAGGGGCCAAGGAAGAAAAGCCATTGAAGAGGCCTATAAATATTAATTAAAGGGGTGGAACAAGGCGGGGCAAAGATGGAAGAGTGACAGCAGCTCAGAGAGCTAAAGAATTAAAGGGCCCACACTGCTAAGATTAAGGGCCCACCTCCCAGTGATTAAGAGGGAACACCAGGCCCAGTTTAAGAAGGGCACCAGGCCCATTTCAGAGAGAGCACCAGGCCCATCTCAGGGGGTGCCAGGCCCAGTTAAGAGAGGGCTCCAGGCCCAGGTTAAGAAGAGCACCAGGCCCATTTCAGAGGGCACCAGGCCCAGTTAAGAGAGGGCACCAGGCCCAAGTTAAGAAGGGCACCAGGCCCATTTCAGAGAGGGCACCAGGCCCATCTCAGGGGGCACCAGGCCCAGTTAAGAGAGGGCACAAGGCCCAGTTCAGAGAAGGCACCAGGCCTGGTTTAGAGAAGGCACCAGAGAGGGCACCAGGCCCACAGTAAAACAAAGGGTACCAGACCCAGTTTAAGAAGGGCACCAGGCCCAGTGTAAGAGAGGGTGCCAGGTCCACATTTTAGAGGGGCACCAGGCCCAGTTGACTAAAGGGCACCAGGCCCATGGTAGTAAAGAGCAGCCCAGGCCTAGCAAGTTAGGGCAAGCCAGCCCAGCAGTAGTAAAGGGCTACCCTGGCCTAGCCAGTTAAGGCAAGCCAGCCTAGTGGTACTAAGGGCTACCCCAGCCTAGCAAGTTAGAACAAGCCAGCCTAGTGGTACTAAGGGCTACCCCGGCCTAGCAAGTTAGGGCAAGCCAGCCCAGCAGTAGTAAAGGGCTACCCGGCCTAGCCAGTTAGGGCAAGTCAGCCCAGTGGTACTAAGGGCACGTGGCCCAGCCAAGTGAAGGCACCAGGCCCAACAGTAATAAAGTAGGGGCATCACAAGGCCCAGGACTCATAGCTAGCTATTAAGGCCCACAGCTGTGTTAGGGGCCCAGCGATAGGAGCGACCCCAGATCTAATAGGAGCCTAGCTAGCCAGGTAAGCCCTCTAGTGTTAAAGGGGCCCCATCACCCGTCTAGTGTATAACCTTCCAGAGAGCCTATTCCCCACTGTAGTGTTGCCACAGTAACAGGAGAACCCAATTTAGCTAGAAGGGACCCCAGTAGAGTTAGCTCCACCAGAGCTAGGGTTAAATCAGTACGATAAATTGCCTGTATATTTACTGTGGTCTGGACTGAGACTATCTATTTATTGACCACTACAGAAAGAATTGAGACTTTGTTTGTATTTTCCTGCATTATTATTCATTCCACAAACACTATTGAGTATCAGAACTGTCTTGCTTTGCTTTGTGCCAGCATTTTGGTGCTGGGTAACCATCTGAATTAGTCTTCAACTGTCTTTGGAGTCACTTCACCCCGGTGCAACCCTGTCAGTCTTCACCTATCCTTCAAGAATCATCCTCCAGTGCATCCAGAAGCAGACAACAGCCAATCCATGAACAGCCATACCGCAGTCGCCTCAAAGTTGCATCATCCCATTTGTTATTTTCCTCTCACAGTATCCCAGTATGGCTTGGCCCAGTGCAGAAGTCTACCGTCTGTTTTCTTGTTTTCAAATCTGCAGTGGAGTACCGTTTGACTCATCAGTGTCAGTTCTCCGAGTGATGTTCGGTTTGTTGTTTTTAGTGTGTCCTGGCTCGTCCGGCCGTGGACTCCAAGTTCGATCGCAGTTCGACGTACGATTTATTGTTTTGGTGAGTGCCTTGCCTTGTCCGACCTTGGAACTCAGAAGATCGATGCACTCCGATGCCCAGAGAGAGTGGTTGCCTGGAGTCCAAGAGTGGTCCATAGGTCCTGATCCAGTGGGGATGTCAGCCAGTGTGTGTCTTCAATTCAGAGGGAGTGCTCGCCTGGAGTCCAAGAGTGGTCCAGAGGTTCCGATTCTCCCAATCCAGTGTGTTCATCAGCTTAGAGTATATCTTCAGTCCAGAAGTGGACTGTTGGTTGGTTCTTCTTCTTCTTGATCCCTTCACTTGGCAATCCAGAAGTGGATTGTGGCCAAGTGGTTTGCATTTCTTATACTTTCTGGGCAGTCTAGAAGCAGACTGCAGCCAGATCTTATATTCCTTTCTGGCAGCTCTAGAGAGGTGGGGTGTAGCTGAGAACCCATGGTCTGTTAAATCCTCTCTGCATCCTTAGCTTCTCCACCAAGGTTCCGTAGTTCACTGGGAAACCAGTGGAGTGTTTCCACATTTCTTTCGTCGACAGAGAAGGTTACGTGCACCAACTGACGATCATCTTTCGCATAGACTCTTCTTGTAGTATTGGAATGACTGTAATTATAAAAACCTAATGTAACCCCCCTGTTACCCGGGATTACTAGAATCCCAGTAAGACCAAGTGGTAGGCAGGGAAGGCACCTTGTGAAACTCCAGTTAAATGGATTTCACACTGTCTCACTCTGTTCTCAGTCTCAGCTGAGACTGAGGGATGACATCATTTAGAACTGTCGCAGCTGCATAAGCCACACTGGAATGTTGCAGTTGGAGGTTAGAGTAGAACGCTGGGGAATTTGAAGGGAGTCTGTAGAGTTCAGTAGAGTGTGTGCAGTCTGGAAGAGGTGCGCTGCTGAAAGCAGGCCCTCGGAGCTCTAAGCTCTGACAAAGAGCTATTATTTTGGTATAGGTGTGTGTTCTCACCTGAAGAGGAACACAATAAGAGCATATTGAAGTGGTGGAGACTGCTTTCAGTGGTTCAGGGCCCCATCCCTGCAGGGATGGGGGGAAGGAATCAGCCTGCTTCCAGGGGCAAACCCCCTTGGTCTGGCTAGGGAAAAGAAGCTGCCTTGTTTAAGTTTGTGCTAAGGCACCAGAAGCTCAAGAAGAGAGTTCCTTGAGGAGGAAATGCCTGTGGGGCACCTGCAACAAAAGGGTGAGTTTGCTCGGCTAAAGGGCCATGTGTTTTCACTTACGTGGGGTCAGGAAAAGACAGCCAAGTACAGTTTGGAAGATGTGGGGAGTGGACTGCTTAACTCTGTGGGGGGGTCTAGAGTAATGGACAAAGCCACTTATTTAACTATGTTCAAGTCCAGCACAAATGGGATGTAAAGATAGTAGATTGAATGTGAAATACATTTAAAAAGAATCTACGCAGCAAAGTGTTTTAAAGGATGAGGTGTTACAGTCCAGAGAAATGGCCAGGTATGAATTATGGGAGCGAGAGTTGGGAGACCCCCCATCAGTAGTAACCAAATTCACCTCTACGGATTTGCTCTGGGACACCTGTTGCTTTCTCTCAGGTACTTGGCCAGTGCCTGGGAAAAGTACCCAGATGTGGGATTGATGAGGAAGATTCCCTTATGGAGCAGAAGTGTTCATAGGTGGTTTAGGGCGCCACTAGTAAATGTTTCCATGCTATATGGAAAGCGTCCAAGTGGCTGGCAAGGGAGCCAAGCCAGGGAAAACCCAGAGCAGTGTACAAGTTCAGGCTGTGTGCCCAGTGTGTTTCAGAGCCTGAGGGCTAAAGTGTTGAGGATGTGTTCTGGTCTCCTTAAATCTGCATTACCAGAAATGTAACCCCTGTGGGGGTCCATCTATGCTTTGTTTATTCTGTTGGATGTGAATAAAAGCTACACTTTAGAATCCCACTTCTGGTATTGGACATTACAGTTATTGCTTCCTTTGTCTGGAGTTACTTGGGTGCCCCTGTTTCAGAGTAGCCAAACCTAGCCAATGTGCCGAGTGACATATTCCTCCCCGAACCCAGCCCACCAGGTAGAGCTGTCAGATAGAAACGGCATACCTGGGTGGGGGTTACACTAAGTTTTAGGGAGAGGTGCACCTCGGGGTAAGAAGTAGATATCTGAAGATAAGAAAGACGCTTTTACAGCGTAGCTGTTACAGTCGATTGATCCATTCTGGTATTCTATGCTGTAGACTTTTCCCTCTTATTGGGAGGTAGAAAAATAGAAATAAGATGCTCTTACAGCGTAGCTGTTTCAGCTGATTATTCCTCTTGCCTATAGTAAAGTAGTACCTTGTGTATATATGATTGTCCCTCTCTTGTGACCCCACACGATGATCAGATGCTAATAAACTAGTTCCTTTTCTCTACTCGTGCCTCCTGCCTCTCCATTTTGGTGAAGAATTATATCACGTAGCCAAATAGGAAAATAACTGCCTTACCATCTGGGTGGGTGTATTGGAATAGCCTGACATTCATATCTTTTGGCTCACTTCATTTGGTGCCACTGTATTACGTGATTCTCATTCATTCCAAATATTACCACCCCATCTGTCTATCTCCTTACTAGATCACCTGGCACACTTCAGATTGTGTACCCTGGTATATTGACATCCCAGTCATAGTTCTCTGTGTACCATGTTTCTGTGACTGCCATGATGTCCAGGCATCCCTCTTCCATCAAGGCCACCATTTCGGGGAGCTTTTTACCTAGACTATGGGCATTGGTACTCATTACCCTCCATTTTTTTATGGCTTTATTTCTTTCTGCCCAATCCCTGCCCTTGTTGCCGTTATCTTTTTCTCCATTTACCCCTGTCCTTCTCCCTATCAACTGCTCTGTAAGTAGGACTATATTTTATATATTTTAACTGTCTATATAATTCTGCTCACTTGTACAGCTCCTTGAGTCAAAATCAGAAAGAGCACTTTATTAAATAAAAATAATGATAATGATGATACTCTCCAGGATCATCTGCACTCCTGCTATTATGTGGCAAACACTGGGTCATCTGCCTCACCCTGCTCTAGGCTGCACATATGCCTCTATTCTAGGTGTTCTGATAAACATGATCATTATTTCCCTCATGTTTGACTGGGCCAGTAGGGTCCAGATTGTGTATATAGTTCTATGGTTTAGGTTCCAGTATTGTGTATCTATAACTGGTTATAGTTTCCTGTTTCAGTCACCAAATATGTGTTGTCAGGTAATGCATGTGTTTCCTATCAGTTTACCAATTTATGTTAATGGCAGCGGTTCCCCTGGCCCAATAAAACTAAAGGGCCTTCTGGTGCACACAGTATCTAGATGAACATCACATGTCTTTCTTGTATATCCACTTTTTTATCCCACAACACATGTAACATTTATTAGCTAGAAAGAAAGTGTCTAAAATCACAGGTAAAGAGAAAAAAAAATCCTTTCCTTTCTCAGCAATGCAAGCAAAAACCAGCAAGAAACCAAATTACTTTCCTCTGAGACTACTAAGCTTAAAAGGGAATGTGTGAGACCAGGCAAAAAAATACTTGCTGGTTGAATCAATCATGAGTAATTTTTTTCTTCCTATCATTTACCACAGGAAATCATAGTATTTATCTATGTGTGTATGTATGTATGTATGTATGTATGTATGTATGTATAGTAAAAGAGGTGGCCAGGAAAGGCACACTGAGTTGCAACAGCTGGTTTCTAGATGTGGCCTGTGGGAAGGGGAACATAAGGAATAATGTATAGGCAACCATACAAAACAAGGCTGTGTTTCCATTGAGGGGTAGTGCTGACATCACAGACCTTGAGAGCAAAGATCAAGAGGTCACTGATGTCATCACAAGATGGAAACACATGCCTTGTTGTGTAAGGTGGCACATACATTATTTTTTGTAGTTCTGAATATTTTTTATAAAAAAACAAGTGTTGTCCCTCCAAACCAGAAACACCTTTTTTTAATTTAGAAAAAACAAACCCACCCCATGTCCAGCTGCCTAGTACTCATCCATAGCCACAGATAGTATTTCTTATTTCAAGTGTCATCATAAATGAAATTACTTTTTTAAAACATTCAGTGCCAGGAGATGATCTACTATGCTCATTTAAAGACGTTCCCTGGTGTTTCAAATTCCCTTTTTTCTGATGCTCTCGAAAAAGTTTTCAAGGTTGTTTTCTTGAACAAGTGCCTTCTTAAGTATATGGAAACATTATTAGAATAATGATTTATCCTATTATGTCATGTCCAGCTAAGAATATATACAGGATGGCAGCATGGAAATTAGCTCCCACGACTGCAGCAGTTGGTATCATTCAAGGCACTTTACCCAAATACCTGTCTGACTTTCCTTACACTCTTTATGTTAATGTCCTTGCCATTCTGCATGTACTTTTGAACTATCTGAATAGCATTCTTGCAAGTTTTATATTCTATTGGGAATTTTCAATTATTTTTGTCCGGAGCCAGCCACCTCTGAAACTGCAACTTTGAAAGCAGATATAACCAAAAGAAGCATGGCAACAACATATTTCTTTCTGTTTCTATATTCATAATCATATTCTACATCTATCAAAAATGTGTCTTAAGTATTGGAGATTCACTCTTTATTTTTGCATTTGTGGAAAAGAAGAAAAAATTACTCACCTTAGTAATGTTGTTTCTTCTAATGGAGTCTTGCTATATTATGACATATGCAGTATAACCCCAGGTTAGAACTGCTCCGGAGGTGAAAGAGTTAACTTTCCACGCAGGGCATGGAATCTTGAGCACGAGCTCGGTTTAACACTCTGTCTGTTGTAGCTCAAACTTAAACTGTCAGATCTTTATGAGCAAAAACTCACTAAGGTTCTGTGTGGAAGCCGTAAACCTACACTAGCCACTGGCTACTAACTACAAAAAAACCTTTTTGTTCTTGATCCCAAAACAAAGACTCAAGTCGGGGGATTCAAGAAAGAAAAATTTTAGCAACACCTAAGTACCCTAGAAAGGGTGAAAATAAAGTGGGCATCAATGAAGTGCCAACATTGCACTGCCCACCCACATCCCAAAAATAAAGGTTCTGAGAGGGGCAGGCTGGGGGGGAGGTCATAATAGCAAGACTCCATTAGAAGAAACAACATTACTAAGGTGAGTAATTTTTTCTTCAAACAACATGAAGTCTTGCTATATTATGACATATGCAGACTACACAGCAGTACCTCCATGGAGGAGGGACAGAACCTACTTGGGAAATAGGCTCTGAAGCATAGCTGTGCCAAATTGAGCATCACTCCTAGCCTGGATGTCCAAGGAGTAATGCTTAGTAAAAGTGTGAACTGTTTTCCAGGTAGCTGCTTGACATATCTCTAGGATAGAGATGTCCCTGGCAGTAGCCAGAGACGCAGCTGTACCTCTAGTAGAGTGAGCCCTCAGGCCTGAGGGAGGAACCTTATCCAGTTTTTCATAGCAGAATTGGATACAAGAGACAATCCACCTGGCAATGGATCTTTTAGTGGCAGGTTTCCCTTTACCAACCTCACCATAAGTGAGGAACAATTGGAGGGATTCAAACCTGTGACCCTTGGTACGTTCTATATAGTAACTAAGGGCTCTTTTGACATCTAAACTGTGCAATCTCCTCTCACCAGAGGAGGAATGGTCAGTGCAGTACACAGGAAGAGACATGGATTGATTAAGGTGAAAGTCTGAAACCACCTTAGGCAAAAACTTCCTGTTAGTCCTGAGGACCACCTTATCTCTATGAAAGGAGATAAAATCAGGTTCCACTGACAATGCGTGTAGCTCACTTATGCACCTGGCAGAGGTGATGGCTACCGAAACACAGTTTTCAAGTCAAGTACTTAAGCTCTGCTGAAGACAATGGCTCAAAGGGGTTGCATAAGCTGAAGCGATGCAAATATTAAGATCCCAAGCAGGGGCAGGGTCCCTGAACGGGGGTTGGTGTGAAGCAACCCTTTAAAAAACTTGGAGAAGACAGGGTGAGCTGAAAAAGAAGATGGCTTACCTGCTGATAAGAAGGCAGACACAGGTGCCAAGTGTACTTTTAGGGTAGCTGGTCTCAGCCCCAAGGAATTCAAATGCACCAAATAATCCAGGATCGTGGGCACGCCAGCAAATTCTGGGGAAATATGTTTACCAGCACACCATATGGAAAATCTCTTCCATTTTGAATTATAGGTAGCCCTGGTGGAAGCTCCTAGAGGCCTTCAATATATCCAATACACCTTGGGAAGGTGTAGGTCAGCAAACTCTAACTCTTCAAGAGCCATGCCTTGAGATTGAGAGATTTGAGTTCGGATACCAAACTCTCTCCTGGGCACAGGTTAACAGGTTGTGATTCCTGGGAAGACACAGGGGAAGGTGGACTGCTAAGGACATGAGGAGTGGGTACCAGGGCTGCCTGGCCCAATCTGGAGCAATCAGGATCATCTTGCAGGACTGAGATCTGATTTTGACTAGCACTTTGAAAAGAAGGGGAAAGGGGGAGCATGGGAACTTCCCTTCCCAACTGAGGAGGAAGGCATCCAGAGGAACTGAACCCAACACTGGGGCCTGCAGCAAAGGGAAGTTGGTGATTGTCTGGGGCTGCAAAGAGATCTGTTGCGGGTGCCCCATCTGGCAAATACTACCTCCAGTACTAGGGGTCCAGTGCCCATTCGTGATGGCCCTGGAAATCCTGCTGAGAGCATCCGCTAGGATTATTGTCCTTGCCTGGGAGGTGAACTGCCGTAGGGGCGTTCAGAGAATAAGCCAGAGACAACTTCGTGCCCGATTGCACAAGGCCGTGAACCGGTACTTGCCCGCTGTTGATGTACTACATTGTAGTGGTATAGTCTGTTCTGACCTGAACAACCTTGCTCTGAACAGATATGAAAAAAACCTGGAGTGCTAGAAAAACTGCTCTGAGTTCCAGCAAATTGATGTGGAGCAGAGATTCCTGAGGGGACCACAGACCCTGGGTGGAAAGGTCGCCCATGTGAGCTCCCCACCCCAAGAGGGATGCATCTGTGGCAAGAGTCAAGGGATGAGACTGGGGAGTGAAGGGAACCCCCTGTCTCGGATTGTTCTGATCCTGCCACCACTGAAGGGCCTGGATCAGGGTTCGAGTCACTGGAATCAATTTGGTTAGAGGATCTGTCCTTTGAGACCAAAAGGCTCTCAAATGGAACTGTATGTCCCTCATCTGAAATTTTGCTCCCTGCACTACTGCTGTAGAAGCAGCCATGTGCCCCAGGAGCTGTAGAAAATGCCTTGCTGGTCAAGAGACCTGCAGGGTGAAAGAAGAGGCCAGAGACACCAGGGTACTTGCTCTTTCCAGAGGAAGGAAGGCTCTGGCTTCTTTTGTGTTCAGTTCTGTGCCTAAGAAGGTGAGAAGCCAGACAGGCTCCAGAACTGACTTTGGAAGATTGAGAAGGAAACCTAGAGATGTAAGCAGTTGCTGGGTTACTTGTAAGTGTAGTTTGACCTGTTCTGGAGACTGGCCTACAATGAGTCAGTCATCCAGATAAGGAAAGATGGCAGTCTTTTGCCTTCTTAAATGAGCAACTGCTACTGCCAGGCATTTGTGAACACCCTCGGGGTGGGAGAGGCGAAGGGCATTGCTCTGAACTGGTAATGGCCTGAGGGCAGTTCGAATCTGAGGTACTTCGATGGGAGCTTCTGATGAGAACATGGAAGTAGGCATCCTTGAGGTCCAGGGAGGCTAGCCAGTCCCTGGCCTTAGAGAGGTAAAATAATCCCCAGGGTCACCATTTTGAACTTTGGTTTTAGAAGGTGCTTGTTTAGATACCTGAGATCCAGGATGGGCCGCCATTCTCCTGTCTTTTTGGGGTAAGGAAGTACCTGGGTACAACCCTTTGCCCTGGTGTATGGGTGGAACCTTTCCCGCAGCTCTGAGAGCCAGGAGGGAAGAAACTTCTGCTTCCAGGGCAAGTGCCTCTGATGGGTTTGCAGGTGGAAAAGACCTGGCTCTCATCTTTGCAAATTTTTTGAAGCTGAGAACCAGTCCCTGGCTTACTACTTCCAGGACCCACTTGTCTGATGTTAAAAACTTCCAGTCCTGGACAAAGTAAGCCAACCTGCCCCCTACCGGTAGTGGAGAATTGGCCCTGGCCACCCCATCAGGGAGCCTGTTTTGCAGGGGCTTTGGGTTGAGGGGTAGAAGCAGGCTTACTAGAACCCCTTCTGCCCAGTCCTCTAAAGAACCCCCTCTGGGCATAAGCAGAAGAGGAGGCCTGGGCTTGGTAAAAAGGCCTATGAAAAGGCCTGCCCCTGCCCCTGACATGCTGCCTTTGAGGAGTGACTTGCCTTTCTTTGGCCTGTGCACTCCTATAGGTGGTCCTATACTCATCCATTTTCTTCATATAATTCTCTGTCTGCTCCCCAAACAGAGAATTGCCCACAACAGGAAAATCCATAGCCTTAGACTGAGTATCCTGTGACAGGGCAGTACATCTGAGCCAGGCCATTCTGCGAAGAGACACAGATGTAGCCATGACTCTGATGCAACATCATTAGAGTCTACTGCAGCATGAAATTGCACCTTGGATGCCTCAATACCATCTGCAGCCACCTGCTCCAGCTCCCTGGCAAGCTGGTCAGGGGCCTGTTTTGCTAGGGCCAGGACAGTATCCCACCTGGATTTCTGGTACCTAGCTGCATAAGCCATATAATTTGCCTGTCTGAGTCCCAAAGATGCTGCCATGTACTGTTTCTTTGCCATGGCATGCATCCTCCTGGAATCCTTTTCAGAAGGGTGAGAGGCTAGAGGAATATTAGCCTTGTCACAGGCTGCAGCCTGCACTACCCCCACATGGCTGCACTGCTGGGAGAGGAACTCCGTATCAGAGCCTGATAAAGCATACCTCTTGTCCATCCTTTTATCCACAGGAAGGATAGAATGAGGAGTTTTCAGAATTTTTACTGTCTGTTTCCTAAAAGATTTGTGCAAGGGAATAGACAGTCTCCTAGACACTGGAATATCCATCATTTCCACAAAATCAGGCTCTTCTTGACCATCAACAGCTTCCTCAACAGGGAGTTGCAGAGTCTCAGCAACTTTCTTGTAAAACAAAAAATGAGAAGGGGACTCAGATATCCTGGGAGGGGACACTCCTGAGGGTCTGTCTGGAGAGATGTCCAGTTCAATGGGCACATCCAGACTTTCAAAATCACACTCACTCTCCTCATACCCCTCCTCCTCCTCCCCTTCCTCCGGTTCATAAAAATCCTCAAAATCATAATCTTGAACCGAGGGAACCGTCCGAACCAAGCGCTTCCCTAATGGTGTCGGTTCGGACGGAACTGGGGAAAGAGACTGGACAATTTGAATAGCTTTGGCTATTTCCTCAGCGGTTGGAGAAAGAACTTTTGGCCCCAAACTAGCTGACTTTCTAGTCCTTTTATTTGGAACCGGCTCCTCAGAGCTGGCTCTTCGTTTGGCCGAGGAAGTATCGCCCTGGTCAGAGGGCACTTCCTCAGGTTCGGTTGGAACCGAACCGGGCTGGCCATCCGGGTCAGCTGACTTTTTGGCCTCCCTTTCCCTGAGCCTAACAACTCTCTTTTCCACGGTGGCAGCAGGAAAATTCTTACAAATCTGGCAGTCTGCATTGAGGTGGTTAAACCCCAGACAATATACACAAGTGGTGTGTGGTCAGCCTTGAGAAGCTTCCCCACAGAGGCCACAGTGCTGAAACCCAGTGGGTCCGGTTTTTCTTTTGGGTTTCTCAGACATAGTGCCAGCCTAACCAAAACTTGCCCGTTAATGGCAATCCGCCAAGCAAGACTCTCTTATCGGTTCCCAACCGTGTCACGGGTCGTGGAAAAAAACGTAATAAAATCCGGTTTTTTAGAACCGATAAGAACCGGGAACCGCACTCTAAAGGACTAGAAAGTAATTTTAAACCCAATCTGATCAGTTCAAACCGAACCGAAAAGACGTTTACAAGTTCCACACAGAAGAAAATAAACAAAAGCCTATCTATTACTTACAACACCACAGACAGAGCTTGAACCGACGATTGCGGTTAAATTTCGGTAAAATAAACCAAGAATTACACTTTAAAACCGACAAACGAACCGAGCAGCAAGAGGAATCTCCGGAGCAACTGTTCAGTGAGGCGGAGTAAAGAATCTGACAGTTTAAGTTTGAGCTACAACAGACAGAGTGTTCAACCGAGCTCGCACTCAAGATTCCATGCCCTGCATGGAAAGTTAACTCTTTCACCTCCGGAGCAGTTCTAACCTGGGGTTATACTGCATATGTCATAATATAGCAAGACTTCATGTTGTTTGAATGAAGCAAGCATCATGACAAATGATGTGGACTTGTTTCACATTCATGTTGACATCTAAAATATTACTGTTTGTAGCACTGGGTGAGGGGTACAAAGCTGCTTGGTGTGGGGTGGGGTGGCTATTTTAATGATCTAAGCAAAAAAAAGTATTTTTCAGGTGAAGTAGCAGCATGAGAAATGGTACAAGATTCTGGCGTCAGAACAGTAATTAAATCAATCAATTCAATTTATTTGTTTAGCATAAAGCCTTTACAAAATAGTGTTAAATAGATATAAGAAAAATAGCAGGACAAGAGGACACAGCATGAGATTAGAGGGAGGTCGATTAAGGGGTAATGTGAGGAAGTGTTTTTACAGAAAGGGTGGTGGATGCATGGAACAGCCTACCTCAGGAAGTGGTGGCTATGAATACAGTGCAGGGCTTCAAACAGGCATGGGATAGGCATAAGGGAGCAATACAGATGAGCATGAATAGATAGGCCATTGACAGAGCAAATGCCAGTGACACTTTCATATGGTAGAAAAAGAAATGAGCAGACTGAATGGGCCTTGCGGTCCCTATCTGCCATCAACTTCTATGTTTCTATGTTTCTAAATACAAAACATATAAGTACATTCATTGGAACATACAAAATGTCCATCTTTATAAATAGAAATAGTTGGTGTAGAAACATCAACTTAATACAATCCTATAACTTTATATATTTTAAGAAGCGTGTAAGTCCTGCCAGCACCTGTGTATCATTAGATATAAACAGTTTCATTAAGATCTGGTCAGTGGGGAGTCCAAGATCACGTAATATAGGTCCTAACCAGAAAGTTGTATATTTCTGGTATAACAGACATATCAAGGCGACATGTTTTAAGTCGTCCACCATATTTAAATTGCATACGCATTTATCATTTTCCACTCCCCTCCTTTTATGTGCAAAATGGACACAGTTAGAATCAAAAAGTTCCATTCTAAATTTGGTTATAGTTCTTCTAAGAGCTGGACAAGCCAATACCAATACGTATGGCTTTGGTATGAGATAGTTTCAGCTTTTTAAGCCACATGACATTTTTATAAGATTGAATCTGTTCCATTCCTAACTCTCTCCTTCACCTGAAACTTTATGGCATCAAAAGGAAGGGAATGAATTTGATATAGCAGGTGGCCCAACCCCAATGGATATAAGCATGTTGTTATACAATCTATACTTGGGAATTTATAGCCTAGGGACGTATATTCTATCTCTTCCTCTAGACACATTCTCAGGATTCTATGATCTGGACAGAGGAACAATTTAAGTAGAAACAAAATTCTCCTTTCCACAATATAGGCTTCAATAGGAAGCTGACCCAATTCTGCTCTTGCTACTGAGAGAAAAGTAATTGTACTACACTGTGGTACAACAAAGTTTGAACTTTTATAGATTTCATTTATAACAAACTTTAAGCATATATTATTTATTGCAAAAACACCCTATATTAAAGTATTGGTTAGGGTTGAATCTTAACGCTGCAAAAGGAAGGAAACAAGACATTAGGGTTTTTGAACCCTAACCCTATCCACTTTAACAGCATCACCATTGGGAGCCATACTATTCATTTACATTCAAGTAATGCAAATTATATTTAAGTGGAAATTAAAATAACAAAAGAAACAATCTACTGATGTGTCTATCATGATGGCTTTTTTTTTTATTTGTGCTATATTTTATCTTTAACATTTAATCAGACATTACTTTACCTGCGCAATTAAACAAATTGATTAAAGGGACACTGTCAACCTTTTAGCATCATAATGATATTTCAAGTTGAAAACCCACATTTTATGCTCGTTTAACTTCTCTAAAATGCCTAGTTGTTGCTGGTTGTTTTATTAGCTTCCTTTCTTAGTAGAACTGATATGCATGCTAGTGTAGTTATACCCAACCTTGTTTTGTTTCAAACTTTAATCTACTCTTATTTCATACTTCTGGAACCTTAGGAATACCCCCAAACAGTGCAGCCACTCATCATGCAATAGTCTCTTCTCCTCCCACTGCATCATGAGTGTCTAGACTATACTGATGGTGTTCCTAAGTCCAGGAAAAATGTCATTGGAACTGATAAAGGAATGTAAACAAACATTTTTGTGTGGTAACACCAGCATGGTGCACTTCTTAAAAGAATAAAACTGCCAGTTACATCAGCATGTTCTGCAGAAAGTCAGCAATCATGAAATGTGTTAAGGACAGAATGAGGCCTAAGGGGGTTGACAGTGTCCCTTTAAGTGTTAGTGGTACTGGATGTGGCTATATGTAAGTCAAAAGCTCAAATCAAATACTGCAACTGGATAACACTGGATACACAAAAGGCCTGTTTACACCACTGCACGGACATGAGCTCCAGTCTGTTCTGGTGTTGCCTCAGCCTCCTGCTCCCCTCCAAAGTTGCATTTAAATGGCCCTTCTCAGTGCTGATGCAAGCTGTGCTGGAGAGGGGCCGTGAGCTTGAAGGGTAGTTGGTTGCCAGGTGGCGTTTAGTTCAGGCATCATGGGAGGGCAAATGAGGATGTTGGAACATCTATCATGGGTCGGAGCAAGCAGTGCAGCTTGTCCATGTGGCTGCTTACACTGCATCCCCAGCTCAGCAGTGGCTCGGGAAGTGAAGTAAGACTGACTTACAGCAGCTGGGTAAGTGTCTACGCAGCCGCATGTGCACCACAGCAACTCGAGTGCACCGGCTGCTACAATGCAAATGTGGCCATGTAAACTGGCCTAGTGATACATTAAATAAATCAATATCAATGCAGGAAGCAGTATGCTAAAATACAATGTGCAAAACAAAGACACAGTAACGGTGTGCAAAAACAGCAGTAAATTACCGTATTATTGTTGCCTGTACCTGGGCTTGTAGCTCCACTGTTCTCTGTTGCCACTCCTCTTGGGAAGTTTTCATTTCTGCCTCTCTCTCTTTCTGCAGGTGAGCAACAGCAGACCTCTGCTCCTCGGCATATTGACTTTTCAAGTGCTCACGTAGTCGCTCACACTCAGTCCTGGAAGAACAAACACCCCCTTCAATTCAGAATGTACTGCGTGCTACTGAAGTAGGGTAGTACTGAGGCAAAGGCAGTTTTTTGTTTGTTTTTTAAACAGTCTTTGGGCATTTAAAGGTCTTTTAAGTGTGATTTTTAAAAGGTCAGTGTTTTTATTTTCTAGTTTTTCTCCTTAATGTTTTGTTGAGTTCTCCATCCACCAGCTGCCATACAAGGAGTTGCTCTGATCCATTCCCTTCAGGGACCCCAAGGAGTCTCCCTCCACCCACCACTGTATTGCCTCCTCTCATTTTGTGCATGAATGTAGGGTCTGTCTTCACTATGGCAAGAAGATACCTCCTACTTAGCCTCCAGTGTACAAGTGGTGGAGGTACCTGAGGTCATCCCAAGAGGTCAGAGGGAGGGCCCTGTGGTGAACATGGAGGTAGGGTCCATCTTGAGCTACCCAATTGAGACCCCATTTTCACAGTTCCAGTGCTCCCAGATTGGCCTAAGCATTTTCCTGTAGCAGACCCTCATTTTTCCTGTATTTTCCCTGCAAAACCTTGTGAAATTCCTGTAGATTTTCCTGTATGCTCACGCCAATTTATTTTTGCAACTGGCATCACTATAGTGGTCAATAAAATCACAACAACACGTGTTCTGGCTGTTTTAAGTGTTCTTATTTACTTTAAGAATTAAAACTGGCCTAAAGCAGCACTTTCACCAGGCCTACACAATTAATCCCTAGGCCTCACGCTCTAGCCAAGGCTCCACTCTATCATGCTGTCTAATCTACAGATGCTGGCTAGTCATGCTCCCCCGCTTTGCCCTATTCATTCTTCCTGCACAATAGGGCCTTGGTAACTGGGCTCCTGGCATCCCTACAGATCCATGGCACAGGTGATCTGGCAGACCCACTGACCATACTTTCTTACTCCCCACAGGCCATCACACTCCGGACAGAGTGCCACATGGTAAAGGGGATGCAGGCTGTCACCACAGCATTCTCCACAATGCAGGCTGCCACCACTGCACTATCCCACCACCCAGCTCACTCCCACTGGATCCAGGCCTCCCCACCCTAGTGCCATGGTGCATGAAGGTGGATCATGCATTCTTCCCTTGGCTGTGGCTCCCAAAACCAACCCAGCTCCAGCTTACAGCCACAGTTCCCTCCATCTTCTGGTCACCAGCTCTCCCCAAGAGGACATCCAATGATGGCTGTTGAGACCCCCGACCGGGCCAGGTTAAATACCACTTCAGTTTCCCGATCATCCACTCTGCTGGCCTCCCCCCAAAATGGTGCCAACAATCCTTAAAATCCCCAGCAGGGTGCAGGCTCCACCTGCAAAGCAGGCAGGTCAGGCCCCAGACCCCCGAAAAGGAAGACAAGGTGGGAAGGTTTTTTCTTTAGTAAGCATCCCCAATTGGGGGTGCTCATACTCTTTCCCCCTTAAAACCATTAACCCCCTAATGAATGGGGCAGCCGGCTACACCACAGAGTAGTACAGGGGGAGATTTGCACATTCTTTTCCCCTGACCTCCTGGGGGTAACACCAACAGGGGCAAAAGCACTCTATAACTAAACCCAGGGACACAGGGACCCTACACTTCACCCCAGCTAATCCATGTACTGTTGCCATCAAAGGGGACTTAACATAGTTTTACCAACCACCCGGCCACCCAACAGTTTATTAACAGCAGCAATAAAACTGTGAGGAAGTACAGTAAATATAAAATGCTGCAGGACAATTAATATCAACCAAGTACATTATTAAATGAACTCATCAAAACAGATAAGCTCACTTCACACATTCCTAGTGCACACACACACACACACACACACACACACACACACACACATCCCCAACACTCTCTGGCCACACACTCACTACCCTTCCCCACTCCTGAACCCCCTTTGAATAAAACCCAAGGCAATAAAATGCCAAACAGTCTCTGAAGTGCTCAGAGTCCACAAATCAAAGTCCCCACAGTCCCAGGGGACTGGAAAATGTTTTGCACAGAACTTGATAATCACTGTATGTGTTTGTTTGTTTTTCTTACAGCAAGAACAGTTACTATTATTGCAGCAACAAACAACATGTTAAACAACAAGTGAATTACTAGAAAAGTCTTACTCAGTTCAAGATAGAGTCCAAACTGTTCAGACATACAATCCAAAGAAACAGTCCTGCAGCATTATATGAGGTAGTCAGACAGTTCCAAAAGGTGAATAAAAATTTCTCACAGAGCTGGTCCTCTGCCTCGAGGGTAGTAGAGCTGGGGATCCAGCCTTGTGGTTAAGGAGTATTAGCTCTGCTGGGTCTCTCTACATACTATAATCTTATATGAAGGACTGAGACCAGGGTTTTGGGGGCCAAACATAAAAGCTAAGGTAAATTATACAATCGACTGCAGTGCTTAGCACTATGAGCCTCTAAAACAAGCAACTCTATCAGTCACATACCAAATACTGCCTAGAGGGTTCCATTTAAAAATAAATTCCTTAACAGCTTTCAAAGTAAGTTTATACAGCGTAATTCCACACTGGATCCTTCCTGACACTCTGACTAGCAGCACCGGACAGATCTCTAGCTTGCTGCTTACCTGCGTCTGAAGAGATGGTGGTCAGACTCCTACCGCGCTATTCCCACAACCGGAAAACCTCTACCACTCCTCCCTGCCACAGACACTGGAAAAGAGAACCAGGGCGCTGGTTAAAAAACTCGATTGGTCCCGCTGACTCTCCAGCTGCCGTAAATTCTCCAGTTCAGGCTTGCTTGCTTGCTGCTGCTAGTGCTGACTCGTGCTCACAAATCCAAACGCTGGCAATCCTCTTGAAATTTGAACAGCAACCCTGACACTCTCACAGTTAAACTTCCTGCAGTTGTGTTACCTGCCTCGACACAGTGGGCTGGATTTATAGGAGAGTGACCGGCTAGCCTATCAGGGGGCCACTAAGGTAAAGTCTCGTCTGGCAGCCAAGCCATGAGGACGCGCATGGCTCTAATCACATCAGCCTATCAGGGCCGCATCCCAGCACATGATCACAGCTCTCAGCAGTCTCCAGGAGTGCATGATCACAGCGTGTGAGGTCAGAAGCACCAATCAAGATTCCTCACTCTTGGTGAGAGTCTCAGTGGGCAATTTAAGTGTTCCTCGCTGCCTTATTGTTGTCTCCCTGTAGCGCTGGCAACAATCCCCGTGGATTTGTTAAATTTGTGATTTCCTCCCCGTAGCCCATTTTCAGTTTAAAAGCCCCATAAAATAAGGGAATCCCCGTAGATATGGGAGCACTGCAGTTATTTACTTGGGGGGCTCCTCCTCCAAGATACACATTAATGGGCACTGGCACTGGCATTTGTGACATGCAGGATGAATGCATCCTCCCTCCAACAACACCAACCAGCTAATGTGGTCCTTTTACTTTGTGCTTTACTATTGCCCTAGTGCTTGAACTATGGCCCTTGTCCTTTGGTGGCCCTTTTACATTGTACTGTTGAACTTGTGCTTTGTACTGTGGCCTCTGTGCTTTCTATTGTAGTCCTTATACTTTGTACAGTGTCCCTTATACTTTGTACGGTGTCCCTTATATTTTGTACAGTGTCCCTTATACTTTGTACTGTGGCTCTTGCAGTTTGTTCTGTGGCCCTTGTACTTTGTACAGTGTCCCTTATACTTTGTACAGTGTCCCTTATACTTCGTACTGTGTCCCTTATACTTTGTACTGTGGCTCTTGCAGTTTGTCCTGTGGCCCTTGTACTTTGAACTGTAGCCACTATACCTTGGACTGTGATCCATGCCCTTAATGGCTCATGTTCTCATTATGTAGTTTCCCCCCTACTGATTCATGATCCGTGATTCACTGTGAAAGGAATACGTTATTAACTGGCTATCTCAGTCATTCCTCCATTCGCTGTCCTCCCCAATCACTGTTAAAAAAGCAACTTTGCTGGCTCCTGCTATCCGACACATGGGATTTTAAATCAACCCCATTCCAAAGCCTCTATTCACATTTACTGGTAGTTTAACACTGGCCTCTCTCCTAACATCTTCCCCCATAATTTCAGGAGGGGGTAGTCTATCAAATCCAGGCTAACTCAAGTGTCTCCCCATTCCCCTGCCATTCACTGTTTAAAATATATATATTATAGTGGCACAGTAGTGCTACTATAGTTAGGGTTGAGTATCCCATTTAAGGTTAAACTCTGAAATTTTACAGCTTAATAACTGTGTCACCATATGACAGATTTGCCTGAAATTTGGTGTACATGGAGTGGTACCATAGATCTCTGGATCTGCCAAGTTTTGTAATGGTCGGATATACGGTTGTGAAGCTACATAGTGCCGGAGAATGTGGTAATTACACATTTTTTGCTCGCACCTACAGGTCACACAGTCTGTGTGACCAGTCCAAAACCTTCAGGGAACATGCAGCCAGGGTCCCCAATGTGTCTTTCAAAGATTTCATGTGAAAATATTAAACGGTTCAAAAGTTATTCAAAAAACAAGTTTCCCATTATAGTCAATAGGAAAAGTTAACAAAAAGTTTGACAGTGTCGCAAATGCAGTTTTTAGTGTCGCAAATGACCCCTGTAGTGTCGCAAATCCGTCATCTTGTTTTCAGTCTGTGGTCACAGAAATGCTCTGCATTTAAATTTGGGACCCTTTAGGGACACAATTCTTGCTGCGTTCACCTAGTCGAGTCCTGAGGATGCTAGCCATGTCTTTTTTGGAGGGTTAAATACCCCAGAAATATGTTTTTCAAATTTTTGTAAACAGTAGTGCCGCACATTCGACCCTTTCATGATTTTATTTGTGAAAGTGTCACAAATCACGACACTACTTTGTGACACTATGCCCAAAAGAATAGGAAATCTTTGCCACCCTGCTGCAAAAGAATGGTTTGGTCTTTTGGGCAGAAATTTGGAAGGAAGAAAGCCAATATCCCACAGATGTACATTTTGGTGGGTTGGTGACAAAATATTGGAGGGCTGCAAAGTTAAGGCACTCTGAAGTTGACAATTTTTCCCATAGGCTAACATTATGGCGTCTGCCGTGCCTTTCGGGGCCCATATCTCGAAAACGCTTCGAGATACGGACTTTTCATCAGAAAAATGCTTAGCTCCCTCCTACAGGACTAAGTACAAAACTAGCCAGGAAAGTCATAAATAATATGAGATTTTAATTTTTTTCCTATGTCGTATGGTTCCTGAGATATAAGCAATTTAGTATTCCAGGGGCCGGATATTCAAAGGGGTTGCGCATGGCGCAACAGTGTTGTGCCAGGCAAAACCCACTGATGCGCCCCGGTGTGATATTCAAAAGGGGATGTTGCGTTGCTCAAATCCCGATGCGTCGGGGCGTATCAGTAATGTATGCGGCGCAAGTGCGGGGGGTGTGCCCATGCATACTCGGCACATCCCGATATTCAGCCTGGGATGAGCTGAGCATATGCAGGTGCAACCCCTACTTGCACCGCACACTGGTGCTCAAAGTTGAGCCAAAAAAAAAGGAGCAAGGGCTGGCCACCCACAGGTGAGCTGCCGTATTGCAGGGCGCAACACAGCAGCCACCAGCTGTGGATGGCCACCCGAGCTCTGGAGCCTGGGTCTGTCGGCATTGCACCCCCCCCCATGCCTGATCATGGGCATTGTAATAGAAAAGATATCCCTGGTGGTCCAGTGGACTGCTTCCAGCATGATCGTGGACATATGTACAATAAAAAATATTTTAAAGTATCCCTGGTGGTCCAGCGGACCGTATCCAGCCTGATCGCTGGCTTTGTATGTGGAAAATCCCTGGTGGTCCAGCGGTCCCCCCTCCCCAGCCGCCCACTCAGACCCACCACCCTGCTGCCCCCTGGTCAGCGGCGGGCGGCAGCTCCCAACCTGCAAGCTGCCCGGCTGCCTGCCGACTGACTGTGTATAGTATGGCTGTAAGCCCATTGGTCCATAGCGTGGGCCAATGGGCGTGCAGACCATACCGTACCACACAGTCCAGATATGTGAATGGATCCATTCACATATCGGGACTGCATAATATGGTACATTCTGCATGCCCATTGGCCCAGCTATGGACCAATGGTACAACCATGTTATGCAGTCAGTCGGCGGTGGCCAGGCGGCTTGCAGGTGGGAAGCTGCCACCTGCTGCTGACCAGAGGGAGCGGGTGGCGGGTCTGAGTGGGCGGGTGGGAGGGGTACCGCTGGATCACCAGGGTTTTCCACATACAAAGCCCGTGATTGGGATGGATATGGTCCACTGGACCACCAGAGATATTTAAAATAATTTTATTATACATATGCCTGTGATCGGGCTGGAAGCGGCCCACTAGATGACAAGGGATAATCTACAATAACATTAATATACATATGCCTGCGATCGGGCTGGAAGCGGTCCACTGGACCACCAGGGATACGTTTAAATGTATTTTAATCTACATATGCCCATGAACGGGCATTGGGGCACTTTGCTGCAATGTGCAGGGGACGTCGGTCTCTGACGGCTGCCGCCTGGCAGGGCACCAGGTGCAAGTCACTGGGGATTGGCGCACCTGCATGCAAATGGGGACATAATGACGTGCTAATGGCCCCAGTTGCACATTTTATGCATTATGGCCCCATTTGCATATCCACCGCTGAATATCGCGGTTCCTGCACCTAGCGCAACCGCACTTCCGCTGGCACATCCCCCTGCTCCTCTCTTGCCACTTGCACTGGCGCAGTGTCACTGCGCCATGCGCAATGTGGGTGGCCACAGTGCCATATTCAGTGGTGCTGAGCCATGGTGCAGCACCATTAAATATTGCCCAGCACACTCCCTGGCACATCCCAGCTGAGCTGCACCCAGGCTTGCACCCCTGCCTGGCGTAGTCTCAATATCCGGGCCCAAGTGTTCATTTTCTGCTCCGAGGCCCATTATTATGCATACATTCTTTGTATTCACTGTGCTTCTGAATGCAGCTTTTGGGAAAAAAAATGGTCTGCGTTTCCGTTACTGTCACAGTAAACGTTTCTGCTTGCGTTACCATTACCGCTTGCGTAGCGTTTCCCTTTATGGCACGCTGTGTGTTACCCTTTGTGTTTGCACTTGCGTTTGTGTTACTGTTACCATTTGCATTTCCTTTCTGGTTTTGTTTGCGTTTCCTTTTGCATCACCGTCTGCATTTCCATTTACGTACATGTTTCCGTTTGTGTTTCTCTTTCCTTTGGCGTCATTGTTGGTGTTACCGTAAGTGTTGCATTTGCCATTGCATTACCGTGACCGTGTGCATTACCACTAGTGTTTGCATACGCACTTCTATTTGCATTTACGTTCATGTTACTCTTCCCTTTGGCGTCATCGCTGCTGTTATCGTAACCGTTTGCATTTCCAATTGCACTACCGTTACTGTTTGCGTGTTCGTCACCATTTTCATTTCTGTTGGCCTTAGTGTTTGCGTTTTTGGTTGTGTTTCCATTGTTGATTGCATTACTGTTTCCTTCTGCATCGCCATTGCCTTTAACATTTACATTTCTGTTTGTGTTTCTTTTACTATTTGCATTTTCATTACCGTTTGCGTTTCCATTGGCGTTAGCATTTATTTCCGCTACTGTTTTAGCTAATGTTTGTTTTTGTTGCCATTAGCATTTGTGTTACCATTTCTGTTTTCATTAACGTTTGTGCTTGCATTTCTCTTACCATTTGCGTTACCGTTTACGTTAAGCGTCACTATATGCTGCTACTATCATTAAGGGCTAATATCATGATTACATTACATTCACTATTTATAGTACATTCTCAAAAAGAAGGAAATTCATGTCAAAAAACTCCATTTAATGCATCAGTTAGGGTTGTTCCACAGCGACAAAAGTGAGGAAATTCAGTGTTGGATTGAAAACCTTAATTGAGCATTCCCCCCACCCCACACACACATACATACATGCAAGTAAGGGAAGGACCAAGGCAACACAACCAATCACACACAACCAGCAGCAGGTGACAGAACTAACATACAACTATGTAAACCACAAAACCACGCACTCATGCTCCCGTCAGCCTCTCACATGGGGTTGTCACTGCTAACTCTGATCCCGGACATTCCACACACTGCAAAACATATATCACTATGCACAACTGGGCATCTTAGGCCACACGCTGCCACCAACACATAACACACACAACACGTATGGTATTTTGGGGTTCACAAGATCCAAAACAGGATTTTGCACATTCCCTGATATACTTTCAAAAATCACTTTCGCTAATGTCACAGTGTTGTGATATGCATTTGTGACACTTCTGTCTTTGCGACAGTATTTTGTGACACTCTTTTCCATGCTTTTGCAAATGCGACACTGTTGTGTCTTCCGTTTGTGACAGTATTTGGCGATACTATTTTATATGCTTTTGCAAATGCAAGAATTTCATCTCTTCTGTTTGCTGCACTTTCATGTTTCCGGAAGTATTTTGCAACAGTATGTTCCTCATGACTGCACAGCTTTGCCATTATCCTGCAACCAAATGGTTGGCTCCTTTGGGCTGAAATTTGCAGGGTGGCAAGCCCTAGTCCCACAGATCTCCCTTTTCCTGCTTTCATGCTAAAATACTTAAGCATGACAAACTTACACTGTTCCAAAATTGAGCAATTTGCCATAGGCTAACATTGCGACGCTTAAAACCTTTTCACCACCCATATCTTGGCAAGTAGAGGTACACTGTTTTCGCTACTGCCAGCTGAAGTTAGATTTCTTACCTACTTGATATGGTAACACAGATATACACCTCCCTGCTGGTTGTGTGTGATTGGTTGTGTTGCCTTGGTCCTTCCCTACTTGCATGTATGTGTGTGGTGGGGTGGGGGATGCTCAGTTAGGGTTTCAACCCCTAACACCGAATTCCCTCACTTTTGTCATGTGGAACAACCCTAACCGATGCATTAAATGGATTTTTGCCATGAATATATATATATATATATATATATATATATAGATATAGATATAGATAGATATTGCTGGATCCTGGCACTGTGTCAAGGAGCTGACACTATGCTTTAAATCAAGCCCCACCACCACCAGACCCCCAATACCTTTAGTTTAAGGTTGATCCACCCTTCTTACTCCTGTCCATAATTGGAGAGGAGGCAATTTGTTGAATTCATACTAGTTCAATCCAATCCTCCCCCCGCAGTGCACATGCCATAAATATACAGTCACTGACAGTATATGCGCCTTGTGCACATATCCAAGGAGGGACGAAGCGGAGCGGGAGATGTCATTACAGATGTAATCGATTATGCTCACTGCCCTTCCCTCTTCCTCCTTCTTAGGCACGTGCACGGTGTGCCTGTACAATCAATGACTGTATAGTTATTGGTGCATGCAGTGGGGGGGCATGACTGAGCTAACCTGGATTTGTCAGTCATGCCCCCCTGAAATCATGAATGGGGGGGGGGCAACTTTAAACTAAAGATATTTGGGAGATGAGCTGGGGGAAGGGAGTATAATGTAACATTTGGTGTCTGCTTCGTACACAGTGCCAGGAGCAATACAAATTCTTTTTACAGTGAATGGGGAGGATGGAGGTGATTGAGCTAGCCATTATTAGTTACTATGTGTGTGAGGAGTGGGGGAAGTTGCCCTGGCTCATAGATCCCTAAACCACAGAACTACATGGGGACATCAATCTAGTGATTAACGTCAAAAGAAACAACTGGGAAAAACTTTAATTTCTACATCTGATCAGATCCATACTTATTGTAATCCTAAAAAGACATGCTTGGCTGACATTACGGGGACAGGACATTTGCGCCTATTGGCAACAGTTAGTAACGTTCCTATTTATAAAAAATAAAATTCATACCTCCAACTGAACCATATCTAACTGTTCCTGAATATGCACTGATGTGAAAAATGGTGTATTCTGTTGTTTTCTTTTTATGGACAACATTCTGCACATTTCTCTTTACAGAACCAGTAATTTGGAGTTTTTATTATGTCACAGTTTGTGTAGAGAATTCTAAGCATGAGCCATTGGCCACCCAGAACCCTGCACAGAGTTCTCTACACAAACAGCGATACAGTTAAAACTCCAGAGAACTGGTTCTATGAAGATAATTGTAACAGAATGCCTATGAACACAAAACATTGCAAAAATATAGAAGATAATGGATGGGCAACAGTGAACAACAACGCTGTGTTTGTTTTGAGAGATTGTCATGACAACCAGTAGACCTTGACAGCAAAGCTCCAGAGGTCTGTGGTTCTTATGACAACCTCAAGAAGTAAACTCAGCATTGTTGGTCACTGTTGCCCATCCATTGTCTTTTATAGTGAATGTGCAACTCTGCACAGCAACAGAGTTCAAAAAGACCACTGAAGCCATCATCGATCGCTCGTTTTCTCATCAGAGGTGACAGATGAAACTGAAAGGGGGAAAAAAATAAGCGATCAGCATGGCTGACAGGGACAGTTGAACGTGCGAGGGCATTCCATGTTTTTGTACCATTGTAGTGATGTACTCAAGATGGTACAACAGATGTTTGACGTCACTACTAGGGTACAGCAACACTAGGAATTCACTGAATTCCATGAACAATAGCTCTCTTCCATACACTACAGTAAGTGTTTCACATTACTATTTATTTGCATTTTGTGTTCATAGGCAGCATTATGTTACAATTATCTTCATAGAACCAGTTTATATGCAACATAGAGGATCGTGTATGAGCAAGCATACAGAACAAGGCAGTTGTGATCGAGAGGTTTCCGTGGTAACCAGAGACCTCGAGAGCGTAGCTCGAGAGATCCGTTACCACGGAAACCTCAAGATCTTACAACTGCCTTGTTTGTGTATGGTTGCTCATACACAATCTTTTATAGTGCATGGGCAACCATATGCAGTACTCGGTGAACACAGGAACAAGTATCTGTCAAAAAAAAAGCTTACTTCTGTTTCTGCCGGCGCATGCTTGCTTCCGCGTTGCCATGCGCCGCTCAATTGCGCATGCGCGAATGTGTTCGATCTTGTTGTGCTGCACCGGTGACGTACTCGGTGCAGCACAACAAGATCGTGACGCACCGAGTGCAGGAAAACAACGCTGTTCCAGGCATGGATTTCCATGCGGAACAGCGTTCTACCATACACTATAAGTTCATTTGTAATCCCTCCCTTCTATGTACTAGATCCATATTGGTACTGTAAGTTCAAATACTGTATGTATATGTATACCTGCCTCCTCTGTAACCCCACCCCCCCAGGTCGCACCGTGAGACGAGCATCTTTTTGCTCAGTGTGCCTTTCCTGGTGAAACATTTTCAATAAATAAATTTAGGTGCAATTATATAAAGATCATTTAGGTATATGAATAGAATTTCTATAAACAGAAGCATTTAATTATTATTTTTAATCATCAGGTAAGCACACTCGAAAAATAAATGCCTACTTTCTAGGATGACTGACAGAAATAAGTTCCTGACCTCTTTAAGAAACCTTAAGAAAGTAAGGTTGAGCTGGCCCGGTAGCACTGAGGGTTGAGGCGCTGGATGCCACACCTTGCGGCACGCTGGCGACCCGGGTTCAGGAATGGACTCGGGCGCCAGAGGTCAGCAGGGGAAGGGTTGAGGTCTGAGTGCCCATGTGGTGCTCTCCTCCCCGGACCACAGGGGTGGGATGGCCCAGTGTGTCAGTGACCTCTGGTGGAGACCAAGGGGTACTACAGCAAGCAGGGCTGGCACGTAGTAGCATGGCCGGCCATGAGCAGGGTTGCCGTCGCCCAGTTGCAGTAGGGCCTGCACATGCATGGGGAGGAGGCACAGAAAATGGAAAACCAGTCCTGGGGGTGGCGGCACCAGTCCCCATGCCCGCGGCCGGGTCCGACTCCGCCCGGCCTTCACTGATCTCCGCCCGGAGATACGTCTGCAGCTGGAGTCTAGCGTTGAGAGCACCAAGGTGGGAGGGCAACCCCACCCCAGAGGGTTAAGCTGGGGGTGCCAGCTGCGAAGCTGGCGGGGCAGGAGGAAGGTTCAGATGGGGGACTTCAGGCGGGCAGGAACAGGTTGGATGCCTGAGAGATGGCTCTCAGGACCGTGACCGGAGGAAAGAGAGTTAAAAAAAAAAAGAAAGTATGGTTGTACAAGAGTCTTAGTTTAGACTCAAACCAAGTTTAACACGTTAAAGCAGGTTAACTTTGCTAATTCAGTTTTTCAGCTGTAGTCTGGACAGGGTCAACGCCTGTTTGCAAACTAAGTTAGAAACTTTTAAACCGAGTTAACTTTGTTAACTCGGTTTTAAAGCTGTGCTCTAGACAGTGTAAATAGCTTGTACTAGTGATAACCTTTTGAATTCTAGTTTTTTTGTTCATTTGTATCACTTTTGTAACAAAAAACATAATAAATATCCCACAGAAGGATAGCAAAGTAGCAATTCTCAAGTATTGGTACAACTTACACAGGAGTAAAAAATGACACCTTTTTACTAGCTATAGCATGGGGGGAAGTAGTGAGCTATATAAACAAAGATCGACAAATTAGGAACTCTAGTCTGAAGCATGGGAATGGGGGTTGGGGGTAGGGATGAAAATGTAAAATAATGGCCAACATTCGATTACCTTAGAAACAAAGAATTTTATGGCAGATAAAGACCGTTCTACCCACCCAGTCTGCCCATTTTTCCCTACCTGCAGTATCACTGTAGACCCTAATCGATCTCTAGTTCTCCCCCCCCCCACTAAGATTCCCCTATGCCTATGCCATGCATTCTTGAACCTGACCAGTGTTTTCTCCCCAATCTCATCTGCTGGAAGCCTGTTCCAGGAATCCACCACTCTTTCTGTGAAGAAGTACTTTCTCACATCTCTTTTGAATCTACCCCTCTCCAGCTTCATAGCACATCCTCTTGTTCTTGAGCTCCTTTTTTCTGAAAACTACTTCCCTCCAGTACCTTATTTACCCCATGAGATATTTAAAGGTCTCTGTCATATTCCCCCATCCAGGGTGTACAAACTGAGGTACTTTAGACTCACGTTGTAGGACTTTTGGTGCAGACCCTGCCCATTTTAGTTGCAGCCCCACCCCTTATGTCCTTCTGGATATGTGGTCACTAGAACTGGACACAGTACTCTAGGTGGGGTCTTACTAGCAACCTATACAGGGGTAACCCCACCTTCCTCTTTCTGTTGGTGATACCCGCCATGCACCCCAGTATCCCACTAGCCCTCCCGACTGCCTTGTCATACTACCTGGCCACCTTTAGGTCATCCAATATGATTAGCACCAGGTCTGTTTCCTGATTGGTGGTGATCAGTACCACTCCCTTCATTTTGCTCTCTGCTTCAGGGTTTCTGTGCCCTAAGTACATTATTTAGCATTTTTTTTGCATTGAAATCCAGCTGCCATACCTTTCACCACTCCTTTAGTTTTCTGAGCTCTCTGCTCATCTTCCCTCCCCCCTCCCCCAGAGTTTCCACCCTGTTGCAGATTTTGGTGTCATCCGCAAAGAGGCAGACCTTACCTTCTAGCTCCTCTGCAGTGTCACTTAAAGACATTAAAGAGGACCAGTCATGGCACTGATCCCTAAGGCACCCTGCTGGTCACCTTCCCTTCCTTAGGTGAACTCTGTTTGCCATCACCCTCTGTTGCCTATTCCCTAACCAATGTCTTGCCCAGTTTACCACCTTTGGACCAATTCCTAAGCTGCCCAGCTTAATTGCTACAATAGCCTCCTATGTGGGACAGTGTTGAAAGCCCTACTGAAATCCAGGTAAGCCATGTCCACCATTCCACCCTGATCTAATTCCTTGGTCACCCAAACAAAGAAATCTAACTGATTTGTTTGACATAACCCCGCCCCCCCCAGCCTCGGATCTTGCTCTGGGTGATTTTCACCCCCCCATTCCTTTATTAAATACACTTTCTCTGTCCCAGTGACCCAACCCCTACTTCTCTCAGGTTTCTCTCTCTCTCTCAAAGGGGTAGCACCTCATTCCTGAGGCATTTCCTTTGTTACTGTGAGATCATTGCCTGTGGAACCTATAAGTGCTGTCTATCCCATCTGCTGATCTACCATTTTAATTAGGCTCCAATATGGTCTCAAACCCTGTACCTTGTACACCATAGTCGGTACCTCTCCCACTGCGCTAACCGGGCACCCTACCTTGACACTGCGTATTTCTGTCCTTACTTTTTTTTTCTTTCCATGCCATGTTTTTCCTCCCCTTTCTCCTGTTATTGCTGACAGCCCCCCCATCCTCTCACCCTCTTGGTGTAACCCCTTCGGGCATTCTACTCCCACCTCCACCCCCTTGAACCCCCAGCCTTTTCACCTTTACAATTCCTCCTGACCCATCCTGCTGCCTATGGCCCCTCAAACACCATTCCTGGATGATCTCATGCCCCCCATCCCTCCACTGCCCTGGTGCCTCACCAAGTGCACACCAGTCACTATAATAAAATGCCTCAGATCTAAAAATCTTGAGTCACGTCCCCTCATTTCATATCTCTCCAGGACTCTCATCTTGCTCTTACTCCTCTCCGGGACCATCCATCCCAACCCCGGTTCAGAATTCTCTGGTACTCCCACCTCGCAACCTTGCCCCAACAAAGATAAAAATATAAGCATAGTCCACCTCAACATCCAGAGTCTCCCAGCTAAATCTGACTCTTTCCAAGCCTGGGTAGCCATGCACAGTTTTGATGTGATAGCTCTCTCTGAAACATGGCTTTCCCACAAGATTGCTGATGGGGAGATTGAGCTTAGTGGCTACTCCTCTATCAGAAAGGACAGACTAAGAAAAAAAGAAGGTGGTTGCATGTTCTATGTCTCCAACAAATTCCCCTTCACAGAACACAACCCCAGTTATGAATCTTCCCTCCTTGAAACCCTCTCCATCCACCTCCACCTAGGACCAAATGAAACCCTTACCCTCATGACTGCCTACCTTCCCCAGGAACTCCGCACACTGACCTTGAGTCACTCCTGACCTTGAAGCACTCTCTTCCTATTAACAGAGAGTGGATCTTCCTCTGAGACTTTAATATCAACTGGGATTCCTACCAAGCCAATTCAGCTAAATCTGGCATTGCAAATCTCAGGCTCCACCAGCTTATCGCCTCATCGACCAGACCTAATTAAAAAACAGGAACTCAAACACTAATCAACTGGATCATCGTCACGCACCCCTCCCGCATCACCGGCGCCGGAGTCTTGCCCGACTGTATCAGCGATCATTGTGCCATATATTGTCTATGGTCCACTCACCTTCCCAAGAACCCCCTAAATTTATCTTCACCAGGAAAATAACCCATTGGAACATCCAATTAATTAACCACACTCTCAACCTAATTGACTGGTCCTTCACGTATGGGCTGGGTGACTGCAACACCATCCTGGAGACACTCTCCAGCAGCCTAATTAACATCTGGGATAAACTCGCTCCCCTCAAAAAAATTAGGACAAGGGGGAAAATTAATGAATGGGTCCCCCAGATATTACTTTGTTAATGAGAACAAGGGATAAAGCCTGGACCTGTTACCACAAACATAGAGACCCCGCTTAGCTTGCCCTTTACAAGTTCCTTAGAAACAATTGCAAATCGGCTGTAAGAAAGGCAAAAATAGATTTCCTACAAAACAAGCAACTCGGGGAATCCTCAAACCCCTGTCAGCTATGGGGTACCCTCAACTCTCTTCTCGGCAAATCCAGAAACTCTGACCCCATCACCCTGTCTCATGAGGGTAGACTAACCCATGACCCCATGGTAGTGGTAAACATCTTTAATTCTTTTTTCAGTGACCTCGAAAAGTACAAACCAGCCACCACTTCTCCCTCACCCATCTCCTCCCCGCACCCCGACTCCAATTTTGGGCCTCCCCCCAAATTCTTCTTTAAGGCTCCAAAACCCACGGACACTATCAAACTTATTCGAGGGAACAACCCGAAACCTAGCAAAGGGGCAGACGGTATCGACTACAAAATCATTAAACAGTCCATAAATGTCCCTGCAATCCCCATCACCAATCTTCTAAACAGCTCCCTCTGCTCTTGTACCTTCCGCAATGGCTGGAAATCTGCCACCATCAACCCATTATTCAAATATGGGTCCAGAAGCAAGGTCAGTAATTACTGTCCTATATCCCTTCTCGCCCCCTATCAAAGATCATTGAGAAAGTTGTCCACTCTCAAATACTGCCTACATGGAAGCCAACATCCTACTCTCCTATGCTCAACATGGCTTCAGATATTGGTCACAGCACAGAAACTGCCCTGGTCAGGTTCACTAGCGACATCCTTAAGGCCAATGACAAAGGTCAATATATTGGGTCGGTATTTGTCGACCTGACCAAGGCATTTGACCTTGTGGACCACACACTCTTACTCGACACCCTCAAAGATCTGCACCTCTCCATCAATGTCATAGATTGGGTCCGAAGTTACCTTTCCAGGTGATCCCAAAAAACCTCCACTGAAGGTCATCTCTCCGCCGAATGCCCGATCAAATATGGGGTCCCCCAGGGCTCGATCCTGGGCCCCCTCTTGTTCTCACTTTTCATTAATTATCTCCCCTGTATCTGCCTTAACACACAACTTGTCCTCTATGCCGACGATGCGGCACTATACAGTAGTAATGTCAACTCCGCTTCCATGTTCAGCAATCTACAGTCTGATTTCATGAAGTTGTATTCCTGGATCTCTGTAAAAGGTATGGTCCTAAATTCTAAGAAGACCAAGTTTATGGTCTTCTCAGGACCTAGAAAATCCACCGTCACTGGCCTTACATTAGTTGATGACTCTGGCTACCCAACTGAACAGGTGTCTGAATTTAAATACCTTGGGCTCATCTTGGACCCTCACCTCTCCTTTAATCTCCATGTTAGCAACATCATACAGAAGTCCCACAACAGGCTTGGTCTTCTGTATAGGATAAGAAAGTTCCTTATCCCTGCAACCAGGCTTCGCTTAGCTAACTCTCTTCTCCTGCCACTCATCGACTATGCATCCATCATCTGCTCCCCCACCACATCTCTACTGTACTCCAAACTAAGATCAACCTACAACAACACTGCCCATTTCGTCACTGGTTTACCATGGAAAACTCACCACTGCACCCTCTACTCCTCCCTTAGCTGACCCACCCTTAAAGGGTGGTTCCAACAAAAAATGCTCTCCTTCCTCCACAAGATACACCTGAATTTGCTGCCACCCAGCATGATTTCCCTCTTCCCAATTGCAACCACCATGCAGGCAACCAAAGGGGCCTCATGTATGGTTTTCAACACCCCTTTCTACCGCACTAAGCAAGCTCAGAACTCGATCACCTATAAGGGCACTAAGCTGTACAACCAACTGCCCCCAATATCCAAACCTGTAGGTCCATCCATACCTTCAACTCCTACCTCAAAGTTCAAATACTCAATTCTTCCATCTGCAGCTGCCCCAGCTGGCCCTGCAGTTAAACCCGGCCGCTCTCCACCTTGCTTTTCTCTAGTCCCCCTTGCTTTACTCTAGTCCCTTTTACCCCCTTCCCTCTCCTCCCCACCCATCCCCTCTACCCTTTGCTCCCCTCAACTTAGTTTCACTCCCCACCCACTCCTAGCCTAGGTTTCTTCATAGTTCAATCATGGATCCAATTACAACCAACCACAAAAGACTTGCACTTTCCCCACCTATAGCACTTAGATTACTGACCCCTTCATACCCCTTCCCTTCTCCATATGTTACACATGTAAATGTTGAGCCTCTCTATGTATTTCTCTCTTTTTACTTTATTGTAATCGATTGCCTCTTGTTTTTCAGTTTATGAAAATTGCTGTAACTGTTAGACAACTTTTAGTCTTTGACATTGTTCTATATATCTAAACCACTTGTTTGGATTGTTTCCCCTGTATAGATCTTGTTTCTGTTACACTCTGTTTTGTATTGTCATACCTTCTTGGTATCTTTTACACTGGACGTTTGTGGAAAAGGGCATTTTTGCTCACATACCTTCCAGTATACAAATAAATATTGATTGATTGATTGAATCCATTGGATTCAAGATATTCCACAATCCTTTCATTTAGCAGTGTTTCCATTAATCTTCCCACCACAGATGTCAGGCTGACTGGCCTGTAATTGTCAGCCTCCTCCCTGCTACCACTTTTATGAAGTGGGACTACATCTGCCCTTCTCCAGTCCTCCAGAACCACTCCTCTTTTCAGTAAGCTGTTAAACAGCACTGTCAGAGGTGCAGACAGTAGCTCCCTGGGCTCCCTCAATACCCTTGGATGCGCCCTGTCTGGCGCCATTGCCTTGTCCACTTTCAGATTAGTGAGTCCCTTCAGGACACTTTCCTCAAAAAAAGGACTGGTGTCCACCCCCAAAGCTCCTGTTACTTTTTGTGGCCCCTCCCCTTCACATTTCTCTGTGAACACTGAACAAAAGTAATTGCTCGGGATGTCTGCCTTCTGCTGGTCCCCATCTGCACTGACCCCCCTTCCTTTTTTAACCTTACAATCCCTCCCCTGGTCTTCCTCTTTTCACTTACATACCTAAAAAAATGTCTCGTCCATTTTCATTACCAGCTGGGCTATTTTCTCATCCATCTGTGCCTTTTGCACTCCTTACTGCTTTCCCTACTTCTCCATGTTTACCCTGAAATACCTCTCTATTCTCCTTCCTCTGCATCGCCTTATATTTTCTGAGTGCTACCGTTTTAGTCTTACATTTTTCAACACCTCTTTTGAGAACCATAGAGGTTCTCTTTTTATGTTCACCGTGCATGTGCATGGAACATCTTGGTATAACAGAGCATTTCTGAGGGGTGTGTCAATGCCGAGCTCATTGCAGTTCACAAAAGAATGGGCTTGGCAGTCTACACCAATGACCACGCACTGTGGTTCCAATCATCACTTTCTGCCTAGTGGGTAGAAAATTTGTGTATTGCAAAGGACCGAGTCACTCCAGTCAGAGAGGGCCTCAGTACTTTGATTTGCATGAAGCTGAATCAGCAAACAGCTAAGTGGCTTTCGCTGTGCCTCCTCTTCCTCGCTCTCTCTCCCTTCTCCATCAGCACATGTCCCCCTTCCCCTGCCATCCCCAAAGTTTGTTTTTAAAACCCTGCAAAAAAGAAAACCGTCCATCGATGCCTGCCCCTCACCCACATCTAAGGACATTGTGTCTATAAGAAATAAATGCAAATGACTTTGAGACAAACAGCTCCCAACCTTGTTTTCTATTATAAAGTTGGGCTGGTGCCCTGTCTCCCGCGAGCACAAGCTTTTATTTGTACTGCATCCGCTTTTGTGAAGTTTTAAGCACAGAAGCTGTGAAACTTTATACAAATTGGGACACCTTGCAGGTCTAAACAAAGACTTTTCACTGTTTTGAAAAAGGACACAGACTTTTGAAAAATTTGGAAGAGAGACGGAAAGTATTTGTTCAGAAATAAAACTAAACTCCGCCTACTTGGGCTGTGTGGCTGGGTGTTCGTGTTTGTCTCTGTCAATAGTTTAGTTTTGTGGATTTTCATGTGTTTTGGCTTGGAGGAACTAGACCATTCTTGGATATGTGATCTATGAAAGTTTCCTGGACTAAGAAACTGGAAAACATCACCAGCAGATATTGGGATTCTCATTATAAATCAACTTTTTTGGAAGCCATCACAATCAAAGTAAGTACAGCTAAGAAATTCTACAAGCTCTGATCTGGGGAGTGCAAACTGAGTCCACATTTCCGTCTACCTTGTTGCTAAAAGGAACTGCATGTCTTTGAGAACCATTCACAATTATTCAAACAAAGGGAAGACACCGACAAAGGGTTTTAACTTCCTGCATATGCCCCAGGCCAGTGTTCCAGGAATTTAACACATCCTTTGTTTTGTTACCATAGATCAAACAGTTTACTGGTCATTTTCCTGTGGATTTGATTATTTTACATCATTTGGCAATGGGGCAAATCCTCCCCCTGGAGGCACACCTGCAAAATTGATCTGGCCCTGCTCATGTGTGAGCCTTGGGCACATCTAGCCACATTGTATACAACTATTCCAATATTGCATTTTCGACATTACCACCTGGCATACTACTGTTCAAAAAAGAAATGCAACCTCTCTCTGACTGAACTCTGCCTATGCACCCTGAAACTTGTGCTCCTCCTCCTGCTGCTATCAAGGACTGTTCACCCTAACCCCGGACCAAACACCTCCAACCAAAACAAACCAGCAGGCACTCTCTCAATCATGTGCCTGAACATCTGCAGTTTACTTCCAAAGCTTGATGCACTGCAAGCCTTTACCACCCAACACAACCCGGATATTCTGTCAGTAGTTGAAACTTGGCTCACCCCAAAGATTCCTGACCAGGCAATCACCCTTTCTGGCTACAATGTCTTCCGGGTTGATCGTAAGTCCAAAAGAGGTGGAGGGTGTGCCTTATATGTGAAAGACACTTTCGAGGACACCCCATTGATTCCAATCTTACAGCAACACCTGCTCAGATTCTTCCCATCAGACTCCTATTAGGCGCCCACAATAAGGCCCTCACAGTTGTCACTGTTTACATACCTCCTAAAGAACAGGGACCTGGTCTAACCGCTGTCCTTGACTTTGTCAAATCCCACCCATCAGACTCCGAAATCATCCTTCTTGGTGACTTTAACATTAATTGGCTCTCAGCTGAAGGTGGGTCATTTAAGGACTCCATTATATCAGCTAACCTGACTCAAATGGTTGACTATGCAACCAGAAAGAACTACAGAACTGGGACCTGCATCCTACTCAACTGGATCCTAACCAACCACCCCTCTTGGATCACAAAAACCTCAGTCCTCCCTGACTCACTCAGTGACCACTCTCCCATCAGCTGTACCTGGTCAAACAAATTCTATAAGCCCCCTCCAAAAATCATCACCAGCAGAGTCCTGCCCCGTGGTCAGCTACCCCACCTCAAATCGCACCTCAGTCTGCAGGACTGGTCCCCCATCTTCAAGGCAACAGATACTAATACTGCACTGGAGCAATTTATTCACATTTTCAATGAAGCCTGTAATAAATTTGCCCCCCTCAAAAAGCGTAAAGTTAAATCGCTCAGTAACCCTTGGCTGTCAGGAGACCTCCTAAAAAAACTTAAATCCAGGGACCACCTCTGGGAACTGGGTAGAAACTCCGGTAAGCAACTAGATATCCAGAATTATAAGCGAGCACGGAACGACTGCACCAAATCCATTCGGCAACAGAAATCTGACTACTATAAAAATGCCCTCACTGACTCCTGGGGAAATGGGAGGGATTTCTGGAAAAACATTAAAGATGTCACTGGGAAGCAGTCAAAATCTTACAAACATACTCAACATAAATGGGCACACTACACTCGACTCTAAAACTATTGCGAACACTTTTAACATCGCTTTCACTGACCTTAGCAGTGTTCTCCTCCGACTTCTTCCAAGATGTGTCAACTCCCATCCCCCCCAACTCCTCCACCCACGCCTGTCACCCACCTTTCTACTTTAAAGCACTAAAGAAACATCAAGTCCAAAACTACATTGCCAAAGCCATCAGCAAATCTAGAACAAGCAATGACACACTTGACCTCAAGCTACTGGCCCTAATGCTTGACGAGGTACTTGGGCCCCTCACCAAGATCTTTAATCTCTCTCCTTCCTCTAGCCAATTCCCAGACAAATGGAAAATGGCCACTGTTACCCTGATTCACAAAAGTAGTGATAAGGCTGACCATGCGAACTTCCGCCCTATCTCCATTCTGCCTCCCCTATCGAAGGCACTGGAACGTATAGTAGCGGACCAACTTACCGAGCATCTGGACAATTATAATATTCTCTGTAAACAGCAACATGGCTTTAAAAAGGTCATAGTACATCCTCTGCCTTACTTTCCGAATTCACCAGCTCCATTCACAGCTCCCTTGACAATGGACAACTAACTGGTGCTATTTTCATCGACCTGACCAAAGCCTTCGATACTGTCCACTACTCCCTCCTGCTGAGCCAACTAAAAAATGCTGGTCTCTCCAATGATTCAATCTCTTGGTTCAAAAGCTATCTTGAAAACCACACCCAGCATGTAAAAACTGAAGATGTGCACTCTGATTCCAGACCTGTCCTCTCTGGAGTCCCCCAGGGTTCAATACTGGGCCCCCTACTCTTCAGCCTGTTCCTTAACACCCTACCAGACTCCTGCACTGAACATATCACCCTGTATGCCGATGATGCAGTAATCCTTGCCACACACCAGGACCCAAAGAAATTGCAAGAAAATCTCCAACTCGGCTTCTCCTCAGTTGAGAATTGGCTCACAAAGCACAAACTGATCCTTAATCAAAAAAAACAAAGGCCATGATCTTCAGCAGCTCCCATAATAAACATAAGCACTTCCAACTCTCCGTTATCACCAGACAAGGTGCCGCACTGGAACAGGTCAAAAACTTTAAATACCTCGGGATCACCCTTGACCCTCACCTCTCCTACACTGCCTACATCGACCATGTCGCCAAAGCTGCTAACTCCCGGCTAGGCCTGCTATTCCGTCATAGGAAACACCTGACACCTGAAGCCCTCGCTGTAGCTGTCCAGAGCTCCATCATATCCATCATTGATTATGGCATTATCATTTACGGCTCTTCTACAACCACCGCACTCAAACGTGTATCCACCACCCTCAACAAGGCCTGTCGACTTGTCACTCGCTCCCAACGCCTAACTCACACCTGTGACCTCTATTCTCAAACTGGATGGTTGAATCTTGCCAATCGAGATAAAACACCAAACTTGTATACTACTAAGAAAATCTTGCTGGGCCTTGCCCCCTGGAGTCTGTGCCCTCATACAACCGAGAATCCACACCCGACATACCAGGGGATCAAAACCTCAGCTTCTGCAAGTCCCGCATTACCGCACAACACAAGGCCAAAGATCCTTTGCTTACTGGGCCACTAGTTGGTACAACGGTCTTCCCAGCGACATCTCATCTTCACTATCACTCAGCACTTTTAAGACTCGTCTCCGCCTAACACTGACTGCCTCCAACCTCTGTGACTGTTGTGGCTAAACATGTCTTTTGGTTCCATAGCTGAAGATGCCCTTTTGGATCCACATCTACTCCTGCACTTTGCCAGCACCCTCCTATCTTCACTTCCCCTGCTGGCCCATGACAAATGCCACCCGGCTGCAATACCTCTATTCTTATCCGCCTTTCACCTCTCCTCTCTCTGTCCCCCCCAACCTACCTCCCCTTTTCTCCCATCCACTTAATCTCCCTGATTTCACTCTGCTCCTTTCCCTTTCCCTTCCCCAAAGTTTCACCTTATTGTTCTTTTTTCATCTACAAGACTATGTGTTTTTTTTTTTAATTTATAAACTGTTATCTTTGCTTATGATTGTCTCAATTGTACCAATGACGTGGAACCTTTGTAAAAGAGCCTTGGCTCAAAGGTATTTGTAATCCTAGAACAAATAAATAAATAAAAAATAAACATGTTAACACTTTTGTAACTTGACAAAGTCTTGTTTGACTTCTTCCAAACCATGTAGCTCATTATGCGTGGTTTTAATGCATTTTAACATTATGTTTTATGAACCTCTAATCACGGTGTGGGTGGTAAATGCAAGTTTTTAATTTATAGTAAGTTGTATTTGGTTTGATGTTCCTTTCCTAGCTTGTACACTTCTGTCAATTTCAGTTCCCTGGTCCTGTTTAGTTGTGCCTGATCATATCAAGTTGAGTTAATATCAGGCCAGCAGAAATGAGTTTAGTTTATTTTATTAATGAAGTTTCTCAAGATTTTAAAGATCTCGCAACACCAGGCCAGATTAATACATTTTACAAAATCAACATACACAGTGACTCGCTTTGTACTTTTATCTGAGGTGCCAATCATGTCCCTAAAGGTCGAGAATTAAAATGCGGTCATTTCAAGCGTCAGTTCTCCTTGTGCTATCCATATTGTGTAACAATTACCCATGATTTATGAGGTATGGTGATAAGTTATTGATCAATGGACTCTATTGTTGGATGCACAACAAGAAGGAAACGTTATCTTTTTTTTAAATTTCATTTTAAGTTAATGGCAAGGTCTAAGAGTGCCAGATCAAGTCTCCACTCCAGCAGAAAGTATTTACTTGGACAGGTCCCTTGGGTTTGAAAAAGATAGGATGATTGTAAAATCACCGTTAGCGGTTTTAGATCGCTGGGGGGTAAAAGACTCATTTGCATGACACCTAACAGCTTCTATTAAGTTTAGTGTACATTAGGTCCCACTATTCAGCCTAACAATAAATAAACAAGCTTGAGTGAGTCGATGTCACCATTATTCAATGTTCGGTTTGGGACCCCTGATCAGTGTATAGGACAAGGTTCCACGAAGCTGCTTAGACAATGAAGTTGTTGAAATCCCCGACAGTGACAGGCAAAATTTTGCCTGTCAGAAAATCACTTTTAGTAGGGGATGTTCCCACACCCCATATTTTAAAATAATCAACTCCAAGTCAGAGTTGATTTCAAAGAGCTGAAACTGTGGCCCCAGCTGGTGTCTGTTGGAACCATTACAGCGACTACTTCAAATTTGGCGTAATGTCTTTGCTGTAAAAAAATTGATATTTCGAAGATACACTACAGGACAATGGTGGGGACATCGGCACTATTTAATTTTGAATATCGCTTAATTATAGTTCCTCATTGTGACTACTTCCAAAACTGTTCTGACGCTGCTACGGGCATTATTAACCAAATCTCAAGCTCAGAGCTTGCCATTCAGAGCAATTTACCTGATTTTATTTTGTTTTATTACTTCCAGTTTCTGTAAATGCCTGAGATGTTTAAACTCCTTACCACTATGGTAAATCGCAAAGTAACCATGAATTAGCCTCTATAGTTTTTCAGATGCTTATCATAACCAGCTCAATACAAAAAGTTAAACATATAATTAGATGTTCTTAAATGAACCTTGCCCCTTTTGCATTTTATTGTACCTTCTAAGTTTAAATATTTTTTTTCCTCTAATGGACAGTTGTGAGATAAAACCAATTCATAATTGTTACTTAATGACATATATTCCAGTGTCTGAATTAGTTAAATGTCTCTATAGTAATTCACATATTTTCTAGTTTTCAGTTTGTCATGTTGGTGTTTTTAAGGAAGGACTGAACACCAGTTGCATCATGCCATTTGCATCCACAGCTTCAGTAGTGTGCCGCAAGGCATTGCTGGCTGTTTTAACACACTACTTCATGACAAGTTCATTATCTTGTGCTTTTAGTAAAATTAATAAAACAATCTGTGCAATTTACCTGTACATTTAAGGGCAGGCTATGTACAGATAATTGTTTCCTTCTGCTTGTTTTTTTTTTTAAATGGTGCATTTAAGAACATCAGGCATCAAAGGAACTGTATGGTACAGCAATAATAGTGCAAGAGACAATTCCCGGATACTTCTCAGAATTAAACTTGAATTTACTAATATCAGTAAGCATTTCAGGATAGGTGTCCACAACAGTGGCAGATGAATTTAGGCAGAGTAGCAATTAAAGATGTCACAGGGGATTTGGGTCAGTGCCCCCTAATAAGATGCAAAAAATCCAAATTCAAAACAGTCCATAGATGCGATGTCTGTTGCTGGTGCCCCTGTAAGCACCACACTATGCGACCTTCCCACTCAGCACCCACCACCCCACCCCCAAAACATAACACTGACACTGGGGGTGCCCAATCCCCCAGTGTACAAACCTGTAATAAAGAAAACCTTCTCTCAGTGTTTTTTTTAATACACCCTGTAAAAAAGAAAACAATCCATCAATGTCTGTTGCGCCATTAGTTCCTCCCCTAACCCGAACTTCCCACTCAGCATCCACCACCCCACCCCAACCACCCCCAAACCCTTACTTATCCAGTGGGGATCCAATGTCATAATCTTCTCAGGAACGGAGACATGTCTTCACTCTTCAAAGCCGGACTGCGAACTGAGGAAATCAGGTATGCCGGTCAATGGATTTCAATGGGGGTTTGAACTTGAAGGCATAACTTCGCCATTTTGGGGTATTTTTGTCCCATATTGTCAACATACCTTTTTTGGGACCCCACCTCATGAACAATGCAATGGATGTTAGGTAAATCTGTCCCAAAAGGTGATTTCACATTCACTGCACAAAATCACCGTTTGGGCAGGAGTTAAACATTTTCTCTGCCCTTACTCATGAGGCAAGGTCATAAGAAGGCTATGTTGAACATTTGGCAAAAACATATTAAAAAAACAACAAAGTTGTGAATCTACATTGAAATTTGTGAATGCAGGCTTGTAACTTTAATAATTTTTTATATTTTGACCTCATATTTTCAACATAGTCATTTCTTCACAGCACCTCCTATAAGGAATAGTGTATGGGCACCCATACACAACAAGGTTGTGTTTTCATTGAGGGGTTGAGATGACATCATAGGGGCCTCAAGAGCAAAGCTCGAGAGGTCCCAATGTCATCTCAACCCTGAGATGAAAACACAGCCTTGTTCGTGTATGGGTGCCCATATGCTATTTCTTATAGTATAAGGTTCCCAGAGATTTAAAAAAAAAACTAAGTTTGTTAGCGTTGACAAGATTTTGTACCTTGTGTTCAGACGGCACTACTGCTTGCTGTCAGCAGCTCTGTCTGCTGTAATATTGGTCGGTGTGGTCCTGTTTCTTTCGAAGCCTCAACAGATTCATGGCTGCACTTGATTTAAAAAAAAAAAGACAAATGATAAATTTGGTATGGTTTGGTAACACGGAGCCAAATACAGCAGTCCGTGTCCAAACCATGTTGGTGAAACACTCTGTAGCCTGTGTCACCATGTTTGTTTAACTTTTCCCGTGAACTGCTCTGCTTTGTCCAATCAGCTGGTGGCACTGCATGATTATTCATAATGGAACGTGCACAATAACCTTTAGAATGTACACAACAACCTTTAGAATGCACACAAGTTTTCAGCAGTCACTGCTTTTTATACACAATAAGGGAAAATCATATACTATGAACGTGAAAGCTGTCATTGTTCAAATCCTGGCCAAAATGTGTTTTCGCATCCCGAAAGGTGATTTCTCAGTCACTGCGTGAAATCACCTTTTGGTCAGGAGTTGAAAATTTTCTCTGCATTTGTTCATGAGGTGGGGTCATAAAAAGACTATTTTGAAAATCTGGGGCAAAAATATTAACAAAGAACAAAGTTTTGGCCTGCATTCAATTTTGTGAACACAGACTTGAAACGTTGGTAATTTTCAATATTTTAACCCCAAATTTTCAACATATCCATTTCTTCACAGCACCTCGTGAATGTGACAGCTGTCATTTTTCAAATCCTGGCCAAAATGTGTTTTTGCACTTGTGGTACAAAATCGCCTTTTGGCCAGGATTTAAAAATGTTCTCCACCCTTCCTCATGAGGTGGGCTCATAAGAAAGCTATGTGGGGTCATAAGAAGGTTAGGTTGATAATTTGGGGTAAAAATATGAAATAAACACCAAAGTCATGAGTCTACATTGCAATTTTCCAATGCATGCTCTTAACTGTGGTAATTATTAATATTCAATATGTTGACCCCAACTTTTTAACATAGCCATTTTTTGACAGCACTTCACAAATGTGACAGCTGTCATTTCTCAAATCCTACCCAAAGTGTGTTTTACCATTTGTGGTGTACAATGACGTTTCAGCCATTGTTTTAGAAATGGCACCTGTCATGCTCAGAAGGAGTGCTCATAAAAGCAATATATTGAAAATTTGGGGTAAAAATCTGAAAAACTAGTACAAAAGCAATGCCTTACCAGCGGTGAACATTCGGTATTGACAAATTATTGTTCCTCTTGTTTTTGCTCATTTGCTTGAGGCAGAGGTTTGTTGCCTTAACTATGCCCACTTTTAGCTTCACCTACTGTTTACCCAACCCCAGATCATCTCCCCCAGCAGGTCATGCCTGAGGCTTTCACCTACCATTATAAAATATGCCATCCTGAAGTCTAGGACCCTCACTCTTGTGTGGTTCGATTCTACAGCTGTCCTTATATTGAACCACACTGTAGAGTGATCACTGGTCCCTAGGTGGGCTCCCACCTTTTTTTTTAATTTGTTTACTCCCCTATGAGCGCCAGGACTCCTTTGAGCCACCAAGGGCCCCGACTTACCTCCTACTACCCCTGTTCGAGCCTCCATCCTCATATGTGCAGCCATCCCTGAGGTAACCTGGTGTAACCCTTCACCAGATGGATCCCTCTCCTCTGACGGGGAAGGCACTGGTAGGGCTGGCCAGTGCACTCCACTTCTTGGCCCCAGGGTGCTGCTGAGGTGGACATGGCTCCTGAAGTGCTCCTGGTCTCCACTGGGGGCAGCTGCTGAGCAAGGCTTCTCTGCAGCCCACCCCAGGAGAGGAGAGCAGTCCTGCGGATGCTCAATCCTCTCCTTCCCCTGCCAACCCCCCATGTCCCAAGTCCATTCCCGAACACGGGTCGCCAGCGTGGCGCGAGATGTGGCATCCAGTGCGTCCACCCTCAGTACCACCGGGCCGGCCCGGGCTCCCAACTTAAGGTCTGCAATAGTGTCCTTGTTAGTGGGTAACTGGCCAGTATTGCCCCATCATGAGTGGGTTCACTGACTAGTTGCCAGAGGAATGCCCCTTGCAGGGAGTCTAGGATGCCCCACTTCTAGCTGAAGCCACAGCTAGAAGGCTCCAATTTGCATCCAGCAGATTGAAGTCCCCCACCAGCAGCACCTCTCCCTTTTCTGCCATTTTGCCAGTGGCTTCCACCAGTACCTTATCTAACCCCTCCCCCTGCGTCACAGGTCTGTATATCATGCCAGTGCAAATAGTCACTCTGTTCCCCATCTGCAGGGTGACCCACAGTACCTCTGCCCCCTGTATTCCCTGTACTTCCATTGCTTTTATGCTTTCCCTCACGTAAAGCGCCACTGCTTTCCCTCACATAAAGTGCCACACCCCCTCCTTTCCAAAACCTTTTACCATAACTGACCTTCTGAGCAGTCCACTAATATCCCCCCATATTCATAACAGTATAGTTACTAATCTGAGTCCTTCCCCAGTCCAGGGAGACAAAATTTAACCTAATACAATTAATGGGGCCTATGCATGAAGGCGGGCTGGGTGCACGTGAGATGCATGTACACAGCCTGTGCATCTCCACACCCCTGGACAGTCATATGGTGGCCAACATTCACTAATGCCGGCCACTTGTCCACACCCCCAACCCATAGCATATAGCTGCACAGCAGTAGATTGCAGGGCACTGGCGGACATCCAATTGGATGCCTATCCCCCTGCTACGAGCGAGCTGGGGATTCTGGGCACATGCAGGTCCTGGAATTTTAAATGTACAGATATAAGCCTGAATTGTTACCCTAATCCTACCATAGGGCTAGGAGGGCTGGAGCATCATGATGGGGGGAATCGCTGTCACCCAGTGCCGGTGGGTGTCATTGCTTGGGGTGTGCATCCTTTACAGGAGGGTCCCTACTGCCATAGCCTGTGCCCATTATGTCCAGCACTCCATGCCTTAGTGAATGGCGTGGAGTGTGGGCATGCCCCAGGACCACTCATGGCATGTAGCTGTGTGGGCAGTCAGGTGATTAAGTGTGCACTGGACTCATGCACCAGCTGTGAATGCCACCAGGGGTCTGCTAGACCCCCACTGCACAGCTTTCGGACTTAGGGTTGCGTATATTCTCCAGATACGCAATGCATAGGCAATCCACCCCATCGTGCAGAGGACCCATTATGAGCTAAAGGACTGACACTTAACAAAAATGCTAAATATAAACTTACTAAAATTGTAAGAAAACAGTTCCAACATTTAAACTGTGAATATTCAATTACTTAGCAAAGAAAACTGCTATAGTGAAGGTACTTGGCATAGTTCATAGTCCAGGTTCATAGTCTGCAGTATAAAATGGGTAGAGACATAATCTGCATTATAAAATGGGTAGAGACAGTAACGGAACATGATTGGCTTGCCACCTATCCCTTTTATTTTCATTACACCACAGTAAATAATAAGTTCAAAAAAACGGCAACTGACTTGCGAGTAGTATCATTGTGCCACTGTGCTATCAGAACTCCAAATCTGCCGTGTTGGTTGCCTCTTAGAAAAAGTCAGAATGGCCGTAGAAATGGAGTGAAACTGTGAGCTGCAAAAGCAATTACAGTGACAACACTTTAAAAAGAGTTGTTTTACCTTGCAAATCCTCCTGCTATCCCTCCTGAGCTGCTCAATTTCCCTCCTTACCCGCAGTTATTATGGAGTTTCTGAACTCCATGCAGAGCTGCAACCAGAGTGCGACCGGCAGAAGTTTCACGAAAGTTGCTACTGCAGATGTTAGCATGCTGCCGGAAAGGTCAAAAGAAGCTAGTGGTCTTTGTAGTGGCCTGACATAGCAACTTTGCAGCTCTCTTCAGCACCCCTAGTGACACCAGTGCAGCACCCCTAGTGGCATCAATTCATTTAACAGTGTCCTTAGCAATGTATGGCAAGCAGAGGGACTATTTGACACGAAACCAGATTTTTATTTTTTATTTTAATAATTCATTTTTTTTAAGAAAGTTACAGTTGATCAACATATACCCATTTTATATGCGCAATAACACACTCCGGGGTGTGGGTCATGCTCTGATAAACACACTTCTAGGGGCAGTAAGGCACTAAGCCTGCAGCCTCATGCCTCACTATGCCCCAAGTGTGCATTTTTCAGAGCATAACCCACACCTCGTTGTGTGTTATTGCTTAGTTAAATTTCAGCCTACCACAGTGAGTCGCCATGGTCAGGTGTAATGGCAGCAATTGCTATATCACTAGAAAACATGAGAAATTATAAGACTGATTAAAGAAATTAGATATCTTATTTGAGAAAATTCAGTCTACAAGAAAAATACTACCAACATAGAGCATATCGAGTTCATAAAAAATAATTAAAAAAAAAAGCTTCTGCACAAGTCCCAGCACTTGGACTCCAAATGTACTCACTGCCCACTGCCCTGAAATTAGGCTTCATGATCTGAGGAGCCTGCACACTCTCCTTCCTCCTGTAATAATTCAGTCTCAATGTATTTCATTATTTTTCTTGCTTCTTGCGGGTCATTGAATAGGTAGGATCTCCTGTTCCAGGACAAATGCAGTTTCACAGGCACACGAGTTGGTGCTGAATTGACATGAAGCAGAGATGGGTGCGAAATCCATCAATGGCCTTGCAGCAAATTCTAGCTGTGTAGGAGAGATCAGAGCATATACAAATATCAGCATCCCCATACCTCAAGTATCGGATGTGTTTCAAAAGTCCCAGCACTCGGTCTCGATCCCCCTTTCCCATAAAGACTACTAGGAAGGTTCAAGAAGTAGATGAGGTGGTGGCCGCACACCGCGATGTGATTCTGTATGTCTTCTCCACCAAGAAAGCAGGATCTCCTTCTGCTGAACCCAGAGTCTGCACTAACAGTCTGTTTGTAAGTGCCATAACAACCTTATCTTCCACAGAGTCCACCACTCTAAGGTTCCATTCTATGGTATGGTTTTCCACCAGTGCTAACCTCTGCTGCAAAAGGCCATTTTCCTTGATCAGCTTCTATGTGGTGTTAGCAGATTTCAGGAAACTTCCTTGACCTGTAGAACAGTTTGTTCTCTACGATTTATACAGGACTCAGATGTCACTACCCTCGGGGTAAGGGAGTCAAATTTCTTAACAAGATCTTGCACAATCTTTATAAGTTATTTACCCAGGGTATTATTAATGATCTGCAGAGTTACTTCACCCAAGGAGCTGTCACTCATGCCTCGGGCTTGGGTCTGCTGACCCTGCCTCATCCTATGTTGCTGTGAGCCTTTCGGCTTAAAAAAGTCATTTGCCACTGTTGCCGACCTCGGTTTCCCCATATTTCAAAAGATACAAAACACAGAGCAGTCAGAAATGATAATTGCTGTTCAATAAAGTAAGATTTCTGATAAAATATCGTGTTTAAAGAAACTTCTCTTGGGAGCCTGAAAAAAGTGTGTCTATTCCTCTCAGCCGCTGAGCAGCTCCCCAGTGAAATATATGCTGGCAAGAGTGAGATATGACAAATATTTGTTGCTGTTACCAACTCACTAGTGTTTTTTTTTTAAATAGTACCCCTTTATTTATCATAAATGCCATCAACTCCCTTAGACATGATGCTTTGTGTCAGTAAACATGCCCTGATGTGCCATGTTGTAACAAGAAAATGGCCAAATAGGGTTTCTTTAACAAAAAAAGAAATGAGGGCCAGTCCAATAACACAACACATGGGGAGCCAGTTGACATGCTGACAATCCAGATTCAAATCCCCAAGCCTAGAACTCTGCAGCAGGTGGATAAAGGGAGGATCAGTACTCACATGTTATGTTGTCTTCCTCCTAAGTGGGAGGTTGTGAGCCTGAAAGGTAGCTCTGCCCTTGCATTTCCAAAGGAGATATAGCTGACCCTCAGAGGCAGTGATGATCACTGGGGATGGGTTGAGTTTTTATCTCTGCTCCGGAGAGGGGGTTCTGGGAGAATATTGCCAGAAAAAGGAGTAGGACATAGGTAGATGACACTGATTGCCATTCCCACCCAGTTGGGGTGCTGTGATGACAAGGGTTTTGCTTCTTCCCCCTTATTTAATTTGGTCTCTTGGGACTGAAGGAGGGCTGCATATTCCACAGGATAGTTGGTGTTCTCTACAAGTGCAGGAGAGTCCAGAAGTATTTCCCAAGGGGTAAACAGCTATCCCCCCAGTGGTGGAGGGCATGGCCAGAAGACTGGCCAAACAAAGGCTTAACCATGCTAGGTAAGGAGCCAGAACCAGATTTTAAATGCAGTGCTCACCTAATATAAGCCGAAGAACCTCGGCACTAATGTCTTTTTAGCTTTCTTTCTTATTTTGGGCCCACCATGAGTCAACCCAAAAGACCACATTAGGGATGGCTCGTTTTCCTCTGGAGTGAGATACAGAAAAGGCACACTGATGAGTTCTGTGTAGGATGAAATACGTGTCTGTGTCTTCTCTTCTAACCAATTGCAGATTGTACAAGAGGTCCTTTGGCACCATGCATTCCTGCTTAAAACAAAATCAACCTAAATTTTCATAGTGATTTGCATATATATCCCACGATGCTCTGCAGTATGTGGGTATACAGTATGTAATTTTGTATTTCTTGAAAATTTGGCTTTGTTGCCAATGCTCTCTTTTGGCAACCCTTGCCTCAGTGCTTTTGTGCTGCGTTTCTTTGTCTTTTTAGCTTGATTTCATATTTTGGGCCCACCATAACCCCTATCCATATGACCCCATTCAAGCTAGCACTTTTTCTCTGGGGTGAAGCATAGCTGAGCCACATTGATGAGTCTTGTATAGGATGAAGTATGTCTCTGTGTCTTCTGTTCTCACCCTTTGCAAATTGTTTTGAGAGGCCCTTTGGCACCATGCATTTCTGCTTAAAACAGATCCAGCCTAAATTTTCATGGTGATTTGCATATATATCCAATGATGCTTTGCATTATGGGCATATGTATGATTTTGTATTTAATGTAAACACAAAATTACAGAATGAAATATGACATTTTTATTAGGCTTGACCAATTAAATTTTAGTACAGGAACTATTAGCAGGATTTTAGTTAGATGTAGACTCAACTGAACAACATGTACTATAGATGGACTATTACTGAACTAGCTTGTTTTGCAGGAGCCCTGGTGAAAATTAGCTCAAATTGCTGTAATCTTCACATTATGCATTATTTGTTATATATAATGACATACCCAGTTTTGACAAAACAGACAGAAACTAAGAACTAGAACATTTAAAGAAAAAAAAGAAACTGTTTATTTTTCGTAATCAAAACAAGAAAACTCCAGTGGGGCATCCTGCAATGCTAAACTGAAAAATATACAGTAAGTAGTCTGCTCTATTAAGGACAGCACTTGAACACTAACACAAAATGAAAGTCGACTCACTCCCCAGGATTAATGCATGGTTGGGGGGGTTGGGGAACGAGGCCGGAATCATTAAATAATACATCCTGCCCCTTTGGCTAAGCCACTTCATCAGGGTGGGTCAGCAGAGTAACACTAAATCCAAATATTAAAGAGGGACTTCCGCCAAAAGTGCTCTGTTGCAGAATTAGAATAAGTATAACCCCAATAAATCTCATACCAAAAATTAGGTTTCTGCGTTACTTAGTTTTAAAGTTGAGTTATTTTGTAACTCTGATTTCACTACCTATTCAAAAAAAAAACAGTTTTAGTGAAGAGCCATTGATGATGTCATCTCCTGGACTCACACTCTAGTCCTCCCTGTCAGCAACCTTATAGGACCTGCTTCTCCAAAGTTTAAGAAACTGTAGCTATAGTAATCCTTTTTTTTTGGAACTATTAATTTTTGCTGCCGGCCTACATCCAGAGGGCGCCCCCAGCCCCGTCCCCAGACATCCACCATCCGGCACTGACCCGGACCCAGGGTTTACCCCCCTGGCGGAGCTGGCGGGGTTCCCCAACACCCCACAGCAGACTGGATTCAAGGGGCCAGTGCCGTGGCTGGCCGGGAGCAGAGTCTGCGAGATGCCCTCCATCACACTGCTGTGGCTGGTGTTTTTCCTTTTTTTTTTTTTACATTCCCCTAGGGGTCGGGGTGTGCAATGACACCTGCAGAGTGGAGTGCACACGCATCTGCAAGCGCTCCCCTTCAAGCGTCTGCCCCGACTCCTCCCTTGTCCCCAGCCTCCACTAGGTGGCAACCAGGTGTCGACAGCTGAAGCCCCCCTCTCCGGAGAAGGAGAGCAGTCCATTGGATGCTCAGTCCACCCCTGCTGACCCCCAGCAGCCCGTGCTCGTTCCCAAACACGGGTCGCCAGCATTCCACGAGGTAAGGTGACCAGCGTGCTACAGTAATCCTTTAAAAAAGTGACACGGGGTTGGCTGCAGTACTTACATTTCCAGAATGTTCAGATGCATGGCACTGTACTTTAGAACATGTCAGAAGGTGGTTTTGGAATGCAGCACTGAACCAAGGCATAAAATGTCAAGGTGGTGCACAATTTTAAAATGTTTTTGGGGGGGAAGGGGAGACAAAAATCTCAGATTGTGACAGGGATGTGCCATCTCAAAATGTGGTGGAACAGTCAGTCTCGGAATGTGACAGGGACACACATCAGGGAATGTGGTGGGGACTGGCAATTTCGGAATATAGTGGGGATGCACGCTATCGGAATTTGACAGGACACATAATTTATTCTGAAATTGCTTGTCCCTGCCACATTCCAGAATTGTACGCTCCCACCTTATTTCAAAATTGTACATCATATCCCCACCACATTCCAACATTATGCATCCCTGCCACATTCTAAAATTATGGATCCCTGCTATATTCTGAAATTGCACATCCCTTCTCCATTCCCAAATTGCACATCCCTACAATATTTTTAATTGGTGCATCCCACCAAATTCCATAAGTGCACATCCCCACCAAGTTGTATTTCAATGCCACATTCCAAAATTGTCACTGCCACGATCACAAGTTGTGCATCACGCCACATTCCAAAATTATGTGTCACCACCCCATTCCAAAATTGAGCATGACCACCACATTCTGAAATTGAGCATGACCATCACATTCTGAAAATATTCATTACTGCCAGATTTCAAAACTACGCTTCACTGCCACATTCCAAAACTTTGCGTCACTGCCACATTCCGAAACTGCATGTCACTGCCACATTCCAAAATCTGTACATCACCACCGCATTCCGGAATTGTACATCACCGCTACATTTCACAATTGTGCATCACTGCCACATTCTGAAATTGTGTCATCATCACATTCTGAAACTGTGCATCAGTGCCACATTCCGAAACTGTGTGTCACTGCCACATTCCGAAATTGTGCATCACTGCCACATTCTGAACTTGTGCATCACTGCTGCATTCCAAAATTACGCGTCACCACCACATTCCGAAACTGTGTGTCACTACCGTATTCTGAAACTGTGCATCACCGCCGCATTCCTAAATTGTGCATCACCACCAGATTCTGAACCTGTGTATTACCGCTGCATTCTGAAACTGTGAGGCACTGCCACATTCCGAAACTGCATCACCACCATATTCTGAAACTGTGCATCACTGCCACATTCCAAAATTGTGCATCACTGCCACATTCTGAAATTGTGTGTCACTGCTGCATTCCAAACCTGTGCATCACCATCACATTCCAAAACTGTGGGTCACCACCACATTCCAAACCTGTGCGTCACCACCACACTCTGAAAATGTCCATCACTGCTGCATTAAAAAATTGTGCATCACCACTGCATTCCAAGCCTGTATGTCACTGCTGCATTCTGAACCTGTACATCACCACCACATTCCAAACCTGTGCATCACCACCACATTCTGAAATTGTGCGTCACTGACACATTCCAAAACTGTGCATCACCACCACATTCTGAAATTGTGTGTCACTGCCACATTCCAAAATTGTACATCACTGCCACGTTCCAAAACTGTGTGTCACTGCCAAATTTTGAACCTGTGTGTCACCACCACATTCTGAAATTGTGTGTCACCACCACATTCTGAAATTGTGTGTCACCACCACATTCTGAAATTGTGTATCACTGCTGCATTCTGAAATTGTGCGTTACCGACACATTATGAAATTGTGCGTCACCACCGCATTCCAAAATTGTGCATCATTGCTGCATTTTGAACCTGTGCATGACTGCCACATTCAGAAATGATGCATTACCTCCACATTCTGAAACTGTGTGTTACCACCACATTCCTAAATTGTGTGTCACTGCCACATTCCAAACCTGTGTGTCACTTCTGCATTCCAAAATTATGCATCACCTCCGCATTCCAAAACTGTACGTCACTGCCACACTCCGAAACTGTACATCACCACCACATTCCAAAATTGCAAGTCACCGCCACATTCTGAAATTGTGGGTCACCGCTGCATTCTTAAATTGTGCATCACTGCCAGATCCAAACCTATGCATCACTACTGCATTACAAAATTGTGTGTCACCGCTGCATTCTGAAATTGTGTGTCCCTGTCGTATTCCGAAATTGTGTGTCACCACTGCATTCTAAACCTGTACGCCACTGCTGCATTCCAAAATTGTGCGCCACCACTGCATTCTGAAATTGCTCATCACCACTGTATTCTGAAATTGTGTATCACCACTGCTTTCTGAAATTGTGTGTCAATGCCACATTCCTAAATTGTGCAACACCGCCACATTCTGAAATTGTGCGTTACTGCCACATTCCAAAATTGTGCATCCCTGCCACATTCTGAAATTGTGCGTCAGTGCCACATTCTGAAATGATGTGTTCCAGCTACTTTCTGAGACTGTCATTGCTGCATTTCACAATTTCAACCTGGTGATATCTGAAAATCTCATACCTGCAGTATTTTAAAAATTACACATAACTTTGCCATTCTAAAGCCATGTTTGCCACTGCAGTCCATCCCCCATGTCACATTCGGAACTATTGTGATATGGGGGATCTACACATTATGGAAGTGCATGTGCTGACCCTCCCAGTGTCAGGTTTCCTTTTTTAGAAGTTTACTACACTTGCAGGTTTAAGTAACATAGGTGAAATAAGTCATATAAGGTAGCTTGCAGGGAGGACTATGTTATGAGTTCAGGAGATGACATCAGCACCAGCTCTTCCCTGAAACTGGCTTTTTTGAACAGGCAGTGAATTAAGGGTTACAAAATGACTTGTAACTTTTAAACGAAGTAACTTACAGATCTGATTTTTGGCATGAGGCTGATTGAGGATATGCTTATCCAAATTCTGAATTTATTGCTGCCAAAAATGTTGGCCTCAGTCCCTCTTTAAATATGACAAGATCTCTTTATGTTTAATAAACATAACAAACAGATGAACTGGGTCATATTCATCCATTAGATAATATAATGACCACCAATAATTATATCACAAAATCTTTATTTTAAATGAATTTGTCTGCATGTTAATTCAGAATTCTATGTAATTAAATACATCCAGTAAAAGATATAACAAAACATAAAAATCAGCATGTAATATGTGTATAGCCAACACACCAATTGTTTTAAAAGGATCTGGGGCTGGATATTCAAACTGCACCATTCATAGGCGCAAGCCCTTGAGCTGCGCAAAATAGTTGCGCAGGGGTGTGTCCTGGGCGATATTCAAAGGAGTTGCGCTATTGAGCAACTCCTTTGAATATCACCTCCGAATACTAAAGCCATCGTGCATGATGCAGTGGAACTTGCGCCACCGCAAGCTGACAGAGTGAGCATTCAACCTGGCGGTATGCAGTACCATTGCGCCATGCGCAAATCACGATATTCAAAGGTGACATGCAAATGGGGCTATAATTCATGCAAGGTGCAGGGGGCCATTTGCATGTGATTATGTCCCCATTTGCATGCCATTAGCATGTAGGTGCGCCCGATCTGAGGACTTGCGCTGGCGCCCTGCCAGGCAGCAGCCATCGAGGACCGGCGCCCCCCTGCAGCTCGATCGCGGGCATAGTGTACTCCTCCCCCACCAGCCCGATCGCGGGCATCAATGGCTCCCCTCCCGTTCATATCCCTGGTGGTCCAGTGGACCGAAATGCCCGATCGCGGGCGGTATGTTTAATAACTCCCACCTCCCGTTCCATCCCTGGTGGTCCAGTGGACGAAATGCCTGATCGCGGGCGGTATGTGTGATAAACCCCCTGAACATAGCCTGGTGGCTAGTGTCTCCCACCCTACCCACCACGGCCACCACCCCGCTCCCCGGCGGTGACAGCAGCATCCACCCGCCTGCCACCCGCTGCCGCCGACTGACAGTCGGTAGGGCTGCCGCCCGTGGTGCAGAGCAAGAGCCACGAGATGCAGCCCATACCGTATATGACAGTCCAGATGATGCATGCCCATTGGCTTTGCTCTTGCACCACGGGCGGCAGCCCTACCAGGCTGTCAGTCGGCGGGCGGCAGGCGGGTGGATGCTGCCCGCCGCCGCCGGGGAGCGGGTGGTGGGGTCGGGTGGTAGGGTGGGGACACCAGCCACCAGGGCTATGTTCGGGGTTTTATCACACATACCGCCCGCGATCGGGCATTTCAGTCCCCTGGACCACCAGGGATGTGGAGCAGGAGGGTGGGAGTTATTAAACATACCGTCCGTGATCAGGCATTTCAGTCCACTGGACCACCAGGGATGTGAACGGGAGGAGGAGGGGGAGCCACATTGATGCCCGCATCAGGCTGGTGGGGGGGTACACTATGCCCACGATCGGGCTGCGGGGGCAATAGGGATTGGTTGGGGCCAGCCACAGGTGGTAGCTGCTGTGTTGTGCCCTGCAATACAGCAGCTCACCTGTGGGTGGCCCCGACTTAAGCCTTTTTTTAGCTCAAAGTCCTGCAGGTGCAGGTTGGGGTTCGCGCTGCACAACTCTGCACAGCCCGGCTGAATATCGGGCTGTGCAGTTTATGCATGGTTCCTCCCCCTCCAGTTCAGCATGCATTCATTTGCATTGCGCTGTTGCTCAGCATGTTTTCTGTGGTGCAACTGCCTCCTGCTGAATATGGCAGAATGGAGCAAGTTTGGACTTGCGCAGGTGCAACCCTATTGCGCATGGCACAACCCTATTGAGCATGGCGCAACCCTTTTGAATATCTGGCCCATAGTGTCTTTCAATAAAGTTACTCTACGCTGACTAGAGAAAATCAAATATGCAAGCTTGGCTGCTTACTATGAGCTTAACTTTTCCTATGTGCACATTATTGTCACTAGTTTTACAGCTTTGCATTCACACTGAGGAAGCCAAGGTGGGTGCAATGCAGGCCCCTAAAATTATCAGGGCTGGGGGCAAAAGCTACCAGGAGGCAGTGAAGGCCCTTAATGTGTTCACCTTAGAGAAAAGGAGGCTTCGAGATGACATGACCACAGTATAGAGTATGATGGAACATGATTGTGTATGGAGATCCATACACCATAGAAAGTCATTCCACTGCAGTACTGTTGTCCTTACTAACCCAGAACAACTTTTCATTCTGCATTAGTAAGGACATCACAATACAAGTGACCCCATCAGCACTCATCACTGGTCAGTGGTGGTTGAAGAGTCACGCACGTGTGCGGCCAGAGGGCGGTTGCTGGTGAAGTGGGGTTGGTGGAGCGGAGAGACTTGGTGCCAGAATTTAAAAAAAGTAAGTGATTCTGGGCTTTCTTGCAGCGATCATGTTCCATCACACTCTTTTTAGAACAGTGTATGGGAAACCATACACAACAAGGTTAACCTGCCCCCTCGTGGATACCACGATGACTGATGGACCTCTTGAGCTGAGCTCTCGAGGTCATCAGTCATCATGATATCCACTTGGGGTATGAGTAGCCTTGTTGTGTATGGTTTCCAATACACTATCCTATATATAGTATATGGTTAGGGTTTGTTGTCAATGGAAAACGATGGTTTTCCAAATCCTGTTGTAGGACAATTAAAAGGTCAAAAAAGTTGTTGTACCATCGTTCTGACGTCACATCGATAGTACAACAACTTTTGCCCCTTGAGCTCCTACCTGATTGGTGGAAACAGGCACTGATATAAAAAATACATTCCAAAATAGCGCATTCACTTAGTGAGCGGCCGAGTGAGCAGTTTGGACACGGACTGCCATAATTGGCTCCCTGTATCCAAACTCTCAAGTTGCAGGTTTTTTTTTTGTTTTAATCTCTGGCACAGTTACGCGAAAGTAGAGTGGGACCGCTGTATTCGGGGACGTGATCAGAACAGCATAACCGCAGTGAAGAGGACCAGTATCTTGGGGGACTTGAGCGAGGACCAGTGCAGGAGTATCAACGCAAGGTATGAACCTTGTCCATTTTGGGGGAAACCATATACTATAAAAAATAGTGGATAGTTGACTATCCACAACTAAGTCTGTGTTTCCATCTCGGGAGTTGATGATGCCATGGAGACCTCCCGAGCTTCGCTCTCGAGGTCTCTATGACATCATCAACTCCCTCGATGGAAACACAGCCTTGTTCTGGATAGTCAGCTATCCACTATTCTATATATAGTATATGGTTAGGGCTTATTGTTGATGGAAGTCAGTGACTTTCTACTGTAAATCTTGTTGTAGGACAGTTCAAAGGTCAAAAAAGTTGTACTATCATTCTGATGTTATACTGATAGTACAACAACTTTTTAGCCTTCGTCCAGAACAGAGAACAGTAGCTCAAAAGACTATTAAAAGTCACAAGCTAGAGAGTGCACTTACTCGGGTGTAGAACAGGAGGACACAGATGCTGTCAAGACAGTGGGAGGGGGGTCAGCACTCCAAAGACTTTAGCCCATAGAAATATTTGTAATCTACATGCATCACAGACTGCAAATGAACTGGAAACAGACCAAGTCATTCATTTAATATAGACTTTAAATAAATAATCCAGCAGCAACAAACAGGTTTCCACGTCTCAGGTACCAGTAAAATTGAAGAGCACGGGCAAGGCTGCATTGCTTAAACACATAGAAAATACTTTTTGTCTCTGATGAATGCATCATTTGACGTTAAAATGTAAGGGACGTGAGCTAGGTGTGCTCAGGTGTGACCAGATAGCAACGGTAAAGAAGCTAGTAAGCTCTCGCTATGGCGATTTCAAAAAGTATTTTTTTATGTGTTTAAACAATACAGCTTTGCTCATGCTCTTCAATTTTACTGGTACCTCAGACGTGTAAACTTGTTTGTTGCTGTTGGATTATTTAATTAAAGTCTATATTAAATGAATGACTTGGTCCGTTTCCAATTCATTTGCAGTCTGTGACACATGTGGATTACAAATATTTTTATGGGCTAAAGTCTTTGGAGTGCTGACCCTCCTCCTGCTGTCTTGACAGCATCTGTGTCCTCCAACATTTTAGCCTCGTCCTGCCACTTGCTTGGCTCACTTAACATGGACCCACCAAGAAACACAGAGCAAACATGGCGGTGCGATATAGTGAGCACCGAGCAGTAAACCCATTAGTGACACATGAAGTCACATGTGGCTCAGTGTCTCAAATCAAAATTCTTTTTTTTTTAATTAAACAGTGTGACCACAGAGGGATGAAACCATCACAAGTTTTCTCGGACAGACACGGTCTGACTGGCAAGCTGGGGAAAGCAGCAGCAGGAGAAGCCAGAGCGTGTGGGAGCAGCACCAGATAACAAAAAAAGTAAAGATTTAAAAAGCCACTGATTTCCATCAACAATAAGCCCTAACCATATATTATATAAAACAGTGGATGGGTGACCATCCATGATGAAGGCTGCATTTCCATCTCAGGATTTGATTACATCATAGAGACGTGTCTATGATGTCATCAGCTCTCTCACGGGAAACACAGCCGTGTTGTGAATGCTCACCCTTCCACTATTCTATACCTTCTGCATACTCAAGTGTAACGACAGGACTGAACAGAAGGAAGTATTTAAATGGTGTCATCCACAATAAAATATAAATTAAAAAAATAAGAAAATATTTTAAAAAATCAGTGTCCTCCAGCAGGACACAGGGACACACCCTAAAACTGAAACATGGTAAATTAAGGGGCAACGTTTAAAGACACATCTTCTCTCAGAGGGTTATGAACCTGTGGTACAGTCTACCAGCGTAGACATTGGATATAAAGGCGTACAGGTCTTCATGGTAAGTCTGTACACATTTTTCCTTAGTAAGGGCATGCTGGGTAGTGCAGTAGACACAGAATCTCTATAAAATAGTACATGCTGCAGAGCATACTGATTTATCCCTGCATATAAAGGGGGGTGATGGATCTGATAGACCTAGAGTCCCTGTTTGTCCTCCATTTCTGAGATCATGTTTAGTTTCCCGGTGGTGTTCACAATCGTACTTGCAGCATAATGATGCTGGCACATGGTATCTGTTGCATGTTCCTGATTATAATATCACCAGCACGTACTATTTAAACTGGCACTGTCGAGTGTCAGTGCACTCCACATCATACGCTCAAGCAGATAATAACTCAAAGAAGTCTAAAGTGAAAACTAAAGATATACTTATACTGTGCCATAAAAAACTTTTTATGGGTTGGTGGGGGGGGCATCTTTCTTTGCATAGCGAGACCCTTCTTTGAAAAAAATGTGATTTGGAAGTCATTATACAGACAATGACCTGGTCATCTGGCATGGGTTGGAGTCATCTGTGCATAATTTCATGCATTTTATTAGCCACAACTCTGTCAATCTTAGATTAACTTATCTTGCTGACCCATGTCAGATTGATTTCTTGGACCTTCGTCTGTGCTCTGCCACAAGCTGGTATCACTAGTACTACCTACAGAAAACCATCTGCTGGTAATACACTGCTTTCAGTGGACTGTGCATATTTACTAGTCCTGATAAAAGCTGTCCCTTATGGGCAGTTTATCAGAGTCCACAGGTAACTGCTCTACTGTGTCTAAATTTGAGACATAAGCAGAGGATCTTACAAAAAGGTTTTGGAACAAGAGTATTCACCCGAAGTCTTCGAGACAGCATGTAAAGGCAACGAACATGCCTTGAACTAGTTTACTTACCCCAGATAAATGATACTCACATAGGGCTTGACAATAAGGAAATCTGTTTCATTACTGAGTTCAAGCATCTTGCTCCAAAAACTGCCGGAGTGATCGCAAAACATGGGGGGGGGGGGGCAATTCCATCAAAGATGGACCCAAAGAAGTTAACAGACATGGCAAAAATTTGGGGGAGATTGTTACCTATAGTTTATTCCAGGAAGCAAAACCGGATAACTCAGCACTCTGCCACTCAGATGCTATACCTTTTGACAGGTGTAACTTCTGTTAGTATTTCATGAAAGGTAGAAACTTTGTACATCCTTCTGGAAGTTCCACCATTGACATATGACAGTTAATCACCAGTACCATGTCCTTTGCGGTCTGTGTGATTCAGTGTACTTGCCACTTTCTCTACATGGGTAGGACGATCCATCCATTACAGGAACAGATTCAGGAACACATCTGCTCCATTAAGACAGCCACCCCAGATACCTGCTTGTTACTCATTTCAAAATGTGCCCCCAAAGCAATCCATGCCACATGACTTCCATGGGCATTGATCACGTTCCTGCTAGCCCCAGAGATGGAGATCCAGTCAGACGCCTTCTCCAATGGGAATCCAGATGGATCTTCTCCCTCAAGTCCCGGCGCCCCTGTGGTCTTAACAATCACATTGATTTGATTCCATTTCTGTAATTCTCATATTATAAGTTTACATAAATACTTTAGTATTTTGTGAATTTTTTTTACCCTTCTCTACAGATACAGTGTTAGCTATCTGGCTGTTTTCTGAACTCTCATCTATCTGACTTGATTCCTTAGACATGCCAGTTTAAATATTTTTGATTCTGACACATATACACACACACACACACAAACATATATATATAAATATATTCATGGCAGAAAACTGCATTTAATGCATCGGTTAGGGTTAAAGAGACAAAAGTCATGAAATGAAATGTTAGGGTTAAGCCCCAACCCCCCACACAGCCACGCACATCATCCACAGAGTGACAGATGCCAGGGTGTGCCGCAGGTCATCAGGCCGAACTCTCACCCCATTCCATGTAAGCAGTTTGACATGCTACAGTAAAGAAGAATGGGGTGACAGTTAGGCCTCACGACCCCATGGCACACCCTGGCGTCTGTCACTCTGTGGAGGATGTATGTGTGGGTTGTGTGTGTGGGGGGTAGGGGCTCAACCCTAATGTTTCATTTCCTGACTTTTGTCACTTTAACCCTAACTGATGCATTAAACACAGTTTTTTGCCATGAATTTCCTTATTTTTTGAAAAAGTGTAATATAACTAGTAAAACAACATGTATTGGTGGAGGGCCCCGCGCTCTCACCAAATTGCCCATTTCTGCACGACAATATACATCTGTGGGAGCGCTGGCCCTCTGAGCCCGCATTCCCACTTACGCATAGCTACAGAGTCATACAGCAGCCCAATAGTGCAAGGAAACCTTGTAACACAAATTTGACAATATCTCATTACCCGTGCAACCCACAGAAAAAATTCCACTGCATGCTTACTGTATGGTCTAAAAGCTTGTTCCAGTGGCACAGATCATCATTAGGTGATCTATGCCGCCAATAGCGAAAACTCTGTATCTCGTTTCGTTTTCGAGATAACGACACCGAAAGGCATGACAGACACTGCAATGTAATCCTATGGGGAAAACGTCAACTTTGTTATGGCATATCTATGCAACCACTTAATTCCCTAACACCTAAACAGCATACTTCACACCTGTAGGGCATCCTCTGAACACCTTGTAAATTTCAGGTAAATTTCTGGTAAAAAGACCAAACCATTAATGAGCTATGCAATTCTAAAGTTTTTACACCTTTAAAAATTCTTCGGTTGTGAGATAGCAAAATCTTAGACCGTGAGATAAATCCTAGTCCACGGCCTAAGAAAATCCTAGTCTGCGAGAGGACATCTGGTCATGCCAGTCTGGGCCATCAGGTCGTCCCCAGGGACATCTGGTCATGAAATTCTGGTTATCTGGTTGTCCTCTCATGAACGAAGCTCGCAGACTAGGATTGTCTCACGGACGAGGATTTTGCCATCTCGCGAAAGAAAACCGTTGAGTCACGAAAGAAGAATTTTTAATTTTCAAAAACCTATTTTTTGACAGAAATGAAGCAAACCAAAGGTATGACTTTGTAGAGGGGGTCACCCTGAACAAAATCCATGCCTCATTTGGCACAAAAGATACCCGTGGAGAAAGCTACGACATTTTGTTTGACTGGAACACTAAAAACAAGATGGCGGCTCATGAACTAAAAATTTTTCTGATGGACTAGGATTTTCCTTCATGAGGTAGCAAAATCCTTTACTGTGAGGCAATTCTTAGGTCGCAAAATACACATATAAATTTTGGACTGAACTGAGCATGCCCAGAACTCAAACATTAAAAATGCAATAACTTTTGACTGGATTAATATTTTTTTACCAAACCAATGCTGGATTGACCCAAACTCTTTCTATGTTCTAAATTTCAGACCAAAAGACCATACAGTGTGGTCGCAGCACCACAGGCAAACAACGTGTAAAAACTGGCGAAAAGTGCATTTTTGGTATTTTGCTACGCAGAAACCGTATGTTTGACCGAAACGAAATTTGTAAATCAAGAGATCTACCATACCAGACTGTGCATTCCAAATTTCATGCAAATCCATTGAATGGTTGCAAAGTTATTAACACACAAAATCTGAGGTTTAACATTAAAGTGCCTACTCAACACTAACTAGGGGCAACCGCTCCTTTAATATATATATATATATATTTTTATATATATATATATATATATATATATATATATATATATATATATATACACATTCATTGCAAAAAACTCAGTTAATGCATCAGTTAGGATTCATAGCACAGTGACAAAAGTTTGGAAATGTGTTGTTAGGGTTCAATCCCCTAACTCTGCATTCCCCCCAAACACACACACACACACATATATGCAAGCAGAGGAAGGGTTAAAGCAACACAACCAACCAAAGACAACCAACATCAGGTAAAACACACAGTATGTCATCCACAGATAGTTTATTGGAGATGAGAGTTTGGATAAGCCTACCAACAGCCATTAGCTGTTTGCATTTTTTTTTCTGATAGAGTGAGTCAGTCCTAATAACAAATGGTAATAATAATAAAAGTAATGTTTTGTAGTGTAGTGTACAAGTAAGCTGTAAAAGCAACAGTTGTAACATCCAAAGCTAACCACAACATACTGCTAATGAGTATTGCCAGGTAACACAGCAGTATAACAATATGTAATGCTGCTAGTTTCATACCTGAGCAGTATCTGAAAAGTGCTATGTATGTGTCAGCTCTATCCTGCAGTGGGCCAACTGCTGAATTATGAGACATAAAACTCAATATTTTTAAAATGTATACAGACTACGTCTAATTGTATGAAGACGATATGCCAGGAATAATGTGTCATCATACTGTGCTGGCAGTATAGAGTCGTTATACTGTATTTGGTTTTTCATTACATAGTGTTATGTGAAATTAGTACAGTGTTATGATTATTGTGCTTACAGATGTGATGGAGTGGTATAGTGTCTTACAATCTTGCATGTGTGTGTATGTGTGTGTGTGGGGGGGGTAATGCGAAGATTGGGGACTGAATCCTAACAGCACATTTCCAAACTTTCGTTGCTGTACTATGAATCCTAACTGATGCATTAATGGAGTTTTTTGCAATGAATTTCCCTTCTTTTTGAGAAAGTGTAATGGAACTGGTAACTGGTATATGTAAGTGTTTTTTTTTTGTAATGGTATGCGTATGTGGAAGCATGGGCCCTCTGGGCCCTGCGCCACCACTGACACATAAGTATGGAGCCATACAGCAGCCCCATAGGGCAAGGAACCCTTGTGCCACTAATGTGCCAATATCTCAGCAACCGTAGCAGCTACAAACAAAATTCAAGTGTCATTCTAATCATGGCAGTGAGTACTCCATGGAATATAAATCAAACAATCCATATCTCACATTGTTTATGATATACAGGCACCAAAACGCACTGAAAAGGCACCCTTGGAACCCTTGGAACACGTTTTTGCCAATATCTCCATAACCGTATCAAGTAGGAAAACAATTCCACTGCTGGTGTAGTCGAATGTTTACAAAATTGTTTCTGCAGGTTAGCACACTTGTGAGCTAAGCTGCAGGTAGCGAATAATCCATAGCTTGCTTCGTTTTCGAGATACAGGCGCCGAAAGGTGTCACGGGCTCTGCAATGTTATCCTATGGGAAATTTCTCAACTTTGGAACACTGCAACTTTGGTCCCCTTGAATGTTTTGGCACCAAACCACCAAAAGGCACATCTGTGGGACCAGGGCTTGCCATCCTGCACATTTCAACCCAAAAGACCCAACCGTTCAGTTGCAGGGTGATAGCAAAGATTTGATGATTTAAAAAAAAATACTTTCGCAAATCACGAAATTTTCTCAAAAAGTAGTACAGAACTTTTGCATTTGTGAACGTATTTCTGCAGTTTCTTTCATGACTTGCGAAAATATTTTTTCTCCGATGTTTAAAATGCCATTTCTGGGGGTTTTACCTTTACAAAAAAAGATAGGGCTGGCATCCTCAGGACCCAACTAGGTAAAGCAACAGTCAGTGTTTACCTAGAGGGTCCCAAATTTAAACACCAGGCATTTTTCTCTCTCACTAACTGAAAACAAGATGGCCGCAGCACGAAAGTAAAAGGGCCATTTGCGAAAGTAAAATTGCATTTGCGAAACTTTCATGAGACACATATATTTTTTCCCCATTGACTATAATGGGAAATTTGTTTTTTGAATAACCTTTGAACGGTTTACTATTTTTACACCAAATCTTCGAAAGGCATATTGGTGACCCAAACTGCATCTTCCAGGAAGATTTTGGACCGAACGGATAAATTGCGCAGACTAAGGGGGTGAGGAGAGAAACGTGCAAAAAGTCCATTTTTTGGCGTTCTATAGCTCTGCAACCGTACATCCAACCATAACGCAACTTGCCATATCCAGAGATCTATGGTACCAGACCACACATGCAAAGTTTCAGGCAAATCCGTCATACAGTGGCAAGTTATTAAGGTGCAGAATTTGAGGTTTAACATTAAAGTGCTTACTCATCCCTAACTATACTGGTGCTACCGCGCCAGTATAATATATATACATATATATACACACACACACACACACACACATATACATGTTTTTCAGTTGAATGATTTTATTTTCATCTACATATGTATGCTCAATCCATCTATTGCGGTTCAGTCATCATTTTTTTGTAATTTTTCACTAGTTGGTGTCTGTTTAGTTAGTGTTGTTTTTAATCAGTTTATTATAGTTGTGGATCACACCGACATGTCACCATATATTATCTCAGCCTTAGTGGTGGATGTTTTGAGGTGAGACCATTACACTAGCTGCTTTCATCTAATGACTACTTTTCACACGGGCACTGAAGTTTTCCTATATATAATTTTCCTACTAGGTATTTTACCTTAAAGAAAAGCCCTTTACCATTAATATATTTGGATTCTTTTGGCAGGTTCTGGGGTTTGAGCGTAGCAGCCAAGTGATACTTTACTATGATGTTGTTATTATTTAATATGTTGAAAAACCCTGACCATATGATACAATGCGGCCTTAAATTTAACAATAGGATAGTACATCTAAGGTCCCATAATAAACAACTATTTATTCCAAAGATAAACAGAAATAAAATAATTAATGTTTTTAACAACATGTGCAGCACATCCCCGGAATTCACTATCCCATCATTTAGTTGACAAAACCTCGTTCTGTAGCTTTAAACGTGGACTTTACTTCTTGTTGTATTCAAGGGACAAATAATAAACCCACTCAGAGTGTGAGACAATCTTTTTTTTTTCTGTTTATGCCCCCTCTCACTCTCTTTCCACATTGGTCCCCACTCTTTGGGGATCCCTAGGCTGAGTTTCCTCTAGCTTCTCCAAGGTAACTCCCAGGACCGCCGACGGACTTACCCCCATCCTGTCTCGGTATACCCCTCAGGCGGGTAGGGGAGGGACCCTGGGTTGTCCCTCCCACAGTCCATGAGTGTGCATAGAAACTGTCAGCAGATAAGGACTGCTAGGCCTATCCAGTCTGCCCGTACATCTGGTAGTCCCAGTTGGTCCCCCATGAAGCCTGGTTACAAAGTCTGGGGCATCCGGGTCCCATCTACCAGCAGCCGATGTGGGTTTTTTCTTGCTTTTCTTGGTCCCTGCCCTGAGGATGCCAGTGCTCAAGGGGATCCAAGAAGACAGGGCACGTAGAGATGTGCCGCCATTCCAGATCCCAGCCAACATCCTCCCCTCCCATTCTTCTGCAGCTCTGCTGCACACCACCTGTGGTCACCCAGGTGGTGTTAAAGCAGTGGGACCCACAGCCCACCCTCCTTGGAGGAGGACAGCAGACCTTTGCGCACTCGATCCTTCTCCCCCTGGCTGGCTCTTCAGCAACCCGAGCTCGCTCCTGACCCTGGGTTGCTGGCATCGCAAGTAGTAGCATTACTGCTGCGCCGGTGGGCCGGCTTAGAGTGGGAGACAATCATAATGGGCCTTTGGCCTCCTTTTGTCTCAAAGACCAAGTGAGCAAGTGATGTCACAGCATTACGCACTATTTAAAGCAGTCAGCCTTTGATCTCTTCACCCCCTGACAAAGCCTCATAAAGAAGAGGTAAAGCACTGGGGTTTACTGCCATGTTCTTGTTTTGTTGGCACAATAAATATATCTTCAGTTTCAACTTTGGACTTCTTGGAGTTATTTTCTGCTCGAATGTGCACTGCAACTGTGCTTCCTCATGTCTGTGTTGTTTTCAGTAGCTGCACCACCGATGTGGGGTGAGCACCTGAGCATCCACGTTGCTACTCTATAACTGCGTCATAATCTTTGCAGCTGAGTGTTTGACTCTGAAAAGAACCTGAACCAGTACTTTTAACCTGGAATAAATTTTGAATTTGTTCAACAGACAACAGCAATGCTAGGAATAAGAGGTATGCGCAATATGGATTATGAAATCTAAACATGAAAACATAGAACAGTGATGGACAGACAAAAGCCTAGACAGTCCATCCAGTCTGTCCCAAGATTCCCTACTTGAAGGTGCTCTGATTTCCGTCCTCCTTCTGGGTCACTCCTTCCCCTCCCTCCACTTCCTGTCTGATAGTTACTTTCTATGCGCCCCATACATCCTCTAGAATCCCACAATTGTCTTTACCTCCACAACCTTGTCAGGAATCCTGTTCTGCACATCCACCACTCTTTCTGGGATGTAATACTTCCTAATGTCCTTTCTCCACATTACCTTCACTCCCTTCAGTCTGAGCACATCCCCTGTCGACACACTGTTTCTTAGTTTGAACAGACTTGTTTCTTCCACTGTGTTGAACTGTTTCATGAACTTGAAAGTCTCTATCATGCCCTCCCTCTCTCTCTCCTCTATCCTCCAGTGAATACATGCTAAGACTTCTCAGTCTCTCATCATATGCTATGTCCTGCTGGCCATGGATCATCTTTAACCCTTCATTGTCCTATTTCTAATCCATCCCTGTCCTTCCATAGATGCAGGCCCCGGAACTGCACACAGTATTCCAGATGTTAATCCCTTCTGCAGTGTCAGTCTTTCTGTACAGCTTGGTATCATCTGTGAATGGTCTCACCTTGCACTGGATACCCTCTCCTATGTCACAGATATACATATTTAACATGAGTTGTCCCAGGACCAAACCCTGCATTACCCTACTAATCACTGTCCTAACCTCAAAGAAATTACCATGTAGGGCCACCTTCTGGGTTCCATTCATCAGCCAGTTTTTGACCCAACCAGTTGTTTCTTCCCATGGCCCCCGATTGCTCAACTTCTTAACCAGTCTCCTATGTGGCACCAAGTCAAATGCTTTGCTAAACTACAGGTACAGTATGTCTGCCATTTGTGTCACTACATTCAGTCAATAATGTTAGTTTGACGCAATCAGCTCCGTTGCTGAAGAAATGTTAGCATTGACTGCAACTAACTAGGTAGGAAAATGCATTAGGTAGAGTAAAGGGGCAGACTAGGTGGGCTACATGGTCCGTATCGGTATCCCGTCATATAGGCAAGTGAATTTGAGCAACGTTAAAATGGCGAGTGTAAAATGGGCTACATGGAGTCAATAGCAAATGGTAAAATGAGCTATGTGCACATAATAGCACATGGCAAGTATAGCAATATATGCCTGTAGGGAGTAGTAGTTCTGAAATATAGAGGAGTATGCTGGTTGAGTCAGTCCTGAGCTGGCTGTGTAGTGTAGTGGTTAGAGTCACTACCTCTGTGTCTGGCGGACCCGGGTTTGGGACTGGCTATAGGTTTTTTTGTTTTGTTTTGTATGGGTGGTTAAAACGTTTTTTGGGGGTTGGTTTCTGAGGTCCTGTTCCTCCCCTTCTATCTGTGTTCCCACCACCACCTGCAGGTTGCCCCCCAACATTCTCCCCCTGCCAACTTTAGCCCCCCCTCCCGAGTTTCCCCTTTTCCCCATACTTATCACCTCTCTAGAGTTGATTATGATAGAAATGGGCGAGTAAAGTTGACCCCATTAGAGCTCCTATGCACAAGTTGCCCATTGTGGGTGGTCGGTGTTGTGCTGATGGTCCTTTTGACTGTTGCCGATGTGTAATTGACGTGTTCAGCACTATTTTTGTTGGCACTATTATCACATGGAAATATCCTTATCTGCTGTCACCTTCTGTGTTTCTATTTTCTAATTGTATATTGTAAAACTGATGTACAAAAAATGTTGATTGACTGAATAAATATAGGATACAAGTTTTGTATATATTGTTGATTTATTCATTTATGTTAAAACCTGCTGTGAAGCTAGAGATAATAATCTATACATGACAAAAGTTTAACTCACAGTAAGTAATCCACTTATATCCTTCAACAAGTTTTTATTTATTGCCTGCATTATTATTGGCCTCTCTTTTTACAATTATGGGAAGACTTTTGTAGTGCCCCCCCCCCAGAGTTGAGGGGCACCACAAAAAGGGAAATGGGGACCCTTCCCTGAGCGCAAACTGAGAGTTTTTTGTATAAAACGGCTCAGTTGGACCCCCCCATCCTCCAGTCCCACAGACCCCTCCCGGTTCCTTTGTTCTTTTTGTGACGTTCAATGCTGAGGGGGGGCCGTGGCAGGAGACCCTCCCTCCTGAATGATGGTGCCCCAATCCCTGGGGCTGCCCAGCAGGACCTCCCCTGCCCTACAAAAGGGCCAGGGAGTGACTTAAGTGGGACGTTGGTAGCCAAGTGAGGAGAGTAGAGGACGCGAGGAGCACAGCTGAGAGAGCTTACCTTAAGGTCAGTCCGTGGCTCCTCCAGCATTACTCCCCTCTGAAGAAAAGCCAGGCAGCAGTGGCACTGTCCATCGGGTGGAAGTGCAGCTCCCCGACATGATCTGGCCTTCTGTTGCCCTCTCCCCCGGGTTGTAGTGGGAGAAGTTTCAGGGCAGACCAAGATGTGCCACCAAATACTGGTCCGGGCAGAAAATGCACCTTAGACCAATAAGTTCAACCCGCCGAGCTGAAGGAGGAGTACTGAGCAGTTGGGTGGGCATACGGCTCCCCGGCTGCCTGTCCAGACCCCCCTAGTGACTGAGGCTGTCCCAGTCCATGGTGGTAAGTGGGCTGAGAGCCCGATTTAATTTAAAGCTTGCACCACGGGTGCTGGTGTGGGGGAAAGGGAGGAAAAGAAAGAAAGCTGCAGGCCGGGTGGCCGACTGGGTTTTTGGCACTGCAGGCATTCCCCGGGAAGGGGAAGGATAGGAGCAATGGAGTTTTGGGCCGTAAGCCCAGATTTAAAATACTGAGCGCCACTGGTGCTAGAGGAGCCCAGTGAGTTAGAAGCCTCGAGGGGAGGACTGAAGAACTAAAAAAACCCATGGGCTGAGCCTCTAGCTAGAGGAAGGGGAGGCATAGTAGGCTCCCCCAAAAGGGGTAGGGGACGGCCCTACAAAGGAGTGGAAAACCAGGGAGCAGTGGGCCAAGTGCCCGGAAAAGGAAGTCTTAAAATACAAATACTGGCAACCTGGAACCGTAACAGTTAAAGCCTTTTGATGAAAAGAAATGACCGTGGGTATTCCTAGACACAATGCAGATGGAGAAACTGATGTATTACAAAATGAATAATATAGACATAATAGGCATATACTGGAGAGAAGCTGTAGGTGTCCTACATCCACCAATGAAAATATATTAGTTACCACAGAGGAATTAATGTGAGACCTCTCTCCAACCCCCATTCCCCAATTAAAAGCATTGGGTTAAGAACAGGAACTGTTCAGACACAACAAATAGGGTTTGAAATCAAAGAGAAGGCCACATGAGACCATTATGTTTTTCCTTTATTTTATGTTTATTGTTTCCTTTGTACGGCATTGATACACATGTGTAAGTGTTTTTAGGTACCTTTAGATACAGTAACTAAGAAGAGATGTATCTGTTTAGAATTGTATGAATGTAAAAAATCCTTTTCTGAACCCTTTTAAAAAAAATTAAAAGTAGTTCACAATGTTAGCTCCAGATTAGTATACGTTATGGCAATTGAACTACACATATTTAATGGAACTAAAGAATTTAGTTTGTGCAAATTATGTTATACTGTATGTTTATGTATTACATCAAAAGTTAAAACTCAATCAAAATTTATAAAAAAAATCCCCTGGTCTGCATTTCCTCCACTGATTTGTTCTCATCCTTATTGTACCTTCCACTGTCTATTTATAAAATGGCAAGACAAAATTTAGAAATCTCATTGGCCAAGACAGATCAGCTGACTGTACATTAATTCTCTGTATATGCACAGTCATTCTGGTCCTAAACCACATTACACAATGAGCAGATCAGTCGTCCTACAACCAGAACTATCTTCCATCAGTCTTTCTACAACCAGAACTGATCTTCCACCACAAACATGGCCGCTACCTTTACACTGTAGAAACCTTCAACTGGGCCCTAAAATTAAAATTATCTTAAATATAAAATAAAACAAATTCATTAAATGTTGTTTACCAGATTGTCACACTCTCCTTACACACATAAACAAATTAGAAACATTAAGTATTGTTTATAGTTTTCATTACAACTGTTTGTTTGCTAACAGTGAAAAATTCCCCTTCTATCTTTACCTGCTCATCAGGGAAATCTCTTCTGCTTTCCCTGACAGTGAAATAATTGAGTCTCTGGCTCTAAAACAGGCCTTTGTTGTCGGTGTGTACAGTATGTTAGTAGAGGAACATACTGCTAGTAGAACTGGGCAGAATTTTGAATCCCTGTATTCCACGGCAAACATTCCATTTCTTGAATGTGGGGAAACACAGAGGTAAAAAAAAAAAACAGAATGAAGAAAGTAAGCAATAATACTATATAAACAAAGATAAAAGGTGGCAAATGACTCACCCTATTGTTTATCTTTTAGGACAGAGCGAGCAATTCATGATGCTGTCAGTGAGTATGACAGTTTTGAACCACGCTCATGCTTGCAGCACTGGGGAACTGAGAAGCCTCTGTTATGGCTTCCTTTTAGTTTATTCTACAGAGTGAGGAGAATGAAATAAAATAAGGGGGTTATGTGTCATACTTAGAATGACAAAAACAGCATTTGTGAATTGTGGCTGGCAGGGGAATATGAAGCTTAAGTGGGCAGGGAGGCACACACTGTATAACACTACTTTAATCTAGCACCAATAGGCAGAAGGACTATTTTATCTTAAAAGCACAGATTCACTTACATTTTTACTTATTTAAAAATGTGTTTAAAAATAAAAAAAATGCTTCTAAAAATAAAGGGACATTTTATAAGTGCAATAAGACACTCTGGGTTTGTGCATTACGGTGTGATAACCGCACTCCTAGGGAGACGATCGGCACTTGGCCTTGACCCTCATACTAACTCGCCCAGAGTGCGGTTATCACACCGTAATGCACATCCCGTCGTGTCTTATTGCTTACATATTTCTGTCTATTTCCATAGAAATATAGAATTTGTTGGCAGATAAAGACCACTTGACCCACCAAGTATGCCCATTCTTTCCCTGCCTATACCATCACCCTAGACCCTAACTGATCCTCAGCTACCTCCCCCTTCCCTACCAAGATTTCCTTGTGCCTGTCCCAAGCATGCCTGAAGCCCACCACTGTTTTTTCCCCCACCGCCTCCACTGGAAGACTGTTCCAGGCATCGACAACCCTTTCAGTGAAGAAGTACTTCCTCACATACCAACTAAATGTCCTCTCTTCCAGCTTCACTGCATGCCCCTTAATTCTTGTTCACATTCTCCTCTGAAAAATACTCCCCTGCAGTACCTTATTCATCCCCATGAGTTATTTATAGGTCTCTGTCTTTTCTCCCTTCTCCCTCCTCTCTTCCAGGATGTGCATATTGAGATCCCTCAGTGTCTCCTTATAGGGCTTCTGGTGCCGTCCCAACACCATTTTAGTAGCCATCCTCTCGACAGCCTCCAACCTGTCTATGTCCTTCTTAAGATGTGTTCTCCAGAACCGGACACAGTATTCCAGGTGGGGTCTCACCAATGATCTATACAGTGGTAATACCACCTCCCTCCTTCCTTCTGCTGGTGATACCCCTCCCTCTGCACCCCAGCATCCTGCTGGCCCTGTTTACTGCCTTGTTGCAGTGCCTCATCTCCTTGAGGTCATCTGATATGATTACTTCAAGGTCCCTTTCCAGTTTTGTGAATGTCAAAACCTCTTCCATCACTTTATACTCCACCTCTGGGTTCCTCTTCCCAAGGTGCATGATTTTGCACTTTTTCACACTGAAAACCAGCTGCTTTTCCTTTGACCACTTCTCGAGAATTCGCTGGTCTCTACTCATTCTCTGCCCCCGAGTGTCAACCCTATTGCAGATTTTGGTGTCATCTGCAAGAGGTATACCTTCCCTGCCAGCTCTTCTGCAATGTCACTTATAAAGACATTGAAGAGGACTGGTTCCAATACTGAGCCTTGAGGTACTCCACTGGTCACTCTCCCCTCCCCCGAGTGTATGCCATTTACCACTACCCTCTGTCTCCTATCCATCAACCCATTTCATACCCAGTTTATCACCTTAGGACCCACCCCCAAACTGCCCAGTTTATTTATTTATTTGCTTTTGGTAACCAGGTGGGTGCACTAGACATAGAGATGACTATTTTCAGGCATGACCCAGGAGCATACAAGTGAAAAATACATGAGCAGTACAATGTGATGCAGCACAAAGGAGAGGTAGACAATGGGATTATCTGCGATACAAACAATATTGGCAACTGGATGTTATACAGAGATTAGACAAAGTTAAACAATATAGACAGTACAGCTAGGAAAAAGTAAAACTAAAACAAAACAAGTGTCAACAGGTCTGTATTGGACCTGTCAGGAAAGTGCAGAAAAACAATAAGTGCCATCATGAGGCGCAATATAGAGAAAAGGGAAAAAGACGAGGGAGGGGGAGGAGGAGGTGGGAGATGGGGTGAAAAGAGATGAGAGGGAAGAAGGTGAGTGCAGGAAAGAACAGGCTGGAAGGTGGAAGAATTGAATGGGCTAGGGTGGATGGAAGCATGTGCAGGGATTTGAGGCCAGTAGATGTTCACAGTGGAGTTTCTTGAAACCGACATGGGTGGGAGCTAGGCGAATAGTTTGAGGGATAGAATTCCGGTACTTAAGTGCACAGTAAGAGAAAGCACGTGCACCCATAGTGGTTTTAAATCTGGGGATGAAGAGAGGGGCATAGTCATTAGATCGGAGACCATAGGAGAGGGTTTGGGAGTGTAGCAAGGAGGCGAGAGATTTGGGGAGTCAAAGGCTAGTAGCCGGTGGGCAGAAGGGCTGGGCCATTTTAGGTCAGCGTAAAGCTGACAGTGATGTTTGAGACGTGGTGATCCAGAGGCATAGCGGCAGATGCTATTGTAGGTGGTGTCCCATCTGTGGAGCGAGGTCTTAGAAGCTCCTAGATATGTGACTGAGCCATAAGCCAGGGTTGGAAGCAGTAGGCCTTGAGCCACAGCAAGCCTGGCAGATGGCATGAGGGCATAGCTTGTACGGTAGGCACCTCCGATTTTTGCGTCGATCGATTTGCAGGTGGTGGTAATATGGAGGTCAAAGTCCAGGGATTCACCAAAGAGGATATTCAGGTATTTGAAAGAGCTGGTGCTAACTACTGGGGAGCCATTTGCACACAAAATTTGAAAGGAGTTGAGAGTCGATTTGAGTCTAGCTGGAGAGCTGAAAAGCATGGAGTGTGTTTTGCTTGCATTAAGAACAAGATTGTTTTCAATTAGACAGGATTGAATACTGAGGAAGCCTTCGGTTAGGGAGTCGTTAATATCCACAATATTACTTCCACTACGGTAAATGACAAAGTCATCCACATACAGCAAGGAAGAGCAGTCTGAAGCAGTCGATGGGAGGTGATTTATAAAAATAGAGAAAAGTAGCAGGCCAAGTATGGAGCCTTGGGGAACTCCCATAAGTATGGGAGAAAGATTGGACATAGCTGAGTTAAAAGCTACAGCCTGCATCCGGTTGGTTAGGTAGCTATTGAACCAGGCAGCTGTTTCAGCAGAGAAACCAAGCGAGCGGAGTTTGGTAAGGAGAAGGGTGTGGTTTACCAGGTCAAACGCCTTAGTTAAGTCAATGAAGATAGCACCTGTCAAGAAACCAGATTCCATTGCACCATATTTGTTGTTTGTAAGTTTTAGGATGGCAGTGGTAGTACTGTGGCCTTTGCGGAAGCCATGCTGGGAACCTGCGAGGAGGTTATGCTTCTGTAGGTATTCTGTAGTTTGCATTGCCACTAATTTTTCCAGGATTTTGCCGAGCACGGAGAGAATGGCAATAGGTTGATAGTTAGATATATCTTAAGGATCACCTTTCTTAAGGATGGGAGTGATTCTGGCTGTCTTCCAGATGTTGGGAACCGTGCCATGACATATCGATAAGTTAAAGATTTTCGTTAAAGGGGAGGCGATGAGAGGGGCAGCAATTTTCAGTAGCTTAGGTTCCAATCCATCAGCACCAGGGCTAGTGCTATCAGAGATGGAAAGTAACAGCTTTAGAACTTCTTTTCTGGTGATGGTCCAAAACCGGAACTGTGGGTGAGAGAGTGACAGTTCTATGTCCATGGAACTGGAGGTGGGGGGACCAGGGGGAAGGAGGCTGAGTAGCTCAATAGATCAGAGAAATGGCAGTTTAGTGCGTTGGCTATGGTCATCGGATTATTACAATGTATGTTGTTTATCAACATGTCATTACTAGTGGATGTTTTGTTGGCTCCAAGGAGAGTTTTTATGACGGACCAGAATTTCTTGGTGTCATCAGTAGATTTCATTAATAGGTCCTTACAGAAAGAGCTTTTTGCTAGGCGAATATTCCTTTTGCAGGAGTTCCTCTGGACTCTATAGTCGTTAAAATCTGCTCAAAGCCCTGAGGCCTTGAAACGCCACCAACTTTTATCCCTTGCCCTGAGTTGAGTAAGGAGATCTTTGATGAGCCACTTTGTTTGTGTTCCCCGTATACAGCGTGTGACTCTGGGGGCATGGATGTCCTGTAGGCATCCAAACCTTGCCAGGAAGTAGTCAAGGGTTGATTGAGCATTAGAGGAGGCAAAGATGGGAGACCAGTCAATCATTGAGAGGTCAAGCAAAAAATGTGCCTGATTTAGATTAGCCAGATTACGGAAGGCGATGAGTTTGGGAGGAGGAGATGGCAGTCTAGCGGAGCGCCAGATGCGGTAAATTGGGGAGTGATCACTTATAGTGTCTGCCAGGGTACCAGCAGAGACTATGCTGTTGAGGTGGTTAGTAAGAGCCCAATCTATTAGTGTACTAGAACGAGGGGGGTCCAAAACCCTTGTAGGGTCAGTCATTAGCTGGTGGAGGTTATGGCCATAAGCCACTGTGTGGTAGGACTGATTTGATTTGCTAGTCCAGTTGAGATTTAGATCTCCCATGATGAGGACCTCATTTCGACCAATGGCTGTATCCACCTGGGATAATAGTTCCTTGAGCCCAGCGGTGCTACCAATAGGGGGGGGTTATAGGCACAAACTATGTGCAGTTTCTTAGAGCCTAGTTGTAGGGTAGCATGAATAGCTTCACAGTGAGAGAGGGTGAGAAAGACATTATGGTGTAGGGATAGGTGAGTTTTAAAGAGGACTGCAACACCACCACCACATTTAGATGTGGACCTATCTTGCTGGAGTATTTTGTAATTAGGTAACATGCACAGGTGATCAGGGGTGGAGGGTTTTAGCCAGGTTTCGGAGAGACATAAAATGTCAGGGTTATATTGGGTAGCCCAGGCCTCTAGTTCAGTTAAGTTGTGGGGAAGACTCCTGATATTCAGGTGAACAATACGCAGCCCCTTTAGGTCCTTCCAGGCTGTAGCATGGTGGGGGATGTTATCGGCGGGTCCTGGGTTGAGTTCAACATCTTCTGCTAACATTAATGATCGGAGGAGCACGTACCATAGTTTACGATGAAGTAATGGGGCGGGCAGGGAGGTGATTGGTGGAGGGGAGTTATGGAGCATATAAGCAACATGGTAGGTGATCCTGTTTGAGACAAAAAGAGGAAAGGTGGCAAGGGGCAGGTCAGATAGTGTAAGCATGTTGGGAGAAACAGTAGGGTGAGAAGAGACGCCGTCCTAAGAAAGTGGGCAGCTTAACGGGGGCATCACTAAGAGTGGAGCAATAATAGAGACCAATATAGAGACTGCACAGGGATTTGGGGCCCTATTGTTAGAAAAAGTGAATGACATAGTGTGGATAGAGAATGTGACAGAGAAAATAGCTATTTGAAGAGGAAAAAAATAAAAAAAATCTGCAGGTATCAGAGGAATCTGGATGGAAAGCACTGATTGCACATCAGATTGCAGACCAAGAAGTGAGATACAGATATGATTTAGCAGGTTTCTGAGAGCCCTCTAGTGACAAAGAAGTATAGGCTGCAAATGAGAAAGTGAGGAGATGGTTAAAATCCTCACGTCCTCCCATAGTAGGCGGGCAGGCGACCAGTATATAACAAATGCTGGGAAAGGGTGGGTGGGGAGCTCATGTACTTCCACAGTAGGCAGAGCAGACAACCACTATACAACAAATGCCGGGAAAGGGTGGGTGTGGTGGGAAGCGGGTGGGGAGCTGTCTGTGCGGCTGTGGGACACAGCACTTTGCAGCTGGGGTTATTAAGGTTGGGGCCGAGAGATCTCAGTGGAGCTGCAGTTTTGACAGGGCTACCTGGGGACTCCGAGTGCCAGAAAAAGCCCTGCAGATCTGTTCAGAGTGCTGCTATACTTAGGAGCCTCCTATATGATACAGTGTTGAAGACCTTGCTAAAGTCTAAGTAATTAAACTGATACCAACAGCAATTAGAAGTTCTGATGAAATTCTTAATTTAGTTCCATAGATTCTTAATCAACACTTTATAAAACCCCAATGTTTCGCTTATCCAATCAAAAGCTTTTTCAAGGGAGTGGTCCTACATTAACCATAAGGTATAATGAAATCTTTAAGCAACAGGTATGAGATAATTTCATTTCAAAAGATCATTCAGTACATAAGTAATAACTCACTTTGATAGGTAGTTCAGACTGCAGGCATTGTTGGGCTCTGGAACTCTCAACTATTTTCAGCACACAGTGTAAATATTCTCACGCTCCAGCTACTGTGCTTGCTATCTGAAATGCTTGCTGTCCTGCTGGTTCCCTTACAGTGCTCCATCAGCTAGGCAGGGTGTGCATGTGAAATCCACAGAGGCACAGTCCCAAGAATGTATAAAGTGCATTGGCTGATGGGTATCCATCTTAGTAAATACACACTTTTGATGTAACACTATAAGGGAGTCAGCAGGACAGCCAGAATTTCAGTGGCTGTGGTGGGATTTGAACCTGAACCCACTGGTTCCCAAACCCGTGGTCTAACCACTAGACTCTAAAATCATCCCTCTGTCACATTTGTAAGACTGCTTAGTGAAGCTTAAAGCAGACTGTAGCATAAATGGGAAGGAACCTGGGGAACTCAGTTCCAGGACTGAAACAGAAGTCCGAGTCAGTTCCAGGAGTAAAATGAGAAAGGACTGTTTCTATTTAAAATACACATCCTAAAGGCACATAACTGATTAAAGTATAAAAATGCAACACAAAATGAAGAAACATATGCCCAGACCCTGCCCTGTCGGGTATGTTCTTTACTAGATCACAGGTGATGCTTTCCCTCAGTGAATCCTTTCCATTTCCAGCACTGGAAGAAGACTTCCTGTTAGAGTTCTGCTGAGCACAGCCAAAACCTGAAAAGGTCAACTGTGCTGTTTTAACCACTCTGTGGGAAAAAGTCAGTGGGGTGTTGACCACAGCACAGCTGTAATGCAGTGCTAGAGATTGGTAGGAATCTATACCATTGCACACCAGCTGCTTGACCCCTCTCCCCTTCAAGCAGTTCCAGGAGGGTAGCAGGATCCCCATACCCCATAAGCTTTTTCCCTGTTATCCAGTAAATGTGGGATTCTTACATCACAATACTACAACAAGTAAATTACAACTAAGCCACATATTATTCTACATCCCTTATCAGGCTAATGCATTAGCAGTGTATTGGCTCAGACAAGATCTTGTTTTTTATTGCACTGGTTGATCACTTGCTACATTTAGTTCTTGCAACCCATGTTCTTGTATTTTATTCTGGGTCACCCCTGAAAATGGGACTTTTGTTCCAGCGGGCCTGCCCAGGTACCAAAAACAAACAAATTAGCTGTGACAAAAACTCCTTTGAGCCATGTCAGTTTCTGGGCAGTTTTGTCTGAATCACTTCTGCTGCCACCACCTGGTTATATCACAAAAATACCTCTGTCCTGCTCAGGAACTTGGAACATCAGACACAGTAATATTTGGTAGAGTGCACTTCGGATGGCAGACTTTAAACAGAGAATGTTCACTTTGCCCAGTAGAAATATTAACATTACTTTGCAATATGGATGCTCAGCCACTGGCACTATAAAAATAGATTCTTTACTATTATAATGCTACAAGATATTACAAACAGGATATGTACAGCAAAAAAAAATTATACTAATTTACAGGAAAGGAAAATAAAACTGTTTGAACAGATAGGTGGCTTATAGAATGAACTCACAATCTAATCTCACAACAGGATCTATATTTACCTGCCAGCTAACTTGAAAGAGACATTCACTAAGACTATTCTTTCTTCACCCAGATAAGCTAGCTATGGGAGCATGGGAGTACGTGGTGTGTGTGTGTGTCTATGTACATGTGTGTGTGCGTATGTGTGTGTGTATGTGCGTGTGTGTGCGTCTGTGTATGAGTGTGTGGGTGTGTGTATGTGTGATTACATCTGCCAGGCCAAATTGCCCTTTCCCACCTACCAGCATCCTCAATGCATGATCATACCTCTGAAACTTACCACTAAGGTTTTATGACATCCTTTTGTCTTATCGTCTGTGTGGGAACCCTGTCCTTGCAAGCTCCCTCACTTTCTTTTATTACTTTATTTCCTAGCTACTCTGGATGCCTCTGTGGGAAAAGTAGCATTCTCACAACTGGCAACTGATTTCCTCTGTAGGTTTCCCAGTACAGCTGCTGGGACACGTGACCTAAACTCCACCTTTTATGTCTGAAGCCATTCTAATCATAGTAAGCACTTATAGTGGAATAAGCATAAAAAAAAAATAGTTACAATAACAAAAAGGGATTATATTAACATGGTCACACTCCCATCACATAAATACATACAAATACATTTTGACTTTGTGTCTTTGGCAGTTCACTGTAGGTAAGACCATGGCTCTCAGTTACTAAGATCTCAGTTAAACCCTCAAATAAATGTTACTACTTCACTTCCTGGCAGTGGAAACTCAGACACCTATAATTATTATTCCTGTAGTAGTGTTCTTAGTCAGTGTTTTATAAAGCTGACTTTACACCCTTGTAAATCCAACATATTTTCTACGTAATTCAGAAAGGTGAGGTTACTCGTGCCAGGGGATGCTACTGTAAGGGTTTCTGTGGTGTAAATACCCCACAGTGTGCCTTGTGTATGTTCTTTGGATATTAGTTTCACACTCTTATGAAAAATGAATGTTGCATCAAGGCACAGCACCCGGCGCCTCTGGGATAGGGTGCTTTAAAAGGTAAACAATAATGCATTGCAGGGCTTGTGCCATGCTGGGATAATGTCATGCCTCAGGTGGTTGGGCATATGGCCACAGGCCGAGTACATCCAACACCCACAAAATGATGTTATTCCCCCATGACATATGCCATGGAATGCATTATTGCAATTATAAAGTGGCTTGTTTGTAAAAAAAAAAAAAAATTGGAAGGAAGGAAGGAAAGAAAGAAAGAAAGAAAGGAAAGCTGAAAAAATGCATATTTAAAATACATTTTTAGTTGCTTTTTGAACAGGTATAATGCTGTGTTGGGGCAACATCACTGTTGAAGGTTAGCACTGACCAATCAGAGCCTAGAGATTTTTCTTGTCATTTTATAATAAAAACAGCATACTTAGGAAGAATTAGTCCTATTTTACTTCATTTAAATCATCAGAGAATAAACAGAACTCAGAATACCAAGTTCTATACTATATACTATACAAGTTCTTTACTGAGGACTACGCTATCAGGGGCCTTTGGTGCATGGATGAATACATTTCAGGATTTCCAATAGAATCCTTGACTTATATGCACGTTTAAAGAAAGTGGTGAGATCCAGAGCAACAGTCCAGAAGTACTTACTGTACCTTAGTTTTTCTGTATGTTTTGAATCTGTTTCTCCAGACAGCTGTTCTCTTATTTTTTCTTTTTCATTCTGCAGCTCTGAAAACTCCTTCTGAAACCTTTCCTTCTGCTGCAAAAGTTCATCCTAAAGATTTAAGAAGAAAGTATAAAAAAAGAGCAGTTCAGGGAATGGCAGCAGCAGCTATATTCAGCGTATGTTTTGGTTAATTTAGTTTGCAACTGATCACAGCTGGTTATGATTGTTCTATTATATTTGTATATAGAATGTGGTATGTAAGTGTCTCTCGTGAGCAGCCTGTGGGATGGGTGCCATCACCTCCCCTCCCCAAGGTTTCAGTTACAGGATATATTAACCTGAAACCAGGAGGTAATTAAAAGACCAGAGAGACTTAATTCGAACTGACCCAGCTACCAGAATATAGGGCTTGTGAACTTTTATGATGTTTTAGAGGAAAAAAAAACATGTTATATCATCCTGGTGCTAAAAGGTTATAAAATCTTTTGATCCCTTGGGAAAGCAGTAAACCACACAAGATCAAAGGAAAGGCTTGATTAAAGAGTATCATAATTTGGAAAATTAGTTTTTGCTGAAGTCACAGTATTTAATATACCTCCTGATAGGACATTCTGTTTTGTATATTTTTTATATTCTGAAAGGAGGAGCTAGATGACATCATGGAAGGGGTGTGTGAGACAGACACAGTTTAAACTGAATTCTGTGTCTGATCTGTGTGACATTAACTTTTTGGACTCTTAAGAAACAACATCTAACTCCAAACACTGTATAGAGGTAATACATTAGAAAAGTCTAACTGTATTGTGGTAGGCATTTTAGTTTGTACTTTTCTTTGTTTTCTTTTAAGTGATTGTATGCTTTGTGATATAGTGTTCTATGTTTACATTTTACATATTGTTATCCATATATTTAAAAAGACTGCCTGGGTGTGTCTTTGAAGTTCTTTCTTTTTGCATGTGATGTATACGTGGTTAAGTTGACAGCTGTTCATAAGCTTGATAGTGTTATCAGACTGGGAAAAGGTTAAGAATATACCTAAGGTCTTTAATAGAGTTTTAAGGGTTAATTTTGGATACCTGGTTGGGTGCCCTTAGGTGAAAGATATCTGGCATCCTCAAGAGCAGATTATCTGAGCCTGTACATTTGGGTATGCTAGCATAAGGTTCACAGTTTGAATCCCCCCAGAACTTGAGAGTAAAAGTGATTCAGACCCACAAGCAGACAGGAGGGTTACCCTGTTCTGTTACCTGTTCACAATACTGCATTCAGAGGTTGGCACTGTGGGAGCAGAGGGCCTGACCTGCTGACTGCGTTTGTGACAGAGTGGTTGGCAGCAGTGTGATAAATTTGGTAACACAAGCTTTAACTGTTCAGTGTGTCAGCTTTATACTGTACAGCTCACTTGCAAAAAAAGCAGTGATTTATTTTTAAAAAGGAAGCAGAACTATATCATTTTGCTTACAGTCAAGTTCTTGCCTGTTTTATTTTTTTTTCTAAAGTGCAAGTTAGAGTAGCCGTAGTTAGGGAAAAAGATGGCTTCCAACTACAGCGGGCACTCTGTAGACTACTTGAAGCAGGTGTGCCAGGACAGAGGAGTCCTGTATGAGGGGAGAGCCACCAAACAGAACCTTATGGATGCCCTGATGGCAGCAGATGCCCAGAACATTGAGTCATTGACTGTGACTGTAAAAGACCAAACCTTGAGCATGGAGGAGGCAGTGGCCAGTGCAGTGTCCAGATCTGGTGAGGATGACAGCAGGACCAGTGCCAGCGAAGGGCCACAGCAGCAGGGGAAGGTCACCAGCATTCTGGAGCTAGAAACACTCAGGCTGCAGATTGACTTGCACAGAATGGAGCTGGAGTTCCAGAGGGAGGCTGAGTGAGAACGGTGAGAAGCGGAGCGAGAATACCAAGAAGCGGAGTGAGAATAGAGAGAAGTGGAGTGAGAGAAGCGAGCTGCAGAGGAGAAGAGGGAGTGAGAACAGCGAGAGACTGACTGGGAACAATGAGAGGTGGACCGAGAGGAGCAAGAGCGCCAGAGGCAACATGAACTGGAGAAGCTATGACTCCAACCACCAGCACCAGAGCAGGTAAGTGGTTTGGGTTTAACTGGAACTACAGGACTGGGTTACAAATTGAATTCCAAATTGATAGCTGAATTTAAAGAGGGAGAGGATATGGATGCCTTTTTAAATTCCTTTGAAAAAGTTTGTATTCAGACTAAAATTCCTAGAGGGTCCTGGAGCTTCCAGCTATCCCCGCTACTTACTGGAAAAGCTTGGGATGCATTGGGTCAAATGGACAATGAGGACAGTAATGATTACAGCAAACTTAAAGCTGCACTTTTAAAAAAAGTTTGATTTAACTGCTGAAGCATACAGAGCTAAATTCCATAAGCTCAGGAGAAGCCCTGATATGAGCTACGAGGAGCTAGCCATGAAACAACGTCAGTTTTTAAAACGTTGATTGGAAGGAATTGAAGCAAACTCTGTAGATAAAATTGAAAATGATATTTTGTTAGAACAGTTTTTTGGCCATGCCCAGCAGAGCTGAAAACTTGGCTGGAGAACCGAGATCCCAAAACAATGCAAGAGGTGGCTGAACTCTCGGACCGCTATGCCAAGAGCAGATCTGCTCTGAGAGAGAATGGGGTGGGCGTGGCAGCGCAGAAGGGAAAAAAACGTGCCTTCAGGGCAGCTAAAACTCTCATTGCCTCCACTGAAACCAGTTAGCCCCAGGTTTCAGAGACAAAATTTCTTTGAGAAAAGAAATGAATGTTGGGTTTGTAAAGAAACTGGGCATATTGCCAGACAGTGTCCCAAAAGGATGAACAATACACAGAATGGTGCTAGTAAATAAATGGGTTGTTTGTGTGTCTCTGGAAGCATGCCTGTGAACATGAGGGAACACGTGCACCCAGTCATCATGAATGGTGTACAGACACAAGGGTTAAGGGACACAGGGGCATCCCTGACATTGGTAAAAGGGGATCTGGTAGAGCCTGGTCAGCTTATACCCAATAAATATGTCACTGTACAAGACTTCACTGGTGAGGAGAAAACATTGCCACTCACTAGTGTTCTCCTAGACTGGGGTGAAACAGGGGGAACTGTGCAACAGGTGGCTGTAGCCAAAACTTTAGCAGTGGACGTCATCCTTGGCAACAATCTCAAACAGGGGATGGTGTGTGAAGTTACCCATAGCCAAGTGGCAAGGGAAAATTGTAGTTCCCTGGACCCCACAGAAGCCATTGTGGAAACCACTGGGAGGCTGATTCCCAAGCCTGTGTCTCCTGATATGGAGACTAATGAAAAGGGGGTAGAAATTTCCCCAGTAGCAGTTAACCACACAGCTACGGAGGGTTACTTCAAAGAAGGAGGAGTGACCCATTGTCAGAGGGTTAGAGATGACAGTGATGCTGAGTTCCCTGACGCTAGTGCTAGGGACCCTAGTTTAGAGACTGAAGGGGACCTGTACCATACCATGGGAATGTGTAAGGAGTTTGCAGCTGCTCAGAAAAGTGACCCTAGTCTAGAGAAGCTGAGGGCTTGGGCAGACTCTGATGGAGCACAGGGAGGTGACAATAAACATAAAGTTTATTGGGAAAATGGACTGATGTATACTCAGACTGTGCAGACAGAGGGAGGGGTGATAGGCAGGCAGCTCATCGTTCCCCAGGGGTATCGTGAGCAGTTGATCAAGATTGCACATGATATTCCCTTGTCTGGTCATCTGGGAATTGCGCACACTACGCAGTGATTGGCCCAGAATTTCTATTGGTCCAACTTCACCCAGCAGGTGAAAAAGTATTGCAGGTCTAGTCACCAGTGCCAAGAAATAGGGAAGGCAGGTAAGAAAACCCAAGCCACCCTATTTCCATTGCCCATAGTGGAGCAGCCATTCCAGAGGGTGGGAATGGATATCGTGGGGCCTTTAAATACCCCCATCTCCTTTGGGAAGAGGTTCATCCTGACTGTGGTGGATTATGCTACCCGGTACCCTGAGGCAGTTGCCCTATCCTCACTGAGGACAGACAAAGTGGCAGATGCCTTGCTTGGGATTTTCTCCCATGTTGGGTTTTCGCAGGAGGTTATCACTGATCAAGGAGGTTCCTTCATGTCAGACCTGATGAAATGTTTATGGGAGAGGTGTGGGGTGGTGCAGAGATGCATGACACCTTATCACCCACAAGCCAATGGGCTTATGGAAAGATTTAATGGTACCCTGAAGTCAATGCTCCAAGCGTTTGCTGAACAGCATGGGAGGGACAGGGAGAAATACCTTCCCTACCTGTTGTTTGCGTACAGGGAGGTGCCCCAAGAGTCAACAGGATTTTCCCCCTTCAAACTCTTAAATGGACGCCAGGTACGTGGGCCCCTAGACTTGATCCAGGAGGACTGGGAAGGCAAGCACGCCACCCAAGGAACTCCCCTAGTGGATTACATCCTTAGGTTTAGGGAAAGGCTGAAGAAGCTTATGGTGACAGCCCAGAGCAACCTGGCAGCTGCCCAACAAAAACAAAAAGTATGGTACAACCGCGAAGCCAGAGCTTGCTCATACATGGTGGGTCAGGAAGTCATGGTCCTTATTCCAGTCCGGAAAGACAAGCTGCAGGCTGAGTGGGCAGGACCATACAAAGTAGTTAGGAAGGTAAGTGACGTGAACTATATCATAGAGTTACCTGACAGAAGACAGACAGAAAGAATGTACCATGTCAACGTGATGAAGCCATATGCTAACAGGGCTGACATAGTGTTTGCAGTATGTAGTCCTGGGGAGGGGACGGATGAAGGAGACCCCCTTCTGGACTTGCTGGAAGAAAGCAAGTGGGAATCCTCTGTGGAGGCAGTTAAATTGTCTCCCCAGCTGGCCCCGGACAAGATCCAGGAAGTAAGGGAGGTTTTAGCAGACTTTGCCCCACTGTTTAGTGCCAAGCCTGGACTAACCCCCTTCATGACACACGATGTGGAGACAGGGACACAGATGCCCATATGGCGGACAGCATATCAGGTGTCAGAGGCTGTTCAAAAGGACATTAGGAGGGAGGTGGAGGAAATGCTGGATTTAGGGGTAATCCAGAGATCCCACAGCCCCTGGGCCTCACCCGTAGTCCTTGTGCCCAAGCTAGATGGCTCTACTCATTTCTGTGTGGACTATCATGAACTGAATGCAGTCACGAAGTCAGACGCCCACCCGATGCCCCGGATGGACGAACTCCTAGACAAGTTGGGAGGGGCAACCTACCTTACGACTATTGACCTGACAAAGGGGTATTGGCAGATTGAGTTAACTGACAGAGCTAGGGAGAGGTCCACCTTCATCACTCCGATAGGCTTATTTGAATTTAAAGTAATACCTTTCGGAATGAAGAAGGCCCCGGACACTTTCCAAAGGTTGGTGAACCAGGTGTTAAATGGTGCCGACGAGTACGCCGTGGTGTACCTGGATGACATTGCCATCTTTAATGCCAACTGGGAGGAATACCTGCCCCACCTTAGGGAAGTGCTGGACAGGATACAGAGGGTCGGGCTCACTGTCAAAGCTAAGAAATGCCAGGTGGCCATGGCTGAAGTGGCATACCTCGGGCATGTTGTAGGCCGGGGACAGCTCCGTCCTAACCAAGTAAAAATAGAGGTGATCAAAGCATGGCACAGACCAGAAACACAGAAGCAGGTCAGGAGTTTTCTAGGTACAGCAGGGCACTATAGGAAATGTGTACCCAATTACAGTGCCCTGGCTGCTCTGCTATCTGATCTGGTAAAGAAAAGGATGCCTAAGCAAATTACCTGGGAACCAGCCTGTGAAAAAGCCTTTACCAGACTGAAGGAAGCACTGTGCACTGCTCCTGTGTTGACAAGTCCTGACTATAGCAGACCCTTTATAGTCCAGACTGACACCTCAGACATGGGTATTGGAGCAGTACTGAGTCAGACATTCAACCAAGGGAAAGATCACCCCATAGTGTACCTGAGTAAAAAATTACTTCCCAGGTAGCAGGCTTACTCCACTGTGGAAAAAGAGTGTCTTGCCATAGTGTGGGCCCTAAACAAGTTAGAGCCATACTTATATGGGCAGCATTTTGAGGTACACATGACCACAACCCCCTGGTTTGGCTGACCCAAATGGGAAAAACTAATAGTAGACTACTAAGATGGAGTCTTGCCTTGCAAGGGTATGACTTGACAATCTTACATAGGGCTGGAGCGACCAATCAGAACACCGATGGCTTATCGCGTCTGTATGAGGAGTGAACTGATTTGGGAAGCTCATCCCATGCAGGGGATAGAGCTCCCAAATTCAGTCTAGATGGGGTGGATTGTGATGCTTGGCCAGCTGGTTATGATTGTTCTATGATATTTGTATATAGAATGTGGTATGTGAGTGTCTCTCATGACACAGCCTGTGGGATGGGTGCCACCCCCCCCTCAAGGTTTCAGCTACAGAATATATTAACCTGAAACCAGGAGGTAATTAAAAGATCAGAGAGACTTAATTAGAACTGACCCAGCTACCAGGATATAGGGTTCATAAACTTTTATGACATCTTAGAGGAAAAAAACAAACATGTTATTTCACCCTGGTGCTAAAAGGTTATAAAATCTTTTGATCCCTTGGGAAAGCAGGAAATCACACAAGATCAAAGAAAAGGCTTGATTAAAGAGTTTCATAATTTGGGAAATTAGTTTTTGCCGAAGTCACAGTATTTAATATACCTCCTGATAGGATATCCTGTTTTGTATATTTTTTATATTCTAAAAGGAGGAGCTAGATGACATCATGGAAGGGGTGTGTGAGACAGACACAGTTTAAACTGAATACTATGTCTGATCTGTGTGACATTAATTTTATGGACTCTTAAGAAACAACATCTAACTCTAAGCACTGTATAGAGGTAATACATTAGATAGCAAATTCTAATTGCATTGTGGTAGGAGTTTTAGTTTGTACTTTTCCTTGTTTTCTTCTAAGTGATAGTATGCTTTGTGATATAGTGTTCTGTGTTTACATTTTACATATTTTTATCCATTTTTAAGTAAATCTATATTTAAAAAGACTGCCTGGGTGTGTCTTTGAAGTGCTTTCTTTTTGCATGTGATGTACACATGGTTAAGTTGACAGCTGTTCATAAGCTTGACGGTGTTGTCAGACTGGGAAAAGGTAAGACTATACCTAAGGTCTTTTATAGAGTTTTAAGGGTTCATTTTGGATACCTGGTTGGGTGCCCCAGGCGAAAGATATCTGGCATCCCCCCAAAGAGCAGATTATCTGAGCCTGTACATTTGGGTACGCTAGCATAAAGTTCACAGTTTGAATCCCCCCAGAACTTGAGACTAAAGGTGATTCGGACCCACAAGCAGACAGAAGGGTTACCCTGTTTTGTTACCTGTTCACAATACTGCGCTGGGAGGTTGGTGCTGTGGGAGCAGAGGGCCTGATCTGCTGAATGCATTTGTGACAACGATCATTTTGAAAATGGAAACTTAGCAGGAGGCAGAAGTCATATGCATACTGTTGGCATACTGCAATCACTTGTTAGTCTTGATTACTCATTGAAACCAGTATATAACTCTTCGTTATACATGGAGCAACAAACAGTTGCAGCCCATTAACTAACAAAAGCTACTTTAGTTTTCTCCTCAAAGCAGAGTAAAATGCCAAAAAACTTGTCAAGTATGGTAAGTAGATTTTTATACGTACTGTACTTGATGTGTGATGCTTGGCTAAACCACAAACTTCATTCTCACTGTTTAAGTGGCATCACACCTTGGGTTTGCAAATACAGTCTTGTTACACTAATCGCTTCCCATGTATCTACATATTCAAGGAGTACAGAAAACTGCATGTTGCAAGTGGCCATCTTGCTTATCAATTACTTTCAGACTTTTTTCTAGTCTATTAAGATGCAGTGCTTCAAAGTGTCCACTAGATGGTGTTAATTATACTGAAACCATAGAGTTCAATAGCTACTAAGAGAGAGACTAGAGTGCACACTGACTCTGGCTCCCTTGAAGCTGCGTGCCCATCATATTACCGAGGGACTGAGCTGCCAGAAGATAGCAGTAACCACATCCTCTCACCCAGATCCACAAGACATTGTATTGCTTGAAATGTAGGTAGCTGGCAGACGCACACTGGTCTGACACCGCTGCAAGTAAGGCACTCCTTATCCTTATATATACAAGCAAAAGACAAATGAGCATACCTTGTGTTTTTCACCACAGTGTGCATCTGCCAGCTACCTAAGTTTCAAGCAATACAATGTCTTGTGGATCTGGGTGAGAGGATGCGGTTCCTGCTATCGCATGGCAGCTCAATCCTCTGCTAATTTGGCGGACGCACGACTTCAAGGGAGTCAGCATCAGTCCGCACTCTAGCCTCTCTCCATGTATCTATTGAACTTTATGATTGTAACAGAAAGAATGTAATCTCAAAACAAAAATAGGGAGTGTTGCATCAACATGGAGGGTATAAACAGAATAACAGTTATTTTAAATGCTGCTTACTGAATACAGAAAGTAGTCAGAATTTACGTTTGAATCCCAAGGTTGTCAGTGGGAATGATCTAGAAAGTGAAAGGTAACCAGCAGCTACTATACAGTACCTCTCAACCTTTTGTCACTGAAATGAGGGAGACAGGCACTCAAAATGATGTACAATGTGGGACACACTGACCCTCATAATGAGGGACACATCTTCAAACACTGAGATACAAACTCAGAACACTATGGAAACCATTGTCTTTACTTCTACAAAGTTTATTTTTGATTTAACATGTTAGAATATTATGACTTTCTACTTTAAAGTCTGAATTTACAGCACATTCTATGTGTGGGCAGCACCTTTTCTATGCGGGACGGATAAGGGACATAGTTGGTGTAGTTTAAGTGATAGAAGATGATTGCATTCATTACTATACATGGATAAGTGTTTTAGGTGTGAAGTCCCTGATTATATTAATGATAGATTACAATTTAAAGAAATAATGGAAGGCTTACGATCCTCTGAGGAAGTAGAGTACCACATACCTAGATGTAAAATTGAGCTAGGAAGATCACACACTTTCTATCAGGGTCCTCATATATGGAACACTTTGCCAATTACACTTAGGACCATAGATGAAAGGAAACATGTACTGTAGGTCAGATAGAGAACTGGTTTAGGAACAGAGCTGTCAGATAGTAAAGTAAGATTTTTCCTTAAGGAATAACTTGGGGTCATTTGTTTTGTATTGTTTAATTGTGTCAACAATACTATGTATTGTACTGTATGTTTTGTATTGAATATTTATTTTTTATAGCTGTTTACATGAATACTTGCACATATTTTGTAACCATCTTTTGACATTGTGGACCTCACTGAAAATGAGCCTGTCTCAGTTGAGTTTCCGATTCATTCTAAATGAATAAACGTTTTTTACTACTACAACTTTACTACTACAAACCCACCCAAACCAGGCCCAAACCCACTCAATCACCTCCCTGAACTCTTCTCCCTTGCCTAATCGTCTTCGTGCTTTTCACCTAAATGCTCGGAGCATCCTTCCCAAAGTGGATGCTCTTAAAGTCTGGATCACCCAGCACCCGCCTGACATTCTCTGTGTTACGGAAACTTGGCTATCAGCCAGAATTTCTTACTCTACTCTCTCCATTCCTGCCATCAATTTTTTCCATCAAGACCGAGAAAAGTGTGGTGGAGGTGAAGTTTTGTACCTCAGACAGTCCCTCTCCTGCTCCATTACTTTCAGAGAATCCTGCCCCTCTTCCTACAAACTAATCATTGTCCTATTATCCCTCCCATCCTCCGCTCCGTTCTACATTGGTGCACTCTATGCTGCACCTAAAACAATACCAGACTCCCTAGTTGCCATTATCTCTTCTATCTCTGCTCGTGCAGCAAATGGAGAGCTCCTGCTTCTAGGTGATTTCAACCTAGACTGTCCCTCCCCCTCCTCTAAGCCTAGCCTTCTCAGGATTGAGGCTCTCAACCTTACTCAACTAATCCAAGAACTTACCCGCATAAATCCTTGCTCCCAAAACCACTCCCAGTTCGACTGGGTGTTATCCTCCACCCCCACCAAATCGCTGTAGCAGGCATACTACCTGATGCCCTTAATGATCATTGCATCACATACTGCATACGAAAGGTACACCTCCCCCATGCGGTCTCTAAATACATATGGTCCCAGCCCCTCCACACCTTAGATGTAGCTGCCCTGCAACAAGAGCTAACCGAGGCAGAGTGGCAACCTGTATTTTCTGCCCACAACATTGACTCTGCCCTAGCTCTTTTCTCCAGCATACTAAATCGCATTTGTAATCACCATGCCCACCCTAAAAAAAAGCCAGAGTTAAACACCACTATCACCCCTGGATAACTGCTGACCTGCTGGTCAAATACAGAACCAGGGACAAAGCTTGTGTAACCCCCTACAAATGGGGATTCCCAAAAAGTCTTCCTTGAGTTTGCCTAAATGCTCACTGCCCGGCTGGTGTCCTGCGTTTTAGCAGTTTAAATGTATTGCCAGAGAGTGCCTGTATAGCCTCTGTGTACTGTCTCTTTAAGAGCTACCTGGATTGCAGTTATAAGTAATCTGAGAGGGAGCTCTGTTGAAAGCTGTAACTATTTGCTGAAAATCATTAAGAGTGTTAATGATAATGCAGTTTGTCTAACCTGCCTTCATTGCAGCAAGGACTGTCTTGTTTATCCCCACCATTTGGCCCGGGACTGTGAATTGGACCAATCAGTTCTGGTGGGACCTAAAATGCAGCCGGACTATAGGAGCTGTCTGGAGTCAAAATCTGCAGTAATTGTAGTTTTGGGCTTTTGACACCTTTTTGCAACTGAAGGGGGAGCTCTTGCTTTGACTGACAGCCAAATCAGCCAACCGAACCTTTTGGATCTGAGGGAAATCCCCAGGCTGTCTGCTGTTTAAGGCAGATCTAAGTTTGGAGCTGAAGAAGCAAGATGCTTGAGACAGTCTCTGTGGAAGGGCCTGAGTTTTGGCCTGCATGTCTGCCTGCTGCCCTGAGAGGGGAAGGAGAATTGTTTTTGGACTGAATCCGAGTTGTGTGACTAAAGTAAGCTACTGAAGTAGGCCAGGCTCAACCTGAAGAAGACCAAGATTTTGCTGAATACGCATCGGCCTGTCAGAGTTCCAGTTACCCCTAAGCTCCCGGTGTGTGCAGAGACTTTGCGATTGTGACCGGGGAGCGTTTTGCCTGGTACAGTAGAATTCCCTTACATGTAAATGTGCTGTGAGCTGCTAGTGGGTCGTGAGTTTGTTCCCCACTGTGTGAACTGTGTTCTGCTTGCTGGAAGCTGTATCCAGCCCAAAACGGACTGCATCCGAATGTGTCTCCATGCAGTCTGGGCCTTGCCAGACTGGCCCAGCCAGACTACCCGCGGCACAGAGAAGCCATCGATGAGAGACCTGCCTGGGGATCAGCCACCTGCTCCACGCTTGAACAGGAATGACGCCTCAGCAACTCGTGTGGGCCCTGCTTCTCCTGGCATTCCAGATCAACCACCTGCAGTCTCAATTTTCGTCCAGCCTGTGTCCAGTCTTGGGTATCATGAATAAATACCAGGGTAGCTCCCTGCAACAACAGCTTAATCTGAGTGTGTCATCTGATTGTCTTGTTTCTTTTCCTTTATGAACTGAGCCCTCTGGCTCCAGATTACAAATAGTGTGTACTGTGCACGTTGTGTTTTCCATCACAGGGCCCCAACCAGCTGCGATGCCGGCCAACCCCGGGCAATGGTCCTGGCTAGCCCATCTCTTTCCCACCTGGGTACCCAGAGGTGTGATTGTGTGGGGGGGCTCAAAGCGCATGCATAACTGCTTGATTGATATAACCTTTTAGCTAATTAACCTGATTCTGCCCCTCCCTTGTTCAAGTCCCCTAAATAAATCAGATCTAAATTTTTCTGCATGCAATCTGACTGTGGTTCCAGTTTGTACTCAAAGTACTGTACTGTTTCTATTTGCTGTGCATAACCTTGTTTTACAGGGGGTCCCTGGGTTCAAACCAGAGGAACCAGCCCTGGTGGTAAGTGCAAACAGTGTGGGTACTTGTGTGGTGTACCAGGGGTATTGGGAAAGTGATTATTGTACAGTGTTCAGGCCACTAGAGGGGAAAGAGGGGGGTTACAGTGTCCCAGAGGGCTGTGCCCAGGTTAGCTTGACCACTACCAACCCTGACCTCCGGGTGGAGGCACCCGTTTCAGAACTCGGGCCCCTTAACCTGCTCCTAGCCAAGCAGGCAGGGGTAGTACCCCTTGGGATAGCGCCACCTAGGTGTTACACTTGGTACCATTATAAAGAGTCCTTAACCCAGGTAAACCTCCATGCTTACAAAACCCTTAGAAATAACTGCACCAAGGCCATCTGCCTCTCCAAGGCTAAATACTTCAGGTGCCACCTGCAGCAAGGTCAAAACACTCCCACTTCATTTTGGAAAGTGCTTCACTCTCTACTAGACCCTAGTATCCAACAAGCCTCCCCTGTCCTCAGAAATGATGGATCCCCAGTCTCTGACCCAGCTGCAGTGGCTGAGATCTTCAATAAATTCTTTGACACTTGTGCTCTCCCCGGAAAAAAACTCCCTGCCCCACTAACTCCGCTTCAATTCCATCAGATGCACACAATTCCCCCTGCCAAGTTCCTCTTCCTTCCATTCCCCCCCCTTGAAGTCTGCACAGACCACCTCACCCTTACCCTTCCAAAACCAGCCCTGATGGTCTCCACCCGAGGCTTCTCCACATCTTAGCCCCAGCTATAGCCTCGTCTCTTGCCCACATTTTCAACCTCTCCCTCTCTACCTCCTCCATCTCTAAGGCCTGGAAATCTGCTAAGGTGTTACCTCTTCACAAGGGTGGTGACCCTGCTGATCACGGAAACTATTGGTCCATCTCCCTCCTTCCCTCTCTTGTCAAACTTCAGGAGTCCCTCATTTACTCCAGGCTGTCTGAGTACCTTGGCACAAACAACACCCTCTCACCTGTGCGGTCAGGTTTTAGGAAACAACACTCAACCATCTCCTCACTGTTGGGGGTCACTGATTCCATTTTCTCAACAAATGGATCAGAGTCATATTACAGCAGCCATTTTCATAGACCTAGCCAATGCCTTTGACTCGGTCTCCCATCCCCTCCTACTACTCACACTTAAATCTGTTGGCCTCACAGAACCTGTTGTCAACTGGTTCCACTTTTATCTTCACGATATGTAGCAATTTGTACAGATAGGCGATGCTCTCTCCTCCCCTCTCGCTATCCTTACCGGTGTCCCTCAAGACTTCAGCCTTGGCCCCATCCTTTTCTCTCTATTTATTAACAACCTCCCCTCAGTCTGCAACACTACAATATGCATATGTACGCAGATGATACTATTATCTTCGCCTCTGGGCCCTCCACCATCAGTGTGCAATCCCCCCCTCCAGCAAGACTTTAACAGAGTGCAATCTTTGTTTCAGACAAACCAATTAAAACTCAACACAAAAAAAACAGTGGCTATGACATTCGGCTCTAGACAGAAACTAGCCACCCTCCAGTTTCCCTCTGTCTTCACTACTTGGGATGGTTCCCCCCGAGAGAATGTTCCAGCTTTTAAATACTTAGGGGTCTGGCTGGATAGTCACCTGGACTCCTCTACCCATGTTAACACCATCTGTACCAAACTGCGTCCCAAGCTGGCAGTCCTCTATCGACACAAAGATAGTCTCCCCCCTCCACCCGCCGTGAGTTGGTAGCCAAAATGATTCTACCTGTCATTGATCATGCCAACGTGGTCTATGGCACTGCTCCAGTCACTTCCCTCTCCAAACTGGATACACTTCTGAACTCTTTCTGTCATTTCGCTACTGCTTCCCCCCCACTCACCACTGTCTCCTTTATTCTACTCTCTCTGAAGCACCATTATCACACAGGAGGATGGTTCACTGCTCCTTCCTAGTTGTTAAGTTCTGGTTTGGAACCCTCCCCACCTGCCTTTTCTCCCACCTTTCTCAAGTGGCCACCTCAAACGACTCCCTTCACCACAGAAACCCACGCACCTTTTCTATTCCTCATCCCCATTCTGCAGCTGGACAATCCGCCTTCTCCTTTCATTTCCAACTACTCTGGAATAAACTCCCCTTTGATCTTCACTTATCATCCTCCCTTCTCTCCCTCAAATGACTCCTCAGACTTCTCCCTCCTCCTCAGTACTCATTGTGCTTCCTATCACCCCTCCCCACAAACTGAGTGGCCTTCTCCCCCCTAGTAGTTAGTACCTCATAGTGCACGTGCCCCTATTCTCCCAAATGCTTCCAGTGATGAGCTGAGTACATTGCTCCTAGTTTTTCTTAGTTCATGATGCTCCTAAGATTTTTGTTGCTGTCTGTCCTACACCTGTGTTAGTTTTAAAGCTGTTTCTCTAATTGTGCTAATATTTTTTGTATTACTGTACTTAGCTGTTACGCCATTGTATTTTTGGTCTTGTAATCTTGACCCTTGTTGACAAATGTTTTATGCCTGTATATCCCTACATAACCCTGTCCCTGGGTCACACCTGGAAATGAGCCTCAGCTCAGTGGTGCCTCTCCCAATTATCACCTTTTAAATAAATAAATTAATACATTTTGAGGGGTTAAAAGAGGGGTGTCCTCATAATCATGGACAGTTGAGAGGTATGGCAGCTACTGCTTAAATGGTTCTTTACTGATCATTCTTGAAGAAGGTCTTGTGCTTGAAAATGTTGCTTTTAATTACAGATTCTGTTTTCAGCTGCTATTCAGGATGCTTTGTATTTATTTGGTATAGGTCGTCTATTACCACTATTGTAGGAACTCATGTCTACCTTATTCTGCATAGTAGTGTACCTGTATTGCTTATGCTTAGCCAATTAGTGTTGGTCACTACTACTGCTATTATTTAATTGTGCTCCAAGGACATAATTGAAAACCAGGCACTAGCCTAAATGTGGATATCCTGGTATATAAAATTCTAAATAAAAAATTGTTATTTTGATTTTATTTTATTTTTTTTAGTAATCTGGTAGTCCTATGAGCAATACTGCTCATTTTCATGGGTGACCAGGATCCTACAAAATAAATATAAATACAAGAAAAACACAAATGATGTTCTACAACACAAAATACAACCAAAAGGCCTATGTATACTACACTATTTGAAGTATGGGGGGAGAGAGGTTCAAAGAAAAGGTTCAATCAATCTGAACTGGAGGAGAATGTATGACATTTTGCACATGACATCAAAATCTGCAATAGGGGACACTAAAGGACGGGGTGCAGAAAATGTGCAAGGATCTAAGGAAACTTGAGGAGTGGTCAAAGACATGATAGTTAGGGTTCAATGTCAAAAACTGCAAAATAATGCACCTAGGGCATAGGAACCTTGGTGCTCACTGTAGGATGAGGGGGAGGTACTGGCAGTCACTAGACAGGAAAGCGCCTTTGAGGTTATTATATCACAGGACCTCACAGTGACAGCGCAGTGGAACAGGCCATGGGCAGAGCTACTAGAATACTGGGGTGTATGGGGGGGCAAAGCCAGCAGGAGAAGGGAGGTGGTGTAGCCACTGTATCGCTGTCGGGTATACCCCCACCTGGATTACTGTATCCAGTTCTGGAGACCACACCTCAGATAGGACATAAACAGGGTGGAGGTAGTTCAGAGAAGGGCAATGAAAATGGTGCAGGGGTTGTAAAGGAAGCCTTATGGTTATGAGTAGAGACTGATGGATCTCAACATGTACACCCTGGAGGACAGGACAGCGCGAAGTCTCCAGGAGCTGAGACATCCTAAAGTCCCTACAGGGGGCAGGCCTCAGGCAGCTAGTGCTTGATCCCACCAGAGACAGGGCGATTCTAGACCTGGTACTGACCAATGGGGACAGAATCACAGAAGTGCAGGTAGAAGGTCAATGGGTCCAGCGACCACAACATAATGTGGTTTAACATGGGGACAGGCACACAGTCAAGTCACACAAAGGCAAAGGTCTTAGATATCAGAAGGGTGGACTTTTCTAAGATGAGGGGATGTATTAAAGAAGCTAGTGGAAACACCTGAAAGGAGCCATTGAGGAGGTGATGAACCAATGCATCAGGTTTGTAAACAAGGGCAAGAGAAGGAAGAAACCACTGTGGTTCTCAAAAGAGGTGGCAGACAGGGTAAGGGCCAAAATGGCAAGTTTCAGGAAATATAAGGAGACTCAAAGGAAGGAGAACAGGGAGATGTACCTAGAACGTCTAAGGGAAGCAGGGAAGACTGTAAGGAGTGCAAAGGCATGGACTGAGGAAAGATTAGCACAGACGGTGAAGAAAAGAGACAAGACATTC